>JACSVZ010000004.1:55841799-57136799 GCA_014706295.1 Lycocorax pyrrhopterus obiensis
AGCTCCAGTAAGAGAGAGCTCCAACTCTAGCACAGTGACATCATTTCATCTACTATAAAAATTAGGGAGGTTCAGGTGCTGAGGCTGAAGAAGACACTTCATGTGGCTGTGCATGTGTGTATCAACACCCACTCAAGTTCTATGCAGAAAACAAAGCAAACTTGAATTTACTGCTTTCCTTGCAAGGATACTTAGCTGAAGATGGCTGTCTCTTGATTTTCACCATGACTCTAACAGTGTGGTAATCCCAATTAATATGGGGAAAGGAATATTGCCTCATCTACAATTCCTGTCATGACAATGACAAACAAAGGGATGACTTGTCCATGGTGCTATGTCCTAATGCGTGTAGCAGCTGAGACACATTCAATAGATATGGCACTTTCAGAAGTCGGTCCTGCTTTTGCCTGATTTTGAGTTCCTAAATATGATCATGCAACATTTTGTTGCATCTGTGAGCACAAATATCTAATGATAATGATGACAATGATAATGATAATCAGCCCTACTGCCCTTCCCAAAGAGCCAAGCCCCACTTGTTAAAGCATTTAAAAAGTTTGCTGAAGATATATTCAACTAATGCTTCTGAAAAGTTCCCGATATTCTACGGGCTTTAAATGACGCCTATTCCATACACTTTTGAACAGTGTCCAATAGGATTACCTAATCATAAAAGGAAGAAGGATGTAGAAAAAGGAGAGGGGAAAAAACTTGAAATTTAGCTCTGTCACAATTTGAATGTAGATCTGTCCCTGGATTAAAACAGGTCATTTATTTAAAAAAAAAATTAAAAAATCAAAAACCTTATCAAGCAGAATAAACATTGTAACCACACCTCTGTTTCTCTCAGGAGAATGAGAAATATCATATTGATTGAAATCTTTCACTCTGTCCCAAGGATAACACCCACAGAAATCTTTTATTGATTTTTAGTTAATTAATCAAAGTGCACTGAGGACCAGAAACCAAAAAAATAAGGTCTTTTGAAATCTTTTAGGAATTTTTTTTTGCTAATTTTTTATGAAAGGCAACAAAGCGCCATGAGAATGGCAGCATGTAAGAGTGCATTACACCATAAGGAAAGGGTTTAATATATGAGCAGAATGAGAGCTAAAGTGGTTTCAGCTGAGCCTACTTACTGATCCACTCAAAAAAAATAGCTTTTAATGCTTTTTTAGTTAATTTTCACTCAGCTTTAGTTGTAGCTTTGCTCGGCTTTGTAAGACACTTGAACAATTAGAGATAAATTTTATAAAAATATGCTTGCCTTCCTTGGAAAAATGCCGCTCTTGATACTTGCAAGAACCTCTACACACTTAACTCCTCTTGAAAATCCCACTGGGTACATATCTGCATATTTTCATACTCAGATACTTGTGTGAACTTGCATCATAACCAAACTTTCCTAAGTGGAAGAAACTTTTTTTAAAAGTTTCTTTAATACTCATAAAACAGACTATGAGTATTAAGTGCTCAGCTTGAATTGTTAGTTATTTTTATTTCCTATCTTGTCCAGGTCCTCCCATTCTTTTCTGCCTTCTGATTTAATATTTAAAATTGTTAAGCAATTATTGCTGATTTAGAGGAAAACAGGCTTGTACAATAGTGGTGATCCTTAGAAGATTTCATTCTAGAATACCAGGAAAGCTTTGGTGCTACATGTACATACTTCTATAAATGAGAGCTATACACAGGTAATTTGTAAGTCCCTACAATAATGTTTCATGTGACCCAAAAGAAAACCTTTTAAATTCTGGTCATTACTGATTCAGGAGCCAAATAAACATCTTGTATTTGGTGAAGTCAGATAATTTTCATAGTCTTAATATCTAAGGAATTCTTCTGTGTGACCCATTAAAAACACTTTCCCAATATTTAAGAGTATCAGAGGGAGACCACGTCAAGAGCACTTAGAAATCTTGATGCACCACTGTAAGATAACCTGGGCTGGATTTCAAGAGCATCTTCATTGTGTTTGTAGCTGAGGACTTGCTGAGATTGTCAGAGCATTCTAAATACTCTATGATATAGTTTTATAGCATGATAAACACTCTGTGAAATAGTTTTAATTGACAAATTCCTTTACGTAAACATACTCAGTTAGAAATGATCGTGTTCCAATTTCTAACAGACATTTTCTAACCAGACTGCTCTTCTCAGTGTTGTTAAAAATGCAATGTACAGCTGATCCTATCAGCCTCAACTTTGGCTGAGAAACTGTAGCTTTAGCCTGAAATATTTTGTTTTTACATGGTAATAAACTAAGAAGTCTTATGTTTCTGTGCCAATTGTTAATGACTGTGAATATGTTGTGTTACACAGTTTAGTGTTAAATTGTGCATGAGATTTGTTAAGTACTTGAGTTAATGTATCAGTTTTGATTTTCTTTTCCACATAAAATGTATATTTTAGATTTGGTTTTTTTTAACAGATAAATTTCCACTTATTTCTGTGACTAAGTGTTTCATGTATTGAAATATGCAGTCATTTTCATAATTCTGGTGGCATTAACATTACTTCTTGAGAAAATAAATTTCAGAAAGCAGTTCGAAAGAGATGACTTTCCACTAAACAATTATTTTTCTTGAATTTTGAAATAAACTTATTGCGAGAATTCATCTGCTTGTCTGATGATAGCAATTAAGTCAATGTGAGTCACATGAGAAAAAAAGGAATCATAGTGATGACTTCATTTATGATCAAAAGACTCTTTTTTTTTTTCATGTAAGTTTTCTTCTTTCCCCTGGGAACAGACTGGAGACTATATGCTGAACTGCAAAGGAGTTTTCCCTTGGATAAAAACCAGTGTCTCTAAAGACATCTTTTTTTCAGTAGAACAATGTTTAATGATAAAAAATAACATGTTCCGAAGGTGATTGCCTGTTCACTTGATGAATTAGGCAATAGTCTAAGGTACTTGATACACAGAGCCCTAGATATGTTATGACTGTAATTAGCTAAAACATAAAAATGTATGTGGAATTTGGCTGCAAGGTTATGTTTGTAATGGCTTCATAGGTAAAACAATATTAAATACATCTCTCTTTTTGGACTACCAACAGCATTCCAGACTGTCTGTCTTGCAATTCATTTTCAAAATTGTCAGTGGTAAAAAAACTCAAATGGGATCCCTCAACTCTGTCTGGAGATACTCTTATTCACCTGAAAATACTTCATTAGAGCTGTTAGATTTGTCATGTGTTTCTTTTCCTCATCTGCTTCCTTAAAATAGCCTGCTTTTGTTGGAAGTGACTGATAAACACAAATGAACTGGGTTTGTTGTTGCAATGATTTAACCCCAGATGGCAGCTACAAACCATGCAGTTGCTTATTCACACTCCCCCCAGGTGGGACAGGCAGGAAAACTGGGAAAAAAAGGAAAAACCTATGCATCGAGATAAGAGCAGTTCAAGAACTGAAATAAAATAAAATATAAGAATAATAGTAATTCTAATATGAGTGAGTAATCAAGCTCAGGTCATATACATATTCAAAATTAACATATATAGTCTCAGATTGTTGAAAATACGTAGCAATATATGTATAGTAATTTGCAGTAATTATTTGGTAAAGAGGTGAAATTCAATTTAATAGGAAGACATTTGAAAATATATTTAGGTTGCTTTTGTCAGAAGAAGTAAACCTTCAGGGAAGTTGGATCTTTCAGCAAGAAGAAAAATTGCTCTGAAATTTCTGCTCTCACAGAAATCGAATTAATGCCTATTATTTCTTTTTCCCATCCTATGTAATGTCATCACCACAATTTTTTCTACTGCGTTGGTAAAATCTTTCTAGCAAACTGATAACTTTTCATGCTGTTCTGAACAACTACAAAAAAATGTGTGATCAACCTTTGTACTGAATTGATCGGAAATTCATAATATAAATAATAGGATTTTAATTAGTTCTTTCAATAGTCTATTTCTGAAATTTGCTGCAGATAATCAGCCACTATACTAATGTAGACCAGCAATAATTAACATTCAGCTTTCTGGCACTAATCGCCGGAATCATGGCTTGCTTCCTAGTATTTAGGGCAGTCCTTGAAAATAATGTGATAAAGCACTCAAGAGTGTTCAACCAATTAGCATGCTTGGATGAGTGAGCTTTCCAAGCCATCTGATTTCAAAAGTGGGTGCCTCATGCTGTGGAATATTGTCTCTGCTGAATTTCCAAAAGACTGTTCCATTAAATAATGGGGCTGGAGAGGAAAACTGGAATCAGAATATATTAACCTGAAATGAAACTCTGCTAGTTGGTCAAACAAAATGGATGCCACTTAAAAAAACAAAAAAAAAAGAAGAAAAAAAAGAAAAAAAAGGGGGGAAAAAGGAAAGCAGTGTCATGTAGAAAAGGGTCTAGTTGTACTTGTGAATTTTTCATTCCATTCCAAAAGCCAGATTTGCATCATGATAGCAAGCATATAATGGGCAGGTAAACCACTGTTATGCTACTGTGAGAATTAACCTTTCAGAATGTTTTGTGGAATCACGAGGGTTACAATCTCTATGTTGTTTTGCTTATGATTTAAGAGGTTCAGCAGTCTCTGAATACCGTGTTCTTCCTAACATTTATTAAAAAGATTCATATTTCATTGAAAAAGCATCCCATAAGTCTTAGGAAAAGTTCCAACATTTTCACAGGATCTAAAAGCAGCTGAAAATTACTTCTGGTTAATACATGCCTTTAAATAAACAAATTATCTGTGTTTTCTGTGTCGGCTAAATTTGCACACAGCACTCTAAAAAATATATTTTTTATTCAAAGTCATGCTGTTAAGCAGAACCTACAGAACCTGTTTATTCTCAGGTGGTTTTTATCTAATGTACTAGAAAGTGTCTGATTTATACATTTGAGTTTGTTAAGTTTATAACCTACTAATAACATAGTACTAAACTAGAAAAATCTCAAAACACAATTTCAGAATTTTTTTCCTAAAGTTCTTGAAAATTTTTAGTCTATGCTTTAATAGGGGGAAATGAGATCTATAGTATATTATTAGAAAAAAATTGAACAATTTTAATCTAGATGATAAAAAAGGTCATTTATATCTATGCTTTCTATATTACATCTGAAAAATAATAAGATGTATGGAACTGTGAACTGCATCATTAAGTCTCACCCATACTCACATGCCTTCATTTTCATGCAAAGAAAATGTGAGTACACTCTAGGGAGAGGAGCCACTGCAGAACATCTTGAAAATTACATCTGAACACAAGCCTATAGGCTCATCCATGGAGAGGAATTTTTTTTGTCTATGCTGACAAGTGAGAAGTTTCAGGATCACTCTGATAATACTGTGGCTAAAAGCCCCAATATGCTTGCTCTATTTTCAGTGTTAGTATTTCTTTCAATCTTTCTGCCTCTAATATGACATCTGAATTTCAAGGACTGTCTTTAAAGTTACACAAGTGCCTGTTAGGCTGGCTTCATCTTGTGGGAATCACACAATACACAAGCCCAGGAGGCCTAAGTTGTATTCCCCAAATGCAAACACAAAGCTGAGTACTGGTAGTTCTCACTATGACTGTTGTATCCACCACTGAATTGAATTAGCTGCACATTTTCCTTAAAAAACAAAATAAACCCAAACAAAAAAACAAAAGCCAAAACAAAACAAAAAAACCCGCAAAAACAGAACAAAAACCAACCAACCAACAACAAAACAAAAAAACACAAAACAAAACCAAAAAACCCCACCAACCAACTCCCCTCTCAAAACAAACAAAAAAACCCCCCACCACAAACCCAAAAAACCAAAAAAGTGCTAAAATTGATTGGAAGAAATGACTGTGAGGAGCTAGGATGTGAGATGCCTACATAGAGTTCTTTCAATAGATTTTGCTCTTTCAGAGGTAAGCTCAGTGATGGGGAAGGTCACTTTTAGCTACTAAAAACCTTACTAGCTGCTGTGAAAAATAATAGAGGTTAAAATGTCAAGGAGCTCCCTGAGATGTAGGAGATCAAGGAAAATTTGCTGAACATTTCCTACATCCTGAAGATCAAACCTCTCAAGAAGATACCATGCAACAAATGGTAGGCAGCAATGTGGAGAAACATCCAAAAAAATCCAAACCCAGCAAACCAACCAACAAACCAACCAACCAAATGAACAAACAAAAAAAAAAACCAACAAAAAAGAATCTCCTTCCAAGATCTATAGAAAACAAACTCAGGAGAAGTGTAAAGCTAAAGATTTCTGCAGTAATTCTAGCTTCCTGGAATATGCCGTGATTTGTCACACACATTCTCATCAAAGTAATCCAAAACAAGATTTCTACCTGGAAGTACTAGCCCAGTCCTCCTGCCTTCATTATTATCCATGTGGCAAATCTTCTTCTGCATTTGGAAATAGAATTGAATGGTTTAAGATGTGCATGCTCTTTCCTAAGCCCTTTTTGTGCTCACAGTCCTGCAGACCAGGGGGGTAGGTGGTATGATGCTTCCTGAGCTCCAACATAGTTCTCATTAATTTCTGTCCCTTGTGTGCACTTGCAAAAAAGAGAAACACATGGGTCTGGCTTTCCTACTTTAATCATCTCAATCAAGTCATTCCTTTGATCAACATCACAAATCACAGTACATTGCATATTCTACAGCAAATAAGAGAAGGGTGTGCTGCAGATTGATATTCAAATGGCACATAAAAGATCTGGAGCACAGATCAAAGAGGAGAATGTTGTGTTTGGGCTTGTCAGTTGTGTTGTACTGCATTACTTATGTCTTTGGTTAACAAGGGTTCTGAAAACAGGCTGGGTCAATGAGCTGCTAGGGGAAAACTCACTTTCTGCTGGCTATTCAGAGAGCTATCATGCCAACCTTTTAGTGACTCTGTTTTCTAATTTGATCACAAAACAGCTGAAGAGGCACAAAAATATGTATCCACACAAGGAACGTCTAAAACCTTTACTGTGCTTTGGGTCACACAACATCATTTTTCAGCCCATTAAGTCCTTATATATTGCTTCCATTACGATGGTGCGTATGTATGGCTTCCATTATCATGCTCTCTCTGGCGAGACATGAAAGTTCTGCTATCCCCTTCACAGATGGGAGACCTGAGTATCTAAAGCTTAAGATCAACACTGAGCTTCTTTTGCCCAATTCTCTCTACAAGATATGCTATGCCCTGCAAGGACTCCACATCAGCTCCTGTTCTGCACTCTGAACATATACATCAGCAAATCTGTTCCTATCACATGGTTGTCAATCAGCAATTGGCCCTTTTTTATCTCTCTGAAACTTAATAGCATGGCCCTACTGTTCAATTCTGTTCCTTCCAAAGCACTTCAAGCCTTCATTTATGCATGTGAGTATTGAGCTTTTTCATGTTGGTTTTGTCTTATTTTTATTATTATTATTATTATTATTATTATTATTATTATTATTATTATGGTGGGAGTGACTTAAGCATTATTTTTTGTTTTTTCCTTAATAAACACAATCACAGAATGGGTGAGATTGAAAGGGACCACAGTGGATCATCTGGTCCAACCTCCCTGCTCAAGCAGGGTCATCCTAGAACACATGGCACAGGATTGCATCCAGATGGCTCCTGAATATCTCCAGCAGGGAAGACTCCACAGCCTCTCTGGACAATCTGTTCCAGTGCTCAGTCACCCATACAGTAAAGTTCTTCCTCATATTCAGGTAGAACTTCCTGTGCAGCAGTTTCTGTCTCTTGCCTCTTATCCTTTTGCTTGGCACCACCAAGAAGAGCCTGGAAACGTCCTCTTGACACCATTCTTTCACATATCTATAGACACTGATGAATTCTTCCCTCAGTTGTCTTTTCTCCAGGTTGAACAGGTCGAGTTACCTCAGCCTCTCCTTGTAAGAGAGGTGCTCCACTCCCTTCATCATCTTCATTGCTCTCTGCTGGACCTGCTCCAGGAGCTCCATGTCTCTCCTGTCCTGAGGAGCCCAGAACTGGACACAGCACCCCAGATGTGGCCTCACCAGGGCTGAGCAGAGGAACAGGATCACTTCCCTCAACCTGCTGGCAGGGCTCTTCCTAATGTACCCCAGAATACCATTGGCCTTCTTGGCCACCAGGACACACTGCTGGCTCACGGACAGCTTGGTGTCCACCAGGACCCCCAGGTCCTTCTCTGCAGAGCTGCTTCCCAGCAGGTCAGCCCCAGCCTGTGCTGGTGCCTGGGGTTATTCCTCCCCTGGGGCAGGACCCTGCGTTGGCCTTTGCTGAACTTCAGACAGTTCTTCTCTGCCCCTCTCTCCAGCCTGTCGAGGTCCTTCTGAAGAGGTGCACAGCACTCTGGGGTATCAGCCACTCCTCCAAGCTTTGTGTTACCAGTAAACTCTCTGAGAAGGCTTCTGTCCCTTTGTCCAAGTCACTGATGAATAAGTTAAGCAATCATGTGCACAGTATTGAACCTTGGGGAACACCACTCTTGACAGGCCTCCAACTAGACCCTGTGCCCTCTGGGATTTGCTTCTCAGAAATCCTGTGCTTTCTTCCTCTTTTGTGTATTTTAAAATTTAATGGCACAGATCATCCACTCATATATGTAAAATTAACCACATAAAATAGCCCATTTGCCTATAAGTAAGCACATGCAAAACTGTTTGCAGAATCATGGCTTCAGTGTGCACATCATAAATCTGGAGAGGGCTGCCTGTGGCTCCAGCTGGGCAGCTATACAAATGGCTGGCAAATAAGGAGCCGCCAGACACTTCCCTTTCCTTGCTTTTTAGGAGTGGTCTACATCCCAAGGCACATACCTATTCAGTAAAAGAGAAACTCAGGCACTTCTTCCTGTGCATCTGTTTCTCAGATTGAGGTTTGGGAACGCTTTCAGTGGGACAAGTAACTTATGCCAAGTCACAGTGGTTATTTGCATTGTGATCATCAGGGTGCAAGGCAGGACTGGATGGTGATTCTCAGAATTAAATACTCTTCTTTTCTTGGAGTACTCAGTAAAGAATGAATAGCTAATTAGTAATTTGCTTTGGTGTTGTACGGTCAATGTAACTACCCTTAGATTCGTCGTTTCATTCAGCTGGGAGGAATTAAGCCAAAATAATGTGCAAAAAAGCCTTGTGGGTTTTTTTTGGTTTTTTTCTTCCCTAATCCATTTCAAAGCCTTGAGCTCTTACACAGGGCCTTTTGGCATATCTGAATGCCTTTGTCTGATTAGCTCTCAGAGAATGATTTCATGGGGGCATCCTTTTTACTGGGGTTCATATGCTGGTAGCAAGATGTGTCCTTACTGGGCTTTGTATTTGCTGATGATTGAGTAAATGCTTGTGAAGGTGAGATACTGGCATGCTCGTCATCTTTTAGTAAGCATATTTCCATATTTCACCAAGGCTTTGTAAGTACTTGGTACAGAAACAGCTCTGTTTATTGAAGGTGCTTGTTTCCCAACCTCCTGGGACTGTGCCCAGTTGCAATCACAGCAGTGTTAGAGCAGTTCCTTCCTGTCCCTTTGATATAGCATTTGCTTTTTAAATTCCTGCTGCTTTCACTCATTTTTCTCAGTCTGCTTTTTGGCTTGATTTCTGAAGGTACTGGGGCTCTTTCAGGGACAAAGGTTTAATAGGGAGCGCATGTTTCTCCCACCTCACTGTTTTGTTAATTCATAGTGTTAAAGCTTGAGCTGTTTAATAGCTCAAACAACCTCTGCAAGGACTGCAGAGAACTGCAAGGACTACATCAAATACAGCATTCACTACATAATGCTTAGGAGAAGTCAGCTCTAACAACCAAGTAATACCATCCTGCCTGGCTCCATGAATGCACAGGCAGGTTCAGTATTAAGTCAGTAGCAAAGAGGCGGGAAGGGAATTTGCTTTTCCTTCATTCTGAGAGTTTACTGCAGCTTCACCCTCGAAGGGCAGGGAAGCAAATACCCAGAACAATGGGACACGGAGGGTTTTTCCGGGGGCTGGGGGAAAGGCGGGGTCAGGAAGCAGGGACCAATGGGAGAGCCCCGGCGGAGTGGCAAGGGGCCAAGGCCAGCAGCCAACCGGGAAACCCATACCAGAACACACCAACCCAACTGAACCATGCAGGCTGGGAGAAGCCCTTTGATCACTCCAACAGCAAAGGCATGTTCACTGGCTCCCACAACCAAGAAACTGAACTCTGTTTATTTCCCAGTTTCTCTCCTTACTCCTTCAAGTTACTGCAGGGGTTTAAAGAGTTTAGGGCTCTGGACGAGGCACTTGGTGCTTGCAGGATTAAACTATTAGATGTCAATTGCCTTGCAGCAAAAAGTGTACGAACATCGCTATTAGAAAAACTGAACAGACTCTTGTATTCACTTTCATGGTCCAAGAAGACCAAGGTGCAGATGGCAAATCTGACATCAACACCAAATCTAAATAGGTTATAAAACATTTTGATTTAGACTGCCCAAGGTGTTTTATATAATTACAAAGCTTGTGTTTACAATTTTTTATCATAAAATTGGCAGAGGTCTTACAGCTCAATACATGGATATTAGAGAACAACTGGCATTTTTCTCTCCGTATACAGAAGGAGAATGAATATATAAAACTCAAACTGAAAGCAGAAGGCATTGAATCTAGTATTTTTTCCCTAAAGCCAGTGTGGCAAAAAGCACAATATGTATTCCAAGTATACCTGGTATACCTGGAGGGATTTCTTTTCCTTTAGACAACTCTTTTAAACCAACTTTTTTTCTTTTTTTACAAATACAACATGTGAGAGCTCAGGATTTTACAAACAAATCTACTGTAAATTAACAGTGGGATTGAAAGAAACTGTAAGTGTTGTTTAATGGACTCAGCACACTTATTTTTCTTTATGTGAGTAGTGTTATCTCTTCATTCTTGGTTAAGCAACTTACATTAATATTTTAAAATGGAAACAACACTCATTTCCTTTTAACATGTCCTACCTTCGTAGGATAAAGGTCCCAGTCCAACTCCAATGATGTCTAGGAGGAGGAGGATCCAAGTTAATTTTAAGAACTGTCAGAGAAATTTTGCCCTCAGTTAGACCCTATGGACTTCTGTGGGAGTAAGTGGGTGGCACAAGAAGCAGAATTACTCTGTTGTCCTTTCCTATTCATACTGTGCCAATCATCACAGCATCTGAACACTTTCCCAAATTAAGACTAAACAAAGAAGACTAATGTCTCTGTCATGTGAAATTTCCTCTCTGTTCCTCCCCCACAGAGAAAAGTTACGTGAATGCTGTGTAGGAGGGATGTTGTGATAATCACATAAACAAAAAAGGTAAATGTACATTATAAAAAAAAAAGAAAAAACCAGCAGACACGCTTATTTACTGCCTGTTGGGAAAGAAAAGCTCACATAAATGAGCTTTATAATTGAACCAGAAAGGCTTCTAGTTTGTTGATATACTCTTCTTTGAAACAGATTTTCAAATTCCAGACCCAGTATTCGCTCACTGTAAACTTTCAGTAACAAACACTGGAGTCAAAAAGGGAAGCCTAACAATGTGGACCTAACAGTGGAAAGTATCATTATTACATGCTGAAAAGAAAAAAAATAAATATAAAGGATATCTTACAATAATTGGAATTACTCACTAAAATCTACAGTGATAATGTTTATATTTATTTAGTAAATTACAAAGGATAGTCATTGATCCATACGACAGAAACTCTGCAGCATCAGTTCGTTTTCGGGGCCACCAATATCAATGCAGATGAAAATCTTGTGAGTTATATTTCAAGTCATCCATCCCAATACTTAGACTTGCACAACCTTAGGTTCAAGTCTTCTGATGATGTTAATTAACCCTGTGTTAATTAATCCCCTGGTTTCAATGTTCCTGCAAATCTATTGATTGATAGGGTGCTTGCAGAAATTTTGCAGGTTCAAGGGACAACATCCAACAAAAAGGAGAAGACAGTGCAGAGACCAGGACATACTCCAGGCCAATACACATTACCAATCAGATAATCTTGCTGCTGCACTAAAGGTGGAAAATGCTGGAACATTTAAATAGAATCTAGGCTAACACCTAACCATAATGAAATGGCATTGTCTTTGCTAGGCAGAAAGCAGGGGTGCTACAAAGTTCCTAGAGAGAATCAAAACAGCCCTTTCCCTAGGTATAAACTCTGCTTTCTGCCAGGTTTCTGGGACCACACTTAACACTGAACCCGTAAGTGCTGGGTATCCTGATTTCAGCAGTTGCAGCTCTTTCTCCATAAGACAAGCACTGAAGTGCACAACTGTCAGTCCTGATGGTCTATGCTGGTAACTCCTCGTGCTAGTTTCAGCTGGGATAGAGTTGATTTTCTTCATAGTATTGGGCTATGATTTGGATTTTTGCTGAACACAGACTGTTAATAATATGGAGATGGTTTTTTGTTATTGCTGAACTGGGCTTACACAGAGACAAGGCCTTTTCTCCTTTTCATACTGCCACACTGGCGAGGAAGTTGGGGGTGCATGGGAGGTTGGAAGGAGACCCAGCCAGGACAGGTGACCCCAACTGACCAAAAGGATATCCAGACCATATTACATCATCCTCAGAATATAAAATGGAGGGATGAAGGAGGAAGGGTGAGATCTTTGGAGTGGTGACGTTTGTCTTCCCAAGTCACTGTTACACATGATGCAGCCCTGCCCTCCTCGAGATGTCTGAACACCTGCCTGCCTGTGGGAAGCAATGAATCAATGCCTTGTTTTGCTCTGTGTGTGTGAGTGGCTTTGCCTTTCCCTATTAAACAGTCTTTATTTAAACCTATGAGTTCTGTAACTTCTACCCCCCTGATTCTCTCCCTGATACTACTGGTGGGGGAGTGAGTGAGGGGCTGCCTGGCGCTTGGCTCCTGGCTGAAGTTAATCCATGACAGTCCTTTACACAGAAATGTTAAGCTCTCTGCCATCAGCAAACTTTGGTCCTCAGCTTTTTTCCTCTCCTTTTTTCCCATCTCATCAGCAAAATTATCCCACTCCTACAACTGTATTTCTTGTTGTCCTTGATCAGGTTGTTATTCTCTTAAATTGGATGTTCTCAACCCTTGCCTTTTTATTTACTTTGAAATGCAAACTTCATTTCCAATTCCAACACAATAGTTCTACACCAAAACCCAGGGGAGCTCTGAGTGGGTAAGGAATAAAATACCAGATTCACTTTAGACATATATATTTTATAAAGAAATCACATAGCCTTTGGTTTCACAGTCAGGATTTTTTTATATTCTCCTATGTTTAGACTTGCTCCATCCCTGGAGCTGTTCAAAGCCAGGTTCGATGGGGCTCTAAACAACCTGATCTAGTGAAAAGTGTCATTGCCCATAGCAAGGGAGTTGGAACTAGATGATCTTCAAGGTCCCTTCCAGCTCATTATTCTATTTGACTGGAGGACATGATTTGTGATTTGACTCTCAGCAAATTGATAGATGGAGCCAGGGCTTAAGAGTTTGGTAATTAAATTAACTTCCCTGCAATTTTCTGTATGCACGAAAAGATTACCTGGTGATGCAGAGATTCTTACAAGTGATAGCCCAGCTATCTGCATCACCAGAAAAGTCAGACATCTTTCCTTGTATTAAGTTTCATAATAGGATATGATCTAAAAACCTCTAAAAGATGCTGTTGAAGAAATCGCTCCCGAGCCTGGTCAGAGCTGAAGAGGTGGGGTTTATCATAAATCAGATGAGGTCTGGAAGGCACACGTGAGCAAATCTCAGGCACAAAAGCAGACTTATAAAGCAGTTTTCTCAATCCTATGTAACTGAACTACATCTTCATCTACTCGGTTGTGAAGCAGAATTGAATTTGGCGATTGACTCCCAGACTGAGCTTGTATAATTGAAAGGACAATTTTATCCAAGATCTGAATTTATAATGGGCTATTAAAAGAATGACCTGGATAGTTGCTTGAGCAATTTTTTTCATCAAAATGATTTCACAGAAAGCCCATAGCACCAAAGGCATTGTGTGTCTGTGCATGCATGTGCAATACCATTTGTATTATTTTCTCCTACAGCCAGTGATTATGTATGTCTCTCAGAGGCTGCTACTGCATGTAACACTGTGACAAACAGAGCAGAAATCATTTTAAAAACACACAGGCACTGTTTATACTCCTCTTTTCTTACTCTTATTGCCTCCTATTGGAAATATCAATCCTCTACTAAAAACAAAGAAGATTTTATTGTTCACTGTTGGTTTGCAGGGGTTTTGTTGTTTTGTTTTGTTTTGTTTTTTTAAGGTTGTATACCAAAGGCCCCTTTCTTGGATTATGTTCTTATCCATTAGGGATTTATACGAAAAAGAAATGTTTTCATATTACTGGCTATGGGACCTAAATGTCCTGTGAACTTCATTGGATCTAAATTAAAATAGCACTACTGTTCAATGAATTCTAGTAAATTTGGTGGAGTTGTTTTTTAATTTATAGTCTTTTAATTGAGATCAAACTATGACCATTATTTTTATAAAATGGTAAGTGAATTAGAGGAACCAACTTAAGACATTTCTGGAAGGTCAGCATTACAGAAATTCATGAGCAGACCATGCTTCTTTCCTATCCTTTCTCTAAAAATTAGAGGCTTTGGGGTGTCTTAGGTTGTTAAGTCAAAATAAAGAATAATTTCTGAAATACTTTTTTTTTTTAATGTTGGCAACTTTATCTATCCACCTTTGACAACACATCAATCATGAGAAACACCTGGATCTCATAAATAACAGTTGGTCAGTATAAAAAAGAGTCTGCAGTTTAAGGTTCTTTGATGTTATTTCATTTTATATCCTTTGATTTGATTCATAAAGTGGTAGTTAGGAATTCTTTGTAGTATTCCTTAGCTCAACTATATCCCCAGATGCCTTCCCTCCAGTATAGCTCTGATTATATCTTGGGAACAGAATATCTAATCCTTTTAGATTAGAGGGTGCCAGTTTTAAGCAAGCATTTTTCAGATTTAGTTTGCTGTTCAGGTTCTGGTCTGCTGCCTTCTGGGCTGTGACAAGAATTGGTCTCAAAAAAAAATCATTCTCAAAAAGACTCTCTTTCTGTTTGTTTCTTCTGTCTAAAGTATTTTATTGGGAAATATCAGGCACATGTCATTTTGTGAATTATTAGACTTCAGAGAGATTTACCAAACAAAGGATTGATCTTTAAAAGCTTTATTTTTACACTTGCAAAGAGTGATGTTATCCACAGCATGTTTATAGTTCTATCTTCTTAGTTTTGAGACAAACTAGAGTTGAAAAGATGTTGGGTTTCATTGTGGAGAAGAAGAAACTTGGTGAGCAGGTTTTGACTTCATACAAATTTCCCAGAGTTTATCAATTATCTTTTATTATAGAAGATATCATGAAACCTAATTTACCACACTATCACTCTGGATTGTGTTAAATTAAACAGAGTTTCTCAGGATTTACAATAATATGCCCTAAATTAGGTTCTAGCCAACAGTTTCAAAAGGGAGAGAAGGTTTTGGCTGATTTCATTTTAGGAGCTAGCAGTGATTTTTCCAAAAAAAGAGTGTGAGTTCACATTTCTTTGTACAATGTTATTGGGTCATGCTTATGGATTAGGTTCATCAAACTGCACAATATAAACAACTGACACAATGGCAAGCTCCTTCCTTTTTTTTAAAGTGCAGTAGGCATATGTGTTAGAAAATAAAGGTGGAGTCTTCCTTAAGAGAAATGACATATGAATTCAAAACAAGGGTGACAGAAGAGGAAAATAAATACAGGAAATTTTTGAGGGAGGGAGGCTAAAAATGAAATAATGAGCTGATGTGGCTGTCTGGTTTTAACTTCAGAATTGCTTTATCATTTTAAAATAAATAAAGAACAGTCTAAAAGTCTTTAACTAAATAAAGACTTATCCAGGAGTCTACTTAGGGAAGCGAGTTTTGACAGATACATAATAACCATATATGAGAAATAAGCATGTATGAGAGTAACCTCATGAAGCCTGTTGGCTTCCAGTCAGGTGCTCAGGTCATTGAAACACAATGACAAATTTGGGTGGCAAATTTACAAGTCTTCTTATAATTTGGATTGATGTTGTAATTATGATATACTCAAATACAAATGCTTTCAGTTCTGCAAGTAAGGCAAAGACCTTCTCCTTTATGCTCTATATGAACCATAAGGACATAAAATATTGCTTAAAAAATTAAGAATGAAGTCTTCAGGACTTTGTATCTCAAAAATTATACATAGCTGAAATAAAGGACCACTTCCTTTTCTTGTTAGTGAGAGTGCAGTTTCCACTCTTCCAGAGTCATAAAGCCAGAGGTCCATAAGATTGCAAGAGTAATAACAGAAACAAAAAGCTTAAAAAGTCCAAATGGAGCCATAAAAAGGCCATTTTGCACAAACCAGCATATTTTCTAATTAATTCTTTACAAATCACTGGATTTACACCCATTCCCTATTTTTCACCTGCAAATTTCCAAAGGAATTAGGGATGCTGTTGGTCCAAACCTGATGCAGTTTACAACAGTGATGCTGGGCAAGGAAAGCTTGGTATAAGTCACTACTTATCAGCTTGGGATTGCCACACAAAGTGACTGTGGGAAAAGAGGAAACAGAACACATCCTAGATAGCCTAACACCTGCAATTGAGAGAAGAAACTATATGAAAAAGCAAGCTATATAAAAGCATTCAGAATTTATGCTAATTTTGGGCTGAGTGTAGCAAAACTGCATGGGGACTGGGATGTTTTCAAAAAATTTTAGATGGTCTTTAATAGGAAAGTTTGAAAAGCACCATTTTCTGATCAGCTGCATATGTCACTTGCAGGTCAACATCACTCTATTGTTCTGTGCGAAGAACATTGAGGTAAAAAATGTCCTGATCTCTCAGCATTTGGAGAAAGCCATTTGTTTTCAGGCTAAACAGTAAATTTATCATGCAAGAAAATCCGTCAGGGAGACTGTCTCTTGATTTTCAGGAGAGTATTTAAGAAGTCAGGAAATTGCCACTAGGTTTCCAGTGTTCTGCAAAAGACTGAAACTGGAAAAAAAAATAAAAGGTCGATAACTTCAATGAAAGCCACAGTGCTTGCACGTGGCATATCCCTTCTGTGAGGGGGATTAAAGTTACTGAAACTATTCTTCCTCAAGTAGGCGGAAAACACATTTCTGTTCTACCTGTGACCTCTCACCAGGTCAAATCCGTGCCCATCTACAAAGTCTGTTGTTGGCTAGCTAACCCGTGGGCTGTGTCTTAAGGTCAATGAAGTCATTGATTTGTAAGGACTGATGGAGTTTGCTTTCATAACTTTTATTAGAAGGGTATTTTCAAATAGAAAGTATTGCTTTTTTATTACACAAATTCAAAGTTTTCTGACTAGGGCATTAGCCAGTTCATTATTCTTGCATCATATACAAATTTTGACATGACACTGTTTTTCAAATATTCAGACAAGTGATCAGACACAGCCAAAAACAATTTATTAAGAAAATTACACAAGAAGAGCTTCAAATTTTCTTGTGGGGTCAGACTAAATAAGCCCTTGCAGTACATTTTGAGGCCATTTGTTCTGGTTTTATAAAAATGCTCCAATCGCTTTTGTCAGTCTTTATTGACAAGTTCTTAAAACATACTAAATTATCTGGAAGTATTTGTATAAGTGCTTACAATCCAGAGAATTTAGTTCATATTTCCATTTATTATTGGCTTGAAGAGGAGATATCCCAAAAGGATGTGTTACAGAATACGAGGCATCCTTCACAAGGACAATTTAATGACATTTGCCTACTGTCTTGGCTAACGTTGCTCACCTCAGCCACCTTGTGTGAACTCTCTGTGGCTGCGTACCCCTTCAAAAAATTTTCATTTTATACGCCACAAAGAGGAAAAAGCAAGCACTGACCAGAGAACAGTGTCTACATGGTTGTTTATATGCAAATAAAAATACCATTAGAAAGACCTGACATCCTCTAAAGAGCAGTGTGTTAGAAGTAATCTACTGTGTTGAATCATATAATTAAATTATTTGCCCCCACATGAAGAGCTCTAAGTCCACAGGTAGAGCACAGTGGCCAAGCCCCAGAGAGGGAGAGCTCTGCCTCCATCTCTTGGTGATGGAGAGGAAGGGCAGCCAGAGGAGACTTTTTCATCTGGATTATTCATTGATCCAAAAGCCAGGTGAACAGATGCTTGAAGGGGGAGGACAGCTGTGCTGTGACACACAGGGAAGCTCAAGTAGAGATTCATTCATGTAAGCTTGTCTCCCAGGGTCTTCCCACCACTGCTGTGGGACCAACCATAACTGCAACCAGAGGCTGTGGACCTGATCCAAGAAGAGAGGAAGAAGGTGTCTAGTTTGCAGTAAGGAATTTTTTCAAATTACTATCAGATACTGATTCCCAGTCATTAAAACCCATATGAATTCAGCAGGATTCTTCAATATGCAGTGACAAAGAGGGAATCAGGAACAGAGAAATGCCTTTGCAATGGGATATGGCACTTACTGCTGAAGCCAACAAGGTTGGCAGCAGAAGGACCAAAGCTGAATCCTTGTTGCGGTGCTAAGGGGTGCAGCTGCAGATGGTAAGCCCAGGAGACTTCCCAGCTGCCTGGAACCAAGGCTACCCCACGTGTCTGGAGATGGTGGGAACACACAAACCCCTGGCACCAGCCTGTGACTGGCACCAGAGCCAGGTGGGAAAGTTGCCTCTCTGATGCTGTTCGGCTCTGGGCTGAGTTACAAAACTCCTGCCAAACAAAGTGGGAATGACTGACAGGGTGATACACCACCTATAGCAGAGGAAGCTGCTCACCCTGCTCCTTTGGCCGTACAATAAAACTTCTGAGGCTGAGAGCTGTAAAACCTGCCTTACAGGGTGCTGAGGAAAGGGGAAAGTCTCAGCCGCAGATCAGACCCTCACTGCCTTGCCACCAGCTGCGTAGCATAGGCAGAAATATACAGGATTAAAGCCACATGAATTTCAAAAGCTTCGTGTTAAACAACTTTTAAAGATATACCATGACCCTTTACTTCCATAACATAAATCGTTGCTATGGTATTTCATGGTTTTTCTCCTTGAAAAAAAGTTCTCAGTTCTCTCAGAAACTCCAGGTGGTCACTGATATGTGCTCCCAATCCCAAGTCTTGCTGGTACCAACTTTGGAAGAGGAATTAAATATATTTCAAAAATAACAATTAAAAAAATGAGCTCATTTAATTGCTAGACACAAAATTCATTTCTTCACATTATACTGAACACATTGCCTGTACATATAATAGAGAACAGATACCACCCAAACTCACAAAATAAGATAACCAACTTTATTGCAACACATCTACTTTGTTCTATATGTAGCTACAATTCTCCACCCGGAATATTTGCCTCTTTTGAGAGGTGGGCTTGTATTCACCCATATTCTGTGGTTTCAAGTGCTCAGAGGTTTTAAGTCAAACCATACCATTTTGAATTTCAACAGTATAAGCTCCTATAGCCCCTCTTGTGCTATGAGGTGGAGGGGGTTTGGGGCTTTTTAACTACTATTATCTGCACTCTGACCTTTTGCTTCAGCTTAACTGAGATTTTCATGGAAACATGAAGTAGACCAACTAAGTAGAAATAATATATAAAGCACAAGTCTGTGATTTCATTTTACCTCAGAAAAATATATGACATTATAAACTAAGTAAAACACAACGAAAATTACAAACTGCTACTTGAGAAAACTATCAATATGCTATTCTTATAAAACTTCTTAAGTATGGAATTACCACTAAATCTCTATATAAGTCTCATTTACTGAGAACAAGCATGTGCTTAAATGCTTTCTTGACTCAGGGTCAATTTTTAAAAGTAATTATTTACTGAGGGAAAACAAAATTTTAGGGACATCACATTATGATAATCCCATGACTTTTAAGGGTAGGGATGATATCGTGGATGTCAACATTAAAAAGAAACATTAAAGAGTTTGTGGATCAGCACACTAAGTAAAAACTAGTATTTCATTGTTTAACCTTAATCTTGATAATTTATTCTGAATTTGTCAAGATTCATTAACCCTGGGATTATCAATCACTAAGGAAACAGACATGTTCCAAATACTTCATGCTAAATGTCATTTCTTGGGAGATACAAGTGGGGTTTATGACTCCTAGTCTTGAAATCTTACTATTGGTCCTTTCTGCTCAGTGCCAGTTTAAGACCAGAAATGTTTTGCTGCAGAGTGCAAAGATCACCTGGTTACTGAAGTAAATCTCCATCTCCTGCTTTTGTGCAATGAAACATTTTAAAATCTATTCACTCTAGCTGCTAAAGAAAGGGAATGAAATACATTTAGCTCCAGGAATGGTGCTAGGAATCTGCCTAGCTTGTGATGAAAAAATATATTTGGTGAAATGGTAAAATGAAAATACCACTTTACTACTGAGCTGTGATCGAGACCACCAGGGCAGCTCAAGCCCATATGAAGCCATCTCAAGCACTAGAGCTATAGTTCAGTTTGGTTTAGTGGCAGTGACATTTTTCTTCTGAGCCAACAGGCTTTTGGTTTTTGGTGGCTGTTGGCACATAATACCAGCCTTTGAAACACTGATTGCTCAGACAAAGTTAACAGAAACAGCTGCAAAACAAGATGTCATTATCTCTGGGTCTCGCTCTGAGTAAGATACAAGAGCACTGCCATCTGTAAAGAGCAGTTCTTTAATAAGGGGACTTCTGAAGCCTTTGTTTCTGCATACAAACAAGCCAAATTATAAATGTCGCTTGGGGAAATCTGAAAGTGGACTCTCAGAGACAGACTCTGTGTTTGTTCAATTTGCTGCTACTGCAAGAAAAAAATCTCCCTACCACTGAGATGCTGTAGCTCTAATCATATTTCACAAGCCAGCTTTCCATGCAAAGAGCCAACAGAAGATGATCACTTATTCGACTCATTTGCTTTGAGATGAAGAAGAGTTAGGTGGGGGAGTTGGTGGTTGTTTTTTTTTTTTTTAATTTTCATGGGTTTATGTATAGCAGCACAGAAAGGTCTGTTTAATTCTTTAAATGCATCTTATTAGTGTCAAATAACATTAGACAGCCTGATAGTTATTAAAAAACCATGCCTGATAAAGAACCACAATATTGCACAGACATAGCTAAGAAAGATTCAAGACTCACTTTTTTGCATGAAGCAGACCATAAACACACATAAATACATCTCTGTAACTGCAGGACATTTTGCTGACCCATTTCCCAGATGACACTACAAATATAAGTGTCTTTAAGCTGTTACAGTACTGCTGCTTACAAAGAAAAAGTATATGTAAGATTTGTGTTTTAAACACATTTTAAATATTTCATTTTGTATCACATTGAAGTCATGCTGGGGCCATAAAAGAAGATCATGACTTTATGATCAATATTAGGTCTTCAATTATTGAGTTGTTTTACTGTTAGCTTTTGATTTCTTTTGTGTTGAAGATATGCAGGGAATACTATTAACTGACTGCAACCTTGAAGAGTTCATGACCATGACAAGTGTTAAATGCTTGGATTTCTACGGGTAGAATATGAAGTTGACTGAAATTAGATAGCCAACCAACAATTGTGTAGACTTAATACTGGACAATACGGGACCTAGCTTCATGCCTGTTAAATTCAATAGGAATTCTACAGACATTTAACCTCACAATGCTGAAGTAAAATGATTTTATTGGATTTATTTGGACTCTTTGTTCCCGAAGGCCTTCTCAAGAACATGTTTTTATAGATCTTCACAAGTTGTTTTATAACACATTGCTCCATCCACTTCTCTTTTTTCAAAAGACAGTGACAATACTTTGGAAAAACAATGCAAACAGGTTTTAATTAAAAAAAAAATGCATGGTAGTAAGGAAACTGTTTGGGTTAAGAAATGCAAAGAAGCATGGAACAAAACACATAAACCAGGGAGAGAGGATAGAAAGGCCTGGAAGAAAAAGTCATTGAGAGCAATTGCAGGGCTCTAAAATAGGCACAAGGATTAGGCAGTGGCCAGAACAGAGCAGCCGAACAGCTATTGAAAGGAAGTGGATTTATAAACAGGAGTTCAGGCAACAACAAGGAATGGTTTCAGTGCAGGAAACTATGGCAAATAGGAATGGCTGGGCTTGTCCAGAGCTGTGGGAAACATTAAAAGAGTAATAAAAAGCTGAAGTCTTTTATTCATTTAAACATTTTAAGCATAGCATTTTCAAACTTGTAGAATTTGGTATTTTTCTGATACATGGATAAAATTATTTTCTTTCAATCCTACCCATTACTCAGTCTCCCTTTTAAGTTGAACATCTCAATGTAGCTACTAAATCTGTAGGAGACGACACTTGCTTTGATTGGTTTCATAGTTTTTGTCAAAGAGGAACTGTCTTCCTAATATTAAGCAGGCATGAAGGCTCACGGTCTTTACTGTGAAGGCATTAAGCTTCAACATGTGAGTTTAAAGTTAAACAAATCTTCAGATTATTTCCTAAATATGCAGGTTTTTCCTAATTGAGCCCTTAGAATAGCACTGGTGCTCTTTAAAGCTGTGGAAAGATACTCAAGATGTATTTTAAGCACTGCAATTAACTAATAAAAACACGGTTAATGTTTCATAGATACATTTTATCCTTTACAATACACTTTTGAGAACTGTTTCTAAACATAGGGAATATAACTTAGATTTCTATTAAGACTTCCAAATTGCCATGCCAATAACCTTTGGTAATCAAGCAGAGTTGTGGCTTCCAGTTCAAGGACTTTCTCCACAAGAATCAAGACCAGAAGAAAAGAGAAGTCATGGTTTTATGGAGAGAGACTTTCAGGGAGCTTTATATTGACTTTAGTCCTTGTGAGATTCAGAATCTGAAGCTTCTATCCCAGAAGACAAAAAATAAGCCAGACAACCAATACAACATACTGTCATGTTTTAAATGAGTTGTGTTTTGAACACAGATTCCCGAGAGCCGAGATGATTTTGATGTGCCTATGCTCTTACAGCTCTCATGCAAGCTAGCCCTGCTGGACTGCTTTCAAGCCTTTCAATTTCAGCCCCACTAACATTTGTGTGATTTTGGCTCCAGTTTTTGTAGCACTCCACTTTGGGCTTTAGATGGGATACACAGGTGTGTTGACCGGTTTTGCAAAGAGAATTGATACACATTGTTGGCAAGCCACAGAACCACCTTAATGCAGCCTTGTGCCTTTTTGTACCATCTTGCCAGACTGTTTTAGTGGAGTGGTAAATGCAGTAATGCATTCTCTCCTGAGATATTAACATTTCTGGATTCATGGCATGATTTGACAGGATCCAGATGCCAAATATGTATTTTTCCAGTGCTGTTGCCTGGAGGCATATCAGGCTCCAGATTTCTAAGGTGCAGTAGGAAAGCTAAACAACATTCTCTATTGAGCCAAAATTTGGAAACTGGAGTTTGAAAAGATGGGACAAACTAACTGGCAAGACCTGGCGGGATTCAGGATTCAGAGGCAGATTTTCAGAGCATCCTGGTCTTGATTCTCACAGTTGACACCAACAGCTCCACGCAGATCCACACTGGTTTTTTATTCAGAAATTGTGCTTCAGGTGCCCAACATCAAAAAGTTACCTGGCCACTAAATCCCTGCCTCTGCCTTGGCTTCAGAGGAGAATGAAGAGTTGGATAGCGGTTTACACACTTTTTATTTTTAAAATCCATTTGGACATACCGATGTGGGGACCAAAATAAAAACAAAACCGGAGCCCAGCACTAGTGGCTAGCCTTTCACTCCTCAGCCCGGCGGCGTGTTGCTCCCGCCGTCCGTCCGTCCGTCACACGCTGCCAGCCCACGAGCGGGGATGCTGCCGCTCCGCCGCCCCGGCCCCTGGCTGCCGGGGGAGTGTCCGTGCGACCCGCGATGGCGCCCGGCCGAGCAGCCCGGGGCAGCGAGCGGCGGTGCCGGGCCGGGGCGGGCCGTGACTCGCCCGCCGGGCCAAGCGGGGGAACTCCCGCTGCCGCCGGGCTCCGCCGCCGCTGGCAGAGCGCATGTGCGGGGGCTCCCTGCTCCGCGCTGCTCTTCGCACCCTCCCGCCCTCCCTTCCTTTCCGCCGCCCTCCCTCCCTCTCTCTCTCTCTCCCCCCTCTCCCTCCCTTCCTCCCTCCCTGCCTGCTGCCTGCCCGCCTGCCTGCCGCCGCCTCCCTCCCTCTCCCCGCCGGCTGGGTGCTGAAGTTGGGCGGATGGCAGCGAACCAGCTGCGCTAGGGACGAGCCGCACCAACCCTTCCCGGGATCGCTCAGCGCCAACTGCACGCAGCCGGGCGGGGGTGGGTAAGGCGCTCCGCGCTTGTTTCAGCCTGAACCGTGATAAACGGCACCAAAATGTCTGCTTTATAGTGATGCAAAGGGTGTGTGTGGGGGGAAAACCGCACCGACCAAAGGGAGGGAATGGGGGAGGAAGAGGAAGAGGAAGGAGGGAGACGAGAGGGAGGATGGATGGATGGGTTATGGATGGATGGATGGCGGATGGATGGCGGGCGGTAGAGTGCAACAGAAAATGCATTCACCGGGGGGACAGGCTGTGTGTAAGCGTGCCTCTGTGTGTGTGTGTATGTGTGTGTGTGTGTGTGTGTGTGTGTTTGTGTGTAACAAGGGGCGGCTTCGGTGCCGAGGCTGCAAGGTGGAGCGTGTGTGTGTGTGTGTGTGTGTGTGTGTGTGTCCTGCCCGCCATGCACAAAGGGGTGGGGAGAGGTGCGCCGGGCTCTACCCGCGCCCCCCATCTCCGTCGCCCCCCGGTTTGTGTTGGGGGTGCCGCGGGGCATCCGCCGCGCCGGGCGATGCTGCCCAGCCCGGGCAGGGGAGGGATTGGGCCGCCCCCGGGGAAGCCGGGGGCACGGGCTGGCGGTGTGACAGCCGCCAGCTCGGAGGCGAGGCAGCGCTCCTCCTGCCTTTCCTCTTGACCTTCCCCTGCCTGTAACGTGGGTCTGCTTCGCGCGAGGAGAGCTGGTGTATTTATTATTATTATTATTATTGTTGTTGTTGTTGTTGTTGTTGTTGTTGTTGTTATTTCAATCCGAGGAGCCGGCTGAAGGTGAGGGTGAACAAGCGAGTCGTTGCTCTAAGATCAGGAGTTGCTTTCCCATCCCTCCCTCCCTCTGCCCCGTTTCTCGGCTGCCCCACTGGGCCGGGCCGGACCGGCGCCGGGGAGCCCCCGCAGGCAGCGGCCGCGGAGCCCCGGGCGGCACCCAGCCTCCCCCGCCCGCCGTACCCTGCGGCACCGCCATCCCTCTGCCCCGGCCTCCTTCCCGCCCCTCCCCTGGAAATGTCGGCGGGAGGCGGGCGGGAGCCGCGGGAGGAGCAGGTGGCCGGGTGCGGCCGGCGGGGTAGGGATGCTCCCGGTGCGCCGTGCCCGGCTCTGGGCAGCGCGGGGCAGCGGTGCGGCGGCACGGCCCCGGGCGGAGCGGGGCTTCCCCGCGCCGCTGGGGAAACACCCGCTGCCGCGGCGCTCGGTGCGGCGGGGATGCGATGCCGCTGCCAGCGCCCGAGACCCGCCGTGTGCTGCTCCTGCGGGGCTGCGCCTCTCCTCGGGATGAAACCGCCCGCAATTAAGAACGCCGAGGTTGCCTCGCTTGCTCGGCTGCCAACCTAACATTCATCTCTATCTGTTCTTGCTGATTTAGAAGGAAACCTTACTGGTGCTATCAGGCTTAGAAACAGCAGGGGTGAAATTTATGGTTTTCGGTGTTCGGTTTCACTTCTGTATCTGGATTTTCACCAACGTGTGTCATAGGTTTGCAGCCAGATGCTTTTGCAAAATGGATGGAATCTAAAATACCCTGCTAGGTAAATAGAAGTAAGTTACATATTGTCTGGCAATACTGTTATGGGTAACAGGTGAAAAATAGCTTCCTACAAATGTAATATTCACACATTACAAATGTGGGGAGTTCTATAAAGGAAGTTGATTCTTTTTCACATCAGTGGATGCTAGTGTCATCATCCTTACATAAATCACTGGGGAATTTTCCTGTGGCGCAAGCCATTTAGGCAAACAAACTATATAACCTTTATAGAGAAACAGTGTTGCACATTGTCATCACTGTTATCAAACACGTATTTTTATTCTAGCTCATACCCAGAAAAGCAAAGTCCAAATAAAAGATACGTAAGCCCCACCCCAGTAAGTTTATGGCCTAAGACGCAAATGCTATGATACACACAAGTACTTGCCTCCCTGAAATAACGTGAGCATTAAAACATTTAAATGCCTTTCTCCATTAGGGCCTTAGATCCTTTTAAGTAGCCAAAATAAGAACATAATTTAATTAAAAGAATACTATCAAATAAATTGCTATAGTGAGTTGAACATCTAGTCCAATATCCTGGCTCTGACTACAGTCATTAGCAGATGTTGAAGGGAGGAAAACGTAAGAAACAGGACTGGCATACAGGGATCTTTTCCTGGTATATCCTTTCAAGTTTCAGCAACACATAGAACATGGATTTCTTAAACTGGAGTTTGCTCCCAGACCATCATATTTAATAAACTTTGAGTTTCCCTACTCCCTTTTTTACAATCTGTTTATGCTTTGGTCTCAACCCTGTTCGGTGGCAATGAGCACCACAATTTGATTATGATTTGTGCGAAAAAGTACTTCCTTTTGTTTGCTATGAACCTGCTGCCTGATAATTTCACTCAGTGCTTCTGAGCTTTCATATGTGACAAGGAGCACATACTGTGTCTGTGTAAGGTTCCAGGAGTGTCCACTCTCACCAGAGCAGGTACAGCACTGGCAGGTCAGGTCCCTTCATTTTACCAATCACCAAGCTGAGATGCCTGCCTAGGAGTGTAAAGCTGCACTCAGCCCTTGGTCTTTATGTTGAAATCTACAGATAAGAATAGTTATTCTTCTTCTTGTTATGCAACATGGACACTTAGGCACAAAGAATTGCCCTGAACCCATGAACTCATTTCAAGAAGGCTACTGAAAAGCCGTCTGTTGAAAAATATTCCCTGCACTATTGATGTGAATTGAAATCTGACTGACAGCTTGGTGAAAAATTCTCTGTCCCAATGCAGTTTTCTACCTACCCTGAAAAGAAGATGAACTTTTTTATTCTTAACTGCAATTCTTATTTTTAAGAAGTATATTAAATACAAAATGCAAGCTGTATGTCAAGGGACATATATATATATGAACTCTGTACATTTGAAGTAGCATCATTTTCTAATTGTTCTGTATAATGTTCATTATAAGGATGTGCATATTGAACAACATGCATAGTTTCAAAAGTAAAGTTTAAATGTCCCATAAAATGTAGCTGATTTGTGAGGCGCTATGACACAGGGTCTCCTTCACAAGAGTACTCCTGAGTTCAGTCCTGCTTGAGGAGGTGTTATCAGACCAACATTGCAGAAAACTTCCCTGATCTCACTGGTAGCCCCACTTTGATTTTGTCATAAGAATAATAAAGGAATAAGAGACCAGAGGACTACAAAAACACAACCCGGACCCAAAGACCCAGAAGTTCTCACAGTTTGAAATTAGCAGCAGACACAACTTGGAGCACAACACGATCCACAGCAGAACGTGAGGAAGTAGAGAAGGGTAGAAACCCATGAGTTGTGACATTCTTCACAAAAAATAAAATGCTAGAAACCTCAGATGTGTTAATCCCCATCTCCCAACAGACTAAAAGAAGGAGAGGCTGAGTGGTATTGTTATGGGGACAGGATAGGAGGAATGTCAGCCAGTCTCAGACACGATTTTCCACTTGCAAGTGGTGTATATGTGTCTGTGTGTGTATATGTGGCAAAACATATATATGTAGATATATATCTGGTATATACTTTTTTCTTAACGAAAAATGTATTATCTTAAATAAATTTTACAATCCTAGTACCTTTAAATAGCACTTTCTTACTTGTATGCTTCACATGCATGCCTTTAAGGATGAACATATGGAGATTTTTATGAATATGCCAGAATTGTACTAAGTGAAACAGTATTAGCTCTTACAGAGATGTTCATTACAGTTCCATTAGCTCCCTCCTGATCATGTTTTCATGATGTCAGGGATTTATTTTGCACTCGTACCAAGGTTTCAGCTTTTTTAGTGAAAAATATATCCCCACCGTACTAGTAGTGCTTATTCTGTGAATATAGAATGAGTTTTCTAAGAACATAAAATTCATGTGCTAATTGGCTCGAGCTAAAATTAGTAAAAAACTAAATCCTTCATGAAATTTAGCATTTCTGTTGACATACCCTTTGTTCTAAGTAGTTTTTATAATGAAATAATGCAATCAAACTTTCCATACCATTAATTAATTAAAAGCTTGTGCATAGGGTATAAAAACAAATGAATAGATTAAGTTGTAATTAAGTTTATCTGTTCGTGTTATAGCTAATGGCGATGGCTATACAGGCTGTAAGTAGAGTTGTGTGGATAACTTGGCTGCGGACTCCTGGGGGTCCACTGAACCCTCCAAAGAAGCCCAGCCCTTCGGCTTGGTGCTTCTGCAGGTCTTGGCTACGGAGGGTCTGAGGCAGGGAGCTGCATGCACATCTCACTCCGATTCTCTGAAAAGTTAACCATTTCAGAGAGGTCTTTTCTACAGAGATTTTGTGTCTCTACTTGAAGTCGTGTGTTTGCTCTCAAAAGGTTTTCCTTGGCATTGCTGCTGTCTCTGGCGTGCACAGAGGAAGCAGCCAAGCAGTGTGACTGTGGCAGGGACCTTAGGGAATGCTTAAAGCACACAAACAGATGAACTCGGGGTCTGCACTGCTCCTCCTGCCCAGCCACCATGTAACCTCGTGCCTCGACCAAACCAGCATAAGGGCTTGGTTCCCTAGTGTGTTTTATCTGATTTGCACTGCTCCAGTGATGCAAAATAGATGTAAACTCAATTTAAATTACTTGTGTGCTTTGAAAAATTTGTGTTATTCTGGTATATTAATGAATCTGGACTTAAATAAAAGTATTTTAATCAATTTAAGGTTGATTCTATCATACAGTCATAAAAATTTTGAATCATAGCTTTGTCTTTAAGTTCTTTGTTTATAAAATATAAATGAAATGCATCTTACCTTACATACAATAGGAATTTTCATACATTATTTACTTTGTAAGCAAATGGCAGTAAGTTCTTAGAAATCAGTAAATGTCTAAATAGAATGTATGTGGAAAATTACAGGTAGGGAGATAGAACAGAAAGAAAATTTAATAAAATCTTAAATCCGGCAGCCAAGCATTAAAAATATGCACACATCTTAAACACTACATCTGTGCTGCATAATCTTTTTCCATGCAAAACCAGTGTATATCTAGCCTAGGTTCTTCTATCTAGTGAGAAAGGGGTAAATTAGACAGAGATACATTAACATAGCTACGTAGCTTCTGCTACCAAAGCAGCTTCATTTAAAGCAGTTTGGCTGCTCTCTCCAGTGATGCCAGCTCTGTGCTTGCTGAAATATGAGAGATCACAAGCTGAACCACTGTATATAGCCCATCTCTGTACATACAGACTAGCAGAGAGAATGTCACAGTAACGCTGCCTTTAAAGGACGCAGCCACTCTGACTCAGGTCCCTGATTAATTGATTATGCCACTTTTCTAAGTTCAAGTCCGAGCAAGACTTGGTCTTTTTTTTTGTTTTAGGAAGGCTGAAGATGGTTTGGGCAGTTTTGCTGTATTATGTTTTGCTGTGCTGTGGTATACTGTAACAATGTCTTCCTTTATCAGCAACTTATGTCAGTTAAAGTAAAATAATCCTATGAAAGAAAGCAATTAAAGCCCAGGAAGCATGGATGAAGGCTGTCATAGTATCCTTAGCACAGCACTTTTATACCTGCTTCCAAGACCAGGTTGGATGTGGCTTTGAGCAACCTGGCAGGGGGGTTGGAATTAGATGATATTTAAGATCTGTTCCAACCCAAACCACTCTGTGATTCTGTGGTTCTCTGATACTGTAGTTCAGACTGCTTTCAAGAGGGAGATCTCAGAACACTGAGCACCCTTAGAGGCAGCATGTCCTAGGCACATGGCAGCTGTGGCAAGGAGCTGCAGGAAGTCCTGACATTTCTCACAGTATCGCTGGCTGACTAGCATCTCCACATATATGCTGGTCTCATAGGAGCTTAAATTAGAGGGAAGCCATAGAATGTCTGGGCTGGAAGGGTCCCTACATATATTTTAGTTGCAATTCCCCTTGCCATGGACCAGGACACCTTCCACTAGACCGAGTTGCTCAAAGGCCAGCCTGACCTTGAACACTTCCAAGGGTGGGCCATCCCCAGCTTCTCTGGGCAACCAGTTCCATTGCCTCACTAGCCACACAGTGAAGAAATGTATAGTACATTTTTAATGTCATTGTTACTGTTTATGTTTTGCTTAATGGGAACAACCTTCTGAAGTAAGGAATTTCTTATCCAACCCACCTTATTCTGACAGTACTGCAGGCAGCACATGCTCTCTGATATTGACATTGCACCAGACCTTTGGGTAGTGTAAATGCTGCTCTCTCAATGATTTGCATTATATGAAAATTGAGAACAGTGAATAATAATTTCCTGTACAAGAGCTTCACAAGTAGCCTTGATTTAATGAATGTAGGTGGGAAGTGTCATCCTAATTACTTAGTGTCCAAAAGGTACTTTTATTTCCAAGTCTTATTATCTTCAGAAATTACAAAGTCCTAAATTATTAATCAGATATTTCATAGATTTCAAGATGGGTTTGGGAAGAGAAGAGTGAGATGTAAAAGTTATTTTTTTATCATTCATATAGAATGGTTTAAAAATATATCTTGTTTGTTTTAATGCAGTTGTCTTATAATAGTCTGATAATCTAACTGATACAGTTTGATTTATCTGATAATCTGGTAACTGGAATCTAATGTGTAGAATTTTTTCACTATTATATGTATTACATTTGTCTAAATATTTTTTATAAACACTTACTGACCCTCACAATGTAAAAATCCCAGATGATGTTAATAAACACAATCTCAGCTGTATGGTAAACGTTGCGCTGACCAGAATAGACAAGGCTGTTTTCAAATTCTTTGATTATTTGATATGTAAAATTAAGTCACAGAACAACCACAAAAAAGATAAGTACTCTTGTGGTGAGAATCTTGAAAGGATAGAGGGAATACCTATACCCAGTTGTCACGATCTGGTTTAAACCCAGAAGAGCAAGGGAAATAAAGTCTCTGAGTATAAACCGGAAAGAACTTAGAAGGTTTGAAATATATCCAAAAACGAGATTAAAACCAACTGAGGTTAGATGTTGGTGCCAAAGAGAGAGAAAGAAAGAAAGCGAGAAAGCGAGAAAGGAAGGAAGGAAGGAAGGAAGAAAAGAAAGAAAAGAAAGAAAAGAAAGAAAAGAAAGAAAAGAAAGAAAAAGAAAAGAAAGAAAAGAAAGAAAGAAAAAGAAAGAAAGGAAAGAAAGAAAGAAGGAAAGAAAGAAAGAAAGAAAGAAAGAAAGAAAGAAGGAAAGAAAGAAGAAAAGAAAGAAAGAAAAGAAAAAGAAAAAGAAAGAAAAAGAAAGAAAAAGAAAGAAGTGTGCGTGGGGAGGGTGGGGGGCCAGGGAGAGAGTGACAGGGTTTAGGTGGAAGCATATCACCCATCCGAGAGTCCCAATGACATCTCGTTGCTCCCCTCCATCTGGTCTCCTGGTGGTGAGGGTCCCCCGTCGCCGCCATGGCCACGCCGCCACACATCGAATCCCATGGACAGATATAATAGATAGATATGGGATAGATAGAATCCCATGGATTAATGTACGCTCTGGGCAGGTGGGAGCGCCCATGTGCCTCCCTTGCAGGGGGCCAGTTTGACCCTGACCCTTGCAACGCTGAGGGTCTGGTGCATCGTCTCTGGTGCAGGGTCTGGGGACCCCTTTGGCGGGGGGAGGGGCTTTGATGGGCCATGTCACCCCCTCTGTCCTTCACGTGGATGCAGCTTCTCCCCAGGTGAAGGGGCCCCTCAGCTGAGCTGGTCTGCACAGTGGAGGATGGGCCATCACTGTCCTTCTGACCAGAGGCTTTTCCAACACACACCCAAAGTCTCTCTCCCCCCACCCCTTGGTTCGAGGGTCTGTTCCAGCCTGGCAGCTGATAGCCCTGGGGCCGTGATCTCCACTCCTGAGGTGTTAAGCTTGTGCTCTGTGAATGTCCCCAGCCCTGAGTTGTTACTTTGTCTTATCTTCATCAGCGAGAGGTGTAAGTCCTCAGTCAGGGCCCCATACAGGGTGTGGTAGTCTTCTCCGCAGCTTTTGTAATGCAGTTTTAAAAGTCCCTCATGAAAATGTTTAAGTCATGAACTATAATATTTCGGTCTCTGACACCAGTGAATGCAGCTACTTCATAAACTATGAAGTTATGGAGGCAGCAGCTTTGAGCAGATAGCTAATGTAGGACTGGTCATTGGTCAGTGATTCAGAATACAGAAATCTGACTGTGTATTGGATTTGTCCTCAGCTCTCTTTGCAGAACGACCATCCCATATCCAGTATCTGTCTCGAAGCCTATGCCTGCACTGCTAATTGCTGTCTAGGATAGAGATAGCTGACAAAGGTCAGGCACTCGAAAAATCTAGTTAAAGCAACAACACTAGCAAGAAAGTTACCTTATTTTACCTCTACTGTCTGTATGTCACCTTGCATCCTGCAGTATAGACTACTCAGAAACTGAGAAATACACTCCTGAAATTTTTCTATTTTTAACCTAAATGGCTCCTGAGGACATTCGCCATCAAATATATTCCATACTTCTTCAACCACTGTCTTAGCTCCTCTTAACCTGCTTCAATTGATCAGTAACCATCTTCATCTAAGGATATCACAACTGTTGTTTCAATAGCAGTCAGTGCTAAAATACAGAAGTAACATGGCTTTCGTGTGGCTGTCTAAGGTTTCAGCTTTATGTAGCCAAGGTTGTAGCCACAACTCCTGTGGGTGCAGGATTGCGCTGAGTGCTTCTTTTAGTTGTCACGACTCTCAGTTTTTGTTAACAGTCCCAGGTTTTTTCTCTGCAAACTAACAGAAGCCCAACCTTTTGCACCAGGACGTGATTGTCTGTGTACTGAGTTGTTAGAATGGTCCCAGACCTGACTGGAAAGGTACCGCATTCCAGAGATCATTCCCAGTAAAACTCTAATATGAGACTGTCCTGTTATGCAGAGCAGGTCACTCTAATTGTATGAATGAAACTAAATTGGGCATTTAGCCCCAGAGCCAGAGAACAAGCCCTGGAACTGTTTAGCTTTCCAGTGCAGGCACATCACATCTCTTCAGGAAGGCCTCTGCCTTTGGCCTGCATTCTTTCTTCTCAGGCATATGATATTAACCAAAGGAAACCATGTTTGCTGAGATTTACTTAATGATGGATCCAGATCATCTCAAGTCAGTGACTTGTCTTTGTTAGCTTATGTTGTTCCCTTGATAATTACCTACCACAAAGAAGAACACCGCAGAGTTTTATGGTTCCTTCTATTTTGTTCAAAACAGAGGGATAGCTTGTCAAGTTGTATAAATAAACATATTCCTGAAGGATCCAGTTAGTAACACATCTGCTTAATAGTTATTCCTCATGTTTAATTTCAGACCAAGATTTATCAGCTTTTAATACATTTAATGTTTATAATGTTGACTTTTATCATGTTTATTCTAGAATCACAATGTTGTGTTCACTAACAGAAGTCAACACATTGACCATACCATCAATTTGGCAATCCTATATAAAATATTAATATAACTATCTCATACCCATCTCAAATATATGTGGTTTTAAAAATTGCATTTAACATAACTCATATTGAATGGCTTTGACTATACTGAGTTCACTCAAGTCCTTCATGTGTTTATTACTATTAATATTCTATCAAACCTGTGGGAACAGGTGGTTATGTGATGATTTATGTTCAATATTAATTTTTTTCATACATAACAGGAGAGAGAATTGTTTGAACATAAAGAAAGTGTAACATTTAGGAAAGGTGAGTGGCTCATATGTATGTGCATGAGGTAATAGGAAAATTATGTATCTTATTGTGTATCCTTACTTCTGCTGAGCACTTTTCTTGGTCAGGCATATAACGCTGTGGCAAATACAGTGTCCTGGTTTCATACAGTGTAACATTTCAGGAACTTTTAAGAAAATAGAGAATCTAGAAAGTTGAAAATAGTAAAAGAGGAGGGGACTACTTATCATCATATTATTGTCCTGAGAGTCTAGCAATTTAGCGAGCACTGAGAATAAATAAAGAACACATTATGAAAAGGCCATTCCTGTCCTTCTAGATTTTTGGGATTTAGACCTAGTAAGTGTTTTGAGATAATCGTTCCATCGTGCTGTCTTTTCTACAAGCTCACTTTTCAAACAACCACTAAATTACCTTTGCATGCTGAGACAACAGCACTGCTATTTCACAGAACAGAAATGCAGATATATATCAATTAAGCAATTAGAGGATCACACAGTAAAATAGTAGCAGATGCAGAAATTAAACATACAGGGCAAAATTCTTGTTGATTTCAAGGGTTAAAATTTAGCATTAAAAATCTTGTCTCCTGCTCCAGCTTCCTTGTTACCAAAGTAGTGCTGGTATATAAACATCAGAGAGAGCTTAAGATCCAGAAAATCTCCAGATCCAGACAATTTCCAGGACAAAATAATCAGAAGTTAGTCTTTCTGATCAAATATTCTTACTAATTTGAAGATGACCAGGGTAAAACCTCTCCAATATAGTTACACTGCTCCTTTGAATATGTAATCTGAATATCAATATGAAAAAATATTAATTAGGGCCATGTTAGAAAAAAATTGCTCAGTAAGCAAAACGCTGCAAAAACATGAAGACTTTGGATGATTGAGCAATGCAGACCTGCATTTAAAAAATGATAAACAGAGAATGGAAGCATATGGCAAGTAGCATTTTACCTTCTGCATATATGTATCCTATGACTTTCAGCTCATCAGTTCTTTAAAAAGATATGGAATTTTGGGGATCCATTAAACCACTACCTGTAGATCTGTCATCCTCATAAAATAACTCCAGTATAGTGAGCTCAGTCCTGTTCATGACAGAATAACACCTGTCCAAGCTTTACCAAATTATGTATTAAAAAAAAAAATCTATGCACATTTCTTTTAGCTTGGTTGTTTGTTTTTATGACATAAGTTCCTGTAATATCACAGTTATAATACAATAAAATATTTTTACAGAAGGGAGTGGACTAACTGGTCAATGCATACTTAATTCTAATAATGAAGGCAGCATACCTTTTCTAACCCCAAATTACTCTGAATTTTAACAACACTTCATTCTTGGACTTAATCAGAACTAGGGGAGATGTTTTAACCAGTCCATATCAGCATATACTTTACATATGCTTATAGATATTTCTTTGTAATTTAGCCTCAGATACTTTGAATTAATTGCCTTCTGGTTATCACAGTTAGAGAACACACCCATGGGCTGTGGGGCATGAGTTACCACCAATCAGCTCCTCCAGTAAATTTCGTGTGAAGTATGGTGATGGACCAAGTAAATGTAATTTAGTTTATTTTGTAATGAAAAGAAGTAAGTTAATATATGTCCCTTAAAAGATGGGGAAAAGATCTCCTTGAATTCAAGAAAATATCGTCTAAATGAGCTTTAATGTAAGAAGACTAAATTTATCTGAACACGTAATTTATTGCAGATCCAGCTACAGATGGGAGACAGTTCATAGGAGTTTTAAGACTCCAAATAATTGAATTGCTATTAATGTTCAAGACACTGTTCCATTAAATTGAATGGAATTCTATGGCAGAAACTATTCTTACATGCAATCCCAGTCATCATTCACATTTCAAACATATGATTGTAAGGCTCTATTTAGGCTCTGTTAAGTAGAAATTGTTCTGATGGACAGTGAGATGACACACAACAAGGGGACTGAATGCCAGAGACACCTTGATTTTGACTGCTTAATATTTAGGTGAGACACTTTTAAATTGTGCTGCAGTCCTGACCTCTAAGGTAGGGAGCGTATCCAGCAGGGTGCCAAGGAAATCAGCTGCTTTTGGACCAGGCGGGCAGTGTGTGCTCAGCAGCTCTCTGGGTTAGGCTGCTATTCAGTTGTATGGCTGATTCCAGCAGATGCCACAGCAGCAGCTTTAGGAACATTGGAAAATAGGATCGTATGCTGAGGGAAAAACCCTGGCTGATTGATTCCCAAACTCTGTTTGTTTCCATCAACCAAGGAAGGTTGTTACCTTTTTTTTCCTTCTCTTGATCAAGTTGATATTAAAAGCAGGAAGTCCTTTTTGGGGTTTTTGTGGTTGTTGTTGGTTTGGGGTTTTTTTTTTGGGGGGGGGGGGGGGGGAACGTGGGAAGGAGGTTGTTTGGGGCTTTTTATTTGATTTCGGGTTTTTTTTTGTTTTTTTTCTTTTTTTCTTTTTACACCTATTCTTACCCAGAGGCTGTTCTAAATGTCCTGTTGAAAACCTTTTTCTCATTGCCAGCCACATTCACTCAAAGACTGCTATTCTCCATTTGCTCTTGTGCAATCATCCATATTAAATTGTTCTTCCTCCCTTCCATTTGTTCACCTGACATATTCATATCCCTCCCCTTTAAACATTTGTTCCAGAAATGCTCTTTGGATCAAATGGACATCAAAAAATGAAGAGAACACTCAGAATGCAAAATCTGTATCTCGTGAAACAAGGGGGCTCAAATGTCATGACAACAGCTCTCCTCCAAATCACAAAATCCCTCCTCCAGCCTTTTGCCTTCATAACTCATCTGTGGATCTCCCTGGAGTAGGAATGCAGTAAAGCCTGTGTAGCTGCTCCATGAGCATTCTCTCACTCTTATTTACATAAAGGGGATCCCTTGATAAGGAGGCTTCAAGGTGCAGCTAACACCTGAAGAAATCTTAGAAGTGTGCTGCTTGAATTTCAGTGCTGTGTGATCCAGTACAATCCTCGCTGTGAATAGTGGCAGCAAAACACAAGGTCATGTGTGTAACGAAAGATGCACCTACATAAACTTTGGGGCAGCCTAAAGGGTCTTTTTTTTTTTGTGTCCATCATCACAATACATTTCCATGTTGGTTTGGATACAAAAGAGCTTCAGTATTAGTATAATTTCTCTTCTCAGACAAAATGGCTCTTTCAGGAAACTCTTCTGTATGTTACTTAAAAGTGCTTCTCAATCTTGGTATCTTGTGGGGCTAGATAAAGGTGTAAAATATCAGTGTAGGCATGTACTAGTCTAGAAGAGAAGGGTTCCAGCAATAGCAACTGTGTTGCAAATGCATCGGTTCACCTACATGAGATTGCACAGGACAAACAAAAATGTAATCATTTTGATTTGTTGTTGCATGACTCACCTTCCAAAGAAAAGTCAGATCACAAGAGAAAATTAAACATTTGTCAAGGAAATGAGGAATCCGGGCCACTAAGATGAATTGGTGATTGTTGATGATTGTTCTCAGACTTCAGTTCTGTTATGTTGACCCAGTTGCAGGCTTGAATGGAAACTGATCATTCTTCTTCATGAGGGTTTCAGAGTCACATCTAAAAAGTTGTTTTTAGAGCCGAGAAGAGGTTTGAACTGGCAATAACCATGCCATATGCTTTATTTCACCTATTATCATCCTACCTGTTACTATGCACTGTGAAAAATAGCACTATCTCAGGACAGGCACTTCACTAGCAAAAAAATTTGGCTGCACCCGAGCCTTTGGTGGCTGAATAAGGATCAAACATTTAATGTGGTCAGCAGGCAGCTCTGCCTCCCACGCTCGCCTGCAATTATAACCTTCAGTTTACTTTTTCTATTTAAAAATAATTGTATTGTTCAAACAAAAATAAACCCATTCAGAAGATGTCTAAATTTAGCTTTCAGACTCAGATTTCGAATGCCTGGTCACTGCTTCTGAGTGATGTATAATGGAAATAGAAAGGTCAGTGCTATTAGCACATTGAAAACATTTCCATCCACATCTCCTTCCTGAGATGTTGCATGGATGAAATACCAGCAGGCAACGTGTATCATGTGTATTAAATATGTGTGTCAGAAAGCTGTCCCCTGATCAGAAGGAGCAGCCACTCCGAGGCTGTAGGTATGCACACACCGTTTATTAAAGGCCAGCATGGAGCTCAGAGATTCCCAACAAGCATGTGGGGACAACACTGAGATGGCCTGGCTGCCCAAGATAAGCACTTATCTTTTGAGTGTCCAGTGAATGGTCCTCCATCAGGCACTCCACATCCCACCTGAGTGCCTGAGCCTCCCTGGCCCTGCTGCTGTTGTGATGCCACACAGGCACAACTAATCTTGTCATCTTGTTCCCAGGAGAGCCATGGGGGTGGACCATGGGAACTCGCCATGCTTAGACGTGGCAGGGAACTCTGGATTTTGTTCACTTTTAAGCAAAGCTTCTCAAAGGCAAACAGAAGGTTTCCTCAGCACATGCTTATTCTTTCTAGGACTCTAATCTGCAACTCCCCAAAAAGAAAATTTCAGCTGTGGGTTTAGACAGAACACTGTTGGCAAGAATAAAGAATATCTAACCTATATCAGTCTTTCTCCAGAAGCCACGGGTCACAGCACAATTATAGCAATAAGGCTGTAAGTTAAAGTGAAGCCAGAGAAAGAAAATTCCAGGAGTTTTGAGACGTTTAGATTGTCTTTGAGAAGTATTTAAAAATATCCTCCATCAAAGTATCAGAATACTTGCCTACAGGTCTGCCCCAGTGAGGAAACATGTTAGTCCAAAACAGTAACTGGAAGGCAAAACTCCTTCCTACATTTCGCCCCAATGAAACTATAAACATGAACGCAGGCTTTCACCCTAGCAGAAAAATTGCAAAATCTTACTTTGTGACCAGACATGCAGGTGGTTCAATTTAATTCTCACTAGTTCTTTCCACAAAACTAAAAAAAAATTCCCTGAAGGAAGAAGTGCTTGAGTCAGCTCCACAGAGAACAGAAGTTTATCTTATTCACTAAGTGCGATGAATCTTCTATTGAGATGCTAAGTGTTGTTTCATTGCCTTCCATACAGCCTTTCCATAAGATCTAAAGAACTTTTTATGCCACATTTATATTCATTGTGAGATTTTTTGCCCCTGGCTCTCCAGCTGTTTCCTTGCTTACATCCTGAGGCAAGGACTGCTGAATTTGGGGAGCAGGAAGACTGAATTATTGACAGGGACAGATGATTTTAGAGTGTGTACACCTCAGAATTGGCTATCCAGATGTTCCAGGTGAAGGGAAAAATCTCAAGAGCAGAAGTAATGACCAGCACAGTCCGAGAGAACACAGAGAATTTGAAAAGGACCTTTAAAGTCTGAAAGGGCAAGAAACAGGCATAATAGTGGGACTGAAATCTCAGCAGATAGCAGTGAAGGGTACTGAGTGTAACATGAGTCTGGATGCTAGTTAGTGAAGAAAGAAGGAAATTAGTAAAGAACAGGTGAATTAAAAGGCTACGGTGATCAAGTCTTTGAAGTATGGAATAGGAGAGGACAGTGAAAAAGTAAATGTATTACAGTCACTTTTTAAAATATAAGCTGATTTCTAATAGCTTTTGATTATTAGATATTTGTAGCATTTGAGGAATTCAGTCTTATTAGAAGTTTGTTCAGCCTGATTATTAAGAAAGATATTACAGAAGTCCTGCTTTTTAAAAAGTGTTAAAAGTTAGAATAATTCCTTTATGTGCAATAAATAATGGCAAATGGACAATAACAACAACAAAAAAAAAAAAAAAAAAACCCACACTAAACCAAGGTTGTTTTCCTTTCCTATCTGCAACTAGAATTTCCTCCTGAAACACTCAAAACTATGTGCCATTTAACTAAATTTCCTTGGTGTGGAGATAACAGGAGATAAAAGCCAACAATTAGATGATGCTTCTATTCCTGCTCCTCCTTTCTTTAAGACCTTTCTTATCTGCAGCATACTTTCTAACACAAGACTATGGTCCTAATGAGGAAGGTACTCTTGGGTCAACTGGAGGTCTCCGAAAGATTTTATTGTTGTTTGAAATTTGAAATTTCATTGTATCCTGCTCAGTACGCTTAGCATTTAAAAACTAATTTTGTTTCATTGTTTTTGTCTTTTTTTAGAAAAAGGTAATTTTCTACTATCCAAAATTTCCCTAAAATTATTTTCAGCAATTCTGTTTATGGAAGATGCATAAATATTAGAGTAGCATACTTATTGGCACCACTGGTGTCCTGAATACCAACCCTCTGGTAAATAGAAAGTGGCCATTTCAGAAATGCCATAAATATGCATTCAGGGATCAAATCTAAGAGCTCCATAGTTCAGGGGATAGAGGCATTTCTAATAGTCATCTTCTTGAGGAAAGCACTGGGATTAGATGAGAATTAAAAAATGCAATTGAAATATTTCTCTTAATTTAAACATTTTCTGTAGCTCTTTCTTCCATGCAGCCTTCCAGGGTGAGGTGTCTGTGCATTGGTGGAACTGGCCTAGCATAGAGATGGACAAGGAGGAATTTATCTTTACTCAAGCTGGGATGGCAGTAGCTGCTGTATGCTCTTTGACCCCAAACTGCTACAGATATTAGGCATCCAAACTAGGACTTAGTTGGCTTTCAGTCCTCTAAGAGGACTTTGAGTATCTAAGAACGCACAATATCCCATTCCCCTCTCAGCCTTAGGTACCCAAATTTCCCCAGTCAAGTGCACTTAGTGCCTATTACTCATGCTTGAAACTTCTTCCTGCTAACTAGGTCGCAACCAGCTCTCAGCAGGACGTGTTGTCTGCCAGAGATCTCAGAGGAGCTTGGTCCAGAAGACACGCTGAGACTGTGCTTCTCATTTTCTAAAAGAGCTGAACTCATCACAAAACACTAGACACAAATGAACTGTCATTCCAAAACACAGCCAGGGAAGGAGGCTGGTCAGATATAAGGTTTGTGGTTATTTCATCCCTCCTGCCCTCACCAAAACTCTTGCCATTTTCTCAATTTTTTCTTTCATAAAATAAAGCAGGAGGGTTACCTTCAGCGAGGATGTGATGCACCTGGGTTCATGCAATGTGAAGCTAAGGGAATTCAGACCTTCCCCTCCCCATCACAAAAAGTCTGCCCTAATCACCAGTTTTGAAGACATTCAAAGGCAGGAACAGTCTCCACTGTTACCACTGACACTATGCTGTTTTGCAAAAAAACCTATCCAAAATCCCATTAAATAATTAAAAAAAATTAGCCGGGGAGACAGCAAAGCACCCACTATTACAATGTTCACTGTGGAGTACAAACACCTTGATTTCTGCCTTGTTCTAAGCACTAAAGAGTGTGAGAGCCACATTATTTAATCTTCGCAATAGTGAATAACAGCAAAAAAGCGCACCCACCATCTCATTTTACAAAGCATATTCTAGTCCATAATGTGTTTTTTTTAAGGAATGACTCAGGCTCCTAAATCTAGGTGAGGGCCATGGCTGCAAATCTCATTCTGCAGTCCAGTCTAGGTTTCTCAATCCTGGGAAGGGACAAGGGCAAAGCACTCTCTTGGTCACCCATCATTCACCCATCCTAGTTGTGCAGCCTTTTATGCCAGTCTAAGCCAGAACTGCTGCCCCTCTCTCCCTGCCACATATAAGTGACTGCAGTGAATCAATTCGGGGAGTTAATCCACCTGACAGCTAATCATTTGCTTCTAGAGAGTTAGTTTTCTGCCACAAAATTTACTTGTGTTAGTACATGGCAGAAGCACGTCAACCAGAAAGCAGGAGTCGAAGGACTGATGGCTTGAACTTGATTTGACCAAAGTTGCCAAGGAGCCTCATGCTGCTTTTGGGAATTCATTCTGAGGTGTCTCATGTCACAGTATTGCAGATGCCCAGGTACATTACACCAGGCTGTTGTCTTCTATGAGAGGGAAAAAGAATACAAATCCAACAAAAACCCTACAAAAATACACACACACACACACACACACACACACACACACACACACACACACACACTCCCAAACCCCACAAAAACCACTCTAAAAGCAAACAGCTCATAGCTTCTCTGCACCCAGAGCTGTCTGGTCTGAGTGGGAACAGCTTTGGGGAACCCAGCACTCCACGTAGTGCACACAAGAAGCAGAAGGAGCATCACACTGGCTTTCTTATTTCCTCATTTTGGTAAAAGTGCACATGTAAACTGTGACTTTTTTTTCTTCTGGTGTTCTATTTATTTGGCTCCAGTTCTAACTTTCAGGATTATACTTGCGTTTAGTATTTTTTATCTTACAAAAAATGTGATCATATGCAATAGGACTAACTTATATAAATAACTGAATCAAAAGCTAAAAAAAATGGTCAATTTACCAAATGTTGTTCAAATAAATAGAAAAATGTAATTAGGACACACATTAAAACCAGCACAGTCTAGGTGCCTACATGGGACAAAGGCTAAACTTACAGTAAATGTTGCTTAGAACAGACGACCTGCCAAGTTCTCTTCAAAGAACTGGACATCCTAAAAGGTGTTTATCCTTGCATAGAAATTTGGCAGCTCTGTGATTATCCTAAACCTGTTATCCCATAGCTTCTTTCTCTTTTCTGTTCCCTAGTTATCCTATAATCAAGTCTCCTTAAACTTCACCTGGGTGAAGATACTCACCAAACCTGGATGCTGGGTGCACTGAAGACAGGCCTTTTCTAAGCATTTCATCTAACACAGCTTTTGGTCAGGGCAAAGATGAGCTCTTCTGGGAGTTGTGTCAGACAATTTTGAAATTGTTGCTTTCCGTAAAAAAAAATACCATTTGTTTTTAATCTTTCAAGTGCCGTGAGAACATCAAATAAAACTGTAAAGAAATCACTTCCTGGAGTCAGGACCCATGCTGATGAAGCAGAATGTGGATGGATTTAGGAAACTCCACTTAACATTTCTGAATTATCTGTCAGTCCCCGGTTTCAGAGACCTGTGGAAGAGAAAAGAGAACGTTCCCCTAGTCCATGAAATTATCAGCATGACAGGAGTCATATGTGGGAGATGAAAGCTGTTGTTTAAAAGTGATTGTAGGACTGAAACAAATAGTGTACATCAGTTTTGGTAATTCCAGACGGGCCTTCCTTAATGCAGACAGGCACACTGTTGTGCCTCCCACAGAGCAGCTTAGAGAAAAGCTAATAGTAAATTTTTACAAGTTAAAGTTTTTCTCTTGTCATTTACATTTCTTTTGTATCTGTCATTATCATCTTGTCCAAGTGCCTCAGAATCCTAAAGATCTTTCACTCAAGTCCAAGCTCAACTTTTTGACTATCTAGTGAAAAACAAAAACTCCTTTCTCCTCATCATCAGTCACTGATTCTTCCACCTTGTTTTAGAAAGCAAGGTTTAAGTTCATGATGAGCAGAAAAGGTATTTACACCTACATCTCTTGCATTCCCTGTTAGCTTTGTATCTGCTAACAGCTGCACCCCTTTGATGCAACCTACACACAAGGGAGAAGTCTGGAGCCACTCATTTCAAACCTGGAAAGATTTTTAAGCTATATATATGTTTCATGAAATGGAAAAATTATGTTTTATGAGAATACCTGATTTCGCAGCCTCTGGTGTCCAACTCCTATTGAAAGAAGTAGCTTACTAAAAGAGAATAAACAACAATTTAGTCAGGTTTCTTAAATTCTAGGATAGTCCTCGGCTGCTGGATTATCTTTCCTCTCCAGTTTGTTGACTATCTCTGATCAATGTGGTCCGGTGCCTGACTTGGGCACAAGTGGAACTTCCTCTGTTAGCTATTTATTAAAGTTGTAAAGGGCCAGCTGTTCTAGAAAGTTTGATGCTTATGTTCTTTAGTGGAATCTGAACACTTGCTCTTAAAATGCCTCTGGCTTATCTACTGAGACACTGCCAGATGTGAATCATAGCAGATTTTCCTGCTGCCTTCTGTGTAGGGTTGCAAAAACTGAGAAAGTGTCCAAATCTCCATAACCAGATTTTCTATTTAGTTAATATAAGCATTAACTCTGTGCTGTTGGATTTTTTTTTTCCTGGAAGTAATGTCTTGCTTATACACTGACAAATTTTAGGATATGAGAGAGCAGTGAAGATGAACACTGAAAGACAAAACAAATAAAGAATCTGTGTGGTTCGTTAGGGGAATGCAACAGCAGAGAACACTGTTAAAACCAAAGTGCAGTAAGTGAGAGGGTTTTTTATGCTAAATTAAACTTTAATTATAAGGATTGCACCAGGAGCTCAGAACTTATTTTTTTAGTTAAAAAGCATGCAAGCATCTTTATGTGAGTCTAAGAAACAGACTGACCAATTTTTTAAAGGCTCTCATGAACATGTCACAAATGGACAGAAATGGGAATAAATGAATAAATGGGGAAGCAACATTTCTGTCCATTGCTACAATAACTTAGATGGAAAAGGATGCACCATTAAAAGAGAAAGAGTGATAAAAGCATATCACTAGACCGCTAAGTTTGCCTTGCACTTTGTTGTAAAAGCTAGGGATCATCAGTCTGAGTGTTCTGAAAGCTTCTCCATTCATCAGGACTCAAAAAAGCAGTTCCTACATTCTGTTATGAGTCAAGGCAGTGAAATGTTTTTAATGGGCTTTCAGGCTTGATTTTGTAATTACCATAGTGTCACTTATGGTAAAACTAGAACAAATAATAGCATCTGTCTTGAATATAGCCATCTCAGCCCCATTACACCATAGCAATGCCATTAGAAGCAAACTGGTTTTCCTGTCTTCTCTGCCTATTAAATTATCTTCCAAAGTGATAGCATTCTTACCAGGAAAATTTGCCAAGCATGTCTAAAGAATGATTAACTGTTTATATATTACTTCAATTTCTCCATCTATTGCAGTTTCTGATTTCCTTTCATTTATGTCTTGAACATCACATCAAAAAAGTAATTCATTGCCCCCCATTTGATAAAAAATACCCTCTGTATCTGAAGGAAACTAGTGGTTGGCTTGCATCTGGGTTAGTATAAGATAGTTGGGAGATTATGGATTAGCGACTCCAAATTTAAAGAAATTAATCTTTTCAGGAAACTGGTATGTGAGTTATGTTGCTGGACTTGGGTTTGGGGTTTTGGTGTTAGGGTTTATTTTAAACATCATCTTTCAAGCTTTCCCAAAGGAAGCATACTGAAGTAACCCATGTAAGCTGCGAGTGTGCCCCCAGGGTAACGAATGTCAGCTGTCACTGAAGAAAATGTTCAAGTGTGCAAAGGTGTAGACCATTTAGCACGGGATGGAAAACTCCGAATCTCATATCATTTTGGGGACCAAACATGACATGGTGCTGAAGAACAAAGTATTGTTCTCTTGAACTGAGTATTGTTCTCTGCAGCTTATCCTTCATAAACTCGCTTGAACTAATGGACTTGGGTAGCTCAACTACCAGAAAGGCATAGCTACAGCAGGGCACCAGACTGAGAATATTCCTGAAATCTGAGGTCAGTCTGTTATAACTACATGGCTGCTGAACCTCACTGACTCAAATCAGTTTTCTGACATGGTAAAGCATAAACCGTCTTTCTTTTTGCCAAATGGTTGTGAGCTGCCACTGGAGCCTCACAGTAGATATCTCTGTGGCTGAAGCATAAGCACTCACTGGATAACAAGGGAGGACAGAGAACAGAGAAAGGGACCTGAAAAAGCTGAGACAGCTGGCAGAACTGCTTTTGCAAAGGAAAACAAGGGGAGCGCCTGCAGACCCCTGCATCATGGCATATGTCATCCTCTTGAGCTAGAGTGGGGAGGAAACTGTCCTCTGCACTTGCCCAGGAGTAATCCTGACTCATTTAGGAGACACAGTGTATCCAAGCCATTACTTGGCTTTTGGTAGAAGTAATCACTTTGCTTCTGCTTGTTCTATAGCAATTTGATGTCTCGTTATCAACCTTTTTGACTGTCAAGAAAAGTTAAAAATCTGAGTCCTATACCATTCCCTCATTCTTTGTAGGAGTAAAAAATGCATGTAAAAAATCCCTCCTGTTTTAAGAACTTTGTCCCTCATTCCCTGACCATAAAAAGAGAAGAAAAGAGGGAAAAAACCCACCAAAACTTTAATTGTATCCAATATGAAATATATTCAGTTCTGTCTGGGGACATTTGGGGCATTCAAGAAAACCTCGTGGTCTGAATACTTACTTGGTGGTTTCCTGTATAACTCTGCAAAATATCCCACCAAAACCTTATGCACTTGCCTTTCTGTTTAGATGGACAGTTACAGGAAACCAAAACTCTGCTTTCTTCTAGGGTTATTTGGGAACCTGATGCATATCTCATGTGTTTGGAATCTGATGGAAATTCTGTGCAAGTGCATAAAGCTGTTTCCTTACCAAAATGTGTCTTTGCAATGGCTAAGATGGAGTTAAACCAGAAATACATCTGGGCAGCTTTGTTGGGTCACTGGCTGAAATGATTACTCTTTGATCTACTCTACAGCTGCTCTTCAAATTATGTCTCTTTTCCAACAGCTCATGTAAAGCTTTTGCTCACTGTTCACTTTCTCATTTTAAAATACCAGTTTATATAGCTTTTCCAGTTTGTAAGTAAAGGGATAGTAAATGATGCCTAATAATTTCTAGATGTATTTATGATTCAGCAACACTAGAAAACAGCTACGCAAATAACAGATACCTGCTTTATGAAAGAAGTACCAGGGTAATTTCATAATCTTTGAACCAGAACTTTTCAGACACCAGTCACTGTGTATCACTCAGTTTTGCACCCCTGATCCATTCAGTTGTCCAGCTAAGAAACCTTTCACACAGTTCAAGTGCTAAGGTGCAATCAGGACTAAATATCTTGTCATAACATGCAGTAAATATGATTGTAGTCAGTCAGTTACTTTATGAATGAAGAGGAGTAATTTTTTTTATCACATATTAGTTTTTTTTGCATAGGTTTACCATAAATGTCAGCTATTATAATTATTATAATATATCAGATATTATTGTCTCCAAGCTTCTTGACTATTTGACACTACTTGACTGTGTGAAGCTCTAGCTTTTCCTCTCCATTATGCCCAAAGTGTCCCATTCCTTCAGTTCAGTCATCTACTTGTACTCAAAAGGAATTGAGCTAATTAGCAGAGGTAGCCTAGATGTCTGTAACAGAAGAGATTACATCGTCTAAAAGTTCTAAATATTGTCTTTTTATTTCTTATCATGAGATACTCAGAATAACCAATTTACTTCTAGCTGCCATGTATTTGCCTTCATACATCCTATTGCCATTGAAGTATAATTGTTTTATTAAGTGGAAAAGCTTTGGTGCCTAAAAAGCTTTCATTAGTATTCATTCTAAGTTAAATGCTAAGCTTGCTAGGGGGAACACTTTTCTCCTGTAAAATAACCAGGTATATCCTACTGAATCAGTAGCAATCAGTTGATTAGAGACAAAATTAAGGTATTTATTTACATCATAAAAAGCAAGCAAATATGGTTTGGGTATAAGAAGAATTCTCAATGTATTCACTAAGTATTGGTTTGGCTTTTTTTCTTAACCAAGTATTTATGAATTCTATAGTTTGAGCTCTGCTTTCTCCTCTAAATTGTTTGCCCATTTTTAGTCATATTACAGCCGTTTTCACTATTCATGTGGAAATATTCAGGGTGTTTTCAGCACAACTGCTTGAAAACAAGATAAATCGGATTCCAGAGGAGAATGAAACTTTTAAATCTAGAAAATTAGTGGTTTATAGGCAAGTAGGAAATGGATATTATCATAAATGTTTTGTATTCTACTTTTCACTTGCTGGCATCTCTAGGAATGCGTTGACACAGCTTCTTAAATGATTCCGGTCTAGAGCCAGAAAGATTTTGCCTGTCCCATGAGCATCTTTAACATTTTCAAAGTTGTTCCTGCCCTGAATAGTGACAAAAAGTCTTGAACATAAACACCTCTCATACATGGGAAAATGTGGGTGTTTGGTTGGACTAATTAAAACAAGGTTTTGCTATCCCTTTATTTCAATTCCCAATATAAATTGATTAATTTTGAACCAAAGATTTCTTCAAATGAAAAACTGGTCTTCATTGATACAAAACAAAACTAACTAAACCATTTCAGTGAGATATTTTGGCAACTTCCAAACTTGCTATAAAAGATTTTTTTAAGACGACATCTGTAAAAAACAATTGTTTCAGCAGGCAGTTTTGATTTTGACAGTTGTAGTTTTTTCTAATAAATATTTAATTGAAAATTTCCTGACCATACCTCTACTAGATTGATATGGGAGTTGGCTAGAAGTTGGACACTGTGCAAAAGAAATATTATATTTGTGTAACCCGAGGAAGAAAAGAAAAGCTGAAGAGTGAAGGCATAAAAATTAAGATGATGTTATCTCAGGCAACTTCTTTCCCAGAAAAACCTCATAGTGAGCAGAAAGCATTACTGATTTTTTTTTTTGCTGTGACTGCAAGGGGAGTTAGCATGGCCAGACTGGCCCTGGCTATTTCCCTGCCCTGGAAAGCACCTGCACACCTCTGCAGGACACAGCAGTAATATATCAACATGCACAGTGCCAGTAGTTAAAAGCTGAAATTTCACAGGAGATGGGTGCCATCAGTATCTCTTTTTGATGCAAAAAAAGATTAAAGTCTAGATTTTCCTTTACCCCATGGAATAGCCTTTGTGACAGGGATGCCCAACAAAAAGTTTGTGCTCTGCTAATTGCAGAGCTACAGAAAACTCTGTACATGAACAGAGTTGCAGAGCTTCCTGTTCCTCTTGAAATACCTTAATAGAATAATTACCTTGCCAATTACAAATTAGCCCTGCTTATAAAGCATCTCCCCATTTTTAGGCTGAATTTTCAAGAAAAAAAATGGGGTTGTTCTTTGCTGCTGTTGCACCTCCCACCAGATTTATTACTGCTGCCTCGAGCAGAGGCGGTGGTGAGGTGCACTGCCACAGACAGCAGTGGCACTTGCAGCAGGAGCTGTACCTGTGGAGGTGGAAAAAGTGCAGTCATAAGAACAGTATCAAAAGAGTTGGGTACATGTAGGATGAGTTGGAATTCCTGCATTCCTAGGGAGAGGAAATGAGATGCTGGAGAGATTTTAAACCTTTTTATTCCTCCAAATCAAATCCTCTTTTTTTTTCTTCTTTGTTCTTCTAGAGTACATCAGGAGAATAGCAATTACAGTCTCCCTGTGCAATTCCACCTTTCTAGCTACAGACATTTGGGGGGCAGATATAATGAATCTTTTTCTTGTGCACTTGAGAATGCCTTGGGATACTCTCCAAGTCTCATCTTCAGCAGATACCTTTGTTCCCCAGGGGGGAATTTATTCACTGAATAAATTTATGAATTTATTCACAAATCACTCACTTTGAACATCCTAATCGATATGTTTCAAGAGAGTTTGAATAAGTTATGCTGGGAATCTCTGGTGAGTAATTCTTCATCTAAAAGAAAACAAGCTTTCCTTGAGAAGGTGTGCATCACGTGTAATTCTGGAGCAGAACTGAAAAAATGACAGAGATACCTGGTTCCCTTCAGCAGCTACTCTTCAGCGTGAATTTTAGAGAACAATAAAACAAAAAGATAGAAGATACTCAGGGTTTTAGTGTAATGGCAGAGGTTGTTCTTTCAACCATAACAGCAAAAGTAGTCTCATTTCCATAGGTCTTGCTGACATTAAAGCCCTGGATGTACCAAGAGTATAACAGATCAGTTTCTCAGCCTCAACAGGTAATGAAATGAAGTCTGCAGTCTTGAACTGGTGAATGAGAAGTAGGTGGAGACAGAGATGGACTCATTAGAAGTGCCAAAGTGGCTGGCATTCCTGATTAGTGCAAGAACACCCAGGCTCACAACACCTCTGCAAAGGAAGAACACTTACAGTGGACTCAACAGAGTGGTTGCATTTACCACTAAACAAGATCAGAATTTGGCCTTTTGCCACTAAAGTGTCAATTCATTAATACAAATAATAGTTTCAATACAGGCAATTAAAATAATGAGTGATGAGAATAGGAAAGGACCTGCTCCAGTAAAATTATTCTTCTGGATTAATTTGAATTTGAAAAGAACACAAAGCTGATAGAAATGGCAGTGGACTTTTTGAGCATCTCTTCTGGCTCTATAGCATAAATTAACTTGCACAAAAATTAGAATTTCAATCCAATGGTAATCTGCCTTACTTAAATATTTGCGTTCATTTCAGGTAGTTGAAATAACTTTGCAAAACTTCTGACCTTTGATTATGACAACTCCAGTCAAAGTATTTCAGACATTACTTGCAGAATAGCATCTTTCCATTGCACCAAGATCTTTCTGCTGTTTCCTATGCGGCACTTCCAGTAATGGGACTTCAGTGATACATTGTGGGGTTTGGGCATTGAGGGAAAAGCAGTGCATCAGAGGAGATAAATCTAGCAAATGCTCCCAGAATTCGGGAAATTGATGAATCATGGCATCAGTGGCAGAAGCAGTCCAATGTTGAACTGAACAAATTTGAGAGGAGGCAGGGAGAGGGGAGAATCCCCCCAACCAGAAACATAGAACATAACCAGAAAAATCTTTCCACCACTACCACACTGTTGGAAACCCGTAGTGTTGCAAAAAATCTGTTTTCCAGCAGTCACAGGGAAGCTTTGATTTGTCCTTGGCAGAACAACATTAAACGTTCAGTAATTTGCAGCAAACACAACTGTTGGCTTCTGCAGAATCTTTTGCATTTTTTGAGCTATATAACTGAAATATCTCTCAAAAAGTTTGCCTAATATCTGCTGTGAGCAGCAACACTTAATTTAAGTCTATTTTTCTGGGAAAAATGTGCAGTCATAGTTGTGAATATTATTGAGTAATTCACAAATATTTCAGGATAGAACAGGTTATTTCGAAGTTTTGTTTATGGATAAATGTATCACAAGCAAGATACCTGGTGAGTTCACAAGAACCTGAGCAAGAGTGTCCAGCAGCATCATCTGAATAATTTTTTATAAACCATTTTTAGGTTTAGCTTTCCTGTCAGGGCACATTTTACCAATGGAGTACTCAACTTCCAGGTTCTCATCATTTTCATTAACTTGATTCAGATTATCTGTAATGATTAATCAACTTGAAAAGAACTGCCTGGCGACATGCCTTTAACCACTTCCTGCTTATGACTGAAAACACTGTCTTGACATGGGAGGGAAGGGTGGCAGATGTATTTACATAAAAATAGCAAAAAAAATCTCCCTCATGTTGTCATGTTCCTGCTTCCTGCAGTAAGAATTGCTTAGTGGAGTTGTCTGAGCCCATTCTGGGGGACCTCATTCCTGCAGTTCCCTCTATGAAACAGCATCCTTCTGTGGGCTGGAAGCAGGGATGGAGCTGCATGTTGGGTTTGGAGGAGGGTGGATACACAGGGACCTTGCAAGGGGTGTTTACCTCAGCCAGGCTCCTGTCCAGAGACGACAAAGCAGTAATGGAAGCTGTCACTCCAGCCTTAGGGGAAGCAAGGAGCAGGTCGTCCTCCACTGAGAGCTGGAAGTCTGGAAATGGGAAAGGCTAATAGAGAAGTTTTAGATATTCTTTTATTTTGACAGGAGTCAGTGCTATTTGAAAAGGAAGGTGGGCAGGAGCATTACGTTTCCAAAAGTAGATGGTACCAAAGAATCTATTGGGTTTTGTTATTTTTAACAATTCAAGTAGAGGTGGTTAATGACCTGTGCTGTGCTCAAACTAAGAAAAATGCACAAAAATGAGCCCCAGAAACAATTAATTTTATAACAAGATACTACATGCAAGTAAAAACAGAGTTAAGGACTGGTCTAGATTTCAAAGATGATTTGGGGAAGGTGAATTTAGATACAAAACCCCACTAGGACTGCAATGTGAGACAAATCCCTTGGCCTACTGAAAGATCCATAACTGACTGTTATTAATATGTTTAACATGCAAAGGAAGTGCCTCTGCCTGATCTTTTGAATGATAAATAGGACTTTGACATTGTGGAAAGTGAAGGCATATGTAAAATGCATACATAGAAATAGACCTGAAGTAGAATGGCGTTCAGAAGTCAAAGTCCACCTGGGCAGCACCCCACAAACAACAAAAGTACGCCTGTCCAGTGTGGAAAAACCGAAGGAACTGTGTTGGAATTTGCCCTTAGGAAGATTCTGCAAATTTTAGGAAACGCAATGAGCAGAAGAAGGCTTCATTACAGTTGAAGACAACCCTGAAATGAAAGATGAATGGATTATTAACTGCAAATATATGGAATGCTCAGTTATCCCATGTTGAATGGCAGTCCAGAGACCTCTGCCCCCACATGCTCTGTGGGTGCCACATGTGCCTGCCATATCAGACTCATTTGTTCCACATCTGTGAGCTCCTCTGTACAGCACAGGGCAATTCTTCTCCATCAGTCGTCTCCAAGCATAACTGAGTATTCCACTGGGATTTTTTTGTTCTCCTTGTCTGTAATGTGGAATGAAGCCACTCCTAGAGATGTGTATTAGAACTAGCAAGGACTGGCAGAGTGGCATTAGGCATTCTGACTTTGTCAAGTGTGCTGGGAAGAAATGCTGAGTTTTGCTCTTTCAGTTGTGTGTTCACTGAAAGTACCAAAACTTCACAAGAGGCATGAGTCAAATATAAAGCATAACAGGGAAAAATAATTTTTTTTGAGAGCTCTTGAAACAAAGCAGTGGTCTCTTTATTGAGAAATATTGTGTTTAATGTCGCTCTCTGAAGCCTCTGTTCTTACTTGTCATTGTGCTTAGTTGCACACCATTCAGATATCAACAAGGAAAGACATAAAGTAGAACTCTGCACAGTTGTGTTAAATATTCATCTTTTGTCTCAAAGGATAAGGATTTATTTAGTGGTAGCAAGTGTAATGTTTTTTGCTTAGTGAAAAAGCTACACTGTTAGAGGAATCCTGATCCACATCATGAAACCTTAGAAAACACTACTATGAAACAACCTTACGTTTAATACTTAAAACACAGATAGCTTTGCAGTAAATGAAATTAATTTCATGCAGTTTTCTGTGATTTATGCATTTTTTTATAGATTCTGTCTCTAAAATTTTTTATACCTGAGGTTTTGAGAGTATCTTCAGAGATGTTCACCTTCAGAGTGAGAGTCTCATCTTCACTTTCCTTCAAGTTAGAAAATTTTTTAAGAGCTGATGCAGTACAAAAAGTACTACAATAGTATGGATGTTTTTTAAAGTCCTGCCCTACAGAACATGTTGCATTTTTCATAAGAGGAAATATATGTCTTGGTCCGTAACAAGCTCTGCTTGCTACAGTGCCCTAATTTCCAGTTTGCTCAGTCAACAAAAGCCTCATTATTCTTTTATTGTAAAAGGGATTGGAAGAAAAGATACTAGAAATTGCTATGGTAGAGCTTTTAAAGCAACTGATTCCATATTACACATAAATATTATAGAATAACATACTCTACCTTTTGACTCAAAAGAACCAGCTGAGGCAAATTAAAACAGGACATAAGAATTTTGACCTGAAATGAGAGCTAGATAAGGCCCTTCAGATGGAATACTTTGAATTTTTATGTCTTATGAGACTAAAAAAAAAAAAGTATAAAGAAACATTTTTTCTAATTTTTGCCTTTTTGAAAAGAGACTTAGGTCGTTTCTAATATTAAACTTCTCCTTAGTCTGCTGCAAAGTTTGGTAGCTTCCACCATATTTTCTAGTTTTATCGCATAGCTTGTTTCTCCTCCCCAAAGCACATAAGGAAACTGCACAAATGACAGGACTGAACCTAGTCTAAATACTCCTGATATAAAGAAAGAAATAAAACCACAGAGAGGTCTAGCTCTGCCAAACTCAATGTAGCTGGGCTAGAAAGCAAACACTATTCTCCTTCCACACCCTTTTCCAGCAACAGCCTTCCCCCTTTTCCTCAATGACTGAAGGTAGCTCCTGGATCACAGGTGTGGCTGGAAAAACAGAAATACATTATTCAGTGGTGGGCTATCCAGCCAGGCTGTACTGCTCAAAGCTCTTCACATTCATCTCGTTCCTGACTTTTGGTGTCAGTTTCCCAAGCCGATGATCTTTGTGAGCCCTTGCTGTGTCTGCCTCTCTCTCCCTCTCTCTCTCTCTCTCTCTCTTTCTCTCTCCACTATTTTCTTGTATGTCATTCAATTTCAACCAAATGACAAATCACACTTTCAAAAGACAATCTCAAAGGCAGAAGATTAAGCCAAGTGCCTGGAAAAAGTCCAACAGCCAAGTAAAGGAGAGAGGTCCTACTAAACCTTTTGTGGAGAGAATCACAGCTGAATGTCTGGGAGAGGGAAAATTGTGGGGAAGGTGGAGTTGCAGATAGGTGGACGGGCCAGATCTGCCATGCCCATAGTTCTTTTTAATCCACTTAATGCTGTGCTTAAACATACAATGAACAAGCTTCCCAGAGCTCTTGCCCATTAATTTCAAATTAAAACATTACCTTGTCCTCTTATGATTTTAGACATGTTTTTTCAAAAATTCAGCAAAATTCCCCTACCTAAGTATATTTCACTGGCTAAAGGATGTATTTCTCTTTCTGCAGAGCTCTGGTTTGTTGTTGTTTTTTGATTTTTTTTTTAATGTTATGAAATATTGGATAAAAGGATGGCTCTGAACTTCCCTTGTGGAATCTGTCATCTGTGTAGCAGTAAACAAGGACATCAGGCTGTACTGCCAGTGAGCAGTTTTTATCAGAGGAGGGATGCTAGACCAGACATTCACATCAAGCTCCACTCAGTCACGTGACAGCAGTGCTTCAAGAGGTCTCGCCTGCTGATCTTCAAAATTCTATTTTTTTAAGTTAAGTCAGTTCACTTTGTCTCATTGCATACTCTGGTGGAACAGCTCCTTTAATGCCTTGCTGTGCAGTAACATAGGTAGTGATTGCAAATCTGTGCTGATGCTCAGCATAACAGTAGAGAGCTTGTAAATGTGACTATAGAAGGGAAACTTCCATACAAAATTTGCATGATTCCAGAGATTTCGAAGGTTTTAAGTTTTCACAGCATGTTTTCAGTCCCTTGCGGTTTAGCAGATTTTTTTTTACATTGGTATTATAAATAGACTCAGATTATGTATGAAAAACCATGAACTTCACATTATGGGAGAGTAGTTTTAAGTTCCATCCTTTAAACCTTATAAAAACAAAGTGTTAAAAGTAAACCTTTTATGTAAGACTGTTTTGTAATTCACTTAAAAGTGGTATTCAAAAGGTTTTCTGTGTTTGGATGCATTTTGCTCTTTTCTGGTCATCAAATGATTTGCAATTCTTTTTCTCTTCGTAAGCTTTGAAAAAATGCAGTAGCAACACAGTGTTCCCTAGGCACATACTGCTTCAAGTAAACATCATACAAAGAAAAGGGGGAACAAATTAAATTCTAGAATATCACTTACTGTTGTTTGTCCTCCAAAGTAAAATATCCTTTCTGAGAAGGAAAAATTATGGATTCTTTCTATCAAAATTTTTATTTAGCATTTGTAGAAATTATAGAAAAAATAACTCACATGCTTGATAGGGTAAAAAAAAAGAGAAAAAAAAAAGGAATAGAAACTCCTATATTGTTTTTTAATATTAAGTTTTCCATACTGCAATAACTGTCAGATTCTGCAGGAAGACATAATTTTTTCTTTGCTGTTGGTGAATATGAAAATACATGCACAGCTTGCTATAAAATATTTGTTTACTGGGATGGTTGGCATTTTGTATTTTCAAACTGACACATTAAAAAATGACCATGGGAAGAGAAAAGAGAGGAGAAGAAATAATTGGTTTTGTTTTCTTTCTCTGAACCTCCATACATCCCCTCCAACACACAATATGCTAAATATTTTTAGGGACTTTCCACAGTAGTTTCAGAACATCTCAAGCCCTCTGCCTCAGTGTGGTATTTTGGGAATTTCTATGAACTGAGAGATGCCACTTAGACTGTTAGGTATTTTGTGTATAATTTAGACTTTATGGCTTTTTGCTTCACACTTGCATCATGCCTCTATGTTTAGGGGAGGGAGACTGTGCTACAAGTGTTCACCGGCGAGTAGCCCTGAAGACACCAATTGTTCCAGTCAAGCTAACAAACAAGACACTAGTGAGGATTCAGGCAGCTGAGGCAGATGCTCAAGTGATGAGGTACACGAAGGAGGCTGCAGCTTTCTGCATGGGAATCCTTCCAGTAAGAGAAGGGATAAAACAAGGGCAAGAGAAAGGAAACTTACTTTCTCTCACTGAAACGACAGTAAGTTCTAGAATGCTCTTATAATGGCAAGGGGATTTAACCTGGAAGTCTGTTTTTTTTTTTCTCCACAAATCTGCTTTTATTTTCTGTGCTGCCTAGTGAGTTGTAGTGAGTCTTGCTGCAGCAGCGTTAGACACACATCTGCCTGCTATATTGCTCTGCAGGTTCTCAGTTTCACAGCAGAGCTGGCAGACACCTTAGCCAGGTAAAGAACAGGAACTCAGAAGAGGGAAGGAGGCCATGGAAAAGGAACTGAGCTAGGACACTGGTGAAAATCAGGAGGAGGCAGATGGTCCCATGAAAGTCTGTCACTCTGCTATCAGCTGAGTGCATCCTGTACCTCTGCCCTGGGTTGTTGCAGGTGAGTACAAATCAAAGCTTGAAGAGCACAGTGTCATAATTTTTAAAATCCCTCTGGTGTTTTTTTTTCTGCTGTCAGAGAATCTTAGATGCAAACAGTTCAGGGCCTAGACTAATGGCTTTCACTGCACAGATGTGTTAGGCTTGGGGCATGGCTCACCTTTTCCATGAGATCTAGGTAGAATTTTTATATATTTGACCACATAAATGTTGTTGCTGAAATGTTCACTTTGTTAACATATAAATATAGTTCAAGGTACACAGTAGTTGAAAGCTGTGTGCCTGTTCTTCTATATATTAAAAAAGACTCCCATTAAAAGTTTGGCTTTTCAAGCCACATTGCTTGTCTTGTCTCAGACATCCACTCTAATTTCTTACTCCAAAATGGTTCTAACCTAAGATTTAGTCAGGTAAATTCATGTCTTTTGTCTTCCATCCTTATATTTTTGTTGTCTTCCCATTTTCCAACTCTAGTTATCTGCCCTTTTTATTTCATGCCAGTTTTTCCTGGTAACTTGCAGAAAGAGATAAAAGAACCTTTGATAACTCCTCCCAGTGACTGTCCTCTGCTGGTGGCTATGATCAGTCTCCCAGCTCTCTCTGCACTGGTGAAGCCCCAGCCAGGTCTCCAAACCAGCTGTAAAGGACACAGAGTATGGGGAAGGGAGAGCACCAGTTAAAGGATGCAGCAAAGCCTCGAGGAAGTATGTGTCCACAGCGCTCACTCCAGCGCATCCACACATCCATGAGCCCTTCTGCTAATAAAGAAAAGGGCCACATTCTTTTTATAAGTGGGAAACCCTCACATGTGATAGGCCATGAAGGACCTGATGCTTGGTAGCAGCAGATGGAAAAACGAGTGTTGCTGCATGCAACATGCAGGTAAACAAAACAGCATTAAACACAGAACAAGCAAGTACAGTGAAAGATTCAGACAGTAGAAATACAGGATTTCAGGCAAAAAAAAGCCTTCTCCAAGCATGGTAACAATAGCTGGTTCTAATAGCATGTGCCAGGCTGGTGGAAAAGAGCACATCCCTTGCACAGAGTAGAACTGGTCTCCTCTTCCTTCCTCAGACCAGCAAGCATTAGCACTAGCTGGAGAGGCAGAAGTATCAGGAGCTTGCTATGAGTTTAACAGAAGTAGCACAGCTTGTGGGAGGGAAGTGGAGATTCATTACAGGTGGGTGTGCACCAGCCTGGCCACTCCCTGCCAAGGGCAAATATTTCTTTAGTTCTGTGGTCATGAAGTTCATAGAAACTGTAATGTGAGCAGAACATGGCACCTGGACAGTTCCAGCTGCTGCCTTTCATGTTGGAAGCAGCCAATCTGAGTGTAGTGTTTGGATTCATCTTCTCCCACTGTTCCAAGCCACCAGAAAGACCTTAAGGCTGTTTCTACTTCATGCCACCTTCTGCTCCTCTCCCTCTCAGTTGTACCACGTTAACCAAATACCTTCTCTACACCATACTAATCTCCTAATTTTGTTTATATTTATTATTTTATTTTATTTCTTTTTCCTTTTGAGGCTGGCTGAGGAAAGGAGGGCTGAAACACACAGAGATCGTGTCAGAAGATACATCAGAAGTCAGTCAGTGTAACTAAAATCAGCATGAATGCCAAATATCTAGTTGTTTCAAAAAGCTTATAGTCAGGAAGCCTTTTTCAAGCTCCTTCTGTTCAAATTTGAGACTTTCATTTTGAAAAGGAAATTGAAAAAATAAAGGGCCTTTGAAGTAGAGGATGCAAGTCTTCATCTTACCGTGAAAATATAGATTCTGTCATTTCAGAGACTAGAACCGTGTCCGATGTGGTTTCAGAAAAGCTCTTGTCACACTAAAACAATTTTTCTAATCCTTTCCTTTGTCTTCCAGCCCTTAGTAGCACGTGCACCATAAACAAAAGTTATGTGCACTTATTTCATTAAATGCTGCCATTCCTGCAGATGAAAATTTTCCAGAAGGGTCTTATCTACAGAAAAAGTAGTTCACCAACAATAAAGCTTATTTGATACTTGGATCGCACCTGGAAATCTGTTTAGCCTGTGTTGGCGACAAATTCTTGTGCTATGCCTATGACTTTTTTCTTAAATTTCTGCTGAAACTTGTACAGAATCTTTGCAGTTCACATAGCCCCCAAATGACAACTGGCTTTTTTTACAGAGAAATGGCTTTGAGCACAGGAAAAGTTATTTATAAATTACAATGCTAATGCATACAGTAAAGCTCTCTGGGTTCTCAAGTGTCTTCTTAGTGTCCTCTTTATGAGAAATGTCAGAGACTTTAACAAAACGCTTCTTTTCAGCAATATGTCAAGGTCTGTATTTCCCCACTGTAAGGAAATTATCTTCTCAGCTTTCTAAAGTGTACTGTCTTCATGTTAGTAAGTCAGTGGAAGCTATGCTAGCTATAATGAATAGGTATATAGATGTTGTGTAAACAGGATTCTTAGATGTTTTTCAAACACACACGAATAAAAACAATACACTTAAAAATAAATAAAAGGTTTCCTGATGAGTTTTACATTTTGCTTTTTATAAAATGTTCCTGAAGACTGTAAAGTGCTCTTAATCATAATTCTAGCACAGCTCCTTAAAAACCACATGTAGCCATCTCAAACTTTTCAATAATGCATTACTGTCAGGTTTAATGTTTTGTTACTGAGCAGTAATGTCTGATTCAGAAGCAGAAATGCATATCTACTTGATGATGCGGAGATTTAAGAAAGGCTTCTTCAGGATACCAAGTTCAACATAAAATAATAAGAAGAAATCTCAGACATCCTTTATGAGTACAGAAGGTGTCTGGTAAAGTCATAAAAAGAATATTACTGTACAAAAGACAGGGATTTCATAGTGTTCAGCCAAATTGCACAGTTTCAATTGAAATGAATATTTGCATTGCAGTGTTCTACCGTAAATAAAACATTTAATGTCTGAACACTTTCTGCCAGTTTTCCACTAGATTTCTTTTTCTATTTATCCTATCCTATAATGGATAAAATGTCCACTTTATGGTCTTCTCAGGGTTTGCTTTGAAAAACTTTAGAAAGAGTCCTACATCTCCAGGTCAAAAGACCTGACAAGAGAAAAATATCTGTATGGCAGTAGTAGACCACATGTCTTGAAATTTTTTTGCTGAGTTTCAGTAACTAATAGAAGAGCAAGATGTTTTCTGTAGACACTCAAAGTCTTCAGTTCTCCAAAAGCAAAAGTCAGTAGGTGCAGTAACCTGTTCTCTGAGCCAACAAGTATTCAAAACCTATGATTTCAAAAGTTACTACCAAAAGGTGGTAGTAACTGCCATTTATCCAAGAAGGATGATGTCATGGGGGCTGTGCAGTGTTTTGGGCACTGCAAGCTGCTTAAGAGAAAGAAATTCCCTTCATGGTTCTGCTACCTTGGTAATCGGTATGGGACCGTCAAAGTTAAAATCAGTAGTTGATACAGCTTGATGTAGGTAGCCAGGCATTTAAATTTAAAAGCTATTATTATGCATGCCCTTTCTTGGCTGAACTCATCACATAGAACACAAGAAACTGTGCACTAGCCTGTATGGCACATCAACATGGGGTATGTATTCCATATGAAGTTCTAGTCAGAAATTCATGGGTCAACTTCTGTCTTGACTCAGACCTTCTCACTCTTCACAATTTCTTTGAACTTAGACATGCAGCAAAACAAAGTTTTTGAAGAACCCAGAAAAGCAAATCTCTTAAAATTTGGAGTTATAATTCACATTCTGACATGACTACTGTTAACCAGAATACTTTTTAGAAATTGCCTTGTGCATTGATCTTGCCTTCCAAATACAAATTCTTAAAAATGCAAACTTTTAAAACTTCCCATATTGCTGCAATATCAATTAAAGTACAGTTAAGGTTTCATTGCTGCCAATAGCTTCTAATTCTTCTGTAAAAGACTACGGGTACATTGAAATAAGTTAATGTAGTCCAAGATAACTCAATTGCACTTCTTCTGGTAGACTTCTTGTCCATTACTTCATATGAATTTATTTGTGAAGTATTGAATGACTTTCAGGATTCAGTAGCAAAAAAAGAATGTACCCATGTCAAAGTTTCTCTTGAAGAGCAGAGTGAGTAGTATGAATGCCATTGCTGTATGATGGCTGTTAAGTGGTCAGCAGCACTCAAAAGAGTCCCTGTGGTTCTGCTGTCTTGATTTTGCTACTCACTGAGCATTGCAAAGGGTGTATGGAAATCTTTATAGCTCAGAGACATCTGGTAAAATCTTGTGGTCTGTCTTCATTTAGCTTGCGGTACCGTTAAAACACTCCTCCAGATGAATGAAGACAGCACAAATAAGAAATCGATGTTGTGTTAGGGCTGTCTTTGCATTGTAAGTGCAGCACATGCATTAGTGATATTATTTAACTGGCAGCTGTATCCAGACTGTGTTGCATGGTTCTGTTACTCTAGAATGTCTGTTCGTAAAAAACCCTATGGATTTAAAACAGATAGCATATCACACTGGATTTAAAACAAATAGCACATCATCAGATGTATCTGGACATTAGATGTATCACATCACAGCATTCTCTGAGGGTTTTTGCTTAGTGTTTCAAGTCAAAAAGTGGTCTATACAATAAAAATTGACTGACCACTTAAAAAAAACCTGACTCTTTGAAAAAAAAAGCAACTCTATTTCAGGGTTATCTCTGTTGCTCTCCTACTGACTGTTTTAGGAAACTAAAACTCAAAACAACCAATCAAAATATTGTGAAGGTCATGCAATTATCCCCAAACAACTCATTAAAAAAATTCAAGGAAATGTTAATGTAACTCTGTTCTTATAAACGTTGAGATTTTCCAAATATATGGGAAATCTAAAATGGTAGTTTGAAGTCTTGAATCCATGGGATACAAAGCTTTCCTCAGTGTACATTTTGGTTCTTACAGTGAAGCCTTGATGGGGTCTTAAATGGATATTGTCTACCTTAATACTTAAGTTTTGAAGGCTTTCAAAATCCCTGAACTTAAAAACAATCCTTGTTAGGAATCAAGTGAATGCCGGTAAAGGCAGTGAAAACGAGTATGGTTGAGATTGATAGAGTCACACCTGGGTCTGAAATAAGCTGGTTTAAGGTATGAATTTATATAAGCTACACAGTTGAGGTTTTGGCCCTTTATTGTCAAAGTCAAAAAAGTAAAGCAATGCGGGAGAACTGATGTGATAGATCAAAAAAAAAAAAGATATTTTAAGGGCTAAGTTTCTTGCCTGGAGAGCAAATCACCCTCTATATCCTTAAGTCACTGACTGCACCTTTCTTTCGCAAGGTGATCTTTCTTGCCTATTGCAACTTCGAAAAAAGATGGATTGCTGTAGCTGATTCTGCACCAGTTCTGTCCTGAAATCTTAGCCATTATGTGTCCTACCTGCGACAAAAGACAAAATGCCACTTCCTTGCTGTATGAAACGGTGCGTGTTTGTCCTCACCCGTATATGATCTCTCTCTTTCAAAACAGCCATTAGGTAATGGTTCCAGAAAATAGGATAGAAACTCTTCTCAATCCCCTGTGGAGTTTCAAGATTTTTCTCTGATTTCATAGTGCATGAGCTTCTCCAGGGAATGCCTTCGCAATGCTAAGAGGGGGACAGAAATTCTTACAAGAGGGTCATGTGCAAGGGGAGGCTCCAAAACAAGCAAAGAGGGCCGGATGGGACAGTGCCAAAAGTTCAGAAAATTGCAGTACTGTAATGACAGCCTTTTGAGGCCAGGGGAAAAAAAAAAAATCTCTTCATCAGAAGAGAGGGATCTAATTAAATTATTGAAATTATGCAGACTGTGTTTTTTGCCCTGTCCAATATCTTGGGAATCTCTGGGGAAAACACTTTAAAACCTAGCTAAAACAGCTCAAATCCTGCAGGAGGGGGAGAGTCAGGAAGGTGCAACAATTCAGAAATTGCCTTCTTTTAATTTTCTAGAGGTACTCTATGGAATTTGAAAGGAGTGTAGCCTGTATTCAATAGGGCTTCCCAGGTATAAATGTAATAAACCAAATGATTCTTCCATTAGTTGTTTCTTTTGAGCACTCTTCCCAAGACAGTGCTCTGTGCACTAGGGGATTTCTGTAATAATTACTCCTGGGAACCCAGTGGAATAAGTGGTAATTACACTATCTAAACACAGAAATAGATCCTTGTGCCATTCATTCCAAAACTGATAGGAAACCTTACTCCAAATTTCTAAGGGGTTTTCTAGTATTCATAATCTTCCAGCATTGCAAGATTGAAGATACACACGGGGCTGCACAGACCTTCTTGCTCTGCAGCTTATAAGAGCCACCTGTCTCATAACTGGTATAATAAACAGTTGCTGTACCCTTGGATTCCTTTCCTCAGCTACAGAGTAGGGACAGCAGATGTTCTGCAAAATGAAGTCCTCCATGATTATGGGATTGCTCAAAGGGCCGTAATACCTACCCACCCCCAAGAGAATGAGTCAGTCAAGCAAGCTGGAATACTGTTCGTATTTCCTATCAGTACAGATGGAAATCATAACACTGTTAGTAAACCATGCCACCAAACGGAGGCAAAGAACCAGATGCAAAACTAGCAGAAGAAATTGATACCTGTGACATGATGGTCTGAGAGATCATGTATGGTGTGCCAAGGAGAAAAACCATTCCATCAGAAAAAAGGCTCACCTTCACCATCTGGTACTTTTGCCAAGCTAGAGGGTCTCAGGAAGAACGAAAATGTTGAAATAGCTAAAAGGCAAACTGAGGTCTTGGAGACAGTGTGTATTCTTTGTACTACTGTTCTAGAAGGTCTACTCAGGATCAGTTCACAACATTCTAGTCCTTCACAATTATGTACTAACTTGCACACTTCAGAAACATTGTTCATCTCATCGGAGTGACTTGCTGAATCAAAGATTCTAAATTTCTTGTTTGTGCCTTGGGCCAAGGCACCAAATATAAACCTTCTGTCTACTCAGTCTCTAAATATAGCCAAGAATTAAGATATTCCTGCTTCTGCATCCTAAATAATCTAATGGAATCAATTACTGTTTTGCGTAGATGACATCTGGTATTTGCAAATAAAATATGAAACATGAAATCCAACCAAAATAAGCATGAAACTAAAGTTTCCACCCATCCAACTACATCCTCAGGAAATGTAATAGTTTTGCATCACAGGGTGGGTTTTTCATATTTCTTATACACTTCAGCTTAGAAGCTCTCCGAGAAAATGTAACACAAACAGAAGAGCAGGGCTGATGACTTTGATGTCAGCCAGTGGTTAAGCCAGTGGAGTGAACACTTCATGTATTCACTGAGAGCACTGTCCCATTGCTTGGAGTTTCAACCTCATGCTTTTATTGATCAGTGCAGCAGTCCAGCCAAGAAAAATCACTTTTTTTGTACTGTGAGACACAGCAAGGTTCAGAGCAAACACCAACGTCGGCTGTAGAAAGGACGGAATCTGAAATGGATTAAATACAACTTTTTTCCACTGTGCCAGTAAGATCTTTCCCCATCATCTTTGAAAGGTAAGGATAGTCCCACCATATAGTATCTGTGTTTACAACCTGTGTCAATATATACCCCATTGCAGCACTTTGCTGGCATTGCAATTAATGCTTTATTGTACTAGGGCCAGGATGCAAACTCTCCTTGGATGTATATACAGGATTTTGGGAAGTTGCTCACTCTTTCTTTCTTCCTTCCTTCCTTAAGAAAAGAATTCTTTACTGTGAGAGTGGTGAGGCACTGGAAAAGGTTGCCATCAGAAATCATGGGTGCCCCATGGCTGGCAGTGTTCAAGGGCATTGAGCAACCTGGTCTAGTGAAAGGTGTCCGTGCTCATGGCAGGGAGATTCGAACTACATGATCTTTAAGGTCCCTTCCAACCCAGGCCATTCTATGATTCTATGACTCTATGATTATTTTCTTTCTTTTATCTGTTTCTTTTTCTCTTCAAATACAGCCAAAATAGATAACTGTACCTGCAATCAAGGACTGCCCTCTTCCTTCTCCAAATAACGCATGGCAAGACAGGGGATGGGTTATGTGCCTCCCCATACTCCAGAGGAGTTAGAGCATAGCAAAGCAAGCAACTCTGCTCTAAAGACTGGCCAGACTGGCACTGAGCAGCCATTTCTCCTGAAATGCTCTACAGTGGAGAGCCATGTTTCCTCACAACTCTGTGTCCTGCCAGACATGCAAACCTCTGAAACAGTTGGCCATGGTAGTCCATACCAAAAGATGAATGCTGGAGAATTTTCAGTGTTTCAGGTTGCTGGGCAGGATTAAAGATGTGAACCATTCCTGTGAAACCTCATTTCTGACTGTCCCTTTCAGCCATGTTCTGTGTGTTGGGAACTGCAGTTGCAGATTTTACGTTTCCTACCCATTTCACCATCATTTGCTGACAGTGTGAGCAAGAATGGAAGAAAGTGGTCCCCACATTCTCCTTGCCTGCCTGATGTTCAGTTTTCTCCCTTGCTCTGGCCCAACTGCTCACATCTTCCAGAGGTAAATGAGAAAGGGACTTGAAGCAAGTTAAACCTATTTTTTTTTCTTTTCCCTCTAGATTAAATTTAAATCATGCCTACTCTTTTACCCAATTCACCAGGTACCTGCACAAATGCTGCTGCCAGCACAGAGAAGGGGGACAGCTCAGGTGAGGGAATGAGTAACTGTGAGCTGTGCAGGAGAAAAGGGAGAGAAATAAATATCGGTGGCAGCAGCATCTTGCAGTTTGGTAAAGTTTTTGTGAAACTACTGCAAAGTCACCGATGTCATCATCATGTCTGAATGGATAACCTTCATCTGTCCCCCTTATTTATAGTGCAACATATTCTAGCCATAGTACATTTTTTATGTACAGCTAAAATTGAGGAAAAAAATGCTTGACTTCAGGTACACAGGTAAAATGAATGGGATTACACCCAAAAAATGACTAAATATGGGTAATTTGACTGGTTTCTGATACTAATAAATTTTGTTTGTTTTTTTTTTTTTTTGTTGCACAAATATTTCTAGAATCACTATCTTAAAAGAAACAAACATTCCATTTGAAAATATCTGGCTTTAATTCCTTTAACTGTAGCCATTGCACTTGCTGAAGAAAATACCAATTTACAACATGACACAGCTATCTATGAAATAATTTAACTGCATCATGCACAGTCAGCAGAAGTTCTGCACTGTAATTTGGAGAAAGAGACTTCATACTGTCGCTTACTCTCCGAACTGCATATTATGCTTCAACAATTTTCCTTCCTTCCTATCTATTGTAAAAATATGGGCAGTTATCCAGTTATGCCAGAGCATCCTTTGTTAACACAGAGGGTTGCATTTGACATGAAAAAAAAAGGTGTGGGTTTTGTTTGCATGTCATTTTAATTTTCAAGAGCAGCTATAAACCATAAGTAATATCAATAGCATAAGCAGGTGCACCTACCAGTGATAGTTAAATGGTTCTTCATTGTTTGATTTGACCAAACACTTCAGAAATTGCTTGATTTCTACTCTGTGACAGTATACATGGAAAAGGTAGCTATGCAAGAAGCTGCAATAACCACCAACCTTGAGTTTTGGAGCATGAGTTTGAGTTCTGAAGCTTAGTATCCTTTCTATGTGTGGTTGTGTGTAAGCTGTCTTGAAGGATGCTGCTACAGAATAAAAACCTCGGGAGTTTTAGCAACCATGTAAATGAAAACTCTCGCAGCTGCTGCTTGAGTGCATGTAGAAGAAGCGGCACATCTCATTTGTTTGTGCATGGTGTACCCAGGTGGCAAATCAATCAGAGTTTTCCTTTCCCCAGCACTCCTGGCTGTAGCAGGATGCCCTGGGAGTGTGGAACACAGTGCATGCTGCTCACACCAGGCCATCTCTGCCTGCTTCTGTTTTAAACCAGGCTCCTCCTCACAGTAATCTGGTCATCTGTTAGTACTTTTTCCAAGGCAAAAGTACTAAATTTATTCTAATTTATATGTTTACACTATCCATTACTGTGGGAAACTTATAGTTATTGTACAAAGATGTGAGCCATTAGAAGGACCCTGACATCTAAACCTTCCTAAGTGATGTAACTCAGCAATAAATGTTCAACTTTTGGAAACTAGATAATGCATGGTATACTACTTCCAGCTGCATATTTCAAGTCAATGGGAGGAAAAAAATCTTGGCCTAATAAAACCTAGGAAAAACTGGCAATGAGAAAAGATCTGTGACCAGAAAATAGTCTCAAAGGTGGGAAAGTATTTTATAAATACATATTTATTATTCATTTTATTTACTGCGAATAACTCTTAAGTAGCAAGCCTCTCAGTTATGGCATATAAAAATCTTGGCTCTTACCAGACAGCTGCCTGTCATATAATACCACTTACATTAATTTCATTGGTCCAGCATAGACTAAAGAAGTCAAAAAGCAGAAAAGATCAGTTTCCAACTCATGTTTAAGGTGAATAACCACCCTGCTGTATTTTTAGTACAATGGAAAGAGCTGTGGTAGTCCTATGGTAAGGAGCAACTCAGTCTCTACCGAGTACTACACAAGCTGTGTGGCTTGCTGTTAAAAGCACTGATCATAAACAGCCCTTTGAGTCCAGCCAAAGCAGTAAGAACGGGCGTGATTCAGCGGCACAGGAGCGCAAGCGTGTCACTGAAATGTGGTCTTCTGGAAACTGCTTTTAACGCAACGGAGCTATTTCTTGGCCGCCTCAGTTGGTGGTCACCTGCTTTTGTTGCCATGAGCTGTGAGAACCAGTTGCATCAGATGTTGCTGTAGAAATGTGAATGTAAGTTTTGATGGTCTGTAGTAATTCTGTACGTCTCTTATGTCTGTGTTCTTATAGCCACTTGGGCACTGAAGTAGCTGAAATGAGAAAGAGGCAGCAGTCACAAAATGAAGGAACATCAGCTGTGTCTCAAGCACCTGGAAACCAAAGGCCCAACAACACATGTTGCTTTTGTTGGTGCTGTTGCTGCAGCTGTTCATGGTATGTCCTGTAGTATATTTGCTTCCATATCCACCACAGGTAAACGATGAGAATGGAAAGCACTGGGAACATGCAAACTTCTGGGAGAGGAGGCACAATTTAACTTTTCACTTAAAATTTTGATTTAAAAATTCCCTGATTTAGTTGGACATCTTGTGAGGGGGAAGAGGAAAGAATAGTAAATTCAAGCTATATTTACCCTACTTAAGCCATAACTAAATGAGGAAATTTCAGTTGTAAAACTTGTATCTGTGAGTGAGAGACTCAATAATGAACATTTTATAGCTTGCATTCAAAACATTTTTTTTCTGCTTGTACTTTTGATAGTGCCATTCTCTGCATTCAGAATGATAAAACTGAGATGGTCATAAATGTGAATATGTGAATATCTCCTGTTATATTACTAATATAAATTCTGTAATTTGAAAACATGAGCCTTAAATCCCACTTTATCTTTTAAATGGAGTGGCATAATTTTAGTGGCTGCTTGTTCCTTCCTCAACAAAGAGTTCACTTGTAAAGTCAAAGATTTAAAGTCAGTTTCAGAAATAGATTTAAATTCTCAGTGTCTTGAGATGCATCAGGTCTTTATTTCTTATTTTTATGAACACAGGGTTGAAATAGAAGGTAAATGACATGCAGTACTGTTCAGAGCCTGGCATCTTATTAACTAGACTGTTCAGTTTTTTTGGAGTGACCATTCCTCTGTGTATCTGTGTTATTTTCACTTCAATCAGCCATCTGGCCCTAATTTAAAATCCGAGGCTATTTGCTTCAGTATATTTAAAAATACATACCAGCATGTATGCACTAGGTACCAAATGGGACAGGTTTTTTTCCAAGATACTGCCACATCCTGGAGGCAGTAGCAGGGTGGACCTGCCTTGGCTGTTACTTCCAGTTTCACCTGGAGGCAGAGTATATTTGGAGCAAGGATGAGCCAGAGCTCATGCTTTTATCATTAAACTTTGCAGTATGTTCCATCCATATTGCGAAATAGGTGGAAGTGTATTAAATAGGAAACAAAGAGAGGGTGTTTTGTCGCTTTTGTCTCTGCTCTGGGACAAGGGCACAGCGTCAGCTACACTGTTACAGGCCAGAGATTCATTTACCTCAGTATCCTATTTCAGGAAGTGACCTTTATCAGATACCACAAGGAAAGGATAAAACAAGTAGACACGCACCTCCTCGACATACCCACAGTAAAACACCTCACAACTACTGCCAATCTGCAGCTTAGAGATTTCCTGACCCAGAGTTCATTTCTGTGTGGTTTATAGACCTTGTTGGAATTTTCTTTCCTTAATTTGCCAAACCATTTTCTGAAGCGACTTCCTGAACTCATCTAAATTTTGGCATCCAGGGTTCCCTCTAGCAATAAATTCTACAATGGGCCTGTGCACTCCATGAAGTATTACTCCCTTTTACTTGTGTTAACCTTCTGGAAACTAATTTCATTTGATGCTTCCTTGTTCTTATGTGAAGAACAGTGACTAATCATTCCCAGGATGGTCAAGATTTTACAGACCTCTCTCATATCTCCCTTCAGCTGTTTTTTCTTCCACAGTCTTCTCTATTTTAATCTTTGTGATACAGAAACTGACCCAGACCATGATTTATCCTTATCTGTCCTATTTACTCACCTACCTTGTGTCTCTCTATGTACTTTTCCTATTCTACTATTTCCTGTCTGAGATGTGTGACTAGATCTACTTTAGATCAAGGTCAAGACATGGGTGCACCATGTTTTGTGTTTGCTCTTGAGTTTTGTTACTAGTTCCTAGCACTCTGCTTATTTTTTAGCAAATCCAGAGATGATGTTTTCACAGAATTATCCACCCTGAATACAACATCTCTTTCCTGAATGGAAATAAAGCCCATCATTGTGCATGTACGGCTAGGGCTGGCTTTTGCCTTGCATACTAGAATATGAATAGCCATAAAATATCAGTCTAATTTATCAAACTTAAAGACAACTAATTTTATTTTTTAAGCATGCTGTAACTCAAGAAATCTTATTTGACAACTATACCCTATTTTGAAGCTCTTGTGACCCTTGGAGTGCCTCCAGTCCTTAGAAGGAAATACCATTATATATGTAAACAGATTATGCATATTAAATCTAAATTAGAGTAATTATTGATGTAAAACATAGGAAGTACCTTCAGCTGCTCTAGTAATTTTTTTTCTGTCTTTCAGGGTTTTTCAGGGCTTGAGGTTGGGATTTTTTTTTTTTTTTTGCAAAATAGATTAGACTGAGCATGGAGAAATCCTGTTAGCTAGTTTTCAAGATTAAGTCAAATAAGTGATCAAAGGAATAGTTACATCACTCGTGTTTGCTAAAATCAAAAAGACAGAAAAGGTGATGTAATAAGTATTTTCCAGCTCTATCTTCTATGATTCTGTAGTGGAAATTCCATTAGAGGAGAGATGGGACAAAACTTTGAAAAAAGCAGTATGAAATGTTTCAGAATCTCCATTAAAATGAAGTAACTAATTGTGGTGCCAAATGCGTTTTGTAAATCAGAACTGTCCAGGAGGAGTACAGATTACTGTTCTTGCCTCAGTTGTCTACACTAAAAAATTACAAAAATAATAATAATTTTTAAAAAGCAACTAACTTTATTATTCTCCCATATATAGGGGATTCTAGCTAATTCATTCTCTAGGGTAGTTCTCTGTAATAGAAAATCCTAATCAGCAGTTGTAACAGGTTCTCTGGACCTAACATAATTACATGCTTTCCCTAGTTCCACAGGTCTTTATATCTGAGTAACATGAATTTCTCAAGAGATACCTGTCTGGAAATGTTGCTGGATTCATTAATGGGGAAGGCAATGTTCTGTCAAGATTAGAATTTTCTCAGTTTTTCCACTTGTGTGTGACTGATGATAGCTCTTACATCACTAACCTCTTACTGCCTCAAATTCTTCACCATTCACAGAAATGGAGAGAGTATGTGCAGATTTTAGTAAAATATTTTCCCTTTTTCCTGTTCAAACAGTTAGTTCAATAGTTCATATATCCAAACAAATCATTAGAATTCTGAAAATACCTTTTTTGAATCATGTGATGCTTGTTTTCTTCTGTTCTACCCCATGTTAAAATCAGAATAGGCATTAAGTCTTCTGTTTGCACAACAGCATAGGCAAATATTCACACCTTTGTTTGGGGAAACAGCAAACTTCTTGCCTAATAGAGACTTGTTAACAGCAAAAAATTAGATTGAAAAACTATGCAGTACATCTTATTCCAAACTTTTTTTTTGTTTTTCTCTTATATGTCTTTCTTAAAGGTAACAACTATTTAGAGGATTTCTCTATTCTTATGGGATAATCCTTGTAGGTAACTCAGCCCCAAGCAGATGCTTACTCACTCCTCACCAGCAGGATGGAGAAGAGAATCAGGAAAGTGAAAGCGACAAAACTCTTTCATTGAGATAAAGAGTTTAATTGATAAAGCAAAGCTGTGTGCACAAGTAAAGCAAAACAAAAAATTCATTCACAGCTTCCCATCAGTTCAGCCATCTCCAGGAAAGCCAGGCTCCATCACATGTTACAGTGACTTGGGAAAACAGATGCTATAACTCTCAGCCTCCATCCTTCCTTTTTTCTTCTGCAACTTTTATTGCTGATCACAATGTCATATGATATGGAATATCCCTTTGGTGAGTTGTGGTCAGCTGTCCCAGCTGTGTCCCCTCACACTTCTTGTGCACCCCCAGCCTGCTCACTGCCAAGGCAATGTGAGAAACAGAAATCTTTGATGCTGTGCAGTGACTGCTCAGCAGCAGCTATAACATTAATGGGTTATCAACACTGTTTTGGTCAAAAATCCAAAACGTAGCACCATAAGGATTCCTGTGAAGAAAATTAACTCCATCCCAGCCAGACTCAGTACATCTATTGGCACTGATAATTGTCAGGACAGTAAATTGCTCAGTTTACAGGGACAAAGCAAGACATTACCAAGCTTTTCTCAGATTGGAAAAGAATGGAGATAAACAGGATTATTAAGATGTTTATATTTATTTTAATATGTATGCTCACGATGTTGCCTAACTAGTTTAAGCTCTAAACTTGTTTCTGAGTGCAAGTAGTGAAGGAAACAGTCCTCCTCAGTGGAAAAAAATAAAGTGCTTCTGAAGTTCCCAACAGGAAAAGCTTGTCCCCTTACAGCAGAAGCAGATGATACATCCCTGTGAAGACCTTCTGTAGACCTTCCTCTCTTCACTGACCAGACATAGACCATAGGCACTCATTTCAGGAACACTGCCTAATTAAAGCAGCTAACAGATAAGTACCAGTCATGTACCTATGGCTCTGTACTGAATCACCCCATGTCTTAAGCTTCTGCAAAGCTCCATTCCCAATAGAGGAGAGAAGAATGTGCTTCCTTACGAGGTGTAGTTTCAGTGACTTGGGTAGCCTGAGACTTGCAAAATTTGCAGCAAGTCATGACATGACAGTCCATAATTTCCTCTATTACGCTTTCTCCAGAGAGTTGCCCATTTAGTACTTTAGAGCTGTGACTTTATAGTTTTGATCTCAGCTTGGCGAGGTAAGAGGAGTAAGCCTGCTATTTCACCTCCCCAACCTTCCGTACCAATCCATTACTCCAGCTTCCTGAGCAGACATGAAACCAGTTGTTCTCTTGCAAACACCTGTAAATTACATTCTTCAAAAAAACCTCTTCCGGCACTAGCACAGAGAGGTTGGCTTTTCTGCCAATTTTTTTTTTTTTGATTCCTCCTTTGTCTCCCACCTAGAGCAGGAGTCATATCTTTTTATCCCCACTTCCTTTCGTAAGGTGCTCAGTGAATTTGAAAACTGTGGGACACTCTGATGCCCGATAATCTGTCTCCTTTTACTGTACATAGAAGGCTCAGAAGGCATCTGACATCTACCCTGCAAGAGACCTTAGCAGTACAGCAGTCTGGGGGACATGAAAAGGCTTCCAGGGGATAAGTGAAGATGAACTTAGCTTAGCTAAGTGAACTTAGCTTCACTTGTAGCTTGATGGAAGTGAGTGAGCTGAAAGGCCTTTACCCGAAAAGGTAACTATTGGAACTGCTGAAGACTTGTGGAAGAGAGTTTCCCACACACAAGAGATGGCAGGGAAGATAGGGTATTTGCCATCTTGGCAGTAAACAAGAGTTGCTCTTGGCAAGAAACCTCTCTCTTCCGTTCTTATAACTTGTCTATGACTGCTGTGAGTTACTCTGAAACTTCTTCCTGATGACGTTGCTACACAAATATTTTTCTTTATTATAGGGAACATTTTCCTTGCAAGAGTTTAGCAGTTTACTTGAGCTTACAAGAAAATATTTCTGTCGCTTGTGCCATGAATATGAAATGGCAGAAACAGTTCTAAGAACAATTTTAAATTGCATTAATATTTGTTCTCTATGGGGTTCAATGTTATCCTCCTCCTAACAAACAGTGTGCTCTAAATGAAAAAAAAAACCAACAACAAAAACCCCACTTTTTTTTTTTTTTTGCACTTCCCACCTCTTTAGTATTTTGAGAAGAATAACATTTTCCTGGCACATTCAATGTTATTTTGCTATCAAAAAAATTGTGTCAAGGCTTTGCATGAGTCTATACAAGATAATTTCTGGGGGCTACAGTAATGGCGGCTTTATTTTGTTTAACTATGGTAGAAAGTTTGAAGGACAGAGAAGCAAAGAAAGGACGGAAACAAAAAACAATTTAATGCAATAAATTACAGCCACATGTTCATACGTATGTCAAAAACAAAACCCATATCCCTCTTTCCATGCCTGTCTGCAGCAGAACTTTTAGACTAGGAGCAGACAAGAGGTGGGCTGGTACAAAAAAGTCACCTAGGCTCCAGGATTTTGTTAAAGCTTCTGGCAAGAAAAGAAAATCTTTATCTTTGAAACAAAAGCCCTGATTTTGAAGAATATATTTTCACTTTTGATTTTATTTTTAATTCTTCTTTTCCTCCCTGAATACATAGGACAATATGTCTGAAACAGATGTACTCAATTCTCTGTGTTTACCTTTTCAAAACATCACACCTGTGAGAAAGAAATATGGCAAAATACATCAGGAATTACTTTACTCTAGTGCAGAATACAGAAGTGCAGGCTACTGTTCTCTATTTTACTGAAATAGAACGTGATCTTTTTTAAAATATTTAATGGGAAAAGATGTTCCAATCTGAGCCTTTTCATACTTTAAAATATCACAGAACACCCTTATATTTTTACCACTTGCTATTGCAGAGGTCAAAGATGAAAACATTCTGTCTCTTTCCTGGAGGATAATTTATTCTGAGGGAGAGTAGGCTTAACTAGCACAGGAACTCGTGCTTTGTGCAGCTATGGGACAGTATCATCTGGTCATGAGAGTGTGATGGGCAGCACTGGTGCTTTCTTAGGAAAGTAGCACCAGTTCTTTGATGGGTAGTATTTAAAGCTGGATAAAATCCATTATCTGACTTGTCACACAACCTACTGAACATGATATTCATGAAAATCAATCTTAAATCACCTTGTCTTTAAATCCACATAGCCTCAGTTCTGAGGCCATGAGAGAAAGCTGGCAGACATTCCTGTTGTCGCTGGAATGCACCATGGGGTGAGTGTGGACTGAGGATTTAAATACGTAGTCTTCAGAAAAGGACCTCTCAAGGTTCTCTGAGCTACTTAAAATAAAATAATTAAATTCTCAGCATTTGGAAAAATAAGCAGAAGACACACTAAAAATAAATAGCTTGTCAAGTATTTATTTTTTCATACTTTTGTAAGTTAACAGTACTTACTAAATAATACACAAGTAAAGCATTTCTTTTCCCTTTGAAGCAAAAGAAAAGGATGATCTCTAAACTGAAAAAAATCAGAACAGGGAATCATGCCTTCCTAATAGGTATGAAATTTAATAAGCTCTTTCTCCTTTAGAGTTAAGACAGGGGAAGTGGTTTTGCTGGAAATTTATGGAAGTTTAGGTCCTCAGGGCAGGCTGGGGACAGGTGGCTCTGTTCATGCTTGTTTACACAACTCTCCTAGGGCAATGCAGCCTGACTTGCCAACCTCTGGCCCTCCTGTGACACTGGGCCAGACTGTCAGTGTTAGCGTAATAATTCCTGGAAGTCTGCTCTCTCCTTGAGCCAGACCACCCCTTTACCTCATATGTGATTCAATACACAGCTTATCCCAAAGCTCCAGAGCTGGCAAGTAAAGGCAGCTTCACCTCCCTATGAAGCAGATGTGAAATGCTACCTTTTCAAAAGAGAGGGGCACATTTCTTTGCCACAAGGTGTAAAGGTAGGGGAGCTCACAGATATGCTAACTTCTCCTAACTATTAGTCCATAAATTTTCCTGCATCTGCTTCTAAAGAGTAAGATGTGAATGCAGGCAAACAAGATGTTACTGGCAAACCAAAAGGACTTTAGAAATAAAATTTACAGAAAACAAAAATTGAATGTAAAAACAACTAAAGGAAGCCTAAAGTTAACCTACTGAATCTCATGGGAGCCTGCCTTGGTCACTGTGGAGCCCTCTTCTAAATTAATCAATCTCACCTCCCCTCGTCAAAAAGCAGCTAAGAAATCCCTTAATCCAAGCTCATGCACCACCTTTTATCTTCTTCCTTTCTTCTTCTCAGCCTCCTGCCACTTACCTCCAAATTCTTGTGGGAGCACAAGCTCTTGCACAGCCTTGGAATAGGGGCAGGGACAGTGAGCCACCAGCTCCCACAGCAGAAAGGGGTTTCCACAGGAAATTTGCCAAGTAGATTTGATGCAGGCTATTGCTTCGTGGGACATGCAAAGCAAATTAAAATCTTGTCCTTTTCTAGGAGAAAGCTGTTAAGCTACACACTGCATTTATTTTGGCAAGTGGTGCAAAGGGGTAATCACTAAGGCGCTGCCGGTCTACCATGAAATCATGGTGGAAGCACAAAGATACACAAGATGTTACACAGATGTTCAGCATATATAAATAATTCTAAATTAATTTCCAACCAAGAACCCTGGTTTGAAAAAACTTTTAACACTGTAAACTGAGTCCAAGTCCATGTAAACTGATAAATGTTTCTATTTTTGAATGTAGGAGGTAAACTTTTTTCTCCCTATAATAAAATAATAAAAATAGAAGGCTAATGTGAAGAGTGGAGCAACAGCTTCTTATGCAGCTGGTCTGTTAACTTTCATCACAAGCCAGTGGTAGAATCCTCATTAACATCAAAACCAGACCTGGGCTCCCTGTGCCAAGCTTTCCTAGTATCAGGATTTTATTCTTAATAATTTAAACTTTGAAAGTTAATTTCATTTTGAGGAACAGATGGAGGCTCATGTGTTTACTGATATTTTTCCCCATCTGTGATAACACAAGCAGGTTAGAGAATGAGTAGATTGTAAACATAATAGATTAGCAAATTTTAAATAAATGTTTTTGAAGATTCACAAATGAAATGCAGATTCCTTTGTGTGTAGTACTACTAAGATACAAACCTCTGATCAGTCTAACTGCAGAAAATAGTCCTATTTCAAGCAAGCATTTCTGTAAAGAAAATTACAGTGAAAAAAAATCCTTCTAAATTGAAGGATAAATGCATGCTCAGAGGGGATTTGGGATTACACAAGGCTCATTCTAATTCAGTGGTGCAAAAGATACCAACAGTAGCTCTTTAGAAGGAGAGAGCAGACTAAATCTAGTTTAGAAAATTATCTTGGTTCTGTCCTGGCACAGCGCACAAGAGTGTATTCAGGGACAGCTGCTCTTGAGGAGACTAGAAGGAGAGAAAGCAGTGGCAGAATCACTTCCACTGGTGAAAAGCAGCTTGATGTCTCCTCTGAGGCTGTTTAAGAGATGGATTGCTTCAGAGCATTAGCATCTTGGCTCTCTCTCACCCTTCATACCCATTTCCCACCTGCCTGCACCAAAATGCTATTCAGCTTGCTGTCTGTGGAACAGTGGCTGTAGGAAGATTCGTAATGTCATGACAGATTTTCTGTCACCAGAGCACAGCTTGACTGTTGCTGTGGAGAAAAGAAAAAAAATAAGAAGTCAGGAGTGCTGAGAATGCCTGAGTCCAGCTTATGCTGTGATTTTCAGATATTAGGATTTTGGAGCCTTCAAAATCTCCCCTGACAGGGTTTGGGCTGTTTTTGGTTTTCTTATGACAAATTTGCAATTAGATATTTACACAAAGATGCATTAACTCAGAAGTCCGTTGAAAATCACATAAATGGAGAAGTACATGAAAGGTCACAATGGGTCTGAGATCAAAATACAAGCTGAAGTAAGGCATGTTGATAGATGGTGACATTTTAAAGGTGCCAAAGTTGCCTTGCAAACCCTCTGAACTTTTTTCATTGTGGAATAATAAAAACTTTAATATTCAACATGCAAAAACAGTAACAAAACACCCTTATCCAAATTAAGCATGCTGACAGAAAACCAGCAAACTAAGCAGGGCCAGGGTCTAACATGGGCTACAGCCGGCCTGTACAGTAAATTGTTAGCAAGTGTTCACTCCCTGGCAGAGATTTGGCCAGTGCCAAAGTGCAGTCTCAGTCAATGGCCTGCGGCAGGTGCAGAAACCCTGTTTTGGGTATGGGCTTTAGTGGACTGGGGCTATGTGGTGCCAGTCGACCTCCAGACTCTCCCAGGCCATTTTATCTGCAAGAATAAATGCAGCCTGTAGTTCCAAACCAAAAGGGAAAAAAAATATGGGCTACTAAAATCTGTCAGCAGCAGAACATCTCACATAGGTTTATTTTTTAACCATGTATAATTCCAAATCGGTTTAAAATGTCAGTTAAAACAGGAATAAATGTCTAGTGCTTTAAAGAGAAAAAATGATAATATTTCATGGAAGTGAGTCTAGACCCCTGGTAAGTAGCACTTATTAGATGGAGATCCTCTCACTAGAAAAGTGGGTCAGACATTCATTATGTGAGTCAGAAAGGCAAAGGAGATATGAGTCTTGTCTAGTCACCCTTAATAACTCCATAGCACATATATGTGTCTAGATGGCAGCTCTGGTTCTTCTGAAATACCTGGGTGAGGGCCTGATACTGGCAGAAGCTGAGCATGCATTATGGAGGAATGGGTAGTTTCAGTTCTTGTTGACATCCATGCTGAAAGTGCTTCCCAGCTGAGGGCCTTGTCTAACAAAATTTGGAAACCAGCACCAACACAACAGATGTCTGTAATATACACAGACTGGCACGGAGGGTCTCAATCCTATTTGTTCTCTGGAAGAATGTTAAGTGGGAGATTCCCCCATCTTACTTGACTGCGATGTGGATAAGCATAAACTAGTTTAGTCCGGGCTAATTTCACAAAATATGGTGTTCATAAACATCAAAGTAGGAACTATCCTTTGAAATTTCCTAAAGCTCTCTTTAACTGGATTACTTTGCAACACCTTATGAAAAGTAAAATGTGAATTTAGTATGAATGTTTCCAGGCATCTCTTCCCATTTGGAAACTACATCTAAATCTGTGGAATCTATCTACATTACCAGAGTAGTGACCCTATTCAAGCTCAATTCTTTACTGTTGCTCCTACTTTAATATCTGAAAACCAAGAATAATAAAGAAAAAGCCACTACAGAAATTGGGACTAGGCTCATTTATCAGAATTAATTGAGACCATTAGGCTTGCTTGCTAGTGATTTGGAGGGCTTTCATTCATCTAGCTACCCTTTCAAGGGATACAATTTCCATTTCTTTGAACACTACAGAACTGTCACTTTTAATTGTCTCAAATATATGAAGGAATTGTTTGCAAAACAGCTGTAGCCAGGAGTAAGGACACTGCAGATTGTCTAGTAATTAAATGTATCCATCATACAAGATGGAATATGAATGGTAATATTATTCTGAAGGAAGGAATGAAGCTGACAGCCAGACTAGCGATCTTTTGGGTGACCTGACAAGAGAAATACGTCCTTGCGTTGAATGTTGCCTAAAGCAGAAGCCATCTCTAAAGTAATGGAAGAAAGCTAGAATAACTCCACTAGAAATCATTGGTAAGCAAACTTAGGCAAGTCTTGGGTTTCTTACCTGTACAGAAATTACATTCCACATATGAGAACAAAAATCTCAAAAACATATCCTAGAAAGGATTAAAAGTTTACAAAAGTTGTAATTACTTCTGTTGTGGCTATCATTATGTAAAAGTAATATAATCTCTTTAAGGTAAAATCCAGCAGAAAGTATATTTTATTAAAGATTTTCAGAAGAACAAAATATTGTGAGTAAAAAAGAGGTTAGGAAAGTCAGATTGCTTTAAATCGCTAGTTCTTTCCTCTCTTGCACAGTTACAAATTTTGCTCATTGCTAGTCTCAGTTTGAGGGAGATAATTGTCCTTTATTTCAGAAGTTCAAGTACAGTGCACACTGGTAGTTTCCATCTGCCTTTGAGCACCTGCTGAGCTGCAATATCTGTAGGTAAGTTAAATCAGTCACACAAGAGCAGAGGAAGAAAACAACATGTTCAGCAAGGCTGTCCATTACAAGGGCCAGTCTTCTTTCATATAACATTTAACCTGCACTGACCTTGAGAACCAGTTCTCACCTTCACTCTGAAGTCATCCTGAAATGTAAATATAATTGTATTTTTTTAAGTAGACCCCCGAAATATTCCTCAGTTGCAGTCTCTTTTTAAATATGTCATTTGTGGCACTACTGGCCACACCTGGAGCACTATATCCAGTTCTGGGCTGTTCACTGCAAGAGCCCTGGATATACTGGAGTGTCCAGCAGAGGGCCTCTAAAATGATTGAGGGACTGGAGCACCTCTCCTGTGAGGAAAGGCTGAGAGACCTGACATGGTTTCACTTGGAGAAGAGAAGGCTCAGAAGGATCTTATCAATATATATAAATACCTGAAGTGAGTGAACAAAGAAGATGGAGCCAGGGTGTTTTCAGTGGTGCCCAGTGACAGGACACCAGAGGCAAGGAAAACAAGCTGTAACACAGGAGATTCCCTCTCAACATCAGGAAACACTGAACTCAGTGCACTGAACTCAGTTTTAAGACTGAAGGTCAGATCTTAAATGTTTGCAAAACATTTCTGGGGTTTTTTGGGAGTATTTTAGGAGAACGTCCCTTTTATCAAGGGTTTTCCAGCAGGTTAGTTTTTCCATTAACAATGCACTTCTGAACATTTTCTAAAAGATGAAAGAATCAATATAAAAATTACTTCAAAGATCACATTGCAAATATCAATATATGATGGAAGATGTATTGACACGTGGCTTTTTAATTCTAGAAGGCTTTGCTTTCATATTTTTTCATGGGGTCCGAAAGGAAAATATAGTTTGAACAAATTTGACAATTTGTCTGCCAAACATATTCTAATTTCAACTTTGATGGAAAATACAGCAGGAAAAGACAGCTCGTGGCTTTAGAAAGAGACTGTTAATTTGACTGTCCTTTATGAAGAGAAAAAGTTACCAGATTTTAGATCTATTCAATTTTAAAACATTAAATCTACAGGAAAGGGAAAAGAGTGAAACACAGCAGATTTGCTAAAAGCTGTTAAGTACTTGCTTTACTGAGCACATCCCTCTATGACTTACTTTAATTTAGCACTTATATTTCAGTAAGGATGATCTACCTTCAAGGTACCATGTGGGATGCAATTTAATAACCTTATATAATGATCTTACATAAACTCCAAAATCTTGGCCAAGACTTCTCATTAACAAAGAGATGATTATACTCTTAAGCAGTAGATCATTCGGGTTCAATTCTGCTTCTACTCAAGCTGAGGAATAGCACAACATAATACTATCAGGACAGAGTTAAACATCTTAACTGACTAGACCTTGATAGCCTGAGGTGCTCCAGATATCTTAAACTGTGATTCCCACCAATCTCCTTTTTCTTTAATGGTTTATAGTTGAATCTATATTGACTTTTGACCAATTAGGCTGAAAGCTGCACAATATTAATGAAACACATCAATTGAAAACCAGTAAGAAATTGAACCCACTCTCCCCCACATTCAAAGTATGGCATAAAGATACAATCTCAAATGAACTGAGAAGTTTCTTATTTCTCGTAGGAAGGCTCTCAACATAGATGATCTGGCCTTATCATAAGCATTTGAGCAAAAGAACTCACAGAACTTAGTCCAGGTTTTCACAGGGAAGAAAGGTAGGACCCTATTCATCTGTACTATTTTAAAGTGTATTTCCTTCTGAAATCTTGAATATCTCATAGGGCTAAAAGCTATTCCTTCACACAGAAAAGTTGAAATAGCAGTGCAAGAGCAGCACTAAAGAACAAACACAGGAGAATGGGCAGTGATCCTTTCAGTCACCCTGGATTGCTGCTACAGCACCGATGTCAGAAATAAGACAGTGAATGGGCCAAGATACCCATGTGTAGGCACAAGGAGTTTTGACTACATCTCTGTTCCTGTGTCCACACACTCTACAGCCATACCACCAATGCTACTCTCTTAGAAATCTCAAGACTGTTTTAGGGAAGCAAGGATACTTCAAATACAAAAGAAAAATGCAGTTTTTGCTGTGCTTTGGGATTTTAATGCTGTAAGGCATTGTTCTTCAGACTTCTCTCCACAGCTCTCAGTATAAACACAATTCTGAGTGAAAAATGGAGATGTGTGCAGGACTCTGAGAGATGAGGCTCTGATAAATACTCCATGTATCATGAAGTTAAGAGTTATAGCTGCTGTATTTCCTGATGAGCTTTTTTCTTAATAGAAAATCTCTTTTCTTGTAATCAGAAACCCTACTGGAAAAGAAATCTGCTGTGACAGAATGTAATTTTTCTAAAGAGCTTCTTAAATTTAAGCACAATATTTCATTTAAATCTATTCTTTTATTACATTAACTAGAATTACTCACAAAAGAGTAGTTAGAATGAAACCAAGACAACGGATTATTTAATTTTAAATTGTAATGATAATTATTTTTAAAACTATCAAAAGCAATTATGAAATGTCATTAAACTTTTACACAAACACTATTTTGTTAGAAATCCAATTCAGAAGTAAATTAATTTTAACTGTCAAATCTGTGCAAAACACAAACTCAGTTCCAGTCAGCTGCATTCTCCATAAAACCCTGGTGGAAGGGTCTGTGAAACAGCTTCTGCATCCACCCTGGGTAGCAAAAATCAGACCAGAAAATTTACACCTTATGCTCCCGCTTGGCCCACAGGGTTTATGGTATGCAGAAATGTGCACATGGGAGCCAGAAGTCTGCCTGCATTTAATATTACTGGATCCTGAGTAGAGGATCCTAAGCTTTTTTGTTGAAAGCACATTCACAGCACATAGAAGTGCCCAGCCGTCTGTTACAGACTGTTTCTCAGCTGTATGCTCTTCAAACAGAGATTAAAAAAGAGGACAAATATGAACTACAGCACTACACACACTACAACATAACAAACTGAATCAACGGGGAAAATAAAACCAAGAAAAATTGGAAAGAAAAAAATTGTATGCTTTCTAGCCATTGGAAGAGACAAAGCATTGGAAGAGACAAATCACTTATTTCATTTTATCTTACTTTTTGAGACCTATGAGGAAAAAAAAACCAGGCCAGTTATTACTGCAGCTTTTATAGTTACAGGCTAAAACAGTGAAACCACACTGTAAGCTGAACAAAGAGCTGAGAGGTTTGTGACTCTGCATTCTATCCCTCACCTCATGCTTTGAAATATCAGAGGAGTTTTAGCTGTAACACAAAATCTCCAGGATGGTTAACTTGCAAATAGCTGAATTATTAAAAAAAAAAAAATTGGGGGTTTTTAATTAGATGAGGTAAGACTTACAGAATCAGATGTCAAGTTTACAAATTCAAGTTGCAAACACATATTTTTTTCCACTCTAAAACAGTTGAGTCCAAGCTGGAGTCTATGCTTGTTTGTTTTTTTCTTTTAAAAACAATTTGGACCATACATGCCTCTTGCACCATCTTATCACCTACGGCAAATGTAACTCTGGCACTCGGAAAACTTAGCACCACAGGTACCTGGACTTTTTGAAAGGAGTTTATAGTTTCAGTGGACACTGCCAAGTAGGCTGATTATAGCCTTATGGTAATTGTTGGCTTTCCCTCAACACACTGCTTTCCTATGTCAGTCTGCTAAACACAATCTCATCATTTAGTTTTAAGCACAAGTTTTCACTCAGAGTAGGATGTAGCTATTTTTCATTAAATTTCTGACTTGTTTTCAATATAAAATTTTACATCCTACATTTCTTTACTGAATTTACTGAAGAGCTGTAAATCATTATCTTGTTAAAGAACTAGGATTGACACTAATGACAAAAAAAAACCTTCACTTTTTTTGATCTGTTTCTTATTTGTGAAAAAATTATTATGTTCTTCTGACTGAGTTAACACCAGATTCTGATCAGTTTAAGCAAATTATTCCATAGGCTTTTGACCACCATTCCCCTTCAAAGTCTCTCACAGACTACCAAGGCAGACATGGGAATAACAAGTTTACTATACATCACTTATGTTTGCCTTGCAGACATCCAGGCATCCATGCAAGCCTCCACTTTAGAGTTGATTTATTACCACAGATTTGGCTGATGTTTTGGAAATACTGGTATTGTTAGAAGAGTTTTAGAGCTTTAGTCTGTCTTGCTATTCTTACAAGGACATAAACTCAGAGGTCAGATAAGAGATGGATCCCCTTTCTCTCTAAAACAGCCAGGGGCCTGAAGGATATATTGCAAATTTATCTGACGCTATGCAAATGTCTAGTACAACGCATCACCTCTTCATAAAAATAATTATTATAGGTCTAGTTTTTCTCAAAATAATCATTCTGGATATTATTCCCTTACTGTAACAAAGAAGTGAATTCTTTTCCTAACTTTAATAGAAGCAAGTTTTTTACCCTTTACTCAGCTTACAAAAAACAAGTTATCCTTGGATAATATTGTTCATGTAACATTTCATTCTCATTGATGCCGATTTTTGTGACATTAAAAGGGAGATAGAAGACAGTGATTGAGATTAGTCTAGCTGTATTATTCTTTATGAATGGATGACAATAATATTGCAGTTGTTTTTCATCATTATTGATTTGCACAGTGTAGCAAAATCATCATTCGCCTCTGTGCATAAACAAACACAGTCCTGACTAGTATTCAGTGACATCAAGGTTAAATATTCCAGCTGCCAGAAAAAAAAAAGGTGATAAAATGATTTTGATTCAGAAGTTAAATCAGGTTTCATAAAAGAATTTAAAGAATCCCAGTATAGTTGTCTTTTCCATTATAATACAGCATATGGGATATAGAGACCACATCTGTCTCTGACATCTAACAGAGCATGCCTCGGCTTTTAGGAGTGAGCTTCTGCATAGAACTGTGCAAACAATTGATTTTTCAGTGACTGACTGTTGAACCGCAGTATTGAAGACAGTCTGATCAGCTTGAACTACAATCAAACATGAAAAAGATTCTAGCATGCAGTTTTTTGCATCTGAATTAAAACCAGAAAAAATATATTTCTGTTCATATAGCATGTTTTAAGCCAGACACTTGTAATAAAAGCAAAGGAATCAGAGAGCGTGGAGATCATTAGAAGCACACCCATTTTGAATGGAAGAGTGAAGGTATTTACCCAGCTGGCAAAAGATTGAGACAAAGATGGGCACCCACACTAAGAGTTTTCAAAAGCATCTTCCCCTCATTTCAGGAAAAAGCACTAAACATATATTCTTTTTTTCATGTGCAGTAATTTGTTTGTTTAAAGGCTTCTCCTCTTCCAAACAGAAGAGAAGAGATATTTCCTATCTGAATCTATTTGGTAAATTCAACTTGTGTTTTTCAAGACTTTTGGGGAATGGTCATTTTACATCATCTACCACTGTAATTTTAATATCATAATTAAATCTTGATCTCTTGAGTCTTCTGTGTGGAGAGAGATGTGGTGGGTTTTTAAGAAAGATAAAAATATTATGCCTCTTGATCTGATGATAATAAAAATTTCTAGGAGTAGGATAGGGTGAAGTGCAGTGCCAGTGAGATACATTCTTTCAATCAAAGGGTTGATCAGTGAAGGAAACCTTCAGAACATCTGTTACCCAGAAAATCTTATCTGAGTATTGATTTTCATCTGAAAACAAAATTCTGCTTTTAGATTATGCATGAACAATTGACTTAATGTGACCTTTGGCCTAGAATAAGGAAGATTTTTCTGTTACAGTTGTGGCTTGAGGGCTCATGGCCCTACTGTGTGACATAAACAGGTCCAGCCTAAAATGTAGTCACTGCCCAGCAGAGACTAAAAACTTCATCCACAAAGTAGAAACTGAGCACAGATCTCCTGAATGGCCAACCCAATAGCCTACTAAACTAGTTCACAGTGTCCCAGTTTGATTTCTACTCCTTATCTGCATGGCAGCACAAAGAACACCACTAAGGCAAGAGGTTTTAATAGTCACATTATCTTCAGTGCCAGACATAATTGCAAAATACTGTGATGATATACTGCATATGATGCACATAACAGAGAAAATACCTGAATGAATAGTAGCTGGTGTCAGCCATGCACGGGCAGAATATTAATCCTGGCTCCAGTCACAATGGCATGGCTTTCTTGACATAGTGATAACAGGAATTTCAATGATTCACCAGATTTAGGCTACTGGTCCATGAGAACCTGACTCTTCGGAAGCAATTAAATACCATTTGTTTACTGGATGTACAGAGAATGAAAGATCAGGTCCAAGCTCTAAATTACCTTCAGTTTCTTAATGGCAGTAGAAGGTAAGTGCAGCAGTAGGGATTCAACTTACAAAGAGGCTAAAACCATCCGCTAGAAACATCTGAAGGAAGAGTCAGTGAGATATTTGCTCTTAAATTAGTTCGACTCTCTTGATGATTCTATCCAATTAGCTTGGCTTTTTTATCTTCTCTTGCAACAGGATGCTTCAATATTGATTTAACTAAGTAATTACTCAAAAGAACAATTAATTGCTGAACTTGAATATTAACAACCATATAATAGCAGCTAAATAAATAAAGATTGGTTTTCTAAATCCCAGCAGTTCCCCCAAAAACACATCAGCCAGGAACCTGGACCAGCTTAACCTTATTTGTGGTCATTTGTTCAATATGTATGCTTCTTCAAGTAGTCCCTGATCATTAACTTTTTTACTTATAAAATGTGTGAAGTTGCAAAATAGAAATGCATTCATTCCACACAGAAATTACTCATAATAATACTGTTGCAGTAGTTCAAGAAACTTACTGGTTTTGTAGCAGTCAGGAGCCCAAGATATATTTGAAAAGTACATCAAGCTCAGGTCACTGAAGTATTTTTTACTGTACTCTCCAGAGCAATAAAATCAGCATAGAAGTGGGCAGAACAAACCTTCCATATGAATAGAAAAAAACCTCATGCTTGTGCTTTCCATTTAAACTCACCTTTAGACATCCCAAGCTCTCCTGTTTTAAGGCATTAGTAGTTTTGTTGTGCTTTTATCATAGGTAATTTGCATCTCCAAATTTCAAGGATATATGCTGGTTGTATTCCAGCTAATAAATAATAATAGCACCAAAGATGTTAGTTTGCATCAGATGTCTCTCTAGTACACCTCCCTTTCATTTAACTACTTTTTGTTAAGGTCTATCAGCAATTTCCTCTTCTTAAAGCCTCAACTAAAATAATTTTGTTAGTCTTTAGCCTGTTGCTTTTAGTCTGTTTAGTATTACGCTGTAAGGATAATCCTTCTGACACAATCAGCTAGCTTCAATGATGGATTAATGTATCAAGGACATCAGCTCCAGGTATGAAGAACATCTTTGCTTCTGCAGACTGCTTGAATTCCACAGAGAAATGTGAACAGATAGGGTGTTTCCAGCTGAAGATAGCAGCATAGGAAAGAGCAGTGCAGTGTTGTCATTTCAAGTTAAAAGGAAGCAATCTGTTATTGTGATCAGTTACTTAAAGGCTGCTTTCAAGCTAGCTTTGCAGTCACAAATGCTTAAATATTTAATTATTTTTCTAAGAGATCATGAAGCAGTTCCTTGAGTGAAAACAGAACATGCCTGAATTGAATGTACTTCAGTATAAGAATGATGGTTTCATTCACAGGAAAAGCATATCAAAAGTAACATATCTGATGGAACTCTAGCCTTGACAGATGAAGATAAACAGAAGTTGAAATGTAGTGCTGGTTTTGTCACAGGAAATGTAATGCAGAATTTAGGCCAAGATGCATTACAAATGTAGCACAGTTTTAAATGCAATACCCAAACGTGTTCCAACCCAGTATGACACTTCTGTCTTTGGAGAGTTCTCTATTTTGCAGTCCTGACTAACTTCAGCCATTAAACTCCAGTTATGAATGGTGAGATGAAGGAATCAGGGCCAAGTGTGTACCTTGCATTGTCACTATGGTACAGATATCAGAAAACTGGTATACTATGGTCCAGGCCCACAATCTGAACTCTTTATTGAGGTTTTTAAGAAAATCAAAGTGCATACTGTCTATCAGTTATTCCTTTGATAAAAAACCATTGCAATGAAGTCAACATGACCTTCTTGTTCCTATTCCTATTTCTCTTATTCACCACTCACTACTTCACTATTAATTGTTTCCCCTTCATCAACCCATGATGGTTTTCCCAAGTCTAGCAGAGATTTTGCATGAGCAAAATAAACAGTATTTCATCCCAGACAACATATTAAATTAGCAGTATATACTGACTGCTCTCAGATGAGTCACTTTCTACTTCCAGTAAGACTCTGCCTCCAAACCTTGAATGTCTAGTGCCTGACAAGTAAATTATCTCAGTACAGCTTAGTTGTTGCTCATGTGACAGAGGAAGGAAAACAGGCAGCTTCATTCTCTTTTAGACAGACTCAGATGAGCACCCTATTGCATTTGCAACCTACACAAGCTGTTTCCTCCTTCCATGGTGTTACTCTTCCATGGAACCAAAGGACACTCTCTTCTCTGCACCCAGCAGAGAAGACAAATGCTGCTCTACCTATGGACGGCAAAGGAGGGAAGGAGGGAGGGAGGGAGAGAGAGCTTTGTGCCTTCCCTGCTTCTCCCTCACTCCAACTTTGTGCTCTGTCCAGATGCAAGGTGACCCTAAGCAGTTACATGTGTGGACTTAAAGATTACAAGACAGAAAGAAAGTGGATGGTCCCTTTTTTTTTCTCTTCCTGTATATGGAACTCCTTTCTGTCTTTCCTGGGTGCTCCCTCTGTAGACTGACGAACAGCAGGTCAGAGGAGACGGAAAGGCTTTTTACCTGCCAACCCCAGAGTTCAGGATGTGTTGTTTCTCCTGCAGCAGTTGATGACACCCTAACAACCTTAGCAGCACTGGAGCTGCATTCCTACGCTGTAACAGGGGAAGCAGGACCAAGGGCCTGAACTAAGGTCTTGGCAGGTAAGTGAAGGAGCAACCAGTATCAAAGAGCTTCGTTTGCAAGTGTACGTCTTTGTAATGTTTAAGTCTTAATATGTGCTCTGCTTTACCTGGGAGCTTAAACTTCCAGTTTTTAGAAGAGTATTTGAGAATACCTATTAGCTCTGCCAAATGCTTGAAAAAATGTTGAAGAAACTCATAAATGCAGAGAACCTATAAAGAAAGATTATTTGTGCTAAAGATGTCTCAGAGCTGGGATTCCTTCTTAGAGCTGAGCAGAAGTTATTCAGATTAGTGGGGGAGGGAGAAGCTTTATGCTACAAATATATATTTTTTGGCAACAGTTAGAGTGACTGAGAGCATCATTGTATGGTGAATATTTAATATTCAATATATGAGCTGTTGAGATTGGAAAGGGGATTTTTTGCTTGGTTGCTTGTTTTCTCTCAACTGGACACATTTCCTGATGAAAGGAAATTTCCATCTCCTTACTACATTCCACTTCTTAAGCCTAATTATCAGAACCAGGTTTTCCATATGGATATCTATGTCACTCAAAACATACTTTATTTCAGTAGTTATCAGGAATTGTGGGTTTGCTGGCAATACCATGTTCCAGAACATTCACGGAGAACACACACACAGGAAGTCTTTACCACTACAGCAAATCTGATGTAAAAGATATTTGCAGAAAAATAAGTGATTCTAGTTAGCAACTCAAAAAAGAAGAAAAAAAATTAAAACATCCTTGCATAAAGGCAGTCTTTCTTTTCCATGCTTGTGGTAATATGAGGGTAATGGATGCCTTTCTGCTCAGAGGCCAGTATGTTTTATTTTTTGGAATGGAAAACAAGTTTAGGTCAGAAGAGGAAATCATAAGGAGCTGCCACATGCTAAGTTCTGTATCTGAGCCATCTACTGCCACTGTATCTTGGAGAGAGAAAAGAGAACATTCATAAAGACGGAAAAACTATCCAGAACTGGTGGGGCATCAAAGCCCCATCAATGTCCAGTTCAGAAATTCATATGCCCCCCTACTCATACTGTTGCTAGTATTCTCAGTAAACTAAGTGAAATCACTCCAAAAGTGACCTCTAAGTATTTGCCCATATTTCAGTGGATAAACTGTGAGCTTCTAAAAACTGCATGTGCTAATAGCAACTGTAAATTAATATTCATCACAGTTCAAGGGAAAAGTAATTATAAAAAATTTTCTCCAAAATTTTAGAGGCAAGAGTGAAAAGTGATACCCTATATAGGTCTATATCTTTTAAAAGTTTGCGTTACTATAGTCATTGTTTTAAATTAACTTTCTCTAGACAAAATAAAGTGTTGTACTACATTGCAGCCTCACTGTTAGGAATGAAGAGAGAGGAGACAATGCAGGAAGGCCAACACATACGACCAAACTGGAGAGTATGCAAGTCATAGAAGAATGGTAAGTTGGTCAAACTGTTGTCTAACAAGTATTTTGTCTTTAACTAATATCAAGAATTTTCTTGGGTTTAATTCTTTGGGAATGTCCTCTTAATTGTTTTTCCTCCAAAAAATTCCATACAAAAGGAAGCAAAGTCTGTCCTGACAATGAAATGACAGCAGAGACATTCATAAGTCAGGCTTATTTACAGTTTCTTATTTGTGGGGAAGAACCACTGGGAGGAATGGAAGGTGCATGGGCGGTCACATATATGGGTCTCTATAAGAAGCCTCTCCTACCTGTGAGAGCATTTTTTTCCCTGTCTATCCAGAAAAGAAGAAAAACTAATGGTCACAAGTGTACTTCATGACCAGATTTTTAACATGGGTACTTTCATAAAACAGCTTGAACTATGGTTTCACTGGAATTAACCAAAAAACATATACCTTTCAAACTGGGTTAAACACACTGAAAGTCTGAGCTTCTACTTCGGTCTAAAGCTTGGGCCCATGTTTATTGTGTGGGGAAAAATGGCAATCTATCAGGGGCCCTGAGTTCTCTAATCCCATAAAAATGAAATTAGAACTTTAAAGGACATATATGATGGTAAAAACAACCCAAACAACTCAATGCCTTTATTGCTAATCATGGTCTTTTATGAGAAAACAATATCACAAATTTCTACAAAATACTATAGTGAAGAGAGCTTCCCAACAGACAATAAGGAAGCCCAGGTTGTTTGTCAGCCCCATCCACCTCAACAGGTTCTTTGCACTCTCCTCAGCAGAGAGTGCAAAGTCCTGAGAGGACTGTTCACCTTAAAATCTGTGTTTAAACTTTTTTATTCAGTTTACCATTACTTTGCAGGATAGTTTAAATGTTAAACACTTTGTGATTTATCACAAATAGCTTCCCATCATCCAGTCTGCCTTGCATGCAGAGTAAGAGTTGATAAATTGACTTGAACAGAAATTATGTAGACAAATGTCACTTATTGTGCATCATGGTTATACAGAAGCTAATGACAACAGCTAGTAAAGCTCTTGTGTTGGATCAGGAAGGAGAGGGTGAGTGCTCAAAGTTAAGCTTGAAACTATATTTAATTGTTAAGTAACTTGGAGAATTACTTTCTTAAGCTACTTATTGGTACATTAATGGATAAGGGACACAAGTAAGTCTTCTGATCACTTACCCAGTGCATCCACTGGTAAAAGCCACAAATAGTTTCCTTCAGGAAATGGGAATAAGGACTTTTCCTCATTTCTTCTCTTTCCAGTTTTGCCAGCAAAATCCATCACATCTCATGCCAAAAGATCATCATTCAGGTCAATAGCATGAAACAGAGGGAAGCTTAGCAACCCTTAGGTACAAGCACAGAGAAATATGCTAATTTAAAATCTCTCTGAATTACTACTTTGTTGGGCCTCATTAGTATGCTTTTGGCTGCCAAGAGCCTTTTGTTTTTCTTGTTCTTCCTAAACCAAATCATGTACAGTCACCATCAGAGGCAGGCAGGGACATCAGGTGTCATCTAAACTCCTCATGAAAGAGAGTCTGTTTCCAGCTTCCTGGAATCACATCTCCTTTAACTTCAGAGGCAGGAATTCAGTGCTGTTGTGGGATTTTGTCTTTGAGCCACATGGCTAAGAACACCACCAGAAAACTCATAGAAAGTCAAGTGCATGTCTCATAACATTAAACACATTTAGTGGGCTATTGGGATAATGAATGCACAAGTGAAGAGCAAACAAAATTCCCCTGTCACTGCTGAAGCCTTGTTGCTTCCAGTTTTCACTTTAGACTAAAGTGAAGTTGAAAGGAGAATTTTGGGATGAATGTACGAAAACACTGTTACAAAAATAGTAGCATATTTGTAATGATATTTGCTTTTGCAGCCAAAACCCTACTGCAGATGAAATTTTGTCTTGGGCTCAGAATTTTGACAAGATGATGAAAACACCAGCTGGGAGGAACCTTTTCAGAGAGTTTCTTAGAACGGAGTATAGTGAGGAGAACCTGCTTTTCTGGCTTGCATGTGAAGATCTGAAGAAGGAACAGAACAAGAAAGTTATTGAAGAAAAAGCAAGACTTATATATGAAGATTACATTTCTATACTATCACCAAAAGAGGTAAAGCTGTAAATGTTACATTTGATTTTTCTGTCATCTCAGAGCAGAAATGTTATACCCTGGACTGCCAGGTGAGGGTCTGAAAGTCTGTCATATACAAGTCTTAATATGAACATTAAATCAGGAAAGGAAGGGACAGAAACTGATGCCTTATCAGGCCTCTTAGACACAGAGACTAGACAGAGTAAAGGAACAAAAGTAGGTATTTATTTGAAGGGCCTTCAAGGTACACCCGGGGGAGCCAGAGGCTATTGCCAAGATGGACCCCAAGATGGACGACAGGTCACGAGTTTTCTACACTTTTATAGGTTTGGTTCATTTGCATATCAGGGTCAATTCTCCAATTAAAGCCCCAGTTAAATGTAATTCTCCTTAGCTACCCCCCCCCTTCAGAGATTCCTTGGTTTACACCCCGTGGGTTCAGGATGGTCCAGGTGTCCTTGAAGAGCAGTCCGGAGAGGCTTTGTTATGTCTAACCAGCATGAGAGAGCAGAAAGTAACAGGCTACAAGAAGCTTCAAAGTTGCACACTAAGCAGTACAGAATTTAAAAAACTATAAAAGTTAAAACCTAAGGCATCAAAACAGTAGAGATGCAGGCACTGGGCCATTTAGCATTACCAGCCACAACACATCCAAGTTCTCTATAAGGCTCAAAAACTCCAGTAAAAGAAGGCTGAGAGATAGGTTTGCTTCTTTAGTAATGCTGCATGTCTGACAGAGAGAGGAAGTAAGTAATGCAAATAGATTTCTGGAGAAAAAGCACCAAAATTAAGGTATTTAAATCAGAATCATTATAGATTTATCTGCTGCTACAGCTGTCTGGGAGAAAATCCAAATTTCCACTGGTTATTCCTATGTGAGAGTCCAAGAATGAAGATGACATATTTTATCTAATGAAACATATAATATCTAGGAAATTATATAAGATTTTCTTCAACTCTTTAACTGAAATAGACAAATTTCAAAATTATCTTTGCCTGTACTAAAGCAAAAGCATCCCCTATCAAACCATGTTTTGTAATACAGAGAGATATATAAATATATAAGCACTATAGAAGAGTTTTTCTTCGACCGCATCATGTACCTTTATCTTCTTTGCCCTGTCTCTATGCATTGCATTTGAATTCCTACTCAATGGCATAATTTATGCTCACTATGGACCTTGATTCCTACATTTTACTTCTTCACTGCGTTCAGTAATAATTTGCAAGTTAATCCATATGAATGAAGCCAAGTGATTTATAACTCCATTATCTTCTCTTGTGCCAGAGCATCTACTTTTGCTTTGGAGTGAAATAGAATTACCAGTACAGCAAGCTAATAATAAATTTTTCTTCTAATACCATATTTTTACCAGATAGGTATGTGATGAATGCTCAATTGTCTTTTTAAGCTAAGACCAATGAGCATTTAAAATGCAAACACTAACTAAGCATTGTTTGACTTAGAATTTAACAAAGCTACTCACAAACTTGGCGCACTGGATGCGTACAGATCTCATCAATCCAGTTGCTCCTGCCCATACTGGAAATCTTAGGAGGCAAACAAGAACTGTTTGCAATGCATTAGAACAGCATGGGAACTGAAAAATTCTTGTTCATCCAGGCATCCCATTCCAGATGTTACCTTTTGGCATTAGAGCTGAAATATTTAGCATGACTCATTCAGTAAAGAAGTTATTGAGGCAGAAGGTCTTAGTGTTCTAAACAGATACTTTGTATTCATCTGTTTAGTAAGAAAATACCTTTAGTAATTCCAACTAGTTTTGCCATCTGGCTTAAGTGACTCACTGAAAAAATACAATGCAAATTAACAGTTCCATAATTAATTTTGTTTTTTGCATTCTCTAAGTGCAATTAACTTTTATTATGCTCAGTGGCTCAAAACCCCACTATCTTGCCAAATTTGAGGGGTTTTTTTATCCCAGTTATTATGTTTGATATTGAAGAACCAATTAGCTGCACAAACTGTTTTTGTTGATATAAATGTGTGTGCCTGTGTGTCAGGGGGAGAATTGCTTAAATCTTAGTGTGTCCTTTCTGTTCTGCAGAAATGCAATGGTCTGGGCTTGAAATCTATTCAAACACACTCTGAGGACCCATGGCTGCAACACTGCCACTCAAAACTACCATAGCACTGTAGTACTGCTCACACTCACTGGCTGAGCAGCCCCACTGGTGTCTCATAGTTGTGCCTTCTGACTGATGACCAAGTGACAGCAAATATTGGAGGAGAATGAGCTTGTATGCTCTGTCAGTGGTGTACTCCCAATATGCCAACAAACCAACAATGCCAGATCCTACAGCTGGTACTGAAGATAGAATGAAAATGTATATTTACTTCTCAGTGCTGTACCACATCACACCAGCGAATTTCAAAGACTGCTTTACCATGTATGAAAGCACAGGCTCACACATCCTAACATATTCTGAGTTTTCATCTTGGTTACTATCCTTCATGTGTCAAGGTGTCTTACATGGATCTTAATACATGGAGCTTTCCAGGGTTGAAGTCAATCCTTCAGAAAGTATGAATATCTTCCTGTGGTTGCAGAGCAGTAGGGTCAGATTGCAACTTGGTATATATCACAGTATCTTAACTGATCTCTGCTTGGCATTTCTCTACTCAGGATTTTAGCCCTTTTCTTCTTAGCTGAGTAAACCCTTGCTGGTCCCAGTGGGCTTTGCTGCTACTGCCATTTCATTTAATCCAGAATGCATTAATTTACTAGGTTTTAGAGCATTTTGTGGATAAACTGTACATTCACTCAAATTTCTAAAGGATATTCTAAAATCATCTGTGCATTCATCCCAAGCATAATATGTCCTTTTCTGCCTAGGCACAGGAGTTCATCACAAATTGTAAGTAAATGAGAAGCTAAAACTGAAATTTGCTATCAACTTCAATATGGATATATGATCTCCTGAAAGTATAAATTACCAGATGTTAAAGAAGCCTGAAAAGAAGAACAAATCTGAAATAGTTAATATTAATGGGGAGATTAACATGATAAAAATGATAAAAATGCCTGGGTAATTTATAAAGAACAAGTGTAGTGCCTGAAAAAAAAACCCAGAAAAAAAATCTCTAGGGCAGCCATTTAAGAATGATGAATAGAAATCTTCCAAAGGTTTAACCACAAATGCTCAGAAAAAAACCCTGCAGCTCTCTGAATGAGGGTAATTCAACAATTCATTTCAGAGAAATAATTTCAAATACATAAAATTTTTTTAAGGTAAAATAATATATTTTCAAAAACTGCAGCTGCATTTCATTGTACAGATCTTAGGATGGATGCAAAGACCAAGTCAAAACTGAAATAGAGTTGATAGTCTCAGTGCATTACACAGTAATTGTGTGATGATTCTGAATGTTCAATGGAGCCCTGAGAAATAAAGATACATATTACAGCTTTTCCAATGTTATTGTTTTATTATTCTGTGCTCATCTTCTTCAGGTTAGTCTTGATTCCCGGGTGAGAGAAGTGATCAACAGAAACTTGTTGGATCCCAGCCCTCACATGTATGAAGATGCCCAGCTCCAGATATACACCTTGATGCACAGAGACTCTTTTCCAAGGTTTTTGAACTCTCAGATTTATAAGTCTCTCGTTGAAAGTATTACAGGCTCTACTTCTGAAACTTAGTTTTAATTTTCAAACAAAATAACTTGATTTTTTTGGGGGAGGGTGGGTGGGATGGAAGAAAAGTAGTTTAATAACATCTGGAGCTGGGTTCCTGGAGAACTGCAGTTTAGCACTACTCAGGCTACTGTGAAGAAAACAAATACATATTATGGTCTCTGTCTACATTTTTACCAAGGTCCTCCTTGCTCAAGATGGCGTGGGAGGGGAACAATGGATTTGCCAAAATACATTTGTTTCACACTCCTTTCACCCTACTGCAGTCAAGATTGCAATGATGTATTTGTAGTTTTATGAACAGTCTCCTTGTGTATCCTCACACTGCATGTGCAAGGTAAAACTGCTTCACTTACCACTTAGTTGTTGCAATATTTAATCCAATAACATAAATTATATCTGTATTTAAAAACTTTTTTTTGTGCAATACAGTCCTATGGTACATAGAAACAATTGCAGCAAACCAGAAAGAGGCTTGCATTTTTTAATATCACTAACTAAAAAGCCAATTTTTAAGGTGTAGCATTACTCTACATGCTCTACTGAGTACAATACACTGACTTTTTGAAGCCAATATTTCTGTACAGAGAAAAAGAGCTATTTATCACTGTTTATTTAAAATAAATCAAGCGGAGGATTCCTCTGGTTGTTCACTGCCAAAACTGTGGCATTTTCATTACAGAGTTTGCAATGTCAAAGAAAAAGAAAAATAAAAGAAGAAAAAAAAAGCACAAATCACTTAAAGGGATCCATTTCTGGGTGACACAATCTATGCGCTGATATTGTTTAATTGTTAAAAGAACAAAGATTTTCAATGTACATTTCAGATGTCAGATACTGTAATTGATTTATTAAAGACTGGCTATCCAGTTCTAACACTGTTGTATAATGTTATGTACTTCAGCAAAAAAAAAAAAAAAGAAACAAGAAACAACACAAAAAGCTTGATAATTTAGTTTTTTGAATAAAGAAATTTAATAAAAGATTGCCTACATGTAGCATTTTAGAGCATTTTAGAACATTTTGATGAATTGCATCTGTTCTGTAAGATATTTTTTTTTTGAAAGCTAAATCCGGTAAAAAATGTTTTTAAATGAAGTAATGTTTTACGAGGTGGCGGGTTAAAGAAGACTTAGCTTCTAGCCTCATTGATTTTGAATAACTCCTTGAAAACAAGGGGTTTGGAGAGTAATATTAAACCAAACTTCAAGGGCTTCTAAACCCACAGATCTTACCCAAGCAAAATGCCTACAGAAACACAATGGGTATCTTTCCTGGGTGAAGATTCCTGTACTGAGCCCTTAATCAGAGCTAAGGCAGCACAGTACTCTCATCACTAGGCTGCCATGGTGTTTTTAATAGGTGTTTGCTTGGCCTTTTTATGAAAAATTGTCCAGTTTCAGGACACATTTTGATGTTTAAAGGGACAGTGACTTGGAACTTAAAAAAACCCCATCTTTCATACCTACCACATACAAGCAAAATGAGTGTTAGCATCCCTCATAAACTGCTAGAGACATACCAAGAAATTGTTCTGAATACTTGTTAAATATATATATATATATATATGTGTATGTGTATATATATATATATATTTAGTACTGACGACCATACTAAGACTTAAGAGGCAAGATTCTTCTCACTTACGTAGGACTGAACATGGCATAAGCCCATCGCTTTCGATTGGACTGGAAGGTCTGGCAGTTGTGTCCTTGAGTGGAATCTGGCCCAAACACAGTTGGCTCCAACCACTCAGTTACTTCCTGTGGGCAGCCTCCGGTGCCGGCTTTGGCGGGAGCTGCTGCTGCCGAGGCAGGTCTGCTGTGACACAGTAACTGGGAGGATGCAAGTCTTAGTTTGTCTTCTGGCGCTTATTTTTTTCCCTTTGTTTTACTACCTCTCATTTTCTTAATTTATTGAACATGCTTCAGATAGCAAGTTTGGGGAATTTTTTAGTCATTCTTTTTACTTGAAACCTGTGTGCTTTTTTTGGATATATATATATGAACAATTTAACAAACTGTTTCTTAAACTCATTTGGTTTTGTAATTTATATAGAATTCAGGAGATGATTAAAAGGGCTATTCTCTATTCCCTATGCAAATATTTTAACTGTTGTAGTGTTTGACAAAATGGGATCTAAAACAAAAATCTGCAAAGTGGAAAAAACAAATCTGTTTACAGTGGCATTGCTGACTATCCTACCATATTCAGCACTTTTAAATATTGTTATTTATGAAAATGTAGTTTAAAATGCAAGACAAAATATTTATAAATGTTTCTTTTAATAAATACCTGTTTTGTCTGAAAGTGCTACCGTGTTATGACAACTTCATTCATGTTGGTTAGCTACTTACCATTATGAATAAAATATTCAATTATTATACTGATAGAATACGAGCTATGATGTTTACAAATCCTGAGGGGGGAAAATTCAGTGAGAAAGGACTGCCTCCTTCTACTGTGAAATACTGTTAGAAAAAAAATAATGTTTTCTTGCTTTTTTCTTAATTGGAATTTAACTATGGTCCTACATATGTCTAGTATCATTTGACTAGTTATATTTACTTGGTACTAAACATATACAGCATCATATATGTATATATTTACATAGTGTAATTTCAAGTTGTTGGTGTTTGAGGCACAACACATTTAGTGCACACATCTAAGCAATGTGTAAGAGACAAAACTGCATGCATAAGTCTTGACAAATGTAGACTTGAATATTCTTAATGTTACTATTTGATGGTGACCTGCTAATCATAAGCTATCTTTATAAGATATTTCACACAGGTAGAATTTCTTGTCAACACAGACAAGTCATCCTTCCAAGACAGTTACAAAGCTAGATGTGCAGGCCCTAAAATATTACCTTGATTTCTAGCATAGGATTCCAAAATCTGTATTTGGAAACTGTGACATCATTTTGAAAAATATTACACCAATCTTCAGTGTAATACAGCAATGAAATCACGTTCAAAATTTATTGTCTAAAATCCTCTATTGGGAGGGATTAAAAAATTGAACATAGCATGTAAAGTTTCTTTCTTGGAGCAAATGCTCATATTAAAATGTTTAATATACATTTTGTTTATCGGTTTGGGTTTCCCAAATTTTTTTATTACAAAAATGGATGTGGTCCAAATGGACAGTAAGTCATGGTGTAACATGATCTCATTGCCTATCATACAGTTCTTTGAACACAAATTGTAAAACAGTCAAGCTATTAAACTGATTTATTGTGCATGCAGTGTACAATACACTTTGAAAAACTGCCTAAATACACTTATTCTATAGCTTGGAATAAAATAAGTATGTATTTAACTTGTATTTCAGTTTTTCATGAGAATGTATATAGCAAGTGCACTACAGAAAGTGAGTTATGTTTTTGTCACTTTTGCCCAGTGTTTAAATTTTCTGTCAAATAGACTCTAATGGCAAACAGCCAAAAATAAGCGGAGCACTTCTGTACCCTCCTGTCCTTTAGGTTGCAAAGAAACCGAATCTATATCATGTTACACGTGTTCAACTTAGCTGTTTACAGTCAGCTTTCACATAACTGAGCTTAAAGTAGCTTGGGATACCCAGGATGAAGCAAGACACACAGACAGTATTATGAGCATTCAAATTAGCCTGAATGCACATATGGTATGAAGGACACTAGAGGTTTGATGGAGACAAGACAGGTCGGTGACACAGGTGGCTGGGCTGCAGGTTAAACAGCCACAGCACGGTACTATGGAAATGTGGCCATAGTGTGCCCAGGTCCACAGCCAGTCCATAACTCACTTGAGTACCTGTGGAGTCCACACAGTCCATTTGCAGGATGACAGAAAGTGAACACAAACCAGACTTCAGCTAGTAATAGCTATTTTTTAAATTAAAAGCATGCTGAAGTGCTGCTAGGCTGTGGTCTAAACTGAGCAAATAAAGGAGACCTACATCCTACCTTCAACAGCCAGGCTTTAAGATGTCACCTCATGCCAAAGCTGATTCCCTAGGCAGCAAATTCAATTACAAGGAACATATGTCTGTGGAGCCAATATCTAAAATCAGGCAGGGGGCTTTTTCAGTAAGAGCAGCTGGCTGGACTGACCATGCTGTGAGCCCGCTCAGGAACCCACAACTTCATATGCAGGAAGTGGTTGCAAAAGCCATTTAGCAGAAGTATTCCACAACACTAATTCAAAAGCAATCAAAGCTGATACAAGAAAGTCTCTAACTTCAGCAACTCTCTACACCACAAGGAGTAAAGCCTGTATTTCCACAATGTCTGTGAGCCTTCTCCTGGCATTGTTGACCCATCCAACAGAGGCTGAGTCCTTATCAAATCCAACAAAGCAAAAAATTAAGGTTACACATAGACAGACAGCTGCAATGTCTCCTCCAAGTTGATTTGAACCATGTCTAACTACCAGCTTCCAAATAGGGTTTTTCTCAGCCTATAATGCTGTTGTTTTTTAAGAGACACAAGAGTAGCACTGTAGCACATCCTGAGACTTGGACAGAGCGATAAAAGTCCGGTCCTATTCACCAATTCCTTGAGTACATTTGCAGTGACAAAGCATCAGCCCTGTTCGAACATGTCCTGAATACTTCTGCCAGCAGTACAAGTGATGTTGGTGGGATGAAAGAACAAAGCTGGACAAAAACTCGACAGAAATAGGGTCTGCATATTACTTTAACATTATACCAAAAGCCAGATCTGCCCCTTCCTTTATCCATGAACTCACTCTGTAGAAATCCACCCTTTTCATTTAAAACAGGGATATGATTCTGGTGATTCAAGTGCTGACCATCAGTCTCAGACTACTTTCTTTTTTTTGTCTTTTAAAAAAAGCTTTATCTTAAATTACTCCTTACTCTAAATTTCCTGAGTTTTCCATAGGTCTCTTTACAAGCTGGGCTCACACAGCAGTTAGACTCTCATTCATTGTTACAGAACATCAAAATGTTTTGTCTGTTAAAGCATGAATTTGGTAATTTTTCCTTTATGCTTCTGGAAGAAGACTTCAAGGAGCTTCATGGGCAGACAGTAGTGGGTGCAAGGGAAGCTTTTGGTGGGTGAGATTTCATAAGTGATGCCCTGGGATTTTTATCAGTGTCAGACAACTCACACAGACTGTACATTCTCCACAAAGGTCTTCAAGTGTGAATTTTACTTATAAATTATTGCTACACTGTATTTTCCCAATATACCTTATCCAAAATTGTGCATTTAAAATCACAGAAAAACATTTTTATCTAACCATTAATTTAAATTTTTAATATTTTGAATAGCAAATTCTCACACTGGCCTTTGGATTTCCATCATGGAACAAAAACTTCGAAGTTTTCTTTTCTGACTACCAAAACCACCTAGATTTTCAAGAATTACTCTTGCTTTTGATATTACATTCGTGAAAATAAGAATTTACTAATGTTTCATAAGGAAGTTGCTGTTATTCCAACAGTGTGATTCAGTTGTAAGATGTGATTGCCTAATTCTGGTAAGACATGAACAAGGACAGAAGAAAGGCAAGGACACAACTCTGACTCCTCCAATGATTGTAATATAAAATACTGCCTAATAAAATTTTATGGATAGTTGCACATTTTTATAGTAAAGTATATTCTTCAAACTGTTTTGAGTTTAGCCAAGAATCTCATTAATGATGTTATCTAAAATAAGATTAATATGCACTCACGGTCTGCATGCCAGGAGGGATTTACCCAGATCATCCCACAACATGCATCACACCACTGTTCCTAAATGGCTGCATCCTCACCGCCTTCCCACTTAAATCTTTGATATGAAACACTGTACTGAGATCTGTATTTTGTAAATGGGTTGTCTTTTAGTCTCACTACTAATCTCTGATGTGAAGGCACTTCCAATTGCCCTTTTTTGTACCTCTGACAATTAATTTCTCTTCTTCTAAGTGCTTAATGTTGCTCTGCTTTCATTGTGGGGTCATCCTTTCACAATATTTGCATGTTCCTTCTCAGTGTACTTTAATTCTGAAGATTTCTTCTGGAGGGAGAGGAGAAGGTCTGCAAGAGTAACCTGGATATCCAAAGCCCCAGCTCACACTTCCCACCAACCTCACTTTCACCTACGCAGCCTTTAAACCGCCCGGGCAGAAATCTCAGTACCCTCGAGGCTCTTGCTCAGAAGTCTTGCTATAAGCTTAGGGTACGGAAGAGTTGGAGGGGTTTGAGACTTTTTTGATTTCCTTTTTTTTTTGGTTCAGAATGACTAAAACACCCCCTCTGAGGCCTGCAGGGAGCGCTCGGGGCACCCGGCCGCGGGCTCGAGGCGGAGCCCCGCCCCGTCAGCGCTGGCCAATCAGAGCCCGCCCGCCCCACCGCAGGGCAGCGCGTGCCGAGGGGAACCGAACCCCTTCGGCCGTTTCCGCCAGCGGAGACCCGATAATTTCCGACTACGACCGAGGCCACGGCCGAGCCTCTTCGGCAACTTCCGGAAACCGGGAAGGGAGGCCACCGAGCGCGTTCGGGCGCCTCCGGCACGGCAGTCACGCCCGGGCGACAGGAGGGCGGCGGCGCTACCGCCCCGGCTGGACATGCGGCTGCTCTCGCGAGCCCTCCGCGTAGCTCAAGGCTGCCGGGCCGCCGCGCTGCCCGCTCGGAGCCTCCGGGCAGCGCCTGTGGGATGGCGCGGGCTGAGCGCGCGGCCCGGCCTGGAGGAGCTGTTCGCCGCGCCCTCCCTGCGCCGGCTGCTGGAGGCGCGCGCGCGGGGCGAGGGCGGGGCGGCGCCGCAGCTGGCGGCGCGCGTGCGGCGGCTGCGCGACAAGGAGCGGGAGCTGCGCGACACGCGGGAGCTGGCGCAAGGTGCGGGACGGGCCGCGCGGCGGGGCCGTGCTGTGCGTGTGGGACGTCACCGGGGGGGAGCGGCGCTGAGGGGGCGGGCGGAGGCCGGGTCGTTTGCCTACGCCGGCGCGATTGGGGGCGCGGCGCTGAGGGGGCGGGGCTGGCGGGGGCCGGGTCATTTGCATACGCCGGCGCGATTGGGGGCGCGGCCCCGGAGGGGCGGGGCGGGCGGGGGCCGGCGCGTGGCGCCGCGCACCTGCCGGGCCGGCGGCTGCGCGCGCGGGGGGCGCGCCCGGGCGGCGGGAGAGCGGCGCGCGTGTCAGCGGGTGTGGGGGGTGACCGCGACACACGTGTGTCACCTGGGGGAGCCCGGGGCGGCCTCCTCGGGCCTGCCGGAGGCAAAGAAACGGCCCGAGCACGGGGCAAGGGTACGAGTGAGTGGGGAGAGTGCTTCCGCCGGCATGGGAAGTGCTGATGCTGGAAGAGCAGCTATTTCATGTAAAACAGAGATAACTTATCGGGGATAGAAAACTTTTAAAGTTTTGGTGGTTGTTTTTTTAATCCATCTTTCCCTTGCTGCCAAGACAGCCCAGCCCGCCTGCCGGTCTCCGTTTTGGCAGTCATAGACGTCAGGACCTGAATCTGCTGTCTCCACACTTTGTATTTGACTTTGCATTGTGTCAGTAGCTGCACACTTTTAGTTCTGCCAAATAATGGAATATTTTTTTGGCCAGAATCAAACTTCATTTTGATAGCAGTTAGAAAACCAAAATATAGAAAAGGAATACTTTAGGATCGGTAAACATTCATTAGATGATTAAATGTTGCCTAGAACTGTAGTATTCAGATTTTAGCATACAATGATGGGGTATTAGTCGTTATAACAAGGAGTGCCAGTTGTGGAGCCACTGTGCTCTTTAAATCCGTGATGTTCCTGCCACACTGAAATACAGAAAGTAGTTTTTTAGAGCCACAGAATGGCTGGTGTGGGAAGGACCTTTGGAGATCGCCCTGTCCACCCTCCTGCTCAAGCAGGGTCACCCACAAGTTGCTCAGGGCTTCACCTGGTTGGGTTTTGAGTATCTCCAAGGATGGAGATTCACAAAAAAATCTGTGCAATCTGTGCCACTGTTTGACCACCAGCACAGTAATCGTTTTTTATCATTGGCTTGGATTTTGGTTTTTGATGTTTAATCAGAGCTACTTTTTTTTCAGATTTTTCTCATGTCTTATACCTGCACAGGATTAGAAAACACTTCATATGTACTTAGTGTCATCTTTATAGATCATATTAGGAATTTGATTTTCTGACAGGTTTAGTGTGTTGGGGGGGTGGGGTTGTGTGGTAGTTTGATTTTTGGGGGGCTTTTTTTGGTAGAGTGAGTTCTTCATGTGGTTATTTTTTCAGAAGGTTTTCTCAGAATGGCACTCATATAAGTCTGAGGATTAACCATACTCAAATATTCCAGATGAGAATGAAGATTTCCGGAAGCTTGCAGAAACAGAAATTGCTTCCTGTGAAGAAGAGATAGCTGAACTGAAACAACAGGTTAGATCCCCTTATAAAGCCTCTGTTTGCTTGCCATTCTTAAATTAACAAAGCCAGATTGTCTTCTTGGAGGTGTTGGAACTAGGTGATATTTAAGGCCCCTTCCAACCCAAACCGTTCTGTGATTCTTGCCAAGGTGTATGTGATAAATTCCTCTTCTCCTCCCCTCTGTGCTAGTTATACTCCTCAAATAGTGTCTGTTAGATAAGGAAAATGAAAAAATCAGGTGCTATAAAGACGTCCTGTAAGCAAGTGCCTATTTGTACCTGAAAATGTTTCAATCAAAATATCTTTTTAAGTAGGTGCTGTAGTTTGTCTTGGCTGGGTGTATCTTTGTGGATGTCAGGCTCTTTAGCCCTTGGAAATGTTAAGCTTACATAGTATCACTCACCAATGGTTTTGAAAAAAATTAATACTATGTAACTACTTTAGGCTGATACTTTATATACATTTTACAGAGTAAGTATGTTATTTTGCAGGAAAAAAAAGTTCATTACGTAAACAGACTGTTTTAAGTTAATATTACTGTTGAAGTAAAAGCTGCTGTGGTCACATTCTTTATTCCTCCGACAACAATACAACAGTCACTTTATAATTATTTTTTGTAAGTATTTATGATTCTGCCGAAAGAAGTCATCATCTGTGGAAAGAAACATCACCTAATGCTAGTAAAGGACGAGGATATAAAAGCATTTGCAAATCATCCAGAGTTTTGATCCAGCAAGCAAAATTTTGACATAGTTTTTTCAGTTTTGGTGTATCTTTCTTCTGCAGATCAGGCTTTTCTTTTTAAAATAAGTGAAGGAATAATACATTTGAGTTGTTGTTGAAGGACTGTGCTCCTGAACATCCATACCTTTTTAGCTCTGCAGTTGAGATGGAGTTAAAGAGAAATCTGATTAGAAGGAAAATACTCAGTTGTCTTGCAAGAACAGGCACGTATCCTGTGGTTTATCCTCACAGTGCTCCTGATGGATTAAAAACTTCTGTGAAGTTCTGTGACTCTCAAGAGAGAGGCCTGTGTAGCTCCTGTGACTGTGAACAGACACAGGGAGCCTTCCTGCAATGCAGCATCACCCTTACACACCTCAGCCTGGCTGAAGCCTGTCTTCAGGGCAGGAGAACACAGCCTAGGTCAGTTACAGACTTGTCTGGCGTTTTATACTGTTTCAGGTGTGGATAGCAGTGCCAGAGAGGAGTCTTAGCTGAGTGCTTTTGTATTCACAGATAGTGTTGCTTTTGATTCCTTCAGAAGAAACAGATGAGAGTGATCTTGTCTTGGAAGTAACTGCCGGAGTTGGAGGGCAGGAAGCCATGCTGTTCACCTCGGAGATATTTGATATGTATCAACGATATGCTGCTTATAAAAAGTGGAAATTTGAAGTATTAGAGTACTTTCCCAGTGAAATAGGTCAGTAATGAAAATACTGTAACTTCTTAATTCAAGTTGAAACACTCATTCATATGACATATTAATTTCCTAAGGAAGCTAATTTGCACTATCTTAATTTTAGAAGTGGAATATTGTTTGAATGTCTGAGTACAGTTTTCCTCAGCTTCTGTATTTGGGAATAAAACCATTTCAGAAATACTATTTAAATACTAAAGTGCTATGAAGAAAACTTGTCTTTCAGTAATTTCATTTCTACATTTTAAAACCATTGAAAGACAAGCGCTTGGCAGAAGGAAATATAGAAAGTGATGCAGATATGTTGGTTTAGCTATTTTGTTTTTTTAGAAATAAAGATTATGTAAACTTTATTTGGCTACACTGTTCTTCTTAGTTACCTAATGTTTTAGTGTCTACAGATTAGTTTGGTGGAAGATTGAAAATCTGTTTATTATTATGGATCTATTGGCAGAGAGGAATCAGTTTCATTGAAATAATTGTTGGAGCTTAATCTAAAGCATCTTAAATTTATTTGTAATATTATCTATAAAATAAGGAAATTAGATGTTTGGCTATGGCTCATCTGTAACAGCTGTTAAAATCTTTATTAGAACTTGATTTTTAAAAGTGTTATATTTGTAAAATATTCAAATAAGTTTCTTTAGACTTCTTAGCAAGTATTTTATTTCAAGTTGATGAACATGAACTCAGACTCCCTTCTAGAGTGGCTGCTGACAATTCAATTAATATACTTCTTTTAAAATTTTATGACACTTGAATTCTTTATTTTCTATTATCTAGATTTGTTAATATTAATAAACTTCTTGTATGGTCAAGAGGTCCTTTGCCAAGTAAACTGTTTTTACAGTGTGAGTGGAGGCAGGGATGAGAAGCTTCGAGTTACAGTGCATCTTGTTGCTGAAAGAGCAAAGTCATGTCCATCCCCATTCATGACCAGGCAAATGCTTTGCCAGGAGCTGAACCAGTTCAGCCTTCAAAGCCAGCAGAAATCTGTTTACTTACTTTTTTTAAAGTAAATGGAATGAACATTGTACAGGTTAGATGAGTGTAAACAGGAAAGAGGAAGGATCTGAGTCTTCTTTTTTTCACGTGCTAGGGGGAGAGGAGAGTTGCCCTTTCCATTAAGGCAAGACTTGGATCAGGTAAACCCCATCAGTCACATACACTTCACCTTCAGAGCACAGCTTAGGTCAGCTTAAGCAAGGCCTGGCTCACCTTCCAGCCAGCTGTATGTTTTTTCTTTCTCAGCTTTAGCAGTTTTGAGGCCACCGTGCTAACTGGATCAATCCACTGATTCGGCTTAAAAGCCATGTTCTGGGATAGCTGTAAGTCAGGTCTGACTCAGCTTACAGTCCTGTGATTAGAAGAAAAAGGGAGTTGGGCTTGGCTACCCTTTTGGCGAAAGCTCAGTCCTTGGACAAGGAGCCCACCCACACCCTCAGAGATGTTCTCATTAATGCCTTAAATGGGAAACTGAAGTAATATATTAACCTAGTATATATCTATCCATATTTTCTCTTTGAAAGGGCTAGTTTTTTTTAATGCCTATATGTTTGTTTTAAAATCTGTTTTGCTGAGGGCTTGTCTGTGTACCGAAATTAACATTTAGGATGTAAATCTTGGGAAAAATAAAGGCAGCCCTAGCTTTTGTCAGCCTCTTGCAGTGTGTTTTTGATTTTGCATAACCACATATTATTGAAACAGATGCTGGAAATAAATTGGGAGGTAGGAGCACTATATGTGGCACGGCCAATGAAATGTATATTTGAACCCTTGGGTTCAAAGTGTCTGTGCTGTGCTGAGTAGGAGTGGGGCTAAGGATGCTGGTTACAGTAGGCTGTTACATCCTACCCACGTTCCATTTTTATTGGTTGCATGAGCAAAAGCAAGGTCCTATCTTGAAAGGTCAAACTCCCTTATTTCAGAGAACTCCTGAATTTGAAATCTGGAGGTGAGCATGTGTGAACAAGGTGAATGTTAAATAAAGCTGCAATAAAAAATCAGTTACAGTCAACTCTTAAATGACTTTATTGACCTACCCTAAGGGATGCCACTGTGCAAAAATAGCATTTTGAAGATTCAGAGCACATGTTAAAGCACAAACTCACATGTCATTATTTATCCACTGCTTCTCACCCTGTAGTGGCAGGCAGAGACACAGATGTGGGACTTTTCCCCAATCTGGGTATAAGATGCCACATAAAAAAAAGTGCAAACTTATACCCTTGTTCTGAGTAAATCAGATTTCAGGATAGAGTGGGACATTTTATATGAAAAGGGCAAACACATAGTTATCAAGAGCTAGCTATATTTGACAGGCCTACAACATGTCTGCCAAGGTAAAAAAAAATTCATCAAAATTTCATTAGATTTTGGTGCAGTTCATAATAAACCTGTGTTGGTAATAGTTTGAAGCAGTATGATCTGAAATACCTGTCATTTGAACCAGTTTCTTGGTCATCTTATGCTAAGCACTATAGGCACACACATCACTACAGATTTTAAAAGCAGAAGGACAAAAATGATGTGAAAGAGAAAGCCGAACTGCCTCTTCCTATCTTTCACAAACATGACTGTAAAACAAAATATATTTTAGTAAAGTTATGAGTTAACATTACATTTCTTTAGAATAAAAACATTTGCAAACCTTGTCCATGGAGGGAAAAAACCTGGCCTGTGTCCTGGCCGATGATTTTTTCCTGTTCTGCAGGGCATTTTCAGATTTTATGTTGTCTTCATTTTCGTTTTTTAAAAAGCTGCTGCCTTGTCCCTATGGTTGAGTTCCTTAGTCTGAGAGATAGCCTAAACCAGTATTTCTGAGAAGTATGTGCCTCTTCTTTTCCTCAGCTGTGGTTTCATATTGCAAGACTTGAAAAGCAATACTCTTTCAAGGCCACCTGTGTCTTCTTCAGTCATTCCCTTGGCACACCGTCCACTGTGCGGAGAATGGGATTTGGGAATTGAGCTGCATTAAAAACAAAAATGGGTGAAAAATTATATTCATTTATAGTGCCATCACTTCTCTGATCCTTCACTTATACTGCACACCAGCAAGCAAGGAAGAGCAAGAATGTCATAAACTAGTAGAGCAACAAACTCTGTCCCGAAGCCATGATTGCTTTGGGCTTGACTTCCAAGTTCCAAGCTGTTCAATGCTCCTAGGATGTTGCTGTCAAGTGTTTTGCTGGAGGTATTGGTAAGAGGTGCAGGAGCTGGTGTTCTGTTCACTCAAGGAAAGCAAAAGATTAAATTAAAAGGCAAAGGTGACACATGAGAAGGTGCATAGAGGAAAATGGATAATGAGAAGAGTATGAAAAATACTCATCCTTTAGTTATACAGAGCTGGGGTATTTTTCCCATTGAGTGATAAGGTTCTGAACTAACAATAAAAAAAAATATGTTTCTGAAAGTGCCTTTCAAAATTTGATCTTTATGTGGACTAACTACTGGTGTTAGAGTTCTATCATGTTTATGGTTTTATGTGTACATGTATGTCCATTGTTCATAGACAAATTTTTTACGTATGTAAAAAATTAAATTGGACTCTATATAAAAGAATTTGACAGTCCTTTCCTTTTTGAGATAGAATGTGAGTAAATATGTATGGCTTTAAGATTGTTCTTGCATTTTTGGTGTAATTTTGCCCGAATGTTTAAATGGTAAATTCATCATTTTAAAAAACAAATGTGTAAATACACTGTTTGAAGTTAACAGCATAGTACCAACAGTTCTTAAAGGTTTACAACTGTTTTTCTTCTGTATTTAAGGGGGTCTAAGACATGCAGTAGCCAGTATAGCAGGTGCTGAGGCTTACAAATACATGAAGTTTGAAGGAGGAGTGCATCGTGTTCAGCGGGTGCCAAAGACAGAAAAACAAGGACGCATTCACACCAGCACAATGACTGTTGCTATATTACCCCAACCTACTGAGGTAACATTTATCTTTTAGTATAACAGACATTACCAGGAGCAGTGTTTGATACCAAATGTTTTCTGCCTCTCTTGTTACTCTCACTTAATGGCTATTTTAATCTTAATTTAAAGTAGGTCATATTTTTTTTATTTTTGTCACAGGGATGAAATAAAGAATTTCTGTCTTTTCTCATAATCCCAATTTAAAGAAAGTCACTGACAATTTACTTGACTATGACTTGAAAATTCACTGTGACTGTCCTGCATGTTTTGTGGAAAACTACATTTTCTGCAAAGTAACAAAAGACTGAATCATTTTACCAGGCTCATAGCACTTCTTTTAGCACTTCCTCTTTCCCATTTTTGTAGTGTCCTCACTTGCCTGTTCTAAAGTGTATGGGTAATAATTCAATCTTGCTATATTTGCTTGGTTAAAACCAATGGGCTAAGAATTAAAGCTTTGTTTTGATCTTGGTTTCATGTTGACCTAGCAGATTGTCAGAGATGTTACTCCTTCCTGTATTTTCTTGAAATTGTCTTGCTCCTTCCTCACAGAGACTTTCGCTCCACTGCAGAGCCAGAAAAGGGAATATCTTCCATTTTATTTCAAAACCATCTGATCAAACTCAAATACTGGTTAACTCTGCTAGCAGAGGATACAGAGCTCTCATAAGAGGGGGAAATTAGTGCTAAGGGATGGTTATACATTAAGTTACTATTTGGCTGATTTCTGGGGTTCCATCGTGATGCATTCCAATCTGATTACCAAGATTTGTTAGTATGTTTATAAGAGGATATGAACTGCTACTCATAAATGTTCAGAAGTTTGATCTTGTACGAATGTGCCTACTAAAATAAACTGACTGTGCATATTTGGTGTCTGTCTAGAAAGAACACCATAAAATACTTTTTTTCTTTTTTTCTGTCTCCCGTGACAGATGAGGCTGCAAATTAGTCCAAAAGATCTACGGATAGAAACAAAGCGAGCTAGTGGAGCTGGAGGCCAGCATGTCAATACCACAGATAGTGCTGTACGGATAGTTCACATTCCATCAGGTGCTGCTTCATTTTTTCCCTGGTACAAGATCTACATTCAAAACCTGCTGTCAGAATTTCCTTTGAAACAATGGTTTTATTTTCAAACCTGGGCAACAGTAGAGCAGAGGTTTTATGTAGTTTTCATGTCTATTCATACTACTCTAAATGCACCAACATGTGCCCACTCCAATTTTTAACAGCGACGACTACTGGCTTCAGTAGGTAAGCTATCCATTTTGCTATTAAACATGACACTCTAAAAGCATCCAGATCAGTTTCTTTCAAAAAGTTATATTTAAGCTTTCAAATAATGAAAATGACACTGAAAAATGGAGTAAGTTGAAATCTAATGATTTGCATTTTCTTGACTAGTCTCCAAAAGAGAGATTGCGCTATTTCTATATTAAAACATAACTTTTTAATTGCAGAGTCTACTCAGGATGCCAGCTCCCATTTGTCTGCTGGCTCCTTTCCCGTAGATGACACACATAATTAGGAGGCCCATCCCTCTGGCTCAGGTTAGGAAACATAGCAGGGATAAGATACACCCTCAAACGCTGCCTGATTTTAGCTGTCATATGGGGGCTTTTTATTGCCATTCCTAAGCCTTTTACTTCCCTTTGAGCAATCCACAACAGCCTTCTTGACTTTCATTGCATTTTAACTTTTCCTCTTCTCTACCACAAACATTACTCAGGCTTTACAGCCTCAGGGTAATCCCAAGTGCTTTTTTATCTTCATGTATCCATATTTTTGCCACCCATTTCTTTGTATTTGTTTAAAACATTAATCCATTCAGCACTTTTTGCATCACCTTAGTAAAGCAGAAGGTAAGCAGTGGAGAGGATAAAATTCTGTTGACTGTATGGTGACAAAAAGATACTCCAGATTAAAAACGTTTTGGATTGCCTGCGTGTTTGGATAAAAGCACAACAAACTAAAACCAGCAATTGGTCTTAGTTTTTGCTGAAGGCAGTTATTAGGGTGTCTTATAGAAATCTTAAAGTGTATTGCAAATTTTTTGCAGTTACACATGGTTAATAGGGGAGTTCATACCTCACATTTTCTCCTGATTTTTTCCTGTTCCACCTTTCCGTTCTTCATTTCTCTGATCTCTCTTCCCTTAAAACTGTCCTGTTACTACTTCTATTTTTCTCATCCAAAATCTTTTTATAAACCTTCACCACGATCCAAAATGTTGTTTATAAATAAGTCTTTCATAAAGTAATACTATGTAATCTTATAAAATCATCCTCTAATATTACCAGAGCTACTTAATAAATCCAAATAACAACTTCGCTTGTGCTGTATTTCTTCTCCCTGCTCCTTTTTTGGGCTGTTCGTTTTGTGTATTTTGGGATGAGAAAGCACACCCTTTTATTTTTTTAAATAAAACAGTGCCCCCTTTTTTATATTCTGATCATATTCTGTGCACTCATTATCTCATGTGTTTTACTGTTCCTTAAGTCCTACTTTTCCTGGAACTGTGGCCAAAATTTACAAGTATTCAAGGTGTCTTTTGTTAGTCAGATCACATCACATATCTTTTATTTCATTATCTATCTGTTGCCCAGGTGAATTAAATTTCCACTGAATTAAATTTCCTGTCTTATGACTTAAAATACCTGTACAACTCAGCCTACACTTCTCTTCCAAAATGTATTATTACTCATTAATAAACCTGGACTTTTACATTCCCAGTCCAAATGTAACAGCCTAATGTAACATAATAAAAATCTTCCAGAAATTGCAGAACTCTTTTAGTATGTGCTAATCTGAAGTGCTAAATGTCATGATATTTTTGACAGGGATTGTGTCTGAGTGTCAGCAAGAAAGATCCCAAATTCGAAACAAAGAGAAGGCTATGCAAATGCTATGTGCTAAACTATACAACGCCAAACTAGAAGAAGAAACCAAAAAGAGAAACAGTGCTCGAAAGATTCAAGTAAGTTTAATTTAGTTGTGATGTAATTCTGTACAAGCATATGTCTTTAGGGTAACCCCTTTGTTGAACAGCAAGTAGTAAATGGAAATGTAGAGCAACAGGAGCCTAGTAAGGACTTACATGAGGCAAAAAAAGTCACGGAATCATAGAATGTTTTGGGTTGACAGGGACCTTAAAAATAATCTAGCTTCAACCCTCCTACCATGGGAAGGGATGCCTTCCACTAGGCCACTCTGGAGAACAAAATTTGTGGAGTCCCCAGGCTCTCTAAACAACAACATTACATTTTACTTCAGCAATAAAGGTCATGTATTAGCCAGACTTAAAATTACAGTAGTATGTAAATCCTAGAGATCCAGTGAAACAAACTGGATTGCAGCATGAAGAACCAGAATAGTATTAGAAAAAGATGCAGTAAAATTGGTTTTTTACATGTTTGAGAACAATTAATGCAGCTGTTGAAGTGATCTGAGTACTATGTAACTATAACAAATTTTGTATAGTCATGGGAGGAAGAGAAACCTTTTGCTTTATATGCCTCATCAATATTTCATTATTTTTGTAAGATGGTGATGATAAACTGATTCTTCTCCTCCAATAGATTGGGACTAAAGGAAGATCAGAGAAGATCAGAACATACAACTTTCCACAGGACCGGATTACAGACCACAGAATAAGTAGATCAGTGCATCATGTTGAGTCTTTCATGCTAGGGGAAGAAATGCTAGATGAAATGATACAAGCTCTGAGAGAGTATGCTGATTATGAATCTCTACTGGAAATCATTTCAGAAAATGAAAAAAAGAATTCCTCCTGAACATTGTTCTTTCTCAGGCCATTACAACAGACCTTGGTCTGCAAAGAAGTTTCTTGGAGCACCCCCCAGAAAATGGAGCTTCTTTTCAGATCGTGAAAAATATCCCAACTTGTTTCCTCATGACTATTAAAGAGTTTTCTTACTTGCTGAAAGAAGACTTTATTATCTTCATATAAGACATTATTACTGCAGCAGTCCTTTTGAAAAGTAAATTTGACTGCATCAGAAGTAACAGCAGTTTTTAACTTTTTCCACTGAGAGGATACTGATACACCACTCTCAAAAGGTATGCATGCGTTAAAAAAGGAGTTACTTCCAGTTCCAGTTTTCATTTAAACTATAGCTTAACCATCACACATCAGTGTGAAATAGCTTACTTGAGAGAAGAAAAAAAAATCCTATTTTGTTTGAGTGACTGGAAAAAAGTGATAAATAAATGACCCCACTCTACCTATCTGCGTATTTATTAATCACTTATATGTATCATGGGAGAGAGAGTCAAAATGTATCTCTGTCATGTTTTCAAGGCCTTCTGGCCCTTATTTATAAACACAAAACAAGTTTAGGAATATCGCTTGTTCCAGAAAAAAAAAGCCATGGATGCCAAGCGATGAATCATATGAATTGGTTTTGGAACGAATGTTTCTGTTCCCGAGTCAAAAATAAAAAGAATTGTTACAATATTGTTCGGCTGGTATTTTAGTATCCACTTGACTTCAGTTTCTCCTTTATGGTTTTAATTGACTGTCTAAGTCATTGATTTTCTAAAGGTTACATGCTATGACTGGCATCTTTGGTTTTGTCTATTTGTTTAACAAGGTCTTAAAACATTCAATGCCTTTATCAGCTTTGTAACAGCTGTAAACACTGCATGGTAACTATGATAAGTTCCAAATCTTTTAATTTAAGATGCATACATTAACTTCAGGTGGAGGAATGTCTGTGTGCACAAGATGAGGCATATATATTTCCTGTTGGTAAGCACGAGACCTAGGTCTGCATTTACTAGCAGTTTTACAACTCGCAGCTGGCACACGAAAAAGTAAAAAGAAACATTGACTCATTTTTTGTGTAAAAAAATTAGATACCAATTGGAGCAGAAACTAGGACTGAAGTCTTTATTCTTACTAGATCAGTGTAGTAAATGGAAGACTAGAGAGCATTGTGACAGTCCTACTGCCTTGACTTAAACCAAGGCCCTGTTATGCCAAGTGGTAGATGGAGTTTGCTGTTCTTTCTTGCTTCAGCTTCATATTCCTCCAAACAAATAAGGGCCATCAGCTGGGCCTACACACTGGACTACTGCATGAAACTTAGATAACTGTTTAGGTCTTTGTCACCCTAGACCTTACCTGATGTTCCAGCTTGTAGCCTGTCCGGCCTGATCCTGCCTCCCTATTCTCATCTGGCTCTTGAACAAACACTTAATGTGTTGCTGCCTTGCAAGTGGCCAGGCTCTGACCAGTGTGAGAAAAACCAGACATCATGTGGTTCTGGCAGGAGGCTGACAGTATTCCAAACCCATCATCTGGCAGTGCTGTACAAAGGGGGACTTCACTGTCCTCCTTGGCCTGTCATGGCAAGCTTTACTGTGTAAAGACTTGAAGTCCCGTGCTTGCTCTGTATTAACACAAGGGATTTTGTCTCTGCAAACGCAGCCTCCTTGAGGTGTGAGCAGATTGTCTTTCCAGCAGTGGCAGGGATCCCTGCACTGGTGTCTAGTCAGCCCAGCTCCCAGTAATGCTCCTGCTCGCTCTGCAGCTACTGGTAACGTTGGTCATATGAAATAAATACAATTCTTTTATGGGGAGGAGCCCAGATCCACCGCCAGACTTGAATCACAGAACGGTAAGGTTGGAAGGGACCGCAGTGGGTCATCCAGTCCAACCTCCCTGCTTAAGCCTAGTCATCCTAGAGCACATGGCACAGGGTTGCATCCGGGCGGTTCTTGAATATCTCCAGTGTAGGAGAGAATCCTCCCCCGGTAGAGGAGCTTTGCACATTCGGAGCGTGCCAGGGTGATGGGAACATCCCAGGCGCGTCCATTTAAAAAAGCAGACACAGATGCAGCTGGGCGCCAGGCAGCGCTTAGGCGCGTCTCAGTGCCGGGACGCGGCAGCCGCTGGTTCCTTCGGCACCGAGAGCGGTGCGGGCCAGGAGGGCGGGAGGAAGGGGTGGGCGGGAGCGGCCGCCGCGCGGGAGCCGCGGCCGCGCCGCTCGCGTCCCTCCCTGCGGCCGAGGAGGGAAAGCGAGGGACGGGCCGGCCCCGCCCGCCGCGCCCGGGATTGGCCCCCGCCTCCTGCCCGCCGCCCATTGGCCGCGTTCCGCCCGCCGCCGCCTCGCCATTGGCCGGCGCGGTTTAGGATACCAAATTTAAAGTTTTTAAAAAGCACCGGGCGAGAGCGGCCGCGCACTCACTGCCCGCGGCGGCGCCGGCGCGGCCCTGCAGGTGAGCGCGGGCCGGGCAGCGAGCTCCGCTGGGAGCCGCTGCGGGGCTCCACGGCCAGGGCTCCGCGGTCGGGCCGGCTCGGGGCAGCGGGCTCCGCGGTCAAGGCAGCCCGGTTAAGGTTCTTTGGCTGGGATGGCGGGAGCTGCGGGCGTACGTGGTGGCGGGACTGTGGGGGTGCTAGCGGCGCTGCGGCGGGACCAGACGGACTGGGCACGGGGATTCCTGGTGGTCGCCCGGTCCTAACGCTCTCCCCAGCCAAGCCCCGCAGCTATCCCGCCGGCGGAACGGGGCGGCGGCGCAAGGGTGGCCAGGGAGCGCCCGGGTCCCGCCAACGAGCGGCGTGTGGGGTGGTCCCGGCTGCTCGCCGCACTGGCGGGGCCGGGACCGGGCCGGGATGGGGATCGCAGCTCGGCTCCCGCCGGCGGGCAGCGGCGGGCGGGAGGCGCCGCGCCGCGCTTCTCCCGCCCGCCGGGCCACGCCGTCGGATGGGCATCCCCCCGGCGTGCTCCTGCCCTCCCCGCCACCACCATTTTAGGGGGAATCCTCCAGTGCAGGGGAAAGGGGAGACTCCCGAAGGCTCCGGGGCCGTGGGGCATGGCGGAGCCGGGACCCGGTCTACCTGCACTGAACCGGGCCATCTTGAGCCCTCGGCGGGAGTAGCCTGACAGCACCGCGGGGGCCCGCGGCTGAGCCCGCTCCTCCGGGGGTCGGAGCAGGCCCTGGTGCACCGAAACGTGATGGGGGGACATTTTCCAATTCATCAGGATTTCAGCCCAAAAGCTTCTCTGCTCGTTTGCAAGGAAGCTGGGAAGGGGAGGAGGAGACTTAAGAAAGGCTTGCATCTCTTTCCCCCACCTCACACAATGCAAAGCCAAAAGCCTATTTGCTCCTTTCTCCCCCCAAACGTAGGTACAAAGAAGGGACTTTTTCTCTAAATCTTTCATGGAACACATTTTTCTCATGCCTCTTTCCAAAACTGCTGGAAGTGCTTAAATCCTTTAAAATTCTTACTCAAAGGGGGAATCTTACATTTCCTACGGATTGCAAAGTACGTTAAAAATTATTTTCCCTTTAGATTTAACAGGGGAGAGATGGCCTCCTTCTCTCCTCCAGCCCTCGCCCATCCCCCCGCAATTGTTAATATAGATAGCACCACATTTCGCGGGGGAGGGGAATGAAACAGGGCAAGAAAAGCTCGATTTCCCTATGATATCTATTGACATCCCACCCTCTTGAAATCATGCTTGTAAGTAACCTTTATTTCACTCTGACCATTGTTTAAGGATGGTCGCTTTTCTTTGTAATTTACATATACATGTGAGCACTCAAGTCTTTCCTGTGCCACCCAGCCCCCTCCCTTTTCAAAAATGCCAGATATCTGGCTACAGCAGCAGCATTGCCTCTGGTCTTGGATGCAAACTTCGGGCTTCTCTGGCCTGCACAGGCCTGCGGTCACGCATGGACCCTCTGCCACTGGTGTCTCTTGCAGGGACCTCAAGAGTCTTGACTATGTTGCTACTTTTAGGGAAGGAAGGGGAAGCACTGGTGCGTCTCATCTATGCTAGTGAAATGGTGACCAAGTAAATCACCTAGTCAGTTTTCTTGCACTAGTTATATGCAGCATAAAACTAGTTTTTGAGAAGGTCTTACATAGATTTAATCAGTGGCTGTTCAAATCCTTAGTTCCACTAGTTGTATTTTAGACACTAGAGGGTGCAGAAGGGAAGCATGGTAGAGTCTTTGTAAGAAAAAGAACTTGTGATCTAGTTTATGCTGTGTTTTAATACTGCCCTTATTCTTTCTTGCAGGATACAAACAAGAAAATGAAATCAAACCTTAACCGCTCTTGCAAAATGAAGCGTGATTTTGATTGTACGTCTCTTCATGCTGGGTTTACACCATTGAAATGTGCTGTGGAGAAAAGGCTGGAAAAATCTTGCCCCTTGAATTATGAGGAAGGCTTTTGTAAAAGCTGTACAGAAGAACATCAGAAAATACTCCTTAGTGACTCATACCATGCAGCCACCAGAAATCTAGATCTTGAAGATGGAGAAAGACCCATACATAACAAAGAAAACAACCAAGTAACCCAGAGACTTGATGAATGCATCTGTGAAGTGGAGGCAATGGAAAGCAGTAAACTACATGAGGACAGCGGTTATTCTTCTATGTTAAGTACTCCGTATGCTGATGCAATAGAACATGAGGATAGTTTCCCTTTGGCTGGGAATCTCTGTGGCACACCAAAATATTGTCTTATGAAGAACCAAAATGAAGAACAGTTTTCAAAGAAGACACTATTGCCAGTGACCCATTATGAAGAAGTAATTTGCTCAACTTTGAAAAAAAGTGGTAAAAGAAATCTCAAGTCTTGGGCTGCTGTAGACAGAATTGTTTCCAAGGGAAAAATTGAACTTTGTAACTTAATTGGAAAGAAAATGGGGCTAGATAGAATAGACATTCTTGCTGAACTCTTCCAAAAGAACCTGAAGCATATATTAGCAAATATTTTAAGGCATCTCAGCGAGATGGATTTACTAAAGTAAGTATGTTGATGTCATTGTATTTCACTGGGAAAGCAAAAAAACCTAATCAGATGCCTTAATGTTTTATATATGGGGCTTGTGACATTTACTCAATCTTTAGTATTATGTGTTAATATATTGAAACATGAACAGGCAATGCTGTTTACCATGATACATATGGACAATATGTCCTTTTCCCTAGAAAGCAAATTAAAGACTACACCTGTGAACATATTCTATCTTTACACAGAAAAAGAAAGAGATTACAGTTATTTTTGCTCTTAAATAAATCCCTTTTCTAGGAGGCAACTGATATGTTTGTATTGTCGTTGCAGTTTTGCCAAAGTCAGCACAACATGGCAGAAGATTCTACAAGAAGATAAATGGATTTTCCAAATGTATAGCAGAGCTGTGAAAAACCTTTCTGTAAGTTTCTGCACTGAACCTTCAGTGGTTTTCTGCTATTTCAGGTCTCCTCCTAGCCTTAAGAGATCACAGAAGAGTTTCTTAGGTTTAAAACTGTCACTGGAGTGTCTGAGTTTGTCCTATTAGGATGCCCTGTCTCAAGTGTTGCCAGTTACATCAGTGACTGCGGGGACCCCGAGGAAGGTTGACTGAGAAGGTGACCCAAGGAGAGATGCAGATATTCTTAAGAGCTTCCACATGTCCTGTGTTACAGAGAAAGGCAGGAAGGAGAGAGTCATTGCCAACACAGCCCACTGGCCAAGCCCTAGAGACTCCCAGCAGAGGCTTGCTTGCTTCAGCATCCCCACTGATCCAGAAGGGAGAGAGACAGAGATAAACCACTCAGCTGGCTCTGTGAATCAGGTTCTCTGTTTATAGCAGCAGTCTCTGAAATCCACCATGCCTGCTATGGAAAACTGAAAAGCTTTTTGCACTATGAGCTATTCCTAATGCCTCTTTGTCCTATGAAATAAAAATTCTGGATCCATTCACACTAGCCTTGTATTTTATCAAGTCAGGACCCTTAAAACACTAGGAGTGTTTTTCCTTCTTGAGAGATGGAGATACAGACAACAAAGGCTTAGGATCTGCCGCAAAATGAGGTTGTCAACCAGTTTGAGTTTTATGTAGTATTTTACAGTGCTGTCGGGGTGAAACACTTGTCCACCACTGAATATTCATCCCATAAAGTTTGATTTCTTCCATTCTGTTGTATGCTTTTTTGTTTAACTTAAACTGGAAACTTGAAAAACTGGTGGGTGGAGTTTATTTTTCACAAAGAAAGCTTCAAGCATTCCTGTTCACCATAAAGAATGGGAAGTACTGATTTTTGCTTTGGAAAATTACGATGAATAGGTTACATGTTCTGCCTAAATAATTGTGTTAATGTGGAAGTAGGATTACATAATACAAGATGGCTGGTTTTGAACCAGAAACTAAGGAGCTGTTCTATGCATTTATAACAGAAGTGACTCTGAAAGGTATGGTAAAATCAGTAACACTCCTTGGTGTGATGCTTTATTATTGGAAACCCAGAGGAAGGATCAAAAATTACTTGTTGACTTCTATTAAACAAAAAACACAGTATCAGGTAAGTTCTCTTCTCAAATTTATGTCTTTTGTTTTTCTTTTCATCAGAATGTCACTAAGGCACCAGAGCATGCTGCAACAAGAGAGTACGTTCTCTACAGAGTGTCCTTAGCTTCCATTCAGAAAGCAGCCCCACCAAAAAACTCGAACAAAAAAAGCACCAGGTCCAAAGCATCTAAGAATCACAGCAGGCTCACAGAGTTTTCTGAGGTAACTGATGATTTCCATTAATTTTTAATTTCTCACATGTTTTCTGGAAACAAACACCTTGTAAAGCATAATCACCAATTTCAAGTGTGTGTAATTATTAGTATGGCTGCCAAATTTTGCTTAACGCACCTGTTTTAAGACAATGTTCGAAGCTAAGTAGAGAATATTGATATATTGGGATGTTCTACATCTTTTTTTTCCATCTAAGGAATTTCACTTAATGATTTTATATTTTTTTGGTTTGAATTTTTTCTTGGTCAGATATGAAAAAGTTGAGTCATTTCCTGTTCATTTCCATGGGTTTGTAATGAATCACATGTTTTCCAGACAATCAATATCACAAAAACTGTCAATTTTACTTCAAAACTGAGGGACAATTAAAAAAAAAAATGACCAAAGATTTAATAGTTCTTAGTTCCAATCTTTAAAAAAATAAGCAATGCATATTTCTTTTAATCATTTTATGGGTTTTTTTGCCAACTAATTATCTGGCATTAAAATCACTTTTTTAGCTACATATTTATAGTGTGTCACACACTTAGAGTTGTCAATAACTGCCAACAGCCTGTTTCCCTTTGCCTTGTTATTTTTCTCAAGCTGTCTTTTTTTTCCACATACTTGCAATGTAGACCTGCACCTGTATCTTATGAGGCTTTTAAAAATGCTCAATGAAAGTTATTGCTTGCTAATAAGCAAAAGATTTTCCTAACTAGAAAAAGGTTTCATGCTGAAGCTCAAAAGTCTTATTCTGCAAATTGGTGGAATAAGAGAAGAAGATAAAAAGTCATTGGAAAATACAATCAAGATGCTGTAATATTATTATATAGGATTTTGTAGCACTAGGAATGTAAAAGTACAACTGTTCAGTAGCAGTCTAAAACTTTATTCCTGTTATATGTTTATACACAACTACATCACCATCCTTGAATGAGGTTTGGAAGATTTGGGAAGGCTGTTTTTCTTACTGCTTTTGATTTATCCTGTCCTTTAACTTTTAAATTTTAAGAATACAAAATTGGCTGCCTCTATTCCAGTACAAAATACTTGGCAATTATAGACTGATTATTCCTGTTCAGTCTTCATCAGAACTTGATGCAACAAGAATTAGGCTAAATTTTTAATTTATCTCTCTACATTAGGAGAAGTTATAGTATGTTTTGTGGCAGATAATATCAGGAAGTGTTTGGAGAGTGTATTTACCCTCTGCTCATGATTTTCTGTGTGTGCTTTTTCCAACAGGCTGCCAGGAACTTGAAAAACACTGAAAGCCTTAAAGCTTGCCATCGCTGTGGCTCGCCTGCCAAGTATGACTCCTACCTCCAGAGAGCAACGTGCAATCGTGAAAGCTGTGGCTTTGACTTTTGCACTAAGTGCATGTGCAGCTACCACAGCTCCAGTGACTGCGTGAGCAGCAAACCAGTGAAACACAACTCCACGGCAGGGCCGCTTCCCGGGACTAAGAAAAGCAAACAGAATCTAAGGAGATTGTGATCCATCCCTCCCAATATAAATTGGCAAATGTCCCATAAAAGTTTTTTTTTAATCATCCACAGAAGAGAATGCTTTCTGCTATTCCATATTCATAAAAATGGTTAATTCTGTTATTCCTCTGTACCGTGTAATCATCCTGTTCAGAAGGGTTTTAAAAGCATTTCTAGTGCTGTCAAGTGAGGTTAGTGAAGCCCCTTTTAATATGAAAATATGAGGGAGACTAGATTTTATGATTTTTTCAAAGCTTTGCCTTTGATTTTAAAATGTTGACATTCATAATACCATTTTCTCTGATGGTTTCTCTTCTGTGAATCTCAAATTACTCTTCCTTCATTTCCTCTTTCAGAAAGTGCAGGTTTCCTTGAACCTTTTCCAAGTTTAAAAAAAAAAAGTACTGTATGTTGGCTCTACTGCTAAAAAATACTTTGACTTTTTTTTGAAATCGTAAGCTAATTTTAATATTTGTGTATATTTGTAAATATTATTCATATTTGTCTTGTAAATGTGAAAATAAATGACTATTCTCAACAACTTGGTTGGCAAATCTGGCCTTCTTTTTATCATCCGAAACATTTTCTCATGCTCTCTTTGCAGGTTTTCTAGTATGTGCTTCTTAAAATAGTTGATTTAACAAAGTGCAAGTCCTCCTGGGTTTGTGTAAAACGTACTGAAGCCATTGTCATGCTGTATTCTTGCAGCTTTACCTAGAGGCTCTTAGCAGTAATTGCCAATAGTGTCAAAAGTGCCTACACTTCCTTTTCATTTCAATGGAAATTTTTCTATTGGCTGAACTTATGCTGCTGTTGCAGAACTAGCTCACTGTCAGTAAAATATTCCTGACCCCACAGTAAAGAAAGGCAAGCTTTCAAGAAATAGGCTACTAATTTTGTGGAATTATCTAGGGTGGTTTTTTTTTTCCCTGTTGGTAAGTAAATAACAGACTGGGAGGACGGTGCTGTAGGTCCTGCTTCTTGAACTATACTGCATGTAGTGACAGGACAAGTGGCAATGGCTTCAAAGCTAGGAGAGAGTAGGTTTAGATTAGATATTAGGAAAAAAATTTTTACCATGAAGGTGGTGAGACACTGAAACGGGTTTCCTAGAAAAATTGTGGATGCTTAACTCAGGGAGAGTTTATGGAGCTCTGAGCAACCTGGTCTAATGAAAGGCGTCCCTGTCTGCAGCAGCGGAGTTGGAATGAGAGAGTGAGGATGATGGGTGTTACTACTGGTAGGTGCCCCAGCCAGTGCTGAGGAGAGTGATTTATGCACCAAAGGTGTGAAAGTCGTAGATGCAGATCATTGTTAATGACTCTGCTGAGCCTATCTTGGCCCTGCCTTTGATATGCAATCGGTGTGAGTCATACCCAGGGCAAGAGCACAGCACTTGCCATATGGAGATCTGTACTCCTCAGGTACTGCAGCTGTTGTCAAAAACCACTTTCAAACTCAGCAGTTGGCAGCCCCAGTGACTTTGCAGGAATGTGGTAAGCTTCTTACCCACACTGCCTATGCCTTTCGGATCTACAGAGGGTGATAAATACCTGCAGGCTGCCAGAGTCTCCTGCCTGGCTGGTGCAAGTACAGATTTCTTCCAGTTATTTGCTTTATCTCTAGGAATGGCTCTGCCTGGTAAGGAAGGGTGGGACTTTGCTCTGCTCTGTAAATTGCTGTGTCTAGCAGCTGTTCCCCCCCAGCTTGAACAGCTGTGAAGACAGATTATTCCTCAACTTCATCCTAACCCTAGCTGGGAGACAGACAGAGGTAGGCATTTAGGACTTTCTGAAGTCAATATTGAGTACCTGTGTTTTGCAGCTCTCCTGCACTTACTATGCTGTCCTGAAAAACCCAAGGAGCTACTCGAGGTGCTTACACCTTTCTGCAAATCATTAAAGGCAATTTCATCCCTCACCACAGCAAGGAGAGAAGCTGAAGAGAAGTGCCTGGTAGTGATAGAATCACCTGTATAAACAGACAAGTTTGGATGCACTTACCAGTTTAATACATCCTCCAGAAGAAGCCTTTGTGCTCTGGGGCCTGTGGGACATGTAAGAACCAAAACAAGAAAAAAACAACCCTCTTACTGCAACTGCTGGCACCTTAGCCCAGTTCGTCACCTTGGAGCCTGATTTCTAACGTGGCAAAACTGCAGCATGTGCCAGATATGCTCTCACTAGCCAAAGGTTTCACTGTAAGGAAGCAAAAATTTAGCATGTTGAATAGGTTTTTTACAAAAAAAAAAAAAAAAAGAAGTGTAAAAGTCAGAGTTCTGTCAGTGACCACTCTCAAAAAAGTTCTGTGTATTTAGCCCTAAAAGGAAAAGTCTGCCCTGACTTGGAGAGTTTAATAAGAAGGAATCTAGATTAAGATTCTAAATAAGAATTACCTTCCCACCTCCTAAAGCCAAGGACTGACAGCCTTTTGGAGGAAATTATGCTGCAGTTTAGATAATTTTTTTAAATGAAAGTGTTCTGGAAAAGGAAAACCACGAGATGGTGCTCTTGACTCACTCACTGCGTGAAGCCAGCTTCATTGAGTTCTTTTTGCAGGGGTCACGGAGAGTGTATTCCCTCCACCTCTGCTAACTGTAGCTGTAGATCTGGTTACTACAGTCACGGGGAATCCGATTACATCTGCAACTAAAAGATCAGAACCCAAACCTTGAATTCAATTACTGATTTAAACATTTGTTTCTAACATATTTGTGTAGGATGTGTACACATTTGCTAAACTTAAAAATATACAGGTGCAGGTGTGTAGATTAACTGCTCTAACCATGACATTTTGCTCTCCAGTTGTCACTATGGGGGCACAAGGTGGGCAAAGAAAGTCACCACTCCTAAGCAGTGGGTGCAAGCCGTCCTGTGAAGCCATCAGAGCAGGTCTGGAGCAAGCAGCAAACAGAGCTTTACCCAGGATTGGACAAGGTTTTCCTGATTGATGGAGGTTTGGTGAACACCTCAGCAGCACAACAGCTGTGGTGCCACCTTGACGTGTCTTCTGGCAGGAGCTAATGTTGCCAACTCACAAAATACCTAACAGGCATAGCACGCACATGTCACTTCTTGTAGAGTGCCTCCGCTGTGCTTAGGAGGGGCTGGCATCTTGAGCTGAAATGCCATTTCCTGAATGCAAGGATGGACCAGGCCGTTCCTGTGATAAATGTGCGATTTTGGAAGACACTTGCCATGATGAAAAGATCCCTCTTCTAATATATTTGAAATTTGGAGTAGAGGATGAGGAGTTACAGAGATCAAAAATTCCTGGATTGTCAGTCTTTACCTAAAGATGTACAAATTGTCAGGTCCACTCAGTTTTAGTATAACCTTGTCAGAATGGTTTGTCCTCTGAAGTAGTCCTGGGGAACTTTAGGATAAAGGTCAAAACATACTGCTGATATTCTCAACACAAAATAAAAGCAGCTAGGTTCCATGAGCCTGCTGGCACATGCAGAAATAGTTGGAATATTCAAATGATGGAACAGACATTGTTGTGGTGGCCACAGAGACGGTTCAGTAGCAGCTGAGGTTTTGTCCCTTAAGGTTTAATATGGTTTTCCTTTTTGCATTCAGAGCTGCCCACACGGTACCTCAGCCCAGCATTCTGTCTGCAGCCTTCAGCCAGCTGCAGTGTCAGGGCCAGCCCATGGCCTGAAGAGCAGCCCTGAGGAAATCCTCTGGCCACACAGGTGCATGGCTGGGAAGAGGGGGGGAGCCCTGCCCCTCCATTGCCCTATTTCTCAATAAATGTTAGCTTTTGGGAGGTGCCAGTAGTACTGTTGCCCTTGGCTGGTGTAACTGTGCCAGGACAGGGCTGAAAAACAAAGGCCTCTGGGCATTTGATGTTTCCTTGTAGCCACACCATGACGGTAATGGTACATACTGGTTTGGGGTTAAAAAACCTCTCTGGCTTCCTCAGACCCCCAAGTCAGACTCACACTGAGAGGGTCGGGGTGTCTCTAACTTAAAGTGTTTGCTGTGGGCATATAAAGGCCAGGCAGCCCCCAGCTGCTGGCAAAAGGGCTGGGCTCAGGAGACATTCCTGCATGTTTCATGAGGAGGTACGGCTCTTCCAGGGCTAAGGCATGGCAGCTACAGCTTCACGACGGACTTGGGATGGGTACAGCTGTGGTGGCCACCACCTCCCAAAACTCCCCTCTGCTTTCTGCCCGTGCCAGCTCTGTGCCCACCAGAGAGCGCAGTACCCCTGCCCAGCAGGGATGAAGGCTGCTTCCAGAGGCTCCACTGGAGCTGGCTGATGCATGAATCATAATGCAAACATGATGACACAAGAGGTCTGAGACTTACTTCTTGTGTTTAGTGTCATCTTCTGAGGGTCTACCTTGGCTCAGTTAATTACATTGTACAACAGATTTTTGTTAGTCATATGTAGATCTAATTTTCAAGATTGTCCCTGGGTACCAAATTAGCAGAGAAAACATCAGCTGCAATTTGCTTACAAACATACTTTAAACACCATCTGCTTGTAAAAATGCGTATGATGTTTCTAAATTAAAAAGCTCTGTGTTGCTTTAAAAATACTTGCAACAGGTAGCATAGTAATACATTTACTCTCTGCAACATGTTTACTTATGTACCTATAGATACAAAATCTGTGTGCCAGGAGGAAATTCAGAAAGTTTGAGTTGCTTCATGTCCCTTTCTTTCTTTATGGCACATCATGGTTGTGTCAAAAATTGTGATGCTAAACTGTGGTAGGAAGAGCCCTCTGAAGCAGGAGAAAAGAAAACATGTAAGCTGTGATATGTTTAAGGTAAATAAACCAGTAGGAATACTACACGACGTCCAATCTCACCGTATGTATTTTAGCAATGGTTTTGGCAAAGTAAGCAGTTCGCATTTGTTCTGATCTCCTCACCTCTGTTAAATAGCTGTTATATCCTCAGCATTTGTACTTGGTACACAAATGTAAAATATATAAAATAAGATGTCTCAATGTCCTACACCACTACCACAGCCCTACCACTCTGCTATGAATTAACCATGCAGTAGATAACACGCACACTTTTTAGTATTTCTATTTATACTCTCAGCATGCTAATACTCATAGAGTTATTCTCTTGTCAGTACTGATAATCTTCACTCTTCTCAACACTCTTGTAAATAGCTCATATCCCGAAGACTGACTTTCTTACAAAGATTAAGACAACTCTTTTACTGTTTAACATATCAGAACAGAAGACATATTCTTTCCTTGGAGTTACAATCAAGAGCAAAGTTTTCACTGTTCATACAGAGCCCTTTACCCTCACTATAGCAAGGTTTTCACAAAGTTTCTGGTGTAGGTGGTAATTCAATATATTGCATAAAGTTTATGTGCCAGTCTCAAATATTATTAAAATTCTTTCAGATTTCCTATCCATAAACATTGACACTAAAGCAAATTAAATGCCTTTTTTGTACTTATTTTACTGCATATCAATTTCTTAAATTCTGATGACCAAAATCAAAGGTACTGGTTGTGCATGTTTTAGGAAGATTTGTATTTTATGTTACCTGGTGCTCAAACAAGTAATGAAACTTCTGGGAATGTGAGGGGTTGTCTACATAAGAAAGACTACTGGTTTAATTTGTTAATGTTTGAAACCGTGTTACTTATATTGATGAAATAATATATAGAGAGATACAAATATAGATATACAAAAGATGTTGTACGAAATTATAATACTAGGCTCAGCTCATGCCTCAAACACCTTTAAGACCAAGCGAAGATCAGGGGCAACAAATATCTTTATTTTTCTTTCCGATATGAAATTCACCTTTTGAAGCAACGTCTTACTGCAGATAAGTGATGTACACTTGTACAGCCCTCCTAAGTCTACATCACATATTCATTGCTTATGCAGCTGATAAAACCAGAAATTTATGTTCCTGTATAGAACCAGGATAAACATTTATCACTGCTAACTGAGCTGAAATAGTTGTCATTCCAAGTGAAAATACCTGTGACTTGACCAGCGGATTAAGCTTCCAAAGTTTAACAGATGTTAATTATGGAGAGGATGGTAGAGGGTAAATATTGCTTTTCCTTTTCTATCTTTCCTGAATAAATTAAGTATATAATTTAATATGGGCTTACAAGGACTATAAGCTAAAAAGAAACAGCCATCAGCTATATTACTATTTATTTCTGTTCCTTTGATCTTAAACTGGTAGATTTTTTTTCAGAGAAACCATTAAATAAAATTGTAAAGTTCGAAAATATTACTGAATGTTGTCATTGCCATAAGAACAGAAATTCTTTCTTACAAACCAACTAAGTTTTCGTTTCAGGGAATAAGATTCTCCTATTCCAGAGTTATCTGTATACTTAACTCCAGTAACTGTTCACAGAAAATTCAGTCAATTTCAAAACAAAATACATTACTCATAGAAACTAGAAAGTTTCTGTAAACCGTAGCGCTAGGGCCCAGCTGCAAGTAGGGGCATTATATAGTAATTTTTTTGAAGTACTGGGTTTAATTTTAATTGCAGAATTTTAGACTTGTATTTTTGTAGCTGTTTCAAAATGTAAAGTGTGTTTTATTAAAGTTTTTTTTTTAATTTCTAACCTTATTAAAATATCTAAAGAACATGAAGGACAACTGCAGGTATGTATTTTTATCTGATATGTTGCATTTTAGAATGTGGTTTTAGCCTCTTTTTTTGCTTTTCCATTACCTCAGACCCTTTCAGAGAAAGGGAGATAGAAACATTATGCCAGCTCTTTGTTCAATTGGTCTTCCACTATTATTATCATTTAACAGACATTTCTGTGGGAGCTATGCTGAAAAGACATCAGTTGTATAAACTTGTGAACAGCAAATCATGAAAGTGTGAAAAATAAAATATGGATGCCACGTCTTTGTTTCTAATGAAAAACATACAAACTAGAAATAATGTAACTTGGCTTTCAGTTTGTAATCCAGTTTCCTAGGGTTATAGGGGAAATATATGGTTATTGTTTATTACACAGTTTAGAATAGTTGGGGAAATGTTTAATACAGTATGATAAAAGATATTTGCTTAAAAAAATCAGATTTTAAACTGATGTGTAAGTGAAAGTAGAGTGTTCCCTTTCAGGCCACCACAAGTATCACACTTCGCTGGTCGTGAGCCGTATACCTAGTAGAAAAAGTTTGAAGGGTTAGAAATCAAAAGAAGTCAGCAAATATTTTGGTTACCATCTCTAAGACTTTTTCAAAGCCAGCAAGAAAGCACATCATTTTAAAAATTAACATGGCAGGAAACGTGATCCAAAAGGCTTCCCCTTAAGCTTGCCCTTAAGGGCATGAAAGGAGCTCAATACAGGATTGTGATACACAGCCTACAGGCAAGAAATTGATCCATAAATCTTTGTAAATTAAGCCAGTATTTGTGTTACTGAAAAATGGATTTCATCTGCTGGTGAACTCAGAACACTCATAAGCACGATATATCCTCTGTATGAGCTTGGTTTAGAGGTGCTGCTGTATTGCATTAGAAGCTGCTGCAAAATTGCCACAAAACCCCATTGAATGTATTTTCAATGTCCTTCTAGTCTTGATGTGTTTTGCAGGTAATGAATGTTAACTCTGAGGAGGATGAAAAAGCATCATGATCATTTTTGTATTAAACCTCAGTTAGAATGACTTAATTTTAAATTCAGAGGAGTAGTAGCATGTAGTTTTTTATTTATGCTAAAATTTAAACACCATGAAAAGAACATAGAATATATAATTTGGGAGATCTGAGAGATCACAGAATTCAGTCCAGGGAGTACATGACATGTCTATAATGAGACTTTACTGTCTTCTTTATATGTGCCAAGTAATTTTAAATTTGTTGATTCAAAATGTGCAATTTTACTGTAGTCACCTGCTTAATATTTCTTGATTTTCATCACCTTATTCTTGAAATGCTGACGAAAAATTTCAATACTTTTCAGAATATTTTACTATCTTTCAAGCTAAGACTCTGATACAACAGACTCAATCTCTCACAAGGTCTTCTTACACAATGACCACTGGGGAACAACTCCAAAAGAAAAAACCTTATTTCCAACACCAGAGAAAATTTTAGTAAACCTTTCTGCATCCCAGATAATTCAGAAATGATGAAATGGAACAAAAGTTGCCACCTGGAAGCTTAGTATTTGTTACTTGGACTCTGTCAGGTGATGTCCACACCATGAACGCTTGTGACATTAAACACAGTATGGCTTGAAATGGGCCTGAGTCGAAGCCTGGTCCCTCCTTAACTAGCACGTGCTTGTCCGAGAGATTCTTTTTGCATAAAAACTAGTCCTCAGATATCTCTTTTGCCTTCAGTATGAGTATGTAATGAGGGTGTGCCTGTAGAGCCTTTCTCTTTTCATTCTTCCAGACATGTGATTTCTCTGCCTGTGCTCTGAACCAGCAGGTAGCATCACAGGATCTATCCAAAACCAGGCATGCAACTGAGTTAGCACCAACCTGAATGCAGGCTGGTGAGTTCAGAATTGCCCCTTGGCTTTGCTCTTTGCACTGGTATGACACAGTGATACCCACGGGCACGGGTATCATGTGCACCCCATTTCTCTCCTGTGCCATCATTCACACAAGCAGGTACTGCATACACAAGTCTCCTGCTCTCAGCTTGCAGCTCTACCACACAAAGCTCACAGCAGGAACACTGAAAATCATTTACTGTTATTTTAACCAAAAAACAGGATTGTAGAAGACTTGGTTCTCCTCTTGGACAAAATCATGTTCAAAGCAAAAAAGAGCTGAGTTTTTAAAGAAAATTGTAAGTACTTTTGTACTCCCCCATTTGTGGTCAGCCAGAGGCAGTTGGGAATAGGCTGGCAGGGAGTGGTGCTGTTTTCCAGCGCTGTATAAACATTCCCCCAGCAGTGCTTCCCTGCTCAGGCTGCTTCCTTCCTAGCAGCATGGGAAGTGCAACCACCCACCTTCACACCACTGGAACCATCTCCTGAAGCAGCTGGAGACTACACTTTTTAATTTTAAAATACTTACTAGGGATAATATCTTAAAAAAAAAGAGAAAAAAAGAAAAAAAAAGAAAAAGAAAAAGATACAGCCATCTTTTTACCTCTTTCTGAATGGATGTAAAACAAGCAGGTGAAAGGATATGCACATGCAATTCTTGATCTTTGAGTGGGGCAGTTTGTACTCTATGAGTTCCTTGAGGAAGCTCTCACTGATACAAACTGACAGAAATCATTACGCTAACACAGTGATACTTTTCTTTCCTGCTGCAAGGTTGGCTATAAAAAGCGTGAGAGCTCATGTCATCAGTGCCACCCTACATCCTTGGTACTAAACTTGGCCATGATTTCAAGTTTGCTATCATGTTAATCTTTCTGTGGTGCCAACAACCATACCAGTCCCCACACATTCCTCTAAAGTTAGGATCCTCTACGAAAGAGGAGGAAGGCAAAGTAAAGGTCACAAAATAAAGTTAGTACCAAAGATTTTTTCCTTTCATTAGATATTTGTCATGCATCATGTTTTTGATTCCTATTTTGCCATAAATCACAGCACAATGTTCCTACATTGTTGATTAACATGAATTTCCAAAAGTAATGTCAGAAAAATATCAGAGTTCAGCATAAGACAATATAGTTGAATTTATCTGTTTATTGATGCATTCATGAGTGTTGTTCAGAGCACACATAGTTCTTGAATTACTACCTTGTTTTATAATCAATGCTGTTTAGTTTTAAATATTACTTCACTGAAGTTATTTCTAATTCTTTCTGTTCCTAGTGTTTCCTATCTTATTAAAAATGTAAAGCCATCTCTCTGTATACAGACTTGCAGGCATGATGAGTTGGATTCAAAGTTAATGAATCTTCCTCTTAATTTTAACCCCTGAATATAGCCATGACCTTCTCCTCCTACACTGTTGAATTATAATGAGGCTGGGGGTGGTTTAGTCTATTGATCCTATTGTCCATGACAGCACTGCTATACTACTAATTGCCGACACAAACTACATGTGCATACTCATCCCTTACTTCAAGAAGAGATTTCAATGTTTATGTAATAGAGTCATGCTCGGCATCTAATTATCCCAGCTTAGGCTTTCTAACTAGAGTGCACTCTTAATTTGTCGTGGAATACTACTCCCTGTAAGAGCAATATATATCACACTACAAGGCATTCATAACATAGCTGTATTTTAGGCATCAAACATATGATGAGTATGTTACAGAGGTTTAAGAAAATATTGGGTATTTTATTGGGTATCTGCTGAACACGGTGACAGTCCCAGGACTCAATCTTAGTCCTGGTTTGCAAGATGCACTTTAGTTAAAGGCCATCCAGTAGTGTTCAGAATATTTTTTTCTGCTTTGCAATATGAGTGGGTTTAGAGGACACCCACTCGTAAGCTACAAGCTGACAAAATAAAAGTGTCCAGAAATGTTTACAGTAACTGAAGCTAACTAGGACAGAACAGCCCATTCCTATGCTAATGAATCCCCTGTGTCTCCAAAAGAGGTTGACTACGTGCATGTGACCTCTTTGTGGCAATGTCCATTCCGTGCTTACTTTTGAACAGTACCCAGCAATTATTTGGGAAAAAGTTAGTTGGTACAGGCTAATGGCACGGCTCTAGCACTAGAAGACAGAGTATTTCTGTGCCCAAGTAAGTCCTCAGGTAACCTATAATTTGCTTGCATAGAGACAACCACAGTGGACCAGCTAAGCTGCTGTAACACCATCAGTTGCAGTTTTAGAATACAAAATGATCTTTACTGAAACAATGTCATTTAAAAAGTGATTGGAATTTGGCCCACATTCTTAATTACATTTATGGCAGAGCAATAATTTGTTGGGTAACAATCGGTTCACATTCAGATCTTTAACCAAAGGAGTAAAGTTTAGGGAAATCTCTGGAATCTAAGCAGGTCAATGGAGACAATACCAGGTTGGGGTGTTAAGACATCTCCTGTGTCAAACTGCCTCATCTTATTCCTGTTCCCAGTGACTGACTCCTGTTTCAGAGACAAGTAAAAATGCACTGATATTGTATGAAAAGTGTGCAATTTCTGTTGTTTCCCAAAGGATAGTATACCTATTAGATAGATAGATAGATAGATAGATAGATAGATAGACAGACAGACTGTAGGAACTTAAAAACCAATTATAATGAATAAATTGCCATGCATGTATAGATCTGACCCCCTTTCAGGAAAGAAGCTGATCCCTAAAAATGCCATAGAAGAAAAGTGCAGAAATGATACATATCCTCAGGTAACTGAGCTGCATTGAAGTGATTCTGTTCTGTTTTGCCCCAGGAACACGGAAAGGAAGGGTTTTGTTCTGTTCTGGAAGAAGTAAACAGAGAGGTAAAGAGGGTTGTGTATGATAATAGGAGGGCAGGGGAAAAAGTCTTCCAATCCTGAGCAATGTCAAGGAAGTGGAAAGAAAGTCTTTTTTCTGAAATTCCTGCTGCAGGTTAGGAAGAAGAAGAGATGGCTGAGAACTGAAAGTATGGCTCAACTATGGCTCAACTTCCTGACCTTCTTGCACTAGCTATGCCTGAGTATGACCTGCAATATTCAGCAAGTTAAGATATTGGCTGATAATACAGAGACTCTGCATGTGAAAATAGCACGTAGATTCCATGTCAGCCAAAGATTCCCAGGGATTTACCTCTCAGATGAAGCCTGTAATTTATGTTTGGTGAGACAGATCTTTCAGCTGTTGTAAATCAAAACACCTACATGATTCACAGCATATGAGGCTCTAGCCCAAACAGCGTATAGATCATTTCTGTTGTACTGTAAGGATTATGGGGCCTGTTGTTTGTGCAAATTCTGTGAGCATAATTTTGAAATAACTGCAGTGAATATAAAAATTTTTCTTCATTGAGTGAGAAGTGAATTAGCTCCAATATGTGTATTGCAAAGATATAAATGTCAGATCATGTTGTGTTGCTTACTGTCATTGTCAGGTTAAAACCCCAGCAGGAGCATATATTTAGGTCCATTGATAATTGTGCTAAATTAAGCACGTCATCATGTTAACTATACAATAAATTTATGGCTAAATCAAAATAAATTTAGTTGATTCTTTCTTTTTAGTACTCTTCCAGAGAAAAAACACTGATTATTCAATTCAATTGATGCTGCTCAAGTAACAAGTATATTGAAAGAAACAAACTTTTTCCAAGCGGAAAAGAAAAGCAAACAAACATATGTAATACTCTTGAAAATGTGCTGAGAGTTTATAGCTTTGAACAATTCAGCAAGGAGTTGTCATCAGATCTGTGAAAGATTTTGATGAGATGTTTCCTTAATAACAGTGTTAAGAACTGGTGTTCCCCTGAGGAGCATCTTTTGCAACTATTGTACTACTAACAGCTACTGTTTCTGTCTGTATAAGTAGAAAAATTTTCTGGAGTGGCACAGTCCAGCTGAATATTTACAGCTAAATCCATGCAAAATCGGTTTAGTCTCCAGGATACTTCTGCCTGACTCTTCAGCCTCTCCTCAAAGGGGTGGTTATTCAAGTAATGTAGTTAATCCTAGAGATGTATCCAAAAATCTCCCAGCACAGCAAGGAAAGAAAGCAAGTCTCAGAGATTTTTGGATACATCTCTAGGATTAACTACATTACTTGAATAACCAGGTGGAAAGTGGGGCTGGTATTGTCCTGCACCTCCATGTGCTCCACATTTAGATTTGCTTCTGGAGCAAGCCAGTCAAGAGACACATCCCTCATCTGGGATATGGCCCTGGTGCTGATGGATTTCAGGCTACTGTCTGAAATGTAATTATCTTTAATATGTATAACCGAAAGTCTGGAAGAAGACACTTTGAATGCTGCTTTCCAAGATGCTTGTGAAGTGTTGGCATGAGAAATTAGACCCAATAAAATAGGAGGGAAAGGCTAAAATAGAAGTAATAGACATTTATTAGCCATTTGTGGAAAGCGTTGGTCATCATGCATGCTAAGTGGCGATAATGATGCGCTGTGGTGGTGTGGTGACTCAGAGCTGACTCCAGAAGGCTGCAGCAGCTGCTGTGCTTCCAGCCATCCTCTTCCCCACTGCTGTGGGGAATTGCGCATGTGGATGTGGCTTTGTCCATTCTGCCCAAAAATATAAGCCTGGAGGCTGGGGAGGAAAACCTTGGAGGCTGTCACAACTGCCTTCTGTTTGTGTTTCCCTTTTACTCTCATGGCAATAACTCCCTCCAGTGACTGGAGGAGCAAAGGCAGCTGAGACACTTCTACAGGAGGCAACCTTTGGTTTGTGGGTCTAACCTGGAGCACCTGTAGGAAGTGGCCACCCTTTCCTTACCTGTGATTCAGCAGCTGGTGGCTTGGCTGGGTCACTCACCCTTCCAACATAGGCAAGTTGAGGAGGTCTCAGTAACCTCAGGGATCCAGGGAAAGCAGTAAGATTTGGGGCCACAGAATTTTATTAGATGCTATTATTCACCTTAAGGTGGGGTCTGCTCTAAAATATGACAGGCAGCTCTTTCAAAACAGCTGGAGGTGGAGAGGAAGGTGGAGGAGTACGGGATGAGCTTCTTTCTTCAACAAGAGAGAGGGAGTGGGGAGGTGCATGACACTGAATCATATCTACACTCTTTTGTATTGAAAAATAGACTGAGGAGAGGCTCTGCTCCTGACACAGGCCTTCAGCCAGCAGGTGGTTGTGGATGTTCAGAGCCCATGAAACCATCTCATGTGACTCGCTGCCATTAGGAGCCTCTTGTGAAGCTTTTCTTGCTAGGTATGTCTGTGTTGTGTTTTTTTTTTACTTATTTCAGGTTTAGAAACTGAGGCCAGTGAAGAGCACCAGCACTTTAACAGGCCTGGGGTACACAGGGCTGTTTCACAGCTTTGGCACATGGCACCCCTGTATCACAGAGTGTCTAGAGCAGTGCTTTTTCCCACTCTTCTCCCCAAAACTTTTTGCTTTGGTCATTTGATTTGGACATTTTATAGCCTCCCTATTTAATTTTTGTAGAAATAATTATAAACTAACACAACGTTATATCTAACTTTGCTAAGTGGTTGTTGTAGGTGTGTATCAGCTCGTTTCTGTCTTCATCCTCCCTCCCTGGTCTGACCCCACGCCTTGCTGCTGCTGCTGCTGCAGGAGCTGGGGGAGAACATTAACATCCTCCTGTGAGTTGTTTTTGACGGTAAAACTGATGCATTGTTTAAAGGAGAGATGGTTGGGGTCAATCACCACACCATGTCTGATTGAGGGTATTGTGCTCATATTTTGTTACAATGTGCTGATGGATGGTTTTGGCCTTTGTGAGGACACAAGTTTTCTGTTGACAGTATTTAGCACTAGGCTGAAGTTTTCATTATCATGATTTCACCTCAGGGAAGCCTTTACATTTAGTAAGCTATTTATTTAACATAGAAATCTTCAATGAATAAAATCCCAAACAATTCCAAAGCAAACTCTTTTTATATTGTGGACTAATGTAACCTCATATACCAAAAAGGATCATTCAGAGGGAAGTGCTGCAGTCACCAGTTAGGGCATGATGACAAATGAGCTCTAACCACATGTGGCCTGTATAATGATATTCTGAGAAAACATCTCTCACTTCAACACTTGTATGCTGCCTATTAAACCTCTGAAATTGCCTTGGGAAAGCTTATGGTGCTTGATTCCCTTGCAAGGCCTAATCCAGGGGATGCAGCAAGGGACCAGAATGGATCAGCATTGTTTCGGATGCTGCTCTGGTTCACGTGGACATGGATAGCCTAAGAGGGGCTGTGGAGTCAAGAACAGACAGTTCCATTACTGAAATCACAAGAGAGGTTTTACCTGATGAGCTCTGCACTGGAAGAAATGAAATCATTAATGCCACCCAGATCCTTCACTTCCTAGGCCTTGCATGTACAATTGTCTTTCTTACTACATTTCTTTGACTTGCTTTACTGACCTCTGCTTCAGTTTCCCTAAGAAAAGTTTTATTCATTACATAAGCCAAAATTTCAAGTAGATAGTTTGTGTGGAAGGAGATGAAGTTTAGAGAAACCTTGTTTATATCTTTATTACAAGGGAACTAGAATGCTGCATTTGTGAATAATACAGAATACTCATCTAATGATTTAAAATCAAACAGCTTTTTTTTCAAGGTGAGAAAATGTAATTTCTCTATTTTTTTTCACAGGAGAATTCTGCAGTCTTCCGTGGAATTATTCTGGTTTACAGTTACCTAAAAGTGGAAAGAACAAGACATCCCTTTTTAATTCTTCATTCTTTCTTCTCTGCTACTTGATTCTCACACTGCTTTTTGGTATATACTGAGGATGAAGGAGGTCTGTTGTGGTGTTTAAAAAATTCTGTGCAACCTCTGCTGTTTGTCTGAAAGCTTGCTGAATACAGCTCTGCAATGTCAAATGTCTTTGATTTGATTTGGACTGGACCAGATGTCAACAAATTGGAATTTAATGTTGTTGAGACAGATGACAATGTAGGAAGCATAAAGGGATTCATTACAAATTAGAATTAAAGAAAACATTCAGATGCAGTGCAATTTTTATTGTGCAATTTTTATACACCGCAACTTAGAGCAATTAGGAAAAAAATCAGAAATCTTGTTTTGCTCTCGTTCCTTATGAACAAGTGAATGGGAATTTAGGCCTTATATTGTAAAGCACATCATTTTCATCTTAACTGTTATTTTTAAAATAACAGTGCGTGGTATATTCTTCTTTAGGTGACATTCTTCTTTAGCCCTTTCAAATTGTACACACTTTGATTTGTCTGGCAGAATATTAGACAGAAGCTCAACAAAAGTCCAGTGTTAAGGAGCAAAAACCAACCTTTATTATAGTTTCAGACTGATCGACAGTAGTATGCATAAAACTGGCAAGGATCTTTGCCTTCTTTATGCTGCCAGCAGCAAATATACAAACGATGGCATTTTACGTGCAGAAGTGATTGCAAGGCAAGTTCTAAAAGTCAGAAGTGTACAGAAATTAACTGTTTAAGCTACTTCTGTGAGCATTTGCCAGACGTTGATTACCTGTTGATGATCTTACCTGCTGCTTAAATATCTAGTAGAAAATACAGAAGAGCAATGAAGAGGCTCTCCCTGCAGCAGGAGAGCTTCCCAGGCAACGTGGTATCTGCCTCTCTGCAGGAGAAAGCTCCTTTTATCCAGGATTTCTGTGGCAGAGCAGAGGTTTTTTTTCTAGTTCTGACTTACCTGTAGTACATCTACCTGGGGCTTCAGAGACACCTTTCTTCTGCCCACCAGATGTGCCCTCACATTTTCTTTAGGAGAGCAGGTGGTCTGGCTTTCAGGAAAACAGCTGTAATGGGCTGTCGTATTGACTGGTAAAGCTCGGGAAATTCAAAGGAGGCAGAAAGGGACTGGGAGCAGTTTTCTTCAATCCTGAACAGCCACATCCCTATCCTGGTGCAGGCAGTGTGGCAGGAATTGACTGATATGGATGAAGAAAGAAAAATCTCCAAAGAGTTGTTTCATACGCAACTGTATAAATATTTCCATAGGGTTTTTTCATTTGTTTTGCTTTGGTCTGGTTTGGGGCTTTTGTTCATTTGGTTTTGGTTTGAGTTTTTTTTTTTTGTTTGGGGTGTGAGAAGGGTGTTGGGTTGGGGTTTTTTTGTTGGTTTGGTTTTTTTTTCTTTTCTCTTTTTCTTTCTGCAAGGCTGTACACACTTCAGATTGCATTAGTTCTGCACACTGTGTTAGATGCCTAAGGTTCTGTGCCTATTTTTGCTGGATTCAGAGCTGAACCTTTCTGGAGCTAACCTCAGAAAAATCAGAAGTCCAAAGGATTAGCTATGCTGCTCCCCATTGTTGTTGATTGAGGTTATAAGAAATACTGTTGCTTGATTGGTAGAGAACTCTATAGACGTAATTCCTGGTATGTCTTGAAGAAAATTATTTTACTGGAAGAACACTTAACTCTTTGCTTTTTTTTCTTTTGGATGACTAAAAAAGACATTGGCCTATTATAATTTTGAGATTTGCGCACCTTCTAATTTTAACTAAATGTTGCAATGAAGTTGATAAACCCTTTAAGAACTTTGTCAAGAGCAAGTATATCTAAAAGTGGTGTTCACCAAGTTTTTATGTGAAATAAAGAATAAGATTAGCTCATAAGTACAAATTTCCCTCATTTCCAGAGTGCTCATTTAGCAAGGTTTTTCCTCTTCCAGCATTATGGCTAATTGTTCTGTTTTCTAGAAATACAAATCTTGCCTGAGAATGATCTTAAAAGTTGAGTAGAATAGTAATAGCACCTATTAAATGTCTCTGGTCTGGTAGAATCCAGGATAGATTGACTTCATATCAGACGTAAGTGATAAAATCCACATTTCTGAGACTAAACCTCTTGAAGTGCATTACTTCATTCAGTGACTGTGATCCTGAATCTAGGAGCTGCAAATCTTATGCTTGATTTTTACAGAAAGAACAGTTCTTCTGATGATCCACCGCTAATTTTCTTCCTCCTCATTTTTTTCTTATTATGTTATATATAACCAAAATATCTGTCTTGATGTAACTAATTTTATAGGTAATTTTGAAATTATTTAAAGCATAATATCTCAGTACCAAGGTACAATAGCACCACAATTTTTCTTGCCAATTGAAACCAAAGCTTGAATTCTGTCTTTCAGACTCCTTTTTTTTCTTTACCTTCCCTTTATCACAGCTCCAATGTTTTAGAGTAAAATAAAAAGAAGCTGCTGCATTATTATTATTATCATTATCATTACCATTATTTATCTCAAGTGTATAAAGGAGCAAGCTGGACAGAAAATACTAGAAAGATATAAACAAATAGAAACAGAAATTTATAAATGAGGCTTCATATATACTCCAGAAGAGTGAATGCCTAAGATATATCATTTGAAAGGAAGGACACATGGCAATGGAATCTATTGCTACAATTTAAGGTTACTCCTACTCACGACTGAAGGAAAGGGCAGACTATTCCCTACCTTTTTGCAAGGGTCTCATAAGTCTGCTCCACTTTATTGATCCCAGGATGATTTTGCTGCTTTAATAACAGCAAAACGTTGGTAACTCATGTTAGCTGTTATCTTTTCCACTCTTCAGCTTCTTTTCTGAGAACATATAGAATCACAAGATAAATTCATCAGGGAAGGACACTGAGAAGTGGGTGTTTAGTCCAACCCCCTGCTCAAGGCAGGGTCAGCTGAGTGCTCAAACCAGTCTTATCTCTGGCCATTATATCTCACTCTCCTGATGAGAAGAGCCTGAGTCCATCTTCTCACTTATTTTCCCAGAGGTGCAGGGGAGCTACAGAAAGGTACCCCAAAAACCACCTCTGCTGCAGGCTGAACCAGCCTTGCTTTCTCAGTTTGTCCTCACAGGGTGAGTGATCAACTCCCTGACCATCTTGGTGGCCCTCCACTAAATCCACCCTAGTTTATTTATGTCTTTCCTGTATTGGGAAGCACAAAATTGAATCCAGTACTGTAGAAGCAGTGTAAGGAATGCTGTGTAAAAGGAGATGATTACTTCGTTCCATCTTTGCTAGTCACACAGCCCAGGATATTTTTCCTCTTTGCTGCCAAGGCACGCTGCTGGCTCATGCTCACTCCATGTCTGCCAACACACCTTATATCTTGCCAGCAACGCTGCTCTCCTCAGTCAAGCCCAGCTGGCAGCACTGCAAGGAGCTCTTCCTTCCCAGGTGAAGGACCTTGCACTTGTCCTATTGCCTCAATAAGTCTTTAGTTTGTGCTAAATTCCAGAGTGTTTATAAAACACACCTGCATGACTAAGAAAGAATCCTCACCCTGACTGCAGAGCCTGGGTAGAACTACTCTATAAAGAACAAAAGCCTATTACAGTGTTTAGAGAAAGAGAAGAACATGTTCAGTGAGCTGGGCATGTATCTTTCAATTAGTAGGGCAAATTTTTCTCTTTCTGTTATCTTTCTCAGAACAAAATCTATGGGCCAGTCAATATAGTCAAAGAAAATATTGAAAAAATTTAAAGAAAATTCAAAGAAAAAAAATTAATCTTAGAAACATAGAATCATGTAATATGTTGAGTTGGAAGGGACCTGCAGGGTGCAGTTCTCAATTGAGATAATTTTTTTGTTCTGTGATTTATTTAAAAATGTTATGCTCATACTTCCTGGGTAACAGACTACTACACTGGATTATGCACACCCCAAATCTCAGGATTGTCTCCGATCACATCCAAGAAATCAGATCTCATAAAGAAAGCAGGACAAACCCACATGAGCATCTTTCCTTCTATTGTAGGAGTCATCATTGACTCTCTAGGAGAAGAGAATGTTGCCTGAAGACCCCACCGCAACCTTCCGGTATCTGAAGGGAAGCTGGAGAGGGACACTTCATCAGGAATTGTAGTGATAGGACAAGGGGGGATGGCTTAAAACTGAAAGGCGGTAGGTTTTGACTGGATGTTAGGAAGGAATACTTTACTGTGAAGGTGGTAAGGCACTGGAAGGCACTGGAACAGGTTGCTCAGAGAAGCTGTGGATGCCCTGGCTCTGGACATGTCAAAGTCAGGCTGGATGGGGCTCTGAGCAACCTGGTCTAGTGGAAGGTGTCCCTGCCCATGGCAGGGCTGTAGGAACTGGATGGTCTTTAAGATCCCTTCCAACCCAATCATTCTATGATTTCATGATTCCAAAATGTTATGCAAGCCTATAATGCTTTTTTGAGGTATTCAGTTCTGTGATGGATGTACGGCTTCCTTAACAGCACCTTGAAATTATTCTCGGGCTAGCAGGTGTATTGTGATAATGTGAACTTCTCCCAGAAAATTCCTCTTTGTCCCTTCATGTCTACAGTTCTGATGAGGTTTGGAAGCTGAAATTTACTGAATTGTCTAGTTTATTAATCTCTTTTTACCATGCTCATCACCACAGTTTGAACATTTGTTTGATTACCAAAGCTTTACTGTGTTTTACCAGTGTATGATAGGGAGAAAACAAGTTATTTCTTATTATCCAAGCTTTAAACTTCAAACAGGATGCTAAAAAAAGATAACTGCCTATTGCCCATCATCTCAAGCGATGAGTACTATACAATGGTACTTCAGCTCTCACACCTTTGTGCAGTGTAATTACAATTATATTACTGGAACCCGCACAAATGCATTCCAACGTGTCCAAGGTAACAAAAGCTTTAATCTTCAATTACTACTTCCTGTGCTTGTTGCCTTCATGTTTCTTCTGTAGAGTACATTGGATCATTCCAGCATGAAATTAATCTCTTGAAGAAGATAAATCACTTTTTAATATCTAGTTAAAATATGTTTTTGTTTGCTATTCATAAACACCATATTTTAAAGAGGTGTGTTTTTGTAGAACGGCTGCAAGGCTTGAGCATTTTCAAATAGCTGCCTTTTACACAGACATGTTGGATTAAACCTTCTTTGACTGACCCTTCTTTGAGTAAGAAAATGGAGAAATTGAGTTCCCTTCTAACCTACATGATTCTGTGGCTAGCCAGCACATGCTTGTTGTAGGAGATATCGTTGTATTTTCAACTTTAAGACATATAATAAATTTTTGTCATGGTACAGGAATAATTTTGATTATGAAATCTCTGGATCAGCTCATTGTTAAATTTTAAATTCTTGAATTCTTCAAGAGTCTTTCAAAACTTTTAGAAAATACTGGAAAACATTCGAAAAGGGAGGCATGAAAAACTAATTCTAGGAGCTGCAATTTCTTTTTTGACTTGATATTTTCAAACTATCACTTCAGATTAAGAAGCTGTTTCTTCCGACTGATAAAAAACCATGAATATGTAGGGATGCAAACCCTCAGATTTGTTTGTTTGTGGAATATTTAACTTTTCATTTGTTTCATGTGGGTTTTTTTCATCCGGGATCAGGTGATTGTGAAAAACCCCAACACCCCCTGACATAGTTTTTTATCCTGTTGGTAATCAGCAATATCATCATTAACAGTTCCAAGAGCTAAGCAGCTAAGTGAGAACTACTGCTGCTCTTGTTCTGGAAGTTACAGAAATCCAACAGCTATTATGATCAAAATTTTGCTGTTAATAAAAATGGCTTTATTAAAAAAATGGTTTCTAGACTCTGTGGCTAGCTTCTGGGAACAAATAGATTTTCAAATTTTGATTTAAAATGCAAGAGAAAGATAAAACATTAATATTTAATGTTAGTGGGTTAAATCTGTGCTAACCTTAGTACGGAGTGACCTGTAAGTTCAAATGTTATTATAACAAAAAGTAAAGAATTTTTTTCGATTTCGTCTTGGAGCATGCTCCTTTTATCTTTCTTCATCTCTCCCCCAACTAGCAGATGGAATAGGATTCTGAATACTGATAGGTATAGCAGTTCATAAGGTACATGTTTTCCTACAAAAATTTTCTACAATTTTTTTTCTTATTTTCTTCACATACTATGTTTTCTTCAACATATTCTTATCCAGCTTTAAAATTTTACTGTTGATTTTATAATTTTAAAACTTGTTTAACAACCAAGTATTTCCTAATGGTCTATTGTGCCTACAAAAGTCTATCAGAAAGGACATTAAAGGCACTAAAACCTATGACAGCAGTGCCGTAGAAGTTGGGAAAATCATATCCAAATTGTTATAAAACAGACCTGGTCACTGTTTGAATTATAACACGCTGCATGGTTTCAGAAGATGTTGCAATAGCATGATTTCAACATATATCGTACATATGGCAAGAGGAATCAGGCAGCATTTTATAGCTCCAGATTTGCATTAAACACTAAGATCTCAATTCATTTGCCTGGACACAAGTGTTGGTTCCACTTACGGGATTCCAGATATCTCACCCAGGGCCTTGAGGAGATCCATGTCCTTCTATTGCAGCAGTCGGAGGGATGTGAGGATGTACAAGGCCGTGCCCAGCGGTACTACCTGCCTCTCTGAGGGTAACTGCATGAGGCTGTGCTGGCTCTCTGCCTATTCCCTGCAGGGTGTTCTCTCTAAGACATCACCAATATGCCAGATGTGCATGGAGCTGACAGATCCATGGGAAATATGTGTCATTCTGTAGCAGCAGTTAGGCAGCAAGTGAAGTATTGTGGAGTAGCTGAAAAGGCACTAAATTACCATGTCTGAACAGCTGGATCCTGCGTCAACTGCGCATGCAGACAAATAAAATCTACTCATTAATTCAAACTGCTCTTTAATGGAGAAAAAGCTGTGTACTTTCATTTATTATACCTCTGTGTTAACTCAAGATTCCCATAAACTAATTTTTTTTCTGAGCATTCAGAGGATTTTTGACAATGACTTTATGCAGTATGGAATTGAAAATTAACAGCAACAGAAATTCACCTGGTTTATTTCCATGTCCCTTAAGCAGACACACCTGCACCCAACCTGGTCCTGATGGATATTTGTTCTAAGACTTTAAATGACAGAAATGCCATAAGCTATCTATTCTATCAAAAAGCTAAATCTCTCCTGCTACAATTTAAAACATTACTTATGTTATTCGGAGCAAATTAAAAAAAAAAACACAAAAACCCCACAAACAAAAAACAAAAAAACCCAACAAAACAAAACCAAAACCAAAAGAACTCCAAAACAAAAAACCCAGAACATTTTTTCATTTCTTCTTTGAAACAATAGTCTAAATATTCGAAAATCTTTCCTAATGAATGGCATCTTCCAGATGTTTAATTTTGTTCATCTAGTCAGATCTTTCAATGAAGCAAAACATACACTGCACAAAAGCTTTTCTCCCCTGCTACCCTATCCCACTAAAGAAAGACCTTTATGATGTTGATGGTGAGCATTGAATCAGAGTCATGTACATTTGAGGAACATGCTCTTGCCCTGCCTTTGTTTTTGAGGAACATTCATTGAGATTAAATTCTGAGACCTTCAAAATTTTCACAGCAATAATTTCTAGTGAGTTGGACCTGGGTTGTCTGAGAGGCCATCTTTTTCCTCTGGTAATAATGATGCTGTCTGAGATTTCAAGTTTATGCCTTGCTTGTGATTTAACTAGGACTGGATGGTTTTTTGTTTGAAAATGTTAGTTGTGAAGGTGCTCTAAGTTTGTAGTGCAATGAGGCAGCAGCAGGCTGAAGCACAAGACCTTTCTGAGTGCTAAGTAGGTCACCAACAATGTACTAGGTTTAACCTGACTCTCTTCAGTGTACTTAAAGTTAACTAAACTTGCCTATACTCTTGTTGGCTTGCCTATACTGCTGTTGGATAAAAAACAAATCAGGAATTTAATAAAAATACCTTTCAAATTTAATAAAGAACTACCAGCATACCACCTACAGAAATGCAAGGCAGTAGGGGAGCCCGCATTTTATCAGGTCTTGCAGCAAATTCTTCTCCTTGAGCTTCCCTGGTGGCAGGCACAAGAGCTTTGGCATGGGTGAGTCTCAGTTATGTACCATAGCTTCACATGTACAGAGACTGGGTCAGACTCTCAGTAATGGGCTGAGCTTCCCTGGCTGAGGGGACGTACAGCGTTCAAACCACACAACTGCCTGCTGTTAGGTGCCCAAACCCAAGGAAACCACCTCGAAGAAGTACACACAAACCTTTCAAAGCAACTATTTTTTCCCCATTGTTTCTTGCTTTTTTCGATCACTGGACCTTAACGTAGAGAGTAGAAGACAAGATTTGTAGAATTTGACTATAGGACAAATTGGGAGGATCTTGGCTGCAGGGGTATGTTTGTCTGCTTTTAAAGTGATCTTTTAAAGTGACTGCTTTTAAAGTGATCAGATTTTGTCACGACTAAACGTGACAGGTTTGGGAGTACACTGTCACTTTAACAGCTAAAGTGTAGTTAGTGATCAGATGAAGTATTGAATTAATTTGGTGAGCCTGGAATATATAAATTACAGGGAAAATAGACACTTAAAAATAGTTTGTCAAATTATGGATGAAGATCAGATGAAAGAAATAAAAAATAGAAACAGAACAGCCTTTGGGACGTCAGTGGGATCCATCAAAGTCATATCATTATACAGCTCTGGCATTTTGCTTCAGTGTAGGGAGTCCCCCAAGCACTTCTGGTTGGTGGCTTGCTGAGTAAATGTCAGTTTAATGCTGTTTTCCTGTTTTCGTAAAAAACTCCTGTAGGGTCTCTCATCAAATAACCAGTTAGATTATGTCCCCACTACCTCTAGTCAAGCATGAATGTTAGTACTAAAAGTAGCTGCTTTCTTACCTTGTTTCTATTTCACTCAGTGACATCAGGTTTTTTTAGCCATCGAAGGTCCAAGACCAGCTATTTTTGAACAATGAGCTAGTGGTGTCTTTGATGCTTCTTGCAAATCACATCTCTGGGTGCATGTCACTGAATTTGACACACACACCATTATGACATTTAAAATTATTATCCATAGATGATGTAGCCCAGTAAACACACAGGAAACAGGCTCTGCTTCTTTGTCATAAGCACCAACAAATAGAAAAACTTGTGACTGTTCTTGTGTTACATATGGTATGGGGGTAGGGACACTTGCCACTTTTCAATTTGCAGGCTATGTGTCTGATCATGATTGCATGCTATCTCTCTTCATTTAAGCGTGCTTCACACAAAATAGGGAGAAAATATTTTTGTGAGTATTAGTTAACTTAGAAAAATATCATCACCTAATAATGAAAGTAATGCAGTTCATTATTCTGTTCTAAATCCTGTAGGCATCCACAGTAACTTATAGTGTGCCATACAAACAGTATAATTCCTGCATCACCAGGGCATGGCAGTCTAAATGCATACTGATCAGGCACAGTATAGTTACCTTTCCTTGTATGTCTGTTTCATGGACACTTAATTACCAGCATAAGTATTGTTTTAAAAAATACGTATTGAAGAACTAATGACATTAGAGATGGGCAAAACTAGGTGAGAGGGCTCATTTACTGACCTTCTGTTATAATTACTATTTCATTTGGGTTGGGAGTAGGAACTTTTTCATGGTGCTGATCAGTCCTCTCTGAGATAGGGCACTCGGAGTGAAAAGAGTTTCAGTAATGCTGCCAGATCTGGTAGTTTACAGCCTAACCTCCTCCATGGTTTCTTTTTAGAAGTCCCTTGCTAAGGCAAGGTGCAGGCATGGCCATGCTTTGACTCACCTGGCTTCTCTGTGTAGCTCCCTGTCAGGCACTGTGAAAGGTTGGACTGTAAACCTTGGGACTGTGTCCAGCTGTGCGTCACGGTGGGAGCAGAAGCTCTGCATTTAGACAAATACCAGGTTAGGAGTTTGTGTTTTCACAGGATGTCAGCTCACATGGCTCTGCTAGTAGTAAACAGAGGCTGAGGTGAAGCTGCCATAAAATCTCTTCTTGTGCCAAAGAGTAAATCTGTGATAAGGTGATAGAGCAGCCATGTTTAAATTTGTGGTCTAGCAATCTCACCTGTAGATACTATTTTGTTAGCATAAGGAAGTAAATTTTTAAAATACGAGAAAGCATCATTACTTTGAATAACTTTGATTTAGTTACAGGCAGATTCTTATAATGTTTTTATGCTGGGTTTTTTGCACATAAAATATAAATGAAAGCAGCTATTAAGATTCCGCCTTTTCACTGTGTCATAACATGCTGCTATTTTTACATAATCATCCCTTAATGCATCACATGCTTCATTTTCATTAAATAAACATTTTAAATGCGCAAAAGTCATATTCACTAATATTTTTTAAAATATGAGCTAATAGACATGGCTCTGTATGAATACATGATACTTTATCTCCTGTTTCAAATAAAGAATTAGTTATATTAAAATGATGGGGGGGCTTTCTCATTTGTTTATTTCTTCTTCTCTTTTAATCTTCCATATATGTTTAGGTAATTAAAATACGCTTAGTATTTGTCCCATTGTCTCTGTCTCCTCTTGGCTCCAAGGCTCCAGTTCCAAAGAGCTGAGAAGCTGCAACTGTCTATACAAACTTTGTCACCTGTCACTGCACTGAATATTACCCTTACAGATTTGCCTAGAATCCATCATCTGCACTTTTCTTTCTTTATGGTACCAGAACCCATTAAACCCAGGCTTCTTGTCAGACTCTTAAGTTCCTGTAGAACATGCCATTGATAGCATGCTGCCCTTGGGTCTGAACCAGATGCCAATGTAGTTGCTGGAAAGGCAATGGAAGTTGTATGAAACCCCTCCAAGACAAGATTTACACATTTTTGTTCTCAACCATGTCGTTAGACACCTATTTTTTCTCACTGTGCACAGCCCCTTTCACTGTCTTCGTGTCCATTTCTGTCCCAAGAATCCTCCCTCAAGAACTTCCCCCTTCAACATTTCTTTCTGTTCTCTACATTGCTGAAATTTTAGGAAATACTGACATCTGCTTTTTCCTTTCTCTCAGTCAGCCTGTACTGTGTTTAACTAGTGGTCTGTAAATTGCTCCCTGTGTCTCCTCAAATCCCACCTTATTATCCAGACAAGAGTGTTCTTTTCTATTTGGCCTGTGACCCTCAATTCTCTCTGCAATATAACAATCAAATCTTGCTCTCTATATTTCATAATTTTTGTACGTTCTGTCATTCTGTATGAAATCTATCCATTATAATAGCATTTAGTGTGCGTTGCTTATGTTGTTATATGCACCAAGTCTGTTACCAGCTTCCCTTCTGTTAATAACTTCTATTACAGACACAGAAAGACAGAACATTATGCTAAGAATACATAGAATTTGCTAACAAGAAAATTCATTGTGGAAAGACTAAAACATACTTTTTATCAAACTGAAGGTGAGTCTAGTAAGAAATAGCTGTTACTTTATTCTATTGTGTTTGTATAGTTGTATTTTTGGAGACAGCAGCAATCCATGACCTTAACACCTGGATTCTTATGCCCTGTCACCCATCTTGCAGTGTCCTTAAACAAACCACTGCCTTTCTACATGCTTCATTTTAGTCTCTGTAAAAAGGAAATCCTGTAATCATAGAATGGTTTGGTTTGGAAGAGATCTTAAAGATAATCTAGTTCCAAACCCCTGCCATGGGGGGCAGTCATTTCAGAAATCAGTCATTTCAGAAATCAGTCATTACAGACTGCTTGAGATCTGCTAGGAAAAACAGCTGCATAATAACTAAATGCTGTTTTACTATTATTTTTTCAGTCATCATCTTACTAGCATAGTTATGTCCTAACTACCCATCCTCAGCAAATGGAATCAGTTTAACTGCTCTTCACACCTACGTATTCTTCAGAGGCATCACATCAAACCTAATATGCACAGAAGTCAGCTCCAGCCTGCGTTTTATTCGAATTCCAAATGATTAAATTGTAATTAAATGACAGTTTATCAATCCAAGTGCAGAAAATAAGTAACAGGTATATCTGTCATACAACACAATCAATGTAAATGCTACTCCTGGACTACATAGATGTTAGCATATGGCCAGTGCTAATGACCATTTTAATAGTGACAGTAGGTCGGAGAGAGGAGGATGGAAGATTTCAAGGTGTCAGGCAAAGATTAAAGTATTAAACCAAGTACATTTTTTTTCTAAAATAAAAATAATACGTACAAGATTAATTTGGTAAATATAGAAGCCTATTTTTGAAATTCCTGTGTTGTGAACTGCAAATAGGTGTAGCTTGTTTTTACTTTTGTCTTCCACCTATTACTAACCTGACAGGAATAAGTTTCTCCAGCCCGCACAGGTACATCAGTTACTGCCATCAGAAATGGTAGTTTTTCAGATGAGGAACAGGTTAGATCATCTGGGTTTCTAGAAGAGAGAATATGGTGTATTTGGAGAGTGTGGAACTGAATTTCTGCTGAGTCTTGATTGCTATCAGATGATCACTGGTCTTCAAATTTTAAATGCTTTAAATGTCTCAAAACAGGGTCTTTCCAGAGTTACCACAAATGAGGAAGGAGTAAAAATGGTGCCAGGTTTTGCTGCAGAGTTTGCCTCTTAATGGATTTTTTTTTTTGAACTCTGGGTCCTGCTTTGTGGTGGTGTTCCCTTTGCTGAAAGAAAATGCCAAAAAGTCACTGTCATATGCCAGAGGCAAAAGAAAGGAGTCTTAATAAAATAAGAATAAAAATAATAAAATAATAATAAAATAATCTTTTATTAAGATAGAGTCTTAATAAAATACTGACATGAAGAAGCAGCCCACTGTTTGAACTTGATTTTTGAGCACAAGATGTCAGACATAATGGTTAATATATTCTATAAAATAGATTTTTAAATAAGAGTTAATGTAAAATCCTAGCCTTTCATATTTGGGCTGTTCATATGTAAATGATATTTTATGCTACTTTGTAATGGACTTAAGGTCATTAATTCTTCTTTTTCCTTTGTCCCTGTCTCTGAACAGCCTGGTAGGCTGGATTCTGCTCCATCTAAGTGTTAAACCCTGGATATGGTTTGTAGTTTTATGCTTTTTGTATATGTATGAATTTGTCCTCTAGGATCTTACAGCCTGACTGCAACTAAGGACTTTTGCTATAAATTGAGCCTTTTGACTTCTACACACTAACCTTTCATCTTTTCTCTGACATTTTGACAAAACGTTGCTGTTGTCTCATGAAAGTAAATTTCCATAATAATTTTCTTGCTAATGGGCTATGCTCAACAAATGTCTTTCACAATGAATCACAGAATTCTGTGATTGAATGGCTAATGTGGGAAGGGGCCTGTGTTGATTGTCCAGTACAAGCCCCTGCTCAAGCAGGGTCACCTATACCAGATTGCCCAGGGTTGTGTACAATCAGGGTTCAAATATCTTCAATGATAGAGTCTCCCCAACCTCTCTGGACATCACATGGAGGGGTGGAAGTAGTTTCATTTTGCCTCTACTCTTTTTAAAAGTGAGGCCTATCCCTTCTCTTTGGGAAGTCCTGGAGCAAACTGGAGATGTGTGTGAATTAGGAGAATTCTAGTAAAACAGTAGTTGTACTGGGATGTGGCTCAGCAGGGAGGAGCAGGTCTACACTCAATGCATCCCTCTGTTTACTTCTCCAGCATGGGATGAAAGCTCCTGGGACACACACCAGCTCTCTAGTGATGTTGGCATCATAGAAAAGCAGAGATTTGTGAAGAGAAGTAGAAAACCCCAGCAGTAGCCTCTGCTAAGTCCTTGTTCAAGAATATTTGATAGGTACCTTAATGGACAAAGAGTGAAAAGTACTGCACTTGGCACTAGGACAGGTTTCCTAGAAAAGTTTAAACAAATTAGGCAGTGTGCCTGGGGACTATCAGAGATGCAGTTAGACAAAAAAAAAGAACCTGATTTCCATTTACTTCAAAAAACTAATTTTTTTCCAACTATTGCAGCTGGTCAAATGGTGAAGAAATACAGATTAAAATGTAAACAGATTAAAGGCAAGTTCTCTAATGAAAAAAGGATCAGAAGTTACAAATGTTCTGATTTATTTTGTTCTTTCCATAGTATCACTTTTTTCAGGCTTTTAGGAAGCTTAATTACTGAGTAAAAAAATGTAATGAATATGTTTAACAGTGAATTAAATCAGAGACCAAATTTCGGCTACTTCTGAATAATTATGAGATCTGATACATATGTGTGTTTTCATGTACTCTTTTCCCAGTACACCTATTCAAAGTACCATGATGTCCCAAAATAATAACAACGTAATTCTGTGATCACATCTGCCAGGGAGTTAAAAACCCAGTTGTAGTCTGGGCTTCACAGATTGCTTGCAAGGAATTTGCTAGAGTATTAGGTAACAAAGCAATGGGCCATCATGGGGACTAGGAAAGCTTCAGTTCACAAATTGTCCATTGAAGCAATAGAGAAAGCGTTCCTCGGGGTTAAGGGTGGTTTGGACTAACAAAACTTTGTTGATTAGAAACTAAACATGACAGAAATGTTTTCTATAGCCATAGGTATGGGACTGGTTGGTAAATTCTCATATAAGGCGATAGTAACCTGAGGAAAAAGGAATTGCAGTAGACAGTGGCTATGGCTTGCACGTGAAAGGAAAACACTCGTGTTCGCTCAGAGTGTACACGTGACCAATTAACCTCTTCCTTTGAATTCCCTCTAAGTTCTCTGCACAATGTTTTCAAGGACAGCGGACATTACTCTGAGTAGACTATTAATAATGCTTTTTGGTTTGTGTTTGGTTTGGTTTGGTTTTGGTTCTAGACTTAACCTTAGAATTGTACAATATTCTTTTTCCCTTCAAATTTACTTCCATTGTGTTTATGAGATTCTTGAAACTCACACTTTTTTTTGCAGTTCTGGGGACACACAGACACTTACCTAAATCTCCCTGAAATGAGAACAGTGACTCTCAATGGAAGAGTGACTGGGAATTAGACTAGGAGATTAGAAGCCCTGGGCTCTAAGATTACTTGTTTTCTGAGTTTTACTAGGCTTTGAGTCACTTCTCTATATTCTAATTTTTCCATCAAGTGAATACTGACTCCATTAACCATTAAAACAAATACGCTTCCTCCTACCAGGGCAATGGTTATAATAAATGAGTCATGACTAGTTCTTATGGCTATTCTCCTTTGCATAATTGTAATTATTTATATTTGTGCAAGTGTATATGTAGTAATAAAAATCCCTCATATTTTGTTCTATTGGAATCTGAAGAAAACAACAAATCAACAAGCAAACAGTTGTTTCTGACCCCACTCAAAATGCATACAAAATCCTCTTTATGGAAATGTTTCAAGCTCTGAAAAAACAAATTTTTCCAGTTCACAGAAACATTTTTAAAATTACTTTGTTTTGAAAGCTGTTGCATTTGCACAAAAATAGGGACAATTCTGCATGGAACACCTATGATGTAGAAATCATTTCTTCTCACTATTAGGAACGTCTTCGCAAAGATCTGTGTAGCTTTTCTGCTGTTATCCCTCTTGAGCTCTTCTTTTGCATGTTGATTACTGACTGATTGGCACACTGCTTCTCATGCTCCTGAGCAAGTCTAAATTTTAATTTTTACTTCTGCAGCTACGTGTTTCTCAGAAATGTTTCTGTATGCCTTGTTATGGTTTTTTGGAGGTTTTTAAAGTTAATTGACTAGATTTGATGCTTTTTACCTTGCCCCTTTTTACAGATTAAACAATGATATTGAGACAAGATTCAAATCCCAAGCCACAGAAGTTTCCACAGAATTGTGTTTAGAACTGATACGTCCTGAGTGTTCACTGTAATTCTCTCTGGTTAAGGTTAGCTGTGATGCCCACTTACCATGATCTATTTCTGTTTTATGTTTTCTCATTTTCTCTGTAATTTTTAAACAGTCTTTCAGGCTTTTCTGTGTTAAAGAAATCAAATATGAAGACAGACACTAAATGTGAAATGTTAAACACTTTAAGATTTGTGTTCAGCACTAGTCTCTGAAATTGAGGAAACAGGAAATAAAGGAGGAAACTTCTCAACAGTCATTCCTGCTCTGTTTTCCATAGTTAATAATCTGCTAGTGTGCCTCTACAAACCTCCCCAGGAAAGTGGTCACAGCACCAAACCTGACAGAGTTCAAGAAGTTTGGAGAATATTCTCAGGCACATGGTGTGATCCATGGGATGGTCTGCGCAGATCCAAGATCGATGATCCTGATGGGTCCATTCCAATTCAGCATGCCCTGTGACTATATGATTCCAAGTCCAGACTATAAATCTTCATAAAATATCCATTGCTCAGTATCACAGGACTCTATAATGGTTTCTACTGCAAAAGGAAATAAAACAGAGTTGCACCCTTGTGAAGATTTGTTGAACTGATTTTTATTTCCATGCACAGATCCCAAGAGGCCCTGTCATGAATCTGCAACACTTAATTTGACTGCAGAAATCAGCCAGCTGGACCAAATGTCTGCTCTGGGTCAATCTTAAACGGAGACTGAATATTCAGCAAGCAGTGAATCCACTGCACAATAGAAATACTTTCTCTGTATATAAACACGGTCTTTCTGAGGTAACTAAGTACTAAATGCCCGTTCTATTTTTACAGCACTCATTCTTTGAGAAAAATTGGCAAATTTAATTTAGTTGTATTAATTTCATTATATTTTTAATCTTTTTACTACAAAGAGAGGTATATGAAAAAGAAACCTAAATATGTTATTGAGCTTGATTATTCAATTAATACTTCCATTAATGACCAATTTTGAAAGATAGTATTAAATTTACAAAGACCAGACAAAGATATTCACATTCCTTTTTTTTTATATACTTTGAAGGGAATATTTGCTTGTTAACACAGATGTTAAGGATCAGGACAAAGTGATGGTAACAAGTGTTTGTTTTTTGATTATTTGCTTATTTTAATTTTTTTTATTATTTGTTTAGGAAAATATTCTCACTTTATCTTGTTCTGTTGTTTCACCTGTAAGTAGAGCATTTTTCAACTGATTTTATTTAAAAGTTAGACAGCTAATTTGAGATGTTCATTTAGTTAAAGCTTCAGCTATACATCTAGCCAAGCCTCTTCAACAAAAAAGAAAGTTAGATTGCTTAAGGACCAAATTCATACTGTAATACAATCAAAGTCAAGTAGGATACATCTTCTTTTCAATATACATGTCTCCTCATTGACAATAGAAGTAGTCTGAATGTCTTACCTTAGAACTTAATTTTTATGTGGCTAAAATTAGGAAAAATGAGCCCACTCTAAGATTCTGTCCATCATCTGTGATGTTGGATGATATCCATGACTATTCTACAATTTAAATTGTTCCCCCCCTCTCTCATTTTTGGGACACTTTTCCTCTTCCCTGCTTTGTAGTGTTCCATCTTCTTAATCTCTCTGCTATTTTTCATGCAGCTGAAGGACAAGACCGCAAGATTTTAGTATTAACCATTAAAGAAATAAAATAATACCTCAAATAATAGTTTATTACTCAAAATCTAAGTTTGCCCGATTTTTGAAATTGAAAGCTCTAAAACGTTTCTCCAGAAAATGTTCAGTAGCATAACCTGGTCTCCTGTTTCAAATAAACTTGTCTAGAGGGTGTGTTTTGCTCACACTTATAGTTACCAAGCAAGTTATCTGTTGATTTCTTTAGTTGCTAAAAGTGAACATTTAGTTATAATGAGGTAAAGGAATTAGGTATATTAAAATTTATCATATACTGTATCATATGAGTAATGCTTCATTTGAGAGTGACTGGTTTTATTATGCTGTGATGAATAACACTGGTCTATTTTAGCTACATATTTCTACTCTTAACTCTATGTGGTTAAGTCATTATACATTTTTTCTCTGTGTTTGGTTTTTTGTTTTGTTTTGGGTTTTTTTTTTTTAATTGTGAATTCTTTATTTTGATTAATTTCTTTCATAAACATGCAGAGTGTCTTTAGAGTGCAATTTGATGAAAATCAGGAATGGTGGTAAAGGTCCTTTTTCCTTTCTAGATTTCACTAAGGTAAAGAAGTTATAAAAAATTAGAGATGGAGAAAGAGGAAAATTAGAAAAGCTGTCTTTTCCCTGTTACAGAGACCCATCTTGGTTGGAAGTGCTTTGGAAAAAGCTGGTAAAAGTTACATAAATCTTTGCTTGCCTTTGGGAGACATCTCTGTCAAGACAGGCAGGTACCCTGTTACATCCAGCTGTCTCTTTCTTTGTGTTTATTTGGCACTGCTCATGCTGAAACTGGACAGTACAATGTTGCTTATGTTTTCTTTGAAACCCCCGTGTACGTGGTCTTTTCATGCGGCTTACAGGGACCGCTGGAGCTGATGAGAGCATTTATCTGCAAGAGAGGGCAGCCAGCTTTCTGGTAAGGCTGCTAACAGAAGGAATTGATTTCATAATCAGAGCTAAATGGCACCTCCCTGGCAACAGACACGTTGAGTCACATCTGCTATGCATGTACCTCTAGGCTGTTCTCTTGGAAACTGTCCTGTATGGGATCTGCCTGCCTCTCAAAACCCAGGAACAAAAATGGCCTTTTTGAACAGTTCATTTTAGCCAGATTTTCCAGCTACTGAATGTTTACAACACCTATTGCGCCACCTATTTTTTATGGTTTCCAGATATCCTGTCTTAAGGTTAGTGCCTTCACTATATCCTCTAGGCTGAATGGGACGTCATAAACCATTATAAACTCCACCATGTAAATAAATTTACACAAGAACCCTATACAGCTTCCTACACAGCTTTGTGATTAACTGGAGATAGCAAGTGATTTCCCCAAACTTTTTGAAACAATATCCTGTCATCAAGATACTGCTTGTACAGGGTAAGGCAATAGCTTCTTTCAAAATTTGATGGGTACAGGCATATAAAAAAGGAGGGAATCAGCCAGCCAACAAGACTGAAACAGCAATTAGCTAAGGAGATGCCTATGAGCTGACCTGAACAGCCAAATCAACCTTCACATGTGTCTCCTTCATGAAACGTAAAAAATCACAGAATTTTGTCACTTAACATGATTCCTCCTCTAGACAGGAGATAATTAATCATCCTCTTGTCCTTTATTGGGTAGATGGAATTGTGCTTGAAATTGCATACTCATTAGAGTAGTAGGATCTCAAAAAACACTTGACTTTACAAATTACGTGGATCAATATGTAACTTTACTTTTCAGTAACAAAATGACACATAGTGTAAGAAATTGCAGAGTAATTAGCACCTGTATTTTCTTTCCCTTCACTTAGTAATTCCACTTTTTGTCTTTTCTCTGTTTTCTTCATGTAATGAAGGTTCTCTGATCTTCCTAAAGAAATCTGTCACATTATTCCATACGCAGCTTTTGAAAAAAAGTCAAATTATTTTTCCCAGGAGTACAAACAGTGATACCAAAGGAAAAGAAAAAAAACCCCAAAACCCAGAAGACATAGCCCTCTAGAATTTTTAGTGATGAACAATAAAAAAGTGACTTCATTTATTAAAAGGTAGATTCCAAGTGGTGCGGGAAATTATTTGGTGGTTTAAAAACAGCAGTGCAGGATTTCCTGTTATTCATGTATTATTTCCTCTCTCCTTCAAATGTAATATTAGTTAAATGATAGCTTGTTTTTTCATTATGTTCAGGAAATATGATTCAACAATTCTGCAATGTTTCTTGTAAATGGAAGTAACTATACTTCTAGAAATTATAGTGTTCGATATTAATCCCCATAGACAGCATTTTACTTGGAAAAGTAAACACAAATGTAAGTGGAAAATACTTGCAGCTGATTAGGCAAAATTTGAAATCAAAAGTACTTCCAAATACAGTGCTATGATTGCTTCAACAGAACATTGAGAATAATGAAAAATAATTTTCTGTGAAAGAAATCAAGAGTTCATATTGATGTTAAGCACAACACAATCCCCAGAATATTATTCCTTTTTTGTTGTTGTTGAGATCAGTCATTTGTTGACAAAATCATACATTTGAAAGAGTATTTAGACATCTAGAGATGACAAAAAGTCTAATTTTAGCTAGTAAACTTCACCATTAAAAATATGTTCTTTATTTCTGCTTTGACTTTGATGATATTAAAACAGCTCCAGTGGAAGAAAATTGCTCAGGGCTCCACTCAGCTGAGTCTGTTCTGAACACCTTCAAGCCAATTCTGAGCTTATCCAAGGACAGAGAATCCACAGCCTCACTGGGCAACCTGTTCCAAGGCTTGATCATGCCAAAGCCTCATGGTATCTAACGCCTCTTCAAAACATTTTGAAAATATTCTACTAACAGCTATTTCAGATTACTTTAGAAGTATTTGTTATATACAGAATCATTGCGAACAATATCCGGTGCTATAGAGGATTTTTCAGAGATAAGAGTAGAAATCTTTTTCATTGCAAGCTTAACATACCACCATTCCATGAATAGTAAACTGCTAATTGTGTTTTTAAAATCCTTAGTGACAACACTTTTTTTTGAAAAGAATGGACTGAGCTAAAGATATTTTAGTTGAGAAAGAGTCATCATGAACCTTATATATCTTAATATAAAATGACTTTGTTGTGAATTTTGAATGACTTTATGCAGCCTTCCCAGAACTGATTAAAATCAATCTCATTGTATACATAAATGTATTTCTGTAATCAACAACCAGGACCCCATTAGGCATTATAAAATGGAAAACTTTTCTTTGCATAACCCACATATGGTTTTTTGAAGCAAAACTCAGACCTTTCATAAAGGGTCAAGAACTCGGAAAGTGGAAGAAAAGTACTGGGTTGGGACTACTAAATTAAATTCAACTTTTTAAAATTTTCTGGAGATATAAAAGTTATCATCCAATCATTAGCAATGCTGCATACCTCCAAATCAAGGCAAAATCTGGAGACAAAATGTTTCCTTTCTATTTTTCTCCTCAGCGTCTTTTTCCACAAAAAAAAGGCATGTAAATGCTACTCAGATAGACAGTGCTGCTTAATCTAGAGCAAGTTCCTGAGGGAAAGAGGGTAAATATAAAGTTTATCTTTTTGAGAGGCAAGGGAGAGATTGGAAATTATGGACCAATTATCTTACCTTCTGTTTATGCAATAATAGCAATATGAAAGGATATATTTTTGTAAATACTCCAAAAATAGAGAGAGAATGAGTAACAACTAATATAAATTTGTCAAGAACACATCATACCCTCTGAATTTCCTTCTCTGGTGATAGGAAGTTCTGAATATGCAGAACAGTATACACTGTACATCTTGACCTCGCCACTGTCTTTTGTTTTATGCAACATTTTGATAAACAAAACAGAGAAGATCTTCATGAGATTGCTATGAGGCAGATGCATGGCTAGAAAACCATGTTTAGTAGTTATTAATGCTTCTTTGTTGTCCAGCATTACGTATTGAGCAGTGTTCTGCAGAGATCAGTCTTGTGCCCGGTTCTTATCAATGTTCTCATTAGTGACTTGAGTCATTGAGTAGGTAGTCGATGATTAAATAGTGTAGTGTGCTTATTAAATTTCCAATGACATCAAGCTGTGAGGGTCTGTAAACATATATGAGGACAGACTTAAAAAGATCTTGACAAATTAGGAAAATCATTTAAATAAATTGGATGCAATTCAGTAACAAGAAATGCAGAACACTAAGTTTAAATGATCAAAAATTTCAAGATAAGTCATAATACATGAAACAGTAATTTTGCAGATTAGAATCTGAGGCAGACTGAGTGGACTTTTTCCTTAACATTAGATATCCAAAATGTTCCAGACATCTATGTCTGACATATTTATTTATTATCCCTTTGTAGACACTGTGAAGAAATACCTTTTCATGGAACCTTACTTGTTCTAAAAATCTGCTTAAGATTCTTTAGAAATGTATATATGTCTCCAATGATTATCAAAGAAGCCCAGGACAGAAGCTCAGATGTAGATGTCCGTGCCATAGAAACACAAAAACATATTATGTGTTAGAGACAGATAATTTTTTCTTAAACCAAATGAGAAAAATCCTCTTTATTTGAAGCAATTATAAAAGATTCAAGGTCAGTTACACAACAGTAAGTCCTATATGTAGATTTACCAGACATAAGGAGGAAGCACCACTGGTTCCTACAATTCATTAGCCAGCTCCTCTTTGCCTACTCCCTGCCAAAATCATACCACCGAAATCTCACTATTCAGGTAAAAAGCATTTGAAGAGCAGACCTTCGAAACATCATGGGTCAACACAACAAGTCAAACAATGCATGGTTGGTGCTACACACCTGAAGTCTGGCCCAATATGCCAAAGCACTTCATACTTCTCCATCTAGATCTTATGGCTGGCTGCTAGAAATCACTGTGATTGCTCAGGTCCTTAGAGTCATGCAAGTGTCCTTCTTGGATACCGCCTTTGACAAAATTCCTTGAAAGGCCTGTCCAAACACAGTCATAAGCAGCAAGAGTCCAGCTACTTGAACAGGTGCAGCCCAGATTTTATTCAAAATGTGTTCAGCTCTGGTTCTTATCTATGGAATTATTTCAATTACCCTCCCCCAAGACCTAATGGGTTATCATAATGAGCAAGAGCTAGTGATAGCTGCACGCTAAAGACTTTGTGCATGTTATTCACAAATACTATCCAGGTATTCAACAGTCTACTGGAAGATATGGATGACCTTCCTGGCTAGTGTTGGGATTTTGGGGTCACTTACATTGGCATATGGACCATGGATTTGTAAACTGACAAACCCAAAATATAAAACCTGGGAATAGCTGATAAAGCACTGAAAGTCTCTAGCTACCCATACATTGCAACCAGGCTGATTTCAGTTGACTGAAAATTTCAGGCCTTTTCTGCTGAAGAGCTTTGTAGGAAGAATGTGACAGCCACTTCTGGCTCCCAACAGGCAGGTATTTTTTTTAACACAAGGTCAAAGAAATTTTTTGCAACTTAGAGAAATCTTTATATAGAGTCCTAGGACTCAGAGTGTTGTGTAGTACCCAGAAGTCCCAGTGACAGTTCGTTTCCCACAAAAGTTTCAGTCTCCACTCTTTCATCCAGAATAAAACTGGGAATGTGTTACAGCTGCAACTGAAATGCCCACATCTTCCATGTTTCTTTCCACGATATCAAAGGAGTTAGACAGATAGAATCTGTCAGCAGGAGATAGCATTTATTATTTAGTCCCAGCAATAAATTGTTTTAAAAAAGAAAATGCAGACTTAACCAAAATGAACAGTAAAAGCAGCAAAAATAACAGGATTTCTTTCTTTAATCTGTTAGTATTTAGCTTGTGAGGATTTGAGCTTGCACTAAGCAGTCATATGGACCATATAAGTCAAGTCTGATACCTGCTGTCACTGTCTGCGTCAATCAAGTGACAGTGTTATTTCCATCAAATTTATTAGAGTTGTGTGTCCCTGGACACCGGCTCTGAGAGCTGAACAGCCAGCAGCCTAAACCAGGAGAAGTTCAGTGACATTTGGATGAAAATGATTCAGCCCCTGTTTCGTATTGAAGAAGGGGATAGGAACAAATAGGTTTATGCATGCAAGGATCTCTGTGCTCAAGGTCTGTAAACAATAAGAGTCACTATTTCATAAGTGTTCTGTGACACTTTTGTTATGATGTAGAGAGCATAAGATTGTCCATAAACTGATAGACATAGATGAGGGTAAATATACACCTCAGGGATGTGATGTGACCAGCAATAAGCAGAAAGGCAAGCACCTTGTGCCCTGTCACAGCCAAAGCAGGTCTCGTCCTGCCACTGTGAGACTGGTTTCTTCCATTTGTCCTCCCTCTTCCTCATGTCCTAACACCTCCTGGGACCTGGTCTCTGTCACCTTGGATGTCTTTTCTGTGGTCTCTAGCTGCAGTTCTTGTGCCTGTTGTGCCCCCTCAGCCCAAGGGGCCAAGTACTGCTATTGCCCTTCTCAGATCTTTCTTGATGGACTTGTTTTCCTTCCTAGAGTGAATTTTCACCTGCTAACTCTCAGTATTTCATAGTTTTTTGGAAATAATTTGTTAAAGCTTCAGAGCATGATGAAGTGGTGGAAGCATGGATTTTGCTGACCTCAGTAAGGATTGCTGCAAGAGTTTTGGCAAGTGATCTTTGTAAATTACGAAAACCCTTTGAAAATGTGTATATAAACTGCCAGTGGAATACATCTTGACAGATGTCTTTTTAACTCAAAGAAAATTTTTTGTTTTGATAGCATCAAGCTGTTCTATTTTAAGTTTGACTTTTTATGCCCACAAGCCCAAACAAAAATCAGAATTGCTTTCCAGAAGGAAAAGGGAAAGTATTTTACACAAGGAGTTCAATGCCAAAAACTGGATTGGCATTGATGCCATGATACATAAAAGCTATATAAAGGGGTGTATAAAAGGTATATATAAAAAAAAAGGCAAAAAATCGTCATGGCATCAGCATGAACACCTGGGCAGCTAACTTGGTGACCAAATTTGATGTCACAAAAACTAAAGAAAACACTAGTAAAAGAGCATGTGAAAGACCTGTAGAGGTGAATAAATCTTCACTGTCCCTGCCTCAATATGGTACTTTACTGCATTGTTATCTGAGGAGAGCTGTCTAGACCATGGCAATTATTGTGTTTATGGAAAAATCTCAGAATGGGACATAAGCAAGCTCTTAATCTGCCCAGGTTATATCCTGACAGACTGAAAGGTTATAAAATCAGCACCAGTCTGCTTTGCTATGTACTTTCCTCTTTGGAAGTATTTGCATTTGTGTATGAAGAACAGTGTCTGTAGAGTTCTTTTGTGGCTGTTCTTTGTACTGAAAAACATGTTTATAAACTTCCTTTGTATCTGACTGTTATCTAATGGCATCCATCCTGAGAAGTCTAACTGCCCAGTTTCTATGTGCAACCCTTATTTTCTCATGCATCTCCAGCCTTATTCCTCCACCTCTCTGTGGAACATTATTTCATGCAATCTTAGGTCTCAGTATTACAGGTAAAATGTATTTTGATTCCTCAGTGAGGACCCTCTCCTGCATCACAGCCATTTATTCTAGCATAACACTCCCTACTGTTTTGCACAGATGCAGCATAAATATGCCCTCAGAAGAGAACCATTACAGCTCAGGCCCTTGATCTCAGATCCTCATTATGCAGTCCACCCTCTAATTCACTCGAGGACTTCCTTGATGTTAATTTGCATAATACTTTATTTTGTTAGCTGAATACGCAGTGTATTTCCTATCACGAAACAGAGGCATATACATGAAGGAAGATTTACTGTGGAAAGAACCTTATTTAAGTAAGAATATGAACTTGGGCAACCAAAGGCTAAGTTAAAATTAGGTCTGTTTCTCTGTGGGAGCAAGTATCTTGCTTATTAGGGTATACAAAAAACTCACTTTTGTTGGAATTTGGATAAGTAATAAGATGAGAAAACACTTCAACACTTAAATACATGCTCCAGACTTTGGAAAATCATCCTCAGCATCAAAATATGTTTTTTCAAGGGACCTAAAATACCGCTCTTTGATAAAGGAACAAATATTTATTCCAAAATTAGGAGCATTAATGGATGGTGTTTAATTGATGGAGTAAAACCACCCTGCTTATTATAGACCTGGAAGGGTTCTTCCATGACGTAGTCCTTCCTGAAATATGACAAAACCTTCACAGTCTGCCTCCCAAGTCAAAAGCTGTAGATAAGATATGGACTTTTCATCTTTGTTAATCTAATTGTTAAACTATTACCTTAAGAATTAACCTAATTTTTTATCACTAGAGCTTTCAGAATGACCCTAAATACATAACCCTGTTAGACTGCATGACCATACTGTATTTACAGTGTTCATATTGCCAGTATGGTAGTTAACAGATTTTTTATACTTTCAGTCTTAATATGAAAGCACATATTGTTCTCACATTGGAAAAAAGAAATTTTGAGATATATTTGCATCTTTTGTAAGGGACATAATGAAAGCTAATATTTTATTATAGCTATCTGTGTCCTAACATTGTTTAGTTTATAGAAAATATGCTATAATTTTTCCTAAAATGTGTCCTCTTCCTTGAGACTTGTGGCTGTTGACAACTGACTGGCAATAATTTTACAGAGATTACATAAAATCAGCTGCTATCATACGCGATAGTTCAGCATACAAAGTGCTTATTTGAGCTCCTAGTTCTGATTTCCAGTACATTAATTTTACATAGCAATGTGTGGTGTATTCTGGTATGCACTGACAAACTTGCCCACCTTTGTGAGCTGGGACTGAGGAGCTGTGGCAATGGCCTGGCTAATCCACCCTCCTTCCCTGAGCTGCTCACTCCTTCTTGACATACTTTTTAAGAAATGTCTCTATCTGAGTTCAGTTGTAACATGGACACATTTTTCAATATAAATGTAGTCATTTAGACATGGACTAGCTATTCCACTGAAAAATCCAGCCTAGAAACTTTGAATAGCCACATTTCCATGTCATGCTTTCTTTGCTCACAGTTGATTATGAAATAAAGAGGTCTGAGATATATCAACACTTTGCACTGGATTAAATGTTGTTACAGGAAATAATTAACTGAGTTTTCTTTCAACTTGTCATTTTCTCTTTTGTCTTTGTCGTATTTTTTCCTACCTCCTTCACTTAGCAGCCCTTGTACACTTGTCTCTTTCTGCTGTGAATGACATCAGACACCACATTGGTGCTCACTGAGATGCCTCACAGAGATCTCTGAGGGAATGGTGCTCCCACCTCCAACTGAGAAGAGCAAAAGAAGCTCTGCATCACAACACTGCTGTACCCCAAGACAGAGACAAAACAACATGCATTTTCTAACAACGATGAACAGATCATATGAATGATTTTGCAGGTCTCTCCTATTAGCCTGTGGGTCAGATGTGAAGTGGTTTTTCTTTGTTTTATTCAGCACACAGCATAGTGGCTCTGTAGACAACAAGCATTTTTTTTTGTGAGATTTTAAGCAGTGCAGCCAGAAGATATCTTTAATACTACAAGGATATGACATTAATCAATTTCCAGTAAAACTCTGTTTCATGTCTGAGCAGGCAGGTTTTACTCTTCCTGGTAGTTGTTCTAATTGCCCCGCTAAATGCAGTAAATCTGTACCTCTGGGAGCAGTAACACTTCAATACTCTTTCCACAGCTCTGAAATCAGTCAGTGGTTGGACATACTAAATTCAGATAGCCAGATACTCATTTTCTCAGTGTTTTTAACCTGCCTTCTAAAGGAAATCAGGTATATATGAAAACATGGTTCCACTGGCATTCAGCCCCACTCTTTCCCTAATAACTTTTGAATACATTTTTGGGCATTTTCAGCTATACTTTACAATGCCTAGATAACGCAAAGCTATTCAATTCCTTTGACTATTGTGAAAGTAGATGGCTGTAACTCAACCCTTCTGTCTGACTTCCTAGATGCAGAGAAAGAGAGGCTCTAAAGCCAGACAGTAACTCATACAAGACAACCAGTCAACCCCCACCACAGCAAGCTTTGCTGATGCCCTTCTGGCAGATCACCTATGGACAGAAAATTCAGGAGGTTGTGGGTTGTTTGAGAGAGCTGTGGCTAGAAGGGGAAAAGTTTCAGAGAAGGCTGCAGCTGAAAAATGCTGGGACACTGAGAAAATTGAATGTGGTTGGGAAAAAACAAGGTTAGAGCTTGAACAGGTAGAGAAATTCCAAGAACACTGTGGAGAAAACAAGGCTAATACACTTACTCCAGTGGAAGACATGGGACACAGTATATTGGAGGAAGAAAGCATGGACCAGGGGAGACACCTACATCCCTAGGTTAATTGCTTTATTGGTCCTGCAGCTTACAAAAGTATGAACTCCTGTTTTTGTTTACTGCAGTGTAAAAGATTTGAAACAACCTCAAGAAGGTACTTTGCAAAATCCAGTACAAGTGATTTTTATCTTCAGCTATGGAAATTCGTTTCACTTTTTATAGACCAGAATGTTTCCTAAGCTGAAAAATCAAATGCATTTTCTTTTGCTCTTATATCATCCTGGAAGTGAAGGTTGGATTGTTTTCTGTGTTCTGTCAGAAAAAAATAACAAATTTAGCTCCTACAGCTATCTGAGCATATCACTCCTAAATTCATCTGCACCATGTTGTTTTCCTTCACTTCTGTTGGCATATTTACCTTTCAGACTGAAAATAAAACTCTCATTGAGTTCTGACCAGTGAAATGATCATTCCAATATGCCAATTTTAAAAATTCTGTGGTCATCTGGAAACACAAGTGACATAATAAATCAAAGTGCCAAGCTGTTCTTCTCCTCTTACTACTTGTTATGTTCCTTTTATTTTCTCTAGTTTCTGCAGTTTTATTTATGACATAGAGGGGTTTTCTTACTTTTGCATTAGTGTCATAAACTTGATTGAGGACTATGGAAAGTTAATCAAACACTCAAAAGGGTAACTTAAGAGCCTTTACAGATCGCTGTACTTAGTCACTGAAACTCCTCTTCTGAACTGCATAAGTAGTTATGAAATTTTACTTTTGATTTAAAATTGAAACAAAAAAATCAATATCCATTATTTTGGGGTTTTCTTCAGTAGCCCCTTCCCCAAACAGCACACAGTAGAGACTTCATTCTTTTTAAAACTAAATATTACCTGTTATTTGGAGATTTTTGATTCTGATTTATTTATTAAAGTTGTTCATCTTTAAAAAGGAAGTATACGAAATGAATGTTTAGTGTATTTCTTTACTATATTTATCAATGTTTATGGAAAAAACATGATTTTTCTTCCTTACTCCAAAATCTTCCCTAATCTGAACCCAGGATTTTCAAATAATTTTTATTCTTCCAGAGGTACATCTTTTGATAGACTGCGTTAAGAAAAACCATCACAACTTTTTAAAGTAATATCTATTTTAATTTTATCTCTCAAACATCATTAAATCCAGAGACAGTGTTAGTCTATCCTTTCTCCTCTTACAAGTGGAACAACATAAATGTAACAGTTTAGGATATTGTCGTACATGCCGCAAAGCTCATGACTTATAAGGAAAGAGAAAAAGCAATTGCTTTTCGCAAGTTTATTTTCCAAGTTACTCTAAGTCGTCTCCCATTTTCCTGCTTGCTGCCAATGGCTGCAATTTTGTGACGTTGCGTTATTCGGGTTACCTGAATCCAGCAATAGAAAGTACAAGAGTGGGAAATTCAAAATCTACCCTGCTCCTCTTCCAGGGCTGTGCAAAGAGCCAGTGTATAATTGAGGAGCCATCATTCTTGGAGTCCAAGAAAAAAAAGGGATAAAAACCCCCCATTTAATTTATTCTTTAGGCTTAGTCTTAAGGAAGGTGGGTCTCTGTGTAAGTTGTTGCTACTTTCTTGAATTTGCTTTCTAGTGGTTCCCTTTGTCCATGACAGTGTTTGAGGCCTAGCTGCTCTCTGTGGGCAAGTGAGCCAGAAGCTGGGCAAGCAGGAGCCTCACCCTTGGGCACTACCCTGAAGACCCCAAACACAAGGAGAGAAGTTAGGAAAAGCGGTCCTGTGACAGCCCCAAGGAGGTGACAAGCAAGGAGTCTGTGCAAGCCAGGGTCTCCAGCCCTGGGAATGGTGCCAGAGAAAGGGCAGGAGACAAGGGCAGATCACAGCACTTGTGCGAGAGGTTTCTCCATGAGACCCCGTACCTCGGGTGTGAGGCCAAGGCCCGTCCAGGAGGCAGGGCCAGAGGCAGGGTTGGAGACCTGACAGCTTTCATCTGGGCTGAAGTCTTGAAATTTGCTGATGAGTTTGTCTCATCAGCAAGGCCATTAATTAAAAACATTGGTGGATGTTTGCTCCCCGAGGGATACTCTCAGTAACCAGCCATCAGATGGTTTTGTGCTGCTGATCAGCACCCTGGAGACCAGCTAACTTTCCACCCACTTTGTAGCCCATGTCTTCAGCCCATATCTCACCAGCCTGGATATAGGAGCTCAGTGGGCAAGGCCTGGATAAAGTCACAGTGAACAGCTTTCCATACCACCTCCACTGAGGCAGCTCTGTCAGTACAGAGGGCAACCTTTTTATGACAGAAACTGCCACAAGATTGCAAAACAGCTTAATTATTTATTTGGCCTGACCCGCACCTCACTGGGAGTTGGATCAGGGCTTTGGCTAAGCAAACACTTGTCCTGTGTTACCTCTACTGTAAACTTCTTTTTCTTGATACATAGTGGTGTTTTTCCTTCACACCAGTCACCTCCCTTACAGAAAATGGTTGTATTGTACACTTAATATGCTGCACAAACAATATCAAGGTCGCCTTCTCCAGGTTTTTCAGGTCATCAGCTTTCAGTTGTTGTCAGTAATTTGCTGAGGTTATTGTCTTGAAAATTCTCTCCATGAACCAGTTATGACATTCACTGACTTCTCTTTGTTGTCTAAAATGCAGGAAAACGATGTTATGACTGTATTTTCATACATAGTTCACTATCTCTACAAATATTCATTTTATTTTATTTATAGTTTCTTCTTCCCTGGTTGATTAACCTCAGGATATGATTTCTACTTCTTCTTTTCATGATTGAAAATAATATCAAGGAAAAAAAAGCTGGAGAGGAGTACTTTACTTGCATGTGTTCTCACATAAAAATGTCAGAGCACAGTTTTGTGCAGGAAACCTTCTGTCTGAGCTTCTGCAGATCAAGCGATAACACTGATATTCATAATAGAGTCATGATACAAATGATGTACTCATGATACAGTTCTGGGTTTGCACATTTCTAATTCGTATAACCACATTATAATACTGCAAGCTTATTAAGTGGCTCAAACAAGTTGATATACTACCCATACTCTGCAACCATTTAAAAATGTTTTTGCTTGTGTCTCAACTGAACAAGTTTCAGTTGATTTCCTTTGCCTTCCCTTGCCTTCCCATCCCTTCCTTTCTCCAGATGGTTGATTTTGTCTATCTGCTAGTGGATCCTTGTGATGTGTGCATAGCATGCAGTTTCATGACATGTTCTAATGAAGTCTAAAGGGTGGAACAGCCATGAGAGCTACCTACTGGGATCACCCAAAGAACTAACATGAAGTTTTGAACCAGAAAAGACCTCTTTTGTCAATTATATTTTGATGTCCCTGCAGTCATATGAAACACAGGGAATCTCAAAAGACTCAAAGCTGCAGAAATGGAGTAAAGAAAACAATTTTGAGAATTTAATTGTGTAGATGAAGATAGAAGAGTTTGCATTTTGAAAGAAAGTAATACTTTAAATATTTTCATTATATTACTTTTTTTCCCTGATTCTTCTCATGTGGGTAAAGGTTAACTTTTTGTTTCAAATAAATAGGTAAAATAAAGGCAAACATTTTGACCTGAGGTCGCAGAGGCCATCTAGTCAGATGTCTTTTCAGCTTACCTTCAGTTTCAAGTATTTTGGCCTGGAGGCCAAAATATGAGTCTAATTAAGACATTCTGTTTGGCAATTCTTTCTTTCATAGTTAGATTGGAAAATAAATTCAATTTATTACCTTTGCTATTTTCTCATTTACTTCAGAAGTGCCTCAATCACTATTCTAAGCTTATCTTCAATCACTTTTCAAGCACTAGCTGCACAATTAATATTGATCTTTTTTGGTGATCAATTAGATATTCTACTGACTACTAAAATCCAAATCTGATTTTAATAGTACTTCCTTGAAGCTGACAAATAGTTAAGATGAAATAAGATTAAATTAGTGTTGTTTGCTCTTTAACAGTCAGTAAAATGTGAATCTGAATCTAAGATTGTTCCAGATTTCTTTCTATAATGTATATTTGTATTCATATAATAAACCTTGTTTAAATATCAGGTTCTAGCCACAGTTTTAAAGACTACTGAGCTAAAAACTTACAAGAAAGTAAATTATAAGCTTAGGGAGCTGGGGATTTTGGTGCCATTTTAGCAGTCCCAGAGACTGAGAGTAGGTGGGTTGAGTATGATTCCAACTTTCTCTGATTACGCAGGAATGATTTGCTGGTACTGCAGATACTTTTTCTTTCTCTTTAGTAACCGTATGTTCTTTAAGGAGTTTCTAAATTCACCTTCAGCTAATGAAAATACATTCATTGTGTTACATCTTATTAAAACTTACACTGGACTTCCTGCTATATCCAGTTCTCTGAGTTATTCAAAAAATAAGGGAAAACACATTTTCATGAATGTATTTTATCATGTTTTTATTTCTTTTGTATAAAATCATGTCGTTAACTAATTAGTAATCCTTGCCAGTGTTACTGTGACTCATAACAACAACGTGAATCAGCAACCCTGACTATTTCTCTAAAGGGCATCCACCCCGTCCTAAGACCCACACCCCTGGTTGTACAAATTAGTAAAATTGGAGTTGGATTAACCTGGGACTATTTCCCACAGATTGTTCTTTTTCCCTCATCTTTCCTTTCTTTGCAGCTAGGAAAATCTGTACCAAAATGTCACCTATGGAAAACTGTCACTATGAAACCACGAGCTGATTTTCCAAATAGTTCCTACATTTGATTATTTGACAACTGTCATGCTAAGTAAAACTTATAGCCCTTTTAATCAACATTTTTTAACAGAGGGATATTCTAGATATTTCAGAAGAATAATCAGCCCCCATATATTAAGTTTCATCATGTTATTTATTATTAGTGAGATATTGGTTTGAGCCCTGAAGCATGTTTTAATATTTCTTCCAGAATATATTTTTAGCAATAACATTTATAACTCTGGAATTTTTGCTCTCTGTGTAAATGTGCAATTTCTTTTTACCTCTCACTATTATTTTTTTTCCTTCAGTGCTTCCTTTGGGCAATAAGTCATGCAGACCAATTACTGGTATCTTGAGAAAGTATTCACTTTTATTGGTTTTGAATATGCTACCTGTTAATTTCATGGTGAAATTCTCTGGGGGTGTTTTTTGTTATGGTTCAGGATGAACGGTAATCCCCAAGAGAAACTCTTTACAGCATAATGTATCTTATACTTTTACACAAATATTTTAAGCTAATTAATATGGTCCTCAAGTACTACTTAAATTAGATTTGTTTGAACATTTCCCTCTCCTTTTCAGTTTACTGAACTGACTTGGAGACAAAAGTTACAAAATAACTGGTAGGTTATGCTGCTGCAGGATTTTCAAGTGCTGGAAAGCCAGATAAAAATCAGAGACTCTTCTAATAAAAAATCCCAAATCAGTGGAGCTCTCGTTAAATGCTAGGCTTGATCCAGACCATCATAAGAGTAAACAAAGTATTTTTATTTCATGAAGTTTCACAGAAACCGGAATGGGCCCCTTGCCAAAGTTGCCCATTAGTAATTTGCAGCAGCATGATCGTAGGCACCCCCTGTTCCTACTCAGTTTTTCTTGACTTTGTAAAGGACTCACATGTTTTCACAACCAAAGATAGAGTCCTACATGCCCTTGACAAATGGAGCACTCAGAGGTTAGATCATTTTATGAACTAAAGACCCTTTTGTTCACTGTTCTGGCTGACTGATGAGTTGTTTATCCTATTTTTTATGACAACATTTAAAAATACACCTGTACTACAATCCATGTCCCTAAGGAGCATTTTAAGAAGTTTGTGGGTAGAAAGTACCATATGTGCCAACCACTGCAGTGAGTTAAGAAGATGTGTATTGAAGATTCAGTTGGGTCTTTTGAACTGAAAAAATATTTGTGGGGTTTGTTCTGAAACTTACTAAATTGCTTTCATTATACTTCTGCAGCTAAAACAGATGTCTTTTGATATTGTGCTATTCATCTTTTATTAATTATCTACTTAGACATATGAACAGACCATTTGAAAACTATAAGCATTAGCAAGCTGAACTCTTCTGTATTGGATATACTCAAAATTTTCCTCTTAACTAAAATGTCTCTCATTAAAGGAAAATATTTAGGTATTGAGACAATATCCGCTGTATTCATAAGACTATAGTTGAACTTAATAACTAACTTATTTTTCTAATGGAAATCTATGTGTGTGTTCCTTGCATATATTGATGTTGCAAACTAGTCTTTCATGGAGAAATTAATTGACTGCTCTAACTAGCAGGAAAATTTCTATCATATATATAACATTTTATATATATAGCAAAAAGATCTCAACCTGGGTTTTTTTCACCTTAGGTGGGTTCGTAGACATTACATTAGATGTGTTACATCAAGAAATCATCTCTACAACACACAGATTTTTGTAAAATATTTTGGGAGTCTTGCAGTGCAGTTTAACAGCCCCAATAAGCATTTGACTTCATGGTGCTTCCCCTTCACTGAAACAGCTGAAGATCATCAATAAAACTTCTGAAATGCCCATATACTTACTGGGGGGAAAGAAGGGATGGAAAGAGAGAAAACAATGTCTACTATGGCTCCAGCCCAGGAAAAGAAAATCATGCTGCTGAAAATTATTTTCACAGAATAAAAATGAGAAAAAAACCCACCACTATTCAGAATAAGAGCAGTGTCCCTTTGTACTGGGTTTGGCTGTTAAATTGGGGATAAATTTCTTCATAGTAGCTCATGAGGTTCTGTGTTTTGGATTTGTGACGAAACCAGTGTTGATAACGTAGCACTGTTTTAGCTGTTGCTGAGTAGTGCTTGCACAGTGCCAAGGTCTTTTCTGTTTCTCTGTTCCATCAGTGAGCAGGCTGTGGTGCGCAAGATTTGGGAGAGAACACAGCTGGGACAGCTGACCCCAGCTGACCCAAAGAATATCCCACATTACATGACACCGTGTGTGCTCAGGAATAGAAGCTGGGGTAAGTAGGTGGAAGGGAAGGTGGAATTTCGAAGTTATGCCACCTGTCTTCCCAAACCACCATTACTCATGGGGATCTGCTTTCCTGGATGTGACTGAGCACCTGCCTGCCAAATGGAAACAGGGAATAAACTCCTTGTTTTGCTTTGCTTCTGCATGGGGCTTTTGCTTTACCTACTAAACTGCCTTTATCTCCACTTCACTTTATTTCACTTTCACCCTTCCAGTTCTCTCCCGGGTCCCACTGTGAAGCTGGGTGGGACTGAACTGGCTCAACACCCAGCACTCTTGGGAGCAGCACTTTAGGAAATGCTGTAATATACATTCAGTACAGAAAGTATTCTGTCAACAACTGCTTTTTAGATTGTCATATCTGATTCTTTAACCACAGGTCCCTGCTCCCTAAACACAAACGGCTTTCTTTGCCTGATATCTTTTCTTCAGAGATAATCCTTAAAACGCATTTCGATTCGGAAGAAGAGGTGCAAAGCTGGTGGAATAGGTGGCACCTTTAAATCGTGAGGGCCTGCACAAGCAAGCAATATGTGTATGAGAGAAAATTGGGGGTGTATAATATTTTTGTAAATAAGAAAGATTTAGGTTGGCGTGTTGATTCACATGTTTTTAAACATAGAAAATTATTTTCAGTTAAATAGACCCCTTTTAATTCTTTCTTCCTGCTTGCTCACCTACGCCATTGTCCAACACCACTGGTTATCATTACAAAACATCAGTGTCAATTATGAGCCTTAACAAAAACCTGGGAGACAAAGTGCACTAAATTCACATTTTTTGTGGCCTCTAGGTCCCAGAGTACCCTTATAGTGATTTTTTTCGACTGCTACAACTTACATTAAAAATACCCCAACCAAACAAACATAGAACTTTCAAAAGTTTGGTTTCCAAGGAAGAAAAAAACCAAATATTTCATATGAGTGTAAGAAAATTAAAAAATATGCCCATACAGTGTTAGGTCAAAGGTCCACCTCTCTCTGACCCTGGCTATTAAGAACTCTGTAAATTTTAAGACCAGGGTCACCTGCAGCGATCATTCTCCAGACTGTCTCCTTTTCTCCAGAGACTTGCATTTCAGGTGATGCTTTTGCATTTCATAGTCTTGGTAGATTTATTCCATGAATTTGGACAGTTGCATATTTAACCCACGTAAGATTTTAGCCTCAAAGCATCCCATGGGAAAGACTTTGACAAGCTACTTGCACAGTGTGTAAAAAATTCTCTTTCTGACTGTTTGGAATTGTCTTTCCCAAGGTTGTCTGGCAAATTCATGATAATTGGCAGTGTAACACTTGTGCAGAACCTGAGGCTACTGCAAACAAGACTGGTGAATAACTTGAAGTGGTGCTGTGACTTCCAGTGGCAGGTGATACCAGGTAAGATTATTAAACAGGAGAGTTGCTCAGATCTTGGCAATATGAAGAGAGAGGAAAAGAGAGCCCCAGTGCTGCTTTGTGTGGGAGCCTCCTCCAATGGCTGAAGTTACTGGAGAAAAGCTTCTGGCTCACCAGAAAGGTCAAATGAGCTTGTGGTGAGGGGGGTGCAGAGGGCACAGGGTAAGAAAACTGACAAGGAGAGAGAGCAAAAGCACTTCAGATACCTCACATGTCATTGAACTATCACAGTCCAGCAGTTTGGTGATGCACAAAGGTCTGTTGATCAACTGATACTTCTTGTTATGATGATAAAATATATGAATGGTGCAATAGAAGTTCCTTGACACTTAGGAGGATAGGCCTGCAGAAGTGAAAGACTGAAGCTTGAAGAATTTTGATTAAGGGTCCAGAGGAAACAAGATACTACGACCTGGACATGGAATAAAGTTAAGGCATAAGGAGACCATAGGCTGAACATAGAAAGAAAAAAGAAGAAAAAGAAAAGATACATGAATAATGATAGAATAAGGTGTATCTATTTATGATAGCATTTCAAATATTTCCTCCCACACATCCATCCAGAAGAGACCAGAAATCTGAGGGTCTTTTCTGTCCCTTAGTTGATGAACCCATCTTTTTCAGTGTCATTTTTTAAGCAGTCTGTGTATGTACTAGTGACCCATGTAACCCTAGTTATGTAAAACATATAATGTGAATTTGTTGTTTGATGTACCAGCAAGGATTTGGGAACATTGAGGTGAAGCTCTTGATGTCTTTTATGACTGGACAACACAACACTTCACAACATTTGGTTAATTAGAATGCTCCTTCACAATCAGATGTATACCAAAGTTTTCAGGAGATGCTATTCCTTGCTTGCAAACACTCCAGTTTTCATATCTATCGGTCCTTGATGAACTACAACTGCATCCTTGGTGTACTTCTACATCAAACAATGTAGTTTCTTAACTTCATGGTTGCAGCTTTCCTCTCGGTGCAGCTCCTGCTTCAAACTAGGCAACCAAAGAACCCTCCTTATGAACCAGTTGAAGGTAACACCCTGCCTTTCCCTCAAATTCTCTTATTTGGTCATGAAAAGGGGCACCAGTCTCTTCCTTTTGTTGTGTATTCTGCTGCCATCCTGTGGCTATTTCTTTTCATTCACATCAAGATTTAACATAAAATACGTGGGTTTGCACCTCATGCAAATTGCAGGTTCCACACTCTGTCCTCCAATACCTATAAAACTTGTCTCTAAGAAATATACTCCTTAATTTCATATTTATTGCTATAGGAGGCATCTGGCCGACACTTGCAGAATAAGCATTTTTGAGGTTTTCCGCTGGATTGCAAAAGTTATTATGTGAAAACACACAGAATTTTTCACAATGAAGAGTAACAGTGAGTGCACATACCATTTTACAGTTCAGTAGAAAAAAAACTTTGCTCACATGATACTTTCTAGTGAGATGACATAAAGGTAATTGTTCATAATAGCACCTTGCGTTGTCTGAGACAAATTCTACTTTTTTTCATATACTGAGTTTGACTTTGCACTTTTTGCACTTTGACGTGCAATCGTTGAAGAAGCCCTTGGTTTTTTAAATTTTTTTTTGTCTTGAATTATGCATTTGGAGACAGGAAAGAAATTTTTTTTCTCTGAGCTTTTTTCCTTGGGTTTTAGTCTTGAAGGTCTTGTATGAAAGCGAAGACGGCTTGATGGTGAGCATGGTGGTGGTGCTAGGTTGACAATTGGACTTGATGATCTCAAAAGTATTTTCCAAACTTAATGATTCTATGATTCTAAGATGTAATCAAGGTAGAAAACTCTTTAGATCATTGTAATATCATCAGTCTTCCTGCATTTCACAAAATTACTTTAGTAGCCTAATGGGTTTTGTTTTTATTTGAAATACCCTTTCTGGGGAAAGAATAGGCTTCTAATCTGATCAGTCTAAACTGAATATAAAAGAACTTCATCAACTGCAGTAGACAAGTTCTTCAGCTGTTGGCAAAGTTGGCCTCTCAACATGCACATGTGTATGTGAAGCACAGGCAGCCTTGTATCATTTAGAATGTGCAGACACTGTCCCATTGAGTCCGCTATGTCTATAATGCCTTTTACACACACTCCTTTGTGTCTCTTTGATGCTCTCTGACCACTGCCTTCTCATCAGGTCAGACATGTACTCTGAAAAGCTGTATGGAGAATCGGTATGTGGCTTCTTTGTGGATAACGGACTTCAATATATTACTTCTATTTAAAGGATTGGAGGGTATAGGGGGAATTTTCTACCCTTCTGTGTTGTCATATTTTTGCCTTAAGCACCAAATGCAATTTTGTGTTACCAAACTCTTCCTGAAACATGAACGTATTACCTAACATGTCAGTTTTAAAGAGATAAATGATAGTGGTTTAAGCAAATATTAAGACACATAGGGCTGTTAATAACAATAGTCCATGCTAACAGAATTAATAGAAATTCAAGCTTCTGCTTAACACACTTGGGTATGCTGTAGTGCCTAAGTTTTAATTTATCAATATGCGTAAATGCTGAAAATTCTGCTGCGCTTTCTGCCTAGAAGCGTTGCCATCTTGCTGAAGTTGAGCACTGCAGCACCTACTTCATGCTTAACGCATTTGGGAATTACAAATTGCCTGACACTCCCCAAGAGCATTGAATGCAGTACAGATCCAGAAGGGAAAGGATGCTTTTCATAAAATGGTAAGAAGAACTTTATAATCCTTGCACGTTTACAATTCCTAAATTAAGATATAACTGCCTGTTGCTTTACTCCATCTGAGATCTCTGAAGCGACAAGGAAAAGAAGTGTTGCAGGTTAAAGTTGAGATGCCTATTTCTGCTGTTGCAATGCAACTCTTTTTGTCCCATTTGCTTATAACTGTGCCACATTGTTTAGGGGCAAAAATTTTCCACATTTTTTGTTAGTTTAGGTGAGAAAAGTTTTTAAAAGTTTAATCTCACACACTTGTCTGTCTATGTTTATGTGCACAAGCCACGTGAAGGTAGAGGATTGGTACATTTATCATCAGTCAGAAAATGTAATGCAACATCTGAACTGAATTTTGATAAACTGGTATCTTCATAGAATCTACTTGGAATCTGAAGTTGAGACTGAGGGACAAAAGTTAACCTGATGGAATATTAAAAGTATATGCATATAGAGCAGGATTTTTCTCATCACACTTGGGAATGAGAATACAGCTCTCACTGACACAGGAGAATTTTAGGGTTTTTTCTGCTTCTTTTAAAGTCACTGCAAGTACTGGCTGCTCTGGGAAACATTTTAACTTCTAAGATCTTAGCTTCGGTGCAGAGAATAAACAGAAGCAAAAAAGGGGAAAAAACATGCTCCCAAAATTTGAACTGTAGGCTTCCAACATTTAGACACTTAGTAATACTTGTAAAATGTAGAGATTATCCCATCATTTTAACACCATGATGCTGAACTCTGTCTGACACAATGTCCTTTTTTTAGATCAAGACAGATTTGTGTGGACAGCAAAAGTTTTTAGAGTCTTCTGAAGCATTTCGTTTGGTTATCTGTTTATTTTGTCCCAGCAGAGCCAAAGTCTTGTGCTTTGTCCAGAGCAAGTATATGCCAGACCAGCATTTTACAGGAAGCCAACATGTCAGATGCTGACTATAAAAGCTGTGGACAGCATTACAATGGGAAGGGAATGAAGCTGATGGCTTTTTCTAACATCCGTTTGAGAACAGATATCTTCAATCACTAATAGTTTTCATCCAGTTTTGTTTTGCTTGCATGTGCATAATTTGTAGCGATGAATCTCTTGATAGTCGGAATCCACCAGTCAAAGAAAATGAAATCTTAGCATCCTGAAGATCACTGAAATTTGGTTAAAATGGAAGGATGAGTAGCAATCATCTTGCTTGACACGATACTTATCGAATAGAAAGCTAAAAAACCCTGTAATTTTGAGTTGTGTAAATTATTTAACTTTCTACTAGGAATCAAATTGAAGGAGCAATAAGATGGGAATTTTCCAGTCAGCAGCTCTTTATAATCACTGTGTCTTGATAGGTCACACACAGATTCTGTAATTACTTCAACTGTGGTGTATTAATTTTCTAGTAAGATACCGACAGAGGCAACATAGCATTATGATGTTTTTCTGTCTTGATCATAACTCCTTGGTCATATTTCTTTCCAGGATATTGCATACAACCATAAAACTTTTCTTTCTACTGATAAGTAACTACAGAAGGCTAACGTGAAGATGAAAATGTTCTCATCATTATAGCTGCAGTTAAACAGGAAAGAATCCAAAAGTATTTTAAAGCAAAAATAAGAATGGAAGTCGAAGTGGGAAGTTTTACTGCATTTCATCACAGAAACAATAATTCTTATTACAGTAGTAAAAATACTCAAAAGCTGGATAGAAAAAAATATCTATGTTTAAAATCTGTATGCAAAGAGCTGTGTACAGTGTGGGGAAGGCAGTATGCCTAATCCTCAGAAACTCCTCTTTTCCTCATCAACTGAGGCATTAAATTACAGGAGAGGAGACTGAGGGAATTTCTCCAATGAAGAATGCAGAGGAGAACATGACTTTAACCGAAGTTATTTACTGTGGAGAGAAGTTCAAATATTAATTGAGCTAGACTACAACACTGCTTTACCATAGCCCTTGCTGTCTTCATTCATTCACAGATAAGGAAAATGAAGGAGAGGGAGCCAGGCTGCCTCACTTTAGCACATCGAAAAGACTTGTAAAATCTCAGAATTATGTCACATCAGTCCAAGTTTCTAGAAGAAGATATATATGTGTGCCCAAGGTCCTGCCACAGTCGATGCATAACCAGTCTACGACTGGTGGAGTGTGGAAAGCCATCCCGCTGGCCCCCAGGTGTACAGCATAGTACAGGGTGCATTGCTCCACATGTTCCTTTCAGTTGCATGATCAGGGGCAGAATGCATTTGCCTAAATGCTGTTTCCCATTTTATACTCTCTTGCAATGACACCTCTGCACTTTTAACAAATGATGAGTTGTGGCATCAGGCTACTCAGTAATTCTGTAGCCTGCTTAGTACTGAGCTTAAATTGCTGAGTCCTCAACACAAAACTATGCTTACCTGCTGTATTCAGTTTGGGTTTAAAGTGTTCTTTTCCCTCAAAAAAGGAAAACTTTTTTTTTCTTCTCCATATGTACCCGAAAAAGAGGCATTATGAAAACATTATGACCAAATATCCGTATGTTTTAGAACTATAAATGTGCCATGAGATTATTAGACCTATTCCAGTCTGCACAGGCAAGAAAGCCAGCCCTGTGTGTCTGAGGCAGCACATTGTCTCTGCAAACACTTGTGGAACCCTCTTCTTTGTGGAGTGTGCTGGAAACCCATGAGAAAAACCTGTCCTCATTGCACTCTTTGCAGAGTTCTCAAAGTTCACATTGCGGATGATGAGCCACCACTTAAGAATTAACATATTATATAAATCATGCTTGATTATAAGGGTATATTCCCACTCCTTCACCAGCACAATGAAAATAGAACAGGAAAAAAGAACTGTATGACTGTTTTATTTACGTAAAGACATGTCATTAAAATTCTTTTGATTTTCCTGAAGGCAATTTTTTTACATTAGTAGGAATACAGATCTGGCCTAATTTCCTATCTGCAAATTAATGAGGATTGGAGATATTTAAATTACAGTCAGTGAACTTAGATATTTAGAAAAGGGAATATCTCTGGTGAAAGAGACGTGTGGGGAAAAATACTGAAATGAAGTTGGAAAAGAGAACTTTTTGTGGATCGGATGCATGACAATTTTCAATGTCTAGTGTTTTTTATTTGAAGCAGCAAGTTAAAACAGGTATTGCAGCAGGAAGATTAATGGATGCTTGTCAAAGCTGGGCAGAGTTGGATTTTTCTTGAAAGTAAGAAGCTATTTTGCTTTTTCTCTTCTTTTTCCTTCATTGCTGTATGTGGTTTTCAGTCAGGGTTACATATCCACCCGAATCTGAACTGTCACAGATGTCAAACTGTACACTTTAATTCCCAGTAGGGTACTGGACCTGATATGGCAGAGCTGCACAGAGGACAGCGAGCTGGTTCCTGGAGGCAGTGTGCGGGTCACGGCAGGAGGTGGTGGGCAGCTGCAGAACTTGTATAACAGCTGGATCAAGCGCAGCCTCATGCAAATACAGGCCCCCTCCCTAACAACATCAATGTCTACAAATTCTCTGTGCTCTGTGGGGAGCAAGGAGGACACGTGCCACACAAGCACACTTGCATATTTTGCTGGCTGTATCCTCTTTCCTTACAACACATTCTTGAACCTGCTGGAATCACATGCTTTTTTTTTCATTTTTTAAAACTAAAATTATTTCATTGTTTCCCTCTTCGTCTTTACTGTTGTTTTTGAAATATTTGGGGAGGCATGCCTGCTGAAACACTGCTAACTTAAAGCCTACAAATACTTGAAGTTAGAAATCTGTGATGTTTTTATGTTACAAATTTTAAATTTGATAAGAAAAGCTTAAACCTTTGACCAAAAAAAAATGGAATAGGCTATAATATTGATTTTGATTATTTCTTTCAGTTGGTATTGTATTAATTTAATTTCTAAATATAACTACTGAGTATGTACATTTCCTTGACATTTTTGTCTCTATTGTTTCAGAGCAGTACCTTACTGGCAACCCACTTCACACAATTCAGTGTTCTACCATTACATCCATCATGCAAAATAATACTACATTCTTGGAAACTGGCTGCAAAGAAATGATTGATCAAGTGAAACTTGAGGACTGGATTGGAAAGCAGAGGGATGATGACAGAAGAAGAAAGTGGATAAAATAATTTGTTATTGCACATGCGAAAAATAAACTTAGTTGAAATTTTTCCAGTTCTGAGTTTCTGCCCAAGGGCCTTGCTGATGGCTGACCCCATTTCCTGCAGTACTCTGTGCTGTCAGGCAGTTCCTCAAACAGCCAGTTACTGCATGGTGGCAAAGCTGAATTAATTTAACTGGAAACCTAAAATCCCTGTGGGCTAAAGGAGGCAAGTCTCTGGCAAGACACAAAAGGTCCTTCCAGCTCATGTTGTCTAAGGATTTAAGGGAGGTTTTGCTGTGGACAGCAAGTCGTATGTGGACATTTACTGGCCACACAGACTGAATTAGTGACTTCTGCCAAAGCTCCCCCAAAGCAGTGTTATTCACCATCTCTGTGGAGATATGATGCTGTTTCGGTGCACAGGTCTGGAGTAGATGTTCTGAGGTCTAAATTTCTCTTATCAAATATACTGTTTGTGTCTGTACAGATTTTGTTCACCTGACCCCTAAAAAGTTGTAGTACAGCATCTCCATATTGGCTGATGAGAAGAGGTTTTTATTGAATCATGAAAGAAAGCTGACAGTGTATCTCAGTCTTTAGGAGTGAACTCCCACTAATTAACTGTGGCTTTTGCTGCTGCTGACATGTGGCAGAGAGGTTATGTGTATGTTTTAAGATCAGCAGAAAGACTGGTTGGCAAAGATTTTTTGACCAATATGTGCTCAACTTGCCAATTTCAACCTACCAGAATCAAAAGAAAATGAAAATAAACCCTTGAAAAGATCATCCCTTTCTGAACTTGGTCTTTAATCCAAATGGTTCTTATAATCCCCTCCATGTGTCAAACTGGTGTTACACTCTTACCTGGCACCCTCTATTGGAGAATGAATTTGAAAACTAATGCAGTAATAATACTGTATAGTTACTGCATGCAACAGAAGTTAATGTAAGGTAAAAAATAATTAAATAAATTAAATTTGTGTGATTGAGCTTGATATCTTTATCACTTTTAGCTTATGAAACTTAAACTAAATTTTTTATTAAGACTCGATAGTGTTAAGCCTATCAAGAGAGCAGGGAGAACAGGTAAGGGGAAATTAATGCAAAAATGCTCTGTTGTATTCATGAAGAACTCACCATGAAGATCTTAAATTTTCTCTAGAGATAAGCTGAACTGGCAAGCATGCTTTCACAAGTGAAATATATTTTTATATCTTTCAGGAAAAAGTCTTCCTCAAAATCCATATATATTTAAGTAATGAAAACCGAAAGCTGAGAAATTCACCAAGATTTGGAGGACAATCTTTTAATTGTCTATTTGGATGACCTCTGGCAATAAAATAACCACTGTTGTAGTCACAGTTCCCAGACATTGAATTATTTATATATATTTATTTCATTTTTAAAATAAACATTCATAGTCATGATACCTCTGAGTCCCTAAAGGGTTCAAAGTCATGTTTACATCCATCTTTACCTGGAAATCCAGTTAAAATCACTTATAATGCATCAGTTTATCCTGGTGATAAAGCACCATTAATTGTTTGAAAAAACCAAAAACTGACTTTCAAGTGTCATGGGAAATTAAAATATATAGAACTGGAAACACTGGTAAGTGGAGACCATAACATGTCCAGAGGATTCAAGAGGAATCCTAGAGAGCTACACAAAATAGAGCCTGTGAGGAGACCAGCCAGGAGCCACATCTCCTCTGGCCCAAGCAGGCAGACGATCACAGAGCTCAGAGGGGCTGCTACTATCCCCTTTCTCTCTAAGTTACATGAGCAAAATGTGCCTGGGAAGTGTCAATTTACAGTATCATGACAAATTAAATTGCAATTTCAATGGATCTGTGGATCCTGTTAACCTTGGATCTCAATCTTCCAGCTTTTCTGTCTCACAACAGACCCTTTCCATCTAACTGTAGACAATAGAAAATGGGGACAGCTCCTATTAGTGGCTGTTATCCACTGGGTGGATGTTAACAGAGTTTCAGCATATTTGAAGATACTGGTGTTTTTTCAAACTTCATTCCTCCTGTGTAAAATTGGATGGATAATAAAACATACTTTAGAAAAGCTAAAAACAGATGCTTTATTTTGACATATAAATCCTACCACTGTTGTAGGAGTTTACTATATTATGTTGACTAACACTTAATATTTGTAGCTGTTGAACCACTAAGTAAGGTCAATGGTAGTTAGATCTTGGGTGATCATTCTTCACCAGCAGCTGATCTCCCTTACCAGCTGATATTTCATACCAGATTGTAGTCCCTGTATTTCACTAAAATCAGTTGCAGTTTATATCCTACATTTACCTCATGCCCTGTAGTCAGCTCACTGTGAGGCTGCACAAACCGAGAGTGAGGGAAGCAGCTGTTACATCTGTGCTCTTCAATACAGACAATATATTTGCAAGGAATTACTTTTCAGCATCTTTTCTGAGCTCATGTCCTCTGTGCTCATCTGAGATGACAAACTAATTAATATAGTAAGCAGAATAATGTAATAAGACACCAAGCACCTTCAAAAACTAGAGGTCAGTTTGGGGGATTTTATGTTTTGTTTTCCCAAATGAAAAATAGCAAAGCTTTAAAAGTTACTTCTTTCTCTTTTTCTTATCTTTATTTTTTTCTTTAAGAAGGACTTCCCATATAAGCTACCTTTTGGTTTTGTTTCTACTTGTTTCTAAAAGATGGAAGGCCAAATGTCTGCTCTGGGACAGAAGACACCATTCACCTAATCATGAAAGCATCACAAAAGCAAGTGAAAATCTGTCTACACAAAATTTACTACTTCCTTTCAAAACTAGTTCTGAATTTCATAAGATCTTCCTGAAAACTTTTATGGCAGGTTTTGTCTTTCTTGCTGCCTTCCTTGTCATCTTACCAGCTGGGCCTTGCCATGCTGGGAAAGACAGGATCTGATATGGGAACAGGCGTCTCTGTGGTTTTCCATAGAGAGAAAGTAAGCCAGATATTTATCTGATATAGAAGCATATATCTCCACTGACTTTGAATCCATATTTGGTCTCAAAGAAATTAAAAGGGACACCCCAAAATCTCTCAAGCTGCACCAATATATAGTTAGGGGTATCAAGACTGGTCTTTAGCATTTTTTCCCATTCCTGTGGCAACTGACCTCTTTATTATCCACTAGGAGTTTAGGTATAATACTGTTAACCTGAAAAAAGAACAGACAAACTCCATATGCCAAGGCAAAGTTTAAGGTAAAATAACAAGTCTGGGATCTAGATGAGAAATACAAACATCGAAAAGTCTTGACCAGCACTTTCCTGGGTTGGCTGTCCAGTCCATCTTTGGGTGATCAGACATCGCAAGGTGCCTGGTTACTGCAATTTAGTCAACTTCAAAAATCTTAGTTTGTGGTTGATTTCTTACAACCACTCTGGATGCATCCCTTGTCCGGCTGCCTTCTTGATGATTATTTTGTTGTTACAATTTGTTACATTATTTCTATGCAATCTAATCACAAACCCTACAACGCAAGAAAACTCATCCTTCACTATTTGTACTGTGTTCTAATGGAAAAAAGTAGCATGTAGATGTTTATGCGTACACGTAATTTTTCTACAGATTCTCTCAGCATCCAAGATTTGACAGCTAGAACAGAAAATCATGACAGTATTCTAAGGTTCGGTCTTTGCTTTGAAGAGCCTGTCATTTCATTATTGTGTTGTGTTAGATCAGTCCTAAAGGTAGTTGCAGGGGAAGCCTGTAAGAAAGGCACAACAGGAATTTACCAACTTTGGAGCTGTTTCTGTTACAACTGATGCCAAGACTCTTTCTGACATGGATGCTCTTTCTCAGATAAGTTTTTAGCACATTTTCCTCTGACCTTTTATTGATAATTCTATTGTTGACTTACGCAGAAGAATAGTTAGCGTAATCAGAGCCATGATCCCCTCTTTGCTAGTCAGGAGTAACCAGTAAATTATTTTATTTTTTATTTTATTTATTTCATTTTATTTTATTTTATTTTATTTTATTTTATTTTATTTTATTTTATTTTTCTATCTCCTAGTTCCTCCTCAGATTCCCTAGTTTCCCCCTGTGAATTGTTGAGAAAATGTGATGTTTAATCACTAAAAAAAATGCCAACAAAATTTCTAAAAGGAAAACAACATACACAATTCCATGAATGCTGGTGTGGATGGTAATGAAAACCTTCTTTCATTTATGTGCAACATTAATAGCTGAGTACCTAGGTCCTTTCTCAGGGGAAGAATTGAATTACAAAAAAGTGAGGAGGTGTGATTTCATTTCCTTCTTGCATCTGCAGAACATTGTGGGGTCAACAGTCTTTATTCTATTTGCTTAGTGAATGATATAGAAAATGTGCTTTATAAAGAACATGAACACACCAGAAAAACAAAGATCTATACAAACTGAATGAACACTTTTTCAAAATGGAACTCCACTTAGTGTTTTCCTCCTATTTGGTTAAAAATCTGAGTAAGCTGTGCCAAAGGTTAGAAATACAAGAAGCAATTAGGCATTTATTAGTTTTTTGCTTTGTTAAATATTCTTCAGAATAATGATATCTGCTTTATTTACTACAATTATGCAGACTTCGGACTGCCTTGCTATTATCCAACCTGAATGCACAGAGCTAAATCAGAGGAAGCTTTTAGTGACAAACAACAGGAAACAAAACCACCGCAAATACCAGGTCCTTCAAAGAACAAAGATGAGCTACTATTTATCCTCAAGTGGCACTGGAGAACAATGGAGACAGAAGGAGAATAACCTGTGTCCAAACAAGCTAGTGGCCTGCAGCCTCATCATCCCTGAATTTAGAATCGAAACAAATTTTAAAATCTTACAGATGCTGAGGTTGGCAGAAGTGAGAGTGAGCGGGTTTTAAACACACTGACAGACACTGGCAGCAAGGGAAAAGCTGCAGCAGTTTGCAGCCAGACTCACAAAGGCAGGGGAGCAAGGAACTGGGTGGACAAAGATTAGATATACTGGCCAGGAAATATTGGGGTGCAGGCTGAATACGAAACCCATTGCTCTTTTAATCATTTCACTTTATGCACTGCAGACATAGAGGGACATAAAAACCAACATTTTTTCTTTACAGAAACTGGTTTTGAGACTCTGAAGTCAAGTGTTTTTTGGTTTATTGAATTTATTTGTCATTGCCAAAAGTTTTTGTTGCATTGTGCAGGAAACAGAACTGGCTGCACACAATTCCTTTCCTGCTCTCATCAGGCAGTGTTACCTGAAGTTGCACCTTTCTGGTTGTGCTCTTGCTACAAACAGAAGGCATAAACCCCCCAAGTAATTGCAACTGTGAAACTTCCCCATATAATCCTTCAGAGAAGGAGTGGTGGAATTCCAATCCCAGGTTTTCTCAGGTAGCAAAACCATCTCTTGGTCCCAGTTATGGATGTCTGGCACCTCATCCAGCCTTTGATGAAAGAAAATGCTACAGTTCAACAAAAACCCATGTAAACCTTGGTTCCTAAAGGGTGCTTTTTTAAAACTTGCCACTGTGTTCGTAGTAATGCATTATTATCATCAATACGTATTATAGACTTGGTACTTTCATATCAAAGGTGAACTCTCAGTGTTAATAGGACTGTTCAAGTGAATTTTGAACCAGTTGAAGGTCTTTAATTACGCTAATCTTTTACTTGCAAGCCAAAATTTTATTCTAGTCATATCCAAAATCAGAAAAACTGAGCTAGTTCACGAATTGCACTCACTATTATAGCATCACAGCAAATATATGCTAGGCTACTTTTATCTGGAAAAATATATAGTAGAACTCTGCACATGTCATTCCTTTAACTGTTTATATACAGTGTCCTCAGGAGGAATTTGATATATTTTTTTCACTTAGTCCAGTCATGATTCAATTTCTCACATTCTGAACAGCAGGCACAGATCTATATTTCTTTTCTTTATTTCATTACTAGCTGATAATTTTATTGTATTTCATTTTGAGATTCATCTCATGAACACAGTATGTGTTTTGCATTTAGCTAGATCTCTCTTATTTTTAGATCTTGCCTGATTCACAGTATGCTTAAAAAAAATAAAAAAGCCAGCCACCCAGTAGCTTTTGTTCTTGTAACCATTTAAAATCAATTTGTGATCCTTTCCACTCAATCTTTTTCTTTAAAACTGATAATATTTCCCTCATGAAAAGTTGCTGAGTTGAGAACAATAATATAGGTTAAAATCATATATGCATTTTTCTTTTTAATTGGTTTTATTATATCAGTACATTTTCTTATCACGTTCTTCAAAGATGGGATTGTATCATGAAAAGCTCTGTACAAAAGAACAAATAAAGGGCCCACTCATTCCCTCTGTGACTGCACATCCTGGAAAAGAGATCTCAGCTTGGGCAGTCATGTGAAAAGCTTTCCATCTTCCCTTTTTCAGTCTAAGGTAAAAGTCTTGAATTTTGCTCTCAGAGGTTCTGGGAGGAACAGGGGTTAGAAGTCTTTTCTTCTTGTTATCTACAACCTGTCAAGGCAATCACTTCATCTTCTAAGTCAGGAAGACATCTCGATCTTGTCTACAACAAAGCACTCTAAAACATGGGTCTGCTGGGTGCCCTTTGGGAATTCCTAAACTGAAGCATTACCACTGAATATCCATTCTGTAACATGCTAGCCACAGCCTGGATCCTAGTTTGGGGATATCCCAAGGCACACATCTGCAGCAGCCAGAGCAGCCAGATACATGATCCATGATGAAATTTGCTTCCACAAGGACTACTGCCAGACTGCCTCTGAATTTTGTCTCAATTTGATGCTCATTCCAATACCCAAAGCTCAAAACATTTACTGTTACAATGGAGGAAAGACAATACACGAGTTTAGAAGCTGAGATGTTTTCTGCTTTTTCTACAACCTATAAAGTTTTCAGACAATATTTGGGACTGTAATGGAAAGTGAACTAGAAATGGAGTCACAAAATTCTCTTAGATTCTCATTCCCATGCAGGAAAGTTACATTGCAGACAAACATCACAAGAAAGTAATACTGGTATGAAATGTTTGAAATATTAAAATACAAAGTACTTCAAAACTTTTATTTTTATATCCAGGTGTTCTTTTTGTCACACAGCTTGACATTACAATTTATTCATATATGGGAATTGTTTCAGTATTTAATATTCTTCATTAGCCTGGTAATGCTAATATTTCTTTTAGGTTAATATATCAATGCAATCACTGGTGAAAGTATGCCTTCGATTTCAGGGTTCTTACCGATAGCTAAGATTACGATTCAGAATCTAAATATCCTTTCATACTTATACTGAGGTGAATCTGATATAATAATGAAAAAAGTAAACAAATACACAGAAGTACGTTTTTTGAAATGCATTCTCTTTCCTTATAAATTTATTTGATTTTTCAGTTGTTCCTTGCAATCCCCCAAACAGTTAACCACTGCTTTTAATCTGCCAGCACACAGTACTGTATATATCACTGTTGTGAGGTCTCATGCACATAGAGGCCCACGAGGTTGTAACACTTGTTTGGACACCGTCAACTCATATAGTTTTTCCTGAGTCAAGCATTTGGGACTCTGCACTGGCAAAATAGAAAAGTTTACACAATATTTTCAGACCAAGAGAATGGGATTTATAGTTTGTTCAGCCCTTCCTTACCACGTGTTTTCATAGTCTTTGAATCCTTTGGCACATAAGTGCACAGACAAACACTCTGCAGAAATAATATACAGAAGCCAGACGTGTGGACAAACAGAGGTCTGATGCTTAAATTCTTTCTCTGACTTTGTTTTATTTAGCAATATACAGACACAACCTGTACATCCTGGAGGACCTGATAGGCTTCAAAGAGTCACTTTGTTTTAGCATAGAAAACTATTTCAGCCAACTTGTGGAAAGAGATACTGAGTACTTTCTCTAGAGTTTATGATTCTGATTGTTTTTTCCACTTCTTTTGTCTCAAAAAAATAACCTTTCATCTTTCGTATATGTAAAAATACCAAAATGAGATTTAGTTGCAGAGATACTGACAATCATAGGAGTTTGGTTGTCCAGCGAGACAAACTGATGCTTTTATTGTGGCAAAGACAACTTTTGATGGAAAAAAAGGGTAGAGCGAACTATGTAATCCAAGTTGTCACTTGCTGTTCAGGCCTTTGTCTTTATCAACTGTTATCAGTGACACTACTCAGTAAGAATATCTGTAAGCATTTGAAGATGTAAATAATGTCAGTTGCTTCCAAAACAGAAAGGTTGGGTTTTTTAACTTTCATGTGGCTGTCTCTAAGGTCTACTGAACTCAAGCTGTGTATCTTGGCTGATTATATCTAACATACTATACCTGTTTGCTGCAAGCTTGTAATGGTTTTTAAGTCCTGCACAGAGAAGCAGACATCTAAAAAAATGTTTGAACAGCAAGCTTAGCATAGCCACATTACTACATGGCATTCAGCTGTGTAAGGTTACAGAGTTATTGGTGTGCTGCAAACTGAGAGCATAGATTGTCTTTCATATAAAATATGTTTGACTTTATCTGTAACAAAGTAAGCAGAAATCACATACTCTGAACTGCAGCTGTGGCAGTTTTAATGTTTCTGTAAAATTCTTGTTTCTGCAGTAGCAGGGCGTCTCTTTGAGTTTCCTATCAGATGTCAAGGGAATTTAAAATGAAAGAAAACCTTGAGTGAAAGAAAGCTCTAGGACAGATTTGTGTTATAGAATTTTTATATGTTAATTGTACTTTATTTGACTTCTTAATGTTATTGCAAGTTCTCAGCAGAAAAAATTTAAAGAACATTTCATGGGTAAAATACTAGCAATATATAAGTAAATATTATAATGAAGAAAGACGGGAAGTTCTCCTAAGGAAGGAAAATCAGTAGCTCTCAGATCCTCAATGTCCTAGTGAACGAGCTCTGTTCAAAATTCTCCTGGAGTCCCTATGGTGCTAGGATTCTTTCCTTTACAAGCAGTGTCGGTGCATTTTGCTAGACATGCAATGTTGGGAGAGGGACCTGTCATTTTGGGAGAACGTGAACTGTGAACAGGAGGAATGGTGTGTTTTTTGAGAACAACCAGAGGAAAATCTTGATCTCATACAGCTTCAGTAAAATGAAGTGAACATTGAGCATGTTGGAGCAGACTGCTTGCTTAAGCGGGTCTTTTGGGGTCCTTTGAATTTCATTTACCTGAAAAATTATTTAGCTTTGGGATTTTCCACTCCTTTTTTTTTGTTTGTTTGTTCGTTTGTTTAACACAGTTATCAGTGTTTTGCATCAGTCTCTAATCTGGATTACGCCTTTTAGGCAGTGCTGGAGCATAAATGATAAATAGAAATTACACAGAAATCGTATCTTTCTCAAATACTACTTAAGATACAAGAATATAATATATGCAGATGGACCATCAAATCTCTGGGGGATTTTATTGCTTTCTGCTTTAATTGATATTTCCCATTGATACAAAAGACAGTTTACATATCAGAAAGGTGGCATGGACATGTGAATTCTGAGCATGAATTGCCAATATCAAATTTTAATGGGAGTCTTAGCCTAGCCTACATTGCATCTTCAAGTATATTGTCCTAGGACAGTAATTACAGTCTTTTATACAAGACCTATTTTAGGATACTGTTTTTATATAATGTATATTTTTATCTTGACTTTGAAAGATCAGATCCTGTTTGTCATGTAAATTCTGCCTTGTGAATGCTTCAGTGACTTAAAGGAACATCTCAGCTTCCAAGAAAATGAAGCAGCAGTATTTTTCCTGTGATTGCCATGTATATGCAGTTTTCTTCCAAATTTTTCTGACTGAAATAAAGGTGATGGGGGGAGGTGGAAGAAGATGTTATGGCAAACTTAAAATAAAGTCCATTCACAAATGATACGACTCAAACAGATTGTATTTAGTTCTACTTGGAGTCAAAATAAATTAAAAAAACAAAGTGTTTATAATATGCAGGCTGAATGCTCAGTTCCAACACAAAAGTTAATGGAGGTCTTCTTCCTTTTTCTTTTTCTGCTGTGTCTTCCACCTGGGTAAACTTGAACACAAGAAGCTTAACCAAGGTATCCTGTAGTGAGTTCCTGGTACAAGTCTTCCTGCACAGTATCCCTTCAGCTTTTAGGAGTCTTGCTTCAGTCCTTTTGGGATCACCCAGGTCTGTGAGCTGCAAGTAGTATTAAAAAAAACCAAACAAGTGATATTTAAAACAGTTGCTTTAAAATCAAGCAAATTGAATGTCTAAAATCATGCCACGAAGAAATTGTTCAAGAAGGAGGAATTCTCATCAGTTTTGCCAGTTTTTACCGCCTGCAAATTCAAGTGAGGGTATTTTTTTTCATATTGATAGAGGTACTGGGTATAATAGATATTTTTCATGTCTTCCAGTAACCTACCCTGTTTTCCTTTCACTCTGCATATCGTATCTGCTTAGAATAAAAAGATGTCACAATTGCCGTAACCCTGGTGTTCCTAAGTTCAGCAGCTGTCTTGAGATGTATGCACACTGCTTATTTTCAAACATGCAAAACTACTCGGAGGAGAGCAGAGGAAAACGAAGAATTCAAAGTGATTACCAGAGTACCTTATAAATAATATGTAAAACAATGGTATGGAAATGTGCCATGGTATAGTTATAATACATTGCCACAAGAACTTTTTATTTAATTACATACCATGGAAAAAGAGTCTCCAAAACCAGGCAGAATTTTAGACAAAGCTAAATAATTCTTTAATGCTTCATAAAGGGGGCAACTGCATCCTCACTTCCTGTTGTGTAGGCAAACTTAAGGTTAATAAAGGACATTAGGGCAACAAAACTTTTCCACTGGCGAGCAAAGCAATGAGTCTGGACAAAAGTCACACCATTTTCTCTTCACTTCCAGGATTTGGGATCTATCTCTCAGTTTTAGGAAGACTGCCGAGTTCCGCAAGTAAATTACTACCTGTCCCAGAAACCTATGGGATTATATACATTTGTGTTTCAGTCTGACAGTAATGTCTTTGTAAGGATAATCCAGCAGAGACTGTACTATTGAAAGTGATCTGCTGAAGTGATAAAAAATTTCAAGATTTCAACAATTTGGCCATGGCATTTAAATGATACAGGCTGAACTCTGAACACATCCTAAATTATATGGTCAGGTAACTCAGAAAACATATTCTGCATAAAAAGATTTCTCTGATATCACATATATAAAGCATATACAAAAATGTAAACAATGTGAAATGTATATAAACAATGTGAAAGACACATATATTAATGCCAGAATGAAAGTACAATAGTTTTTATCTCATAAAATATAACTCAACAAGCATATGGTCCTTATTTCATACAAGCCTCTTAGTTCTCTTCTAGTTTAGGAAAAGTGATTTGAAATATGTGTGATACTACATATACACTCTTGGGTCTGTCTATGAATTCATTATATGAGTTCCTATTTATGTTATTTTTCATTACAAAACAGTCGGAGGAGATTAAGTTTTTCTGAAGATGAAATCCACATGTTGGTAAATTAGGCTGTTACGTTTCCTACATCTTCAGAGTCAATTACTGGTCAATTCGTATGGCAGAATTAAAACTAATAAGGAAGCTGACAAACTGGTGCCTCAGCTACTATCAGTAAATTTTAAATATAAGCTGCATTTTATATAAATCTGTGAGAGTAGGCATCATCCCGAGAACTTTTTATATTATTAGTACCACTCAACAATTTAATTTCATGGCTAACCATCTTTTATTTTTCTCTCTCTTTTTTTTTTTAATTTTTTACTCTATTGTAGGACATGAAGACTTGTGAATACTAAAACAGAAAGCCTGTCTGTGTACAAAAGAGAGGAATCCTTTTCACTAGCACATTTAAGTATAGACTTAAACCCAGCAGTCAGATCTCTGCTCTACCACGCTCTGAATATGAAAGACCAGGTAGGGTATGTTAGCATGATATTACTATAGCTTTTTTGAAGAAGATTTTCTTCCTGTGGTCCATTTTATCTTTGCCAGTTATAAGTTATTTCAAACTGGAGTTCAATGTCTGTAGCTTCTGAGGCACACCAGCTGCCATGCTGCAGTGCAGCACTGACCTCTGTGTTCTGGATGACTCCAACAGAATTGTTCGAGTCATTTGACATTAAAATAATGTTCAGTGACTCTGTCATTTTCAACCAATTTCCTGAATAATTTCAAATCTATTAATATACAGGAAACTGCTGCTTGACAAAGGTTGGATTCTGTGAATGCAGGAGCACCAGTTAATTTTTAACTTCCCTTATTATCTGAAATGAAACCTGATATGACAGACTCATTTTCAATACCAGATAGTGAGGAAGATGGAAGCAATGCACACAACTGACATCCTTGTCTGAAAAATTGCAGTAATCTTTTATTTTCCTTGTAGTCCAATATTTTACATGAAAAAAAGAAAGCTAAGCTAAAAATATAATGCTACTGCACCAGGCTTAGGAGACTTTGCTCCAAAAACTCATGGAAATTTAGGAGAAGAAATTTGAGTTTAAATAGGAATTTTGCATTTACACCTGTAGCTTATTAACTGAGCCTGTTGATTACAGTTACAAAAAACCCAGCAACAATTTCTTTCTTTATTAGGCTTCTTGGCTGGAATGAAAACAGGAGAGCTAACTGTTTTATAATAGGCAAAATCTAGATCTTGTTACTGCTTCTTTCAATGTTAGCTCCATTTTTATTTTTCATGATTTTACCTAATGACAATATTAAATAACAAAAAAAAGCCTGACACTTTAAGGTGCTGAGCTCCCTTAAAAATTATGCCCAATGCATTTTTAACTTACCTGTTACATTTTAGACAGCTAACAATTCCAGCTGTGAAGTGTACACCTGATTATTTTTTTCATGGCATCTTAGAGTGTATGCACTAAAGGGTGTCTGTGCCAAGCTACTTAAAGCTTGGTGAAAAGATCATTGCCCTGCTGAAGTGACTGACTACATATTTTGAGTCAGTAAGAACTGAATCATTAAAGAGTTTATTTTCAGCAGACATAAAAAGGAATGATGTTGCTGGATTGAAAGTTATGACATATTGTTTTACTTTGATGAATATTGAAGATTGTCTCTTAAAGAAAAATTGAAGACCGCAGATCTTCACATGTCAAAAAATAGATAAGCCCAAGGGGGAAAAAGGAAAGGGAACCACGAGCTAAAAATTGAACTGTTGAGATGTGGTGATCATTGTAGTCATTATACTGCTGTCAATTAGGTTAGCAAGTAGCTCTGGAAATGGTATTGGATGACAAAGTAATGGAAAACTTATTTTGACTGCAACCAATTGGCTTACAGCAAATTAGCTAATGAGTGACTTGAGCTTTCAACTCAAAGGTGGATTTCTCAAACTCTCAATCTTTTGGATAAATACCTAAAATAAGTTAGATCATTATCTTCTTACAAGCAACATCTTTGGAACACAGAAAACAAACAGCTCTTACTGAATTTTCCCCAAATACTTCTGGAGAAATGGAAAATCTGCGTATCTCTCCTTCTTTGAAATAGGCAGACTCTGAATATTCCTTTCTAGCAATTCCCAGCACTCACAGAGGAACACATAGAAAGGCAGCAGGCCTCGCTGGGCAGGAGACCAGCTTTAGCACTGGTGTAAGGAAAAGAACAACTGTAGAACAGGACAACTTTAGGGGAAAGAAAGTCTGGTCAGCTCAATGAACACAAGCCTGGAACCACGTGCAAAGAGTATGACCATATCCAAGGAAGTGACAAATTTGCTTTGTGGCCTTCAAAGCATGGCCCATCTCTTTCTTTACTCTCTGTACATGCTGGGTGCAGTTTGGTTTCTGGAAGAAGCTAGACATCATGTTTCCATTCAGTCTTAACAGTCTGATCCATTATTTTTAATGTAGTTAAAGAAAAGATAATTTCCATTTAACACTGCTGAACAAAATCCGGTAATTCTTCAGCATAAGTAGTTAATGTTAGGTATGCAAGAAGTGGGAAAATGTGCCAGAGATATAGAAAAGCTATTAAAGCATAACTTAACTCCTCATCTCTAGTCAGAGTTGAGACAATCTAAATAAAGTTTTGACATTATGCCATGACTTCGAACAAGATAGTGCTCTTAGGTAAATTCTTAATCTAGTCACATGACAGATATGAAGGTTGATTAGCTCAGTTCTTTATTTAGAGTTAATTGATGTAAACAAGTCTGAAATTTAAACACATGTATCCGTACAGGCTTTTCATATGCATACCAAAGCTATTTTTCAATTAATATAAGTTAAATGGATACATCTTTTAATACAGGAAAACCTTACTTTGCAGTTTAAGGCACTGAATGGCCAGATTTCTGTGCGTTTGTCTCACACAGAGTAGGAGAGGAAAGCAGTAATAATAGCCATGAGTCAAAGTTGCAGTAGCAGGTTTCAAACTGTAACATCTGTATATGTTCACTAAAAATATGGCTCTAATAATTGCAAGATCGTTCTGTCCAGTGTTTATTACAGTGGTGATGTACTGATGACACAGTGCAGTTTTATAAAACCCAGACTCTTTAATCCATTTTTCTTGTCTCTTTGGATGGTGGCCATACTTCAGCTGCACTGCACTCCTGAAAAATTAATGAAGAATGCAGAATGGCTTTTCTGTCAGTAGCTTCGCAGCAGGATTGTGGAATTCTTGCTGTAGATAAAAAAAAAAACAAAACTTTGCATGAATGTGCAGCCATGCTGGAGACAGGAAACCTGAAATGCTTTCCTATAGTTCACATAAGACTAATTCAATCAGGTGATAAAGAGTTTTCATTTCATTCATCTCATTTTTGAGGATTCCACTTATTCTTTAAAAATGCAGTTCTTGATATTTTGCAACATATCAAGAGAAGCAGAAGAGTTTGTTTAGAATATAAACCCATTTCAGCTGTGAATTCTCAGCTTATTTTTGACTATTCTGGTTTCTATTGACTTTTTGTAACCACTTTTCCTACCTCTTATTTCACTTTTTTTTTGTTACCACTTCAGTTTATTTTTTTAGAAAACATTAGGAAAATATAATTTTTAGGATACCCTATCCTAAAGTACCCCAAGTCCTCAGCAGGCAAGAATTAGGTGCACTAAGATTTCTAGCAGTCTTGCAGAGCACCTTTCCAATTTTTCTGTGTTGTCTGGGACTGAGGAGTGTCTTTTTATTCTACATAATTCTGAACAACGCTTAGGACACCAATGTTCAGCACCTAGCAGAAAAGTCCTATAAAATGTAAAGACTAATAATATATAATTATATATATATAATAAATAAATAATATCTATGTATCTAGGGAACAGCAATATTGTGATCATCCGTAACAAAAATACAGGAATTTCAATTAGACAGAAAAAATATCTACAGTTATGTCGTGTTTATCTGTACAAATAAAAATAAAAACATGATTACTATCACATTTCCATTGAAAAGGTTGATAAAGGAAACAGTCTTCTTTTTCATCTTCTATGGAATGAAAAACATGGCATTACTTCTGGCAAGTGAAAAGGTCCTTCAGAGTAGTTGCTCTTCAAGAACACATTAAGGAGAATGTTGCTCTTTATCCTACATGAAATAACTTGTACTGAATTCACCAGTAAAAATTATTTTTTACTTGTGAATTCAGACAAGTTAATACTAAGCATATACAATTCTTAAGAGAACATTAACATGTTAACAAGAGGGCAATAAAACATATACCCTAACATATGATCCAATCCAATTCCAACTGAAAGGATTAGAAAGACTACCACTTAGAAAACATTCACCCAAGCCATTAGGGAGGCAGGTTTTTGAAGTTCAAGTGTTTGTTATTAAAATGAAATTTTCAAACCATTCCTAAATAAAAAAAAAAAAAAAAGGCAAAAAAAGAAGAAAAAGCAGCAGCAGTTAACCAAACAGCAGAAAACCTGCAGCATAGGCTGGTAATCTGAGGGCAATTTTTTTAATCACATTTTACCGCAGCAGATAACACAATTGATGAAACACAGCCCATCATATAATTATCTCATACTACTGGTATGGTTAAAACAGAACAGTAACTATATACTTCTGCCCCTTCCCTGTCCAAAAACAGTCTCGAAAATACTATGGACTTCTAACATAACACAGACTACTTACCTTTAGCCAGCCAGGCTGTAGGGACTCTACAGAGCAGTTTATCTGTCCAGCCACTAATGATGACATATACATGATTAGGGGAAGACAGGCTGCTTCCACTGCTCGGTGGGGCTTCTGGTCCAAATTGCACAAATACTTCTGGATGGCATGAATTCCTTTTCAGAGAGGAAAAGGGAGTTATTTGATCTATTTCCTGAAAACAGTCATCAGCTTAAAGTAGCACCAGAGACTTGTTTGAAGTGTCCAGAGCATTAATGCCAGGATCTCTTCAAATATTTGTCATTAACACAGAATTTCAGTTCTATGAGGTTATCACCTAGCAGCTAGATCACGAAAAACACCTGTTTGTACAAAAACTGCAAAGCCAGTGGTGAAATTACTTATGTACTGAATTATTAATTATATTCGTGATCTATACAATAACTAGCCAGTATAATAAATCATAAAACTACTCATTGATTACATTTTTTCAGAGAGTGGGAGGTCTTTAGCAACCTGCAATAGTATTATCCTGAACCAATTACAGTTCCTCATTCTGCAAGGAGTGTGGCAGAGGAAAACTGCATCACGGAGAGGAAAAATCATTCAGTCGTTCTGGATTTGTACCAAGCTAAAATTTTCCAAAAGGCAGGATATTGAGTTCTTGCTGATGGTCTTAATAAGAACTTGTCTAATAGCACCCCTTTGTAGGAACTCTGAGTATGTATAGAGTGTAATCAAATAAATTGGATAAACACTTTCTCTTAATGGTCTTGTAGTGATTTTAGTGACTGAAAATTCAGATGCTGTCAGATATTCTACGTGTTTGGTTTGTAGTGTAAAAATAGTAGGCAAACTGCATTACTTCAGACTGTTCCAAGGATGAAAACATGACATAGGCTTGGCATACTTTCCATATTTAACTTGACCTACAGCAGTTTTTCATCATTTAAGTAGTGAAAGGATAGTGGGGGGAGGGTGCCACTACATTTCTTCAGAAAAATGGTTCGGAATAAATCTTTATGATATAATTTACTCAGTTCTTTTGTCCTCCCATTCCATTTGTGTGCTCAGCACTCCAAACTGATTATTCCCCAAATCAAGTTAATAGGCCAATTAGTTGAAAGTAAAGGTAAATTAGACATTGTAAATATAGCACAATTATATTTACTGACAGTTAATGAACTGCTGCAGAAACAGCACATCCACAAAGGAATATCAGGAAGAGGAGTAAAAAAGACTGATCTGAAAGTGTAATTTGTTAAATATTTTTATGCTAGAAAAGTTTTATTTTATTCCCTCTCCTTTCATTGTTATCAGCATTGCCATATTATTATCAATAACAACCAGGATATAAGTAAGTAAAAAATTATTGTCTTTTCTAAAGCATGGAGTATAGTCAGTCTTGCTGAGCAGCAGACCTTCACCACTGATAACTTCAGTACTGTACTCTCTTGACACCATTAGGTCCATCCAGTAGTTAACAGTCATTGTGAAGGTCAAAGTGGAAAATAAGGATTGCCAACAGCAGGAATTTCAAGATATGGCTAAGTATCTTTAGATGTTTGCTGCAAATAAACATTGAAAGTCTTGAAGGCAAACTCACAGATTACAAAAATGGTTAGAGATTTTAATTCGTTCCTTTCATCCCTTTCCGTTCTCCACCCTCATTCCTCTCAGCTTTTAGCAACAAAGCCATCAAACATCCTGGTTCTACCCCTACTGCTTTTGCAACATTGAATGCTTGCTAGACCTAGAGCTTGGATGACATCTTAGGTGGAATTCAATAAACAAAGGGATCTTGTTGCCATTTTAGATGCCCTGGTGCCATTTGAATTGGATCATCAGTGGCAGGTAGAAGCTATACAAGAAAACTCATGGTGCCTAGAATGGCATCAAATCCTTTCTTTAAGCAACTCAATCAAACGTCTCATATCACTTCATGCATCTAAGAATATGAGCTGGAATCCAGTTTGAAGATAAGGTGGGACTAAAATTTTGTGTCTAGAGTCAGGATTCTAGGTGAGTGTCAGATACCCTTGCTCCCTTTCCAGTCACTGGGCTTGTTTTAGCTGCCAATATGTCATCTTCTTGTGACATGACAGGCACTCTGAGGTGTAAGTCCTGGCCTCCATCTGCTGCTCCAAAAGGTGTGTATCTCACGTAGGTCCTGGTGCATTTATTTGTCAGTCCTGTGCAGTTGTATAAAGCTGTATGGAATGGCACAGACATTTCAAATTATAGCAAGCAAGTATATAAATGGACAGCTGAGCTGGATGTTAGCTGGCCTTTTCACATGCAGCTGTGATCAGATCAACTGCTTTGAATCCCACTGTTAGAACCTGTATGAAATAACCCTGTTCCTCCTAAAGTCAGCAAGAAAACAAGGCCCTTCCAGAAAAGGGTTCATGAAAATTTCACTTCAGAGCATCAGCATTACTTCTCACTTCGATGAGGACCCTGTTCTGAAGCAGCCTGCAGCTCGTGCACTGGAGCTGACAGCCCAGGTGGGTATCTCAGGTGGCACACGGGTCTAGACACGTTTGCATGATCAGCCGAGTCATGGAGCACCCCAGCCTAACGACGAGCAGGCAGCAGGAGACACACACGTAAGCAGTGGCTGAGTCTGGGAGAAGGCCCAAAGCTCATGGGGATCTACAGGTTAGGGCCTCACGGACAAGGTGCTTCCCCAGCCGATCAGTGATCTCAGCCGTGAACAGCAGAAAGGCCATGATGAAGCAAAATCTTCTGATATTCTGTACCCTCCTTTGTGAGGCTGCCCTGAGCCGTTGTCCAGTCGGCAGTAGCCAGCTGTTGCCTACGCAGCCTGTCTGGGACTTTGGGAGGACATTTAACTCATTCTAAATGTTGAGCAGTCAGAGCAGTTCCTGTGCTGGAATGTAATTCCAGCAGGAATTAAAACATAGATTGTAATGCTAAGTCAAAAGGTTGACTTTAGCAGGTCAACATTACCTATGCATTTCCATAAGTATTCAGTGTTTGGCCGATTTTATAAAGATACTTAATGAGCTAAAATATTTGAGTGGATTTGTTTAATTTTAATCCCACAAAACCACTTCAAAATTTTACCATGTCATTCAAAATGAAGTCTTCAGCTTATGTGACAGGACATAACTATATATTTTCTGTTACAGGATGTTCATTGTGGATAAATGCATTAAAGACTGTGAAGTTAGCCATATTGTATGTTTTATAATTATCATAGTTGTTGACTGAATGCAAATGCATTTCCTTTAGAAATTCATATTATCAGAGTACACTTTGAATCTTCATATAGTTCAAATGGAAAAAAAAAAGACAAGAAAGGAACCCTAATATTCCCCTTGTCTTATATTATTACTGCAGCAAAACTGTTTCTTGCTCATTTTAGTGGCAGCCACCAGTTCAGGAGTTAATATATTTCCTGGTAATTTCAGCAATTCTGATTAACCGTCATGGTGCTATTTCAAAATATAGATTACAATGTTTGCATAGCTGAGCCTCATAATTATATTCTCTCAGTGTAAAGCACTTGTATTAGGTATATTGTGGGAGACAGAAGCAAATTCTAAAATTAACATTATGTCAGTGTAAAGGCCCCTTTCCCCAAAGACAGACTCCTGCCTATATTTAGTATTATCTGGAGATATCTGCAAATGTCATATATGACCTTCTGTTTTTACTTGACCACTTCAGGCTACATACAAGGTAAACATTTAGCTAGACTTTTCCACTTTTATGAATCCAAACCATTTCCTGCCAAAAGCCCACCTTGAAGTCTCTGCAAATATTTCCCTGTCTCTCTGTGCAAAGAGCTTTACCTTACTGCAGTTTAATAAATTTTTACTCACCTCTTTCAAAACATAAAGGTCATTAGTGTGCTCTTTCTTCTTTTCCCTCCTGAGATAAAAATTATTCTGAGGACAAATTTAAACCAAAAACCAAAAGAATAATATTACTTAGGCTTCTAATATTTAGCTAAGGCTATTAAACGCTTTTTGTTCCACCCATCCCAGTATTTCAGATATAGAGTGAATTCCATCCAGCAGCTGGTGATCTCTGATGTCACTGTGTAAAACCAAGAGGGGTTTTAGGACCACAGGAAAATTCCATATGGATCTCAGGAGGCCTTGTAGTTCAATATCCTCAGAGTAGGGTCAGCTGTGATATTTTCCCCCCTGGTGAGGACCTTCTGCTCCAGACCATAGCTGACCAGTCCAACAAGGGCCCAGCCTTCTGAAGATCCAAGCTACCCAAATTCCTTTTGAAATGAGCTGGTGGTAAAGAACTTCTACCAGTCCCCACAGATTTCAATAGGGAATCGAAGGTACTCAGCTGCTTACAGGCTCAACCCAGATAAAAGAATAAAGCATTTGTAGGGGAGAAGTTTCTTGCAAGGGAATTATTTTTTTTTGTACACTCACCAATTAAAGAGCTGTCCCCTGGGCTACCAGAAGCACTGCAAATCTTGTGAGCCTGTGTCCTTTCAGCAAATGAAGAAATACATAGGGGGCTTGCTCCAGAAAGCCAAATCAATTTCAAACTTAGTGACTCATGAGCTTTGTTGAATTTAGTGCAAGAACAAACAGTTGTTTCAAGGAAATAAACAGTACAATTCAAAGTACAAGCTTTAAATCATTAAAAAGAAACAAAAGCTTGCTCTCAGCACAGTTGTTATTCTTTTTTGATTCTTTAAAATCATAACATAAGAGTTTAGAAGATGGTAATGTGAGGGCCTGGACTCTGCTGTGCCTCCATGAGCTGTGCAGCTTTGAAGAATCTACACAACTCTTCATCTAATCATCAGCTAGAGTTACCCAGTGCCTTCTTTTGATTTCACTGGAAATTATGCTAGCAGAAGATGATTATGCTGGCAAAGACCAGGTACCTCACAGTGAGACACTGAACAGAAGAGTCTCTGAATAGTCACCTTCATTTTATAATGTAATTTGTAGCCTTTAACAAATTTTACTAGAAAATAAAGCAGTTGTAATAAATGCTACTCCTAGAATAAATATATAAAATCCCATTGAAAATTCCCTTCCTTAGAATAAAAAAATATGTTCCCTTATGCCTTCCAGAATTCAATAAAATATTCATTGATGTTGAAAGGGTGGAAGGGAAAATCTCATCACTTGTGTTTGCTCTTTTTCCTTAACTCTTACTTCTCATACTCTTTTCTCAAATATAAAGAACACTTATACTGATTCTTTTATTTAATTTGAGCCTTAAAAAATGAATTTACTTGCCATTTATAAGAAATATATTATCTGAATTCCTACTGTTTTCACTCTGTATCCACAGAGTTATGATGTCTTTATACAGTTTGCAAATGAAAGACCCCACTATGGCTTTGTAAAAAAGCAGTGGAGAGTATTTCACAGAATATTCTGAGTTGAAAGGGACACACAAGGGTCATAGATTCCAGCTTTTACTTCAATGGCCTATAACTAAGCTGTGACTGTGGAAAGATGTGATATGATGTAATCATGACAGCATGATGTAATAGAATTATATGGACCTCTACAAAAGCAAAACTAAATTGATTTTACCCATAGTGGACTAGGAAGAAATCAATACCTCTGCCTGATAAGTTAGTGTTGAGACATCTGAAGATGAGCAGAGTGGCCCTTCATCTCTAATCTGACACCTAATGTACTCAGTAATTCCTCATAAATTAATTTTTTGGCCCCAGGTTTATTCTCTTCTCCCTTGAAATCCAGTGCCTGTATCTAGACATTTTGGTTGAGCAGACAACTAACACAAGCACTCTGAGCTGTGTCTTTTTATGATCTCTGTCACAAGACCTGATCTCACAATTAGATCTGTGTGGGTAGATACCTTCTACGTAGCCCAGCTGGCCTAATTCATTACACACAGTTGTGACCAAGAAGAGCATTAAGAGTCTGGATCAGATTTGTATGGGGTTTGGTGAGATAGAACATATAATTTCTTCTAGAAAGCATTCCTTTCCCTAACTGGACTGACCTTGAATTTATGTATTTGTTTTAAAATTTAGCATTCTTACACTACTGCTTTAATTTTATGTCCATGTTATATTTTAGTATTCAATAATATTGAAATGGCAGGAGGAAATATATGTGTTAAAAGGCTTGAATGGACTAATCTAGTGCTTTCCCTTCAACAACTATGCTTAGATAGAATTCCTAAGTAAGCAAATTTCTGAACTTTTACAGGCAGCCAACATATTATCTAAGTAACTATGTTCTATTTATGATTTTATGGAATATTCGTGATTCTTCCAGTTTTACCCTCTGTCCTTCACCATACGGCCATACAAAACTCTGATTTTAGTCCCAGGAAAACTTGTGGAATTTTCACATTAGTTTTCATGATAAATTTATCAAACAATTTATGAGAAAATGTGAACGAAAATTCCCCAGTCCACTGATACATCCAGAGCTGCCCTGTCCCAGGTGCAGAATCTGGAGCTTGCCCTTGTGAAACTTCATACTGTTGGTGATGTCTATCTGCTGTGGATGTTGTCTATCTGGACTTCAGCAAGGCCTTTGACACTCTCTCCCACAGCACACTCCTGGAAAAGCTGGCAGCCCACGGCATGGACAGGTGCGCTCTTCACTGAGTTAAGAACTGGCTGCATGGCTGGGCCCAGAGAGTCGTGGTGAATGGTGCCGCTTCCAGTTGGTGGCCAGTCACTAGTGGGGTCCCCCAGGGATCAGTGCTGGGGCCAGTCCTGTTTAGTATCTTCACTGATGATCTGGATGAGGGGATTGAGTCCACCATCAGTTAATTTGCAGATGACACCAATCTGGGAGGATGCATCGATCTGTTGGAGGGCAGGAGGACCCTGCAAAGGGATCTGGAGAGGCTGGATAGATGGGCAGAGTCCAACAGCATGATGTTTAACAAGCCCAAGTGCTGAGTCCTGCACTTTGGCTACAACAACTCCCTGCAGCACTACAGGCTGGGGGCAGAGCGGCTGGACAGAAAGGGACCTGGGGGTGCTGGTTGACAACCAACTGAACGTGACAAGCAGTGTGCCCAGGTGGCCAAAGAGGCCAGTGTCATCCTGGCCTGTATCAGGAATAGCGTGGCCAGCAGGACAAGGGAAGTCATTCTTCTGTACTCAGCATTGGTGAGGCTGTACCTCGAGTACTGTGTCCAGTTCTGGGCCCTACAGTTTAGGAAGGATGTTGAGATGCTTGAACCTGTCCAGAGGAGGGCAACAAGGCTGGTGAAGGGCTTGGAACACAAGCCCTATGAAGAACGGCTGAGGGAGCTGGGGTTGTTTAGCCTGGAGAAAAGGAGACTCGGAGGTGACCTTATCACTCTCTACAAGTGCCTGAAAGGTGGTTGTAGTCAGGTAGGGGTCGGTCTCTTCTCCCAGGCAACAACTGACAGAACAAGAGGACACAGTCTTAAGCTGTGCCAAGAGAAGTTTAGGTTAGACGTTAGAAGAAAATTCTTCACTGAAAGAGCTGGAATCATCTGCCCAGGGAGGTGGTGGAATCACCATGCCTGGACATGTTTAAAAAAAGACTGGACATGGCACTCAGTGCCATGGTTCAGTTGATGAGGAGGTATTAGGTCATAGGTTGGACTTGATGATCTCGAAGATCTTTTCCAACCTAGTTCATTCTGTGATTCTGTGATTCTGTGATTGCTCAGCCCTGTAATTTGTTGAGACCTCTCTGCAGGGCCTTCTCGGCATAGACAATCTCAGGAGAGGGTATTTCAGGGACCCATAAGGGTACTGGTGAGCTTTCAGTGTAGCTGCCTTGGAGACTGAGGAAATTAGGCAGCTGTGTACCTTGCCTAGTCTCACAGAGGAATCTTCTGTTGTGGGATTGGTGAAGGTTGAAGAATGATAAATCATGATTGCCACCAACAATATCACACCAACCGAGACTCCCCAGTTCCCATTCATAAGCTGATGTGTTGACTGGAGAGCCAAGGAGTGACCAACAGTACTCACTCAGCCTTTAATATTCCCATATGGCCAGTGTAAAATTCTAATGGAGAATGGAGACTAACAGTAGATTATTGTGGACTGAATGAAGTCATGGCACTGCTGGGTGCTGCTGTGCCAAGCATGCTACAGCTTCCATATGAACTGGAGTCAAAGGCAGCCAAGTGATACATCATAATATATATCACTAATACATTTTTCTCAATCCTTTCGGTGGCAGAGTGCAGACCACAGCTCACTTTCCCCTAGAGCAGCACCCAGTACACCTGGAGATGACTGCCCTATGGATAGAAACACATCTCTCCTCTCTGCCATGGACTGATCCAGACTGCACTGGATCAGGGAGAAGCTCCAGAACACCTGTGGTACATTGATAATACTATTGTGTGGGGCAATCCAGAAGAAGTGGTTCAGAGAAAGGGAAGCAAATAGTCAAAATGTATACAAAAGCTGGTTTTTATATACAAAAATTTTTAAAAAAAGGCCAACAGGAGATGTAGTTTTAGGAATAAAATGTCAAGATGGACATCATCTGATCCCAATGGATGTGATCAACAAACAGCTACATCTCAGCCAACTAATAAAAGGTTTCTCAAGCATCATGGTTTTTTAGAGAATGCAGGTTCCAAATGACAATCTGCTTGCCAGCCCTCTCTATCAAGTGACCTGGAAGAAGAATGATTTCAAATAGGGCCCTGAGCAATGACAAGCCTTTGAAAAAATCAGACAGGAGATAGATCAGTTCAGGTGAATCCCTGCTGAAGAGACTCCAGTGTATAATAAATTACCAGAAAGTGAGAAACAATATGTTTACTTGTTTACTTGTTTACTGATGGTTTCCTACTGCCACGTTGTAACAAAGCCTCAGAGGTGGAAGTCATCTGTGTGGAGTCCCCTGTGACAAGTCTGGAAACTGCTGAAGAAGAAGGGAAATAAAGATAGTTTGCAGAGGTGAAAGCTATCCACTTGGCATTAGGCATTGCTGAAAGAGAAAAATGGCCAATACTTTATCTGTGTACTGACATCAGGGAGGAGAGGCGACGTATAGATAGGCTCATGGTTGAGGGGGTGGACTTGATGTGAATGTGAAACCTGCACTGCAATTATCAAGGCAATCAGTTAAAGCCTGTGTGGTATGAAGGACAATGGCTGAAATACAAATACAGGGAGGCCTGGAAGATTGACTCCATCACACTCCCACCATCTGCCAAGTCATGGGGCCTGTCTCTGCCACTTTGGATTCAGGGATCTCAATCCAACTCCCCTTCGATTGCACTATCAAGGGTATGACAGTAAAAATCACCCAGATTAATGAAAAATGAATTTTGATGAAACCACACAATCTCAGAAGTGATGGAATCAGATCTGACTTCAGCATGCAACAACCCAGCACCACGCACCATCTTTCCTGCTCTGGAAGACTGTTATGACCAATGGTGTCCAAAATCATGGACGAGAAACTCAATAAAGATTTTTATAGGGATTTGCCCATAGACTAAGAGAATGCTAGCTGTGTATATGTATCATAAGACAGGAAAGATGATGGTGGTTAGCTGGGATGTAACAGAAACTGTGGGACCTGGGCACGACTTAAATGCTATAGAATAATGGTTGGATACTATCCTGGTTTTGACTGGGATTGTTATTTTACTTCCTGGTACCTGATACAATGTGGTGTGTTTAGATTATGAGAATAATGTTGATAACATACCGATGTTTCAGTGGTTGCTGAGTAGTACATACCTTAAATCAAGCACATTTCAATTTCCCATGCTCTGCCAGTGAGGACATGCACAAAAAACTAGGAGGGAGAACGGTCAGGACAGCTGATTCAAACAGTTCTAAGGGATATTCCATACCATAAAGCGTCATGTTGAGTATGTGAACTGGAGGTAATTGACAGGGAGGGGCCAATCCCTGCTCGGTGACAGGCTGGGCATCAGTCAGCAGGTGGTGAGAAATTGCATTTTGCATTACTTGTTTTCCTTGGGTTTTGTTATTCTCTCTCTTCTTGTTACCTCCTTAATCATTATTAAGAATATATCTCACTTTATTTCAATTATTAAACTTTTCTTCTTTTTCCAGTTCTCCTGCCCACACCACTGGGGTGGGGTGTGGAGGACAGCGAACAAGTGGATGTGTGGTACTTAGCTGCTGTCTGGCACTAAGCCATGGCAGAGGAAACCGTGTAAAAAAGAGCACTTGCAGTGTGCAGAGGACATAGGAACAGAAACTTAAGCACTTCAAATAAAATTTAGAAAAAATAAGTTCTTAAATTCTGTTGACATGATAATCACAATAATATATTATTGTTATCACAATTTTACAGAATCAAGTGCTCTTCAAGCATAGTATGGAAATAAAATAATTGAAATTCGATAGAATTTTATTCTGCACACTGACAACTCAACCACATTTCTTTCTGGTGCTCTTGAATCTGTTTTCATTTGACTGTTGAGATTTTCCAGTTTACTCTGAATAAGGCTGATTTCCTGGTTACGTAGTACACCTAAAATATATATTGGGAAAACACATTTCAGGAGAACTATTATATGATAATTTATAGCTTAATATCTGATGCTTCTCCCATTTTATAGGATCTTTGTAATTTTAAATGCTGTGTGAACAGGAAATAATTTCTAATGTTACTTTACATTAAATAGATTAATTATAAGCACATAGTGCTACAAGATATTCTTCTAATACCAGGTACTGCAGAGGGTAAAAGTTTACATTAATTCATAAAAACACTCAAAAGCTTTAACAGAATTTAGCCTATAACAGCACTGGCACCTATGCAACACAGCTATAGCCCCATGGAATTGCCCATTACATTCTGAGGTTGGTTTACCTATCTTTGTAATTGTCTATAAATGTTCATATTGCACTGCCACTTTTTGGTGATCTTTCTAACACTTTGCCTGGTGCATGCTGATGACCTTGCCCCTCATGTTAATTAAATAGCCTGGTGGTCTCAAATTTTATCTATTTACAAATTTATCACATTAATTTAACTTGTCAAAGACATCAGGAAATATTTACTACCTTATATTAACTGTGAAAAAAAGTCTTAATATTCCAAGAAAAGCTCAGTTTTGCAGCTTTTGTGTTTCCATAGATCTTCAAAGGCACCTCTTTTTTTCTGTGAGCACTCTGTAGATGTTTATAACATTCTCATTAATGTGTCACCAGAGCACTAGATGCATGAGAATATGTCTCTTGTAATACACTGAAATACTTACAAGAGTGTTATCTTAGGCTCTAGATAGCTGGGAAATATTTCTGTTTGTTACTTGTTTAAATTGATGTATAAATAAACTGATCTTTTATATTTTTATTCACTAGGAAAAAATTGTAACTGAGATTCTCATATTTTAGTAAAGATGTTTTTGTTAAGACAATGGTCCATCCTTTTTCAGTGTGAATCCTTCACAATCTACTTTCGCTTCCTCAGTCTGCATAAACAAGAGGCGAGCACTGGGCAATATTTCTCAAATGTTGGTCGGAAGCAGAAATGTTGCTAAACTTGGTATCTGTCCTACTAAAGAAGCAGTAACAATCCTCTTAAAACAAGGATAGAAACTCTGAATGTGTAACTCATCTCAAATAGTTTGTTATTCACTCTGTGAAATCAGCAGCTCCTAGTACTAGCCTGTAACATGACATGGTTCAAGAATACACAGCTGGATTCTCTGATTTGAGGGAAAGATGTGTCATTAGACCGGAAAATGCAAGAAATACAAGCAGCATGGATAACAAAGGTTGAAACTCTGTCTTCCCATTAAGATACTCTTTAGCAGGAGTATCTCTGGTGGGCGCTGAAGGATGAAGAAATTACAAACCTCAGACGTTTACAAATTGAAGTAGGAAAACATTTTATTAATCTTATGAATTCTTCATTTTTATTTGAATATGCCATAATACCCAGACACAACCTTTTCAAGGGAAAGGTCTTTCCATCTGTCCTAATATCTAGTTAATTGCTGTCATGGTTTGACACTGGCCCAATACCAGGCACCCACGAAAGCCTCTTGCTCACCCTCCCCTGCCACAGCTGGGCAGAGGAGAGAAAAAAAATTAACAAAAGGTTCATGAGTTGAGATAAGGACCGAGAGAAAACACTCCAAGGGTAAAACAGGCTCAACATAGAAGTACAAAGTAAATTTATTACTAACAGAGTCAGAGGAGGATAGTGAGAAGTAAAATAAGCCCTTAAAAACACCTTCTCTTCCCCCAGCCCCTCCCTCCTTCCCACCAACAGCACAGGGAGACAGGGTGTGAGGGTTTTAAATCATATTAGATGAAAAGTGAAAAGTGCAGAGCTAATACTTTATCAGAGGTAAGTGTTGCAGTGAACAGTCAAAACTGGAGGAAGGACACGCAACCAAGGATAGTTAATGGCTACATTAAGATATGTGTGTTGTGCAACTGAGATGTGTGAGGGCAGCGTAGGAAGGCATATCAGCCATTTTCAGTCTAGTTAGTAAGTGTACGAAATACAGCCATGCCATGGGTCACAGATTTAGCGCAAGACGGCAAGAAGCAAGTTCTTGCAGATGTAAGTTCTCCAAACCCATCCTGAAAGTGCTGCCACTGCTTTTGCACCGTGCTTACCTGTAGAGTTAATGTGGCACTTCTCTTCTGGTGTTAGTCATGCCTACAGCTGAGGATACTTCAGCTCTTATGATAAGCCTTATGCATTAGTGCAATCGAACCTAACAATTTCATGACAGACATACCTTAATGTTGCCATTCAGCACTCTCAGTGAGACTGTCTGACATGCCAAGAGGCTGGGTAGAAACTCACAGCTTCAGATGTTGCACTGAACTTGATTCCTCCAGGCATCCACCTCTTTTTCTGCAGCTCCATGCGTCTACTTGCAGTCAGCAATTCCTAATGGTAGGATATGATGTCTTCTCACAAGGGCAGACAGTCTCGTTAATGTATTTTATTTGTACCATCTGGCTTTGTAGCTTTATCTGAGAAACATATGGGCAACTTCAGAACAAGTGAAAATAAAACATTACATGCAGCAGGCTGTGGAAACAACCTGCCACTCTTACTTGGCAGATCCCTTCCACAAGTAAATGCCATTCAGGAGTGTAGCTGTCAAGTCAAATTGTGTCCCGTGCAGCCCCAGGTGCCAGGCACTGAGAGTGTCTGTGGATGTCAAGAAATGTGGTGTGCAGATGTGCTGTGCAGCTCCAGGATCAGCTGCTGGAGCAGCTTCTCTGTCCTGAGAGGACACTGGGAAATGCAGGACTGTCTTTGCTTTGGAGAGAATAACAGGTTGGGGAAAACTGTGCACTATTAGCAAAATTCAGCTTCCTCATAAATCCTTCTGAACTGATGCAAAAATGTTATCCAGACTTGTTCCCTGAAGCCTATCTGTTATTAAACTCTGGGTGAAAAGTCAAGTTTTTCAGCAAGAGGTAAACATACAGCAGTTCTGAGCTGTTTCTGAAAATCTCTGTAAGAGATGTTAGCAGAAGTGCAGGATGAAACTCTCAGCTTGGTTCTCATCTCTCAGAAAGATTGAAAGGCAAAAGCAGTGTTCCAGACTCACACATATGTTTTTGTTTACATATACATGCACTTATTAAATTTGGATAAATGTACAAATAATTGCAAAGACAGATGAAGGAACAAGGGTGAAAACAGTCCTTTGCTCTTTTTTTGGAAAAAGACTGTGGTTGGAGGTGAAAAAGTTTTGTAGACTTTCCCTTTCCAGCTAAGATTTGGCAGGGGATGCCCTTGGGGCAGTAGTGGTGAAGCTGGGTAGCGCTGACCTCTTTTCTTCCTTTCCTGGGACGAGAAAATGCTTGGAATCCCTTTGCTTTGACTCCAGGGCACTGCATGAGAAGTACTGTTAATTCCTTATCCTGGTCTCAGGGACAGCAGCAGCGCCTGAATTTCTTGCACTTCCTCATGAGCCTCTGGCATCTTGACATTTATTCAGAGTTTGGTTGACCTCTGCTGCCTTTATGTATCTTTAAAGTTCATTCCTGTGCAACTGTCAATACATCTATTTTGTAGGTTTGAAATAAGAAGCTTTAGGGTGACTAAAAGGACGCTTGTAACTGTTCAGCCAAGTGTGGTTGTGATTTTAAAGACCTTGCTGTTTTCGGTTGACTTTTTATTAATATTGCACCTATTTTCATCCACATCTTTGGAAAATACATTGCATTTTCTAACCACTTTACCTTGTATTTCATGAAGCAAGTTATAGGGTAGAAATAGAAGTAGTTTTGGGATCAAAATTTATCCCAAAAAACAATTTCCTGGAGCAAACTTTTTTTACCCTTCAATCCTTTATAATCATAAAATCAGTTTTTCCCAGAATGATTGAAGCAGTGTTATCATAAAGCCGACCTTAAGTTGGATAAAATATTTTTAATATGATACTAAAACAGAAGCAAGAAGTGCAGACTATATAAAATGTACCAGTAATTGAGCACTGAGATTGAGGTTAAGTTCTAGAGGAGTCCACAATGAAATAAGGGGATACAATGGGTCAGTTTAATTCTCTGCTGAAAAGAGACATGTCTGTTATCTAATTTGTTACATTATACATGACATTCTCATCTGGATAGCGCTGCAGGAGTTGTAGCATCAGTTCTATTTCTGTTTGCCCGTTATATGTCAGTGCAGTAGCATGGTAAGTCTAATGCAAACATTTCAGGGTGTCTTTTCCTGTTTAGGACCAGAGAAACTCCACTGTGCTTTACCTTTTTCAGTCCCATGCAAGAAGAAAGTCAATTGGCAACCTCAGGTGGGGTGCGGTAAGCTCAGCTGTTCCAACTCAAAACAAGACACATTCTGCTCTCTAGTCTATGGCATGAGATACATGTAGGCTGCACAGATAGCATGAAAAGAAATGAAAAGGACATATTTGCTTCATAAAATACCAATTTTATCCTCAGAAACCCTTGCCTTTCAAAGTTGTGTTTACAATGTAATGTGTCGGTGTTTTCCATCTCCTTGGGTGATTGTTACTGTCAGGGGAGTCAAAGGACCAAATGTAGCCTATTTGATAACCCACAAAAATATTTTTTGCAAACCTGGAAACATAGCTCTGTTGTGGGCAGCTGTGCTCTACAGCAGCAGGAGATGGCTAAGGTGTGCTTCACTGGAAATCGTGATGATTAAACCTGGAGATGGTGTAGTCACAGGTTTCATTGCTAACTAAGGAGAATTACAGTCTTCACTCTGAAATTAAAAAAAAATGCTGTTCCCAAGGACTTGGGCCAGCTGGTTGCTGCAAGCCCTGGGGACAGAGCAGATGTCTCAGGAGCTTCAGCTCACCAGGACCATGCCAGGCAGCTCCTCCTTTCAGGAAGGCATGCTTCAGGGACATTCCCCATTGTACCAGGCTGTGCAGATCACCAATGCCTGATCTATTTGCCAACCACATTCATTTTTTTTAAGCCAGAGTATCTCTTCTGAAATTCTCATACAAATATTTGGTTAGGTATATGGGTTTTCCCTCGTATGGCTGCTCGTATAATTTAATGTATTTCATGCCTTCTGCTTTCTATCAGATTGTATCCTTTTGTATCATAGACAATTTCCTTTGGTCTTTTCTCTTTCTCCCTGGTATTAAATCTGACTTTTTTCTTCTAATATTTTGCTTATGTTCACGATTCCCCCCATCCTTCTTTATATTTCCATTCTCCTCTTTTGCTGTTTCTATGCCTGCATTCTCACAATTCTCTTTGCTCCCTTCTCTTTTCTGCTTCTTTTCATTTCTCTAATTCCTCCTGGAGAAAAGGAGGCTCAAGGTTGACCTTATCATTCTCTACTCCCAAGTAAAAAGTGATATCACGAGATGAAATAGCCTCAAGTTGCATATGAGGAGGTTTAGATTGGATATTAGGGGAAAATTTCTTCACTGAAAGTTATCACCTGTTGCAACAGGCTTCCCATTGAAGTATTTGAGTCCATATCCCTGGGGGTTTTTAAAAATGGTGTCAATGTGGTGCTTAGGGACATGGTATAGTGATTAGGGACATAGTTTAGATTTCACAGTGTTGGGTTAATGGTTGGACTTGATGATCTCAGTGGTCCTTTCCAACCTAAATGATTCTGTGATTAATAATTTCTTTTGTCTTTATTCTTGATCAGATTGTTAGCACTACAGTGTGTTGTTGGAGTAATCTATTTTTCAGTGACATTTCCAGGTTGAGAATTTCAATAAAACTAATTCATCTACTATGAATATAAATCTGTGATAGGAAGTCTTTCGTATGAAACTCTGAAGAAACCCAGTCTTCAAATCCAACTTCTTTAGTTAATGGCAAATGCTGAATTTACAATTAATCCCCTCCCACTCATACATCCCACCTCATTAAACACCTTTCCTTTGCTATAAGGTCACCACAATAGTTTTGTCCCTGAACTTCACAGTCCTGAGTCTAGAACTATTGCTTTTTTGGATTTTTTTTTCCTACTCCTGAACAGTTGTTTAGTGTGTGAGCAATATTTTTTTTTAGCTAATTGAAGAAGGATATCATTCTACATCATATAGTAGTTGCATAATCTCTCAAACAGAATCAAATAAACCAGAAACTTAAAAAGTTCATTAAATTTCTTGAAAAGTTACTCACTTTTAAAGGCCCTTTACCAAAAGAAATAGCTTAAATGCGTAAATGATTTTCCAACAAATACATTTTCCTTTCTCTTGAAAAAAAACAAAACACTAGCAACAATCGGGTAGATGTCAAGTTTAATACTGGTCTTCAGTTTTCTGATGTCAATGATTTAAAGAGGACATTGCATTTCTGTAGTTTTAGTGGGATCTCTAAAGGACTTAGCAAATAGATGGTGGTCAAAAAAGCTGCATAATACAGCCTAAGCTCATGTGAATGACAAATTTGGGTGTCTGTGTCCTTTCAGAAACCCTCAAAGTCCTCATCTGACAGGAGTGAGATTAGCTGTCATCTTTAAATCATCGAAGCCTGAGATCAAGCAAGGCTCCTAATCTTAACAATTTTTTTCTTGCATATCTTGGTGTAGCCGTCAAGGTCAGAACCTGCAGCTACAGTGCTTGTTCCTAATACGGTAGAGAAGGAAGTCACAAATGGATGGGCAGTGCTGGCTGGGCAATGGAGAAAGAAATCTGAGTCTTGCAGACAAGGGAACACAAATCTTCAGATGTTTTATGTATTTCGCATGTGAAAAACAGAGTTGAAAGCTCATCCAAGTACTGAGTAACAAATCAAAGCCTTTTTTCCTTTCTATCAACATTTCTTAACACTATGCCCTACACTGATTTATACCTACTTATGTCAGACAAGGACTTTCTCTTATCTTATTTGCTTTTACTATATTGTATTTTATTATAAGCTACACAGCACAATGATGGACAGTTACAATTAAATTATTATCTTTATTACCAATGTCTGTTTTGCACAGTGAGTATTGATTTCTGATAGCCCAGGTTCATACCAATGTCTTCTAGAGACGTCTACCCCTCACTCTGAGCAAAGGCTGTCTGTGCCTGAGCCAGTTCCCAGGAAGGCCCAGAGCAGCTGAGGGAAGGAAGAGAACTCACATGTCATTATATTAGGCTGAAACCGCTCTGCAAGACTTAATATTTCTCGGCAAACTGTATTTCCAGTTTAGAAGGCTCCCACATTGAAGGTGAAGGGCTGCATCGAGCTTTATATGTCTAAGTGGTGAGTTTGAAGTAGAAAAACTTCAAAATAAAATAAAACCAATTTTCCTTCTGCAGTTGATGAGCCTGGCATAGATTTACTGTAACTCTTGTGTTCAATGAATACTGAACTGAATATTCTTCAGACTCCTGTGGCTGGAATCCATACTAGTCCCTATAGTATAGTGATTTCAAAACTTCTTTGGTCAAGGTAAAAAATTTTGAGTACACATTCTCCATGTACCTACATTTATTCATTTATAAATTATGTGCATGCAGAATGTACTATATAAAATTCACATTCTAAATTTTACAAAAGAACATTTTTAAAAGGATGGGATAAAGACAAAATAAATGCTGTTTTTCATTTTAAAAATATTCTTCCTTATTAATGCCACAAAAAATATTTTCTTCTTGAACCCCAAAGGATCACCTTTCACACCTCCTGGGTTTTATGCACCTCACCACACTTTGGTGAGCACTGTTTTAATTGATGTGCTATAGTGGACTGAGAACCTCCTCAGTAGCAGTAGTAACAGTAGCAGTCTACACACCAGACACTTGATTTTACCATCACATTCATAAGAATTTTTTAGTCTTTCAAATCTAATTAATCTTCTGCTTTGAGTCTCCTGGAATATCTGTTACTAGTTTGATTTAAAAACACTCTTATTATGGTATTAGGAAGTGATGAAGTAACATCACATTCACAAAAATTTTTCAGTCTTTCAAGTCTAATTTGTCTTCTGCTTTGAATATTCTGGAATATCTATGGCTGGCTTGAGTTAAAAACACTGTCATTATGGAATTAGGAAGCAATGAAGACTTGACCATAGCTGTCTGCTCACTTCCTTTTGAATAGAATCACAGAAATTAAATAAGAGAGTGTTTGTCATTTATTTAATTGTTTGGAAATGACTGTTTATTAAAAAGTACTGGAGGATGGCTGATGTATTTCCAGTATTGGCTTCAGTACCCGAATCAACATTGTAATCTAAAACACTGTTGCATTTAGACCTGAATTAATGATACCTCATTTATCTAGGAACCTAGCAAAAACATTATCATTAGTTCAAATTATTTAAATAAATGAATTAATCCAAATTCTGAAATGATTTTAAAATTTTCTTTGAACTTCCAACTTTAAATATTTATATAAATCCTGGAAAACATGGTTGCTTTTTTGTTTGTTTTTATGAAGGTCAAATATTTGAATGCCACAATTTTACCACTAGCAGAATACAAAAGGAGAGCAACCATCCCCCAGAACTCCTCTGTCCCAAAACAGAACTCTGAGGGTGACCTGGGCTGGACTGAACTGCTTCTATAAAGAACAAACTTCAGCCTTCTGATCTGCTGTCTCTGACACACACATCACTGTAGCAGCAATCTTCCACAAAAACTCCAATCTCACAACTTCGCTTTTCCACAAAAAAAGACCTTTAACATTAATACCAAATAATTACAATTGTTACCAATAATTTTTTTAAAGTCTAATCTTTTAAACTGATTTTTCTGTTTTCTATCCCTCAGAAAATCGTATGTGGTGTTCAGATTCCTATTTTTCTCACTGTAATAGCTGAATCTCCATCTCTGTACACCTTGCCAAGCTGTAATGGTCTGGAGAGTGTCACAGCTGCTCTTAGGTATTATTAGGGAGTTGCTGAACCCCAGTATGTGGGAAAACATGGATAGCATTGAAGTTCATTGAAAATCCCTTTCCCTGTTTGAACCAAGCTACTTGTAAATCACATAAATCACTGACATGTAACTGCTCTGATTATGCCACATTTCTGCCATTGTTGGTTTTTCCTTCCATAGTTCAAAACTATGAAAGGAGTAACCATACATTATCTCTGCCTTTCAATAGCAACACTGCCCCTCACTTAAACTAGAAGCTATTACCTTGCCAAATTAAGGAAATCTCTTTGTGATTCCATGGACGGGATGGACATTTATTCATTCCTCTCTTGATTTTTGTAAGTGAAAAGATATCCGTGCTTCTCTAGAGCCTCTTCAACAGCAAAGAGCCTGATCCTGTTCATATTTAAGTAAGAAAGTTCCCACAGAGTTAATTGGAAATGGAGAGTAGACCATGGTCAAAAGTACCGTAGTGTACAGACATCACAGCAGCACCTAGCTGGCAAGAAGATTAGCAAGCACATCTGTTCTGAACCATTAAAATGATATAAAGAAATTGCCTTTAAACCACCTGCAGGACAGTAATTTCATGCAATCATTACAGAGTCGTTAAAAGTTAATGTAGAAAAACCACGACTGTGGGAAATGCAATGCTCTTCTGTTTTCACTAGATACTCTAAAAATGTGAGCAGACAACAGTCTGAAAACTATTGTGTCAGATGATTATGCCTTGTCTCCAGAATATATTGTCTCAAATATTTTCTTTATCACAGGTTAGACTACTTTCTACATTTTCAAGCCATACCAAGAATTTCCATGTTAGACATAGTATGCACAGGGCAGAAGGATTCGGAAATGCTGTTGAGAAGATATTCTTGCATTCTGAAAGTGGTATAAGGATCTGAATGTCAGTTTTGAAAACCCTCTTATTCAAAATAGAAACACCAGGATGGATATAAGCAATATGGACACAAAGAAAGATGTGCTAAAATTGAGGAGGGGACAGAGTTATTCATGCTAGGATCAAAGCAAGACTAGAGAGAAAAAGGCATTGGAAGGTGAAAACAGGAACCTAAGGTTTTAGATCAAAATAAGAGACACTCATTAAATGACGTAACAGAGAACATTGTGATTAAATACTGGAATATTTTCTTATAATCCTTTATTACATAGATAACATGAACATGAAGGAACTATGGAGGGAGTAATGGAAAGAAGAAATATTGCTTACAAATGCATTAATCTGCTCTGAGAGACTGAAAGTTCTCCATGACAGACTGGACTGGAAGACATATCTGGAAAGCACTACCTGTTGACTTTGTTAAGACTTTGACATTGTTCCCCACAACAGTCTTTGTTTACAAACTATGGAAATACAAGTTTGGACAAAACCATTGGGGTCAGGAAAGATCCATGCACATGAGGAAGATAGTATCTGATGTAGAATCACTAGTATGCCCCCATTAATTGCAAAGCTACATTGTGTGGAGTATTTTCCTTAATGAATGAAAGAAGAGAATAGAAAATCTTATTAATTGCAAATAGGATTAGAGGCAGAGGGGCTGCATGCACTTTGGAAGGAAAAAAAAAAGGGAATGAAAAATGGACTTGGCAGATTGGAGGAAAGGTTTGAAGTCAAGAGCATGTAATTTAAGAGGCTCTGGATATTGTAATGATTTAATTTAAAAAGCACATGATATTGAGATGTGTGAGTGAGTAAACTAACTGTAAAAACATACAGTATGAAAAATGTGTGAAACAGTCTTTTAAATCTACCAAAATCCACTTGGGTTATTTTTTCTTTACTTCAAGAAAGATATATCAGGGCTGTAATCTCTAAGAAAAAACCGAAACCAAACCAACCAACCAACCAAACAAAAAAAAAAAAAGAGCAAAAAGAGTTGTCAGAATTGTTGAAAATATAATTGACACAGAAAAACAAGGAGATCTGCTATGGAGAAAACTGAAGGGTGACATACCCCTATGGATGAAACACCATCTGTAAGATTTAAATGCTGATTTTGAAAAATTCAAATGCAGTCAAATGTTCCCCACATCTACTGGGGAGAAAGAATACCTCAGTTGCAGCAAACAATGGTGAGGTTGACTATTAGGGAAACAATCCATTAGGATACTGGAGTAACAGAAGATGCTTCACAGAGAAGTTCTGAAATTCCCATCACTGGAAATTATAAGACAGTGGTTTGTCAAACATCAGTCAGGGAAAAACTGATGTAATTGACTCCTCATTCAGTCAGAATCACGGCTGATGTCTCAGAACCCTTCCTCTACCATCCTATGGTGTGGAAATTGCCTGGAGTTTTGGAATAAAGTCATTTGTCCAATCCACACCTAACTTCAGAGGGACAGAATTTTGCCACAGCTGCTGAAGCGGGGGAGGACTGGAGTGGAAGAAGGAATGGAAGGAGAGTTGGAAATGGCAGATACTGGTCTGGAAGGCAGAGTTCCAGATAATCAAAAAGATCATTTAAAAACGTATAATTTAAAATTTTTCAGTAAAAGGTAGAGCTACAAATGCAATAAAATAATCAAAGGAAATAGACACTTCTGTAGCAAAAATATGGTCTTATGTCATTTAAATACACAAGCAAAAAGCCAATCAAGTATTCTGTGAAGCCACTGAGGGATATACAGAAAGTGGGAAGTAAGTTAATGACGTTAGTATTGCTCTGAGCCTGAATAAATTCTCTGCTTTCGTCTTCATGAAATAAGCCAAAGGTCAGATTCTGAGGATTGGGATATTTTCCCAAGTGGGAGGGAAGGGAATGGAAGCGTTGAAAGACTTTATGAGTACATCAAAGCAGAGAGGCAATTAGAGCTGATAAAAGTTCACATAGAAGCAGATAGAGATAAATTGCATCCCAGATTTTTTTTAACCGAGCAAGCTGTAGAAAGATGTAGAGGTTTCCAGCTCATAAGCTCTAAGAAAGAATAATATATATATAGCATTCAAGAGAACAGAGATTCAAGAGCCAAATAGGGGCAGCCATGACACTGAAGTTTATTTATTTGATGATTTATATTTTAGTTTATTTATTGTCTCAGCGACATATAAGGGAAAGACTTTATAATGAGATTCAGTGAAGTGAGTTATACATTGACAAAGGAATGAGACAGCAGTAAGCATTGATCTGAAATCATCACCGTGGTGTTTTCAAAGCAATTTGCACTTTGCAGTCTCAGGTGTTTGCTACCACTGAAGTTTTTTTCTTAATACATCATACTTCAATCAAACATATCTGAGTTATTTGCTGTAGAATTTTGACAGAAGATAATTCACTGATAATCTATTATGATGATCTCAAATGTGATTTGCTCATACCATTTTAGCTGTCTTGAACGAATGAGTTAACTAGCATTTGCTGTCTTCTTCAGCCTACTTTAGCTTTGCTCAGTTAGGCCATCCTATGCAGAATATTGCTGTGTTCTTTATAAGCCCAGACTAGGGGGAACAGTTAAGAGAAGAGAGTTAAAAAGAAATGTATGGTTTCCCAGATAACATGAGTTAGTGTACTGCCCAATGCATTCAGTAGAGGGGACTACACTGATTTAGAGAAAGAAACTGTGGGAAACACACAGCATCTGATGTCCTTATGCTAACATGCATAGACACTTGTGACCTTCTCTTTAAGTGAGGGGCTTTCTGTATAGCTCAAAAATGTGTATTCTATTTTCAGTATTACTCATAATATTTTGGTCTTTCTGCTCCCCCATCTATGGCACCCTATAACCTGCTGGAAACAACTTTGCAAAAGAAAGTTTCAAAGTGGTTTTCTTCAATTAATAAAAAGCCGAGGTTCATCAGATGTTTAGATCCAGTTATACATATGCATTAGATCCAGTATAAATCCAGATGTTTAGGTCCAGTTTGACCACAAAATATTAGCACAAAAATAATCATTGAAAGATCTCTATTGTAACTGGTCTTCTGAATATGTTAAAAACAAAACAGAAACAAAAACAAACAAACAGAAACAAAAACATTGCCATCTCAGTCAAAAGTCTGCCTTGCAATGCATAAGCACTTAGTTTAAGTTTAGTAATAGAAGTAGTAGACAGCAAGCTGAAAAAATCGGCACAGGAGATCCCTTTTCCACAAAACTGTTACAGTACACTAAAAAGCAGTTTCCAGTGAAAATGACAAAGGGAAAGATAAAAGCCATGGAAAACCTTAATACCTCTGTCACAAACTGCTTCAGACAATCCGTGCACTTGTAAAGATGGTTCTGGTTAGAACTGATTGGATTCAGTCAGCTCCTGTGTTTTCAGAGGTGCTATTAAAAATTCCTAATTGAGAAAAAAATAACTTTTGAAACATTCTCTTTTCAGGAGATAAAGTATCAAGTATATTTAAAGTTTAAAAAGGCTTTTTAAAAATCATTACATAAATACGATCTATGTGATTATGAAAAATACATGTTAAAATGAGCTTTAAAATACTGAAGTGCTGTATAGCTCCTTGTGTGTGGTTTACTTAAAAACATTCTCATTTAAAATGCAATGTTTAAATAAACCAAAAAAAGATTTTATTCAGAATACTGTTCTGAAACTGTGTAAATGTGTCTTATAGTTTTCAAAAGACATTTTTGCTAGACTTTTAGTAATTTCTAGTTGCAGGCATTTGAACACAGTTTATTGAATGTGTAGTTTTGAACAAAAAACATAAGCAACAATAAATACAAGGAATAAATACAGGTTTTACAAGGAAATTGAAATATATGAAACCTGGTGTCAAGGAATTTAATTTTTAATTCTGAATATCAGATGCAATTCCTATATTAATCCATTAGGCTTTGATTAGATGACTTGACAGCCCTTTCCACTCAGAGAGTTTAACAATTTCAGGGTTTTTCTGTAGCAGATGCAAGTCATCTTTAGACACCGAAAATGATCCCTGTTCCCTCAATCTATACTGAGCATATGAGCATTAAGTGAACTACCCTTACACATTAGTTGCTAAATTAAGTACTTACTAAGCAATGTAGTATTTTAGTAAGTGCAGAGCCTTGCTTTTCAAGTCCTCCTGCAGCCACTGGCTCTGAAGAACAGGCATTTTATGGATTATTTTATCTTTTTGTCCAGCTAGAGGAGTGAGGCTGGGTCACAGGGCATGTCTCTGGTGTGTTGACACCAGGGACTGCTCAGCAGGACCTGTCCACCTGTAACTCTAGTTTAAGCAGTAAGCATTTTGGGGGGCACATTTTTCATCTTTTAATATATTTTATATGCTAAAGGCTAGTACCCAGCAACTACAACAATGAATTGATGACTGAGGGTATTGGATTTAATTTCTGGCTTTGTGGAGATATCAAATATGTTGCTTATATTCTCTACAGCATAGTTTCTCCTCCTCTGTCAGATGATTTTAATTTTTCTAGCTCTGCTTCCCAGGAGTGTTCTTGATGAGCTTTAATTAATATCTTTAAAGTGTTCTGAGCTCCTTACCTATGCACTGTAATATCAATACGAAATAAGATCAGATTTCAGAAACAATGACTATCCCAAAGGTTAATAATAACAAGATTAATAATGTATTGAATTTTATGTCATCTGTTAGCATCTTACACATCAGATATTATGGTTTATACTTGTGCCTGCCTAGAGGAAAAGAATTTTTGACTGAAGACTTTTTTCCTCTCTGTTTTTATGCGTCATGTCTAAACCAGTTCTGGTAAAAAGTCTCTGTTCCTTTCAGAGATTGCAGTAGTCATCAGAGGTTTTCTTTTTAATAGGTAAGATCACTGAGGCAGTGACCAAAAAAACTCCTGCTCCCACACAGGGAAAGTAAATTTCATGCTCCTCACAAAACCTCACATCAATTAAGGCCTTCTTACTACTTACTCAGGCAAGTTTACTCAGTACAGTACTCACTGTTTCCAGATTTAAAATGGAATTGTGCAGCTTCCCTCAAATTCTCAGTTTGAGACTAATTCACATCCAGTTTGGCCAAAAATCTTTGTCATCTGACAGCCATCCAGCACAGTGCTGAAGGTGTTTTGATTGCCATGGTCGTGTACTTCTGGTTTCAGAGAATTACTTGTCACACTTGTGGTAAATCCCCCCTCTCAGTACTCTCTCAGATGTGCTACAGTTACAAGCGGCCACAGAAAGAAAAGCAATCTTGTCATGCTTTGAGTACAGGGGTGAACACTGTTGGATGGGTATTGATAGTCTTCTGTCTCCATTGTTGCTTTTTGATTGAGAAAACAAGGCTTTTAGCAACATTACATGGAATTGGATGTCCAAAATTTGCTGGCAGTGAGTGCCAGTGCTCCCCGTACAGAGTAGGACTTTCACCAGAGCATCTGCAAACCCTGCATGTGCTGACCAAGGCAGTTCCTAATCTAGGCCATCCTGATTCAGCAGGATATCTCAAGGGCTAGGTTTCTGAACACTATCAGGATTGATTTTCTTTTTTTTTTTTTTTTAATATTCTAGGATATAGATGCCAGTACAATTCCCTTTCTTAAAAAATTCTGTACCTTTATTAAAAACCCATTAAATAAATACAAAGTTTTTGCAGTGGTACTGAGAATCTATGCTTTTCCCAGGCTCATTCATTTTTGCTGTTTTTCTGGCATCATGAAGGGGGGTTTTTGTGCATTTATAATGAGGTATTTTCAACAGAAGTGCTCACGAACATTCCTGTCTGGCCACTTCCTGAATGCACACATCCCTTTGGTTAACACAATTTACCAGAAAGCTGATCTTGGATCTGCTCTGGCAGTAGCTGACATTTGTACAGTGTTGCTAAAGGGGGAATGTTACCACTCCTTGGAGATATAGGATAAATAGTGGGATGCTGATATGTAGGTTAGTTCAGAGACCAGCCCTAGTCCAACAAACGCAGATGCAACAGGCAGCAGCACCTCTGCTCTGTGGATATTTATGAGAAGCGAGCATCAAATCTGTGGCAGCTTGAGGGACTTATGGATTCTTCCAGTACCAGAATTTTAGACATGAGGAAATGTAATAATTTGAATTACTTTGGGTGTCATTAGGTTTCTGCAGGGTCAGGCAAGAGTGAATATGGCTCTTTTCTCTCTCTCTCTCCTTTTTTTTTTTAATGACTACCCCCTTATGTATATTTTTTGCTCAGATACCAATGAAGTTTTGAGACTTAAGTCTAAATTTAAAAACTACTGATTAATACAGTGAGCTTCCTATTTGCCAGCATTGTTTCAGCTTTATCCAGTGTTAACTGCCTTGCAAATAGTCTTTTGAATATTTAAATAAGATTTGATGCAGTATTTATTAATTTTACTTTTGCTTCCTATATTGTATAAATAATTGTGTGTAACACATAATTATTATACCTTATATATGTATGTAATAATTCCTTCTGTTGACCATTCTAAACTTACAATATTTTTCCCTCACTACATCTCTTATGCATTTTTCCCTCTTACAAGGGAAAACACGACATCATTTATTTTAGCTTGTTTTCAGCCAAAGCATTCATTTCACATCAGACCTTCAGTGCCTATTGATAATTTCATTGCTTGTTTTTAATTAATATTATATGTCATTCAGCATATGACACTCAAAGTAAATGTTAAACCTCTGGCAGAAAAAAATCCAATTGGCACTTTATGTACCACAATAAAATGGCAGACAACAGTTGGCGTTCAGCAAAAGGAGTGCTTTCCTGGGGAAATGGAGCATGATGATCACCTCTCCTGACCCTGAAAACCACTTAAGAGTCACAGGGCTTATGACACTGACCTCAGAAAGCTAAAAAGAAAGTAGGTCCAACATGCTTGTGGGGACAGCAGCACTGCCACATTACTGCTTCATCCCTGGGATAAACCAGAGTGCAGGACTCAAATCCTCATTGCTCAGGATCTGCAGATGAGATATGAGATATGAGATATACTTTGGCCTCTCCTGAAACAGATGTCAGTCTTTTTAAGAGGAAATCATTTTTATGGAGAATCAAGCAGTATTATTATCAATCATTGTTATCTGATGAAACTGAACATTATAAACCCAACTCAGTGATTATTATTACCGTTATGACCTGTCATTTTCTCAGGTTGTACAGTTAACAGTGAGGTGCATTTATCATGAAGGTGTAAGAGAAGGAGAAGGGATTTATTTTGTGGCTAATCCAAGCTGCCTTTGTGTCTTGATTTTGTTCACTCGACCACCTTTCTCTGTTTTCTGGAACTTATGCACGAATCTGTAGAAACTAATAAAAGTACACCCTGCCGAACACACTCACCAGGATTTGTAGGTTGTTGAGATCCTGTGCTGAGAACAGAATGTTAGAAATGCTGTAGACATTCTGCCCTGGCAGGGTCCATGAAAGCTGCCTTGTCCCCATCACTGCCTTGGCGATGAGCACGTCTCCTTGAAACGTGTGATCAGTCCAAGATCCAGTTTACATCAAGCTCCCTAATCTTTTGTAGTGTCACCAGTCACCACAAACAATAGGGTTTGATTGAGATTTCTTCTCTTTTGAAGGAATCAAATTGCAGTTTTGTCTCCCATGAAATAAGGCTCACTGGTTTGTGATTAAGATATATTATATATCATCATTTGTTTCCTTGTTTGTATGCCTATATATGTATGATGTGCTCAGCCAACATTGTAATAAATAGATTTCTTTCATAAAAATCTCTCATGCTTTGAGGTCATATCTCTTTACACTGTTTTCTGGCAACTGGAATTAACAATACCTCTTGCGTAAAGTTTGATATTAACATTCAATTCCATACTGTTGGTGACTGGCAGGTAACACTTGTATAGAAGGAGATCTTATTTCCATGCAAATAATTTTTCTAGCTTATGTGTGCAAGTGCAGCTCATGACAGAGAAGATGCTAAAGGATGTACAGCTGCAAAATGGAGGTCTATTGGATTTCAACAGGCTGAGGGTTTTTTGTTTTGTTACAACTCACCACGACACAGACCAAAATATTTTTGCATATCTTACAATCAATGTTAGATGGCACACTAAAAACTTGTCAAGTTTCTGCTGTGGTATAGGCACTAACTATGTTCAAACAGTTCATCATTTTACAAATAACCAAAAGAATTACCTTGTGATACCTTCTCCTCTAGGATAAAATAGGCAGTGGAGTTGAATAAGATGATCGCCAAAGGTCTCTTCGAACACAAACCATTCTATAATTCTGTGATACAAAGAATGGAAGGTTATTTTTGTACGAAGGTAACAAACATCTTTATATTAAAACACAAATACTCCACCCGTGCAAATAATACACAAAAAATACACAAAAAAACCTATATCAAATACGAATTCCAGAAGGGATATATACACCTAACTTTATCTCAATTCTAATGAAAGTGAGGGAGAAGAAATATATTTCCTTTTCCCAGTTGAAACTAACATAGATTTCCCATATCAAACTAAATATCAGAGTTCAGCTATCAATAGTGTTACTCCTATTTGTTCTTTGACCTTTTAATATACCTTCCACTTACAGTGTAAACACCACCAACATGCTGAATGTAGAAAAGCAATTACTTATGAATTATGTAATCATGGTTTTTACCATAATGATTCCAAATTATGAGACAGACATTGGAAAGGTAAAAAGAGTCATGGCCCCTTCCCCAGCTGACTATGTATTAAAAAGCTGAATCTCACTTTATTTATACGACTCCATTTTATATTTGTGATACCAGAAAGACATAAATCATGACCATTATTTCAGATATATATATATATAGATATATATATGTATATAATTGGACTTTTTTCACTGTATTATGCTGCCTTGCACTGGAAAAAAAAAACAACCCACACCCAAAACCCAAAACAACAGAAAACAAACCCACAAACAAAGAGTATAAGACTGAAATTTTCCATCAGTTCCTTGATATCCGTAATTTTTTTAATTAAGACTAGTAAAAACTTATTTACAGCTTTAGAAGAGATGAGTTAGATCAAAAATCCTGAAGCTGCGGAAAATATGCCAAGGATCTAACCCAATACTGCTGGTCATGATGTGCATAAAGAACAAATTTGAAATTTGCCTACGGCAGGCTTAGCTCAATGGAGCACAACCACAGTTTCACACAGGTATAACTTCTGTAAAACCATTGGTGTTAAACAAGCATAAAACTGCAGCACCAAAGTTTTAATTGCAATGATGTATTGAGACAAGGAGGGAAAAAAAGGTAGAATGAGTGCTGGAAAGCCTCCTGCGGCAAAGCAACTGTTGGAAAGAAAACTAATCAGACACAGTTGGAAACAGTTGGCTTTGATAGACTGCAAACAGTAAAAGTCATGATTTCTCTCCAAGTCATCTGACACCTTCATTACTGCAATTACTTACTTAATGTCCCTCACATCAAGAAGCAAACTCAGTTTTATTAGCTCATGCAAGTTTATTTTTCAGTCTGTATTCTTCACCAGTACTTACCAATTAACACTGTGCATCAACAACCTGCATTTATAGCAGCTGCTGAGCTAAAAATGTATTAAGATAGTAGAACAGTATTCAGAAGTGTCATACTCCTTCTAGGAACATGACCAGGTGAAGCCACTATTATAAAATACATTTTGAATTACAGTTTTGTGATACCTGAAAGGGAAATATTAACCTGTAGATTTACCATAGGTGTCCAGCTTAACAGGTATTAGGCATTGCATTTCACTCTGTTCTTGGTCCTACTTCACAGATGTTCAACCAAGAAAATATCTCAGGTTTCGCCCACAGACATCTTTCAAAATATTTAACTTTAAATCTCAGCTTCTCGTGCTACACTGGTCAACTCGTCTTCAGAATCTTGGTATGAGGGCTGTTGCAACCAAAAGAGGCTGAGGAAGTAGAAGAAGCCAGGTCTGTGGGGAGAAACAATACCCTTAAATAGATCAACTGTTACACTTTCCATGGAAATGCATTCAGACTGAAGCTTTTCTTAAAGTAAGAACCAGAAATAGCTAAGAAACTTTTGCGATCTTGTAATCTCATTTTGTAAAAATACGAAATTCCTGGATTCTGGCCACAGAGATTTGACAATTTTCAAAGACATCACTTCCACAGAGTTTTTATAACAGCTGTAGTGAGGCTTTATTTAGCCAAATGTCTGTAATACATGTTTATCTCCCTTGCAGCGCTGAGCCAGATGTCAAGTGGAAGGCTTGGAGTGATTTTTTCTGTTGTTAAATTGATTGAAACTTTTTCTGTCTTTCCAGTGTGCTGGTGCAGGTAAGAATACATTTGTAATACATACAAAATACCAGTGAAATCTGAAAAAGTGGCTACAGTTAGCAAGGAGGATTGATGCATTCAAAGGAAATATCATCAATGTATTTTAGTATCATCAAATATTTTGACCCTTTAAACAAAGAGTTTCATTGAAAATACTATAATATGCCTTCAAAATAAATGCCATAAATTGAAATGGAAAATGAGTTTATCTTCTTTGTTTTGTCAATTTCCTTGTTACTAGGCTGGCTGAAGAAAAGTTACATATATTTTCTATAGAATCGAAATGTGTTCCTTAATCTGTCTTTGCAACATTCAGAAATCATTGACCTTCACTTTGAGATTGATGGGAAGATCTCAGATGGAGCTAAGGATTTAAATAGAGGTAATAGAAGTCCACCTTCCATTTTTTTTTCTGAACACAATCTTGCATACAAGAAATATAGATCATGTTGCAAAATGCAAAAGCTGAATCTACTACATGATGCTCCATTATTTTATTTTTTCATGTTCCACAGTCCAGATTCTTTTTAAGGCTTTTCCTTCTCGACCCGCAATTTTAGTAGATGAGTTTGCCCAATAAAAGCTGTTTCTGCAAAGAATCATCACGGAGTAGGTAATGTTAAACGTGCAAACTGAGTAGTAGTAATTTCTTCTGCACCTTGAAAGAGTAAAACTCCGGTGTTTGATGATCTCAGAGGAGGCAAGCAGCCCTTCTGATCCAAATCTGTCTCCATTAAAGTCTTGTAATGCACACTAATGCAGTGTTCCTAAGGGAATGCCATGGTGATATTTATCCTTGCTCGCCTACTAAGAAAATCCCTGCCAAGCAGGAGAGGAAGCATCTGTATGCATGGTTGAGCAACATTTTTATGCTAGCAGATATTCAAGGGCTCTGAAAAGATTCAGATTCAGTGGGAAACGAATTTGAAAAAAAAACACCTGAGGAAAGGGAATTTGACTTTTTTTCCCCCCCTTTTAGTTTGGGGGCCTACCATGACATTTAAAGTAATAAAACCATCTGCAAAATCATGTCTTGTCCAGGAGTGCCATTATAACAAGTTGAACTCTTCCAGATTAGATGAAATAACAACTTAATTGTGGTCTTAATAGATTTCCCAGTTGCTTGCTGCAATCAGACCTACCTTTTTAACAGTCCTCATTGCTCATTAATTACATTTCCTCTCTTAATTTCTCCATTTCTTTCCTATTCCTTGAGGAGTATGGAAACCAGTACAACTAATCACCTCTGAATTATGTATGTGAATCATCCCAGAAACACATGGTTGGGATCTTTCTCTAGGTCAAGAGGGTATTTTAGATACAGAATAATTTCTCATCTTGTGGTAGGGACTTACTGCGAACTTCAGTTCATCCAGAGGCTGTGTTAACAACTGGCTCTTAGGCAGGAATTTTCATTCTAAACTAATTAACATGTCCTAAATCTTAAACTACTATAAATGAGAAATGTGAGATGACTGGCTCACCTGATCATTCTTTTCTCTCCCATTAAATGCATTTAAACTCTCTGAGCGCTCTACCAAATGGACTTCAATTAACCCAACACCCTGACTGCTATGATTAAATACAGTGTAGATAATTTTCTTATACCATGCCACATTATGACACAAGTTTCAAGTGTAAAGAAGTTACCTGGCACAATGCATTATTTATGTGATTGCAATGGAGTTGTAATATGCAGAGAGAAAAGCAATTAGAAGCAGAAAAAATGCCTAAAACGGGTATCTGTTTTCTCTAATAAACTAATTTGATACAACAGTTTAGCAAATTATTTCTGAGTAGCACTATAAAGAAGAATCTCAAAATACCAAAATGTTGCGTTTCTGTCCTAATCCATTGTGTTTTTCATTGTCTTGAATGGGATTCAATTCAGTTTTTCTCCTTATATGGGTCTTTCTTTGGCTTACCTATAAAACCAGTGATACAGTCCATCTTCATAGCTATCCTCAGTTGCTAAGTGTCAGAGGGGTTTTGGGTGCACAAGAAAAATATTATATGTGATCAGGATGTATCTTTCATTTTTGTAGATCTATAGAGCCAGTCACATATTCTCTGTTTACCAAGTAGCTATGACTTTGCAAGCATTTACAAAGTCCACAGAGAATCCAGGCCTCAAGTGCTGCACTCCTTCCTGTGAAACACATAACCAAATTTAAAAAGTACATTTTTCAATAAGAAATTTTCTGAGGAGCAATGAAATCTGGATTCCAATGACTCATTTTGATGATATAATGAACCTGAAGGTAATGGGAAACAAAGCTTTGATTAACCATGTTTATGCTTTATGCTGCAGGGTTTCCTTCAAATTGTCATTTTCCCTGGAAAGTCCAACACCTGCCAAGAATTAGAAAGACAACTACAGATGCAAGTGTGTGTGGGAATATATCTCTATTTATTTTATGTGCATTGAGTGAATTAATAAACATTCAGCAAAGCATATTTTCCCAATTATATTTTATTTATCATGCAACATTAAAAATGGTAACATGTGCTACATTTTTCTACCTAAGAACGTAGACTTTCTTACATCTGAGTGATATTTTTATGTGTATGACATTTCACTATCTTAGGAAGTCTTTTGTGACCCAGAATATTGATTATTCTCTACATATCTGCATTTACTGATAGATTTAAAAAAGTAAAATCAGTGCATCTGCAGTATTGTCAACCATCTAAGTTTCTCTCTATCTGTAAATCTATATGACAAAACAGCCAATGTGAAACCCAGTTTGACAAATAACAGACATCCATAGTTAAAAGCTTCACTATTTGCTGATATGTGATTTTCCTGTATGTTGATTTGGAATACAGCACTCAGATCCCTTGGATATTCAAGATTTAGTCCTTTCTATCACAGGAGAACCATATCAAATTACCAGTTTCATAGATGCACTAAATTTATGAAGTAGCAGCTTAAAATTCAAATTGGAACATGCTTCCATAATTTCAGCTCTATGACAGCTAGGAACTTCATGTCATTTCTCACCTAAATTTATTCTCTGCTAATTTACACAAACTTGTCTTCCCCAAGCATTATCCTTTTTGTTTATTCTTTCTTTCTCCTACGTATTTATTCTTGATGGAATAAAAAGGAAATCATGAAAATTATGGAAGGAAATTATATCAACTTTAAGGTGCTGTTTTATTTTGAAGTTATATTTAAAATGAAAATAAAAATCCAATTCACCAAGCTACTATTTTTTAGTACCTATATCTTATATAATTAATATAAGACTCAATGAACAAATAAAAAAGTGGTGGTTTTGATTACATTCTACAGTTATAGTAACAGCTACTTATGTCTACAGGGTTGAGGAGATATTTTTAAGATCTTCATAACTAAAAGAAATTTAACTAGGAATATGAAGTATCAGGAAACACAGGAAATCACAATCTTCATAGCAATTAAATGTAGCACCACACAATTATTTTTGACATAAGTAGTAAGAGTGAGCTCCATCCAAGGTGTGGCTACTGCAGTTTTACGTCTGGAGAAAGGGTCACATTCCTGTAAGCCACAATAATTCAGAGAAGTCATAGACATTCTGGCTCCTTCATCAAAATAGAAAGATGATGGTGTATCTGAAGAGTGCTTTGCTTCCAAACATTCTCCAAATATTTTCTAGACCAGAGATGAGCGTTTCATTAATCAAATAAATTGTCTCCTAATTAAATCAAGTTGTTTGAGATACTCTTCAAAATCCAGTCACTTGGAATTCTTGTTTGCTGGCAGTCAATACTAGTAAAAGGAAAACAAGATTGAAAACATTCATTTCCCTGGGTTACAGTGCAAGCAGCTTTAAGAAGCCTAAATAAATTTTGGTATGTGTGTTTGAATGGTTCAGCTTAAAACTTTCTACCACTACCAAGTACAAATAGAAAACAAGTTCTTTCTCAATTTACTCTTATTTGGTTTTATTCTGCTTCCTTGTGCAAAACATCAGCAGTATGTATCAGTTTAAGCTTGTATCTAAGCTGCAGAATGCAAAAGGAAAATGACAGCTAGACCAGATGTCATTGGTAACTTATTTGTACACTTTACTTCAAATTATTATCTGAATGAAAGTCTTTAATCAACACATATCTGAAAATCCGTCATAGAAGAAACAGATCAAAGGGCAAGAAATAAAAATACGAATTAGTTTTTCCTATAATTTATTTTGGATATGGGTAGTTACTCTAGCAGATTTATAGGGTGTATCTAGGGCATCTAAGCATTAAAAACCAGAAGTTTTTTCTAACATTTGAGCTGAAAATCTCAGAAAATTAGACCGAACCAAGTCTCTGTTTCTGAAGATGGCAATGTAGAAACTAGAAAAAATATATAAATATTTAACAATTCTTCAATTAAGTATAAAATTTTATTTTAAAATTGCAAAGGACATGGATTGCTCTTGTTTTTTTCAGTAGCAGATTCTCCCACAACAGATAATACTCTATGAAGTTGTCTCTTTCTTGTAGTGTCACTCTATGATGTATCTCGTGATGTAAATAAGTTATAATGAGATGTTCTTTCAAATTCCTTTGTTTATGTCTATTAATATGAAGAAGCCTAAAATAATAGTAGGTACACAGGGAAATGCACACTAGAAAAAAAAATCCTTGACCAGTCAGAGCTACCCAAAAAGAATGCTCTTTATTCTATATCTATGTCGTAGGCTGAATTTGGAAGACCGTAGTTCCTGAGCCTGCCAAAACTCCTGTATTGATGCACAGCTCTTGCAAAGTGTAATCAAACAATTTAGATTATAAAAGCTTAAAATCTGCTTCAAATTTTACCAGAGCAAATATAGAAGTCCTTGAAACCATAATCTTTTCCACTGTGGTCTGCTGTTGCAGCTACAGAGCAAAGCTCGGGCAGGAAAGGTTCTCCTTCACTGATTTCTTCACTTTTTAACAGAAAATAATTTAATAGTCTGTTTGCATTATAATTATGTAGCATGCTGTTTTTACACTGAAGAGTATCATTCAACAAACATAAAATTAGTATAAAACCTAATATGTCTTTGAAGCAGAATTTCTGATAGATTTCTCTCAGGGAATTGTTAAGAGGTAATGTAATTAGAAATATAACATAGAAAATTTATATGGATTAGTCCTTTTTACAGAGATAAATTGTCTAGTGGCCATGCACTTTCTTATTAATCAGATCCTGCAAACCTATTTATAAAGCACAGCCAAGGAAAAGTCCCATTGAAATGTCATTCTGACTTTACCAGGTGAAGTTCTGTTTGTTCCAACACCGAAAAGCAATCTAATTATCTCATATATGATTCCAGAGCCCTTCAGAATGTTGTAAATGTGAAAAAGCTATTCAACAGGGCTAAGGCCAGGGAAATGAAATTTTGAATTAGCCATTCTTTGGGAAAATACATTTAAATGGAGCCTGGAAGTTACAGAATGTGCAATACCCCATTAAATTTGATCTTTACAGAATCAAACCCCTTCTCTATGAAAGTAGGGTACATTGAGCACTTGTATTCTCACCTGTACTGAACAGAGTATGAATCATAAATCAAAGAGCGATGACCCAAGTAGTCCACTCAGCTGGATTTCTTTATTCCTGCACAGCAGTAGACTAATGATCCAGAAGGTAATCCCTGTTGTAATCCTTTAGCTATGGATGAAAGGAGACCCTCAGCCCCTCAGCATCACTGGAGCTACACTTTAGCATGATATTTTAATATACATGACATAAATACCCAAGTGCTTGCCTGTCTCTCTTCCATCTTCCTTTTGAAGAATTAATGCAGATGGCAGGCCAGTGTGTAAACTATACCACTCACTACTCACAGGGCAAGTCAGAGGATATATAGCTGTTTTTACCCTACTCTCCTTGATAGTGATCTAGGGCTTTGCTGTGCACTGATCTCCATTTTCCTGTCCTTGGGCTGCCAAAAGTCAGCAAAGAAGAAAAAGGCAGGGCTGCTGCTGCTGCCACCCGTCTGTCCAGTATCACAGAGGATGGAAGGGCAACAAGAGGGCTGCATTTGTCATTTCCCTTGGCTGCAGGTTAAGGAAGTTGAATTTAAAAATACAGACTATAGCCACATAAAAAGGATGCAGAGATCTAAGTGAAACTACCCAGTAATCTGGGCAGTTGCCTGTTTAAGAATGGAGTTTTGCTTTACACACGTTTTAGGTTGAATTGAGTGCCTCCCCCTCCACTCACTCCGTAAAAGGTACCCTATACCAACTGCTCAGTGATTGTTTCCTCAGCTTTAGAAAACTCAGAAATGTTTGAGAAGCAACAACAACAACAACAAAACCCAAAACAAACAAAACCAAAAAAACCCAAACCAGAACAAACAACAACAACCAAACCAAACCAAAAAAAACCCCAGACTGAAAAATAAGCTCTTCCAAGACCTTCAAGACAGAGGCCTTCAGAATAACTAGTCACTTTTCCTAAATGCCTGCAATAAAGAAGGGACTTTCAGATTCAGTTAGCAAACAGTAATTCAGTAGTGTTAAACTCATTATGGAACATGAGCCCACTGGGCATGGGGCTCCAGCACAGTCTTGGAAACATGGATTCATTTACAAGATGAGACAAGACAAACTGGTTCTTCAGCCTAACAAAGCAGGGCTGGGAGGGAAAAGCAGTCTATAAATACATCTAAGAATACAGGTCCCTGAGAAGAGTAATGGTATTCCTACAATGGGGAGATTAGGATGGTAAGAAGTGGTTGAAAAGGTGTCTGTCAATTTAGGCTGCCAGTAAAAAGAAGGTTCCCAACAAGTACAGCTGCTAGATCTGTGCAGCAGCAGAATCAGGGGGAAAAAACCCAGCTGTGCTCCTGAGGGAGCTTGTTATGTTAATGAATGAACTTGCATAATGTGAGGTCCTCTGACAGCCAGAAATGACTGTTTCTTCTCAAAGGCAGAGTCTAAAACCTACAGGGAACAAACAGCCATAAATAAACTAAGTTTAACATCAAGTACTTTTTTGAAGACATAGCCTACATCTTCTCTACCTCAACATTTACCAGTTTCTTCTTTCTTACTACAAGCTTCACTGCTCAAGACCAGAGCTCTGACACCAGCTTTGGAGCTCCAAGTACAATTCACTGCTCTGGAAGGAATCACCAGATGGGACTGAAACTATTAACACCAAATCTAGAATTTTTAAAACTCTTCTTGCTTTTTAACCAAGACTTGGTCTTTCTGCATAAATTATATATATCCTCGGCCTTTTCATGAAGAGGCTTCCTAGAATGCAGGAAGTTTGCTTTCTATACTCTCTAATAAGAGAAAATTGCTTGCTTAAAACAGTGTGCAGATGTTATGGCTGTGATTATGGGAAGACAGACTGTCTGAAAAACAAAGATGAAGAACTGTGTTAGAATAGAAACGAATGGCAATAAGACATCTGTCAAACATACTTGTGACCACTTTCTGCGAAAAGCAGTTCAAGAGTATATAAAACAAGCAAACTACTAGGAGCATCCCAGGCTTCATATAAATGAATTCTTCTCTATCAAAAAGCTGCTGTGTAACAACTTGACATCTCCCAGTCAACAGTTTGGCTATTTCATAATCTACTGACAAAAGTTGCTGCTCTGAGTATGTTTCCTAAGTAGAAAGGTCTTCACAGATACATCTCATTTAACAGTGACTGTTTTTAGCTTCTCTTCTGCTTTCCTCCCATTCCAAAAATATGATATGTGTTGGATAAGAGCAAATTCTGACTAGAAAACTGTTAAATAAGTGCATCTTCATACTAAAAGCATTTATATCCCATGTTTAGAAATAACAGGCTGTTAGATGCTGCGGTCTCATTGAAATGTCAAATAGGGCTTCTAAATGTCCAGAGCAGTTCCAGAAAAAGATCCAGAGAACGGATCTTACGCACCCTCCTCATGGACACTCTTCTAAGCATATTATCCTATGCAAAAGTCTATCTAATACTTAATACTTTGCTCAGTGGGGAAGAACAAGATAATTTTCCCCCTTTTCCCATCTCATTATGGAAACAATTCCCATTGTTTCCCAAAAACACACTCTACTGAAAATATTGGTTTTAACCTTGATTATGTTGATAACTAGATATTTACCTCTTTTATTGTATCATTATGGTTTATGTCACTTTCAGTTTAATCTTCGAATATTAGGTCATATTTTTATTTACAACTGTTGATTAATTAAGTTATTGAAAATATTTATCCTCACAAGGAAAAATTGGTTTTTTTGCCCCCCTAAGTGCCCTGCATGTATGTGTGTGCAAAACTGAAATAAAACTTTCCCTGTTTGTTTACTTCAGAAGCAGAATATGTATCAAATTATTCTTTCTAATTTTTTAAAGATTGGTGCAAAAGCTGGGTGCCTAGTTTCCTACCTCCAGTTCTAAACCAATTTGGTAACCTGGCAAGCAATTTGTCTGTGACTGCTCCAGATGAGAAAAGAGAAAAGCTGAAAATATTGTAGTTGCCTGAGCCAGTGCAAGCCCCAGGAGGACACGCGTTCTGTTTGATGTATCCAAGGCGAGGTCAGTCTTCTCTGCCAGTCACACAGCAAATGGGAAGTCTCCAGTGGGAAGTCAGGGGCTGTTTGTGAGCAGGACAGGCTGCTCCTGCAAATCTGGTTGTGCCAGGTTCTCTGCAATACTCCTCTCCATCAACAAGGCTGGCAGCTGTTAGACTAATAAATTTAAATTCTGCTGTAATTGCTCTTCTCAAAAGCAAAGGTATATATTAGTGCACCAACTTTGCAAGGCAATAGTGAGATTATTAGAGTGTGGAAAAGCCTGTCATAAGTAGAGGAGGGAGAGAGAAAATAAGGAAAAATAAAAGAGGTAGGGGAAGGAATAGGTAACATCACAAAAGGCAGTTGGCAGCCTTTTCCATCTCCCTGCCCCAAATATCTTGCAAGCAAATTAATTATTCCTGCATACATACATCTCCTTCCAAAAGGTCCATCTTTGGGGAGAATTCAATATGCCTATACATGAAATTATAACTATGCTTTGGATCCGAGTTACGCATTTCCATATTTTTAAATAGATTTTTTTTTCCAGAATTTCAGGTGGAACAAACAGTTATAGCCCCTCAAATCCATTTAAAACATCAGAGGAGCTGTTAGGGTTTTATTTGTTTTTAATGCGCTTTTACTGGCTGTAATTTTAAATTGTTTTGTCAACTTTTGTAATTCTCATGGTGTCGTACACAATTCTAACAGTTCTTCAATGGATGATGAATGCACAGATGCATACAAGCATGCAAATCCTCTCTATGGATTTAGGACCAGAAAAGATCCTCTTCTAGTGCTGGTGAAGATTCGCATAAAGATGATTCTGTACCTTTCTTTAAGAGCTCCAAGGGATAGCTTTAAAAAGAAAACCCCATTCAATAAAACAAAAACTAATTAATTCTATCCTGTGAGACCACAGGTATTCCTACCCTGTGTTAGAAGTGGAATTCTGGAGAAACATGGTGAGGTCTTCCTTTAATATATATCCCAATGACCCACCCCAGTTTTATTCCTTCCTCCCCAGTGGTTGCATTTTCCCTGTCAGTGGTTCTCTTCTAAATCTCCTGGGTATTTGTTTCCCGCCTAACAGTTCTCCCTTTGGGGCCGGCCCGTTCATTCTCCTAATAATGCAGTGTTTTGATTCCACTCTTATGACATTTTGCAGATCGGCTTTAAGATTGGTGACATGTATTAAGTCACTGGCAGGATGAAAACTTGTGTCATTCAGTGAAATGTTACAATTTCTCTTCAATTTTATCCTTTAACCTTACCATGACCACTTGCCCATCGAGTTGAGGTGAATGTTAACTTTTCCACAATTAAATCCTCTCAATGTATTAACTCTGCTTTAAATCACCTACGGAAAACAAAAGTTGCTATCACATCTTAAAAGCCATCCTTTAGCACAAATACCAAGTCAAATATATTATTCTGGATGTTAGTGTCTTTCCTGTCAGTGCTAGGTCTTGCTACAATGTACACAAAATTTAGTATGCATTTTAGACGGTCTCTATTTGCTAACCCGCAGGGGAAGCTACCACGGTATTATTTGAGTTATTACAATGTCTCTGTGTGTGTGTGTGTGTGTAGATATGATTTCCTAATAAGTGTCCCTGTTTTTTTCTCCATCTTCATGTAACAGAGAAAATACATGTTCCAAATTCTACAGTTTTCTATGGAGAACAAAATATCAGGAGTATCAGGAAGATAATACATTAGACATGGAAGACAAGTTCTTCCATCAGATGCCTTATTGATAAACTGGAAACAGACAAAAAAAATAAAAGAAAAATTTAGAAAAAAAAATTCTGGAATTGTGGTTAAAAGTTTGATCCCTCCAATTTTTGTTACATTAAATGGAGTGAATGACATATATTAAAAAAAAATAAATCTGTGTATAAAGGCCATATGCAGCTTTGCTTCTGGTTGGTTTTTTTCACTTATTTTTTTAATGATTACATCTCACAGAAATACTAACATAGTTCAAACTACACTGAAGAAAATTTCTAATTAAGTACTATAGCATCAGTCTGTTAGTATCCTTCAAGTATTTACAAAGACATTTTTTCTTTCAAGTGTTGTTCATAATATGATAGGAATTGGGGGTGGAAAACCACTTTTCAAGAGAAGACTTCAAAATTATGACTTTTGTGAAAATATAACTTTTGTGAGCCATTCATTGGCTTAGGCTAAAATAGATTCTGTCAAGGCTAGATAGAAATAGCAATATTAGCACCTGATCTGTGAAAGCTGGTTTTCTTTTGACATGCAGTTGCCAATATTCAAAAAAATTGCAAATCAGAGGGCTACATATTTATGAGAACTAGTCTCCATAAATCTCAGATTTTATCATGTTAGAAGTTTCTTTCTAAATGAGAACAGTAAACTTGTAAGTGAAACTTGCAAATCAGTTTTATCACTGTCTATGTGTGCATATGTATGACTTATAAATATACTTGAAATTCCAAATTGAGCTTATAAGTAGGTCTGATAAGTTTTTCTACTTTCTACATCAGTGCTGTAAATCTAACAGCTGCAAATTTCCAGTTCCATAGTCATCTACAATAATAGAAAGCTACAGAAAAGGGGACCGGAGGTTTGTTTACTTTCTTTCTAAAATGGTATAGCATAAATCAGTTAAAAACGTTATCTTCCCCTATTACTATAGTAGAGACAGCACTTAATGGGACCTCTGCTGTTCCAAGTAGCTGTAGCACTGATTCAAACCAGTAATAGTTTGCCGTGATAATAAAATGATTTATTGTCTGAATATTCTGTAAATTACATTCATTCTGAAAAAATAGTAAACTGTCTTCAGATCTATTTTATATATAAGCAATAGTTTCATCATCAAAGCTACAGACAATTAAATGTAGAATAACCTATGACTTTAGGCATCAAACAAGTCAAGGGATCGCATTCTTTTAGCGCTTTGTCAGCTCCAGAGCATCTAAAACATAACGGAAAATAAAGGAGACATTTCTGGTGTTACTATAATTTTTATGTTGTGAAATATTAAAAATGTGAACTGGAAGGAAAGACGCTGCTGGAGGTCAAAAAATTTTTAATTCTTTTTCAGTTTTTCTAGTTGCTTGGTAAACTGCTAGAAAAGTATTCCCTTTTGCTTGGCAATAAGCTTCAGAGATCTTTGTAAAGCAATTTTACACACCTTGCACATTCTTCTCCTCATGTTTTTACATTTTCTTTATGAGGCTATCTGGAAATGTTTCCTTATTATTACACGTTTGCCTGAAGTTGTATCACACCTAAAATAAGCCAACTAATTAGTCATGATGGGCTCTTTTCAGCTGCACACTCATTTTCAAATGAATTTATTGAAGTAAAGGATTTACAGCATATGGACTCACAGACTTCTCATGAGTTAAACTGGCATCCATATGTACAGCTTTCAGTAGAGAACTCGAGAGTAATATTTACAATGTAAATATCAACTTTTATTACATAAGAAACAAATATATCACAACTTTCACTTCACAACATATTTGTTCTGGTTTGATGACTAAAGTCATCTCTTTGAAATACTATGTGGAACTCAAAAATAGCTTGTTCTTGTCGTAGACTTTACCAGGCGTCCTTCAGAGGTCCTGAAAAGCAAAGGAGAAATGTGCTTTAGAAGTCAGATTTTTAAGCAGTGGCATCATGAGGTGTACAAAGGCAGACAGCTGACAATAAGTAACACTTGATATAAAACAATTGCTGTGCTTGGGACAGACAAGCTGAGATGTGGCTGCTCACAGGAGTTTGGTGGGCATTACAGTCAGACAAGACCGTAAGATACGGAAAGAAAGGTTAAACGACTGGAGAAAAATGTTACTGCAGATTAGCCTACAGTGCAGAACTGCTCACTTTGAAATACTCCTGTACCCTTGAAATGGATACACAAATTCAGGTTGCTCATTCCACACTACATTAGCAACTGGGCACTGCAATAAAATGACAAGTAACAGTCAATACTGATTCACCTACAGGCAGACTTGCCTCATCAGTAAAGTCAAAAAAAAAAAAAAAAAGGACTGAAAATGTTTCCAGGAAGATATCTGTGACCTGCTGCATCACTACTCTTTCTCCCTTAGTCAATGCCAGAATATTAATCTTGTCCAGAAAGAACATTTCTTTCCAGAATCACGTTGTTTACAAATTATTTAATTCCTCAAGGCATAAGCAGTTTATGTCCTTTCTAACCTTTGAGAACTTTAGAGGAAGTGCCACATTTGTAGAAAGGAAAAGAACATTTTCTCATTTTATATCAGTCTTGAAAGGAAACAACTCTTTTGGGGGGCAGGGAGGTCGGTGGTTGGGGATGATACAAGATAAGACATTTCTCCAAATTTAATCTTGAAGAATAGCCTTTTAATCTTTTTTCTTATTTGTGTTTGAGACACAGCTGAATGCCAAAAACTATCCTATCATCAATTCCATAATACACTTTGAAGAATATCAAATTCGCTTCTACCTTACCCTTTCAATATTATGTTCCTGCAAGTGTTGATGTAGAAGGGTTTACGTTTCAGTAAAACAAAGAAAAATAATTGTGATGACTTTAGAAAGAATAGTAGTAGCTAAATGGAAAACAGTAACTGCAAGATTTGCATGTAAAGTGCTTTCTTAATGCATAAGGTTCATGTTGCTGATGCTCTTAGTTCTAGGGGCAGCTCCTTTCTAATGAAAAAATGTTAAATAAAATCGGCAGCATTTTTTTTAATTAAAAGAAATATCCTCAAGTTTGTTCTCTGAAGAAATAATGATCCTTGTAATTAAAAATGAGTCAGTTCTGGTTTTATGCTGCAGTGCACACTAGTTGAAACACCCAAGTGAGTTAGGTGCATTATTAAAGTGCCATTTAATTAGGAATTTTCAATAGCAGCAATCATGGGATAACTTAAAGCTTATTATTAAAATTAGTATTTTATTCAGACACAATCTCTGTAGAAACATAAAGCTTTTCATGGAAATGACTCCCTTTCCTAGAGGATTCCGATTTTCTGATAGGCCACACTTCATGTACAATTAATCTCATTTTATGGGTCAAATCAAGTAACAGCAAGAGGACAGAAAATCTTGGCATACCAGTGGGAGGTGGCTCAGCAGCTCATCTACAGAATCGTAGTTTTCTGAAAAGGATGGTTCAAGAAGTTCTGCTTCATCTCGAAGTTTAGCAGGGTTTAGCTCTTCCTGGCTGTTGTGGATCAGAAACAATTTTATTGCTCTCAGAAGAAAAAGCAAAGAAAGCAAAGCCTTCTTCCAACAGTAGCTTCTGCACATTTTCTTACGCTTATACCCAAAGTGTTATAGAACATATGAAATAGCATGTTTAATGAATAATGAGACATGATATTTAAAAGCGGTTGTCTAAATGAGTGAATATACAAATGGAATACAAGGTCTACAAAAACTTATGCTGGCACTTCTCACCTATACTGGTTAGGATATATAGTCCTCCAAGGACTTCTAAATTTTCATTTCATGTGTTTACAGAGAGGCAAATTTTCAACAAATTTCTTTATAAAATTGTTGTTCATGTTCCATAGCTCAGTGGATTTTTTCCTTGAGAAGATTTTTTATAAATAAAAACAATGTAAGAAGCTGTGGGAAGTTTTTTAAAATTTCCAGATGCCATCTCCTCTTCATTCTTTCATTCTAATCTCATTGTGGTGTCTGTTCCAAGAAAATGTTGTTTGTATTTGAAAACCATGCTATAAACTATGCTATCAAGTCATTAATGTTCAGTGCCTTTGGCTTGTCCTTTCTGTATACGTACATGGATGTCAACCTTTTCTGTCTTAATACCATAAAAGTATGGAAACAATACATATTTTCTTTCTTGTAGTACCTTCTTTTTCCAGTTAAAACTGAGTTTAAGTATTTCTTCACAGCCATCTGCTTTCGAAAGCGGCTGTAGTTGTCGGTGAAGACAGCATCAGAGTGGCGCTTGACAGGACTGTCCTGGGAGCTGGCAATAAAACAGTTACAAAGGAAAACTTAAGAGACAATATCTGTTTAAAAGAAGATACCATTAAATGAGTGAAATAAGCTTTATGATGTTGATTAGCCTAATAAAATCAGATCTCCATTTCAGCTTTCATTTTTCCATCTATGACTTTAGATCCTTCTTCTGTTGAAAAGAAGCCACTGCTTCTATTGCTTACTATGTATTTTAAAATTGAGGATCAAATTCCAAAGATTGCTATTCAGTCTTTTGGGACACATCTTCCACTGATCGTTTTCTCAATTTTGCCATGGCCTATGCAATTAAGATACATTGTCAAAGATTTCTAGAGTCCTTATCCCAGGAGTTCTGCAAGATCGAGTGGTTAAGTGTGGATTTCATGACTCTCTCCTATCTGTATTCACACTCCAGGTTGCACCTTTTAATAAACAGATTTTATCCTAATTTCTATCATTTGTGTGAATATATTTCAGTACAATGCCAAGTTTTAAGTCTGGTTTAAGTCTCAATAAGTTCTTAAAGGACCTCATCATTGTTCCTATTGAACTCAGTAGAGTTGGAGTCTGCTGCAAAGGAAAGTCAGAGTGCAGCATCACATAAGTAGCTATAAATGCTTGTTCTAAGGTTTCAGAAGACAAAACATACTTTGTGAAAACCAAACCTGGATGCCTTTTCTCCATGCACGATCTTGGGAAATGTCAGGATGTTCTGTTTTAAATGGTCTATGTTAGTTTATAGCATATGAGAAACTGGAACTGTATGTTCTGGAACAAAGGCGGCATTGACATAAATGGAGGACCTAATTTTTACTCAGCTTTTGAGCATATGAAAGTAGGTACTCAGTGGTATCATCACAGCGGCTCAGCAGTTTCTGCTCATGGATTTGAAAAGAAGGAAAGTATACAGGGATCCTACCCAGCACTCAGTGCCCATTAGTTTATTAGCGTACTGGTCTGGAAGTTGCATCCAGACCCCTTGTCTATGAATTTGCTTCATTCTTTTTTGAATCCTTCTGCAGTACAGACCACACAAACATCTGTCAACATGTTCTACAGCAGGAAAAAACTATTCCTTTGCATTTTCACTATAAGCAAATCATTTCTTGATTTCACTGTGCATTTCCCTGTTGTTAAGTACTGAGTAATCAATCATTTTGTATTTACTTTTGCCACTCATCTGCCAAGCTAGTAAAAACACTACCAGAAAAAAAGAATTAGCAAATCGGCATGATAAACGTTCTAATATTTCCAGTATACATTATCCATGCTTTGTGCAGTGTCTGTTGCTCTACCTCTCACAGCTGTGTCAGGAATAAATAGTTACATACTCATTTAGTAATATCACTAAATACTTATACAGGATTTTCAGCTCCCCCATAATTATATAAGCTTCTCTTCCACTATGTCTAAATCACAAAAAGGAGAACTTGGATACAGAAGGGTAAAAAAATTGCCAATAAAGCCAGCTAGGAAAAAACATCTACCTAATGTAAGCATCACCTCACCTAACTCGTTTTCTAATAAGCGAATGCAGATATCTCTTCACAGCAAGTTTAGCCAAAAGATGGCTGTAGACACTGGTGAAAATTCCATCAGCATGCCTTGCATTTCTGAAATGGACAATAAATAAACTCTACAATACAGCCTGGGTTCATATAATTTTGATAACGTTCATTTTGTAAACATACTGCTTTCTTCAATTTATCTATTGTACATATTAAATGAAACTAATTTCATAAAATAACTTCCAGATTTTCACAATATACTTTTTAGTCCTCCTGGAAAGTGAATGCATTCATCATGCCAGAATGGCAATACAATCAACATCTCTGCCGACATCCCTACTGCTACCAGTATTCAAGCAGCGGCTGTGGGATTTTCTTCTGTAATTGAGTCTTCCTAATTCTCAGTTTGAAAATGTGAATGATTTTTTGGCAGAGATCAAGTAGTCCATCATCTTTTGTATTAATGATAATAAAGAAACTCACCTATCAATAATTCTGGACAGATCAAAATAGAATTTCTCATTTTCAGGTAGTGTGTTCTGCAAAATATCTGATTCTGACTTTAATGACCCACGGGCATGGTCAGGTTCACTGGCTCCATCAAATGGCATTCTGTTTCCCAATCTGTTGGAGAAAGAAACCATGTAAAGTACAGCTAGCTCAGGACATGCGACACTTTACTGCAGCTAATATTCTGGTTTGTGTCAAAATGCACATCTACCTACTTTCATCTGTAAGGCATTCAAAAAAAAAAAAATGCTGAATAAAAAAAAAATCACTTTCAGGTAGAATCCATGCTTAATTGTAGATTACTTGACATAACAGATCCTTCTCTCAAATGCATATTTTCTAGATAAACGTTGCCATTGAATGCAGTTTATTCCAGTGCATAATGTATGACAATCACAGCACAAGTGACAACCGTGAAGCTTTTCCTAACAACTATATTTTATACAAATGATGGATGGAATTAACAGCCTCTACCCAAGTGAAAACTGTTCCTGCGATATACTTACCTCCCAGTCAGGATTTAAGATGTGCTTTGAAATGCAGAATGAAACAGTTCTTAGGCCTTCTCCAAACAAAGCAAATACACCAAGAACTTCAAACTAAATACAAAGTGCAGTCATATATCTCTACATGTTTTTATTCTCTCATGTTAGAAGCTAAAAAATGTTCACATTTAATCTCTTAAAATGTATTATGGCAATTGCTCTGTATAAACTGATGTACAGTTACTTCACATTTTCGTAAACTGCGGTTTCTTATGGTGTGTCATATTTTATCAAGGGCAGTCTGACTGCATAGCAGTAGTTTGGCATCATTCCTTCTGGCTGCTCTTATGTTCTGTGGCAGACGAGAGGCTCCCATCGCTGTGGGAAACCCCTGCATGTGATGACATGCAAAAATCACATACTAAAACTGAGATAGACTATTGCCCTTGTAATTTTACAGTCACTGTTAGCTCTACTTATGTATCTGACCCATGTAAGTCTTTTGTCTAGTAAAAAAAAGGTGCAAAGTTGCTGTGTAAAATGAACCAGCTCAAGGTGCACACCGTTTGGAAGTCAGTCACTGTGCTGTTTTGCCGTTCTGTTTTTCATTGGTCCTTCTACACTTTCTTTATGTTCCTCTTACCCAGATGCAAACCGTACCGTTCTGCCATCAGATTTAATTTAGCTGGACCACTAATAGCAACTTCAACCAGCCGAAGCACGCAGCGGTACAAAAACTACGCTCCGCTCTGTTCCCATGGACCCGCTCACGTCCCAGGGCTCGCCGTGACCCACATCCCGTCCCCCCCACGCACACGCCGCGGTCACCGCGCCCCAGCCCGTGGGGCAGCGCTGCTGCAGCCGCCTCGGGAGGTGCGTGCGTGTCCCGGAGGCTTCTGCAGGCTGGGTTCGGCCGGCACCGGCCGGGACACGCCTGGCCGCAGCCTCGCCGCGGGGACTGCGCGCACCCCCCGATACCGGGCAAACACCCCGACGGGAAGCGCCGCACTGCGCGCTCCTTGGGAGGGCGCAGCGGAGTACTGGCGCTTCTCACAGCCCCTTCTGCCACCGGCCGGGGCTGGGCAGGCCCCTGCGGGCCGGAGAGGCGCGGAGCAGAGCGCGGAGAGCGGCGCGGAGCGGAGCGCGGCCTTACCGCGGCACGGGAGGGAAGGCGGCGCCCCGCGGGGGCAGCGCCCGCGCCCGCCAGCAGAGGGCGCTGAGGAGGGCGAGGGCGAGGAGGAGCGGGGAGGCGCCGCGGTGCTCCATGGCCGCCACCTGTGGAGGGAAGAGCGCAGCCGTCACCCGCCGCCCCGGCCCGCCTGCACCCGCCGGCGCTTCGCCCCGGGCCGCCGAGCCAGTGCCCCGGCCCCGCTCCCGACCCCGGTCCCTGTCCCGAGAGACGCCGCCGGCCAACAGGGTCGCGATGGCGGGGGAGCTGCCGGCGGTCAGGGAGAGCTGGCGCCCCCAAAGGTGACCCCCGGCCCGGTGCAAGGGGCAGCGGTGCCAGGGGCTCAGCCACTTAAGCGGTGACAAGGGGGGGTCCCGCCCCGGCTGCCCTGGGCGTTCAGAACCTCTCCTCGCTCCCCGACGGCCGGGACGCCTTCCCTGCAGGTCCGGGAGAGGAGACGAGGAGCGAGGGTACGGGACGGGGACATCCTTTCTCATCCGCTGTGAAGTTGCCGCTGTGGCGGGGAGAAAGTTACTCACGGAGCCGCGAGTCCGTCGGTGGGTCTGGCTGGGCGGGCGCGGAGCGGAGCGGTGCTGGGGGAGTGCGCCCTGCTCCGCTGCTCTGCTGCCGGGGCGGCGGCAGAGGGTGAGGAAGAGGAGGAGGAGGAAGATGAAGAGGAGGGCTCCGTCTCGCCGCACGCTCTGAGCTGCCCGCCGCGCCGCCGCATTTTATAGCGTTTACACGTTTCTGCTTCCGAAGGAGCAATCACGTTACTGGAGAGACGTCACCCTTCCCAAGGGGACGGTCGCTTTGTTCAGGACAGTCAGAGACTTATATTTAACTCATGAGCAGTCGCGTACCTCTTCCCCCTTCCCCTCATCCCCCCCGGCCATTATTTGATTTATGTTAATGACATAGTTTTGCGGGGACCGGAGCCCCGTCGGAGGGGTGATTCCGCCTCGCCGGGAGAGCAGGCGGCCGTCGGGGGTCTGCGGGGGCACGCCACACCGCGCACCCCTGCCCAGGAACGAAGGGGGCTGCACTCCCCGGGGCCCTCCGCTCCACCGCCCCCATTCCCCCAACCCCCGGGCTTTCCTACGGAGCCCGCTTTCCCGCCCCGGGATTGCTCCTTTCCTTAGCTCTTCGGCAGTGTTTCCATGCTAAACTGGTCCCTCTCCGTCCCTGGCACATGCAAGTCCCCGACGAGGGTTCCCGCCGGAGGTGCGCAGGGAGTTGGTCTGAAAAACAAAATTTTCCCAGGGGTTTGATTTTAGCAGGTGCTGGGGTGCTTTCTACTCTTCGCTATTTTGTTTAAATTGCGTGCATGTTCGTGGAAAACGGATTATCCCCCACACCCAGGCTCCGCTTGGTGCAGCCAAGCACGGTGGGTGCTTCCGCGGATCCCAGCGCCGGCACGCGCAGCACGGGCGCGCAGGGAGAGCGGCTGGAGCGTATGTTAAACCCCCCTGAGCAGGAGGGGGATCAGCTCTTCCTTCTAAGGTGTCTTAAGCCCAAACCTCGGGGATGCCACAGCAAGGGAGAATCAGTGTCAAGCCTTTGATTTTTCCCCTTCGAATTTTCCCTGCCTCAGAGAGATCTGTGGGCAGCAGGGAAAGAAATACAGGGGAAGTGGGCGTGGGACCCGCGGGCGGGCCGGCAGGACAGGGCTGATCAAGCAAGCACCTCTTCATTGTCGCACCGTGTCTTCTCGGTGCCTGCCCTGAAATATTTGGCAAACAATCGCGGAAGAATTTCAGCTGTAAAGGTCATTATCCTCTTTTATTTTTTTTTTCTTTTTTTTCCCTTTTTTTTTCCTTGAGTTTTTTGTGCCTCTAATCCTCCTACTCAGTCAGTAACGATTGTACCAAATCCATACAGACTATTTCACCATTTTTTCTTACTTCTGATAAGTTTTTCTGTTTCATGTTTCACTAAAGGTTAGGCAGGCTCAATGCCGAAGATTCTGCGATGCTTAATCACATTTTCTAATTCAGTTACATAAAGAATAAGTGAATTAGATTTAAAATGCCTGGAAATTTGTTTCTCGGATGACAGCTGTGACTAAAACCAGAGTTCCTGCAGTAGCCTAATTTCAGGAAATTTTCCCCTTGTTACTACATAACTGGGGGTCGAAGAAGCTATTCTGCTCCGGAATGGCGGGATGAGCATCAATGGCACCGTATTCCCCTCACCTCAGAAACATCCCAGCTAGGGCTCATAGGCGTTGTGCACGACCTGGGGAAGTGCGGTGGACTTCATTCAACTACTTGAAAGAGGAGAGAGGAAGGAGAAATCCATCTCCTGGGTGGTGTAGGGACGCGTGGCCGGGACACTGCGAAGCCTGCGGTTGCCCGGTCTCCTGGCCTGGAGCGGCGGGTGACGAGGGGCGGCGGCACTCGGGACCCCGCGGGCAGGGCGGGTTCGAGGGGGCCGCGGCTGCCCGCTCTCCCGCTCCTCAGTCCCGGTTCCCAGCCCGTCTCCTGTTCCTCAGTCCCGCTCCCGCCGAGGGCGCCGCTGCGGGAAAAGCCAAACGCTGCTGGCAGCAGGAAGCGGAGAAGAAAGAAGTTTCCTTCTAGCGCTAGCACGCCTGAGTTAGCGCAGCCTGTAGAGGGGGTCTCGCAGGAGTCCTGCGGACTGCGGTCCCTGGAAGGGAGGAGGGGAGCAGACAATTCAGTCTAAGGGATATGTGAAAAACAAGTCTGCTGCCAGTTGCTGTGTATGTGCAGTATGGGTGGCTGCGTGCTCTGAGGTGATGTATATAGACTCCACTGCCTAAAAATTGGAGAACCGCTGGCAAATCAGGGCTTTCTTACCATACTGTACCATTTGGTGCTGTGAGGTACCCCACTGCACCCTTCCATACCGTACCTGGTGAATCTGGTTTGCTGTAACTTTGTTCCCCTTCTTTGCAGGTAGTACACTAGGTTGGACAACACGGTGTCAGGCTGGCTAAAATGGCCTCAGAACCTCCCTAGGGATGACAGTATTGATAAAGAAACCTCTCTAGAGCCCCCTTAATGGTCTGAGAAATCTGTAGTGCACCTAGTCTTACAATACCATCTGTTTTCCCTATTCTATAGACAAGAAACTGAGTCATAGGGAGATCAAGTGGTTCCTCTTCTTTACGCAGGAAATCTCCAGTGGAGCTTTGAATGCACCCCAGAAGTCCCAAGCACTCTTTAGTTGCACTAACAATTGTCTGCATTTCCGTTCAGCACCCTGTTACAACCCACCATCTCCTCCTCTTGAAGATAAACTGAAGAAGAGATGCCCCCTCCCCCTTTCTCCTTAGTCCTTCCTCACATTTCTCGAGAGGATTTCATTGAAGGAGGTTGGTTTGGGATGACTGACAACGGTTTGGGATGGCAATCCAAATTCTATCTTTTCCAATTTTTTCCCCACCTTGAAGCTTAAATACACTACTATTTCCACATTTGAATAAGTTTTGATAAGAATAAGTCATTAAAAAGAAAATAATTCTTTGTAAACAGACAGATGGAGAAAAGACCCTTTTCCATCCATGTCCTAAGTGAGTCCTCTAAGACCTAGGTAGATGAACCCTTTTTGGATGGTAGGTCCCACTGTTTTCTACTGGCAAAAACTCTGCCCTTTCAAGAAAGTGTCACTTGGGAGAAAATAGCTCTTGGGAGCTTCTCCAGGATAATAATTAAACACAGGAAACTCCTGGGAAATCAAGTATTTTTCAGTGGTTTTTATAGGAATCCTGATGCATAGCACCATCACATTTACTCAACCTTTTATCTTTATTCCATATGTTATTGAATATCTTTTGGCTACTCTCCATTTTTGCTTCAATTTCTTCTTTAATGTTCCACTTAATAAAACAAAAAATCAAAAAAAGTTGCAATTATAAAATTGCAATATTTAGCAATTAGACAAGATGGACCAAAGAGCAGAAGTTGTCTGAAAGTTTGTCCTACCATTTGTATACAAAATTGTGTAGTGTATATATAAATCAAGTATTACCTAAAATAGCTAGATGGTCTGGGGTAAGAAATTTGGGAGTTTTTAGGTTTGTTAGTTAGATTTGATTACTATTTTTAGCATGTAAAACTGTTCTGAAATTGATGTACTAAAAATCTCTTAAAGTCAAATCCTTAGATGAGAGAAATCTGCTTAGTTCCATGAAAGACCTGCATAGCATTTACCAAATTTATCATGTAATTGTATTTTAAAAAGAGAATTGCATCAGAAATAGAATTAACATTTTGTTTGGCAAAAAAAAGATAATACTAAGAGACTTGTTTTAGGACTTTCATATTCTATCAGAAAAGGAAACTTCTACTGACTCATGAGGTCTCTTACGAATCATCGGGTTAGCAGAATGTCCCTTGTGCATTACAGCTCATGTTGCTGTGGATGAGTTCAGAAACTCTGCCTTTGATCCCATAGCCATATCACATTGATCCATGAGTTTTTAGAGCTTATAGAGCAGATTGATGGTGCACTACTATTCAGCAGCTAACAGAACAGTTTTTCCAACTTCCACAAAAGAGATAGCAGATGAAAATTCAAGAAACTCTATATGAAGAATAAAAAATTCAACTAAAAATTGATAAACTAACCTGCCTTTCTCTAATCCTTTAATGACAGGATTAGCATATTCTCCAATATCCTCTCAGCATCATGTTGCTGGATCCCACTCTCCCATAAATATTCGTATTCCTCAATATCACCTGGTTTGAAAAAATAGATGAAATGCTGAAATGAAAATGCTGCAACTTGTTCCAGCTTCACTTTCTTTGCAGCTATCTCTGAATGCTTCTCAGAAGAAATAAGAAGAAAACCACCAGTTTGTTCTTTTAGGTAAGTTTTATTTCAAAAGCACAATCCACATTCTATCATACCTTTAGCCTGAGTGAGTTCTGCAGACTCAGAAATGTGATGGCAAGCCGAATAGAACACAGACAAATATTTTTCAATTAAAAACTCATGAGTTGCCTTCTGCAACAGAAACATTCAGGAGAAGAGTGCTTGTCTCCTCAGTTCCCAGGCTGTGGGAGGGTCACACAGGTGGAGCAGGGGAGCCTTCATTTCCTCTCTCACCCTTTTTGAGTCCTGCTTTCAGGTCAAAAGTGTGGATCCTCAGAGCAGAGTTATCAACTGAAGCAAACTCCTGCAACATGTAAATTATATTAACAAACATGATAACTATCTACACCACCTGAACAAGTTTCTCCTGCTCCAGGTGGTACCTTTGCATTATGACTCTGTGTGGGTTAACAATTTTCAAAACCAGTTTTCAACATCACTGGAACATTTGGATTATGCCCATGACTCCCAAACAGACTTCCACCGCTTGCATTCGTATGTCCGGGCATGTCACCAACATCCATGTTACAGACCTGCTTGGCTAAGACTTCTGAGTAGATGCAATGGTGAGCAAATGGCATGCAGGAGAGCTGCTGACTCCTGTCATACTTCCAAGGGACTTTTCCCCTTGCCTCAGATGTTATCTGGGAAAATTCCTAATGCTTCTAGTATAGTTCTGTGTTTTCATACCCCTTCACCTTTGGGGTGAAGGACACCCTAAAATGCAATCTCAGCTTCTCTCAAAGACTCCAAAGCAGTTTGGCATAGACATTTTGTTCTCCATATGTTTGTGTTGTCTAGTATGTCCGTGGACTACTGCTTCATGTCCATCTGGTTCATGATATGCAGCTATCCTAGAAGTATCAGTCTAAATTCCTTCTCATTCTTTAGCATGGATGTGATGTTTTTTGCCATCCCCCTCTCACTATCAGACACGTGTATTCTGCACTCATACCTCAGGAGGATCCGTGACTACACAAGCTTTAACAGGAGCTTTACTATATCTGGTTTTCTTTCAAAGCAATTTCCTTCTAATGTTTCACCTGACTTGTTTAAAGTATTCCATGTACCTTAAAGCCCAGAAAACCACATGGTAATCCAAATTTTGTCAGGAAGCAGAGCAGAGCAGAGTTTCTGATTTGGTCATATTATATTCTTTGTTTTGAACAAGCTCTCTGAAATACATCCTATTTCTACCAGCACAGTTGTAATCTTCAAACTTCAGCAAAGGATCAGATGATTCTTTCATCACCAGGAAGTTTTCTCTCCTCCTGCAGCTCCTCCAACCCAATCCTCTTCTCTGCATATCTAAAATAACCTCTGTATATGACAAGGATGTGTCTTTCAGATGTCATAATATTCAGACTGAACTTCCCATTCATTTTCACCCAGCTCTTTGCTTCATGGTTTTTGATATACAAAACTGGATTCTCTATGGTGAACCTTTGGAAAATCACTTTATTTTTCACAATGTTCTTACATGTGTAAATATCTCTAAGCTAATATCTAATTATCTAAACAAATACCAAGAACAATCTTTCAAACCCATGTCCCTACATTTTCCCCATGCTCTTAGGCCTGTCACCTGTCCTATATGATACCTTAGGGAAGTCCTTTTGCCTCTACCTGCACAAAAGAAATGCAGACTAGAAATAACCTCCAAAATCCATTTGGATTATCTGTTAAAAGTAAAACCAATAAGGAGTGCCGTAGTGGAGTTCAAAATTTAGAAGTCTGAGCCCAAAACTGCCTAGGGTGCCTTATCTCACCATGATTCGCTGTTGACACTCACCTTATGTAGTCTGCAAGTTTATTGGGAGCTTGGGGAATCCAAGCTTCCTTGGGAAACTAATATTGCTAATGACTAGGAGCACATCTGCAGATGCAGGCAAGCTGCTAAAAGTCTATTTGCCCCCTTACCTAATTCCTATACTGCAAAAAATCCCATGAAGTATGGGAGAATTTAGTCCATTTACACATTTGTAACCATATGATGGGAATCTTTCATGGGTTGTAATTGCAACATCTGTGCTGAAAACACTGGTATACTTCCCCAATTTTGCAGAGATCCTTCTCCCTGTGTAAAATATAATATGCTGGTTCTAGACTGTGTGGCCAAATTCTTTTTGTCTTCCCTGCTGAATACTGCTACTATTGCACTGTCTGGAAGCTTGTGAGAGCAGACATACCAGCTCAGGATATAAAAAAAACCACGTCAGTCGGGCTGGAAGGCTCGTCTTAAGATGCTAATTATGCCAGGATAACTTTATCCCTTGAACTGACCTAATCATCACAAGTTCTTTATTTACCAAGCTGAAAAAAGAAACCATCTAAAAGCTAGAGCAGAAACAAGCTAAAAATGCTTCAGTCTCAAGCAATTACCACTATTGTCTTCATGGAAAAAGAGCTGAGAGAGGTTTTCTAAAACTGTCCATGTGTATAAAGCGCATGGTGTAATGTGCTGTCTCTTAGCACTACTCAAAGCCTAATGTACATTATTATGGGTGTGGAAATCTATATTCACATTTAGTTGCCGTGAAGAAGGCATATAGAAGAAAGTATCAACCTGTTAGTTTATCATCCTTAACACATGATGTAATTTGAACTTGACTGTTTTTGATATTAGTCATGAAAGAACTTCTATAGTGTTCATGGGCAAGAGAGATACAGTTCCAACTTAGTTTATTATTTAGTTCAATTCCACAGGTCACCAGAACAAATGATAACTCCTACATCTTGTTTAATTGGCTTCTTGGCCAATACATCAATGACTCATTACCCTTTCCATTTTACATGAAGCACTAAGAGTGTTCCAGTGAACATAGCACCACAGTCAATATATTCCCGCTTTTTTAAGTACACATGAATAGATCCAATACTAGTAAGTGTCTAAGAGATTTTAGGAAATTAAGATTATCATAAAGACAAAAGACATGAATAGGCACAGCAACACCTTTGACAGCCATCACGTGTGCTGTCATCATGTATGTGTATAATTGTATTCTGCACTTTGTTTGCATTTTTAAATGTGACAAATGAATTACAGTGATTTCTACAGAAACAAGTAAAACATTCAGCACCAGAATCAGCACTATTGAATATCAATATTAAAATGCTGCTAATTGGTGGACTTAAGCCATACACCTTAGCACCTTGAAATTTGTTAAACTTTCTGCTCAAATTGTACTAAAACATGAGTTCATAAATTATTAATGTATATTTGAATCTTGCTCCTGGTGACTCTGTGTCAATCATGTGGTTACATCAATACCTGAGCAGCAAAAATAACTGTATAACTCTTTTCCAGCATGTAACTACAGGATTTTCAAGTATTATTTCATGTAGTAGGTAATTATTCTGTACACTTCCAGCAGTCCAAGTCACAGGCCATTTTTTTTCTGGCCTGAGATATTATCTGGTTTAATAGAAAAAATTTCCATAGATGTGAAATCACACAATGTCACAATAGAAAATTATATCACACACGCACAACACTGGATGTGAAAAGGACAGGAAAGGTCATCTGTTGCAGGAATTCTTCCTGGTTTATTTTCAGAGATGCTCTCAGGTTGCTTCTAGTAGCTTCAGCTTGGAAAGAGGGGGGAGGATCTTTCAGAATGGTTAGAAGATTATCCAAACAAGAAGTCTTTATCTATTGACATTACTCAACAACTGTTGTAATTTTGAACACTGCGTTCAAAGACCTTTGAAGTGAAATGGTAACAGAACAATTGGCTCAAGGAGGTTTACCCTTCTCTCAGATCTTGAAACAAATATGTTGAATAGTATAACTTGCTTTTTAAGACAAAAGGTGGTATAAACTGAAGCTGAATCCACAGTCCTGTCTTGGCCTCTATTCCCTTACGCACGTTGCTCCATCCAGAGCTGTATGGTTCAGAAAGCTCATCCTCAGCACAACTTGTGGTTCAGGTGTTTGTGACTGCACAGGGTCAAGGATCAGCTTCTCCCAAGCAGAAACAAGGGCTGCATCTCCCAACTTGACTACCACTGACTGGCTAGGAAAAACTTATTTATTGTCAGCTTGGAAGCTGAAGACCGTATTAATGACAGTGTAGTCATATTTTAGCTACCTGCTATGCCCAGTAAATAACTGTGCCTGGTAGTAACGTTGCATACAATTCTTCATGCAGAATTTGTGCAAACAGTAAAAGATACCCAAATAAAATTGTCCTAATAGTTAAAAGGTTACAGGGTCACTCAGAAATGCATATCATGTACAAATTTAAGAGCATAAAAATAAGCCAGAAACTGGAGTCATTAAAAAAATTCCAGACCCCTTTTTGCCATGTCCTCCAGAAAGCTCCAGACAAAGCTGAACCCAAAGTGACATCTCTCAGGATCTATCAGAATAATGCATTTTGTCAATTCCTCATGCTGTCTAGAGGCTGTAAAGATTACAAACAATCTTTTCACAAGCCTCTAAGAGACTGTCCTGCTGGGGACAGTTTGTCTTCAGTCTTGATTATAAGCAAGATCATTGTAATGTTTGCCTCAACTGTCATAGGAGAGACTGGCTGTCTGATGCTAGAACTGTCTTTGCTCTGCTTTGTTTTCCAAACCCAGCTCTAAAATGCTCCTCCAGAAGTGATCTTTACCAGAGTGAGACTCTAGAAAAACTTGCCTTTAGTCTTTCTTGCTGTCATCCTATTTCATAGGCACCTCATCCAGAGAGATGAGATAATGCAAAAAACACCTCTGTTGAACAACAGAACTACCAAGACTCAAACAAAGCTGCAATTCAGAAATTCCTAACCCTGCTCTCACATAAAATAATAGAAAGGAATGGCCAAGCACTGATTCACCATGTCCTTTGTTGTCAGCCCCTCAAGTGTCTGCATGAGGATGTAAAGATCACCCTTATATCCCTACAGAACTTTTGACATGCTCAAAGGGCGACTGGGCAGGTGAAATGAGCAGAGTAGTCATGTGTTTTCACAGGAAAGAAACTTTCAAGAAAGACAAATCATTTGACAGATAAAAATTCTGTTCTTAAATTAGCATTAAACTAGTTCTTAAACTAGAATGATGTGCTTTATGAAATTATATTCTGATTCAGCAGAGTTATTAAATAGATGAGTAATCTCATTGCAGTCCATAATAGAGCAATATAGATTAAACTATCAGCAGTCAGCCAGAGCATTTGGAAGGTTAAGGGTAGATTGTGAACAAGTTTTTTTCTGGATTGGGCTTGTGTAGCAAGGCCCTCAGTTGTGTGTCTAGCATATCACATTTGCAAATCTACCCCTTAAGTACAGCAATATATAATACAGTATATTTCTTATTTTCTTTTGATTCACTGTAGAGGTTTAACCCAGCCAGCAAACAAAGCCTACTCAGGCCCTCACTCACTCCTCCAACAGCAGGATCAGGGGGAATATCTGAAGGGTAAAAGGTAGAAAACTCACGGTTTGAGATAAAAACAGTTTAATAGGGAAAGCAGAAACTGCGCACACAAGCAAAGCAAAACAGGGAATTAATCCACTGCTTCCCATGGGCAGGCATCCCCTGGAGAGCAAGACAAATGCCATCACTCCAAAAATCCCCCTTTCCTCCCCACTTTATATTCTGAGCATGATGCAGTATGGTCTGGAACATCCTCTTGGTCAGTTTGGGAACCTGTCCTGGTTGTGTCTCCTCCCAACCTCCCTCGCACCCCCAACTTCCCTTGCCATGTGGCAGTATGAAAGCAGAAAAGGCCTTGGCTCTGTGTAAGTCCTGCTCAGCAATAACAAAAACATCTCTGTATTATCAACCCCGTGTTCAGCACAAATCCAAAAAATATCCCCGTACTAGTACTGTGAAGACAATTAACCAACCCCAGGCAAAACCAGCACAACTGTTCTGTCATACTGTTAAATAAACAGTTATCCTTGAAACTCTTTGATCACTAATGACTCAGATTTTGAGTACGACATCAAGCGCAACAAGATTGTCTGAAACACTCTTGGTTTATTTTTAAATCTTTGTAATGCCCAGCACTGGAAGCAGCTTTTAAATCACCTAGCCATTTAATGTCTTGCAGGTGCTTTGAATGAAGCAGGAACATCTATTTATACCTCTGTGAACTGTGAAAATGCACTTAAAGGTATGTGATGACATCTAGCCTTCAGTGCCTATAAAACGTCTGTGAGAAGGCATGCAGATGCATATGCTTTGTTATGGATCAGGGAATGATCAGGAAAGACCATTTCAGGCGTCTTTCAGGAACGCTGTCAGGATATTAAACACACTCACACTTCCCTTATTTTGCGAAGTCATGGTAAATCTGCCATTCTCCAACGCATTTGGATTAGTTGAATCCTGTCAATCTACACTGAGCTTTCACAGCTCTTATTTCTCTCATATATTTTTGGTTTTATTGGGAATATCTCTCTGGCCTAGAGCAGGTTCCATGTATTGGTGAAAGAGATAAAAATTTGAAAATGCTTTGGTGTCTCAGAGACAGTTTAATTTTTTTTAAGCTAATACATTTCAAACATGATTTCATCATGATTACATGATGTAGAAACATATTTAATGTTCAGTTTCCTTTTCAGAAGTGATTCGATGGCTAGAAGCATTTAGAAGCTTTGAGAGATTTAATTTAGTGTATATACAAGTACCCAAAAAATATGTTCTTTTGCAGGAATTTTTATTGAAGTAAGTTTTATATTACCCAAAATGATCCAAAATATCTGCATCATGAATTAATATGTTGTGGAGTTATGAGAATTTTTCAAGGCAATTCAAAATTTTGCTAAATGATGTCTGCCACTTAGTACTGACGAAAAGGTGTCTGTATCTTTCCATGACATTTGCCCAAGGGATTAGAAAAAAAATGGGAAAAAAAAAAGATCAGTCCTTTGATGCTGGCAGACTAGTGCTAGAGAGCTTATCACACACAAATCAATCAATTCCTCAAAGTGATTTTCTGTATAAGAAAGTTCTGGCAGAACAACAAAAGAATGGGATAGAGTGAAGATTTGTGTATTTTTGTCATCATGCTTATCCACAGAGAGAGCTTACTATGGAACTAAATGGAGAAGCACTAAAGGAGAAAAGAAAATCTACCATCTGTCTAGAAAAGGTTTAAATGGCATTCATCCCTCCTATTAAAAAAAGCAACAACTTTAAAAGATCACCAGGATATAAAGTACAGGAACATGGACAGAAAATGAGACTCCTGCTTGCCTCTCCACGTGCTCAAGCCCTAGACTGGTCAGTCTAGGGGATTCATCCTATTTCGATGTGCAATTAATCATCAACAACTTCTCCATACATGTCAAAGAAATGCGTATCACTGCCAGCTGTGATTTGTGCTCTTCTTAAGTTGGAACAAGAGAGAAGCAGCATCCTTCCTCTGTACACATCAACATGCTGCTATAAAATAAAGTGGATTGATATGGATGCAGGTCCGACATGAACTAGACAGGAATAATTTTGCATTCCAGTGCCTTTCCATACTGTTCCTAGTCATAGGCACATCAGACAGTTATGTCCTAAATCAGCAAATCCAATTTCCTGCTATCTCAGTCCCATCACTATGCGTAATCCCTTTCATGATTAAGCTGCTCTTGTTTAAAAGAACTCCTTGCTCTAAAATAGGACAACTGCTCCTTCACAGCCCTCAGCACACAATCACTTGATTCTGCTGCTAAATAGATGAAAACATGTCTCTGATGCAGAATGTCTCTGGGAATGCAGACAGGAAACATGTTCACTGAAATAGCTCCTCAGTCCAGTGCATGCCCATCAGGCGTTGCCACAGTCATGCACTAGTGTCGTCAGAAATCTGATGGAAGCCAAAACCTTCCACAGAAGTCAAAAGCAGAAACAAGACACACAAACCAGACCTAAGTTGCTTCCTTAACCTGCAAACTGTTTGAGGGCAAAGGCACGGAATAATGCACAGATCCCACCTGGCACTGTGAGGCCAGAAATCCTTAGTGGAGTCACTGGTGTTGCTGGTGCTACAGCGTGAGGCGGTTTGTTGCTTTGTGTGCTTCAAGAAGAGCTGCTGCCAGCAGTAGTTCACCTATTGAGTGCTGCAGTAGTTTTCTCAGAACTCTCTAGTCCAGCTGGATGAAGAATCCTGAGTCAATTGTAGCCAATAATAATACTAAATTGAAAAAGAGACTAGGATCTTGTCATCCTTTTTGGTATTCAGAAAGGTAAATATCCGAACAAAGTCATACAGGAACTCCAAACACTCAACCCCTTTGAAAACTCATTTTTATTAAGAGACCCAAATGAAGATACAGGTATTTTCCCTGAGTTTTAAGACTTTGTAAGTTTAGCTTCTAAAGTAACTGCTCTCAGCATTTTGAAGTTATATCAATGCTATTTTCTTTAGTCTGCTCTGGACTTGGTAAATTTCCAATTAGTATTTTCTTTTTCTTTTTTTTTTCTTTTTTTTTTTTTCCCAGAAGCTGTACTGCATCATAGACATCACCTAATTTTATCAAATGCTTATAGGTCAGGGATCTGGCATGTGTCATTTCACCTCTGAGAGGATATTTCCAGTAAGCACAGTTTTCAGTTTATACTTAAGAATGGATGTTGAGATGGCTCAAAAACTTCATGATAAATTACAAGTGAACTCTAAAAATGTGATTTGGCAAAATTACTGCATGTTCAGTGTGTTACAGTATGGTAATCAGTAGCTGTCTGAAGAGGTGATCAGCAGCTCTTCAGTGGGGAAAGGTCAAGGAATATAGCATGAGCTACTTTTGTAAATAAGATGGAACATAAATATTCCCAAACAAAGAGCTGTCAAGTTTCGCCTTCTATATGAACCCATAACTGGAGTGACTCTTTTTGTGGACACAGACAATAATAGGAAGTGTTTCTCTTTATGAAGAGGAGAAGTAGTTCTGCTTACTCCGACCAAGGTGTCAGGATATCTGGATGTTGATCAAAGTTCTGCCTATCAGTCCCTATGTGATTCTGGGAGCGCCATTTTAATTGTATTACATGCAAAATAATTGTCAAGTTTAATTCATGCTTGTGAATGCTCTGAAATCTTGAAATCTGCAGTAATACTTTTTTTAAAAATTCAGCTCTTCTTTCTTGTATTTTAAATTGAAATAAAAGATGATTTCATTAAGCAAATATAATCTTTTTGCATATCAAACACACAATGATTCCTGAACCCCGGAGTTAATTTGGGGGTTGATCCTGTGCAGTGTGCTTTGGTCCTAATGCAATAAAATGTGCATGAGTCCATTTAAGCATGAACCTTATAGTGATTGCCCTTTTGCTTAAAGCAAGCATTTGCTCAAACAGAATGTGAATTGAAGCTGAACTACTTATAAACCAGTGGATTTAATACCTGTAAGCACTGTTATTTGTGAGAGACCTTCTCACTTGAAATCCTTTGAAGGTGTTCTCATATGGCAAATTCCGACCTTGACTTCAAATAGCATCTTCAGTTTTGGGGTGTTTCCCCACAGAAGCAAAGGCAGCAGCAAGTCCTCATTCACATTTCTAACTGTATCAGCTTGCATAATTAAAGATAATACTCTTCCCTTTAAAGGATCGTTTATGCAAGTCACCGTATTTATTGTTAAGAAAAACCATGAGCTTGAGTTTATAGCATCTAACTTTATTCCATATTCTGAAGCTTCCCGAATGCTTGGAAAACATTTATTTCAGATGTTGTGAAAACAAGTTTTAGGCATCTGACAGTCATACTGGTTATGCATCAAACATTTGTGGTTTTAGCCTCCCTAATCCAGGGCACGTAAGAAATGTTTCGATATCTAGTACAGATTTCAGGAGGAAAATCAATACAGTACATTTAAGCTTCCCTCTTTATATTGTTTACTAAATACAGTGTAATACAAGTAATAAATGTGTAATAATTATGCTGTGGAAAGTTCTACTGTAATGTAATGTGCACTTAAAATCCAGAAGTAAAAATTTACTCATCTAAAATGATTTCACTCTCAAGGGACAAGCAGTTTTGGCCAGCTGGGTGCACAGTGGGTACAAAGCTGGTAGGTTAAGTTCTCTCTTCCACAGTCCATCAAACCCTGTAAACAAAGGGAGCGGGCTTGAATTCTACTTTTCGTAGGCAGGTTAGAATAGGCTGCATCACCTACTCTATAGCAAGGACACTTTGAACACACTTTTGCATGCAATGATATTCACCAGACTCAGAAAAACTCTAGATGAAAAAAAAATTATTAATGAATGAAATAACAAAATAATAGTCCTCTGAAGAAAGAAAGAAAGTTGTAAGTCTGTAGCCTGTGACCAGCCAAATGCAGTGTTACAGTCTTATCAGCAAGTTCTGGGTGTACTAGAATCCATAGTGTCTGGAATGAAATGCTCTGTAAAATCTATAAATGGTTGTTCACTCCAGATGTGTTGCACACTAAAAATAAAACTATGAAATCCAGTCAGTAAATATACGCAAAATAATTTGCCTTTGCAATAAGGAATACTTGTTGTTTACAGTAAGTATTGCTTGTAAGCTCAATGTTTGTAGCATTATTTGCGAATGGGTGAATATTGGGCTGGAATACTGCAGTTCAGAGATCAATGCCAGTGCTTCCGGAGGGATGTTGAGCTCAGCAAAGGGATGCATGCTGCCCATCTCCAAAAGCCTGGAAAACCCGGAAGATGATAAGCATTTTGCCCATTCTCAGAAGCTGCTGAATCTTTGTCCCTCCCAGAAGACAGACGAGAACTTGTCCTCCCTACAGAAGCCCCTCAGAATCAGGAGTCCTGAGGCTGGTGCTGCCCAAGCCTCTTAGAAACAACAGGCATATTTGCAAGTGTGGAGTGCGGACAGCTCTTCTACTTGTGGAAATTCTTTACCCTTAATTTGAACATGAAATATTTGACAGGAAACTGATACAATAAGACTTCAGTCGGGTCTCATTTGTCTCTGTTATTTCCAAATCCTGAACATTTTGTCACATCAGTGCAATTAGTCTCTACTAAGCCAGGGGTTAGCTTGGCATGATACACATATAAAAGTCAAGAATATATGTAAGCCTCAACTAAATACTTCATCTTTATCTTCATATCCCAATTCATTATATAATCTCAGTATTCAGCCATAGATGTCTGAAATCTTGTTTTAGTGAAAGACAAGTTTTCAGTGAATAAAAGAAAGAATTAAATGTTGGTACAATTTGAGAAAAACAATTTGAAATAAGGAAATGACTAATCCCATAGGAAATCAGGAAACTTAATTAAAAAATAGTTGTCATTCATACTGCTTATCTGGATAACCAGAACTAGAAAAATGAAACATGAGGAGTTCTGCCCATACAGCCTCACTGGGTATTAAAATGTGACTACCTGTTCTGCTGACTGCAGACAGAAAATTCTTTATAATTGTTATAATGAATTTAGTGTCTTGTTCAAAACTTCTTTCTGCATGAAGCTTCGTATACTTCACAATCTTTTTCCACATTGTGGGGAATTTTAAACAAGCATCCCTAATATGGAGACTTTTTAGATCAGATCTTTGCAATCAACACAACAGGATGTCTGTAGCAGCCAGGACTGCATCCTCTACGAGGTCTGCATTTAAGGTTCCTCAGACTGAAGCTCTTCTGGGGTTATAGCAAGAAGGTGGGTAATGGGAGGTGCTCTCTGAAAATGTAACATCCTTGGGAAAACATGTAAAATCAAAACTTAAAAAAAAAAAAAGGAATAGTGAAATTTGCATTGATGTGCTGTGTATATCAGTAACCTCTAGTATTATCTGTTTCTTCAAGAAATGATTTAGTTTTTATGTGGCAGCATTTTTCCCTCTAAAATAAAGAGACAATGGCTGCAATTAAAGATATAACGCTATAAATATGCAAGCATACAGCAGAGCAGTAAACAAAAGCCAGCAGTGCAAAGACGAGTGATCTCTCAGACAGTGGGATATTGGAATCCACGAAATCACTGCTACATGCCTCTTGGCAAAGTATGTCCCCTCTGCAACTGCAGCTGGAGACTTCTCAGAGATCTTCATCATGCACAGAAAATCGTTGAGATAATTGAGGTTCCTCCTAAAACGCACATGTGTGTTTGCAGCAAGGACGAAGCTCAGGATTCTGGGAAAGCTTTTATGATGGTTTCATAGGCGGGAGGTGGGGTTTGCGTGGAGTGGCAGATGCGGAGGTTGTTGTTAGACCAGTGGAATTCAGGTCGACTCAAGCTGTTGGTGGTGCTTCCCACGAGGGTTGTGGTGGTGTTTGTGGGAGTGAGGGTGATCAGCTGACTGTTCGTCTCCACGGGGAGGGGAGGACACTGCAGAAAAGGGTGGAAGGTGGATGCACGGAAGCTTGACTTCCTGGGGAAAGAGTTGGCCTGCTCCAAGGAGGCTTGCCGCTGGAAGGTGAGGCTGGCCAGGCTGAGGTTGCTCCGACGCTCGCAGCTGCTGTTGCGGTAAAATCCAGTCCTGCCGGCAGTGTGGCCGTGGGATGAAGGTCTGGACCGACGGCTGAAGGCTGAGGGGCTCCCCTGGGAAATGTGGGCACTAGCTCTGCGACGGGACAAGCAGGTGAAAAATGCCCAGATGATCCCTCCAATCACCAGTCCAATCACCATGGACACTGTGAAGGCTATTGTTATCTGCTCTGAAATACAAAAAAATTGTTATCAAAGTTAGTGAAGTAACTTTGAAGGATATTCCTGCAAGAAAATTAATTTAAAATGCCAGCTTCCTTAAAAGATGAACCGGCCCTTAGGTCTTCGTAACACATGAACTTCACAACACAAACAAAGTAATTCAGAATGCTCTTACTATACAGCATCTTGGCATTTGTTTGTGTGGTTTTTTGTTTGGGTTTTTTTTTTTGGGGGGGGGGGAGTTGCTTGCTTGTTTAATTTGCATAATTCAACAACATCCAGAAAATAATTTCTATTTAATATCAGTTTCTTTACGAAGGCAAGGAAAGTCATTAGCCTTTCCCAGAATCAGCCACCCACCAGCTCCAAGTGTTATAAAACTGCCAAGTATTTCCTTCTGTGGGCAATAGGAGGTGTGGATTTATGCAGACTTGTCCTCCTGGTTATAGACCTTTATGTTCTGTGTGTGCGTGTTCGCAAACTCACCTATTAAAACAGTGATGTACCTTCTGCCGTGTTCTTAGCGGAGTAAGCCCTGTATTTATTACAACATGAGAACACTTTCCAGCCTTTTACTGCTGAGTAACAGATAGTTTAAAAGCTCATGGTAATTAATGTAAATGACTACATCCTAAATTATTATGGTCAGAGATAACCATTCGTAATACTAAGTCTCTTGAATATTTCCTATCCCCAATGCCCAATTTAAAGATGCATTAATCTGCCATTAAGAAAAGTAAATTTCTAGCTCTTTTTGAAATGTTTTCAAGGATTACAAGATCTGAAAAGAAACAAAGAGAAAAACAAAACCCGTGGCAAGGATTGTTTTCTCTCCCACGTGGTTTCACAGGATGGAGGGATGTGATTTTTTCCTTGTATATTTCTAAGAAGAGGACAGTTACTTGAGAAAACTTCACTCAGTTTGCAACCAAGCACAAGCGTTACTGCTCTTCTAAAAAGTTCAGACATGTATTTGTAATCCTGGATAAGGCCTGAAATGAATGCAAAACCTTTATAGATCCTCTCAAAATTCAAGATGGGCTTGGATCTAAAACAAGAAGGAACACTATGTTGACAACTGGTAGAGAAAAGAGGGAATAAGCAAGAAATATCCGTGGGACACCTTGAAACATATTTGTTCTGTCTGTACTGTTCTATCATACTTGTGAAGCATTTTTGTCAAAAAGGCAAGTGTATTCATTAGATAGAGAAAGGTGAGTAACTCCTAGAGCATACTGAAGAGCAAGCCAAATAACACTGTGCCAGGCAGAAGGTAGTAACTCCAGGACTGCTATGCAGACATTAGAGGCCAGAAAAGGCAAGATGAGACTAGGCTCAGAATTTTCTAGCAGCCGCTGAAGAGTTTCCCCTGAATTTATGGTGCTGTACAAATAGTCGTTCCCAAACCTCAGAATAATGACAGTGAATCTGAGATGTGGGACTTGGCCAAATCAGCTGCTGAAGAGTGAGTGGCCTGAGTGATGGCTATGGAGAGCAGCCAGCACATCATCGAGGGAGAGGAGAGGTGCCAGGCAGGGCCAGCAGGACTGACTTGCAGACAAAGGCACCCCAGTATTGGCACCCTGGATCGGATTAAGTCAGCCTTAAACTTAGGACAAGTCACTGCCAGAGGGGGGAAAGAAACATTAGCTTTGCTTCCAGCAGAAGAAATGTAAATGATTATTGGTTAATTGCACTTTAAGAAGTAGTCATTATTATCTTACTTATCTACCTTCTTACTTTTCTCCCTTCAGGGAAAAACGGCTAGTGTTGTGATTCATACTTGGAAGGCTACACAATCCTACTGTTCCTGGCCTGTTACCTCTGCTTTCAGGTAGGTTTATAACATTATCCTTTTCAAACAAAGACTAGTGAGGATAATGCATTGGATATTGTTGCAGGGAACTGCTCCCTCTCAGGAACACTTTGTTGCCCTTTCATTCCAAGACGGATCAGACTTGATCCTAAAAGACAATTTTTCTTTAAGCTCTCATTTCTATAACTCAAAAACTTTTGCCTGGGCACACTAAAGACAAAGAGTGACTGCCCAGTCTGCTTTCTGTAAGAACCCGCAGGCGGCATCCTGCACTGCAACTCTTGGCTTCAGATCAGATAGCTATAAGCAGCCTTGTTCTCACAAACCCAGTGTGATTCTGCCCTTTATAAAACATCTTTAGAGACACAGCAGGACTTATTGTGCCCCTTTCGGTCAGGAATAGCTTATTATGGCATTTTAATAGATTTAATACATTCTGTTACTGCAAGTTCCTACTCATACTCCCAAAGGTGGGAAGGGAGAGCCAGGACTTGGTGACCTCCAGTTGAATAAATCCCAGGGGAAGTCCTGAAGACAGCACTTCCCACGCACTAGAGCTGCAGTCTGCGTACCCCTACTGCTGTCCCTGCATGGCTACTGGAAAGTGGAGCAAGAACTAATCCTTTCTTGTGCTCATTTCTTCTGCACTTCAGCTCAAATGCCTGTTGGGTCAGTATATTTGAGGCTGCCAAGGAATCCCCCAGGCACAGGGCTCTGTGCCGCCACCCGATATCCCTGCAACTCTTTGGGCTCTCAGCTGGCAAAGGGGATCTCCACAGGGTTCAGCAGCCTTGAGCATAAGCAGAAGCACAGCAAGCAGCCCAAGTGTACCTGGCTCTGGGGTTGCCATGCACCATGGTGAGGATTTGTCCCTGCATTCCTTGAGCCATAATTTTCACCACCTGCACAATCTAACCAGAGTTTCACACTGTTAAAAGCAGATGAGGGAATTGACAAAAGTATTGAGTGCAGCTCTTCAGTCCTTCCCACGTGCTGTTCCCCTGTGCTGGAGGTACAGCACAGACAATTATTCTTTTGGATAATGGTGTCATTTTCTTTAACTTGTTTGGTTCTTTTATTTTTCTATCTCCATATATGATGTAAAAATTGAGGGCCAAATTATTCCCTGATAAAGCTCAGCTGGGTTTACACTGACTATTTCAGCTGCCAGGACTCCATATGCTCTCTTTTCCATTTGGACCTACATTTAACCCCCTTGGTTCTTATTACAGAATTATCACTAGACCCATTGGTTACATTGAAAAGACCTTTCAGTTTTTTTCTCTTCCCAAAATCTCACTGAATTCAGTTGGAACTATGGGTCACACTAATGGGCCAAACTTGCTCTTTGTTTACTCCCTGCAGAGGATGAATTTCACAGAAATGTAATTCAGTTCTAAAACCTCACATTGTAGAATTGTAAATCTATGCCCATTTATTTCCTCTTTAGAATATCCAGCAATCACAGCCCTGAGGTACATCGGAGAAAATATTATCAAACAGGGAAAAAGATCAAAGGCAGAGGGGGACTTGCTGCACCTGGGATTTTGAGGGGAACAGCTGGCCTTCACCAACTTGTTTTTCTCTTCCTTAAGCTGGGCAGTGCCAGAGCAGAAGTAGGGAGTCAGAGTGATACTGACACAAGGTGTCTCCCAAGGGGCCGTTGTAATATCTTACGGTTTTCTGAGAGCTGTGCATGTCATTCTGTCCTCTGCTTTCAGGGAAAATAGTAAAAAGAAAGATCTGGGGATAAGTGAGGGATGCTGCTAAAAACAACAACTACCCAGGTGCCGGTCCCCTAAATATGTTTTGATCTGTCTGTTTCTCAGACTGCTCACACTGCCTACTTTATTTGATTATGCCATAGATGAAAAGATTCGGGAGCTCACCTCAGTCAATTCTCCACTCTCACCTCTAACACCTGAGGTGAAGGACAAAGGTTTTTATCAACAATGCAGGACAGACTTTGAAGTACAAAGCCAGAAAGGAAAGGCTAAGGAAAAAAAACAACTGGATATCTTAGCCACTTTACCTTTCTATCTGTGGGACTTCCAACATGACCATGCAAAAAAGATTGGCATTTCCGAACTCACAGTAACACCTGTAACTTCTGAGTGTTACCCCCAGATCTGAAGATCGAGTCAGCACATTTGTCAGCTCAACATCTATACAGATCAGGCAATTTCTTTCTAAGCCTCTGTGTTCTCTCCTCTCTAGTTTCTGCATGCTGTGTTAGGGAAATGCGGTGCTACAGGTTTGTACAGCGGATTATTGCATCTGCTGTGCAAAACATTTTCTTGGTCATTGAAGCTTTCTTTAAGGATTTCATAACTTCCCATGAACTGTATATATGAAGTGATAGCATATATCCTATCAAATTGATAGCCTCTAGCAAGTGCTTATCGCTCTACAAAATCCACACTGGAGAAATTTAGATATGTTATTTTTAAAGATGATAGACTGGCTGATAAGATGTTTTTCCTAGCACTTGGCCCTGAAACAATTTCTTCCCACCTGGCCTGGACATCCGAAGCAGGGTTAACCAAAGGTAGCTCATACCAATCTGTAAGTCTTCTCAGAAGTGGACTATGTTCTCTTCTTCCTCACTTTGGGGTATACCTCATCAAAAAATAGCAACATAATCCCTACCTAGACTCAGCAGTCCCTGAAATACTCAAAATCTTCATAAAGTAGCTTTGCTTTTTGTGATGGAGTGTCTCACCTCTATCATGTAGGCTTGCAGGATGCTTGCAGACATACTAGGTCAGCCTTTTACTTCTGTGAGTTTCATCTCCTTTCATTTGTATGGACAACATCAGTCATTCCTTTGAATTCAAAACACATTTGCATTGGGGATTCATTTTCCCAAGAAATTTCTCTCTTGCCCTCAGCTCTGGCTGCAATGAGCTGCAATAGGATTTTGTTCCTTGACCTCAGGAAACCCTTGGGACTTGTATATTTCCTATACCCTTATGGTAAGGTCCCCAAGGTGCAAAATTAAGGTGGGCACAGGGTCTTCCTTCCCCCCCGCTCACAGATATATACATTGGAAAACTTTACAGCTGGCCATGATGGGATAGTAGTACCTTTCAAAATCATGTAAGCAGCACTTTCAATGAGAGCATCTCAGAACATGAACCAGGGTGAGGTGGAGGAAGACAGGAGAAAGCACTGAATGCAAGGGAAAGAGAAATGGAAAAGCGTCTTTTAGTCAAGCTGTGCACACATGATGAATTTGAACTGCATCTTTGCTGATATTGACTAATAAAGCTAATAAAGAACCATTCAGCTTTCCAAGCATCTGTTCTGCTCATTTTATTGCTAAGTACAGGAAGTCAGAAAACATCCACAGGTTGAAGTGATACTTACACATCTGATTTGATTTCCAGTGGGTGACTTTCAAATATTGCAATTTTTATGTTTTGGAGATGTTAATTTTTTTTTGTAGTTATTGTTATTGCATTGTTCTTGTTTCATTCAAAGAGTAAAAATTAGGCAATTATCTTCGTTTTTGCCATCACATAGTTAATTTTATTTGCAATAGCCATGAGGAGGCAGAGCTTGGAGCTGTGTGGGCACATCTGGGTTGTTATTCTATGCCACCTTATAGGGCGGAAGTAAGGGACTCACCTCCAGGAAGAAGAGTGATGCCTCAAGTGGGACAAAAAGCTTGGCAGGGTAGGGAACCTGTTGGTTCATTGTCTCTGGATCATGGCATGTCGCACTGAGGTTTGTTTTTTTTATATGTAAATTACTCACTCTTTGTATACTTTTGTTATTACTATTGTTGGTGTTACTGTTTGTTTTCTTATCTCATTGCTGTTTCCATTAAATTGTTCTTATCTCAACCCAAAATTTTCACAATTTTGTGCATCCAATTCTCAACTCCACCCCTGGAGAGGGAATTGGAAGGGGAAGGTGCAGGAGAGTGAGCAAACGGAGTCTGGTTTGGGAGAGTCTTGGAGGCGGACACTAAAGTGGGGAGTGCCATTCCTAGGCCACAAGAGAAGTTCTATTTTAAAGTTATTAGAAGTGGTAAGGTAGCTTGCCACCCAAGAATGGCATTGTTCAGCATTTAAACTCAGCTTTCTATAGAGATATTTTACTCATACTACATTAGAGCAAGACTCTGTTCATTTGCTTCAACATCTGAGAGTAATTTTCCTATTTTTCTTTTTTCCACCTGCCCTAAACTAGCATGAGACATTGTGCATCTGACATGCAAATTCTATTCCATGGGGACTCCAGCAAGCTCGGATGTAAAACATACAAACTCATTGATTTCAGCTGCATTAGCAATGAGAAATATCAGAACATACCACTGTGACATATAGTGGAAGAGAGTTATTTTTATATTTTCAAACAAAATTTTAGAATTCTAAATTTATTTCCATTTTATTTCTTTCCTTTTCACATTTTTGCTAGCTCCCTCTCCTTTATGTGATGCCAAATGCCAGTTACTCAAAACTTGTTTAAGTTAGTTAGCATTCCTCTCCCTCTATGAACACCCATTTGCACAAACAACTTCAGCTTGCCTTGACCCAAAGCTGAAAAGCCTTGATAACCAGTAGAGGGTTTGATCTCAAACATGAAAAAATCGGCTCAGCCTTTTTGTACTGAGATGATTTTTTCCCAAAATGAAAGCTTGGTGACAAAAGCGGGTATAAAATGCATACAAAGCAGTGTGGGAATTCATACCTTACACATGCATTGCACAGCTTAGTATAGAGCACCAGCTAGTGTATTAAAGCATGAATTGCAGTCTACAAATTACAGAGCTATTAACCTGGCAGTAATAATGGTTCAGACACTATTTCAGAGGCGTCTCAGGTTTCAAGTGAGGTTCAGCTAAGTCATTAGCAGGTGATCATAAAACAGTCTCTTCTGTGCAAAACCAGACTAGAGCAGCCAGGGTCCATCAGAGTTTGAACAAAGTCATAGCAACTTCCTCACAGCTATAGTGTCAAGGAAACCTCCCTGTCTGACCATCCAGGAGCCACTCTGGCAGTCACACTCACACCACCTTAGCTGGGACAGAAGCCCTTTCACAGCTACACCCCCCACACCCCAGCAGTCAGACCAGGTTTTCTTACCAGCTCAACCCCAGGCTTCCCATTGCAGAGCCTCAGGTGTCCAGATCCTTAAAATAATTTAATCATGGTGTAATAACTAAATGAGAGAATAATAGCTCAAGCTGCTGCCTCCAAGAAGGGACCCTGAACAAAGGAACCTCGGGGCTTCCATTCCCTCACAGTCTAAGGGAGGGAAAATCTGGGGTGCTTGGCTCCTTCTGTCTCCGAGCGCAGGTCACAGGCTCTTGCCTCAGGTTCAGGCTCCTGCCCCCCAGAACACAATCTGCAGCTGGCACTGCAGCTGCACCCAGAGCTACCTGCACTGAATGGATTCCTCAACAATAGCAAATTTACATCTCCAAGCTGGACAGGCTACAGCTACTCCTCATGCATCCCAGGGAGCGAGTTTGGAAATGCAGTATACCTGGGGCCAAAAGAGCTACCACTCCTTCTCGCCACAGAAGGCTTGAAGAGATTTGAACTACTTGAAATTTTATGCTGGTTCTACCAGCTCCAAGAAAGCTAGGGCTAGTATCAGTAGCCAATTCCTGTGCTACTGTTGTCATGCTGAGCTCAAAAAAGCAATTTCTTTATATCTGACAAGTGTTGGTATTACTATCTCCCCAATTGCCACTAATTGTGTTAGCAAAACAGCCTCTCGTTAATCATTCGTAGGCAGTCCATGATTCAGTTGGGTGGATGAATCAGTTGCTGCGTAATATCAACCAGCTGTGATCTTAGTCATGGCAAAACTTCAAGAAACTTCACACATGACTCTTGTGAGATGACTGAGAGTGACAGGCTACAGCACAAGGTGGTTCAGGTAGTTGTAATGTCCAGAAAATGAAGAGGCAACGACAGAGACATCTGGAAAACAGAATTTGTGGGGGAAAAAAAGGCTGAAAGAAAAGCAGACTGTGCAGGATGTAAGAAATAATCAAACCTCTGCATTCAGACACAAACTGGCTAAAGGGATGTTTTATTCAGCCTGTGCTACTGTGAGATTCTTTTCTGCAGCAACAGAGAGAATTCTCCCACTTCACCTAACAACTTAACAGGGTTTTTTTAATGTCCACAGCAGATAAAATAAGAAGTTCTGGGTTTAAAATAAAGCAAAGGAAATTAAAAATGTGTTTCTATCTATGAGGACAGATAAGAACTAGAATAGATAGTCCAGGCACGTAGTGCGTCTACCCCCAGTAAAGATTTTAAAAGCAACATCCGTCAAGAGTTGTAATATAGTTAATCCTATCTTGAAAAAAGAAGGTAGAGCAAATGACAGCTCAAGGTCCATGCTGACGTCATTTTGTGCAGTTTCTAAGATATTCCTCGATCAGGTAAGCAAATAGGCTCCAGAAGCATCTGAAAAATTATTAATTAAATGACAAATTAAAAAAAAAAAAAAAAAAAAAAGGCAGTCCGTGCTTTTGGATTAATACTCCTTTTGAAATGCAGAGGGGCTGGTTGTTCATCAGGGGGTTAACTTCACAAATGAGGAACCTATCTAGGAGCAAGATTGCCCTCTGCTGGAAGCTGATGCTGGAAATCGAAACTATGCAGAAACCACCCTCGTTCTAGTAACACGGGGAGTCAGAAAAAGCTAGCGAGAAACATTCCAATGGAAGATTACAGAGACATTCATAGTACCTCAAAAAACAGAAAAATTCTGAATTGTATTACCATAAACACATAGGACTAGCATTTTGCAGAGGCTTTGAAAGTGAAGTAAACAGAGGCACAGCAAAAGTGTTCAGAATCTTAAAGATGTAAAACTTGTACAGTTTTGTAGCTTTCTGCAAATATCTGTGACCATGGAGGAGCATAAGGCTAAGTCTGCTCTTAAATTCATATTTCTTGACATCTGCAGTGATGTTCCGAATAATCTCCATGCACCAGAGTATATTGGCTTTGATTACAAATACCATAATCCATTGTGATAAAAAACCCAGAGGAGTGGAATATGCCATCTCAATAGCCCACAAACCAACTCAGAGTTAATGATGTTCCCTTGGTATTACTGGCAGTTGATTTTTACTGGAATGACAAATAAAGAGTAATTGTAAAAAGCAGAAGGAAACATCGAAGATAGAGATGTCAGCATGTTTAATTTAGTGCCTTTGGCACAACTATGTAAAACAAAGCAAAGATTCCTTCAGGCAGACAGACAAAGAAACTTTGTTACCATGTGGTTCCATTGTGATTCCTAATGCATAACAAAAGCAGTAATGCAGTTTGATCTTTTCTGCATATGCAGCAAGCAATCCTCTGGCCAGGCATTCTTACCCACTTCACAAAACCAGACCTAAGCACTATGGCCTCTGTATGAACCTAAATCAAACATTAAATTACAATCTGACACAGTGCAATGTGACATTATAGTTATTACTTAATTGATACTCAATTGATAATTGATTACTGAGAATAAGTAATCTCATATATGTACAGAGCATGAGTGACTGGAGTTCAACCTTAAAATTAAGCAGAATTTTCTAAAATTTTTAAAATTAAGGATGAAATACTGAAACACATAGCATACATTTAAGAAAACAGAAGACATCCAGAGGTAGAACAAAGCACAAGGATTTGGGGTAATTGAGAAGAATGTGGGGTGAGGAATATATAGTCCCACCACAGTGATTCTGTTATCAGTGCCTGACCCAGACAGAGCTTCAGGTGGAGCTTGTCCTTACTTGAAGAACCCACAAAAGCCAGGAAGGATACTGGAAACCCAAGTCTTGTAAGAATATAGAGAAGAATATTTTAAAAGATTCAGAGTGAGAAAGCACACTCTGAGTGCCTTAAGACACTGGCTATACTGGAATAGAAAGGTGTCATTTCAGCCTTCCCAGTGCGTCCTATACACAGTGGCTCCCAGTGCAGTGCTTGCAGTAAGTGCTGCAAACCCTGCACGTGTCCCTCTGAGTCTCAAGAGTCTCTTTCCTTCGCCTGAGAGGCAAGACCTTGTTTCTGCTCCTTGCTTTTGGCAGTGCAATCTCCCTCCCTCTCCCCCTGCAACCTGTTCATCTCTTTCCCAGGAGAGGAGCAATCTCCCCTTCACAGCTCCATAGCTCTTACTCTCCATTTTAAATGCACATCAAGTAAAGGTTGTTTGGAAAAGTTGTTTGTGAACTTTTCTGAATACTTTTCTGAAGTATTCAGTAAACAAGTATTCAAGGAGCAGGAATAGTGATCTGTACTTTTTTCACTGCACTAGTAGCTGAGCTACATCCAGTAATGCAAAAAATCTCCTGCTCTATGTCTTCATCTGGAAACAGGTATAATTGTGAGCATTTTGAGAACACAGAAGTGTGTTTATATGTGGCAGTACTGTACTCTTCAGTTAGTTACCTGAAGTTCAAAAACTGATCTTTCTTTGTCCCAGTACCTCCTGGGTGAACATCAATCCCTTTGGGAGATTGCACCAAATATTTCTATGAATATCTGTATCAGTGTGGGCTAGGAGACCCAACTAAGTAGCAGTCATAAGAATCAAAACCACAAGCTAATAAATGCTGACATCATTTCTAAATGAATGGATCACTGATCTGGAGTATTGGTCACCTCTTCTTGACCCAGGACAAATGATCCAGGCTGGAGACTAAGTATGAAGTGGGGCATTGGTGCTTGTCCCATATGAGACAGTGGTGTCTAGGAGGCTGTATTCGCACCAGGCTGGTCCAGGTCCTGCTTGCCCAGAGATTCCTACACTTCTCAATTAACAGAACCATCAATGCCTTCCTTCTTTACTTATATTTTGCCTGCATAACTTATGCACTTCCCACAGAAGTCACGTGTCTGCTTGGTTGATTCATCTTCCATTACCCTGTATAACTGAGAGATGGTATTGATGTAACATAATTTTTAAAAGGAAAAGGTTTAGAATCAACAGATGTCAATTAAATGGTCTAACATGTCACAAGTATGTGTTAGGATGCTGGATTGTGAATGTAAATGTTTGAAAGAGGGAACTAATTTTCTTCTGCAAACAAGATGCTGGAGAAGCAAGGCAGAGGCCTCTGGTGAGAAATTGCCACAGCTCTTTTCTTCAGCAAGCATTTGTCAGAGCCCAAAGAAGTTTATACATTACATTAAACTGACTATTTTTTTTCTCCCCCATTTATTTTGCTGAAAATTTCCCAGTTGTTATTTCATAACAATGCTGTATATATTTGTATTGTTGATGAAGTTTCTGTTGAGGTCATTTAACAGATAAATCTTAAACTACAATTGTCTCATTTTCAATATGTGAAAATCAAATTAGTGTCTTTTCTGCCACTTCAAGTAGAAGGGAATATATTATGTTAGAAGAATATTTTAGGATTGCTTGGTGCAAATTTCAGTACAATACAGTAAGTTTTAAAATCTGAGTAACTACCTTTTGTTAATGCTTGTATAGGAAGTGAGGCTTCTACCTCGAAAAGCAGGGGAAAATGACACTGTCTGTAATAAATGTTGTTCATAATCTTTTCTGATTTTTTTTCCAGACAAAATGATAGGGCTATGAAATGAAAATAATCTTACTAAGAAAAGAGTCTTGATTTTACCTTGTGCTCCTGTTTTTTTGATTTTGGACATTTCATTCCATCTCCATGGTCCAGATTAATCTTCTGTATAAGGGAGGTGGTACCACTCACAGCCACTCATTTGGCTCACAAAGATTTTAGCAAGTACTATAAACTCATTTAACTCCTGGTTAAATACATTACAGTGGTAAAATCAGATGTTGTCTATAAATACAGAACATTTTCCTTCAATAAGTTCTGCAAGAAGAACTGAGGCAGAACCATGGCACCCACAACGTGCTGAGCCCAGCTCACGTGAGCATGAACACTGTCAGGCTCTAGCAGGTGACCATGCAGCCACAGGACATTTGTCCTGGGGAGAAAGCACAGCCCTAAGGTGCCTTGGTTACGTGACAGTTTCACATGCCGACACATTCCCTGGTGTAGTGCTTGAGGGAAGAAATATACCTTGTTTCCTAAGGACCAGATTTCTGTATTTGGTGGATAAAGAATGATGCTTCTGGCAGCTCATGTAACAACGAGCAGCACCATATACTCAGTCAATAATGCAGGTGTAATTGTTAAAATGTGTGTATGCTGTGTGCTTGATTATTATTTAAATAATACTCTGAAGAAACTTTGCCTTTTCTTTGTACTACCTCTGATTTGTGTCCTTCCTGCTAAAGATGGTGAAGCATTTGATAAATCAATGGCTATATAGTGCAGTGGGGAAAGCAGGAAAGTAATAATTAGGATGCCACAAAACACAGCCTGAGGATGACAGACTCAGTTTAAAAGAATAATTTATATAGAAGGAAGAAATCGTGCTCCGAACAGACAGAATGCAAGAAGACTGGTCTCTTTGTGACATAGTTTGTTGCTTTCATCCAACTACAGTAATAATACTCTTTTCTTTGGGCTTGCCAGAATAAGGGCAAAGAAAAAAATAAGTTCCTCATTAGTATCTCCTTTTATCTCTCTGACAGGCTTGCACATAAGACCTTGGAATGCATTTACATATTCACTTTTTCAATCTAAGCCTCTCTAAGTCAGACTTTCTCAATATCTGACTATTGTTATGGTCCCCTTCAGTAATGGAAGCGAAAACTTTCATGTGTTCATCAAATCTTTTACTTAACTGATAGAAAAATAAGCATAATGATACTAGATTTGAGATAGTTTGATAATTCTTCCCCTTCAGAAGACAGTATATGATTTATGAAGCAAAAGGACATGGCCACTCCAACAAACAGTACCTCCATGTGCATAAGAAATCCAACTGAGAAGCTGCGTACAGATCAGCTCTTCCCAAACACAGCTGAGGGGGAACAGAAACATGGCATATCTTGAAGCTGAGAAGGGGAAGATGAGCAATGACTTCGCTTTTAATTACACAACAGGTCATGGATTTCTTTCTTTTTTGATATGAGAATATTTCTGGAGGACTTCAGACGAGGAGCCAGGGACCCTGAGTGTTGCAAAAGAATAAGATTCCCTTCTGTCATGCTGGCACTGAAGAGCTGATGTTCAAATGTAGTTGCTGCCATTGCTAATGCCTCACCATCACATGCAGTCTGTTATCTTCCTTCAGTTAAATCCACACCCTTGTTGCCACTGCTCTCAGTATTACCACTCTTTATGTGACAGCTGTGTCCTCTTTGAGTCACTGGCCCGGGCTGCTCTGCTGCTGCCTTGTGACACATCTCAAGTCCGCTCAGGGGAAGTGGAAAGGGGAATATCTTCTGATGATCTTGACCTGATAGATAGGACAATAAAGTCTTCCTTGTAGAGATCTTAACAGGTTCAAGCAGAGTAAAGGTGGTGTGTGTGGGTCTCACTTGCCCTAGAAGTCTTCCGGCTACCACGTTCATGGTTCAAATTATGTGGCATACTTAAATTAGCTTCAGACTACTTGATCACTTGAGAAGTGGTTTAGTTATGTGATTCTTTCTATACCTCTATCACAGGATTGTCATGCAGATCAGTATCTCATCTGAAGTGGAAAAGAAAGCAACTGAAATATCTGTAGCTCTGGAAGCCATGCAGCAAAAGTTACTCTGACGCTGCTGGGCCTGTGAGAATGCACAATCCTACAGCGCTCTCCAAGAGGGGAAAAAAAAGTCTGTCTCAGTTTTTATATAGGTGAAGCTGAGTTTTACTGGTGCTAACATTATTCAATTTTGCCTGTGTTCCCAGGGTCTGTCTGATGTCCCAGTGTGTGGCATTTTTAACAAAAGCAAAACTGGCCCCTGTCCTAAAAACTCTGCTGAGATGTATGGGATTTTCATAGTCCTGATTTCTGCACATTCACCGTGCAGGGACATTGCAATTGTTCTTCATCCCTAAGAAGCAGGTTACTCATTCAAGTTAAAATATTTGGTTAAGTAATTTGGAAATACGGCTTCGCTATTAAATTTGTGGCATAATGTAACATTTCACTGAGGAGCAGGAAAGAGAACATGTAGAAGAACATGAACTCTAGGTTTAAAGCTGGTAATAAGAAGGGAAATGTTTCAAGGATGTAACATTAACATGAAGATCTCATTGTCTTTCATAGTGTTGTTTAAATGCATCATATTTTATATCTGTGTTGTACATCTGCTTCTCAGATAAATCTACTTGAAATACTCAGTGTGTTTACAGGAAACATTTGCAAAGCCAGAGCTGTCTTTCTATCTGATCATGTGTCACATTTTGCCTCATCGCCTTTCTCTTGAGAATGTCCTTATGAAGCAACAGAGGGAAATTCTCTCTGGTTTTCAAATAGGGACCTGAAACACAGTGGTACCATCTATCTTCTCTCCCAGAAACCCAACTAAAAATCTGCCTTTCATTATGCCTGTTTCCAAAAACATATTTAAGGTAGTCCAGCTTTTTCTAAGTTCACATTGCCCAGAGGAAAATAAGACAATTCCAGTTTCTCAGTGAATTTGGGAAGAATAAAGGTATTTTACTCTGTGTTAGGAGCCCTGCCTCAGGAGTCAGACGAACACATTTCAAAGTTGGTAAAAATTTCTTGTAGAAGTGTGAGAAGGCTTTATGTCACCATTGTGTTTACTCAACACAGCTACACATCCACTATGCCAGGTATGCTTGCAGGTGTGTTATTTGACAGAATCGGAAATCTGCAGCCCCACGGACATGGTTTGTCCATACCAGACTGACACAAAGGTGCACAGACATTCTCTACTTCTTTCTGCACTTTACCTTGTATCATGCACCCACACCACTCACATATTTTGCACATATTTTAAGGAAATGGTGCTCTAATCAGTCCATCTGATCAGTATCTCCAGGGCTAAGAAACAAGGCTGTGTTTTTCACCCAGTTTTCCTGGCCATTTTATGTAGTGAATTCTGAGCGCTTTCTGACTTGTTGGAGTGAAAGCTTCTCTGGACTCAGGCCCAGAGGAAAGCCAAAGTACAGGAGTTGAATTAAAACCTTTGGACAAGCTGAGATACATGAAGTCATACCAAAGTGAAATAGAAATATAGATTTTTTAACTTTTAGTAGAAATACATGCTAAGTGCCTTAAACATTAAAAAGCTGCAGCAGAGACCTTGAGCTTAGTTCTTTTTGCTGTAGCAGTGTTATCCTTTCATAGAGTTCTTTATTTTAGACAAAATATGGATAGAACTATATTGTTCACATTTTTTAGATATATTATTTTAGACAAAATATAGATAGAATGAAATTGTTCCCATTTTTTAGATGGAGTGTTCACATAAACAATAAGAGCTGATAGAAACTGTATATGCAAATCTGTGTAATACCTATGTAATGCTTACAATTGTTAGAATTAGACCAGGATAGGTTAAGAAAAGAAAAACTAGAATGGTGTGTTAATTTCATTGGTTAATTGGCAAATATAATCCACACTTTTGTAAGAAAAAAAATTAATTAGAAGAAATTAGAAGAAGAAGCTGTTTTCTGCCTGCTGTTTTGCTGCTGCTGCTGTTGCTGTTTGGCTTTACCATGTAACCCACTTCAAACTCTGCCTTCAAGAAGCTATGAGACTATGAAATAAAGAACTTAGCAGAACAGCAGCCTCCTCTGCTCTGTTTTGCCCTGGTCTGTGAAGGAAGGGCATCCCATCAAAAGCTCAACACTGACTAAACTAGGAAATGCATCCCTCCTAATTGTTTACTATTTTATGTTAGACTATTTTTACATGGGGTTGCCCAAATTCCCATGCCACTGACTGATAACAAAGAATAGACCAATGAGGAGGGCATTTTGATTATACACTCTTCAAAACAAGCTCTTTTTCTACCATCAGTAGATATACTTGGCTGTGAAATAGGAATGACAGACAAGCTGCTCTTTGTTATTAGAAGACATAAGAGTACAGAAAGGTAGTTTTAGTAGTGTACAACTTTTGCCTTTTTTAAAGACTCCATCTTGAATGACTAAAGGAGAAAATACTGGTCAGAAGATGAAAGGTTAAGCAACCAATAAAGAACAACAACGACTCTAGAAAATTTATAATAGCAAATCTGGAAGTATGAGCCATTTATTTGATTGGAAAATATAGGTGAGAAGTCAGAAGAAAGGTTTGTTCACACAAAATTGGCTCTCATATCAGCTCCATCATTATGGGCACTGCCCAATGTCTGCTCAACGATTTGAGCCCCTTAATATCATAGATCACGAGGTAAAACCCTGAGTTGCAAGTCCTGAGCTGTGGATCAGTAACCCTGATGAGACGGAATCCAGACTCGGAGATTCAAGCGTTAAGCAGACTTGTTAAAGTAGTGCTTGATAAAGCACTCCGGGAAATCTGAGCAGGAAAGTGGTTGCTGTAGATATTGTCAGTGTATGCCAGATGGGCAGCTGCAGATTCAGTGTGCAGACTGCATTTTACATATATATGTGGCTGGCTGTGACACAGGAAAGGTTTTAGTACAGGCTCCTGACCAAAGAACTCAGATGTATCCTTTCAGATATGTCTGACTTCACCAAATCAATATGGTTCATTCCTTCCTCTGATAACATCTGCTTAAGCCATTCTGCTCCTTTCCCTCCCATTCACCATGTACTGATGAATTTGATTTGCTTTTAATTTTTATTCTTATTGGGTAATTGTATCTTTTGCATACTTTTCTGTATTTTTTGGTATAATCTTTTAACTAAATGCTAAAATGCAATAAGGTTAAAGAAATTAAAAATTGGCAATGTCAGTTATCACTGAAATGCAATTTTTATTTATTATCCCCAGTAGTACTATGAAGGAAGAACTGCTTACTTAGACATAAAAAATACAGTGTATTGTTTTGGGTCACGGCAAAACTCATATTTGCTCACAAAAAGGCTCTATCCTTATTTTAGGTCTCCATTTTCTGAAGAGTACCTATTACTTTGTAGAGTCCTATTATTTTGGATAATCACTGTAAGGAATTATTCCCTAAAACACTAGAACAAGACTGCATGATGAAGTTGAAAGAAAGCATTTTGCCTCTCCCCCTCTCTGTTCTCCTGGGGCTGCTTCCAAAGACAGGAGCCTGTAAAGTCTGAAGTCATCTGACTCCAGCACGATAATTTCAAAAGGAAGAATCTCATTTTTTCACATCCCATTTCCAAACTTTTTCAGGTATCAGTGATCTAACCCAAAGACTCTGCAGAAAGAGATTCTATCTCCTGCGAAGAAATTTATTTCTTGTGCTATCCATTTGTTATGACGTGTGATATACTGCCAAATATTGCACTTTTAAAATTACTGGTGTTTTCCAAATCACAGAGAATTGACAAAACGAAAGAGACAAACTGCAAGGAAAAACTCTGGGTGATGCAGTCTCTGCAATCACCTTGCTCTATTTTGGCTCATTGTCATGAATTAAAATACCAGGAAGAATACACACACTAGGGTGAAATTTTGAAAAGGGAGAAAAGACAATGGAAGAGATGAATAATAACAATTCAGGAAATATCACATTGAGGTTGATAGACCACCTGAATCCAAAGCTCTAATTTTGTTATTCCTTCCTCCCTCTTTTTTCCACTTCAACCCTGTGTTCAGAACACCCTGAAGTGTTTCTCTACTAAGAAAAAACCTTCAGTGGTGTAAATCATCTATAAGTGTTTCTATGTCACAATTTTACTTCCTCCTTTCTGCCAGGAAAGGAATTGCATTGTCAGCTTATTGAAATCCTCTGCCCTATTAGCAATGCCAGGCCTACCAGGATAAAGGCCTTCTGGGGAACTCTGGTTCAAAGATGCTGGTCTTTTCCAGGCATCAAACCAGGAACAGCAATGGCCTGTAAGAAGATACCACTGCCACATCTGCTGTCAAGTGCTACACAGCTGGCTCCAAACTGTAGTCCTTCTGTGCCCACATCTCCAGCAGGAAAGCTGAGGCAGCTCCAAGGGTCTTTGTTGCTGCTGAAGTTTGAATGGAAAGTGTAGAAAGTGCATGAACCGGAGCAAAGGGAATGAGGAGAGACCACCCAGTGGATATGCTGGAATGTGCTGACACAGACATCAGAGTGTAAGCCAAGAGGCTTAACCTGGTCACCACACTGGCCCCCACAAATGCTTCTTTTCCTGCTTGCAAAAAAATCTGGATCTGTTTCTTGTGCTTCTCCTCTGCCATGACTGCCACCTATGAAGGATCCCAGAAAAGGAATCATGTCCCATGGCTTTCTAGGCTGCACTTTGCAGTGTTGAGCAGCTGTGTTACTGATTGTGTCAGCGCTGCCCTCCCCAAGTATTACTCCAGTTCATAAAGAGAATGATGCACAGTCCTTAACCACAATTATTGCTACACCACTAACACGGTAAACGCAGCTCATCCCTGATGCCATCTTTTCCAGCAGAGCATGCAGTCTGACTTTCAAACAAACAGACACCTTTTAATGAAGAGAAGACCAGTGGGTTGAGAGAGATACTAGGCAAAATGTGATATATTTAAAAACATGGGTGCATCTGTAGTTCATAAAGACAAGCAATAATGCCTATAGTATGTGCCAAGCAGTTTGCAATCTCAAAATGCTGGAAGCCAGCTGATATATGGCATTATTTCCACACACCAAACAAACAACACCCTGGATTCTGATTCAAGAAAAGAAAAATTGTCCTTAATGTTTTTAAGATACTAAATTTTGAGGTTGCATTTTAAATAGGCACTTGAGTAAAACTTGACTGAAGGATAGTCTAGGGATCTAAGTTAATGTTGATTAAAATCTGCTTACACTTTTTGTCTCTGCTGCTGTCACATTGATCAAATGCACTATTTAAATTAAATTTCCTGATCTGAAATTATATTGCTATCTATGCTGAAGAAATAGGATTGTCTTGAAGACATTTATTGTATTTACTTGTGTACAACTGAAAATGCTTTTAGGAATTACAAGAAATGCACTCCCGGTTTAACTGGAAACATCTTTGCTCCCACTGTTATCTTATAAATCAAAACGAACTCAATAAAGACTATATTAAAACAGTAAAAAGTGAGATTATTAGTTGCTGAATGGGTATCAAACCTTGAATTTCTCACTCAGCTATTATTAAGCTTCCTTTTGAAACTAGTAATAAAAAATACAATCCAGACTCTCTGTCTACAGTTCCAACATGATATCAGCAGTGCTGAAGTTCAGCAGGGGCTGGCTTTAAATGCTTCTCTTCTTACCTCTTCCAAAGTACCATACTATGGATTCCCACTGCAAAGGAGCATGGGCAGCAGTTATATAGCTTCACAGAAGCTGGCACCTGATAGAAATGAGCTCCTGAATCCTGGCAGCAGCTCAGATAACTTATCTGAAACAGACATGTATCTACAAAGACTTTGCAAAATCTGTTGTAGGAAAAAGCTCTAGCCATGTGAATGTCAGGATCCCAATTTTGTGCTTATGACACATTACACAGATGACATTTGCTGACAGGGCCAGGAGTTCTATCATAAACTCATTAATTTAAAACAGAAGAGTTTAACATTTTTTTTTCCTGGCAGAATTGATTTTAGGCCAGCAAAACAACTTTTTTGCTGGCTTTGTTTTCCTTCACTGCATAATTTAGCATTCAAAAAATACTGCAGATTGATGTTGGTGACATCTGAATTCAAAGAAGAACTCCTGCAAGGTCTACAGCTAAGCACTACAGTTATTGACTCTCCAGTTTGTCACTGATTGTACACAGAGCTTGCAAAAAAATGTGTAGCAATTTTTTTTCTAATATTATAATTTTTTAAGATCTTTGCATGAAAGAGAGGGTTTAGACTACTTAGACAACTCACACAGAATGACTCATATTGAGGTGTTTATATCTTGTTTTTCTCTACGCAGCTTGATTAAGGCATACTTCCACTGGCCTGGAGCAATTGTAAAAAGATTTATATGTCCTCACACATAAATAAGCAGTTTAGTTTGTTCATTGTTCTAAAATTCTTAGAGTCACTTTTAAGAAGCTATTGTGTGAAGTTATCACTGGAAACTGGACAACTATAGAAAACAGGATGCCTGTATATTTTCCAGCATAAGGAACCAGCTGTTAGACAATAGATAGTTTATAAAACTGTAAGAGATTAAATATCATTATGAACAGTTGCTTAGACTATTTTTACAGCATTGATTTTTTTCTCACAAACTTAGTCCCCCTCAGCAAAACTTTGCATAAATGTTGAAGTTTACATTTTGGCTGAGTCCATGGAAGATGCTGAGAAATCACACATGCATGGAGAAGGAATGCATTGTGGTAATGTAGTAGCATTCACAGTACGACATGGTGGGTGGCTTAGAAAACAGCCTGTAAGCCATGTCCTAAAAAATCAGTTCCAAGTACTGCACTCTTATTTAATAAAGAACTAAATTTTATTTATGTCTATTACGTGTAGTTTTATTTTTACCTCAAGTCAGGTATCTATCTCAGGGATGTCAGAAAACACATTTCTATCGTTTTAAGTGATGTTTCCACACAGTGAGCTTGTGTCAGTCATCATCTTCTAACAGACACTATACAGTGACCCTTCCTACTCTACCATATACGATATACCTACAGGAAAGGAAGAGAAAATTATATTCACTCTTCTAAAATCTATCAGAAAAATAAGAAAAATCTGAGAGGCATCTTCCCTTTCAAGGATCATGCAAGCTCCTCACAAAAATCCAAGCTCTGTGGTTCATCTGCAGTCAGAGCCTAAGCGAATGGGATGTGATCAGGGCTGGGTACAATGTCAGTCCCTGGCAAGTGAGGCGAGCAATGAGGCTGAAAGGAGGTGCTGGCCCTTTCAGCATTAAGACAGTTGTGTCCTGCTCTGTGTTGTCAAATGCAACAAGTTTTTATTCTGAAAGGGCCATTTTAGAATTACATCCATCTTCACTGTAAAAAAAATGATTGTTGTTCTTCAGAGTCCAGCAGACAACCTCCAGACAAAAGACTCTGAAACAGTAATAACTGTAATTTTTCCTCAGTTAATCTCTAAATATTTATCAAAGATGTCGAGTATCAGTACCCTACTCTTTGGCCTGAGACACAAAATTGAGTGAGTCTCTCACGGTCTCTCAGTAGGAAAATATATGTGTCACTGCAGGAAGCTTAGATGGCATTCAACAGATCCTTGTTCCACATGACAAGAAAAAAGGAACTTCTTTCCATCCTCTTGTATGCTTTTTTCCACTCTTTTCCTGGGGCACTCCTATGCAACCAAATTCCTATTTTGCTGATGCATATTAGTTTTTAATTTTAAATAGTGTTCAGATTCTTGGAGGGATCACTGCTCAATAGCAATAATAGAGAAAATGAGATATGTGATTCATTCTGAGCAAATTGCTAATAAATGTTAATATTAAACATAGCAAGCAATAGAGCTTTTTGGAGGGATTTTCCACAGCAATTGTACAGAATCCTTTAAGAGCAAATAAATTAATCTAATTACCCTGAATTAATTTCATTATAACATCTATTTCCACCTCACACTCTACATTACAGTTTATGAACTATTCCCAGATTTCGGTGAAAGAAAACAGCCATAATAGATAATAATCAAAATATACATTGAAGAAAAAATACAGAAAATCTCACGGTGAGGCAGCACAATAAATTACAGATAACTTTTCATTCTGGAGGAATAAGAGTTTATTCCAAAGGTTGAAACTCGTTAAGCCTTTGTTATCCCATTTTCATCAAAAGATGAAACAGATCGTGTCTGCTGCGTAGGTACATCCATTAAGCAGTAGAGAATGTCTACCTGATCTGGCTATTGATTGAAGTCAATAGACACCTTTTCAACTGACTTCAGTAATGAACTTTTTGAAACAATCAATTTTGCCCCGGCAGCCCCTGCTGTCTTGATCTGTTTAAAAAACATGATAAAACTTTGTTGAAGAAACATTTGGAAAACAGTCTTATCACTGCAGGAAATACAAAACCTATTCATTACTCTTTGGATCCAACATGAGGCGTGAAAGTATATTGAGATTTTTTTTTAAGGCAATCAACAACAAATATCTGCATCTACTTTAGTAATATTCTAGAAAAAAACCCAATATCCTTACCCCAAAACTTTGGTGGCCATGCGATTGGAGGAAAAGTACTGTTCTTATCCATAACATCCAAATAGCAAATACAGAATGGTACGTCCACAGAGGTGCAATAGTTTTCTGAAGGTTTGAGATTTTGCACTAGAAGCAAAGCTTTTGTGCTGCCACGGAACTGTGTTGTTTGCCTGAAAGGAAATGGATGTATCACATTTCCTGCTTGTGGACTTGAATTAGTAAGTGCTTGCCTTATCTTGGAACACCACATGGTTCCCGAGACAGGGAAGTAGTTTCCTTCTCGTCATTTCCTCAGCCAGAGCAAATCAACTCAGAACAATATCAAATCACCTCCTTCAACGAAACTTTTTGAACTCCCTAAGTCCAGAGATAGAGAGATGAAAATTCCTTTCTCTTTCCTTTAAGGATTTTTTATGTTGAAGACCTTCCTTAAACATCCAAAAGCACTTGTATTCGGTAGGAATTTTCAATAAGAAAGAAATGCGTCAAGAGGTTTTTAAGGGACACCAATTCTTTAGGATGTTAACTCAGGCTATGAGGATGGTTAAGTATTCACCATTTTTCCTTGGCCAGTTTGAGGAACTAGCTGGGCCTGACACTGTAACTGTAAATTTTTTCCTTTCCACACCCCATTGTGAAATATGAGTTCCCTGGAACACAAACAGGCTTTGAGATAATTGCTTGGACACGTTTAATACAATGCAGTGTTAATTCCCTGATGGAATTGTAGGTACTGCTGCTATATATAACATACAGAAATAACAACAACCCTACAAAAGAAAATAGACAAGATATTTAATGACATAGACCTAGAATTAATGGAGAACGAATGGACATTGACAAAATATATGATTTTGTATTTAAGTGATAATTTCTGTAGAACCAAGTTTTAACTATTTTCTTCTTAAATATATTTCAGATAATGGATGTCCATAAACATTCTGCTGTGAATGGAAACCTCTGTTCTCTGAAGAGGTGTATGAGGATTTTCTTGCCCTTATACTATAAAACACCCAAACAAACCCAAACCCAGAATTAGCTACATTTATTTTTCATAATGAATATTTAGAATCCCCTAAATTTAGGACTAATCCAATCGTAAGACTTGGATGTGGCATCATTTAAGGTTGAACCTTTTCTGGTTTTTGCATTTGTTTTGTTTTTCATGAAAGAGATGTTTAAAAATATTGAGTAAAGACACCCTGATTATTAATGGAAGACTGATATTTTTCAAAGCTCATGCTTAAAATAGCATATCCAAATACTGAGTTAAAAACTTAAATGAAAAAGAGCTGATTTTCAGATGACTCAAGATACAACTTCATGAGAAATTCTGGGATTATTTAGTTTCAGTTGGGACACTGATACCAGAGTAGATGCTAAAAATATACAAAGTAAATTGTTATATGACTAGGGTTAGATTTGTGCCCTAAGAGCATATGGAAATAAAACAAAAAGAAATTCTTGTAAACTATAAAATGAGGAAATGAAATCATTTTAGTTTACTGGCTGCATCTATTGAGATGATCATTGTAAAAAAGAATTGAACACTGACCTTAATCTAGTTGAAAAACATCTGAGTTCAGACATGAACACATGTACAGATAATTGCATGTTACATATAATCAAGTGTATGAAATATGAACCTCAATTCTTTGTGAAAAAGTCAGCAGCACTGAGAAACAGGACAGTGTCTACCTTGACAGAGTGTTCCAAGATGGGAGTTTTCTTGCTTTCCTCAAAAAATCAGCTGATAGGGCAATTACCAGCAGCAGATCAGAGAAGCTGCACAACCAAAAGTCTTATGTGTGCCACACACCCATAATGCCTATCAGCAACTTGCAGCAAATAAAGTTTTAAATGAATCAAGATGATGTGGGTTTAAACTGACTTGCTAAGCAGGAGGCTCTCTCAGGTCAGTTTCAAACTCTCTTTCCACAAGAGAAAGGAAGAATTGCTATTTTGGGCAACAAAATTTATCTAAAATGGGTAGAGCATATCAGCTCCTGAGGCAGAATCATAGAATGGTTTGGGCTGGAAGAAACCTTAAAGATCATCTAGTTCCAACCCCTCTGCCTTGGCAGAGTTGGAACCTTCCTCTTGACCACGTTGCTCAAAGCCACATCCAACCTGGCCTGGAACATGTCTGGGGATGGGGCACTCACAGTTTCTCTGGGAAACCTGTGGAATCTTCTTCATCAAAATGCTAAAGCTGATTGATAAATCACAGACTCTCCTTAATTTATTATTTTAAGTGTTAGACTAATTTTATTTCTGTTCATTTTTTTTTCTGAGTATTGCAGAAATAAATTTCATTGGTAACCCCACTAATTGTTTCATTTTTCTTTATTGAGAAGTATCTTTTCCTGAAAATAAAATCATCATAGCTCGAGGTACCCTCATGGGTAAAAATGCTCATCATCTTTCATTATACTTGCAAGTATAACTCACTGTTACTTCTGACTGATGGGAGATGGGGGTATGTAGATGATGAGCTGTCACATACATTACTGATGTGGGTTCAATTCCAATAAAATGAGCAGTCTTTTACTCTTTGAAAAGACTAATTTAATTCTGTCCTTAAAGGGTTTGAACACACTGATTAAATTAGGGAAGGTGCTTTGAATTTACAGCAGCACTAGCCCTAATCCTGAAGACAGGGAAGAACTTTGAGGGGAAAATACATGTGATGGGTTCCATCATGCTTTAGAAAAAGCCTGGGCAACCAAACAGCGGCTACACAAAGTCGTGCTGGCAGGGCAATAGTCACCTGCTTCCTTGGACATGTGTAGCTGTGGCAGGAGGAACTAGCACCATTGCCAGCCTGCTCTGAGGATGGCAGCTGCTTGCTCCAAGGCATTTATGCTCTCCCCAATGATATATTAGGATCCTTCTATTTTTCTTTGCCATCCCAGTAGAGCCCTGACTGGCTAAATATTTTCTGTTTAACACAGTGGAGAGATCTACTGAGCTAATTTACTGAGTGCATGGAGGTTAATTCAGTTTAAAATATTTTTTCCAGCTGGTCAGGGCTCAAAGGGATGATGTTTGAGTATGATCACTCAGTCCTACAAACTGCACCCAGATCTTAAATGTTGTCAATCACTGCCAGACAGAAGGGTCATACAACTGTCATTAGAAGAAAAAAGGAATACCATGTCAGAATTTGAAAACAACTTGCTGAAAACTATTTCTCAGTTTTTCAGTTGCTTAGTTACTGCAATTCCTGAGGAAATGCAGGTATATATGTTGAATTCTCCTGCATGAACCCACAAAATCTTTTTATTTCAAATGAAACAGTTCACTGAAACATAAAATTAAAATAATAGAATGAACATCCAGTTAAACTTTTTCTTTTTTTTTTTTTTTTACACTTTCCATCTGGAGATTATGATTTAAACTGGGATTTCCTTTAATTGTTTCATATTTCAGCAGTCTCATATTTGTCCTTGGTTAGTTTTACAGCTCTCCGGATGCATGAAGAAAAAACTCAGGAATTTTTTTTATTTGACCAGTGATGAAAAATGCTCCTGTCTACCATCAAACTATCAATGTTAAATGCTGCTCATAATGTGAAAAATGACTGAAAAACTACATCTTGAATTTACTGCTTTTAATGACTCACTTCAATTTCAGACAGCAAAGTTCTTCAGTTTACCAGCTACAGGTTAAATGTCTTACTGTTTCATGCTTGCTCTATCAGAATACACCTTTCAGTATGATATGGCTGCTATGAATGAAAAGAAACGTGGCTACAGTAATATCACCATCTTAGAAAACATACTGGTTTTTGGGAGTGTGTTTGTTGTTACCAATTTTTCTCCAGATTTTTCAGAGCAAGAATCATAGGTAGGAATTTCATGAGAATTTCAGGCATTCAGTATTTTTTGGGAGCTGTGAAATCCTAAGGACACAACATAAAAGAAGTTCCCTCATTGCTAATTATGCACCATTAGATGATTGAGAAGACAATGTCACTGTGCAGTATATGTTGTGTTTACTGGAACACGTGTAACATTTTCTAGATTCAATACTCCACTCAAAACTCTGAAAACATATTTTTTCCCTGGTATTATAAGTTTTATATTATTCAGTGAAAGATGACTGAGAGACATAAAAAGAGACTGAGAGACATAAAAAGAGGCTGAGAGCCCTCCCCTTCTGCCAACTAGACACTTTCAGATTCCTGATTTTTTTCATGATATTTGTGATATTGAAGACTGTGTGTATTTATGTGTGGGTGGAAAAGGAAGGAGGAGCAAATTAAAAGAGGATACACAGCAAAATATATTTTATGTTACTGCATTTCAGCACTGGTTAAACTTAAGGTCAGACAGAAAAAAAAAAAAGAAAAAAGTATTTTTGATTCAGGTTTAAATATTTTAAATAAAATATATCTCAAAATCACCCCAGGGCAGTGGGTCCTGCTGGAAGGAATAGTGGTAAGTCATGTGGGCAAAAGACAGTTTTAACATCTTGGTATTGAATTCCCACAGGCAAGTGATAGCTAGGGAGTATGGTGCTGAGAGTTGGCATTACAGGGCTTGTGGGAGTCCGTCTGCACAGTAATGGGTGTCATCCTTGGGGACACAAGGAGGTGAAAGAGGGAGAGGGCAAAGATGAGCTATTTCAGGCCAACAGAAAGTCAGGGACTTCGTCTCTCACTGTTTCCTATCTAGCAGTTTGCTTGATATTTTGTGGTGGCCTGCATGACACCAGCAATTTGGAAAGTTGAAAGACCCAAACTCAAACTTTTATTTCTTCAGGAAATGAAATTGTAAGTAACCATCCCAGAAAAGAAAACAAGGTACTGTCATTATTTAAGATTTCTTTCCTCACAGGGAATTAAAATGGAGGCATAAACTCATCTAGTTTCAACTTTCAAGTGGAAGTTTGACAAATAAGGAGGATTGTATGACATGATTGCTAATAGAGGCAGAAAACTGGAGTCAGCAAGCCAAAAAATCCCTCTTCATTCTCTGTTCTCCTACAAACACATCCTGTGAACCACTTCCCACACAGCAGATGAAAATGAAATCCACCAATATGCTTTCCAAAATGTGGAAAATGTTTATCTAATGGACAAATTTGTCAGTTTTGCACAAACTTACAATCTAGGAGAGAGATTTGCCATTATATTTTTAGAGTACAATATTTCATTGTCTTCAGCTATGATGCTAGAGGGCAAAGGGCAGAGCAATAAACCTCAGAGTCTTTCCATTTTCTTCTGCTCCCCTGAAAGTCCTGAGACATGCAGTGCTGAAGCATGACATTTAACAAAGTCATTACCTTAATTCCCATTGCCCTTTTATTCATTCTTCTGCCCCCTGAAAAGGGAACCAAGTAAGGGGACAGAAAGAAACAACACCCAAAAGCAATTCAGTATGACAACAATATTTTATTTTAACACTTTGGTGGTAACTGATAGAGTTCAACAGTTGGACTGAAAATTTTACCTCTACTTACCAGTATTGGATACAAAATAAACTCTTGCTGTTGTATTCTGTCCTATAGCTGTTAAAAAGGTGGAATGAAATGGACTCCATTTTTCCACTCCCTAGGATGGTCTGAAATTTATAATTTCATTGAAAAAATGTTCACAGATGTAGCTGTATTTGTTCATGCTGAGAGATACTTCTCTTTCACAGACACCAGTTTTCTGGTGTGAGCAGCATCTTTCATTTACCTTTACAAGTCATGAACTGTTTAGAAGCAGAATTTTACTTGTCCCAAGTGACCGCATGGAATTTAATGGACTTATCATACAGCATTCCCTTACTACAAGAAAAAATGATTCCTGAGTGCTACCATTTGTGTGTGGAGTTGTGCATCAGTGAATCTGTGTGCATGTTCAGCACCTCTGCAGTGCTGCTGCCTGTGGGTGGGCAGAAAGTGTCATCTGCAATCCTTCTGCTGAGAGGTAAACTGGGATCTAGGATTGACGCAGCCTTCACTTTATCACGCAGTTAGTCAAACCAAGCAACAGCATCCTGGATTCAAGGTATGTTTCTGGGACCCATTTTTATAGTCATTTTAGCGGAAAGGGTTCCCCGCAGTTATTTCATTACACGTGTTAGGTAAGAGCCTAATCCAAACACATTGTTGCTAATGAAAATGTCTCTAAACCTAATGAGATATCATAGTAGGTGTGGAGTGGGAAAATAAGCCTCTGTAGGGTATTTATAGCTCCTGAACATCTGAAATATTTTCCAAAAATGAGGATAGAATGATGGTAAGGACAAAATCTTTACTGTTCATATGTTTTTATTAGGGCTGTTTCCAAAGTTAATTTTCTATAGATTCCAATGCTTAAAAAAATAATTCAGAGTCACTTTATAATAGGATTTTTCCCAGTCCAAGGTATTATATCTGGACTACTTAACTAGTTTTTTCTAGACCTATATCTGATCTACCAGGCTAGTCATGAATAATAGTCTTTCAGTAACCATACACCACCACAGATACCATTTTTGGTTTGATTTAGTTAGGTTTACTGTGGGCATACTGCTTAATTTTCATTATTCCATTTTATAGATGAACAGATTGAAAAACCTCCTTTAATATTTCTTGGCAAATGGCTTGTTACAGTTAAAATCTGCTTTCTGAGTCACACCATAGGTAATGAGTAATGTGAAGCAAAACAACAACAAAGGTTTGATCATTATAGCTCCCTTCATCAGTTTACTACTACCATAAAAAGTCTAGTAAAAAAATACCCTTAAGTTTAGAGCAAGAGGAAATCCTATGGGGAAGGTTAAGAATGGAGGCATGATGAACAATTGAAGGAAATTGCCTTTCAGTAGTCATGAATGTTTAATCTTCCCATCCTCTGATTGACAGAGGTCATGGACCAGAGTCATGGTGTGTCCATTTATTCCTATAAATCCAAGAAGCTTGAAATGCTACTCATGAAATTAGCTGGACTTTTATTCCTCTGTTACAGTACTTTTGATTTATTGACAGACAATTCAAATTTACATGACTTCAAAATGTTCTAAGTATATGAAACCAAGATTAACCATTCAGAAAAGTACAAAGAGTGCAACAGTACCTTATAACACTGTAAGCAGAGGTTTTGAGGACTATAAAGTCCATGGGCAATGCTTTGTATGCCAGCTTAGCTTGCTTGGTTTTGTAATTAATTATTCTTATTATGGTTTCCCCAAGGCTTTCTGTATGTCAATCCCAACTCTCTAGTACTTAAGTACTGTACAGAAAAATTACAGCGAGACTCGATGATTTGCATTTCTTTTTTGTGCAAATGATTTTTTCCTGTACTCTGCAGGAAAATACCACAATGAAAAGCAAAAGTACAAGCTTCCATTCATAATTTTGATTATTTTTGTTTATTTTCTTTGCCCTCCCCTGAGAGCAGCATGCAAGGGTTAAAGACACTTCACAGGGTGCATGTTTGCCAGGTCTGTCATGTTTGCCTTGCTTGTTCAGCTGCAGTTCATTTGAGCATGCCCATTACTTACAGCTGTAACAAGAAGATGCTGGCAGCAACCTGTTTATCTGACCTTGCCTTAAGTAGAGAAGTAGTGAAAAACAAAAGCAGGTATCTGATCAGGTTTAAGTGGGAAAAAGATAAAGGTCATGCCATGAAAGCTGTTCTTCCCTCAGCATACCTATGAGTCCCAGAGAAGTTATGTCCCAAACTAATTATAGAATTTTGCTCTGATGAAAGACTGCAGTAGTCATTCCTTCCACTTTCCTTCTAGTCATCCCAGAAGTCTCCAGAGCCATAAAACATCCAAACCTTTGCCCTCACCCTCACCCATATAGCCATCCTAGCCACCTCTGACAATCCCCCCTACTCCCCCCCTACTCCCTCCCTCCTGAGCACGCACACAAACTTCTGTACTTGTAACCTCCACACCGCTGAGCACCCCCAGTCCCTCAGCAAGCTAACTGGAGAGCTCCACAGAGAATGGAAATGCAATTATGGTCCTTTGGAAACTGGTGAATAATTAATTTAACCATTTTGTATTGCAGGTCATTAATTTTTACTGCTCTCAGATAGCTTGCTATTAAGGAGAGTAAGCTTGATAAATCTTGTGCTGTAAGGGCGAGAGGTTGTGGACACAGGCATCCAAGCATGGAGTGACGGTAGGAACTCCAGATGTAGAAAATCATTTACCAGCAAGTACAAGGAGCTTGGAATCCTTGAAAGAATGCATGCGCACTTTCATGCATGCTTTCAGTTTTACAGTGATGAAACTTTCTGTAGAAAAACTCCTGATTTATTCTGTAAAGGTCTTGGGAGACAAGCCCATCTAAGACTCAGGAATTCTGAAACAGATATTTAGCATACAGAAATCTGCATCAGTAAATTGAATCGCATGTACTCACGATCATGATCTGAATGATTAAAAATACCAGGAAATAAAATTATGAGAGATGAAGAAAATGTTAGGGAAATGGAACTATTAAGACAAAAGCAAAGCATTCAGCAACATGACTGTTTGACATGGGCCAGTCAAACTTAAGAAACTTAAGAAAAAAAGCACAGTAAGACTAAAATGTAGAATCAAAGGACATATGCCAGGAATGACTGCTAACACTTTCAATTAAGATCACTTGATCTTAATCAAAGATCTCTGGACTGATCAGTCCTAAGACATAAATAAGACTGTCAGGACAGTGCATGGACTGAGATTTAAAGAATAAACAAGAAACAAGTGGAGATTTCATTAACTAGAAAACCATCAGAAATGGTAAGGGGAAGCAGGAGTAGGGAATTAATGTCAGCAAGAATGCTTCCACTTTCCAATTTTGAAGACAAAGATAAGTCACATGTCTTTTGAAACAATGGGTGTTGCCAATTTTCAGGAATGTATTATGAAAGATTCTTGTATGGTGATGACAACCTAAATATGATCTTGAGATAAAATCAGAGAAAATACCCTCTGACTGGCTGATTAATTGCTTGCTGCTTCCTTATTTTGAAGCACAGTCAATAAAATGAGCAGTCTGATCTTACCTACATGCTCCTCAGAATGAAGTCTGTTTGGATTTTTCTTGGGATGCGTTGAGCTGGCTGGAGTTGGGATGGGAATTTTGAGATGAGAAAAGAGAAGCAGAATGGGAAGCATCTAACATGGTTTTCCTCAGAAGACAATAGAAAACAAAAGAAATCCCAAGGATCTAGAGGCTATCAATGCTGGGTCCTCCCTACTTTGCTCAGAAAATTATTAGGTGGCTCATCTCTAAAGCTGCCATTTAAGGTGCAGGTTGTAGGACTGAAGAACCTGGTAAGCTCTGCCTTGTTTTACATTCAGGACTGGGAGTTCAGATTCATCTCGATCATACAGATGTTCCAAGATTGTTGTAGCACTGGGAGCGTTATCTGACTTGTAGTTAAAAGTGTAATGTAGTTGCAGAGCCTTGTACTTAATGGTTCTGCCAGAAACTCCCCAAAATCCCCAAACCCCCCCACTTTGGAGCTATGCAGGGTGAGCTACTGAACCAAAATATAGACCTAAAAATTAATTAAAAACAACCATGTCATTTGGTTCTTCAACATTATATCTGGAATCCTACAGTTTATCATATCGAAACACTGAAGAATGGAAAATCACAGAGTGGCCTGGAGTTGCCAAAGCTTGGGCAGAAACAAAATGTCCAGAAAGAATTCTATGAAAAAGGCAGATATGGTCAACTCTACATAGCTCTTATGCTCTCAGCTGTGTAAGCCACTACTGACCGTATTGCTCTCTTCTGTGTCCAGAGGATACGACTCTGTGGCAAGTCTGAGCCGCAGACTGTTGGTGGTTCAGGCAATTCTGTGGCAGGTTGTCCTTTTATTTTTAGGGTGCTGCACTTCAAAGTCAGGGGTGCCAGTCAGAACAGTGGCTGTTATCGTCATCCCCACCAATGCAACATGAATACAAAATCAGGTCATTCTGCTCTGACAGTATTTTATAAAATCTGTGTAAACAATAACAAAATCTGTCTCTGGAGAACAGAGAACATTTATGAAATCTCCAGAAATAAGCACAGAGGAGCTAGAAGCGTCTGGACCTTAATACCCTAACTTTGATTCTGACAGGCATCTGCAAACAGCACTACCAAAATCAAAGTGCATAATGGTCCCCATAACATGGACGACCAGTTCTAGAAAAGGGGATAGTGGCAATTCAAAGTAAAACCTTGTAAGGATACAAATCACCAGTGGGCTATCTGAGTTTCTCTTTCAGCTGTAAAACTTAATTTTTGGGGGCCAAAGAGACACAGTTATGAGAGATTTTTTACCACAAAAAAACTCTCCCAAAAGATTGTTTGCTCTCCCAAGAACATCATTTAACAATGATTAGGTCATATTCAAAGATATTCACCCAAACTACTAAGGTAGTAAGAAGGAGTTCCCCTGGGGACTTTTTGCCCCAGTGGAAGAGCATATTTCCTGAATAATTATTGCCATGAATTTAAACTTCATTCTTTAGTTTTGTATTTTGCCACAGTATTTTCCTGAAATAAATGTTGTGGTGTAGTCTTGAAACTACCTAATTTATTCATAGTCACAGCTAAATATGGGAAACATCCAGTGAAAAAATTCAGACGTTGTAGGAATGAATGACTCACACAGAATGCAGCCACCTTCAGGATAAAGCATAGCACTGAAACAGTGGACACAGTTAAAGACAAGAGATGGGTAGCATATAATTTTGGAAAAAAGAAATAAAGACATTTTGTAGGCATGATAACATTCTTTCAACATTGCTCAGCCCTTCTACTGGCCAATTAGAAATCTCATAATTTCATTCTTAGGTTTGATCTACCAATTCAGAAAGTGTTCTTAATAAAATTCCTGCCTGTTTCTATATAAAAGAGATTTGTGTACCGTTATTTTTCATTTTCTCTTTATTACGCTATATTATTCTTAAAACTCTTATTCTAAATAAGCATTTTTTTACAGAAATTGCAATACTGTTTTAAACAACACCATCTGTTTTCATAGAAAACAACATGCTTCCTACTCCTTATATTAGACAAGACATAGAACTTCAAGCTCCTGAATGAAAATGAACATGACAAAGAGCATGAATGTCTCAAAAAGAATCCTGACATTGTTCAGAAGAACTTCTGGTGCTACCTGTCAACATCAAAAGATAGAAAATACCTAATAACATCAGTTTCACAGAGATGGCAGATTCCGGCCCTTGGAAGTTGCCACGAGTACCAAGATGTTTCTTATACCTAATTAGTTTAAGATAGATTCAAAATGAGGTCAGGAAAGATTCTGGATAAATTCTTTCACTCAGACATAGTGTACAGTGGCTCAGATACATACCTTGTCGTGTAAAATATTTACCATACTAAATATATTTTAGATATTTAATTTTAATAGTTTTTTTCATAGGTTTTGTAAGCATACCACTATAGAAGTCAGAAAATACAGCTTTGAAACTTCAAGCATAATGACAGCGACAGAGAATAGCCACTGAGTGTCAGTCAGCCAAAAGCTAAATAATGATAGTGATCATCAGAATCTTAAATACCTTGATTACACATTGTGAAAAATCGTGGGACTAGGGTTTCCACCTGGTAGATACTGTATTAGCCTCACACTAGACCATTATGATGCTTATAACCACTGAAGTAAAGCAAAGAGGTTCAAAATCCATTTCTTCATAGAAAAATAATGCTTTCTTCAATCTCTGACTGATTTCTCCTGCCTTCTCATTTTTGGCAACATCAGTTTGTTCCTGTCAGATGCTGTACCTGCCTCATGTGGCACACCAAGCTTCTCACCCCTTATTAAATACCCTGTTCTCAATTTCTGTTTAGATCTCCTTTCAGATGAGACATTAAAAGACAGCTCCACATTGTCTAATGACCCCGGATTTCCTGTGAGCCCTCTCTTCCTAACAGGTTAGTCTTTTAATTTAGTCTCCAAATCATCATTTTACTCTGGCCACTGACATAATCTGTGGTTTCCATCTTGTTTATTGTTTTTACCACAAGTATTTGTTGTTTGACTGTAATATTGTATTTCAGAGAAGTAATTATTTTGATTTCTTTGTAATTTAAGATAGATTGTTTTTTTTCTGTTCACACACATATCTCCAAGCAAGTAAAGAAACACAACTATTCTGCCTTGTGTTACATAACAGGAAGATAATTCACCAAGGTATTATGACTTTTCCTGCTAACATATTTGTCCGTGTTTGTTTGAGGTTGGTGCCAGCTGAAAATCTGCCCAGTGCTGTTCAAAGGCACAGCTCAAAAAGACATCTTGTCTCTATTGGAATGTAAGGAAATTCAAAATAACTTCTGCTTTGGTGGCTGAGAATTTCTTGGCCTGTTCCTGCAGCATCCTTTTAGCCCAGCACTAAAGGACAGAGCTTTTTGATACTGTCCACAGGGTGGCACAATCTGATCATGATTGTCTGATACTGCTGGTCCATTACAAAGAATTTACTCTCATCATGTTCATCTGAATTTTAAAACTGATTATATTTTTATTTTTCTTTATTTTTCTATGCCAAATCGTTGTTAAAAAAGGTTAGTTTATGTGTTTAAAGACTCGTCTCCATAACACACAAGGTCGGGAGGCACAAGCATAGGTAGAGGAGTGTGGGAAAATAAAGGGCTAAGGGGATAAAATGTATCCTGCAAAGAGGTTGCTGGTTGTTGCACTTGTCTGGCCATTATCTGATCAGTGCAGTCTGCCTTGGCTTCTCATTAAACTCCATTCCAAGCTATGTTCCACCGTGAGGGGCTCCCTATTCTGTGTGCAGCTGGAGGGGGAGCAGGGACCATAGGAGCCCTTGCATCTCTGCTGCCAGCACGTGGAGAGAGTGGACAACGTGCACAGTGTGAGTGGATGTGAACGTCGATGTGTGTAACCATCAAACTCACCCACAAGACAGGGGGGTAAGAAGTCGATGTGTGTCCGTAATACCGGACAGAGCAGGGGTTGGCTGTTGGAGGCACCAGGATGTCCAAGCCAACTGCTGCAGGGAACCTGGGATTCAGCGAGGCCGTAGGTCTGGACCAGCCGCAGGAGAGGCCCTTTGGCAGAAGAGTGTATCTGTGTGAGGGGCAAGCAGGAGAGGAGAGGAGCCAGGGGGTCAGCTGTTGGAGAGACCAAATGGTTCAAGCCAGCCCCTTGAGGGGAGCACAGTCTGTCCGTGTATCTGTCCACGGCCGTATGTGTAGGAGTAGTGTTTGTTGGTGCATCAGTGGGACTGTGCCTGCCAGTGTAGCAGGGCTCAGGCCTCAGGAGCTGGGCAGACTGGGATCCAGGGGCCAAGCACTGGCACAATGGAGTGTTCAACATCAACTACTGGAGGGATTCACCATACACAGCTGTGTATGTATTTGCAGATATTTTCTGCTCTCAGGCTTTCACGCTGATAAGGCAGGATCGGGCTGGTCCTGTGACAAGTGTCAGCCTGAGTGCTGTGGTTTTGGTCCCAGCTGAACTGTGCGTGCAGCCACGTGTTCCTGTGCATGCACACTTATATTATGAGCACACGCACCTGTGGGGAGTGCACACTCAGCTCTGCTGCTGGCTGGATGTGGGGAGAGGAACCTGTGGCAGCCTTGCTGCTATTCAACTACTGCATTGGGCAGCTTCTAATGGAATTTTTAGGTTGACAGCTCTTCTGCTTGATTATGAACTTCAAATAATAACCTTTTAGTCCTGTTTTAGACAGTATTGGGGCATCCACTTTTCATTCCTTTATAGAAGTTTGAGATTTTAGTAATTTTTTTCCAATTTAGTGTAACTTGTGAAGCATAAACAAGAGAATATTGTCAAAACAATACATTTTGAAAGGATATAATGACTTTCTTGACGAAAATGGAGTGACTAACACTAGAAATAAATGCCATTTGTTTTAGCTCGACTCTTGCCATATGCTAGACTGAGCTCATTCAGTACATATAAATCCTAATTAAGTATCTCTAAGCTGTTATAATTTTGATAACTTCACTTACAAGAACACATCATATACCCTAGTATAATATACTAGTGTAGCAGATGATTTTTTTCCGGATTTTTTTCCACTCCCACATCATTTTGTGTAATCTCATCCCACTATATTTATTTATTTCAGCACAATGCAAGGGAAGTTAAACAGTGTGTTGCTATATTTCATGTAATTCAGTAAAATTCATGTTAGAGGGAACATATTCTCTGGCTTTTAGTTGTATCTTTATTTTATTTTCAAAGTTAGCTCACCCAGGTTTTGTTACATTTGAATATAAAACACAAGCACTCAAGTACAATACACAAAATTATGTAGAAAAAATCATGCAGTTTTACAGCTTATAGATTCTTGGAGAAGTAAGGAGAGATTTTGGCTGCCTTGGACTTCTGGAGGGCAGACTCTGGCCTGTTTAGAAGACCGGTTGACTGTCCCTTGGGAGGCAGTCCTGGAAGGCAAAGGAGTCCAGGAAGGCTGGTCATTCTTCAGGAAGGAAATCTTAAATGTGCAGGAGCAGGCTGTCCCAATGTGCTGAAAGATGAGCCAGCAGGCAAGACCAGCCTGGCTGAACAGAGAGCTTTGGCTGGAACTTTGGGAAGAAAAGCGGTGTTCCACAAGTGGTGTTCCCCAGGTCTCAGTACTGGGGTCAGTTCTTTTCCTTTATTTAATATCTTTATCAATGATCTGGGTGAGGGGATCTAGTGCAACCTCCGTCAGTTTGCACGGGAAACCCCAACTTGGGAGGGAGTGTGGATCTGCTGGAGGGCAGGAAGGCTCTGCAGAGGGATCTGGACAGGCTGGATCAAGGGGCTGAGGCCAGTGGTATGAGGTTCAAAAAAGCCAAGTGCTGGGTCCTGCCCCTGGGTCACAACAACCCCAGGCAGTGTTACAGGCTGAGAGAAGTGGCTGGAAAGTGGCCTGGGCCAAAAGGACCTGGGGGTTCTGGTCAACAGCTGCTGAACATGAGCCAGCTGTGCCCAGGTGGCCAAGAAGGCCAATGGCAAGCAGAAAAAAATGTATCCAGCAGGACCCGGGAAGTGATTGCCCCCTTGTACTCAGCACTGCTGAGGCCACACCTTGAATCCTATTTTGGGCCTCTCACTACAGGAAGGACATTGAGGTGCTGGAGTGCGTCCAGAGAAGGGCAGCGGAGCTGGTGAAGGGTCTGGACAACAAGTCTCGTGAGGAGTGGCTGAGGAAGCTGAGGTTGTTTACCCCAGCAGAAAGGAGGCTCAGGGGAGACCTTTTTGTTCTCTACAGCTGCCTGAAAGGAGGTGGTAGCAAGATGGGTGCCAGTCTCTTCTCCCTATTAATAAGTGATAGTACAAGAACAAACGGCCTCAAGTTGCATCAGGGGAGGCTTAGATCGGCTATTAGGAAAATTTCTTCATGGGAAAGGCTGTCATGCACTGGAATAGGCTGCCCAGACAAGTAATTGATTCCCTGGAGGTATTTAAAAGACATGTAGATGTGATGCTTAGGGACAGGACGTAGCGGTGGACTTGGACTGCGTTAACAGTTGGGCTTGATGATACAAGTCTTTGTTCAAACTAAATGATTCTTTGATTATATATTTATACCTTTATGCTTGATACAGTACATGAAAAGCAGATGTAGAACTGCACACATCTCTCAGGAGGTGTGTGGCAATGCTTCCAGGCTGTACACAGATTCTGTGTGGCAGTTTAGGACAGGAAGGAAGTGGCAACTACTGCTTACTGCAAAACCTGCAGGAAGAAGGGTATGCTCTTTTACTCAAACCAGTCTTAGCATTCACAGTTGCAGCAAATGGACTCAAAAGAGATCAAGACACAGATATCCTGTTCTGCACCGACAAAGTATCAAACAATTGAAAATTCCTTCCACGAAGACACTTATGTAGTCTGTGCTTAAATACCTTCCACAACACCATCTTCACTTCTTTTTTATGGTATGTGGTGCAAAGCTTTATTTTCTCCTAAAATTTTTGGTTCTGATATGACAATACCATCTGCAAGGTAAGCAAATTACTTCTTGTCCTATGTACTGTGGACACCGAGAAGTGATTATTCCCTTCCTTTTAGTGCTCCTTTAGAATGTTTTTATACCTCATGCCAGTTTTTAATCTCTAGACTGAATACCTATTTCAGACTTCTCTTCTGGGTTGAGTGTTCTAAACTTTTACCATTCCCATGGCCATCCTCTGGATTTTCTCTACCTGATTTAGATATTTTTTGAAGTCTGGCAACCAAAACTGGACCGAGTAGAGAGTGATACAATACTGAGGCAAACTGAAGCATTACTGTACCTCTTTTATAGGCAGTATTTCTCTTTTGAGGAAGAGTGCCCCAAATTCTTCAGTGCAAAAGACCTCTTCACGTCTCAGCTACAAGCAGCAGCCTTCAGGGGTGCCGTGTTGTCCTTGGCCCAGAGCCACTGTCAGTGATATTGGCTGTATTTCCTTGTGGTTTCAATGCTCTACCTGAGTACTCAGAAGATGTGTTTGTTGGAAGAGGGAGCCATCCTCCAGTGCCTGGCTAGACTTGTCCACCAGGGCAGTTTGTCTGGCTGCCACCTGTCCTGAGGTTGTTTCACCAGAGTGCTCTCAGAAGTGTGCTGCATACGAAATAATGTGCTTTGGGCACAGTGAGAGCCCTTTAATGACTTATGTTACTACACTTCTTTTTATTTACTTTCTTGTCTCTGCAGTGGAAGTAATATTTGTGTCTCATGTTAACAAATGCCAACATCTAGTAAAGAATCCTCACTTAATATAACCATTTAACATTAAGCATGTTTAAAATCATAGGGAAATAAAATATACACTTGCAGTAAGGATTTCATTACTTCTAAATTAATAAAAAATACCGGAATATACTTCTTGCTTTTCCTTCCAAAAATTCTGAGTCATGTTGATAGAGCATGCACAGAAAGTGAGGTGTCCCCTTGCTACACATTATCAAACCTAATCCGATTTCCTTTCAGAGGTGATATTTACAAATACCTAAGAGGCAACTGTTTCAGACCATGATTTTTAACAATTAAAAGCAAAACATAAAAAGTAATAATGACAAATTATAATACATTGTCCCTAGGATAGCACAGACATTTTTTTTGGCTGAGCTTTTAAAACATACAGTGCAGCATTTAGTGCTGAAATTGAAATTTACACTAGAAGTACTTTGCTGAACTGCTTCAAACAATAGTAGTATTACCATATGAAGTCTTCTGCAGTGAAGATGCTCTCACTTAGGTTAATACTTATACTTTTAACCTAGAAAAAATAAGATAATATTTTCTGAAAGAAACAGCAAAGTGAGGAATTTATTCAGCAAAAAGATATATGTAGAAAGGGGGAACTCAGAAACAGGTTAGCATCCACTTCCTTTGCCATCTTTGGTGCTGCAACTGGCATGGGGTAAGGCAGAGAAGCAGGACAAAGAGGTAAGAAAAATTGGATGAGAAAAGCTTTTCAGTTCCCCTCCTGCACAAACCTCTCCCCCTCCACACCCCAGCTCCTCTCCCCCACACAAACAAAAAAAAAAAATTCCACAAGCCTTCAAAAGGAGGAAGATTTCAGGCCCAATATGCCTGGTTACACTCATTGTCAGAAAGAGGTAATTTTTGTGGATGGCTGGAGGTGACCTAGATATGTATATCCCAGTTTCACATGAATTCTTGCTGTAGCTGCTCATATGTCTGCTTCTTCCACACAGGACCCTGGCTCCAAGTGTGCCATCCATAACTACACAGTGTTGGGATGGGTGCCGTAAGTGCTTCTATCACGAGGATAGTACCAATGTTAGTATGACTAGTGCTAAAGGACAGGGTGATGCTGAGTAATCTCTGCTGCCTAACTCAGATTTTATCCATCCACTCAGTAAACACCCTGCATGCTAATGTTGTAGAATCACTGCAGCACTGCCAGAAACGATGAAAACCAAGAGGTTCATTGGTGCTGCTTCTCCCAACTTCTCCATTTCAGCTCCAAATGAGTGGGTTTTTTCCCAATGACACAGAGCAGAGATGATCCATCTCTTAAGCAGAAAAATATCCTTCTGTCTCCTGCATGAAGCTAGCCTGAATTGTATCAATTACAAGGAAGGAGGTAAAAGCAAAATTAAGTCATAGGGGTTGCACAGTGTCTTTGGAAGAGGCAGAATCACGTTTTATACTGGGAGCACAAACACTGTTGCATGGTTAGCGTGGTTTGAGCACGAAAGTGGCAGACCGTCTTGCCAGCTCCTTTGAATATTTCTGTCCTGCTGCTGTTACGTAAGAGCTGCTGTCCCAGTTTGCTTGTGCAGCTCTCTGCCTTATGCGTGATGATGCTCTGGAGCCTACGCCAAAGGTAATGCCCTACAACACGCTCTATATTGCAGCAATAATAATAGTAATATAACTAGTAATAGTAATTAGCAGCGACAGCTCGATACAGTCGTTCTCAGAAGTAGTTCGGCTACTCGCCAGAAAGCACTTCGGGGGTGCCGAATCCCGGGGCTGAGGCCGGTGTCTCATCCTCCAATTCCCCGGCACAGCGGTCAACGCAGCCGCCCCCGGACAAGCTGCCCCGGCTTTGCTGCTGCTGCTGCTGCTGCAGCCGCGGCGGGGCGGGGCGCGGCGCGGCCCCCCCGCGATGCGCGCAGGGACAGCGGGCTCCGGGGCACGGGCTGCAGCCCGCAGGCGGCGGCGGCCGCGCACCGGGAAGCGCCGCAAGGGTACGGCACACGCATCCCCGGCACACGCATCCCCGGCACACGCATCCCTGGCACACGCATCCCCGGCACACGCATCCCCGGCACACGCACCCGCGCTCCCGCCCTCTCCCCACCCCCGCACCTGCTTCCTCGCCGCGGGCCGGCGGGGCGGGGCGGGCGGCGTGTTGTGCTCAGTAACCAGGGGAGCTGCGCCGGGCGCACCGAGGCGCGGAGCAGCGCGGTGCGGCGGGCGGAGGTAGGGCGCGGCGGCGCGGGGCCGGGGCGGGGGGCTGCCCGGAGTGAGGGTGTTCGGGGGGGGCGCCGCCTCGGTGAGCCCAGGGTGAGCCCGCGAGTGGCTGGAGCGCGGCCGGGAAGGAGGGAGTCCCACGGGGCAGCCTCTGCCGGCTGCGCAGCAGCCGCCTCCTGCTCCCCTACGCAGAACTGTTTGGAGGTGAACCCGAAACTCGGTGCCGTGGTTGCGGAGTTTGGCCGTTTTCCGGGGTGGGTTTGAGGTTTTGCCCTTTCGGAGCGGACAAACCCGGCGGATGGCTGTGGTGGTTGTCCTCCTGAAGTGCACGTACGTGTGCGTTGCAGAGATACCCGGGTTTATGCTCAGTCACACGCTGCAGGCCAAAACGTAGTTAACCAAAGGAAATGTGAGTATTGATAGGTGCTCCCGGGAAGCCAGTTTTAGCCTGGGTTGTACGCAGTGATGGTGCAAAAAGGACAAGTGCACTACGACAGAGATGCATAGAGCCCATACGTTCCCTGGCTTGTGTGGTTACTTCCCGGAGGTAAGAGCTGCTGAAATACTGACCGACAAGGTTGTTACGAGGATTTTGACAACTGTATTCATGCCGAGGAAAAATGCTTGGAAGGAATATTAGTAACCTGCTACAAAAGGCCAGATATTGGTATTTGATGAGGAAATACTTATGTAAATCATCTATGTGATGCCGAGGGGAGCTCCAGTGCTTCTGGCTGTGAGGGGTTTATACCTATGCGGCTTGTAGGGAAATAGTATGTGGTATTTCTGGCTGCCTGCCAGAACTCTTCTAGTGCGGAGCCTGTTGAACGACTGCTAACAGGCACGCGCTTTCCTGTAGTAGTACTAGTGATGGACTGTCTGCTCTCCGTGATCTCTGATAATTATTTTTGTGATTCTTCTGTGCACTTCAACATTAAACAGATCCCAAGCTGTAAATGCTGATGGGCTATGTCAACATGTTGCCACTGGACAGAAAAAATCAGGGTGCTATGTCATTTGAATTGGTAAACAGGCTTTTTTGTTTGTTGTACTAAATGTTTGTTGTTTGCTGAATGACATGAAAAAAAACCTGATTTCACAGTGTTAAAATTTTGGAGTTACTTCTTTTCTGGGAGTCAGGCATTGTCATTTGGAATGTTTCACATATTCCTTAAAGCACTGATGTTTTGCCCTGAGAAAGGAGCTCTCCAGAATGAGCATGGTGCTGCGTGTTGGAATGATTAAATTCTCATCTTTGCAAACTCTGTTAGCTGTGAATGTAGAAGGAATAATCCCTACACTTCCCACCTGTTCTTTTAATTCCTGTTCATAGTGTCTGCTTTGGTTTGTTTGTTTGTTTGTTTAATATTACCTTCAGAAATAATGTATGTCAATGGAAATTCCATGTTGCTGAGTATACAATACCAGTGCTTAAGTATTTTACAGGTGAATCCAAATACATTTGAGATTTTTAAAATTTTTATTCTATTTTTACTTTAAGCTATTGTGATAAGTTTCGGTAGTGACTTGGACTGCTGTAATTAATAGACACGAGAGTCTTGTAATGGCTATATACCTTCATGCAGCATTACTTTCTCTTTATTAAATATGAAAGTCCTCAAGGTTATTTTTTCGGGGACCTTAAGAGCATCTTCCCGTGAGCTTCACTGGAGCCATGCAGAGTTACACTGCAGCCTGTCAGTGAGCACATTGCTTAAAGAAGCTCACTTTGATACTGGGTCAGGGAGAGCAGAGGCGCACAGGGAAGGAAGAACAGCACTCTATTAGTATTTAAATTTGGGGAGAGAGTAAGAGTTCCTGGCAACAAAGAGGATCTTACTGGGTGAGGCACTGAGCAAGGCATGAATCTTCCAAGGTCAGCACAGTAAGAGTGATTGCTGGGGGTCTACAGAGCTTTGGTCCCAAGAGGAATATACATACATTCACGCTTCAGACAGACACCACATTAACCCACCTTGGTTATGCTATATTAAAGGAAGTCAGTTGTGGCCTAATTTTTTTCTTATCAACTAGTGGCAGTAGTTATTGAGAAAGTACATACATCAGGCACAAACAATTGTTTCCGTACTTACTCGTTGCCATAGCTAGTGACAAAACTTTAGGGTTCTTGTGTCTCCTTAGAGGTTTCAGAGCTAACAGCAGTGGTGTACATCTGAAGTGAATGGACTTTTGCCTTTGTTTCACCCAAAGGCACAATTTAATGGGGAGAACAGAGGGGTTTCTGCTTTTGCATTTATATGGCAGTTGTCTGCCACTTGCTTATAAGTTATGCTTAAGCTAAGTTTCTTTCTTGGGAGATGTGCAGGAATACGAAAGAACTGATGCTTACTTGCTTATCTCAAACTTGGTTTGACCCACCCTTTCCTGAGATGCTTCAGTGTTTTCTATTTTAGTGGTCCTTCTTTTTTTTTTTTTTTTTTTTTTGTTTTTCTCCCACAGATGTACCTCTGGAGTAGTCTTCTGCTATAGGTCATATTATGCCACAGAACTCCTAGGTGCCATATCAGTGTTAAACCAGAAAAATCAGAACAATTCTACCATTAACCAGCTTACACATCAGATGTGAACTTCACTCTGTCCTATTTGCTTGTGTGTTGTGACCTCTGATCTTAATCTCGGCCTGTCTTTGTCTGCGCAGATAGTAAGCTCTTTTAGGCAAGGATTATATCCTGTGTTTGTAGAAGGTAATGAGCTACTGATCCCAGTCTCCTGCTATTACCAACAGCCATATAACTGTAATATATTCCTGCACAATTTCAATAACAGGATTACTAAACTGTAGTTTACGCTGTCTTTAACTTTTTGTATCAGTAAGTCTGAATGACCTTTCTTTGAATGTGTCTAAAAATGTATGTTCTGCCAATTTTCCTAAAAAATAGCAAGTCTCTGCCTTTTATTTTCTCCTAGAACAGTTTGCATTTTCTGTTCAAATGGAATTACAGCTTCCAGTACAAGAATCACACCACTGGATTTTTGCCCATCTTACCAGAAAACTAATGAAAAGTAGATAATAAAATGCTCTCTTGCTGAAATCTAAGTACATACATAGATATGTGCATGACTAGGATCCTACAAATAATTTTTAAATGCTAGAGTACAATGATAGGTAAAAAATAGAAGATTGTGTGCCATATATGCCACAGATTTAAATGTCAGATGTGCAGATTACCTTGATCTCTTCAAATTATTAATTTCCGTTGCAAGACCTTCAAACTTCTGCAGAATGAAAAACTTTTGTTCAACTCCAAAATATGCTTAAGGATACCTAGATGAACTAAAATAATCTGGAGGTCCAGAAGGGATCCAAATGTCTCTCTCTGTTTCCCCACACTCCCCAAGAAAGACAAATTTCAATGCCTCCAGGTAGTTACCGCACATTAAGTCAGTGTGAGGTTGGATGGTCAGTGAGAACATTGTGTTTCAGTGTTCCTGTTTCAATGCACTTTTTGTCAGTAGAGAAAGGAAGCACAGGGTGACAATGTTGGTATTCAACCATCAAAAACACCTTTCAGAGCCAAAATTGCATTTTCCATGATCTTATGTGGTGCACAGTTATGTCCCATTGCCTTTGGGAAAATTCCAGTATCCACTGACTTCTGCTGCATTGGGTTTAAGCAAATGACTGCAGACTTGCAGTTCAGCCATCAGAAACAATTACCAAAGGAACTCCTCTGTTGGCCTGGATTTCAGAAGATCAGTGAGGAGATACTGCATTTTCTCAGAGGATAATGTAAGAACCATGCTGGATTGCTCTACCCCACTTCTTCATCCTAGCTCCTAATTTTGAATATCCAGTAGACATCAAGTCCAACTTGACAGATTTATTCAAATAAATTTACAAATGGGTCCTCAATTCGTAATCTACCAGTGATCAATACCCTGGAATGCATTTTATTAAACTTTTCCACTTTTAACTTTCTTTAAGAGGGTGCTGCTTCCATTTTTTGTCATGCCTTCGTCTATCAGAAGTGTCTTCAGTGGAAAAATCAGTATAATAATTGAGGCAAATTAAACTCCTCTTGATCTTGTTTTCTATTTTCTTTTTACTTATCTGGCTAAAAACCATTTGCTTGCTGTCTTTATTTCTCAGATGGTCTTTCAGCACGTCTCTCTTCATCCCTGTAGACAGCACACACTGTGGCAGTGCTCTTCACTTCTCATGCTCTGTTTCTGTGTGATGGCTTTTCCAGTTACCTCTGGAGCAGTTTTATTCTGTTCTAAACAGGTGTACAGCTACTAGACTGGATTTAAAGAAAACCCCAGCCTGCTTCAAAGGGGAGGCACTGTGCTTTTCTGTCTAGTTGACTTCTCTGCTGATTTCCCTTTATTTATTTTTAAGCACTGTGTTTTTAGATCATCCCCTGACCTGCTTACATGTTTTGGATTATTCTTGTAATATTTTGGACAACATCAATCACTTCCTTAGCTGGAGCTATTTTCTATTGATTAGCATTTTCTTCCCACTAACAGCTAACACCCAACCTGAAACAGCTGGTTTTCTGACTATTTGCTGTTTAAAAATGCAGTTATGACCTCCAAAAAATTATGGTTCCTATCTTTCTGTGAGTCATTTATTCCTGACTGGCAGGAGGCTCACTGCTGTCTCATAGAATTGCATCTGTTCCAGTAGTGTCTATCAACCTGGCAGCATTTCCAAGTTCTCTTTGTTTCAGAAACAGTGTCTGTGGATCAAAGTGGACTTCCAGCACTACAGCAGTAAACTGTGCTTGGAAATTATTTTCCTGGATTTTTTTCCCCTTGATCAGTTCTGTGCAACCCTTGCTTACCAGGGAAGTCTGCCTCTTTGTTAATATATAATGGCACCCCAGCACTTGACCCTATTCCTGTTCTGGAGATTCCGTTCAGCTCATGTGCTATACTTATTTTAGTTATTCCACTGCATTTCTTATATCTGTGTAACATTTGATTTGTAAATGTCTTCTAGCTGCAGGACTTCCTTGAATTTATTACTCTGTTTATTGTCCTCTCAAATATCTCTTTTTGAAATGTTCCAGATTAGAAACAGTCCTTTCACTGCCTGCCCCTGTCTATTTCTTGCTGTCCTCAATATCTTTGTTTATTATTTGTGTTTTTCCTTGTTTATCTGGAGTTTCTTTATCTATTCTGGTGCTATAATGGGAGTTTATAGAAGTCTAAAACTGTATTTTCAGGTAAAACCATGCTTTCACATCAGTAGCTTCTTCTCCTCGCTGCTATATATGGCATCAACCCGGTGTACTGGGAATCACAGAGTGGTTAAGGTTGGAAGAACCACTGGTGGGGTCATCTGGAATCTGCAATTTGTGGCAACATGAAGTACAGTCAGAGAATTGTGTACCTCTTTTTGGTCAGGTTTATCTTCAGCCCTTGTTGCACATTGTATATGTTGTCTGCACCTAGTAGATGTCTCTTTGGTTTTCTGGAACCACACTGCTGACAGCCAGGTCTGTTTTCCTTTAATATGTAAACTGTAAGAAAGAAAAGATAAATTACAACCTGGTCTTGCCAATGGTATTCTAGTTTTACCAACAAAAGAAAAATATCTTTTTAAATTCAAAGTGCTCCTGACCACAATGAGAAAAAGAGGATTAGACGGGGGACCCAGAAAATTTAACCCACAATAGATGTAGTGTTTTTCTTATCTCTTCCATAGGACAGACATCTCACCTTCCTGGCATTTGAAGAGAGAAACAAAACAATCCAGATAATTGTAAACTGAAATTTAATAAAGCCTAATGGCTCTTATATGAGAGAAGTTCACGTTTCTTCTTTTCATGTAAACCCAGAGTACTGGATATTAATACAAGAAAATGGTGTTTGTGTAACTTTATCCATTAAATCCAGATAAGTGGCAAATGTAATAAAAGATTTACCTAATTTATATGCAAAACCATTCTATTTCACTTTTGTGTGTTGATTCCATGTATGTTCAGACCAAAAAAAGAGAATAATTTTTAATCTTGAATAATCACTTGTTGAATGCAAAAAAAGGGAATAGCTCATATTCAGGTTTAGCTTCAGGTTTATTTCAGGCTAAGATTTAAGAGATTTAAGCCATGCACTTTTTTAAAAACCTGTGTACTTTGAAAACATCCATCTGAAGACACATCTTTGATACTGAAATTAAAAAGTCATTCCTTTTATTAAAAATTATTTTGTATAGCAGCTATGTAAATATTTAATTAAGATTTTATTGCTTAAAGATCTGAAAAATGTAATCTTTCAGCAGGAAAAAAATGTTTTGTTGATGGGTTTAAGTATTTGTAGAAGTCATGAAAAACTCCTGTTCTGAATTACGTTGAATACCTGACTGTCTACATAGGACTTTTTGTTCTGTGGAACTTTAGGTGTTGGCTGAAGACAGGTGAGAAGGGTACATGAAGCTTTGTTTCATCCATTCTGCTGATGTTTTGCTGTGCTCTGAGCTGTGGTTTTCTGCCTATGGAGGTGACTGGGCACACGAGAATCTTTCCTTCCTACCTGTGCTAACTTAGTGTCATCTTTAAATGAGTTAATTCCCACTGCTTCCAAAGGAGCTTTTGAATGAGGAGCCATATTTAGAAATGCACATTCTTCTTATGCAGCATATAATTTAATATCAGCTAAATAAATTATTAATTGCAAGTCTGCCATTTATCGCTGCACAGTGACTCAGCCTGCTGTATGAGTATATTGAACATACATCTTCATAACACTTTCCCAGACTCTTTTAACTTGGACTTGGATCAGCATGTTCCACAGCTCCTCTAAATCTGCTCATGTACAGCTGATTTACGCCTGCTCTGTCACAGTGTAAGTGACCTGGTGTTCTGATATTGTTACTGCTGTTAGCCAAAAACCCAATCAGATGAAGCATTTTTAATACCCCTTATCCCTGCCCACAAATTAGTCTAGCAGCTTGCTAGTTAAAGTGGCTGTACCCAGCTTACAGTACTGCTCGAAACGTTAGCAGTGCCACTGCTGCAGAAACAAGGCTAAATTTAACCCACTGTTTTACAAATATTTCTTGTTTGGATGAAGTTAGGCAAGCTGATGTTTCATTTAAATATTGCAGAGGAAGCAAAGTTCACCAGGCTGTCATATGTGGGCACGAGCAGCAGAAAACCTCCTCCTGCTCCCCGTCCACCCAGTCAGGTGCTATTTGGTGTGCTGTTGCTGATGCTCTCTGCAGGGATTTAGCAACACCAGGGGACCATCAGCCCCAGCCAGTGTTGTGGCTGAGAGGTGTGATGGTGGCACCTTCTCATGCCTGATTGACACAAGCGTGAAGTTCCTGCCAGGGTGCCTTTCCATACTTGGGAAATGGTGGCTGATATGCAGAGTCTCTGTGCACCCCACGAAGTGTGTGGGGCAAAGCCTGGAAGGTGGGAAGGGCTAGGGAGGGGAGGAGTCCCTTGAAGGAGAGAGCAGACTCATGTGGAAAGAGAGTGGGGATATGAGCATCCAGGTGTCAAGTAAAGTGTACACATATGTAAAAATAGCAGCAGTGTGTCTGGAGTAGGTGTTAGTACCACGGTGGCCATGGCATGCAGGAGCATAGCCCAAAGATGTGGGTGGACTTTGCAATCTGTTCTGCACTGTGGCCTATCAGAAGTGTGCTTCCCTCAGCTCCACTGATTTAAAGCCAGCTTGGGGCTGCTGACCTGAGCAGCATTTAGGTATCCAAAATACAAGGTAAACATACAATAAAAACATCAGTAAGAGGGAAAGCAGGATGTACCTTGGGTCAGGCAAGGTCTGAAGGGTTAGAAAAGGAAATGTTGACATGTAATTTCCTCTGGCCACCCTTGCTTGTTGACACAGCTCCTTTGGGACGGTTCATCGCGCCTGAAGCTGTGCAGCCTAAAGGCTTGCCTGCCTGGTAATGGAGAACTCTGTTCTCTGACAGACCTTGGGGCCAGGAACAGGGGACCGTGCACAACACCAATAAACCCGCTCACATTTGTGATATTGATCAGCTGCATATCATCTCGAATTTGGGGTGCACCCAGTGTGTATGGTATGAATGCAATTATTCTTGGTGTCTATACGCTCAGTTATTTCTTATCAGGGAAATCACTGCATGCATACAGAACATATACATGTTCCTCAGAAGATAAGATGTTATTGATAGCATTATCTGAAGAATCTAATTAGATTATTTTTAGACCAGATTTATAGTCACATAGATATTATTATAGATGGCAAAAGTGTTATGTTCATGTAGCAGTTCTAGTTCACAGCTTTTGATGTTAAATGACACAAAATACAGCATCATTATACACTAAAAAAAGAGTATTTAATTTAATTTAATTTTATTTTATTCAATTTTTTTATTTAATAATGAAATATATTAATCTCAATATTTCAGAGTAGATCATGTTGTCCAGTGGAGTTAGGAGTTATCCTGACCAATGAGTTTCTGTTACATGCTCCTTCCTACCGTGGTGAAATAGAATGAGAGTTGTACAGTTTTTGGATTTTTACAAGTGGTTTTGTTTTTCTTTTATGCTTAATAGTCTCTATGTTTAAAAGTATTACAATATTACTTTTAATAAGTATAACATTTTTATTATTATTTCTAAAACAACATCGACAGGCATCCTCAGGAAGGCATTGATGTCTGGTGCTTTGCCAATTGTGTTTAATGATTTGTTTTTGCAGCTTCATTCTGCTTGATGATTGCCAAGCAAGCTTTCAGCATTAATTATGTCTCTGGCTGGGGTGTACACTATGGGCAAAACATAAACCCTTTACCTGTTAAGACAGCTGTTAAGACTCAGATGTCTTAGTTTTTCAGAGCTGGTAAAAGTTTCCTCTAAACTTTGGTGCTTTCTGTCTCAGGCACTGAGGTTGTTTGCCGCTGCTTTGCCGCAGCCCCATGGGGGCCAGTGTTGGACTGGAGGTGTCTGACTGCCCCAGGGATGCTCTGCCACGGCTGAGGGTTGAACGCTAAAAGGAAGCCATCCAAAATCCTCATCTCACTGAGCTCCACGGCTTGGAGGGAGAATTCTGTTAAGGGAAGTGGGCTGGCTGCAAAGAGATCATGGCTTCATCCCGACTGGTGGCAAGATCCAGAGACATTGCCAATGTCATGCAACGGCTTCAAGGTAAGTGACTGACTTGGGCTGCTGCTCTCTACCATGCCCTTATAATTCCTGTTTTCTACTATACTGAGCAGTCAGAACAGAGTTTCTGAAGTTTAGTAACTTTTTAAAACTTATCTACTGGAAAGTACTTCTAGTGTATCTAAAGGGCTGTGGTTATATGAGTTCTTTGGCATAGCATTAACAGTGGTTTAAAAGCAGTTGACATGAACGTGACTCCATGAGACAGTACACTGAACTGAAGATTATGAGACTTTGGTTCTGTTTCTCTCATGTTACCTGATGTGTGCATCAATTTTCTCATAGAAAAGAGAATAGAAATTGTATCCATCCTTTTCTCAACTGCAAAGTCAACTGGTAGATCTTTTATACTGATAAACTAATATTTATTATTTTAGCAATGAGAACAGCGCTTTATTATGTTGTTACGTGTTGAAGAATTCATAGCTCAGTGAGCTTATTATTAGTCCTCAAGTTGATGACCTTTTAGATAACACAGCACAGGATGTCTTTGCAATATTCATTCAGTATTCATTATGGTTTTATGTTCCTATAGTATAGCATTAATAAAAAAAAATTATTGTCTTTATTTAGAAGTTATACACCTAATTGCTGTTGCTAAAAGGTTACCTTTGAAATGTTTTTTGTTCAAATGATGATTTTGACTCGAAACAAACGGTCAGTGCTGCTGTAGATTTCACTCCCATTAACTTTTGAACTTGATCATAAATCCCTGGCCTTCTACTTTCCTCTACATACCAGTTTCCACTGACTTCAACAAAAGCTTATATGCACAGAACCTTTGATACCCCCTTCTGCATCCTCTAAATCTGCTTAATCTGCTCGTGGCTTTTCCTTCCATTTATTGTTTTTCAGTTCAGGATATCTGAACTTAGCTTCCTAGCCACCAGCTACAACTAGTATGAATGATATCCATGTAGCCTCAGTAGATAAACGGAAGAGTCTGTCCTATTTAGACCTGCTACAGCACTTCATCAATTCCAAAAGAGTTCTGCTTGATTTTCCTCAGCCTTTTGTACGTTTACTATATGTTCCCATGTTATTTTTATGTCTGCTGATTCTTAGACCACAATCTCAGACAATGGCTGTTCAAAGTGCCCACATAGAGTGAGCAAATACTTCATGCTCAGAGGATTTATGGTTTAAGCATTAGACTAAGGCACTTCAGGTAGATTTGAATGAGACTGTGCAAGGGCACGGTGAGGCAGCCTTGCCCGCAGAACAGGCAGGGGTCTTAGGACACTGTGTGTGTGTGTGTATCACGGGATATTACATATTTGTTTGAGCTTATGTTCTTAGTAGGTATTCCAGGAAAAAAATATATTGGGGGATTTGAAAAAAGAAATGAAGTAATTATGAAAGTGTATAACTAAATGGAAATTTGGCATCACATGTTAATTTGAAGTCATACCTGTAACTGGATTCTTTGTTTCTCAGATGGAATCAGCTCAGTTTGGTATTGATGGGATATGAGTTTTGCTGCAGATGCACTATTTCAATAAATCACCTGTACCAAAGCTAGAGTGCTTGGAGCCTAAATCTTTTTTTAGTCTGTAGTTCTGCATTATGGATGAGCAGGCAGTCTGCACTGCGACTACCTAAGCCCTTGAGTATTAAAGTTGCTCTACCTTTCAGAAATTATACTCAGCTGAAATAGGAGTAGATGGGCATAGGAGCACAGAGATATTTCTTGGCATGTTTGCATGGCAGCCCAGAATCAACGCAGAGCTGGGTGCACAGCTCAAGGTGACAATGGAATTGACAGAATTCAAGGTGTAACAGGAATGGCAATGGTTTGGGGGATCCTCAGTGCTGAGCAGCAGTTGTGTTTTGCAACACCTGTTTTTGTACCTGGCTGTAAGCTGAGGCAGGAGAGTTCTTCTTGTGGAATACTGTTTAGACAGTGCTGCAAGATGTCAGTGCTGGAAATTTGTCAGCACTGAGAGGTAAAGCAAGCTGTGCTCCCTCCTCCACATTGTTCTCATATTTGCCTCACGGGTTTCCAGTGAGTGTTTGTGGTGGGAGAGCGTAGGAAATACCAGAAAAATGCCGCTCTTCACTGGGATTCTCAACCCCAGTTTTGAAATATCTGCTGTACATACTTTTAGTGAATGCAACTATATATGGTCTCCTAAAATCTGTCACAGAGCAACAAAGTTGATTCTGTGTTGGTTGATTTTTTTGTTTGCTTGTTTGTTTGTTAGTTTGGGTTTTTAAATATGAGTATTTCCAGTCACTTCCCTTTGGTAATTATGACACTTGCAATACACTCTGTACATATACAGAGTTCTTGAATAACACTGCATATCACTGGCTCAGAAATCCACCTGGGACAGGCAGCCATAAAGATGTGCAGTGTGCTGGGCTGTGGGTTTGTGTGCAAGTGTGCATAGAACCTGTCTGGTCCCATGGGGCCCAGGCAAAGGCATGTTGCAGTATAACTCTCTCTGCTCAGAAGAATGGAGGATCTACTCCTTTAGTCTAGGCCAGGAAGGGCACAGGAGAGCGGTGAGCACTGAGGAGAAGATTTACCATCTCTAACTTAATAATCCCTGTGATCCTCATAAAAATTGAGGCATAGTGCTATTCATTATTGCTCAGTCTGAACTCAAGGGAGAGAGACATGCCTCTTCAGGAGTATGATCCCTTGTCACTTGAATTTTAATTAATAAGGGTATGTCTTTTCAGCAAAAAACAAAATCTTTCCTTTTATATTTTAGTTCTGGGAATTTTATAACATATGTAATAGGCAAAGGCTGCTGAAAAAAGTAGCCTTACCACTTTAAATCCTCAGAAGTCATATCCTGTATCTCACTCTTTTGCTAGACACATGGCCTTAGCTGCATTGCATGTAGGATATTTCCACTGGTTTCTTTCTTCTTGCTGCTTGTCCTTCCCTCAGTGCTTGTTCAAAGGGGCCTTGCCCTGCTTGGTGCTCATGGGCTGCCAGGTCCTTCCTGCCTGCCTCAGGGGACTGAAAGGGCGTCGTGACTGCCACAGGAGCTAATGAAACCTAAGGCAGATGTTTCAGAAGGGTGTAATTAATCTTCTGAAAGTGCCTCTCCCCTCTCATTGCTGCAGAGAGAGACAAGAGGGTACAGAGACAACACCTGATTTTTTCATTGCTGAATTTAAGCATGTGGAACCCAATCTCATGCTACTACAGAATGAACTGGTGACATCCTTCCATATAATTACCTTTGCTCAGTTTATTTCTTGCTAGTTCTAGGTTTTGTACAGTACCTTATGCTTCTTGTTGTTCATGTTATAAAAGCACCCATAAAACCTGAGCAGAACTGGTGTACTCCATCAATATGAGTTACATTCCTGGGACTGTCTTTTGGATTATTCTGGGAATTAAAGCCAGTTGGCACAAAAGCGCTGCTCCTTAGTCCACAGGAAGTGCAAGTTTCATTGGCATTGTACCTGTACACTAAAGATTCTTAAGGCATTTTTGATAGCTACAAGTATCAAAGAAAGGAGTGCTAGAAGACAAGCTAGTAAACCACTTATGAATTTGCAATCCTTGCCATTAGGAAATGCAATGTTTTCCATTAGTATGCACTGTTACAGGCAAACTGCAGTCCTGCTCATGCTGTTCTGAAAAAAACAAAAGGGGAAAAAAAGAAATGTCCCATTTGTCCTGTCCCATTCCTCAGGATCTTGTTGTTCCTGTGTGCTGACTTGCTCTTACTGGCTTGTAAGGTGATGTTTAACAGTCACTGTAGCATACTATTACTGTAGCCTTTTCTAATTCCCACTTTTCCGCCCCTCCATGTTTTTTTCCTTTCAGTTTCTAATTTAGTGGTCTGTGCTGCATGAAGACTTTTCTGAGTGTCGTTGTGTTCATTATTGGGTGGTCCATTTAGTCAAACAGGACGCTTTATTCCTTTCCTGCAGTGGATCACCAAAAATTCAGTGTGCACTAAAATCTAAACATATATGCCACCCAAATCAGTTTGCTGTGGTATAGCTAGTATTTTGAGACTGTTATCCATTTTAACCTCATGCAGTAAAACCAGTTCTAGAGTGTACAAAGCACAACAATTTAAACAATATAATGTTACAAGGCAATAACTTTGTTGTCTTAAAAAAAACCTGTACAAATGATATGGAAGCATAAAAAATTCTTTTCAATCTTCCATTTGTTCTGGATTGCACCACTGTTCTTATTAGGCTCTTAAACACATTAGATTGTGGGTATTTTGGGGTTTTTGAAACTCACTGTAGAGACACTTCATGATGTAGGAAAAGCTAAGGTGGAAAAGCAAGCAACATGGTCATGCTTGCAGACCCACTGTGCTGGAAAGGAGACATCGTTCTAGTAACACTCATACACTCCAATAAAGCTTCGATACAGGCAGGTCAAATTAGCTTCAAGCCCAGTGCTTGTTTTATGTAAAATTACCTACGACTATCATCTGTAGTTTTATGCCTTCCTTACATTAGCATTATTCACAGAATGTTGTGGGTTAGTTTTTCTTCTTGACTCCTTTCTTCCCCTCGTCCTCTCCCACGTAAGTTTTGGCTCTTCTTTTCCTTCCTTTTACAGCCTAGCATTTCTTTTCCATACCAGCAGCCGTTAACTAAAGAGTACTTTTTTTTTCTGTTCCGCTGGTAGGCACTTTGTTAATGTGTACCTTCGTTGGTGTTTTCCTTTGGTTTTTTCTCTAAGTCAGCAGTGCCAAGAACCACAGTTAAACATTAAGCTAAGGTGATTTAACAGATACCTGCTGCTGAAAGTACCTTGTTTCACTGCATGCGTGTTCCAAACTTTGTTTTCACCAGTACTCTTCCTCTTCTTACCTTAGATCTGAAGCAGCTGAGAATTGGTTTGTAGAAGCTGAGTGAGCTCCTGGGAAAAAGGCAGTGTCTCCCCTTCAGTGCCATTTACCATTTTGTTGTTGGCAAAACCAAAGTGCACGTTCGTAAATGTCAGCAAAATTGAAAAGGTGTGCTTGATCAGGAGGGGCATGCTGCACATCTTTGCACAATTGAGTTTTATCCCCGTATTACAAACACTGCTCTGGTCAAGGTTTCCTTCTATCCAGTTTGCTTGTGTTTACTGGTTCTATGTAGTTGTGCTGATGCCTTTTCCTTGCTGTCTTTCACTATCTAAAGTGTCCCAGTTTGATTCCTGCATCTTTCTTGGATTTCTCTTGAATTACAGAATATGCTGGTGTAAATTATTAGTCTATCAGGTGAGAAAATCTTGTATACAAGGCAATTCATAACTCACTGGCAATGTGTTAAGGGAAAATAACCACTTTTGACTCTATTGACTGGTACAGACTCTACGATCTGAAGGTCAAGTAAATCTAAATGATGAATTGGGAATGTGAATAACATTACAGCCCCCATGTTACTTAGCAAGAGGAAGTCAAGCAGGATTTCAGTCTCTTTTTTATTATTTTTTCAGTGTGAGAAAATTTAATACTATTTCAGAACAAAATGCTGACATATAAGGTTTATGTGTTAAGATAAAGATGGCTGCAAAAAAACCCACCATCATAGCTGAAAAGATGATCATTAAAGGGTAAAAACAAAGGTGAAATATATCATGTGTTTTCATTTACTGCAACAGAAACATGTGAAATGATAATCTGGGGATGTTCAAGTTAAGTATTAGTTAACATTTGACAAGGAAAGTTACTAAGGCATGCTGTAAAATCACCATTTTTAGAAGTATTTAGTTTTGGTTTATGCATATGCAAACAAGTCCAGTGACAATACACTTCAGGTTTTTTCTGACCCAAGTATGTGATGGTAATAATCTGGTGTATTGGTGGGAAGAAGTTCTGAAGTACCTGTAGGTATTGCACAAACATGGGGGAAATGATATGGTCAAAACATTTCACTAATAGTACAAATTACTGAATTTAAGTATCATGTTATATTAGAATGTTTTGTCATGTAGTTAGGCTGTTTTGACATATGGTGCAATAAGTATCTCAGTGGAAAAAAACATATGCTGCTGCCTTTTTTTTTTTTTTTAACTACAGTTAGCTTTCACTTCGTGTTCTCTTCCATGAGAACACAGTCCTGGGGCAGTACGTGAAATGCGGGATGTATTTTAGCGATGCACGGTCCTATGTTTTTATTTTCAGGTGGTTTTTCATCATTAACAAATTCCAAGTCAGTGATTTAAAATACATTTCTAGAAAAAATTTTTAAAGTTAATATTGCAGTCTCATTGCTTACACTTTTCTACTGCTTTTGACCACAAAGCTAACAATGTAAATCAACATATTCTTACTTTTTTTTTGTTGCTTTCACTTTTGATGATCACAGTACAGTTTCCACAGGTTGGTAATCTAATCTGTGCTCCTCTTTCCACTTGGTTAGTCAACCAGGACACAAAGCACTAAAAATCACACAGGTAATATAGATTGCATATATATATATATATTTGCATTTGAGTCACTTTTTAAGAAAAAATCAACATATTTTTCCAATTTTCATCCGGGATAAAGTATATATTTAGGGCAGAAAATAGCTGACACAGTAGTGTCTCACACTGAGATTGCTTTCGTTTGGATGTGAAGAAACACAGTTCAAAAATTGAAATTCTTCTCCTATGCTGCTATTAAAACACTGACAGGATTCGTTACACAAAATGTAGGAGGCAAAATGCAAATTATCCTTGGACAATTTTATAGGCGGTGGTTAAAAATGCTGTGTCTTAAATATAGTGGATATCCAAAACATGTCAGGCAAGCTGTGTTTTACATGAACCTGTCTTCAGCAGCTCTGTGCTGCTCACTATGATTTGACAAGTTTGTATGTAGGCATCCACACTGCAGCTGTTTAATTCTGGTTTTGATAAAGTGTTATCTGAGGCTCAAAAACTGTTTTCGGTTAAGATTTTGCCACAAAATAACATCTGCCATATTTGCTACTGGTGTGAAAAGAGAGATATTTCAAGAAGTCTAAATAGGGACAATTATGTGTCAATTTTGATGGTTTAGTGAAGATAAAGATTTTGAGAAGGAAAATATTGCAGTGTCTATTTTTGAGAGTGCCCCCTCTATTCTGACAAGCTCCTAGACAGTTATTTTAGTAATAGCTTTGAGTTGGGGGTATGAGGAAGCAGAATATCTTCAAAATATTTTGATGACATGTTTTTTTATGCAGGTCAGACAATTTATCGATTTTCTGTTTTGTGATTTCCTATTTCTATTATATACACTGCAGGCTTGAAAAATTAGATTTTATCTTCTCAGAGCTGTGCTTTAATACCTTCCTACAATATATTTTGGTGTGTTACTAAATTTGAACACAGCTTATTGTCATCACCATAAATAACCCTCCCTTTTGAAATGCTACATCTGTTGTTTTTTAATACTAGAAGAACTGAAAAATGCAGAAGGACATGCCTGTTGTCCCTTGTTACTAATTAATAGGGATTAAAATAGTTTTGTAGAAAAACTACTGCTGATCTTGCTTCTATACTGATGTAGAGGCCTCTGTAACATAAAGGCAAAATATATGAATGAGAAAGTTCTGGGTTTTTTTTACAGTTTTGCTGTGATCATGTTTTTTGCATTTGTAGAAATCAGAAGCTTCACCATCTATATTTATCAGGATGATAATATCCTTTAGAGAATATACTTGCAGGTACAAAAAAGCGCATAGATGAAAAATAACACCTAACAATTATTAGCAATTTATTCCACAGACTTCATTGTAGAATGCCATTTTTATTTTGCGCTTTAGACTTCATTTGCTTAAAAATATTCTCGTTTCTGCCACAGAGCTTCTCCTTGTGACTCATATCACTGAGTTCTAATTTTAGACTCACACTGAGGTTTTTTAGTTGGCAGTTGTATGTATCCAAGTGAATAGTCTATTACTGGGTGTAAGAAAACAGGCTACTTGTTCTGTCTTTCATCCAAGATGAGAAAGAGCTTTATGAGGGAAGTGTCAACGACTTATTAAGAACCCAATAGTCTAGAAAGAAAGAAAGAAAGAAAACCCACCAAAACCCCCTTCTCTGTCTCCTTGGAATTTATGTCTCCATGGTAAACTAAAAAGAGATGTTTGAAAGATATTATTACGTTTTACAAGAAGTTATAACTGACTGCTTAATTTCACAGCTATTTTTAAAATTCAAATTCTGATTGCTAGTATTTGGGGGTGTAAGTTTTATTATTCTCATTTGTTAGTGGACTTTAAACTGGAGCCGCTCCATGTACAATGTTCTTTGAAGAAGAGGTGTAAAGAAACTGAGATTAACATTAAAAACTAGCCTTCATCCTGTACTTTGAAAAAGATCCTGACTATTTCAAGTTCTCAGTGATTATTTTAATTCAATATCAGAACTGTTAGGGAACTAGCAGAACTTGATGTTTCAGGATAAGCAGCCTCCAGGTATGCATGCAAGGAGGAGTAATGCTGAGTTACTACACAGGGGGGACAGTTCTTGGACTCCAGCTCAGCCCCTGCACAGCTTGGCCTGGGGGCCTGGAGCTCATACCTTAACCTGCTCTCCCCTCTCTCTGATTTATCTGCCTTTCATGTTTTCCCTGCTGAGGAGTCACTGTTCTTAGCAGAGATCGTTGTGAAATGTCTTTTGGAGCTTCATTACATGGAACATAAACATTAGCATATTAAGAGATGTCATTTTTGAAGATTCTTTCACTGCAATTTCACTAGATTTTATGTAATTACTTTTCAGTATTTGTTACACAGTCTTTTATACTTTTAAGAGGATTATGCCCTCACTGATGTACATTGGTTTAAGTGACTATGGAGAATGTATGTAATCTCTTTGTAACACTGTTAGGCTTGTGGCACAACCCTGCAAAACCGGTAAATCTCCAAGCTAAAGACTCTTGTATTCACCCATGTGTAGAGATACATCTAGAACATTTAATAACACCTTGTACCCACGTGGCCATTTCTGCAGAATGAGAGTTGCGATTTAGTTTATCCAAGTCACTGAGCTTCTTTAGCTATGCCAGTATAATTCCTAGAAATTTCAGCATCCCCTTAGTGAGACACCAAAGGCCTGTACAAGTGTAGTAGAATGTTCCCATGCTTCCTGCGCCTCCCTCTTAGAGGCCAGCTCATGGATCTTGTCATAACTGCATAGCCTGTCCTGCTTCCCCCAGCTTTCTTGGGCGTCACCATCGGTGTGCCTGGGTGGGCACAGCTTCCTCACCGGACACTGTGGACTTTCTGTAAGTCTTTACTTAAGGTGCTATTGCGAGAAAGCCGCAGACCTTGTCAATGCAGCAGCTGTTCTGTAAAGGCTTTATCTTAAGCTCATTAAAACAGAGGAAAAAAAATCTTCTTTCCATAAGGTGAACGGAATGAACTACAACAGCAATTGTATGTGAAGAGTATTACTGTTAGCTTTCCGGTCTTGGCGGGGGGTAAAAACCAACTCTATGTACAAGATCACAGTATTCAAGATGATTTGCAGCCAAACCAGTGTAGCAAAGCAAAATATTTATTTGCTTGTAGTGAATTATATATTAAAAAAGAAAAGAAAAAAAAATCCTACTTAGGAATGGAGCTTGTAGTCCTCAGACCTGTCTGTTTATAAGAAATTGTGGTAATTTGTAGTAAATTCACTTTTGGACTGTGCTTTCATTCTCCCAAGGAAATTAAAGTAAATTATTAGTACAGTTGAGCCTATGTAAAGACATATCTCTTTTTTCTGTTTGTTTTGGCCAGGGTTTCTATTTTATTGTCTCATTTGCCAAGACATCCCTAGGCTTTTCTAAGTCCACATGGTGCAGCCATTCCCAGTTCTGAGGCTGCAAACTGATACTGGTTTATACAAGACAAATAATACAGATGAATTTTCTCTTTTACTTGACTCTTGCAAAAAAAAAAAAAAAAAAACACCTTTTTACATCCACTGGGTAATCCAGAAAAATCATGTGGTTTTTCAGGAGAGAATGAAGAGTCAGCATCACCACTTACAAGCCAGTCATACCAGCCCAGTCATTCTCTGCTGGGAGCTGAGTGCTCTTTTTGCAGCCTGGACATTCCTCTTCCGTTCACTCACAGGTGAACCTGATGTGCCTTGTTACAGTAAGGACAAGAAGTACCTTTTAATGGAAGTTAGAAAGGTTGAGCTCCCATCCAAATGAGGAGAGAAGCTTTGGAAATGGACTCTTCACTCAAATTTGTAGCCCAGCTGGCATTTTGCCCCCATTGGAGTGTATTGTCACAGAAGCTCAGACTATGGCGGTGAGGTGATTCTTAAATCAGCCAAAACTCAAGTTTGAGAACAGGAGAGACAGAGGTAGGACTCTCCAGTGATCACAAATCAGTGGAAAAAAAGTGATCAAGCCGCTGTGTTATCAGAGGTCTCCAGTCATAAAGGTTTGTTAGCAGATATGAGTTGCAGTAATAAAACACTCTGGTTTGAGACTCATTAGACAGGACATAAGTCTAATTAACCTGGACTTCTGGCTGCTTCGCACTACTGAAGTTGTGCATTGCAGGAAGAATAAGATTTGAAAAGGCATTTGGGCACCTCCGGATAGATATTGCTATAAAAAGGCATGGTGTGTGTTTTTTTAATACCTCTTTAGATGCCTTACTTCAAAGATCTGAGTACTTTATAATCCAATCCGTGAACAAACAAATAAAGTGGGTTAAAAGTCTTCAATGAGGTTGTATTGAGATTCTAATTAGATTAAGAAATTATAAATTTATTATTTGCAAATGTATTTAGTACCCTAAACATAGTTAATATTTCTAGATCTAAATTTTCATTTACCAGCAGTTGTGAGCTAAAGTCAGTGGGCTATCCTGGAACTACTAATTTTGTTCTTTACTGTGACGTCCATTAAATAAAAGTGAAGCCATGTGAACACCTTGTTCACGTTTCTAAAATACATATTCATCCTACTAAAAAACTATAGCCGTATTGAAAGCTTTGTATTGATTGCTGCTTTTTCGTTCAAATGAAATCTTTCTTGAATAAAAAGCCTTAAATCTTGCTGTGAATATTTTGCTTTCTGCTTCCCAAAGAGACAGGAGCTCATTTGGATTTTTTTTTTCTGGATGACTGACTCTCTCAGGAGCAGAAAATCTGCTTCTTCTGCATTGCAATGTATCGTGGAAAGGAGTTTAGTTGTATAATTTGCCTTCTTGGTCTTGCTTTCCAGAACGGCCTTTTGTTTGGTCACTTTGGTGAGCATGTACAAAGCCTCGTTGCATAATTCTTCTTCTTTCATAATCCTGAGCCTGCCTTTTCATTTGTATGGTTAGTAAGAGAGCTGGAGGTGTGATCAGCTGCCAGAAGTGATTTGAATAAATGAAAGGAATCATGAACAGTTAATTGTTGTGTTTACATCTGGTTTCTAAGAGACTAATAGTTCAGTCTTACTGTTTCTGTGTGTTTGTATTTTAGATCTTGAGCACATTTAAATCCTGTGTTCCCTGGGGACACTTTTGTCTCACAAAAAAAATTACACTTCATATTTATCAGTAAGAAGTCATCAATTTTCAAGAGGAAATTACATCCATTTATGAATGAGAATAAATAATGCTATGTCATTATGCTAATTCTTAACTAGTCAAGGTGGTTTTTTTATTGGTTTTTTGGGGTTGTTGGTTTGGTTTGGTTTTTGGTTGGCTTTAGGAAGAGGTATGCAAAATATGAAGTAGCACATTTTGACCTGTGAGGGAGGTAAAGATAGTATCACTCTCTGGGTTAGAATGAGACAGAGAAAGGTCTCATTCTCACCCACTGCTCTGCAAGTGTAGGATGCAACATGGCCTTTGCTGTGGTGAGGAAGAATAAATCAGTTCAATAAAACTACTGAGCTGGTTAAGTACCAACATGTTTCTACAAATCAGGTGCACATCCATCTACTGGAAGGAATCAGCTCCACATGTACCTACGGTAGTTACAAGTAGTTATTTCTGTTTGTCATTAATAGCTGGTTGTTCCTGTTGAAGGGCTGAAATAGTGGGAACTGTGTTATCAGGAATAGGAAGTACCATAAAATTTGGCTTGACAGCTACGACTTACGCATTCAGTAGCATGTTTGAAAAGTCACACTGTAAATTTCACCAGTATATTTTCTCCATGTTTTCTACACTATTATATGTTAATAACCAAACTTTAAAATTTTACAGGCTGAAGTACTTTAAAAAAAAAAAAAATTAGTCTTGCCATAGTTAAAATGCCAAACCTCATAACTGCGAATGTGCATCTATTTAAGACAACATGACAATACAATGACTTTTCTCCAACTGAACTGCTAATTGCCAGTAGAAATGTATTTTGAATGAGGCCAAACCTGGAATCTATGTTCAGTGACATCATTAATTGGCATAACATTAATGACAGTGGCTAAGGTGTTCAGGTTGTTCTCCCAGGCTTATGATTAAGCTTAAAAGTATCAAGCTTAATTATAGTAATGTCACAGGAAATGGAAAAAAATCCCTAAACCCATATAAACAGACTTACATGAAAACGTGCATTGAATTTTCTTTGTAGGGAAGGAAAAGATTGGAGTCCATTGACCAAAATTCTCAACACTTAGCTACTTCTTTTTGCCAAAGGAGAGTGCAAAGCACAGGAATCAGAGCTGAGTGGAAGATTAAACAGCCTTAAAAAGAAAAAGCCCATTTTACACACACACACACACACACACACACAAATCTTGTAATGCTTTCCTTGTATCTATGATAAAGATAAATTTGTAATTAAAAGTTAGATAGAAAGCTTTGAATAATCTATTTTCAAGGAAACAGAAGAAGCCAACACGTAGGAATACGCATAGAAGTGAAAGAAAAATGAAAGTGAAAGGAACACATACAAGCTTCTGATAGGTAGAAATGTAAAAAAACTTTCTGAGGAAAGAAGATTGGATGTTGAGAAGAGCAATAACATTGCCTTGAGAAACAAAAAGGGAGAGAAGTTGCTTTACATGTCTGAGCGTAAAAATTACCATGGCAAGAGTTTCAACTGTGCTATTGTTTGTGAACAGTCTCAGTCTCAATTAACGTCTAAGAGCACGTTTGGGAATCCTTACATGCAAAAAAGAGATGTCTTTTATCTGAATTAGTAATTTTAGCTCAGAGTACAATCAAAATGTCTTTAACACCATTACTTGCTTGCTCCCTATCAGGATTTGGCTGTTTGCTAATTACTAGGTGACAGGTGGATGCTGAACTGTGCTTCCCTGATCCTGCAGCATTCTCTTGCACTTGCCCTGGCAACAGCAAGAGCTGTTCATTAGTCTATTATAAAGAACTACCTTGGTTTCTTCTTTCTTCCTGGTAAATGGATTTCATTTTGTAGGTGATTTCTTCCATTTCCAAATAATTTAAAGCCCTGAGCACATGTAATTAGAGTAGTTTCTTACTAGTCCATTGTTACCTTCTGGTTTTCTCTGGCCTCTTTTACTAAAGTCTGTTGCTTGAATTCCTTTACACTCTGAAAACTTCCAATTTGTTTACATCTTTTACTAGTGATTGCCTTAGATGAGAGCAATTTATTTTAGCTTTATCTGTATTTCAACATTTTTCCCACTTTTGTTGCAGAACCAGAAAGAATTAGAAGCTTTTTAATAGCTGATCTGCATATAATTAAGAATGTGCAGTGGTTATTGGTTATGATTTATTTGTAGGCATTATCCTCTAGATTTATAGGCATTGTCATCTAGATTTATATTCTGGCCTAGAAATATTTAACTTGAGATGCTGAGAAATAAAGATACAACTCAATAGCTTGTCACTGAAACCATATGCTGCATTTCCATGACCTCTTTCACTCTGTCTCAAATCAGTGCTACAGGATGCTGATCATCTGTTCTCCAGAAATCTCTTTTTTTTTTTTTTTTTGCCTGTGACTGGACAGAATTGGTGGCTGATTGCCAGCAATGCTGGACATAAGCTGCTTTGGCAGGTTTACCCTTTTAAAACTGTGCTTTATTTGCAGGGAAAATTGTCTCCTTTCCTAAATACAGGAAAAAGCAAAACCAAAGGAAAAAAAAACCCTTCAGAATAAGAGTGAGATAAATCTAGTGCTAAAAAGTCACTATGGCAAAGGAATCCTAAGCTTAACATTTTTAAGTTCACTAGGTCTCTGTAGTCACAGTGAGGACTGACTGCAACCAGTAAAGACAAAATCAGATTAAGTTGCTGGGTAGTGATATAGTGTATAATCTAATAATCTAATTTCTCTAGTTTCCCTTTTCTTCGCCCATTTTATCATCCAGATTAAAAGAATGTATACATCTGAACTCTTTTCTGTAGCTGAAACTCAAATACAGATTGAAAATACAGTCTTTAGGCTAGCATAAGCCTCTTTCTTGCTCTAAAGAAAACATGGAGGCCTTGAAGCCGATGCGTTGCCCTTGAGGAAGAACTAGGCAGACTGAGACAGACACTTTTGGAGAACCTAGCACAAGATGCACCAGATAAGACTGCGACCTTAACTGAAAGAACTCATAATTGTGAAACCAGAAGATTCTGTCCTGATCACCTGCACAGTTTCAGAATCCAGTCCTGAGTGATGGTGTCTCATGTGACCCCATAAAAGTGAGAAGTGGAGTAGAAAAGGGCACAGGGAGTCTCTTCTCCATTTGCAAATATTATCACATTGTTTTATTTTACATTGAACTTTGTGTGTGTGTATGTTTGTGTGCGAAAAAGGGAACACATAAGGACATAAAAAAGGAAGTTGTCCAAATGAATAAGTTCCTCTTACCTCCTCAGATAAGCAGTTTACACTTTGCTAGTCAAGATTGCCTAACGTGGTAAACTTACAGAAATAACTGTAGCTTCTCTCTTCGAAGGCAGCACCTCTGAACATGAGACTTACTGGACTCCTTGTACAATGAAACCATACTGGAGGAGAAAGGATTTGAAAGTATGACTTTGTGTTTTGGAGATTGGTGTTTTAGGGGCTGCATGCACTCCTGTTTATTGGAAGGAGTTTGTATGGATGGGAATCAGGAAAAGATCTCTTTGCGTGTTTACCCTCTACTAATCAGGGTTCAGAGCATCTTGAATATTGAAATTTGCATATGATGTGACTTTTGTCAGTATGAATATGCCCTTGGACACTTATTTCAACAAGTCTTGGGCTCCGGGTGGTCACTTTCAGATCTTCAGTCTGGATTTAATCTCTTCAGCAGTGCAAAGCTGGAGATTTGGTCTAACAAACCGTGTGTAAATCTATGCATATAAACACAAATACAAACATAGTGAAGCAATAGACACATATTTCGAGTCCTGTTGATCAAATTGTTATCTAAACCAGAAATGTTTACTGCATCCCAAACATAAAAGAATAGTCCTTAATGGAGTACATAGGTCATTATGTAATTGGCAAAGCCTGAACACAGCAAATGTAAAAGTGCTGTGATATGATTAAAGTAAGTATTAAAACCAATTGAAAACATCCTTTTATTCCTTTTTAGGAAGTAGAGCTCTGCTGACAAGAAACAGAAACATATTCATACCAGATTCATAGCAGTTTATTGCAATAATATGATCTCCGTTACCAAGTTATTTAAGTTTCTCCAAATTTTTAAGGTATTTATCTTAAACATCCCTGCTTGGAAGGCAAACCACCTTTTCTTACATTTGTGGAGTAAAGATGCTCTGGACTTGCTTACAGGCATATCAAATACAAGAGATGCAGGCAGAAGCTAAGTACCTGTAACTGCAGATTTCCATGGTTTTCTATAATTACTATGCAATAATTATGACTGATAAATAAACAGGATGAACACATTTCTGTATTCACCCTGCATCTCTCATATAGTAACGTGCAGTGGCATATCTTTAAAAAAACCCCAACCAAACAAAAATACTGGGAAGTAACACACCATAAAGAGCCTAAGAGCCTCACAGATCATAAACACTTAACTGTGGAAAAGGCACTGACCCTTCTCCTGCTTTAACGAGAGCTGTAAGTGAGGTCATAGCTGGCCTTTCCAGTCCCCGTGGTACTCCACCCATACGTTGTTTTCATGAAGAACTTGAAATCACGTCAAGAACATCAGAAGGAAATAACGTTTGTGTTGAATTTGTGTTTGGATTGTTGTTTGTTTTCTTGGAAGGAGGTTGTTCTTCAGATGATAGTTATTTTTAGTGCCTATGAAACCGAAAGACAGCGAATGCTGGATGGAGCCAGGCAAGATGTGAGCAAATATAATATTGGTGAAAACTTGCAGACCGGAATGACTCAGTTGCCTTTGTTCTAAGCACCACCTATTCTGGATATTATCTTCTTTTAAAACAAAAATGTCCTAATGTTGGGAGATTGTGATGTGGGTGTGTGGTCTTTCTACAATAGATCATAAATTACTGTTTTCTGTGACCAAAGGCAAGTGTAACTATGCCTCTTTCCCTCTATTTAAAAATACCAAATTCTGTCCTTTTAGAGAACCCTATTTTCAATATGCATTGAAAAAATTAAGCCTCAAGATAATTTAATAGGGCTACTGTGTTCTTATAGTATTTTAAAAATATTTTGTGGCATACTATAAATTTTTGAATTATTTTTTTATACTAGCCTGATATAAGTTAGGCTTCATAGCTGCTGTAAAGTTCTCAGTATGAAACTTTTCTCTGAAACCTGAAGAATGCAGAGAATACTATTAGGGCATTACAAAAGTTCTGCCACCTCTAATGGTGATGTTAGGCTCTTCAGATGAGTGGCAACTGGCAAAAAAATAAAAGGACAAATTCCAACACAGAGGAATTCAGTGTGTAGTGGCAACTGCTCCAACATCCATTTCCTAGTGGGTTCAGGGACTGGTAAAAATCTGTGTATACAATACTTACCTTCAAAGGATAGTTAGAGTTTTAACTAAACTTCAAAGTTTGCATATACAGGCTTGTGTTTTTGTGACATTTAACAAAGGTGATCTGCAAACATCTTCATCAAATTATTTGTGCTATCAGTTGGGTAGTTAGAAGCTGTAGATGAAAAAAATAAGTTTTCACTGCAAGAATCTAATCTGAATTTTTGAACTGTATTTAAGTTCATCAGATGACTTTGAAGATATAGAAGAAGACGCTGTCTTTCAAGAATTTTATTGAACCAATTAATGGCATAGATTCCCCCATAAATGTGTGCTTTAGGGAAAGGTAATTGCCAAAGGATTTTCAAAGCTGAGAGTCTCAACTGCTTGAGACTGTGTGATGAGTTAGGCATTTGAGATAAGGAGAGCAGTCTGAAAGCAAAGCAAGTGAAATAAACTATATGAAAGAAGAGATTGTCAAAAAAGGCAGTGTAGAAACCATTGACAATTCAAAAGATTTATGGAGAGCCATGTTTGTTTGGGTTTTTAAAATATTTTTATGCAAAAGTGGTAAAATACCAAAAAGGTATCAGTTAAGTAAATCATATTGTTAAAGAGGTTGCTGAAGAAAATTATTTTGTTAGCTGCATTCTACATCCATTAGAGAACACAATGAACTGCAGGAACAAAGTGGAAAAGGGAGGGTGAGTTTGTACAGGTGAATAGATAGACCAAGCATAGATTGTCTGTAGGGGAAGGAAGAATATCTTTGGTATTTTAGGTAAATATCTTTTTTGGTAAAGATAAGAATCATAGGACACAATGAATTAAAAAAAATAATTCCATACTACAGCCAAAGGACTGGAGTTAAATGTCTCTTCTGAGAAGCTTAGTAGTAGCCATGAGGAATTAATGAGCTCTCTTCATTTTACTGCAACTAGAACATTGTAGAATTTCCTTCAAAGAGCTTTGCTTCTTCCACCTTGAGAGCTTTGGAAATACTGAAAGTTCAGAATGTACACTTCCTTCACAATTTTGAATGATAGTCACCTCTTCCACCTCCAACCTCATTTTTGCTTCAGTTTAGCTTATTTTAGTGCAATAGTTTCCTTGCCATAGTTTGTCAGACTGCTTGCAGCAGTCTCTGCTTAATCAGCAGTTATTTATAGGGGTGCCTGCTTGACCTGCATGACCCTACCAAATCAGCCTGCCATGGTTCTGATCTGCCCTGAAATAGAAAGATTGGCTTAGTCTTCAGGATGCTCCCGTTACCTTTACCTGCAGAGTGCATGTGTCTGTCATCCATCTGGCGAGAAGAACAGTGCACACTGTTTATCCAGCAGAATCCAGCCCACTGTTTACCCAGGAAAGTGGAAATATAAATATCATTGTTTCTTTTTGTTTGTTTGTTTGTTTGTTTGTGTGTTTGCTGTGCTTTTTTTTGATAAGGTATACATTAATAGAAAATAATGCCTGGGATGTGGCAGCACTTTTACTGACACTCTTGGCCACATGTCCATGTGTATGGATGCCATGGTAGACACAGGGAAAACTCATAGGGAAACCTGTTGAGGCTGTTCTACAAATCTTTGAAACCTCTTAGTCCTGGCCCACATGAGAATTTAGGAAATGCTCTTGGATAGCACTTCTGAGGTCTCTAAAATTTTTCTGGAGGATGGGATGGATGAGTGGTTTGACAACTGCTACCAAGTTCTGGAGGTGGGACATCCTACAAGAGTGTCCTTCCACCCAGACCAAGTTACAGATGATTGCTTAACAGTCATTTAAGCTCAGAAGTTACTAATTCTGATCCTACATGATGTCCGAAGGAGGTTCATTTTAAGTAATAACATGATAATAAGAGGTGGGACTCTCACTCTGATAAGCAGTATTCTTTACAGTGAATCAGCTATGAATGGTAATGTTTCTGCATATTTACATTTTAAAAAATTCTATCTATCAACAAACTGTTTCAAAACGTCAGGAAAAGGTAATGTCAGTAATTTATGGTCCCAAGTCTGTAGACTGTTACTTGTACAGTGCTGTTCTTTGGTACCACTTTTCTAATACCACGGTTTTTTGGACTCATTACAAAGTCATTTGTGTTTCTCCAGATTTTCTTTATAATATTGTCAACATAGTGCGTGGTTTGTTCAGGGGAGTTTGAAAACTGGGTTCTGTCGTCTAGGAAGCAAACTGTTATTAATAAATCCAGATCTTTAATTAAAATTATCAAATCAAGTTTTCATTTGTAAACTATAATTTAAAATTTTTCAGTTCTTGTGAGTAGACTCTGAAGGGAAAGATTCTTTCATACAAAGCAATACTTAAGTTTGTAATTTCCCTCTGTGTTTCTTCAGCACTGTTGGGGCACATCCTTCTACATCAACATCTGGAAACCAGTGCAAGGAAGTATTTGTATTAGTCAAGAAGTGAATTCGAAGTATTATTTGTATCAGGACAAAAGAGGATGTTTGAATTGAAAATCTTATGTGACCTATGTCTACATTAAGTTATAGATGAAATATATTTATAACTTGTAGATTCAGTGACACACGCTCCACCAAGCAAACCACATACAAATATAACTGGATTAAAATAATGATAATTGAAACTGTCTCAGGTAAGCCCTGTAATAAGATTGGTGGAAAAAGCAGTGACAGAGCAGATAGCCAAGAAATACAGTTGAGGTGTGTGCACTTGGTTCCAATGAGAAGGATTCGAAAGTGTGACCCCAGAACTGTGATCGGGAATTAAGGACATGTGGAGATACCCTGTCGCTGAGGAGATCCTGGCAAATTTCTGCGCCACACAGGGAATCAGAAAAGGAGTATGCACAACAGGGCATGGCCCTAAAGAAAATTCAGGTCAAGCTGGAGAAACCTCAGGCAGAGTAAGTTGGTGCAGGGACCAAATCTCAGTTGGTAAGAGCAATCATTGAGGAAAAGGAGTATCATTTCAGCCAAGTGGCAAATTGAACATCTAAACAGCTGGTGGGATGACTCAGATGGCATTTGGGGAAACCCTTTGTTCAGGCACACAGCCAGGCATTGACTTACAAGGCTTATCCTGGCTCTCAGTTCTCATTTGGTGGTAGAATCTGACTGCTTGAGGTAGAGTCTGAAAAAAGCTGACACACATTTGTCTGTTCTGGTTATATTCTCTGTGCAGGAAACTACGTTCTCAAATGGAGATTTAGGGTTCTCTTTATTTTAATTAATATTTTAATTTATATATTTTTTTTTCCCAGTGCTGAAATGTTGACTATCAAGTATTGCTAGCACTGAAATGGTCACTAAAATAGTTATATGTTCCACAAATTAATGTGTGCGTGTGATGTGCACGCTTACATTGATTGTGCATTCATCTATACAAGCATGAACATGTGCGTGTGAGCTGAAGGGTATTACCCAGGAGCACTGGCAGAGACACTGTCATATTTTATTATTCTTCTCTAAAATGCTCTTTGCTGTTGGGGATGAAGAGGAATTGTAATCAAACAGTTCGTTTCGTAGGCGCACGTGCAAGTCTGGTAATCATATATTTAAATGGAGGATAATTTCAAGGTTACTTAGCCCAGATGCAATACTTTTGACTTGTATATGCCTCAATATTTATTCTTTAAAGGTTACATTTTTAACTTGGATCCCTAGAGAGATACCCATATTTTTGTACCTAAATAAAAGTGGCCTCATTTTCAGAAATTAAGAGCACCTTCAGCCCCATTTGACAGGACTGAGATTCTTTTGCTTCTGTAATAGTAAAAAATAAAGGTACATGCCATGTCCTATCATATGCCCCACACTAGTATTAAAACACTGACTTTTAAAAATAAAAATCTGCCTCTCAGATTGTCTTCATGCAGTATTATATTGATTCATCAGGAAGGCAGACTGGTTTTCACCTTGATTGGATGTGACAGCATGTTAGGACTCTGCTTTTACTTTCAAAACTACACTAAAACCCATCATTTTGCATTCCCCATTTCTGTGTGAAAGCTTAGGTACTTTTAATTGCCACAGCAATTGTCTATCTGTTCTTTTGCTGTTTTTTGTAAGAGCACACACCCAAAATCTGTGGATATCATCCAACTTGGCTGAGACTTAGTACCAATAGATAATTTTTCATACTCAGTTGTTAATGTTACTCAGTTAATCTGTCCAGAATTAACTTTTTAACACATTTTTAAGTTGTAAAGCTCTGGTATTTTCTGGCCCAGGGGGATAAGAGATATCCAGAAATTTTTAATTAGATTTTAAAAAAATACACAAAGCCAAACATAGTAACTTTTCCCTTGCCCTAGTTTGTTCCATCTAGGAAGAACCCTTGAATGTTTTCAAACATTAGCAAAAGCTGTTGTTAAAATTTACTTTGAAGGCTGTATTTGTAATGATGTAGACATTGTGGGTTATTTAAAATGCTATGATATATATTTATTGCCTGGGCTTTAGTGTCATTTAAAAAAAATAAGGTGTAATTCGTACAATTCCTGGTAAACAAATGCCAATCCATTTCTGTGTTTGCTCTCTACCCTCCTGATTTTCTGTCTGTTTTTCCAATGTTTGATTGCATTATGCTTTACCTAATGCAAGGACTTACATAAGGATGGAAATAACCTGAGTCAGGGTAACTCGGCATTGCTCCGTTTCGCTTGAGTGGAGCACTGAGGAGCTGGCCTCTATCATTATGCACGTGCAGTTAATGATTTCAGCTCCTGTGTCAAAGATGGAGGCAGACCCTTTGAGCAGGCACTGTGTGTTTTGTCTATGTCCGTATGGCACCAACCAAATTTCTGTGTTGCTAGGGCCTAATGCTAACAAGCATCTTAAAATGATAAATAGGATTGGAAATGGGGGTTTTCTCTAGGCACTCCCCTAAGCTAAACATTCTGTATTAAGGCCACTAAAGAGCATATTACAGTAGGCTGGTGTCCTAGAAATGACTGGGGCTTTTGCAGACAGGATTATCTGGCAGCTTGAATCAGGCAGTAATGATGCCTGGCTGGGCCTGCACTCTGCAAAGTCTCAGCAAAGCACTCAGGGGAAGTTACAGAACTAAACGCTTCCTCCCTGATCTCCTTATCCACACTGCTCTCCCTGTCCCTGCCCTTACCCTGTGCCCTTACCCTATGTAAGTCCATATCCTTTGCTCTGTGGTGCTGCGTCTGGGGAGAGGAAAGAAGTGACATTACCTGATTAACTTCTGATTTTACATTCCATGCAGAGCACTTCCTTGCAGATCTGCCAGTATATAAAACCTAACTTAATGATTCTGAAAAGTTTATATTGCCTGAAGCATAAATCCCATGGCCTCATCATGACATGTTTGTTATACATGTTCAAGTGAAAATTGGCATGCACACTTCATATAAGTGTGCAAATTCATAGGCATTACTATACTTTTATGTATTTATTTTTTTAATATGTGAGGTATTCACACACCTCACACTTGAATTTACTCCTAGTTCTCTAGGTTTAGAAAACCTAAATATATGGTATGTATTTTTGGTAGATGCGTCTTTTTCTGAGATGTGGATGTCGTCCAAAATCCCCAATTTGGTTGTTTCTCTGTGGCTTGATTTCCTACATTTCCTAAACCAAAGGGAGATCACTTGTCTAAAATCCAGAATTAGATTGACATGAAACCAGATTATGGACCTCAAACATTTCTGATTGCATGTACAGTGGAATGTGTACGGGCATAGTAGGAATACAACAACATGATACAGGTTAAGAAGAGTCAGGTTTTGAAGAACATTATACTGTGCAGAATATTTATTCTTACTCTCTGGTGCTCATTATCTGGGACATATATGAGTGATAATGAAAAAAGTCTTGAGAGCAGTTGCATCAAGAAGATTTTTCATTAATAATTCACTTTATGCCTTTAGAACCTACCAGGTAGTTCAGTTTTATCAAAATAGCTTGAGGATAGGGGTCCAATATCACATTTATTTTCACTGATTTCACTGATAGAATCATAGAATATCCTGAGTTGAAAGGGAGCCATGAGGATCACCAAAGTCCAACTTCTGGCCTGGCACAGAACAGCCCCGAGAGACACCCTGTGCCTGAGAGCATTGTCCAAATGATTTTTGAACTCTCTCAGGCTCGGTGCTGTCACCGCTTCCCTGGGGAGCCTGTTCCAGTGCCCAGTCATCCTCTGGGTGAAGAACCTTTTTCTCATATCCAACCTAACCCCCCCTGACACAACTTCAGGCCATTCCCTTGGGTCCTGTCACTGGTCACCACAGAAAAGAGATCAGTGCCTGCTCCTCCACTTCCCCTCATGAGGAAGTTGTGAATGCAGTGAGGTCTCCTCTAAGTCTCCTCTTCTCCAGGCTGAAAAAACCAAGTGACCTCAGCCACTCCTCATACATCTTCCCCTCAAGGCTCTTCACCATCTTTGTTTCCCTCCTTTGGATGCTCTCTAACAGCTTAATATCTTTCTTACGCTGTGGCACCCAGACCTGCCCCCAGCACTCGAGGTGAGGCTGCCCCAGTGCAGAGCAGAGCAGGACAATCCCCTCCCTTGCCCAGCTGGCAATGCTGTGCCTGATGCCCCCCAGGACATGCTTGGCCCTCCTGGCTGCTAAGGCACTGCTGGCTCATCTTCAACTTGCCAGGGACCAGGACTCCCAGATCCCTTTCCATAGTGCTGCTCTCCAGCCTCCCCTTCTTGAGTCTATACCTACATCCCGGGTTGCCCTGTCCCAGGTGCAGAATCTGTCAGTTTCCCTTGTTAAATTTCATACAGTTGGTGATTGCCCAGCCCTCTAATTTATTAAGTTGTCTCCAAAGGGCCTTTCTGTCTTCAAGGCAGTCAACAGCTCCTCCCAATTTAGTATCAGTGGCAAACTTACTCAGTATTCCTTTGAGTCCTACATCCAAGTAATTTATGAAGATGTTGAAGAGAACTGAGCTAAGGTGTTTCAAAGCACCAAAAGACAAATTACAATGAAAGGTAGACTTACCATTGAGGCAAAAGCTAGTGAACTTTGGAAGGGGTTCAGCTAAGGGTCTTCATATTTATGTCGTATTTTTTAGCTCTAGGATGTCTAGAATCAGTACCATTATGCTGAATTTAAAAGGCCATTGTCAGCCTTTGATTACAGAATGGCCAGATCATAATATTTGACATTTCTGGGATTCAGTTATTAGCAAAATACTATAATAAAATGCTAAATCGTCTTCTGGCTTTCATGGCTGAAGAGGATGGCTTAAAAACTAGATGCTAATATCATTTAACAAAAATTAAAAATTACCATTGGGGGGCGTTGTTGCTTATATCATATCCTGATACCTCAGTTAATCATGAGAATGTAACAGGGCTCTGGTGTGGGCCCTGCAGGGGAGAGTTTAAGAAACTTCTCTCATTCACTTTGCCTCAAATGTGAACTTTCCTGTGGAAGCTCTCATTTGAGCTGATTATCAGACAGAGAAGTTCCATCACACTTTTGGCTTGGCACTGCTTGTGATTATACTCATCTGGCCTCACAATGAGTAAATGGGGCTGATCTGAAAACCGTGGATTTTGGTAATATGTTCACTGAAATGGGTCACTCAGGTGATGCTTTTAGTCAAACTTCTTGAATAATTACATTAATTATTTTTGTACCAAATGTGTTAATACTTCAATAGCAGTTACCTACAGAAGTACTAGTGTAGTAGTTTTATTTTTACACTGTGAAGGTGACAGAGTTGTCCTCCATCTGCTGAGAGCCTAAAGGGCCTACTTCTTTTTCTTAACCCTAATGACAAGTGGTCTTTAGGGTATCTGCAGATATTTGCTTTCAGAATCACTCTTTGATACTCTTCTCCTCAGTGTGAAAAATTGGCCAGCAAGTTTGGACTACTCCAGAATAGCAATGGGAGACTGAGTTTTTCACAGCATTTCACTGTTATTCTTTCCAAATAGGACACAAGCTGTACCCACTGAAGTTTATAAAGGCTTCTTGTTTCGATCAAGGACTTCAAATCTTCAGTGACTTTCAGGAAGTATAACTCCTTTGTCAAAACAATTAGAAAATACTGTGGTATGCAGCTGTAAAGTTTTTGAGGCATAGATCAGGATACTAGGTTGTAGCACGTAATCATTTCCGTTACTGTTTTTCTAGTTTCCTGGTATGAAGTAGTATCAGTAGTCAAACATCATTGCCAAGGATATAAAACCAAAGTGAGCTGAAAAACATTAAACAGTTTGTTGTAATGCAGCGAATGTTATGTCCCATTAAGCAGCTGAGTGGAGTAATTGGGCTCTGTATGCTGTGGAAGACTTGTTTGGGCTTGCTTGTTGACCAGACAGCATTTAATTTTTCTACTCTGTCACAAATACGAAGTATTGTTTTCCCAGACTAGAGGAATAATTCAAATTTAAGAGGTGCAGTCTTTAAATGCAGACATTGTCATAATGAGAAAATCATACCCAAATCGATACAGGAGGAGTTTGTATAAGCATGGTGTGAAACACAGCACTGAACTGGGGGGAAGGAATCCAGGTCTTGCTGTTAAGACCTCCCTGGAGGAAGCTGACAGTGTTTGATCCCTCTTGGGGCCAACTTCCACCTTCCCCCAATGCTTGGTCGTTTTTCCAGCTCTGCTGCCAAGTCCAGCCACTCTCACCATCCACTCCTTCTTGCACTCTCCATGATGTCATCCCTGGACCCTGGACCCCATGCTCAGGGTACTGCTACAAATTTTTTGCTTCTAGGAGGATTTACTAGAGGTCACACAAAGTAATTTCTTAATTTGTGTGCTTTGTCTGGAGTACAGCTTCCCTTCAGGAGTGAAGGATCTGTTTTCATTGTATAAACCACAATGATGAAAAAAAAAAGAGTAGCAGAGTTTGGAGGTGGTAGAATTTCACTCAGTAATACATTTCTTTGTTAATGGGATTTTTTCCTGGGATATGGTTTCATGCTGGTCTGTAAAATCTAAGTGCTATAATAATTGTTTATCTTGTTTGTCTGGGCAAAGACAATAGTTGTATGGAAATTAGCAAAACTTAGTACCTGAACTGCTGATAATACTACATAGTATGAATTAGCACAAGCAAACATTTTATTTTTCTGACCTTATGTAGGTATTTAGATTTTTTTTTTATTAATTCTAAGGGGCCTGAGGCCTCTTCTTCAGTGGACATACACAAAGAAGAACAGGCATCAGAACTCTTCGGCTGGCACAGACTTTTCTTTGTTACCTGAAAGAAACCTGTTTGTTATCTTCACTGAGATGATTGATAGACCAGGTACACATTCTTACCCAAACCAGCAGAGGAGCTGGACACAAATTACTTTTTCTTTTGTTTGAATAAATGTTAACAGAGAAATGCCAGCTATTTCTCCCTTTCTTTTCACAAGGAGAATAAGAGGCAAATGTTGTTCCTGTATTGCAAGGTCCAGTTTAGAATGAGTTTTATCGGTCACTGCAGCCTGGTAGGAAATACCTATTGGTGTTGTAATTAGGGTCACTTGTGTTCATGAGCCAACACCACAGTTGCTTCTCAGTTACAGCATATGGTCATGCAGCTTTATTTCTAACAGGAGATGAATTTCAGCTCTTGTAGTATCCTTTCTGTTTCCATTACATCCTCCTGAACCAGCAGATACAAATAGTGCTTTTTTAACACCTCTTGAGAATGTTGTGCATTTAATAGGAGTGCAGTTGGCATACATAAAATAAAGGCAGCATGTTGCTGTACAGGAGCAAGGTCATCACTGTGCTGCTGCCTTTGCCTGTGCCAGAGCCCTGAAAACCCAAGCTGGCTGCTACTTCCCCTGCGGAGTCAGGATAGTGGCTACTGCTGTGGGAGCAGAAGGGATGGGAACCTTTGAAAGCCACAGTTACTGCTCTGACTTGGTACAGGGTCTGTACTTCAGGTTGGGGAGGCAGCTTTACTATAATGTATCTTAACTGTTAAGATACTTTGCCTAAACCCCCAGATCTTGGTGTGTTTTGAAAAGTGAATTTAAAACTTATAATAAGTAAATATTTGAGAGTAGTGACCTTGGTTGAACTGCAGTTAAAACCTTTCACTAAGTTCGTCATCATGATCGTCGTTTCTGATCTACAGCACAGTCTTCGCGTTTTGCTGTTTGCTATTTGGTTACCTTTAGAGAAAGCTCACAAGTGCTCTTAGGAGTCCTCAAGGATTTTGTTTACTGACTCTGAAATTTGCATACTTCATGTCTGTGTGGGTTCTCATGATAATTTTTTTTGCTATTTTGAGAATACAATAGAAGCATCCCAGGGAGGACCAAAATAAAAAAGCCTGATTAAGAACGGTGAAGTGTAAATCTGTGTGGTCTATTTTTCCTTTCATTTAGACTGGCTTTACAGCTGAAGGTAGACCCCAATAAGCTCATCTCACTGTGGTTCTCATCATGCTCTGATTTATTCTCATGCAGCCCTGATGATGTTAGTGGAATGACTCAGTGTGAAATCACATCCAGGCCATGAGTTTATAAGCTTTCTAGAAGGTAGCCTCAGGTATATCATGAAACAGTGACACAGAAGAGGAAGAGATGCATGCTAAATGTACTGAATAAAATGATAATTGTACCAAACAAGCTCAATATATAGGTTAGCTTTACAACTTTTTTTTTTCCTCTTTTTTTTCTTTTTCATACTATGGTAATTAAAAACAAAATGAAAGGAAGAAACATATACCTAGATACAGTGAAAAAGAGCCTACTAACAACAAACCAAGATGTTTTCTCAATAATTGCTTTAACAAAGTTTTACTTAGTTGTTTTTACCCTATATTTCTGTAATATGTGTAAAATTTAGGGGAGATTTTATGCTGCTGGCTGAAGGCTACTATTTAATCCTTTCATTTAAAAGTAAATGATGACTTTTTTATAAAGTAAGTACAGAAGTTAATTTCACTGCCTTTATCTTCACTTTTATTTGACTTTATTGAATGCTTCTGGTTATTTCGTAGAAGGTACATGCTTCTCACAAAACATTAAATTTTTTATGATTCAGTAATAATATTGTTCATGCTGAGTGAGGGCGGTTAAGTATGATATTACACAGTAATAAATGCTTTCTGTTGCTTCTACTGAGAGTGAAGTAAAGCTTGTAAAGATAACAAGAAAGTTGGAAATCTGCAGTAATGTTTGTAACCAAACCTGTTTGTAACCATAATCTGAAGCCGTATCCTGGGCTGCATCAAAAGAAATGTGCCCTTGTGAGACCCTGCCTGGAGTGCTGCCACCACGTTGATCAGAGGGCTGGAGCACCTCTGCTATGAAGATGGGCTGAGAGAGTTGGAGCTGTTCAGCTTGGAGAGGAGAAGGCCCCAGGGAGACCTTATAGCACCTTCCAGTACCTAAAGAGGGGCTACAAGAGAGCTGGAGAGGAACTTTTTACAAGAGCATGTAGTGACAGGACAAGGGAATGGCTTTAAGCTGAAGTAGAATAGATTTGGGTTAGATGTTAGGAAGCAATTATTTACTGTAAGGTTGGTGAGGCACTGAAACCAGGTCGCCCAGAGAAGTTGTGGACTCACCATGCCTGGAAGTGTTCAAGGCCAGGTTGGATGGAGCTCCGAGAAATCTGGTCTAGTGGAAGGTGTCCCTGCCATGGCAGGGTGGTTGGAACAAGATGATCTTTAAGGTCCTTTCCAGCCCAAACCATTCTTTGATTCTATGATTCTGTGATACGTATCCCAGAGTCCTGGGGACTTGATCAGCCACAACAGAAGTCAACTGAGTGATGTTTCGTATCTTCTCTGATCCTTGCCCTTTCCTAATGGATCCAAGTGTGGGATAGCAGGGAGTTATTGCAGCCAAGTTGTCATATCCTTATGAGCTGGGATATGTGCTTACATGTTGTGTTTGAAGACTGCCAGGTCCACTAGATTAAACAAATACAATGAGGTTAACACTTATCTTGTGAAGGAGAGCAATTTAGATAAAATTGAAAAAGTCTGAGTTTTTAATTCATCTCACACTTAAGAGGCCCACAGGAAATTAGGGAAGAATTTTTACCTCCACAATGAACACTCATGTGCTCCACTGTTTTCTTGTACTACATAAACATGGAAATCCTACAGCACGTGGACTTCCTACCTACTTCATTCTCTGAGTCCGTGAGGTTACTGTTTCTGTGCCTATGGATACAAACAGCAGGTTGGGCCTATTGGAATGTGTAACCATTGCTAGTGTCTGCTGCACTTGTAATTAGCTGCCTCGTCATTGCCATTGATAGCAATCAGCAAATACTTGCACAGCATGAATATTAGAAAGATGTTTGAAAAAACCCAAACCAAACAAGCACAAACTATGTCAGCATAGATTTGACTTCATCTTTGAATTAGACCCTTGGTTTAAGGGAACCTACTTTCATACTGTTCTAGAAGAATAAAATAGATTGATTTAGAGTCTAGAAGTTGTGTTAGAGGGTTTCTTTCTATTTAGTACAGTGTATTCCATGCCTTCCCATTCTGCAGAGGAGTTGTGTCAGGGCAACTGGAATAAATGCAGACAAAATCTTATAAAATGCATGTTCAGCTTGCAGAGCTTCTCCTGAAATTCTCTCTGGTGTAAGGTGTGAATGAGCTGAAGCAAGTGGGATTTTTGGTATATGAAAATGTATTTGTATTGTATTTTTCTCATTGATTATGAATTGGATTAATACAAAGGGTTTTTTTCTAATAATTAGTGGCAAATCAAAATGCATTCATCTTACAGGTGCTGCTTGAGACCAATATTCTTGTTACTTCCTCAACTACTAGCAGTGACATTTTGTGGACTCTGGAATATGCCTATAAGGTTTATCTGTTCAAGGGCTGGAGATCAAGCAATGATATTCTTGGGAAGTATCAATTAGGATTATTTTGGAGCTTTGTACTATGTGAAAATTAGATGGACCTGAGAAATTTCAAACTTCTGAGATTCAATAAATACCACTCTCAACAGAAACTTTCTAAATGTGTGCAGTTGTGCAGTACTGCTTTTCAGTATGGAGGAGTGAACAATCTCATAACTGCTTATGCCAGTATGGGGTAAGTCTCCTGAAAAGCAGCATGCTTATATGTGTTTCTCCAGTTATTGTGCAGCTGTCTGATCTGCTGAGTAAACATCTCTGGGTTTTACTCTAATTAGTTATTTGCAAATGTGATTTTCATTGCCTCTTTGTCAGGAGGATATTTTCCATAGGTTGATAGGAAAATTCAGACTGGAAAGAGGTCTGTTTTTCAACTTCCAGCTTGGTCGGCTGGAACCAGCTGAGACCAGGTTTTCAGGACTTTATCTTCAGACAGAGATTACAGGTGACCTGATCCACTGCCCTACAGTCCTCTGAGGAAGAAAGCATTCCCTTTCCCGAGACATTTCTTATTTCGGCTTTTGCCCATCGTCTCTTGTCCTCCAACCACGCTGCTGAAGAACCCAGCCCCATCTTCTTACTGGCCTCCCTATAGCTGCTAGGGGGCTGCAGATACGTCCCCCTGAAGCCATTTCTGCCCCAGGCTGAACCAGACCCCATACCTTAGCTTCTCCTTACAGGGCAAGTGATGCATGGCATGGATTCTGTTTACATAAGGTCCCCCACATTACACGTTGCTATCTGTGTGCTGGTGACTTAGTAGGGGAATTTTTAATAAAAGCTCCAGATTGAGTTCTGGCACTATCATTAGCAGGACAGCCTGTTCCTTCATTGGAGTGGGGTTTCCCTTCACTGTGTTTCGGATGGCCCTGGAGACAGTCTGCAGTCATTCACTTATATAAAAGCTGTGATGAAGCCTTGAAGACTTTTTGTGATTAAAAATATGATTAAGAACTGCTGATTTTGACAAGGAATATATTAAATGTGAACAGTGTTTAGTCACAGCATGGTTCCTGGGCAAATTTGAGATATCACTGTCTTTATGCATTTTGTCAAATGTTTCTTTTTGTTTTGATGGTTGTTGGTTTTTTGGTTCTGTTTTGTTTATTGAACAGCCTGCTCTGAATATGCTTGTCATCTCTTCTTTCTCATGCCATTTTAATATATTTTTAGATGTCCAGTACATGTAAAATTTCCTATGAGGAAATTTTTTCTGCTTTTTCTGCTTTTTCTTATATAGAAGAATATATCTGTCAAAATCAAGATCCAGTCAGTTTTATTAGAATGGTGTTCCCACAGGGGAGTATAAATAAATTCTTCCTGTGATTAGTTGTAGACTTGATGAACCCAGTACATCAACTGATTTTCAGGCTTCTTGCAAAAATATTGCTTCTGGAAAAAATTTTTGCTGGGAGGTGGTAAGTGCAGGACTTTATTCAGCGGGACCCAGTAAGAGCAAAACTTTTTGTATGCTAGGGAAATATTTCCTCTTTATAAATATGTGTGCTATAAAGTGAATTAAAAAGAGTGTACCTTTGTATTTCAGATGAGAAATGATGGCCAATCTGAAGTGTAATCTCAATGAAAAATGCTTGTTTCCTTCACTGGTAAAATTCGCATTAGTTTGCGTGGTGCAGTATTAGGGCATAAACAATGAATAAGATCATGGTTTTGTTTAAATAAATGAGCAATAAAATAATTTATTGCTACCAAGAAAAAAAAGGAACAGATATAACCGTATGGTAGCCTAGTAAGCCTTTTAAAAATAATTGTCCGAAAGCAAAGTTAGCATCTCATTTCTGTTTGAAGGGCCATCACAAAGTATCATAAATGCTTAAAGTTAAGCTTCACTTGCCCCTGGCTTTTAAGGATAAGAACAATTATTTGCTTGCAGACCACTGCTGCCTTTCCCTTCATGGCAGCTCCCTGCTTTCCAACTCTCCCACTGAACTTTGAAGCTCAATTTCTCTTGACGGGGCAAGGACGTAGGTTGGCAGGAGGCTGCTTCCCCTCTCCCAGGGCGTGAACTCTACTCTAACTGCCCCTCAACAAGTTCAGGGACTTCATCATGCTGACACAATGGCCCAGATTTGCTTTTTTGTCCTTTTAAGTAATAATAGACACTACAGAAATTCTGTTACCTGCACGGTGGTGTCTGTGGTTTGCTACTATGGAAGGGGCTGTCGAAGGCAAGCACAGTCGGGACGATACTGTTTTGTTCTACACTTACTTGCTTATTGTGATGTTTCACAGAAGAATGTCAAGTCATCTTTAAGAATACTTTTCAATGCCTAGACATGTACATTCAGTTTGAATAATGTCCATTTTTTTGCCAGAGTAATTCTGTTCAGATCAATGCAGTTCCATTGAGCAAACTGGTGTAGTATAAGAATGGCTGAAACTTGTAAGTGAACATGCATGATTGTTGATTTATATCCTAGGACTTTGGGGTGGAATGATGTTCAGAGAACAGACTTTAATTTTGATGTATGATGAAGTCCATCATTCCTAAGACTTGGTTTCAGAGATTGGATTGTCTTCATTCACATAGTAGACTTTTTTTTTTTTTTACATTTTTCTCTTCAAAACATTGGTCTTCAAGGATATTTAAAGGGTTTTTTGTTTGTTTTTTTTAGTGAATTTAATTATGCCTCCCCCATTATTTTTCATCATATTTTCATATCCAAGAGAAGAAATAGTTACAGAAATAGTGCAAGAGTTGCAAAGTCACATGCTTAATCATTAGGTCTGACAGGGAGAGCAACATTATTGTAAACAATGAAAAAATAAAACCCCACAATTTATTAAGTGATGATTTTCCCTTCATGCACAAAAAATGGTAGCAAGCATGTAATTAAAACCTGTGTGGTTATGTAATTAAAGACTGATGTTATCACATGTGTAAAAGAGGAGCAAATAAAGTTTGTACTGGCATGGTTACAATTGGAATATGTAACTTCTGAGTTGTCTTGGCAATGACAATAGTGTCATGCTCTCCAGGACAGCACAAGCAGATTCTGCCTGTTTCTTTTACTTTTCCAGGTGCCAGTCAGAGGTTTTCCCCACCTTCTGGGTACATGCTGTCTAGATAATTCACACCTTTCTTCTTTCCTCCTCAGATTCCTCTCTTTAACCCAGCTTTTGTCCCTTCTGTGCCTGAAACAGAGAACTACATCCAGCTGCCATCATAAGGATGAGAGGGAACGTGGGGATAGATGTTGAACATGCAGCTTCTTTATAGGATTATTTGAAGCTGAAGCAGTTATGGGCAGTAAAAATTTATTTTTTCCCTGTATTCGCCAAGCTGAAGCATGTTCAACCAGTCTTTGTGGGAACAGTTTGTGTGCAGTCTGCTTAGTGTTTCATCAAGGCTATGAAGGTGGGTTGTTGGAGAGTCTAAGTGCTAAAATTCAAGTGTATGTGAGAATTTGAAAGGCTTTTAATTTGGATAAATTAAGATAGACTTTTTCAGGGATATCTAGAGCTCTGCTTCTTGCCAAATGTGTGACTCTGAAGGTCCTGCTTATTCATTCATGTATTGAGAAAAAAGTGAAGGAGCAGCCAATCTAAAATTGAGACTTTGTGCATCCCAAATAGCTTGTAGATGGATTGACAAAAAATAATTTTATTTCCACTGGCTTTTTAAAGCATTGTTTGCCCTAAGTCGTAAGCTTGTTTGTAGTTCTTTGCTGTCTGTAGCACTTTATCAGGTAGTTTCTTTACTAGCTTTTTTTACCTTTCCATGCTTGAGCAATTATGCAGTCTTCCAGGCCTGGATAGCACTTAGGTACCATAATAGAGTTGTCTGTAGGAATGAAGTTTTTACTGAAACAAATCCTAATGGAATCGCACTTTGTAGGTCACCAGTCTGCCTTGAAGTTTTAGCAGCCTCTTTTACCTTTGGCTGGCTGAACTGAACACTGTATTCCAATTTATGACTCTGGTCACTTTGAGGGCTCATTGAATGTTTAGGCCATTTGATGTTCTCAGTGGGCTATTTGGTTATTTAACTTGAGTATAAAAGTGGTTGAGCTTCAAAATGGTTGATCTTATGCAGCTTTCATGAAAAGAATTCACTGGTTGTGAATGGACTGTATCAGAAATGGTGGCCAAAGTCATGCATTTTTCCAAGATGTTCATGCATCATGTAGGACAGACTGCACAGAGACTGCAAGAATGAAGATCACACAAGTAATTGTCATTTGCAGGGAAATCTATTTCTGTTGGAGACATTGCCCAAATTGATTTCCTTGAAAATCCCTCACTTTTGGACAGTTAGCATCTCAAAGTGCTGCCTGGTGTTTGTTGGACAGCTTGCTTCCTTTCTATGTGGTGTGCTGTTTTTCATCTTACAACATAGCAGGATATATTATTTGGTGACCACAAAATTTAGTATTGCTTTACCCCTTACTACCGTGTCTATGTTTTTACTGATTTTGAGGTGTTCTGTTGTTTTGTTCTAGTCTCTTTTATTCCTATTAGAATTATTACTAGATTTGTTACTATAAAAAAATAGAAATGTTTAATATAATTATTGGTGAATATTCTGAATTCATGAAGAACATATTAAAAATACCTATATAGTAAAGGACACTTACATGCCGATTTAATCCATTGGGCAGCATGTGCCCAGTATGTCTCCTTTAGTTTTGATTTATTTCGATAGATTCTGAGCTTTTTCATATCCATGTCATTTTTTTTCCCACTGTTGTTAGGCTATTAAATTCACTGTAGGCATAGAAAAATGGTAATTTTACTACTGGTAGTAGAAATTTGCTCCAAGCAGTGCATTTGCTGCAGTGCATTTACGTTTCTGTGTCTTATGACAGAGAAACATTAAACATTCAAATTCCAATTCAGTTCTGACATTTTTGCACAAAGTCTCTCGCAAAGGTTGTGGTGCATAATGTTATGAGCAGTCCTATTAATATCAGACAATATTAGCAGATCTACTGCAAATCAGTGATGGCTCTTACAGTAATTTGCCTGCCTGACAAGACTGGCTTCAGGAAAGCAAGACTCTTCATTGTTTTAGGAGTTCATGTAAGTGCCATACAGTGTGTAAAAAAGATGGAATCAGAGCCTGTGCTTTCCATTTTCAGAGGTCTCCTACCTTCAATCTGATCTCATAGGTATTTTTGTATAACTGCTTTTTAAGTACCTTTCTTGACTGCAGAATGACTGCTTTAGGCCCTAACTAATAAAGATAATTGCAGACATACTGGTACTGATCTAGATTACCTACAGGTCTATAATCAACATTTTAAAAGATACTCTTTAAATTATTTTCTTTAAATGATTTGATGTGAATACTGCTTATCTTTTAGACTTCTGTTAAAAATTGGGCTTCTTTTCAATGAGGCATGTTTGTTTTTTTTTAATCTGACTTTATTAAAAGCTCTAAGGGAGTGGACCAACAACACATAGAGGTTATAACATACAAGCTTTTCATGTCAATAGAAAGAATGTCTGTAAAATGTGTAAATGACAACATGATGCCAGTTGCAGAACTGCAATGAGCTGTAACAAAACTCCCAATATATTTGTTTAGGACCTTTTTTTTTTAACTATGGCCATTGCAGATGCTACTGTAGTAGGTAGTTTATAGACAAGAGAATGATTTTTCGTCAGTGTCTTTAAATACTAAAGTCTTTAGGAAAAATCAGTTTTTAAACTGGTGTGCCTACTTACTAGCATGAATACATTGAAATAGGAGTGCTATGTAGGATAGTTATTCTTATTAATGAAATTCACTGTGTTTTCTAGATTTCTATTTGATTTGTTACCATCCAAACTATCTCTTTAAGTATATAATTAAGGAAAATAAGTAATCATAAGAAAAAAAGTCAAGTTGAGTCTGATCAGTTATATCAGGCTGTTTTCACCTTACCTGTTGGTGCAGGAAAAGATATGTGTGTATGAACACTTAAGTTCACTGTCACCTGTGCCAAACTGGTGAGTAAACAGACACCTGCAGAGCAGCAAATCCTGAATCTTTCAGATGGAGCTGAAACCATTACACATTATTAACTCAAATGTGGGTATCCTGATTTTTGTTAATGTCTTCTTTGGGGTGCTGCTTTTAAAAGTTAAGTAAGTGTGCCTATAATGGTTTCCTAAATGGTGGTGTTTTAATTTCTGACTGTATTCAGTTGAGTGCAGATACTATGAGCGTGATTCATATATGAGTAATATGTTTACATCACATGGAGATTAAGACAGCAGTCAGTGGAGATGAAAATAGTAGTGCAGCAACACAGGCAAATACACGGTAAACATAAAATGCAAATACATTCATTGATTAGTTATGAATGCATTCTGCTTCTACATGTGCAGAAGATCAAAATACAGCCCATACAGGCAAAATATGGTGCATAGCAATTTAATTTCAGTTTGGTTTATTTTTAGTCACTCGAAACACAAAATAGGAGCAAGTGTACTGCAAGGAAATGGGAATGATGCATAGAGTCAAAAAAATGACATTTTGGACATATCTTCCAATCAACTGCAGAAATTGTGTTGTGCTCGTTTGTTTCTCCAAAGACCAAGGGAAGCCCTTCTGATCAAAGTGAAGAGCAGTTAGGGGCAGTGCAGTGATGTCCAGACCATGTCCTGGTTTCTAAGAATCAAGATTAAATCACTGCACTGTGCTGTGTTCATGCTCTGTTCCTTCCTCTGAAAAGCAGAGTGCAGGGAAGTGGGGTATAATGTGAGCCTGGATGGCACAGGAACATTTGACGTGCTCATGAGGATATGGGCACAACAGGGCCTTACCTTGGATTTAAGGACTGGAAGTCTCCCAAGTCCCACAGTATAAACATATGCTGTGACAGTCTAAGTGCTGCTGTGAGGTGGAGCCAACAGCCTGAGTTAAAGCACACACTCTGTGGTGCTGGCTAAATTTTTGGTTTCCCAGATTTCAAAAATTTAATCTGCTTGCACAGTCCACAGCATGTGCTTCCAGAGAGCCTGATTGCTGATTGTGCTTGCAATAAATTGACTGAGAACAAAAGAAGACACATTGATTTGTTCAGTTTTTACTTTATTCTAACCAGATATATTTTTAAAATGCAACCTTCTTTGGGTTATAAATGGAATCATTCTTTGTATCTTTCTGTATAGTGGCTAGATAGACACTTTCTCTCTCCTAGGAGTGCAGGAAATCAATAAGAAATGTTTAAATTTAAAATAATGTATTTGGTAAATATATTTCAGACAGTAAGAGCAGAAAGTCCTCAGCTGTGTGCCAGTTGCTGTGCAGCAGTGTGTGACACAGCAGGCAGTGCTGCTGCAGATGTGAGCCTGCTACTCCATACTTCAGTTTCCTGTAGTTATTCCACCAGTATGTGTGTGGGTTTTCTCTATTTCCACTCTTCCAAATGACATAAAACCTCCCAAAGGACTGTACTGAGGTTACTTGTAAATTGTGCAAACCCCAGGGAGCTGATCCCCATCATTTTCTCTAGCAGGGATTTGGCCAAGGATGACTGGTTGCCTTCTAGGACTTGTGCATGGATTTTCTTCCTGCAGAAACTGATGGGGAGCAGAGTGGTGCTCAGTGGTGGAGCAGGCTATGAGTGATGTGTAAGCCTAGATACCAAATGATGGAAATTTAGATAAATGATCTTGTTACTGTGACCATCTCACCATCTCTGATAAAGCACGTTCAGTAGAAGCACATAACCAAACGCTGCACTTCGACAAATCCTGTCTTTCTCCTTAAAATACATTAAAAAAAGATAAATGCATAAGGCATTTAAAAATATATTCTCATTCTTTGTATCAGTACTGCTAAGTTTTATTGTCAACTGAGTAGGAATGGCTGCTGAAAACAATTTTTCCCTCTTTGCTTTCATCCTTTCTTTCATCCTAAAGTCTATAGAGTTACTATTAAACCTAGCAACTTAGAAAAAATACATAAACTTTAGAGCCACCACCAAATTTAATTTATTTGTTGGGTTTTTTTAAAAAAAACCAAAACTTTCCTGGCATTGTCCCATAACAAACATCAGCTGGAGGTCTAATGGACAAGAAATGAAGTTGCATTGCCCTGTGCAGTATTCCTAATTGGGGTACTCCACCTGTTATGGAAATGTTTATTAAATGATGTAGCTTAAAATATTGCCCCTTTTCATGAGCAGTGTCCTCACATTATTGCTTTCACTCTGCAAGTTTTTCTACAGCTGCTTTAAGTTAAAGCTGTCCTTAATGAAGATAGAAATTGTTATGTAACATAAGTTATTGAAAGCTTTAGAGAATGTATGCCATACTGCTCATAAAAAAAGAAAAAATCCAGTGGGGTACTGTCCTCTGCTTTCTGTGCTGTGTTGTGTTCTCAAGTGACATTGAAACTCTGCAGCTGTTTTGGCACACTTTTCTGTACTTCCAGGTTGATTTAGCAGTACGACGAAAACCTGGAAAACAAAGTAAAACAAAAAGTTCTTCAGTGTTTTTAGTGAAGAACTATCAAAACCAAAGAAAACAAAAAAAGGATACTGAAAATGAGGAGCTGTGAGGAACTCGAATTTCACTAAAGCAAGAAAGAAAACAAATCTTCACATTATTCAGTCTGCGAGAATCAATCAAGATGCTTTTATTAGACATGTGTGAACTTGGCTCTGTTGTGACTCTCACTCTGTTCATGAGCCTCCTTCTTGTGCTGCCTTGAAGCAGAACCCAGTATTTGCCACCCTGCTCTGTCCCATCCTCAAGCACCAGGTGCTTGATGTGCCATCTGCTGCTGCACAGTACACACCTGTCAGCATGATAGCAGACATTAGAAAAAGTATGCATGATGTACATTCCATCAACGTATTCATAACTGTCTGAAGATGCATAGTTGGTTGTGTTCTTGATCCAAATAATTTGTTCTAAATGTTTTAAAGTAAATGTAACCAATTGCATTTGTCTTTTTTTGCCTAATCAAAAAATTCTTGTAGAAAAGCAGTCTGTTGGTGATGCTTTAGTAGCAAAAAGGTTTGTAAAAATATGAAGGTATTTCCAGCTAATTAAAAGAAGTTACTTGCTTAAAGGTATCTTTCTTGCAGCATTTCTTTCAGATGCAGAATGATATTGTCAGAGTCATTGTGTTTTAGAAACAGAAATTTGAATTTGACCTCTATAACTATTCATTTACAATAATGGCATAATAAAAGTGAGCCTTTTTATTCTTGTTTCAATAGTGTGTACTACTCAGTTGGCCCCTGTAGGGGAATAACATATGAATCTCCACAGAGAATGTTTCATATCTGCCTTCATTTTACCAGAGGAAAAAAAAATTGTTCAAATGCTCTGGTGCTCTGATTTAATGAAATCAAAAGTACTGCGTATTATCAGAGATTTGAGTATGTTTCAGGCTGATCTAGGCACACTCCAAAAATTCTCAGCATCCTTACGTATGTTTTGTGCCCCTTGTACAACAGATCAAATACATTATTCAAAGCTAAGTGGCCTACATTCAGATTCATTGCTTGCTGTTTCTTCCACTTTCAGTTGCAAAGCTGAAGGACATTCCTGTCTCACTAGAGTATGCAGTGAACCCAAGTGGTTGTTTTTAAGAGCTGTTTTCCTTTATATGTGTGACAACCTAGAGAAGAAGGTCTGTGCCATTCAACCGTTCTTACTTACTGAGCACTATATTGTTACAAAAGCACTGGTGAGAAAGCTGCATCAATTTTTGCAGCCACACGTCTTTTTGCTTTAGGGTATCAGCAGTGTAGTTGGGTTGTCACGGTCCCTGGATGAATTATTCAAGCTCTTGACATCAGAGATTTCTGCTAGCGGATTGGCTGGTGCTGGGATAATAAAATCTTTCCACAGAAAAACAGTGGAGAAGGATGATGGCAGTGAGACCAGCAGAGCTGCTGCTTCCAATACAGCTGGCTTTGTCTGGCTGTTGCAGCTCGGCAAGAGCATATAAGGATGTTTTTAAGGTTTGTCTTCATGGGAATTCTCTGATAAGAGATGGTGGAGGTATTTTTGTAAGAGGCCTGCATTTCCAGTGAGGGAAAGAAATCGGATCATTGTTGAAAAATTACTTCTGGCTGTATTCTAAAGAAACGCAGCACGTGAGAGAGGGGTAGAAGCTGCAGCAGCATCCACAGCAGCAGCAGCAGCAGTGCCTATGGCTCTCTGTAAAGGTGCTGGTGGCAGAAATGTTCCGTCATTGAATGTGCTTCCTGAATTCTTTCAGTGCCAGCAGGGTAAGTGGTGCGAATACAGAGCTGACGGTCCTTGCGAGGGGGGAGAGCGTAAGGAACTGCGTGACACACACGTCTTGTGGGTATAGATAAGCAGTACCTGTGCTGAGAATTTAGTCAATGAAATTAACACGATTGCTTCCAGGTAAATTTGTACAAAGCATATTTACAATGGAATTTTTAAAATCAATGCACAGCTTGTGTTATGTTCAGACATAGATTTTACAGTGGTACAATCTTCCTTTTAAGCCTAATAAATGCTAGAACCAAGGAAACTTTATTGCTTAGTAGTTTCAGTTGAGCTCGTAAAGAATGTATTGCTCACATAATTTCTCTTGGAACAGGTTATGTAGAAAGGCTATTTCTGCTGTTCGTTAATATGACTGAAACTGTCCATGTCTTCTGCTGGTAAGGTGTCTTTTTAGCAGCTGGAAGCTGGTTCTTTGATTTCTGGTTTTTGTCAGAAGGCTGTTTCTTAAATAATCAAGATGCACTGGAATGACAAATTATGGAATCATTTTCATTCATTTCTTTGATGAGAAGTTTGACATCTGAAGGCCTGGTTTATTTCTTTTGGCATGCCCTTGTTGTATCAGAGTTGCTGGGGAGTTTTTTAAGTTACAGAGGTGTGAATAGAGGCAGAACTGGACTAATTCTATGTGTACTTGATCTCTATCCCTACACCTATTCAGACACAACCCAATACAAGTGTGCAAGTACTTCCGTGGAAATTTATTTGGCTGCCTTTATATGTAGTTTCAGAGCACAGCTGACGTTTACTGTGTGTCAAAAGGAAAGCCTCTTGTTCATGGTTAGGAACCATGCAGTGAGAAGTCTGTTTTTCAGAATGTAGAAACAGTTTTCGCATACAAAGTCAAGACACCTTCCTGCCAAAAATAGTCAGTGTGGAATGAAGCATGGTGCAGTATCTTAGTGATATTTTTCATAACTTGCCCATGAGTGCAACAAGTAGATTCTGAGAATGTAAGACATTTTTAAAACTTATGTAAGGCTGCCTGCCCAATGGTATAAAAGGAAAATAAAGGACGTGAAATTACTTTCTTAGGCATAAAGTGTGACAGTCTAGCAATCGATTCTGGACAGTGTAGGTATCTTTTCTTCCTCTGGTATTTCTTATATGTGAGGTAGTATTTATATATAGAGAAAATATCCCTGAATTATAATGCACAGACACTTTTTGGGAACTTGTATATGGTCAGGGAACTATCACTGTCCCACTGAAGATAACATTTTGACCTATGAATTTTGTGTGGTGATTTCTATATTTATGTACCCTCATTGTGAAGCAGCATTGCATGAGTGTAAATCAGGGAGCTTATTGTTAGTAATGCAACAAGCTTAGAAGTTATCTGTTCCTGACCTTTAATGGGTATTAAGGAATATTCCATTTTAATTTTACAGATGTGGAATAGGAAAAATGCTATTCAGTGCTGCACAAGTCACTGGCAAATGCAGTAGTTAAAATTAGATACTCCGTCTGTAGATTTTGGGATATGCACATATTCTTATGAAAAGTAAATATTTAACAGCAATTGTATTTATTTGAATTTTCTTTTGGGAAATGAAGGTGCTCATTCAGAACTGATGATGGTAATAACATGATTTGGTTTTCCATGAAATAGATATTTCCTCTTATTTTTGAAAGAAAAATCTCTGTCATAAATACTTTAATATCTCTGTTCTGAAATTACTCCATGTGTCAAAACTGATTACCCACAAGGAAGGGGCAGGACTTTGTGGATTGCTTAGAGTGCTGCCATACTCTTCCCTCCACCACTGTGACCCTTGCTGCTGAAGCTGGAGGAGCTCATTTGGGAGCTATTTTTATCTGTGCATCTGGCAGCTGTCCCGCAGGAACGATCTGACAGTCAGGGAAGTTCACTATAAATCAGCCAAGTGCTTTGAGACAGGACTAAGGGAGGTGGTAAGTAGTGGTGTAGAAACTGCCTGGACTAGTTAATGGCTCCTTCCTGGTAGGATCTCCCAGAGGACAGATAAGTTCGATAATGCAATTTCAAATCTTTAATTCAACATTCTAAACATTTTCAGATACACACGCTAAGAGTATTTTTTCTAAGTCCCTAGCTGACTTTCTACCTAAAAGCAGCTTGGCTGTCAGAGACGTGGATTCTAGTTAAAAAGCGTAGAGAAGCTCTAGGTGCTCGGACCTTAGGTAAGTATAGCATGGACTTAAAACTCGTATTTATCTTGACATTCAGATTTTAAATGGTGTCTTTCGTGTCATTGACTTGTTAAGACTTGAACTTCGTCGTGAAACTCTTCAAACAGTCAACTACCAGAACATTATTGTAATAATATGAAGTATTTGTTATGAGTATTTAGAGGCAAAATTGACTGTCTCAATAAAATATAGAGTTATTTCTGGCAAGTGCAGAATGCATTTGTTGTCAGAAGGGAATTTTACTCTTCTGTCATGTAAATCTTAAAGTATCCAGTGATGTCTAATCAAACTGATTTCCTTTTATTCTCAGATGAGCAAGAGTCAGTGCAGAAACGGACTTTCACAAAATGGATCAATACTCATCTGGCTAAGGTAACACATGGGTTTGAAACTTACTTTTTTTTAAAATCAAGCCTTTTAATCTATGCCTGTACAGCCCTGGAGTATAGAATATGTCAGCTTTCTCTGAGCAGTATTTCATAAAGTTAAAAAAGGATCCTCATCATCTGTACACCGTTGAGGATGAATCTCAGCATGGTAGTGGTCGCCTGCAGAAGTGCGAGTGGTGTCCGGAGGCAACCACCCAGCTTCTTTGGCCAGAACTGAAGGACAGCACAGTACCTGCTTTTTCAGCCAGAGGAAATGTCTGAAACTGATTTCTATGGAATAGAAATATTAGACTTATTGCACACAATATATTAAAATAAAACCTAAGTCATGTCTGTAGTTCAATAGAGGCATACTGAGCTGGTTACAGACATAAATAGTGCTTCAGGAATCCAGTGCCGAATTAATTATCTGATGCATTGTGGGATTTGTCATGAAACTATTGTTGCTTCTTCTTAACAAAACTTAAAACTCCTCTTTTTGCCTTTAGAAGGGTAAAGACTGTGATTTATACACAGTTTTGAAAGTATTAAGCTACAATTGGTACCAACTTTATCTGAAAACATAAGCAGTGAGATTCAATTTGGCATTTCCTGAGGTTTTCACACAATGCAGCTCTAACCATAATTATCAATTAGTCCAACAAATTAAAATTTTAAACTCCAGAGAAGCCTTTTGAAATGTGTATTTTTAATCCTGAAGATGAATGATCATTAAAATTGAGGAAAGAATATCTGTAACAGCACTGTTTTCGCTTTTGTGGAAGGAATTGGCTAATAATACCCTCAAAAATGAGCCAAGCAAAGCAGGAAGCCCGTATAATGCTGTATCATGTGATTTGATCTAATGAGACAGTATGGTAGAGCAGCAGCATTTATTTGCATTGCTGAGGAATGTAATTGAAGAACTTACTATGAAATTGTAACAGTGTATCCACTGGCATTGTAAAATTCAAGTGCGAGAACAAAGTCATCTTCAGGATTTCTCGACAGTGGATTCTCACTGGAAATGAGGTCTGTCCCCATATTGTCTTTAAAATAATTTGGAAAAGCCTCCCATCCAGGAGATAAGCACTCTTTTTTTCTGTTTACTTCAACTGAAATTGAAAGGCATTCAGTGTTTGCTGAAGGATTAGCTATGTGGGCTGCAAATGAGTGTCAGAGGAGAAAAATAACTCTTATTTCGTGTTCATCTGTTTCTTAGTTGTATTGTGTCCTTAACAATAATCTGATAATTATGGACAAGTAGAACTATTAGGTAGGTTATCAATATCTTATTGTTAGGTATTACGAACGTGTGTGTGCACGTCATGACAATTTCCTAGTCTACAGACTAGTCCTTGGGAAGAGACAAAGTTGTGGTGGCAGCTACATTGAGAGATCTTGTTCTGGATTGGGATATGGGAATGTTTCCTGCTGTGCTAGTCCCTTTGGGCCATGAGGGCTCAGATGAACCTTTTGGCTTGCCTGATCTGGGTGTGTAGTTCTTTAATGGGTCTGATACTGTAAAGACTGATCAAATACATTCAATCCAGGCAGTTACGCAGCCGCAGCCCTGACTTTTAGCTACCTGAGGTACCTTTTAGTTACTTGTAGTAACTGGTTTACATTAATTCATACTTCAGCAGGAAAGTTGTTTCTGTGATACTTTTATTGATGGCTGTCAGCACGTTTGCCTCACTGCCTAAATCAGATGTATAGATTAGCTGGCTCTGCTTCCTGTTTCCACTGTTACACTGCCAAAGGAGAAGCACTGTTCATAGAAATTAAACTCAACAGAAGTGACCCATGCCATTCAAATTCCTAAGTTTTTAAAGCTTAAGCTTTTAAAATTGTGTTAGTTGCGTTTTTGGAAATATGTAAGTGGAAATATGTTTTTTGAGTTAATCACAACAGTAGGAAGTGCAGATGGGTCTCTGAAGTGCTCAGGATTTCCCTTGCACTCATATTCTGACTTGTAACTCAAAGTTTCAACATTTAGGCTATTTGAGTTTTGTAAAAGGTTGTTGTGGTTTTGATTGTTTCAAAAGAAGCTGGAGATCTGTAACATCTCCATTGTCAGTAAGCCTTTGAAAAGTAGTAAGGAAAAATCCTGGAAGAAGACCCACTTTTAGGCAGACTTGCCTGCATTCTGGTCTCATCTTTGGCCCAATAAAAAGTGGAGCATCTACTAGTCTGGTACCTAGCAAGGAACACTGTGAAGTGCTGGCCTCAAACTTACAGCAGAGAAACAGCAATACATGCTGCACCACTGTGGGGTAAGGGAGCTGGGAGTGAAGGACTGAAGCTGAGCCAGGGCATAAAGGGGTAGCTGGGGGGAAGGTGATTTGAATTTTGCTTTTGTGTCTCACCATTGATCCAGAAAAACTGTGCTGAGTTTGACTCAGTATATGCATTCAAAATTAACACTAACTTCACTTCAGATTGTCTCTCTATCTCTTGGCTACTCTTGGAAAAATTGGGTTTCTTTCCTTTCATTGCCATTTTTGATAATCTCATAAAGTTATTAATGGAAAAAGTAATAGGAGGAAATAAGAGAAAACTGTAAACTATAATTAAGATTTCTGTAACTGTTAACACCATGGCTATCTAAAGAAATGTCTCATCATAAATGAGTTGGAGAGTTTTTGAAAAAAAAGTACTGCACCAAACCTCAAAAGCAGAAGAAATTAATGTTTTCTAAGCAAAGATTGATGGGGTTTCACTGTAGCAATTTGAAAGATATGTTTAGAGGTAGCAAAGGAAAGGAAACTCTACTAAGGTAGAGTTGTCCTCCTTATACTGTGTTGGTTGAGTAGAGCAAAGGAGGATCTAAAAAGGAGCAGTTTCTCACATTGTGAGGAGTAGTGATTTGAAAGAAATAGAAATACAGAAGTGATTTGATTATTTTAAGTAGGACCAAGAACAATTCATAGCTTGGGAACATAAAGCAGGATGTGATTGTTTGTCAGGGTTTGCTATGAGTAAAAGATTCTTCCCTGCTAATCTTTAAGATCTTAGTATGTGTTTTTCATCTAAAAAGTCGTGCTCTAATTGAAACAGAAACTAATTCAATAACTGAGGCTATCAAGTACGTTAAACCAATTATTTTTGGCTTTTTAACTGTAAAGTTAAGAATGGGTTTGAGAATATGGATACAAATAAATAAGAATGAGCAAAACAGGTAAATTAAATGAGACTGTTGCTGAAATTTCTTTGCCAAAAGGGTTTTCAGGCACTGGAATTGACTGCCTGTGAAAGTGGTTGATTCATGATCCCTGGAGGTATTTAGAAGAGGTGCAGATGTGGCACTTAGGGACATGGCTTACTGGTGGACGTCACTGTAAGGTTAATGGTTGGACTTGATTTTAAAGCTGTTTTCCAGCCTAAGTGGTTTTAGGATTCTATGCATTGAATTTTATGAAAGGCAATAGGAGACAGGTGCGAATTTTTTATTCTCTCTCACTCTTATGATAGAATGCTACCTTTTTAAAATTATGTTTGCTGTTTCAAAGATACATTTTTTCACAAGCAGAAGACAAGTAAAGGACTTGGCATCAACTAATTATGGGACAACTCAAAGAAAGGTGGAGGTAAAACAGCATTGGTGCAAGCTGTGCCCTCACCCAGAGGGGGTGAACAGAGAGGAAAGACTTGCAAGTGTGATAACTAGCAGGTAGTGTAATGCAGCTTCGTTTTGAGTGAGCTGTTAGCACGAGGCTGCATCTACCCCTCTGCTGTCTCCCTAACCCCAGCTGCCTCTGCTCTGTGATTCTGAGTTGTAATCTGGTGAGTCTCATCAACTGGAAATTATATGTTTTCTCTGCCAGCCACTTTCAGAAATTGGGTCACAGTCTATGAAGTGAATGTGATCTCTCTTCTGGCCCTCCTGTTGAATTTTTGTGCATCTGTGCAGTTCTGCTAATGATAAATGAGATACGCATGTGTAACAGGACAAGAAGTTTTCTGATTCCATATAATTTATTCTTATTTTTCTGTGGTTGTAGAACTGTCCTTCCTCATCTCAATCTCAGCTTCTAAGTTTAGATGTAATTTGAGTATGCTTCTAACTATCTTTTGAAGTATCTTTTCAAAGTCTAAATTTAAAATACAGAACAAATTTACACCATGTATTTCAAAAAGGAGGCATTACTTGCATTCAGAACAGCAATTGCTTAAATATTTCTCATTTCATTACCTATGCCAGTTTTTGAGGTAGGGGATTAGATGAGTAAAGAAGATGAAAACAATATCACTTTCTTGAACAGCAGAGGCATGTGATCTTTATTGCCTTTTTCATCTTTCGTGAAAGTTTGGGGGAATAGTAGTTTCAAAGCTTTGAAACACAGACTGTAAATTGGTTTAACCCAATCAAATAACGTTTTTTGTTCCCAGATGTAGGGGTAATTTTAGTACTTGTACTCACCAAAGTATTGCTGTAAACTCAATGATAGAGTGAACAACAAATACTTACTGAAAGAAATTACTATTAATTTTGTGTTTCCATTAAGAGGATGCATGCATTAAAAAACAAAAGCAGAGGATGGATATCAATTAAAAATAAAACTAAGAAAGGATTAATATTTTTTATTTTATTTATGCAATGTTTATATAATGCTGAATTATACCTGGGCATTAAACCTCATGCTAAAGCTTTTGAAACTGCAAAATTGTATCTTTTATAGCAAAGAAAGGAAGAGAAAGGAACAGGTATACCAAGACACAGAGCTCTGACACACAGTTCTGTCCATGATGTTAGCTTGTTCTTAAAACGTAACTTGGTCTTTCATGAACCTCATCAGTTTTCACCATTTAACTGGGTCTGATCCTTTTGGTCTTTTTCAAACGTGAAAATAGAGGCTTCCAATATCTTAGTCACTGACGCAGAAAAAAAATAAGCTACTGTCCACCTTGACTGCATGATGAGGAAAATCTGACTGGTAGATTTCTGCTTCAACAGTTACTATATGATTTAGCTAGTATTGCATGTAGCCTCTAATGTGAAACAGTGAATCCTAAATTAATTTGTGTGATGAAATTAATCGTGTAAAACTTAGGACTGAGTCCCTCAGTTTTAGTAATTAAAAAAGTCACTAACAGCAAGGAATATGAAAACCTGCATGCTTATGGATTTAGGAATTAAATTGTTTCAGAGGGGTGGTCCAGCTATTACAGAGTAATGGAAATTTCACATTGTCCTTGCTATTCTAACATATATTTTCTTGCAGAGACAAATTCAGTAGTTACACAGATTTGTTCCTGTTTGTGAATGTGGATAGATTTTCATACATCTTTTCAGCAGTTTTTGAAAGATTATTTGAAAATTAATGTAGCAAAAATAGTTTTCAATGTCTGCATTGGCATTCATTATGATGCAGATGCTGTTATTTGTATAGTATGATTTATTCATTAGAGAAGTTAAGTACAGGATGTGAGGATAAGATTCCTGTAGCAAAGATGCAAATGAGAAATTCAATGCAAGAAAAAGTGTAGGAATTAAAGTAAGGCTTAGCAAATACACGTTTATTCCATATCTGAAGTTTGGATTTTATAAAACTTATTTTACTTTGTGAGAGGAGGAATGTCTACAGATTGCAAGTCTATTCAAAATCTTTTTTTGAGGCTTGTCAGTGAAATATTTTTCTATATGTACCAATGTTCAATTCTTTAAGTCAGTCAGAATATTTCCTGGAAACTGCAGCAAATTAGACAAGTTGTAAGAGCAACAGGTTTTTGCAAAGCACTTCTTCCACAGTTCCCACTTACGATCAGTTCTAAATACAGTTAATTAATATTTAATATGATGAAAATCTAGTTTATAAACCTTGAAGATTTATTCTTATTTAATTCATATTCCTCCTACAGATCACATGAATTTGTTTGTACTGACTCCCTCCTTGGGACATGGATGTTCCTCGGTATCGTTGTCACTATAAACTACACTACTCTGATTGGATAAACTGCAATAAATGAGTCTTTAATAGAATTCATGCAAATCAGTACGTAGCAGATCATTAATCTTATTTCTTCCTTGAAGAAGCTTGCAAAAGAGCTTAATCAAATACTGAGACACCTGAAATCATAGTGTGCACCACCTGACAAGTTGTGGATTTAATGTCTCGCTATTCATTGAAGTATATTCTGAGTTCTGCCAAAGAATTTTGTTCAAGAAGTTTATAATTGACAGCTTTTCTTTAGTATTACAAGATAATTCTTTGCACGGGCTTTCCAACATTCAAAATATAGTGTATTAGGATCACTGCAGCTGATTGTATTGCTAGGGCTACACACTTACATGCAAAAAGCCAAAATCTGGAGTACATTCAACATTTTAAAATTGCAAAAATTTAAGTTAGTTTTCGTTCCCTGATTTTACCGATTTACAGCTAGTATTTTGGCAGTGCATTAAGGAACTAAGTGAATAGTTGTTAAGTCTGAGTCACTAAAATAAAAAGTTTTCAATATATTCTGACTGAATGTAGCTTAAAAAAAAACCCCAAACCTTTCTTCTCTGGAGGCTCATAAGTGATCGGTGTTCACCTTCATCTTTCACTTCATTTGACATTATATATGCATCCAAGGAGTAGGTATTTAACCATTCCAACAGATGATGTGTTAATATCAGTGGAGGGTCTGCTAGAAAACTTTTAAGTATCAGTAGTCCATATACAGTAAATAAGTATGTGTGAACTTCTCAGTATCAGGTAGTGTATGTATCAGCATGAGGAATAAGACTGATAGCCACGCTTGTGTAAAAGAGGAGTCTATTTTTCTATATATGCCACTAGAAATATAGCTCACTCCATATTTCTGAGAGTGTCTGAATTAATAATAGTAATAACAGGGTAAATTCTAAGCTTATGTGCCCAAAGTAGTTAAAAAAAAAAAAAAAAGGTGATTTATGAAACACAAAGAGAGTGTAACCTCCTTGTAACTAGGTGCTAACATCTTCAGGGTAGTGAAAAACTTTATATTAAGAAGTGTATTACTAGGAATACACAGTTTGGCAGTTTATACAATTAACTAATTTTCTGCATTAGAGCATTCTTTTACAGGAGATCTTGTGACACGGGTGTTGCATCTGCCTTCTGTTCCTGTTTTATTGGTTGTAAGATCCTGTTTTATTGGTTGTTCCTGTTTTTATTGGTTTAGCAGACATGGTGTGTGCTGCTGAATATTGGCAGTGTTTGTAATTATGCCACCTTCCAGCAACTAAAAGTACATTTCAGCCCGCTGAGTTAAGGACAATTGCTGTGATTCTCACACCTCAGAGCAGCAGGTCTTACCAGCTTTGGTGCTTAATGGTTTCTTTGCTGCTTCTCGTCTTACTCAGTGCTTTCTCTTCCGCTGTTTTTACCCAAACCAATGTTTGATTCAAGTAGAAAGTACTGTGGATGTTAATTTGCTTGAGATTTCACTCCCTTACCATAGTACCAAGCCTCAGTTGGGACATAAATCTAGATTTTGTAGCTTCTGTCAATACACTGGAGGGTGGTTCAGAGCAAGAGGTTGGCTTGGATGGTGAGAGGTTTTAACTACAGTGTGAAGCTATACACTGGAGAAACCAGAAGTGCTTCCCAGACTTGCTTTGCAGATGAACTCCAGATGACTTCTGGCTTCATGTTGGGATGAGACAAATTCTGACCCCTACCTCGATTTGTAAGTAAGGATGCCACAGCACACAAGCTAGAAGGGAGCTGTGTTATGCTCAAACAGGGTGTCTGACAAGCACATGATAGGCACCAGAATTACGGGGTGCTGTAAATCTCACTTACCCTTCAATCTAAATGTATCCTAAATTGCCCACTATAAGAAATCCACCTCTCTTCACTGCTGTAGAGTCAATTGCAAGAGACAAACCTCACTACTGGGGCGTTTGCATAGGTGGTGAGATTTTTTCAGGCCTTTACCTCCTGTTGGATTAGGTTGGCAGCTGCTATAATCCTCTTGTCTTTATGGCTAAATTATTTTAGCACATAATTCTTCATTATTTTGTCATGTGGTAATACTGATAAAACCAAAGCTGCTCCAAGCTTCAAATAGGAAATGATAACATAGAAGGTGAGGAAAATTAATTGCATTTATGTCAACTGCCTGTGATGCAAGACTGGGATAAATTAATCTCCAGTGACCCACTTGCTCCATTGATGTCTTTGGTGTTATATTACGGAAGAATATGATCCAAGGAAGAACTTTGTCTATTGCATTGCTAGGAAATAAAAAAGAACTATGACTAGATATACCCTCATAATGAGTTGTAGTGCTGCTTTATTTTATATACATGAGAAAATAGGCACTTCTATTAGTGTAACTATTAGAGCATGTCAAATCTCAGATGAAGTCTGCTCCCAGCCGAGTTGTTCTTTTTTCACTTTATGCCAGAATTATGTTTCATTGAAATACTAGTTTATCCAAGCTGAATTTTTTTTTTTATTTGGGGAGCCAGAATCTTTTGCTTTCTCCTGATTTGTTTTTGCATTTTTACCTTCTCAAGAGCAATGTTTCAGTTGTTAGATTCATTTTTTCAAATCTCTATTTCTACACAAAAAAGTAAGAGGTAAATTGTTGTAAAAGCACTTTTTTTAACAAGTGCCCCAAAAGTAAATTTTTAAACATTTATTAGTTTAAAGAGTTTTATACTCTCATTGTAATTTTAGTGAATTATCAGGTATTATTATTAGTGGCATTATTATCATCATCATTATTATTTTCATCATCATAAAGTATATGAATTCTCACAAGCTGATGGAAGCTGGAGGGTGCTTATTCTATTTTTCAGCTGGACCAAGTTTAAACTTTTTGTTTCTTAGAGTCATTTTGTGATCATTAAACTATTGACCAGCTGAGAGCAGTAGTTCCACAAACTGGGGTGTATTTAAGAATACAGAGTTTTATTATGTGACCTTGTTATTTAAAATTTCTGAAAGATCACCTGTTTACGTATTTTTGAGTATTGTCATTGTTGTTCTTGTGAATGTAGAGACATTTGGTAAGCAGTTTGTCTTAAGTAGGAGCCGACATAATGCTGACAGCACCGGAAGCCTGCAAGGCTGGAGGAGGGGAAAGAAAATAGAGCAACTCAGTGTAAGAACTGTCAGCTCTGAGAAAGTGGCAGCATCGCTCAACCTGCTACACCACTCTAGGGATCTTCCCTTCATACACCTCCTCCTATTGCTCAGACTGAGAGAGTGAAATTTCTGTGAAACACTTAACACTAGGGAAAATAATCTGATGGATTGAAATGTGACTATAATAGTTCATCCCTGAATTGTGCGTATGTTATAGAACCAGATGCAGCTGTTGATGTGTTCCTCTGCTTGTTTCAGGGACCAGGAGGTTTTTTCTTTGTATCATCAGTGGCAGAAATCCACAGTGTGTTACAGTCCTGTGCCAGAAATGTTAAGTAAACTGTGTGGTGGAAAAGCAGTGGTTAAAGGATATGTTGATATTATACATTGTAAAACACAAAGAAGGGGACCAGCCACTCTCTTTGGGTTTCTGTTCAAAAGGCATAGAATTAGGATGTAATACTGGTGAGCCTTTATAATATCTGAATCCTTCTCCCTTTTCAGCGCAATCCTCCCATGCTGGTGAATGACCTGTTTGAAGATATCAAAGATGGGGTAATGCTAATTGCTCTTTTGGAGGTTCTTTCAGGGCAAAAGCTGGTAAGAACTTTCTTCCTTCTAAATATGCAAGATAGTTGCGTAACTTCTGTGGGATACAATTTTCTAATAAGTTTCTGTATTTCAATACTGTAAAAAAACTTGCTCCTGCATAGGAAACTAAGTTTTTCACTGAGTGGATTATCTGATTACAAAGCATTATTACAGATTATTACAGGCATGCTTGATTGTATGCATTTTATATTAATTTTGCCATGTAGTTTATAAAAATTTCTTATTTGTATTAGTCTTTGCAGTTTGTCTGGGTTTTGCTGCTATGATACAATCAAGGTCTAAACTGCAAGTTACTTCTATGCGTCTTGAAAAAATTAGTCATTTCTTGTTAAATTTGTGGCTTTGCCTCAAAAAATCTCTTACAAGCTCCTCAAATTTCATGGGGGCTTTTATCCATTTGCCTTGACAGCTGCTCTGCTACTGTGAAGAACCTTAAATGATGCCAAATGGCTTTTTCACAGCCAAGTTGTGTACAGAGGGGACGGTGTGCACACAGCAAATAGGCTGTCTCTTGGCAGGCAGGCTAGTTTTGTGCATGGAGGAGGAAAACGAAAGGATTTTAGGCCAAGGGCTCTGACTTTTCCCAAAGCAGCTCGCAGATCAGGTGGCGGCGTCTGAAGGAGCAGTGCAACTGTCTGTTGTTCAGCTGGCTCCAGGGCTCAGGTGTTACAGGCTCCCTCACATGCAGGCAGTTTGCAAGTGCTCTTCTTTTCACATTTCACCTCTGTTTTGATTGCAGGTGGACCCCAAAATTAGGTAGTAAATCAAACTGCAAAAGCGGTTTTGCTGTGAAATGGGATAAAGCTGTACTTCCCGATGTGTTTCTGCTCCATTGAAATATATCCATTTCAGTCTCTGTTAGTCTAAGACAGAAAGCCTCCCTCTTGTGGCAAACCAGAAGTAGTAAAACAGGAAAAGAATTTTAATGACGGCACCTGTTACAGTGAAATTCACTGGATTTTATCCTGCCTGTATTAATTAGAGAAAGACAAGAGGTATTCCAAAACTAGAATAGTGTCTGGTGAACTTAAAGGTTATGTATGCCAGCATATGATATCCTGTAGTAACTGCAAGAGGGATTCAGAATTTATAGTAAGCCTTTGTTAAATCCATTTGTAACATCGTGAATGGGAATTTAAATTATAATCGTTGCACATTTACATTACAATATAAAATTCCGTGGGGAATTTGATTCCACTGTAGAGTGTTAGAAACCTAGCATATGTTCTTGATCATACTGAAAGAATTCTGTCTTTTTTTGGCCTGCGTGTCTAAAGTTCAACAAAATTCATTGTTCAGTGGGAATTTAGCTGAGATTTTAATTGCAAGTAAGGTATTGGAGAGATGGGATGAAAATTCTTAGGTAAAATGTCTTCCCTGCAGACTGATTTTTAAAAATAACAGCCACTTTGACTTACACATTGCAGGCAAAAATATGTCACTGAGAGAATGTTGTCTTCTCTCAAATGCATATATATATATACACACACACATATATATACACATATGTATGTGTTTGCATGTGTACAGAAATAGTAGCAGTTATTTTACATAAGAAAAACAGTTCTCTGATTTAATGACGTTTATGGACTGAAGCCAACAGCTTGCATCCTGAGATTTTTAAGACATATGTGACTTTTTTATAATGGAATTATCGCAGTTGTGTCCCCTGTATATGTCAGTCCTCTCTGTGATCTATATGCAAAGATACAATTCAACAATTTAACTGTTCCAAGGAGCTTTTTTATATAGGCATTCACAATAATCTGGAACTTCATTTTTTGAATAAAATTGGCATAAATCTAATTGAACTTTAATCTGTTCTTTCTCTTTAAGCCTTGTGAGCAGGGACGTCAGCTGAAGAGAATTCACTGGGTTGCCAACATTGGCACAGCTCTTAAGTTTCTAGAAGGTAGACGGGTAGGTATGGTAGCACTTAGCCCTGGTTTTGCTTTTTTTTTCTTTGTCTCCATAAGGATGTGATTTGTATCCACCCATCTGTTTTTATTCTCCAAAATCTGAGCTATGTATGCAGTCTTCGGTTTCTAGACAGTGCCTGAAAGCTGCTTTAAAGTAAAAATTATACAGTCCAACACTAATATGTGGCAATGCATAGGGTGAAACTTGTGGTTTGTTTTTTTTTTTTTTGATTAACAATGGATCACCTTGGAAGATTTCCTTTTGTTTTTTTTTTATAAATGTGCTCTTTGGCTCCTCATGATCTCTACTTCCCTCTTGCTGTTCTCAGCAAAGAATGAACTTTAGTTCAGGAGAGACATTAATTTATAATTAAAAAATAGATTTCTGGTCTTCACTAGCTTTTAAATGCAAAAATCTACTCCCTGAAATTATGGATGTGAAAATATAGGGCAAGGTGACCCCATATTAGCTTGCCAGGACTTCAGACTAATTCCTGGGTTTATTCTGGTCCAGTCAGTGCTGTGGCTGTTTTAGAAAAGAAAAAAAAATTAAATTGAACAAAAGAAGAAAACTTAAAAACTCATTTTGATCTAGGTATGAATATCATATAAAAGCAATGTATTTCTACCCTTTTTCCTGACTTCTTTCTGTACTGTAATGACTCAGATCTGGATTTTTTCCATTAGATTATAGGTATTTTTTCCCCCTAATTTCTGCATTTTGGTTCAGTTTTTCTCAATGCAGATGTTACACCTGATGAATTTTATGTCTCCACAATTCAGTACACTGGGAGTTGTTGGATTTTGGCAATCTTTACGTCTCCTGGACTCCTTAACATCTAAACCTAATTGCATTTATGTTATATGGGAAACAATCCCTTATAAATTAAGATGCCCATAAAAATAAATCTGAAAGAGAACTTTTTAAAATTGAAAATATGTAACCAAAGCAAAGACAAATATATTCCTGGAATTCCGCTTTAGCTCACAATTTCTCTATTTGAGGAAGTATAGTTTGTTAATGTAAACCATATCATATGGAGCCTGAGGGGGGAAGCTCAGGTACAGACAGAGCTGTTCCCTGGTGAGACCTCTGTAACCTAAGACAAGGCTGGGGAGAAGAGGAAAACACCCACACTTCCCCAGTTTACGTGTTACAGCGTGGTGGGTGACCCAGCTTAGGTCCCAGAAATACTATAGCAGTGCAGCTGGGACACTGACCCTCCAAGGGTCCACAGATTGCCAGAGCGCTGTGTTTTTCCTTCTGAAATCTCAGTATCTTTGTCCAGACTTGTCTTAAGTTCCTTTGTAAGTACGTTGTATAATATGCCAGATTTTCTTCCCCAGGGAGCTGGAAATATGCAGGGTGTCAGGTGTATCAGGGTGGTCTATAGCTGTGTTCCATAAGCTGAGTCTAACCTAAGGGATGCATCTATCCAGTCTGTCACCCTTCTCCTCCCAGAGGAGGTGGGGATACTGTTCAGACAATAAATGCTTCTTCAGCAGCTGAATGTCATCCCTGGGCTGTACTCAAAGAGCAACAAATGCAGACAGGATCTCCTTCCTCTATGGGCTCTCCCATAAAAAAACAACTTATTACACATTTAATCAACTTACTATTTTCACTGTCCAAAGAGACTTGTGCTAATACTCCTGTTACACTACAAACTGCAGCTCTCAATTAACAGATAGTATTCTGGACAAAATTGGTTTTCTCATGGTTCTGAAAAGTTTATTTTTAGTTTTAGATCCATCTTAATGGTGTATAAGATAAAGGTAACTCAATAAGTACACTAGATAGACTATGCTTCTGTGAACAGTGGCCTGACTAGAAGCATTAGCTGAGTCCCTGTAAATCTTTTGATTTGTAATAGATACTAAAATAACCTCACTTTCTAGAAAAAGAAAAGCTTTTGTTGGAATTGGTCTAGCTGAGAGAATGAAGTACATTTTTTTTAAGATAGGGAACAGAAAATTTTCCTTATTCGCTGGTAGAGAAACTAGTAATGTCAAATTTCATAGAGTTTTGTTGATGTCTTGGTGGAGAGGATTGAAAATGTAACCTATGGGGACTTCTGCTCTGCCTCTTCCAAAGCAGCCTATGCAGATTTAATTCTGAAAAACACTTAGAGGCCTGGACAACAATGTTTTGTTTGCTCTTGACATTGTCTAGTGGTTTTCCAGTTGCTGATTGAGAGAAATACAGTCTTTTCTCTGTTTTGGAGAGGCGAATGAGGTCACTTGAAGTCATTCTCCAGCTTTTCTTTAGACTGTTCACCAAGGTTTTTCCACAACCTTTGTCCTTGGACAAGCTTGTAGTGCATGGGCACTTCAGCAGTCATTCATATGTTTATCATGATTGATGTCCCACTCTTAGTTTTTCCAAGGAAATAAGTACTAATGTAGTTGCTGATTTTCCAATACTACTTTTTAAAATTTCCTTGAGCAATATCTACATCTAGTTTCTTTATCATATCTTCCCCTCTTTATTTCCTTCTATCTTATGAACTTATTTTAGGGTGATATTTTATTCAGACTATAGATTAGCAGTTGAGAGTTAATAGTCATGAAGTCTGTTCCCATTTCTATTGAAAAACCTAATTTGACCTTGGACAACTAATTTTTTCCCACTCTGTTTTTAAAAGAGCTATTGTTAGTTCTTATCTTGCAAAGGGGCCTTAATCAGTGGTTGTGATATCCTTTACAATAAAATGCTCTTTGCAGGAGAACTGTGGCATTCTTCTTTTCCCTTTTCTTTCTTTCATGCTTTTTCCACCCCTTTCCTTTTTATATTTTTATTTTTAAACTCACTTTTCTCTTTTCATTACACATGGGTTAGAACTATATCAAGGAATCCCTGCATAATTTAAAATCTGTTGCAGAGTATTTCAGTTGCTCTCCTGATTAAATTGTATTGTAAGATATGCAAAAAATGTGCTTTCTTTGCATTATAAAATTAGATGCATTTACCTAATAATTCAAAATTTATTTTTGTATCATATTTTTCCTTTTGCTTTTCACGCTAGTCCGTATACAGAGGATCTCCGGTTTGTACAGTGTTTCTATCTTAATTTTTATTTTTTTTTTCTGGTTGAAATTATTTTTCCTGCAAATAGTAGCATGGATTGGTCTTAGAAGTTTTCCATTACTTGCAGAACTTTTCTAAATGTGAAATTATACTTGTCTAAATGTGAAATTGCACTATTCAGTGTTCGGGGTTTTTTTAATTGAGAAACTTGTTTTGCAGAAATGCATTTCAAATATAAAACCTATTTGAAATGCATTTCATAATTGCTATTCTTTATGTGTGATAGTAACACGTTTTCTTTTCTATGCAGATTAAGCTTGTCAACATAAACTCAACTGATATTGCTGATGGCAGGCCTTCTATTGTGCTCGGCTTAGTTTGGACCATAATTTTATATTTTCAGGTACTACATGTTTTACACTTCAGAGTTGCTTGCTCAAACAATGGTTCAGATCATCACTTTATATGAACTGGTGTAGTTCCAGTCTTTCACTGTAGCTAAGTCACTTTGTAATTCCTGAATAAAGCAATAGTTGATGGTAGGGATGCTTCACATTGAGTAAAATTAGATACTGTTCTGTGGAGCAAATTGGTCTTTGCCTAGAGCGGAGTTCCTTCGTCACTGAAACATATTCTTCTGCTTTCTCTAAAGAATACAACGTAGCAAAAGAAGAAAATAATAGCATTGTGGATTCTTGTTACAAGTATCTTTAGCAATCACAGCGGTGACTGTGCTGTATGTTTCACTCCAGTGCACTGGGTATCAGTCAGTAATTATTCTCAAACCATACATGTAAACATGATTCACTGGTGACTTCACTGGAAGATGCAGATATTTGCAAGGATATAATTTAGCTGTGAATGATGTAGATTGAGAAAGGGTTGAATTTGTAGAGGAGAGAGCACTTACATTCTGTTGAAGTTAGGTGGGAGGAAAAACTGGCTTCTAAATCCTGACCATATGAGTTAACAAAATGAGTCACTGTTCAACACTTAAAATAATAACTAATTTTATTGCTCTTCTTTATGGAGTTCTTTGGCTCCCTTGTAATGTCTCAGGGATGCTGTTCTCCTCAGCACCAACCACTGTGATGCCTCAATAGTTCAGAATTCATCAGAATAAAAGTTAGTCAGAATGATGTTAACATTTTAATTTATAGCTCATTGAGATGAACTGAGAAAATGATGCTTCTCAGACTTACTGAAACTCTAGTTCTCTGCGTCAGTTTTATTTCATCATTTTTTGACCTTTTCTATAGTTGTCACAGGCAGATACGTAATTTTAACATGATTGAAAGCAGAAATGCATGAGAGCTGTGGTTCTCATTCTGGCAGAGTCATTCCGCCATGTGACAAAATTTTGGATTTTAAGAGGACAGCATAAAAAGTCTTGTAACATCCTCTGGTTATAGCTTTGTCATGTTAAAGTACCAGATTTTTAGTCAAATTAATGTTCTTAAAAGAATCAAGTTAATGATTTTCATTTGATGAAAGGCATAATTACTGTCCTACACCCTCAACAAGCACTATTAATGCACTTTGCCTGCAGTACATTCACTCTTTCTTCACAAGGTACCTCTAAGCAAAAACACAATTGAATTTATGCCAGAGCAGTACAACAGGAAGTAAAAAAACTATGCAGATGAGATCATTGAGGTCACTGCCACTCTTTAATTGAATGAGTCTCCTCTGAAATTAGTGGACTGTTTTATAATCTGAACTCAAACTACATGTAAGCCATTGTCTCCTATTTTGGTGATAATTTGTCATAATAGATAACATGACACACTTGCATATTGTTCTAACTGTAGAGTGTCAAGTCAATGATGTTTAGATGCCTAGTGCTTCTGAATTTAAGGCCATCACCTGGGGACATACATTAGCGTTTTTAAAGCTCCTTTAATGTATATTTGAATAAAACACAGTTAATCATAGCTTCTGCCCTGCTTTATTTTGGACAGTTGTATTGAGAAATTATTACAGAAACTGGTGTGAATTAAGAAGATTATCTACAAAGAGTCCATTGACATTTTTTTCCCTGCAGATTGAAGAGCTTACCAGCAACCTCCCACAGCTGCAGCCCTTGTCTAGCAGTGCTTCTTCTGTGGAAAGTGTTGTCAGTTCAGAAACTGCAAGTCCCCCAAGCAAACGGAAGGTGGTAACCAAGGTCCAAGGAAGCGCCAGGAAGGCTTTGTTAAAATGGTTACAGTACACAGCAGCAAAGTGAGTAACCTACAGATGAACTGATTTTATATTTTAAGTGCAAGCTTTTTGTTCAGATTCTGAGCTCTCTCAGACAGGAATCATCCTTTTGCTCTGTATTTTTACAGTACCTTCCAATGTATATAATTATATAGCCCCTCATCATGTTCTTTTTGACGACTGAGGCTGAACCATACAACAATCAAGTAATAAGTAGTGATTTACATTAATTTTGCATGCAATCATATTTTATAGTTTCTGACAAATGAATGGGATTATCTCTGAGAGAATGAAGAGCTGAAAGGGGAATTAGATGTCTGAATGACAGTGTATTAGTCCTGCTGCCAAAACACTCGATGTGACACTGCCAGTACCACACTGATTAAGCATTCCTCAGTGAAAGCTTGTAGGAACACAAAATTCTGGCACTTGCTGTTGAAAGGCAAGTGATGAAAAGTTATGTATATCCTTCTGCAGTTCTTTGATACAATGGAAATATTATTACATAAATTGCCCTGAATCTTCATTCTTCTTAATCCAAGTTATTTTGGAGTTATTTCTTGCTATGTCTCGTTAACTTAAGAATTTTCTCCTTTATTCTGTAAGATTATCCCATGCTGTTTCACATTTCAAAAAGGCATTAACCCCCCCCCCAATAAATTAGGTCAAAGATACTATAGTAGTTTGATAGCTTCCAAAATAAGAAAATACAAATGAGAGGTGTAAAATATCATGGATTTATTTCCTTCAATTAAAGAATCACTGCTATTTGAAGACATCAATTGTGCAAAGTATAGAGGGGAAATGGTCAGTTATTGAATAGTGCCTCAGAAAAAAGAAATGTAATTGCAAAGATTCAGGCATTATCCATAGGTAGAATACAGTAATTTACAGTGTGGTGCAGTCTAATTTTAATTTCTTCCTTTGCACTGTTGTTGGTAAGATACCGGCAACAGAAAGTGATCAGCTTCTATTTCCAGACATGCAAACAAACAAAATGCAAATAGATTCATAAATTAAACTGTCAGTTTTATTGGGAAGAGTAGATAAAATGTGTTGAAAGAAGCCTAGTGATACCTAGTGGCACACTTCACCTAGGCCTGTTTCACATTGTAGTTTGCAAGGGCTACTTAAAGTCAGTGAAAGTGTTTCACCGATCACAGTGAGATTTAAATGGAGCTTCGCTCAGTTACTGTTGCTTGAACCTCCCAATGGCAAGACTACCTTAGTGTCTTAGTGAGCTGCTTGCTCAAAGTTAAAAACAGTCTTGCTGTCTGTGGACCCCCATACCTTTCAGAATTGCAGGTAAAAGAAGCAGTGATTCAAAAGTGTGATTCAGTTCTGATTTCTTTCTTATTGTATATTGCTGTTTCTGGATCATTTGTGTTTATTTTTTAGTGGACATATTAAGTGTTCTGGGTATATGAAATTATAGCATCATTCATGCTTGTGATAAGAACATAGAGAAATTTGTGTGTTATAGTTTCCCCTAAACAGCAGTGATGTCACTGTTCATGCTATCACTTTAAAAAATAACAGGTTAGTGCAGGTTTTTTGGTGTTTTATTTATGTGATACTGATGTACCTAATTGAACTGCAGCAGTTTTAATGGAGTGAGATTTTTAGGGAGGGAGAGAATGGTGAATGGAAGTGTGTACATTCACAGAGAACTTTGAGAACTTTGGTGCACTTCATTGCTCGGTGCTTCATGGCTTATTGCCACTAGCAAGCCCACTGGAGACAAATACATCATGTATATGATAAAAAAACACTTGGATCTTCATAGGCAGAAATGAATTTATGCAGTGGATGGATGGAGCTGTATTTGACCTGATTTAGCATTACAGGAACAAGTGGTTTAGGTTTAATGATGGGTAACCACTGGGTGGAGCATTCATGTCTCCTCTCATCTATTTCATGTAGTCTTGATGTTTTTAGTAACTTCTTTCCCTTTCATATTCTTTAGGCAAGTTGGAATTGAAATCAAAGATTTTGGACAAAGTTGGAGGAGTGGTGTTGCATTTCATTCTGTTATTCATGCTATCCGGCCAGATTTAGTGGACATGGAGAAAGTGAGGGGAAGGTCAAACAGAGAAAACCTGGAAGAAGCCTTCACAATTGCAGAAGTAGAACTAGGAATTCCAAGGCTCCTTGATCCAGAAGGTACTTAATGTGTAGTTGAAAAAATTTGAACTACTTGCATGGCTGAAGTCAGATGTGCTAATTCATCGTGTTTAGACATTTAAGCAGCATTTTGTGCTATTCAGCTAAAAATTTAATTTTCCGTGTTTTATACTTGTCTAGATGTGGATGTTGAAAAACCAGATGAAAAGTCTGTCATGACCTACGTAGCCCAGTTTTTGAAGTACTATCCTGATCCTCATCATACAGTGACTGATGTGCCGGAGAATGATGTAAGTTTCTCTTGCATAACTTTAAGAAACAGTTTATAATGAAAGGGGGCTTTATAAATACATTTTAAATTTTTCTTATAGTTTATTAATTTCCTTTCGATGAGCAGTTCAACTGACAAGCAAGCACAATAAGAAAAGTGGGAACGGTTAGCTGAGAATAAAGGAACAAGTGTTGCAGATGTTTAGTAGGTGGAGAAAATAAAATGGTGATCCTGCAGATATTTTCGTCTTTTCAGGTGTAGTAGGAGCAAAAAATAACACAATCAGTTATTGTAGATAGTAGCAAACCAGTGGATCCTAAAGTTCCTTAACAGATTGTTAAGCATAACACCAATGAGATTGCAATAATTTGTTACCTGAAGCAATGTGTCATTTATGTTTCTATCACGCTGGGTTTCTGGACAAGAACAAGAATGGTCCAGGATATTGCTTAAGTACAGCCTTTGGGCTTTTATGCCTGAGAGGCATTTACAATTTTGACACGTGTTCCTTTCTATTTCACACTGATGTTTAACTGTTTGCTCTAAGGAATTGTTTTCAATAATGTTTTTTCCTTGGAATTTGATTTATGTATGCTCTAGTGCATTGGCTTTGTGCTGGAATGACTATACTCAGCAATGCCAAGTTATCATAACTCACTTCCTAGTCCTGATTTGCTTTCTTCATGGCAAACACAGGAAGCACTGCTGAGACAATCTGCTCAGCCCCAGCAAGAGAGAAAGAAGAAGTATTTTTTGTCTGTGTTTCTCTGCATTCCCTACAGAGGTAGAAAAGAGCTTTGAAATGAGTGAGTCTCCTTCCTTATGGCTGTGTGAGGCTAAGGTAGCTGTAGCTTTGCTGTTTGACTCCAGTGCCTGAGCACTGGAACTTACAATTTTCCTTCCTGCAGCATTAATCTGAGGACATACTTGTGCCAGTGTCTCAGCATCCCACTGAGCGGTGGGGCTGCTGAGTGAGCACTGAAGCCTCGTGCTGTGGCCTTTTCAGGCTAAGTCAGTCCTGCCATCCCCGTACCGTGGCACACAGAGCAGCTTCTGCTGCCAACAGCCTTGGCCAGGCCTTCTGCCTGTGCTGGGGTTGGGTTTTGAGGAACAACCTCGCCACCCTCCCCTGAGCTTTATGCAGAGATGATGCAGGAGAATGCAGGGTTCAGCCGTTCCATGCTCTGCCTCTGTCTCTGGCTGTACCCACAGAGATGCTAGCACACAAGTTATGAAAGGGCAATTAATGAGTTGCATCCAGAATTCCAAGTGAATTACTAGGAAGCAGAACAACACAAATCAATTTGACATGCTAACGTGCTGATTTCAGAACCCCTTCTTCTTCTTATATATCACTAAGATATTCCAGTAGCAATCCACATAAATTTTGGTAGAAGTGCTGACCCCTTGCATGCATATCACACTGCAGAAACCAGTAAGGCTCAGACTTTGAGAAAAAAGTAAGAATTTGACATTGCACTAAATTTCTAATGTCATCATTGTTTGTTTCCTGGAGGAAGAACTGTATTCCTTTTTACTGTCCTGGAGCATCCATGTTCATCTTTACATTATTTGGTTAGTTTAGTTACTTAGGACAGGATTCACCTTTAAAATCTAAAAACTTACAACACTCCACCTGTAGTCAGCAAGAGATAGACACTTTCCCAGATGGCATCTTTCTTAAGACGGTGTCCTAAACAAACTGTCTTCTGGAAGGCTGTGTTGCAGAGCATTTCAACAGAGTTAAAACAGATTAATCTATCCCTTAGGTAATGATACATAAAATTTAGTTGGCAGTTGATTAAAAAGTTTTTTTTGTTTTAATGACCAGTGTAATCCCCCTATTTTTAGCCTTTCTGTCTTTCTCTTGAAGTATAGTCTAAAGACATATTTATCAAACAATCCAGGTACCTGGGAGAGATAACCTTGCAAGACTCTTGTCCCCTGAACTCCTAGAGTAATCCTAATTTCTTGTTTAAAGATATATTTTACCTGACATGTGTTAAGTGCCTGCTGTAGAATAAGTTGGACAGTAGATGCTAGATACGACTGGTTTTATCTGTCTTGCCTAAAGAACTGAAAAGGGACTATCTCAGTTGCAGATGCCTACATTTAGTCAGAAGAATCCTATTTCAGACTGAACTTTGGGTGAATTTTGGCACGGAGAGGGAGGGCCAGAGGAGATTTTTAACCCTCTTACCCCACCCTCCAGCCAACTCAGCTGCCACTGTGTTTCCTCAAGATGTGTTGTCCACACAAATTCCTGTTCATCTTCCCTCCTGACTCAATGCTCAGTTTATAAGGAATTTGCTTTGGAAGAAGTGAAGTAATGATTGAAGCTTATCCCTTATTTGTGGTCAGAGGGAACAGCTATCTACATGTGCATTTCTAGAATTAAAAGGGATCTAATATCTCATTCATGGACCAGCTATGAACAGACATGAACTTGTGTAGTCAACACATCTCAAAGAATCACAGTTACTCTAAGGTAAGTCATTATTTGGCCAGATAAAATAAATCATGTAGTGACTAGCAATCTGGAAATCAGATCTAATATGAAAACTACTTCACTAGATGTGATACAGACACGTGAACTTGATAATAGTTCTAAATACATCTTGTATTCCTACACCTGTGGCTCTTACTGTTCTCTCTGGACTTTCTGCCTGCTTTGCTTTATTTTATTTTATTTTGCTTCTTTTTTTTTTTCCTGCTTCTCGTTTTCCCATTTGTTTCATATTGCTAGGAACTTCAAGATATCCCAACTTTTGTCATTTCTTTTATGAAATTTAAGGTAAGGGTATATGCTCAGAATAATTGCTTGAATTGGACCTTTCATGGTTGTTATCTTTTTTCATCCTGCACTTATTTGACTTTAGATCTGGGGGGTTTTTTATGTACATGGGTTTGCTAACCTCAAGTTAATCTTTCCAGAAAAGCAATAGATTAACATGATGAATCTAGGTCCGCTCACTTACATGAGCTGATCCTAACAGCCTAATGCTTTATTTTGCAAATAACAGAAATATTGTAGTAAAGCAAGTCAACTTTCCTATAACAAATCTCAGCCTATGCTTTTGGTTTTCTAAAGTGTAGATATAAATATGAAATAAATAGATTGTAGTTTGATGTTTCTACTCATCTAATCTCATTTTAGATGGATATTTTTGTATGTCTTTAGGTTTATAGAGTAGATACTAGAGTGTATGATTGTGTAAGTTATGTGTGTGGCCTGTGGGTTGGAAGGAGGACGTATTCATCTGTAATCTCATGACATGTGCTACTCCTTTTTTGTTTAAATTATGATATTTTTAAAAATATACTTTTTAACCATCCTAGACTTTTAGATACTTCTATCTTTCTAGTATTAACTGAGAGAAGTTCAGGTATCTAACACAGAGTATATGAAATGAGCATTCAGAGGTGAAACTGGAAGACTGCAGAGGTGAATATATTGTGAAATTAATAGTAGGTGTCACTGCAGTCAGTCAATAGTGTTTATAGTTTGACCCAATCCAATTAATTGCCTAGATTCCACATTCTTGGAGGTTTTTTGGTTGGGATTTTTTTTTACTAAATAAATATGTAAAATAGATTATTTTTAAATGACTAGGATCAAGGGTTCATCTTCGTCTCACATTATGTATATCTAACTAGTGATGTATTGAAGCAAAGATTTGTACTGATAGCAGAATTATTCCTATATTCTCAATCCTTTCAAGCACACTTGGGCACCTTTAATGGGACTTTCCTTAGCCTTACACAGCCCCAGTGCATTGCTTCTTAAGCCAGAGGAGATTTGAAGTGGTAAAAGCTGTGCCAATTTCCTTATCATGGTATAAATTTAACTATGCTTAAAGCTCACACCCTCAAAGTATTTCTGATGTAAAGTCTTTCTCTTCTCATGCTCTGATGAGCAAGTAATTCAGAAGATATTCCTGTCATCTCTGACATTTTTATGCCAGCAGAGTTCCCCAGTGTAAGAGGAATTTCCTGAGCAGCAGCTGCAAAAATAGCTTTCTGAGCCTTTCCAGGGATTTAGTCTACTTCTGCAGATAGTCATTAATAGCTCATCCCTAAAGGTGATGCCTGGCTCAGCATTCACCCTGTGATACTGCTGTCAGGGAGTGAGTTTCAGTAACATATATACGTCCAGTAACACATATATATATATATATATATATATGTATATATATATCAGCTAGAGTTTTCAAAAGAAACAGCATAAGCAATTGAATTTATGCATAAAATTTTTTGAAGGGACTTCATTTTCTCAGTACATATGCAATACAATAGTTGAATATCCCTGAAAAACATGTGACTTAACTTTTTTGGATTTAAAAGGTAGTATTTGAAAATTCTATTGTGTCTGTTCTTGAGAATTTGAACAGTTCACCTAGTTTGTAATTACATATTAGAGAACTAAACAAAATACTCCTTTTCCAGTCCATAATTAAGATTCTCATTATATTTTTAGCTCTTCAAACCCTGGAGTATTCTGTATTATGTAATTTTTGAATTAACTCTGGCATATTAGTTAATGAAATAATGTTTTGATTTTGAGTCTGGGCTAAAAAACTTCTTTGCAAATTTAAAATGTACCCCCTTGTCATATTGGAACTCATAAACACTTTTCTCTAAATACCTTCTTTGATGTTCCTTGTCAGTTGAGTGCTCCAGTTCCATTCATCTCTACAAATCAGTGAATATGCATGGAATTGTGTAAGGATAGATTAATATTTTAAAGTGCTGCTTGGAAGTAGCATACCGAGTGAACCACAGGATTTTAGATAACTCAAATAAATGGATCAGAGATCAATGGTCCTCATGCTGGAGAAAAGACAAGTAGTTATACTTGTTCTAGATAACTTCCATTTGGTGGATTATGTTCTGATCTGTGCACTACTTCACATATGCAGGCTTTAGAAAGTAGTTTACATATCTGTGAGAATGTCCTTTTGATATTTTTTTATTAAGAGTTAGAACGACTAGGCACTAATGAAAGTCTTGTTTCAAGAACGATAGCTCATTAAATCTGCTGGGTGTTGATGATAAGTGCCTTGGTGTCTAAGAAAGTGAATCTCTTCTGTTGATCACCCAAACGGAGACTTTGGAGTGCTTTAGTATCAACCAAGGACTACAGGATCTAATTTGCAGGTGATAAGTGAGGTACAGAACTGGAAACCTGTGAAAACATATGAATAAATACATGAAAGGTTTAGCGTGCGTTGTTGCACAATGTCTTTTATAGCATCCAGTTAGGTGGTTACTGAAGCACCTACATCTTTTGCAATTAAACAAAGTAATCAAAAATGTGCCTAAATAAATAGTTTTTAAAAGTGCGGAAGGCCAAATGCCACCTGTTAACTTAATCTTTTTCACTTAGTATCAGAGAAATAGTATGTGGTTTGAGAGAGGTGAGGCTGTTCCTGTGTACTTTATCTTCAGGTACCGCAGAGGTATTTTTAATCCCAGAGATACTCTATTTCAAGAAGATTTGGTCAGACTGGGTTTTAGCCATTATCAAATTTTTAAACTGTGATGTAGGAACCTTGCAAAATACCTGCTTTGCTCAGATTACTGTATGAACAGTTTCAGGAACATAGATGCTCTGTCAAAATCTTACTTTAAGGAGTAATATGAATGTGAGCCATAGAGGAATATAAGACAGTGTTTTATGAAAGTGAATTTTTTAGTTTGAATTAGAAATAATAAACGTTGGGGCACACTTGTTCTCCTCAAGACTTGAAGAATGTCTCACTGAAAGTTTCAGTCAGTGAGATTGCTATAGGATTTCCAATCCATTAAAATACATAGTTTAGTATTGCTTTTATGGACCTGGCAGCTAAATACTAATAGAAATCTCAGTAGTCTCGCTAAAGTTATAGCTTCTTAAGAATAGAGCGAATTTAATACCAGAGTTCTTTTTTCATGGCTGAATGAGTAAAGATTCTCTCTTTTTATATTCTCTTTGGTTGGGTTTGATGATCTTAGAGGTCTTTCCAATCTAAATGATTCTGTGACTTTCCTCATAGGGGGATAGTCATGAATTTGCTGGTTTTCTCAAAGAATCTAGATGGTTTTTTTCCCCCCACACAGACCAGAAGAATAGAAATCTTATTCTCCTTCTCCATATTTAAATGAATTGAGAATTTGGAAGTGCTAGGAGTTTTTGCTTCTTGGGACACCATGTGGGTTCAAGGAAAGCCCAGTATTACAGGTAGCTGTGGCAGGGGAATGTCATATCTGTCATATACTGTTTCTCAGATATCAGCCTTTGTGTGTCAGAAGACAGCAGCATGAGCTACAGAGAACTTTGTTCTAGCACAGCTGCTCTAACAGCATGTTAACCTCACTGCAACTGCCTGGCTATCAAGATAACTGTGATAATTGCAAATCTGTTGTGAAAATTATGTCCAACCAGCTACCACTGTTTTGAGTAGAAGCTCAGTAAAAGAATTAGTAGAAACACATCAAAGAAGATTTCTTTCTTATCTGAGGAACCTGTCCTTTCCTTGGCTGAAATGAAGCAATAGCTCTATGTTTTTAAAATTAGTAAGGGAAGTTATATTTTACATATTTTAGAAAGCTTTCAAAAAAAGAAACCATAAATTGGCTTCTTTCCCATGTCAGGATCATTTCTTAAAAGACAGTTCTTTGTTTCTCAAATGCAGGCAGTGACTACTCTTTTTTTATCCTATGTTCCAGTTTTTCTTCTCTCATGTAATGCTTGAAATGTATTCACTCATTTTAGATGGTTAGCTTATACGATGAGATACTGCATTTGTTCACTGTAATAGACAGATTTGTTGTTGTTTCTGAAAAATTTTACAGTAATAAGGCTTCTTCGGTTTCAAAAAGTAGCTTCTGATTAACAGCCAACACATCTGGTTCATTGTTTGGAAATCTGAGATGGACACTTGTATCCTACTTGGCCAGCCTGCTTGCACAGTGCACAGAATACTTTCTGGTTTTTGATAACCTTTGCATATAACATGCTCAGAGACCTGAGACTTCCTGTTAGTATTTTTCTGTCCACTGCCAGGCCACTGAATTGTGCAGAGAACTTTGCAGCCTTACAAAGCTGCAGTGCCATGACAAACTGAAATGTTAAAGGATAGCTGTAAAACAAATATGCTTTTCTTCAAAGCTATAAAATGGCATTGAAGGAAGAGAAACTGAATATAATTGGAGTTTCTTTCTTTCTTTTCATTTTCTGTGGTAAAATATTCAAAATATTGTGCTAACTTCTGAACTTGGAGCTTGATGTTAAGGATTACCCTGCAGTCAATCAGACAATAACTTGTTTTTCAGCAGTAGCAGATCGGCTAATAAAATGGTGGTAAAAGATAAAAAATCCTCTCCTTTCTCAGCTCAATTAACTTTTACTGAAAATTGACTTTGTGAATCTGTTGAAGACTAGAATTAGTTAGGATATCTTTAAGATGTCTTTAAAGAACTTTGTGTTAATTTAACATCAGATGAAAACTGCAAATAATATCTCTGACACTGCAATGTTCCAGTTTGTCATGATTTCACAACTGTAAGACTCATGTCTAGTTGCTGAATTCTCTCATACTGAGAAAGTGTTTTTCACTTAGACTGTAAGAAGGTAAATGATGAGAGAATTGGGCACTTTTGCTTTCACTACAACTAATGACCTTGACTTGCCATAGAGATGACAATTTCTGGACTGCATCTGACAGCTCTACTAAAAGGCTGCAATGGGTTTTTTTAATGTGTGGTTGTACTATATCATAGAAGGAAGACAGACTGGTGCTAAGAGACCTAAAAGTGTGGGCAGAACAATTCGAAAGAGACATAGCCAGAGCACAGGTGGCAGAAACAAGCTTCCAAGAGAAATATCAGGTAAGCACCAGGGAAATTGTGTATGATAACAAATTATTGTCATCATTATGTGTAACATGTACTGCAGTATTTTATGCAATCTGTGTATATGAGAGTCAGTATAGTGTTGTTTAAAGAAATAAGGACACAAAATGTCTTGCCTGTTATTGGTGGAGGAATTATAATGTCAGCTCCAGCTTTGCTACGTAGGACAGTGCACAGATGGTTTGCCTAACACGGAGCTTTTCCCAGCAGTGTGAAGAAGGACTGTCCTAGTTAGAAGAGAGTTTGTGTCTGTGCCATCCTTCCAGATCCTGCATGATTTAGCTCAGATAGGCGGTATGGCTGAAGGCTGGATGAGATGACAGGTGGAGAGGACAGGGCACAGAGTCTCATTTTGATCCACTCCCTCAGAGATTAATGTCTAAATAAGAAATACAAAACTTGGTCTAAATTTTCTCCTGAAGCTTGACTGTTCTCTAAATGCAGTCACTGTCCCAAGTAGCATTAAATCCAATTGCTGTTTTATGTGATCAGTTATTACCTCATTTCATATCTGGTTCAGGCATCTGATAACCAAAGTCCTTTTATTTACATACAGTGATAACCTATATATAAATAATAAATATAGAAGTAAATATAGAAGTTAAGTGCTATTCCTCTTTGGGAAGGATTAGAACTCTGATCAGTACAAATTTTTCATAGTTTATGGTACTCCATAAATGTTAAAGAATTTAACTCCTTGACTCTGTGCTGCAATTGATTTGATTTTCTCTTTGTGCAGTCGTTTAAGCATTTCAGAGTACAATATGAGGTAAAAAGGAAACAGTTTGAACTTGCAACCCAGTCAGTAAGGAAAGATGGTAAATTATCACTTGATCAAGCTGTGGTGAAGCAAGCATGGGAGAGAGTTTCTTCCAGGGTAAGCTGAAAATCATGTTCCATGTATTTTTTTATTAAACGAAGGGTGGAATTTAAAATCATTTAAACACCTGTTTGCTATTGATTTTATTAGGCATTAGGAACCTAAAAGTGGACCAAATTTCTGGCACTGCTGAATTATTTTGCATTTGTTTTGAGAGTATTTGCTGTACTATCGTCTTTAATATTCCTCAAAGATAGAATATGAACTTTAAGAAAAGGACTATACTCTGAGATTTCCCTCTATTTGAAAGATAACGGTGCTCAGCCAAGTTCAAAACCCTGTTGATAGAAAGAAAAGCATACACAATGCCCATCCAAACCCAGTGTTCTAATGTAAATTGCTAGTTATTTGAGAAATTCTAACATCTTCTAGTATCACTAAAAAACTTTCGGTGTAGTACTGAATACTTTACCAATAAATGAGGTTTTAATTCTATTTTTGACCTGTTTGCAAAAGTAATAAGTTAACATTAGTATTTATGATTTGCACAACTGAATGAAAAATCCCAATCAAGTTATACTGTTTGTCCTAAATAAAAAGTTATTGAAACATTATTACTAGTACATATCCATACTGCGTATGTCATATATTTAACAGAAAATCTGTTTAAAATTATTCTGGTGTTCTCACATAATCTTCATGATGCTTTCACTCCCATCACTGGGACTGCCAGTAAGGCACAGTGTTTTACTGCTATATTTTCCCTCCACAGTCCTTTGAGACTCATTTGAACTTTGCATATAAAAAGTATGTTCGAAGTAAAGATATAAAGATTTTATACAGGAGCATGAATTAAATGACATTGGCAGAAGAAGGTCTTGCATCCCTTGCTGTGCCTATTAACTGATGAAATTCCAGATATTTTGCTTCTCAGTTGTTCCAGGTTATTTGTGATTGTTCTGCTCCTCAATTATCATTCAGAAAGGGAAATACATAAATCAAAAAATTCTTGTAGAGATTTTGTTGCCTGTGAGAATGCTGTAATTTCCAAACTCATGTGGAGTAATATGCCTAGATTTATGTCTCAATTATACTCTCTTATGTAGGGGTTTGATCTTACAGTGTAAATTCTGATTTTTATCAATGTACTTGTTTGTATTACTTAGCAAGGGAGGAATTTCAGTCCTTTTACTTTTATTTCCTAGATGCTTGACTGGCACATACACCTTGATAAATCTCTGCCTGCACCTTTGGGTACCATAGGTGCTTGGCTCTATAGGGCAGAGGCCGCTCTGAGGGAAGAAGTAACTGTTCAGCAAGCTCACGAGGAAACAGCAAACACAATACACAGGAAGCTTGAACAACATAAGGTAGATGTACATGCACTCATTCTGTGCATTATCCTTCATTGTTTCCACAGCTTTAAATGATCCATACTCTACAAGATAAGTATGTCTAGTTTCTGTGGGTTGTGTTGTCTTGTTGGTGGCTAAAGATTGTCATGGTGACTTGGACTGTGATATCTGTGTATCTTACAGCCAATATTCAGAATTGCTTTTGAGTGTTCGTGCTTCTTCTGTCTGAAAGATACCAGGTATTAGTATTTTAATTTCAAGGGTAAAATTCCGTAGGGAGCTCATAGTGTTGGGTACGCTGTTCAACCAGTATGAACTAATTGGGTGAACCAGAAAGAGGGAATAAATGCCCAAACTGTGCTGACAGTCAGTGCAAGCGACATGCATGGGGGGAGAAAATGAGAGTGAAGTGAATTTTCGTAGTGTTGTGATGACAGGTAGCATGATAGCCATCTGTGGTGGCAGATAGTATGCCGTGGTAAACAGGAAACTTTTCCAGATGAATTTAAATAATTGTGCCATTATTCTTCGCTGAGTCCAAGTTCTCATTTAAAATCAAAACTGTGAGGTTTTTTCTGTAGATTTGCATAATATGTGTGAGAAAAATATATTGGGGAAAAAATATGCTGGTGAGATGGTAAAAGAAACTGAACCAGTAAATGAAAGGGAAAAGATGGTGTAGAGGAAGGCAGTACTTGAGGCTTATTGTTTTATATTGCTTTTTTCTCCTCTATCACTACTACTTTAAAACTTGTTTGTAAATTTGTTATTTTTTGTGTTTAGGATATGGGTAGGGTTTTTTCATCAAAAAGTATTATCTATTATGTTATATATTGAAAAGCTGAGAAGTTTCATGGTCATCTGATTACTTTTTATTACAACAATTGTACCTCTTCTAACTTCAGTAGTAACTAAGTAAATTTTAAAAAACAGTGTTAAAACCTGTAAGGAAGATACGGATTTTTTCAGAGTCTTGTCTCTTGTAATGCTAAATTTCATTAACTTTCTTGGTATCATCAAATGTTTCAGGATTCCTAGGATTTGACGTTTGTTTAAAAAAAACGAAACAAGTCAAACCCTCTTTTGTTCTTAGAATGTGAACACTACAGACCTCCTTTTGATACATTCATAAGAAGTACAAAAGAGTGTGCCCTAAACTGTTTTTTATTTGCATCAGAAATGCTGTGGTGAAGGATTTCTATGCCAACAAATAAACTTTGATTGAGGTTTATCTGTGCCAGGGGAGTTTTCCCATGGGAGTGGGATGGAAAAAGCTTCAAGAGAAGCATGTATAATTATATCTCTTCCTGGAGTTTGTTTTGTTGCTCGGATTTGAATTGATGAATCCTAATTTGCTACTGGATAGTACCAGAAATGTATTTTTTCAGTCCTTGTTTCCTTTTTTCCTTCTGGTTTGTTTGTTTGTTTGTTTGTTTGTTACGGATTTGTTCAGATGACATCATTGCTTTCTTTTTATCTTTGTCTCATCTGACAATGGGTTATTTTAATGACCTTTACAGCTTATGGCCATTTTGTGTTTAGTACAAAATGTACCAGCTTATTTGGACAAACCTCGTGGAATCAGACAAGCATTTATATTTATTTTAGTTGATATTGCTACTGAGATCCAGGAATTAACAGCAATGTCTATGCTTGTTGAGGGTCATTTCCCAGAGCAGGATTTTATTTTCTGAAAATGCTGTAAATAAGTTTTCGTGAGCTCCCTGTTGATGTTGGATAAAACTACGGGAGTTTATTTTGACTCGCCAGTGCATGTTAGAGGCATCCCGTTTTGTATGGCAAGGTCTCAAATGCAGCTGAGATATTTGTTCCAAATCTTTCCTTTGTGTGAGACTATGTCAGTCACAGGGGTTTTCACCATGGTAAAATCAGCACATCACCTGCATCTGAGAAAGCCTAGCTCATTTCTCTTCACAGCAAGGTGTTGGCTGAAGTGGAAAACAATGCAAATCCAGGCGGGTTGATGAGGATAGTGGGGCCATTTGGTGAGCTGAGCCAGAGAATTACCACTGGTTCCTCCTGTGCAGACACTGGGTGTTGGCTGGGGATAAGCCCTTCCTCGGCACGTAGGAATAAATACATATTTATGATCAGTACAGAAACCTGCATTTTGTTCCCTCAGGTGAAAGAGGAGAAACCTTTGTACGATCTTCTTTGCTAGCAGGCTTCTGAGCACCTTTGTGCTCGCAGCTGTCTGTCTGCAGTAAAAAAACCCCACCATTCTGTGCCCTCTCAGCCGCTCTCTGGGGACTTGACGTGTTACTGCTAACAGTCTCTCTTCAAAGACTGCTGCCAGTCATTCATTTTAATATGTAATCTCCAGGAAGCCGTTTGAAGCGGTGTTGCTTAGTTACAGTTGAAGTGTGCTCTGCTGTGAGGGTTTCGCTGGTACAGTTCAGATCGCAGGAATACAGGTCGGGTACCACATTCCGCAGTCGTTCGTGCAGTACTGAGACAGCGATCCTGAAATCTTTTGATGGTGAGAGAGTGAAAAGTTTACTAAATATGGAATATGTACTTAGAGAAGGAGCTATAGATCTTCTGCCTATATATAGTAGAGTAGATTAGTTGCTTAAAATTTCAGTCTATACTTAGCAAAGGTTATGAAGATTTAAAGAGTAAATTTAGGAAGACTATGCTTTTGTGATGTTAGCATAGTGGCAGACTGCATTTCAGAGATTATTTAATACAGTTAAGAGTTCTTGTTTTGTTAAACCTTTTGCAGTGTATCCTGTTTTAAAATCTTCCATAATTGTTCGACATAGCTGTAACAGAGCTTCACATAAGGGGGTTCCCTGTGTAAATGTTGAAGTTGATGTAAATTCTTTTGTGCATTACCTTGCATGGAAATGTGAGAGCATGATCAAATAGTTAACTACATTGAGTCATCAGAGCCGGCTTAAAATTGTGCTTATTAGTTAGATAGCCTACTGTGAGCCTTTTCTTTCCCTCCCCTCCCTCCCCCCACTCTCTCAGTATCTCTCTCTCTTTCTAAAAATCCAATCAGGATCTGCTGAAAAACATAGATGGTCACAAAAAGGCATTCCATGAGATCCACAGGACCAGGTCTGTTAATGGCGTGCCTGTTCCACATGACCAGTTAGAGGATATGGCAGACAGGTAAGGCTTTCAATCTGAAATAAAAAGCTTCTGTGCATGAAGGGGAGCCTGTTTGATTTTTTATCTGTTAGTGTAGAAATCACTGTCTAGTTAAATTTCTCAGTGGCAGACTGAGATAGATTGAAAAACCTAGAATATACATAAAAATATGCTGAAAAACCTGATGCTTTTAAGATTGATAAGAATCGAAGTAGGCTATAGATTTTGAATGGGAATACTTTTTTTATATTGATCCTGTTATTACTTGTCCCTGGAAGAAATGTTATATAACAGCCAGGATGCATGTGAAAAAAAAGAAAAATGACTTTGCAAAACTTAGTAACATAAGTAAAACAATGATTTCTATGAATAAACAGAAATGTAATTAATCTGTTGTTCAAGAGCAGTCATCAGGATATCATCACACATAATTAAATGTTTGTAGACTCTGAATGAGGTGAAAGATTAGAAAAATATCTGAACTGTAACTAAAGCTTTCAGTCTCTCCTGCAAAAATTAATATTGCTGTATTTTACTATTCTGTGATTCATTTTATAGGTTTAATTTTGTTGTCTCTTCATCTGAGCTCCATCTGTTGAAGATGGAGTTTCTGGAACTGAAGTACCGTCTACTGTCACTCTTAGTCTTTGCAGAGTCAAAGTTAAAATCATGGATTATCAAATATGGAAGGCGAGAGTCTGTGGAACTGCTTCTTCAAAATTATATTGTAAGTTGGGGTTGTCTTCTTTTTATAATTATTTTTGAGATATTCATATTTAAGTTTGCTAGAATTGTATAAAAGGCCAGATTTATCAGTCATCAACTTTATGACTGCATTATTATGGAATATCTCTTCAGAGGTAAATCTGTCTTTCCCATGGAGGAACTTTAGTCAAAAGGCTAAAAGTAAAAATTATTCTCTTTGCACCATTTCTTGAAAAAGAGAAATAACATTCCAGCTGCTGTCCGGTGATTAACTTAGCAGGCACACCTGGAGGTTCCGAATCCTAGATTTTTGCTTACTTTGTATAGCTGTTCCATAGAACTTAATTTCATCTTCTTTTACCCCTGCATACATGCACTTTATAGTGACTATACACAGTTTAAGAGTTAAAGACAGAGGAGGTTTTTGGCATGCATTCCCACACAGTATTTTTTAGTCTTCCAAAAGAATTAAAAAAAGGAAGTTATTCTCCCTCCGTGTACTTGTTCAGTATACTATACTTATAGGGGAGTACTTTTTCTTCTTTTAAAGAATTATTTTTCTTTTCCGGCTCAGCATCATTAGATTAAACCCATTGCTTTATTTCTGTTCTGGAGTTTGCTCCAGCTCTGCATCAGCCATATACCATGTTAAGAAACAGGAACTATTGACTTACAAGCGTTCATTGATAAATTCTCTTTCAGTGTTATGCTGCTGTATCTTCTTAAAGTCACACATGCAGGGCCAAGTGTAGGTAGAATGATACTACTGCTGCACTTCTACATTAGGGCATGAAAGATTCTTTCAAAAGCAGGGCTGGTCTAAATATTTTTTTTCCCTTCTATCTAATCCATATGGAGAAAATTGCACAGGAAAATTAAGTCTGGAAAGAACTCATTCAGTTACAGAACCATTCAGAGCCAGGTCAATATGCAGAGAAAATTATTGATGTCCCCACTTCTTTGGAAAGAAAATTCAAACTCAGTGAAATTTGAGTGAAATTCTCACTCTACAAAGTGAGAATTTCTGTGTTTAAAATTTAGCAGTTAGGGACATAAAAATTCAGGAGTTAGTTAACTTTCTGTTTTAGACAAGCTTTGCAAAATTCAGATAATTACTTGAAATAACTTAGTATTGCAATGTGCAATATCTAGGAGTTATAGTCCATTTGTTTACCCTCTAAAACTGTCAAAAAAACTACTAAAGGGTGACAAGGGAAATAATATAAAAGTGGATAGCTTGAATTTTGGGGGTTTTTTTGGTCACTTTCTTATTTTTACCTTTAAAGTGAACATCAAGTTGTTAATTTGTATACTAATTTGCAATCAATCGTTCTTGTGATTCAGACCCCTAATGCTGAGGTGGTCTTTAGGGAAGAAAAATGTTTCCTTGCATAATTTTTGAAACTGCATAGCATCAAAATGAGGAAATTGGGACAGGAAGATAAATAGATCTCATTTTTGTTATTGATGGCCTTGACTTCTGGCTCCTTCAAGGTGTGACAGAAAGAGAATTTATTTGCTTGGCTTACCTGGAACCAGTTTTTTAGGACTGAGAGACAAGTGTTACTCTTCCAGTGTATTAGGAGTCTTACGTAGGAAAGCTGTAGTCAGTACCTTATAGTCAGTGACTATATTAGTAGGAGATAAAAATGTAAGTCTGTTTGTCTGCCAAAACAGACTGGGGAATGTCGGCATTCTAGGAACATGCGTAATTAGGATCTGGATAGAACATATGTCTGGAAAATATTTATGTACTGTAGTTTAAAAATAAAAGTGGTGGTTTTTACTTAACCTTATCATCTTTTCACCCATCTGTCATACACCAGAAGTAAAGTTCAGCACAGATTTGTACCAAATTCTCCACTGTAATGGAGATACTAGGTACATGGATTTTAAGCCATGGAACTGGGTTTTAGCATTGCGTTAGCACTTTTTTAGCATCATATGCTGTACTGATTTGGGACAGCTCCTTATTTTCTTCAAGGAGTCTTGTCAGATGGGAGACAATATTAATTAGTAAAACATCTTTATTTACTTTTTGAAAATATTTCAAATGGCTCTTTAGGTCAGTGTTATGTAAATCTTTTTTGCTCTTTCGTATGAAGTGGCTCAGGTTAAAATGTATGGATGGATTTGGCAAAACTGAAAGTCATTAATCTGTCACAGAATTCATGATAAAGCCTGTAGGTCTTCATACATGGCAGATTTTGTTTTAACAGGAGAACAGAGAAAAAATCTGATTGTTCTTGACTTCTGGTTTCCTTGGCCATAAACATGATTCTAAATTACATACTAGGTAACTGTTGTAACTTGACATAGCAACTGTCACAGTTTTTAAAATAGAAGGGTTTTAGATATATACTGGCTGGCAGAATAATTTTTTTTTATGTTATATAATATGGATTAATGAACACACAAGATCTGATTCTCCTGTTTAAAATACATTAAACTTTGGCTTCATTTGAAACTTGTTTTTATCAAAATCACACTTGTATGATTTTTTTTCTATTCTGGTGTTCCAAAGCTTGTATAAACATATGTGGGGTGTGCATTCCTTAATTTTGTAATCTGTAGCTGAGGAGGGATGAGATGTAGCATAAATTCCAGAACCATTCCAAACTCTACCTTTCTCTCCCCATTTTAACAGTGGTAATGCAAGATATAATATGCTTGCATAATGTAGAGCTATAATTATGTATTGCACTTAAAGGAAATAACAATTCTGAAAGACGTGAAAAAAGGTCACTTTCAGTTGCCATGAGGGATAAAGAGGCATAACATCTTTACAAAAATATTTCCAGATAATTTATTCATCGCACTATAACACATCACAGAGCTAAACCATCACTCACAAAGGAGCAGCACTGTGTCACACTTTGGAAAAACAGCATCTCTTTGTGCAGTGTTTCCATGGTCTTACTTTTTGCCAGTCGCAAAGGAGGTAAAGAAAAATTGAAGAATAAAGCAAATGTTTTTCATCTATTAAAGTGTAACCTGTCTTTCTGCAAAGGCTTAATACAGGAACAGTTGGATTTGATTTTTGTGGTCATGTATATGAAGGAAATTTACTCTTTTATTAAAATTATTTCACGTAGATTTGAGTGTAAAACAGTTTTCATTAAATAACTTGTAAGTTAATTACTCAGTTTCTGCACATTCTAAGTATCATATGCTATTGAATTCCAGCAAGACAGCAAATAAGAAAACTTTAAATAACCTTTCCATGTGGAAAGTAAATAAATTTGTTTTTGTAATTGTATACTCTGCTGTACCATTAATTTGTAAAGATAATGATGAAAAGATAAATGGAGGAATAATGAAGTTAAATGTTGTTATCTGTATCCTGATGTTATTTCATAGAAATTATTCCTAATCCTAATACTCATCTTTATTTTATCTATTACAATTTTTTTTCTTTTCAGTCTGTTATTGAAAATAGTAAGTTCTTTGAGCAGTATGAAGTTACTTACCAGATCCTGAAACGAGCAGCTGAAATGTATGCCAAAGCAAATGGCTCAGGTAAATATTTCTTTCATCACTGGAACAGCATTTTAATCTCTTTAGACATAAGTATCCTCTAAAAAGGTCTCCTAATATTTGTTTCTTCCATGCAGCAAAGCTGTTCCTCACCAGCAGCTGCAGTTTACCAGAGACTGCGGCCTCTGGTAGCAATTTCACATATTCTCTAGCATGTAGGCACCTGGTCCAGAGCAGCCTGCCCTCCTGCCGCTTCTGAATCTCCAGAGGAGGATGGTCGTATTCAGACTTCCTCCTGGGAAAAGCCCATCATCCATGCTAACTCTTGGATTATTTCAGTGTTGTTAATTTGGGATAAAAAATTGTGACAGAAACCAAATTAGGAGTAGAGAAAATCATGTTCTAGTGCCTGGAAATGCTCCCTGGCTTGACTTAATTTAAAAGACAAATAGGGTGTTGGTCCAAGTACCTTAATTGCAATATTATCCCTTGGTTTATCGGAGGTTCTTCATTAACTTTGAAATCCTGCAAGAGGAACTCAAATGGTAGCTGCAATATGGACGTGCATGAGAAAAAATGTGTACCTGATTCAACCAGCTGCCTCCTGTCATTCTTGAATGCTGCTGAGTTCAGTGAGAATTTGAGGGCAATATTTGACCTAGATAATTACAGACATGAGATCACTTTAATCTGTAACACAGTAATGTCTGTGGAGGATTGTTGCAGCTACTGCTAAAGGGGGGAGAAAATGGATACCTTTTTTTGTTGTGAAATTTAAATTGACAGTGACACCCAAATTTTACAAAAGTAAACGTTTTTTACAAGGTATTCTTACAAAGAACGAAAGTCACAGATTTATTCAATGCTATATTAATAAAGTCCAATAACAAATTATTTTCTAAAGAACAAGTACTAACATATATAAATTCAGGAATAGCACTTCAAATTAGCTAAAAACTCTAAAACAACTATATTCTGCATATTTTATGAAGTCTCAGCATTTTCTTGGCGTTTTTTCTTCTCTGTTTTCTTCTGGAATGAGGGCACATTTGTTCCTTTCTTGCCATGTGGAAAATACTAGAAGTCAAATGGCAAAAATTAGCAGTAGTTTGGTTTCAAAGTCAATGGCAGGAAGATCAGAATTTCATTTCGTACTTTTCAATGCAGACATAATAGTGTCTTTATATTATACAATTCATTTTCTGGGTTTTTTTAAGGCAAGCCTGTCTCTTGATTTCTTTTATTGCAGATTTTAAATGAACACCACACACAATATGCAGTGTGACTGTTTTAATTTAGCATTCATTTTATGTACTTTCCTAAGTCTTTAATTCACACGTTTAATTTCTCAGTCATGATCTTGTGCTAAAATTGGGCTGTGAACTCAACATTCGTATATAAAAGCCTACTGAAATAGAAGTTACAGTGAAATATAATTCCCTGATGAGAGTGAATAAGCATGATATAAAGTTAATCTTTACAGAAATAGTAATGAAACAAAATAATCAATGTTTTTCCTGTATCGCAGTGGAAGAAGTTGAGAATGTGATGAAATTCATGAGCGACACCACAGCTCAGTGGAGGAACCTCTCAGTAGAGGTGAGAAGTGTAAGAAGCATGCTGGAAGAAGTAATTGCTAATTGGGACAGATACAGCAGCACTGTGGCAGGTCTACAAGCTTGGCTTGAAGATGCTGAAAAAATGCTGAATCAGCCTGAACATTCTAAAAAGGTATGCACTAGTAGCATATGCATCTGGCTGTTTTGTAAATTGTGAAACATTTGATACTTTTTTGCATTTACTTAGGTTTTGCTCAGACTTTGATATCCTGTCTTCCTTCATCGTAGGAGTTTCCGTGTTTGCTTGTATAGCATCTAGAGTGAAATACATACATACACAATGGAGAAAGCCTCATCTGTGGTACCATGGCTAGAGGCATCTTTGACATGAATAGAGGGCAGCAGTATTGCTCAGAGATAGGAATGTTACATGATTCACTCAAAGGCAAATACAGCTCTTAGCACCAAAATGAGTAATCATGGACTACCTATAAAGACACTTACACTGATTTTTCTAGATGACAGATTTCAGTACTCATTACCTTCAAAGAGCAGTATCATTAGTAGTGTTGTTATTTTTGATGAGTGATTAACTAATCCATTTCCCTGGCATTTCAGAAATCTTTTAAATAATTGATTTTTGGGGACCTGCAGGTGTAAAGATAGTTCTGTATTTTTTTTCTGTTGTAATGTTAGAGTACTGAAGCACTAAGATTTAAGTTTGTAAACCTTCAAGAATAACGTGGAATGACTTGAATAGTCCTGCGTTTAATAGGTGCTGGATTTGCACCTGATCCCAATGTAGCAGCTATATAGCTCTTAACACTAAAGTAGGGTTCTCGTAGGTTGTAAGATGACAAACTGACATCAGGTCAGGAATCAGCATTTCATGTTACATGAAAGAACAGTATACTTCTTGTCAAAGTTTGTTAGTTTAAACTGATGTAAAATAATGGAATACACTTTTAAAATAAAAATAAATGTGAAAAAAACAGTCTGGCATAATATAGATTCAAACAGTTATTACTGGGCTGGAAGGATGTCTTCCACTGATCAGGGTGATCTTAGATACTGGTTTATGTTTTATGTAAGTAACTGGACAGTGATTAAAATTAAATATTCTTAAATCCATATATATGAATAAAATCAAAGCATTTACTTTTCTGATCAGATGTATAACTTTATCTTTAAAGATTTTCAAAGCAGAAATTTGAACATACCCACACAGAATACACTTGCTTCTTGTTTCTAACGTAAATCCAACAAGTAATTATTTTCATTCTTATACATTATTTCAAAAATTTCAAAAAACATGTTGAAAACCTTAGACATGAAGCTTTATTCTTCCCAAAATGCTAATTTCTTCTTAAAAATACATTGGCTCAAACCTGTTAAAGGTTATTGAGTGGTAGCATAATCCACCTGTAGACGGAGATACATACTTTAAAAGTTACTTTTAATTTTGAATTTAGCACTTCACAGCAATGTTTTCACTTAGGTAGTTCCAAGGATAGGTCTGATTTAGCAGTTTTAATATTTGATTATTAAAACTAATATCAATTCTTATAGTGGTTTGTAAAATTAGTAGTCTTACAACCATGAAGAAAAAACATCTGGAATACCAGGTGAAAGATGATAACTATTGTTTGGAACATGGCATAAAGCATTTTTAAGCATTTCAAAATATTTTTTCTGTAAACCCATAAAGATGTCAGTAATATGATACGAAGTTGCTCATTTGCAAACCTTACCTGTATTTCTTAAAGCCACTATATTCTATCCTAGGCAAAGACCATAGTAGCCCTTCATCATGCTGTCATGCTTTCTTCTTCTTTCCATTATCTCTCTATCATTTCCAGACCAGCACGTACCACTGTTCATTTTGGAAAAGAAAGTGGCCTGTTGGCTTTCTTGTTGGCTTCTGCTTTCAGAAGCCTTACTGTGCACCTGTAGCACTGACGATCCATCAAAAAAAAATACCAGTATGTGCTTGGGCTTTTCAAACTGCTCTTTCTACAACTCCTTTGTTTACTTCCAGTACCTCTTAAGCACTTTCCATAATAATTTCACTCTAACTACACCCTCCCACACTTTTCTCACACAGCTGTATCCAAAAGGTTTTAGAGAGCTTCTAGATCTCATATGGGTACTTCCATAAAAAGAGCTGCATTGTTTTAATTGAGAATGAGGTGTGCTTTCCAGTGCCTTCCAAACTTGTTTAAATTTAACACATGCTTAGGCTGGCTTCTGAAATGGAGAGAGTCCCCAGCAGGGTCTGCAGAAGGTAATGGTTTGTGGGAATAAGTGTGTGGAAACAAGGATGTGAGTAGTTTACTCCACGTGCTTTTGTCTTCTTGGCCTATAGTGAGCCTGACCATTGGAAAGCTGACCGCTGTCAGATTCAGGACACTTAATTTCTTTTGGATGTGCTTGAAAGGTTAGCCTTTGCACAAAGCAAGGGGTTTGCTCCAGTGCAAGTGGAAAAAGATTCAAACTGCAGATGCAATTTACTGAGGTGATTAAATTTATCCACTGATGCCTCAGTACAGAGCACCTGAACACTACTGATCTCAGCTTTAGGGACTGAAAACAGTGTGTGTTGTTCAATTCTCTCTTGAAACATTTGACCAGTATATAAACATTAGACTTTTTCTTTACCGTTGCACCTGAACTTTTTTTGCGTGTGCATGAGTTCTGACAAATACAGTTTCAGAACTGTAGCTCTGAAACTTGGGATGACTCACAGTATGGTTGGATAGGAATTTTTCACATGTACCATTGAGCAAAGGATTGTATGGGGCTGTCATTGGAAGGTGAATGGTTTTGGAATTATAGCGTAGATAGATAGTCATAAACAAAATGGATCCCCTTCCTAAATCCTGAGGATCAGGTAGCATCAGCTTGTATCCTTCTGGTTACTCCTTCTCCCCTGAAAGAAAGTGCCCTCATGGTCCAGTCTGTTTGGAACAGGCTGTGCCATTCATTGAATCGTGCATTGCTTGGGAGAAGGGTAGCAGGGACAAGCCAAAGCCATGTCAGAGAAGATGGGGACAGTCATGGGACAGTGATTGAGTCCTGTTTTGTTTACTGATATAGCTGGAGTCATAGAGCCCAGGGGTACCTGTCTTAGGAACAATTGCCCATTGGCTGGAAGAGAGAAAAGGAGGGGAAAGAGGCGGTCTTTGTCTTTTCTACAGATTTATCTGTGTGTACCTGCCTAGATGCATGCAGTCTATCAGGCTGGCTCAATGAGGGGCACAAAATCACTGACAACCATCTCTTTCCCCTCTGTGCTCACCTACACTGAGATAGGAGGAAGCTGTGATAAAGAATCAGACTTCACAGGTCTTCTGGGGGGCCAGACCCTGGAAAGCTGCATGTGGTTCACAGCAGGGAAAGCACCTCTCCACAGCCTCTGCAGGGTTACTATCAGCCCTTACTGTTTAGGGATAACACAGAAAATAGATGAGCCCTAACAGCATTTTTAGTTTTGGAGCTTTCTCTCATAGAGGAGTTTCATTATTTTCCCTGAAGCCACTCACTGGAGTAAAATGAGCTGTAAGTAAACTGGCAGTAACTTTTAATTCCACAGGTTGTGTTCACAGACATTAAAATTCTATTATGGCATATTTGATGTGAAGAGCTTCAGAGGATAATTGCGCAATGAGTTTTTATCAAGTCATGAGCGGGTGATTAAATTTTAGTTTTGTAATTAAGATAAAGACTAATTGAAGAGGTTTTGGAACTGTGTTTTTATTTTCTTCTTCAGGATTTCTTCCGGCACTTACCTCATTGGATCCAACAGCACACAGCCATGAATGATGCTGGTAATTTTCTGATTGAAACGTGTGATGAGACCATTTCCAGAGATCTTAAACAGCAGCTTCTGTTGCTAAATGGAAGATGGAGAGAATTGTTTATGCAAGTTAAGCAGGTAAGAGATTTTGCCTCTGTTACTTTTAAATACTTATTTTGTCATTGCCATGCAAGCAAGACAGATTACCCTGTTAACAGGACTATAGGACAACTTTCAAAAGAGCCTAACTGTTCATCAGTATTTAAATTAGAAATTACTCCCTGACAGTAATTTATTTTATTGAGGCTCTTCCTTTATTTACCTTTTTGTTATACAGCTATTTTGGGGGGAGTGAGGGGACATTTTCAACTAGTATAAGCTGTAGTTTTTCATTATGGTCACCTGTCTTGATACAGTGAATGTTATTTATACATAACCTCTACTGTTCTACAAAGAAAACGACTGGTTTTCAGTACCTATTGTTACTGTAAAAGCTCTGTAAAACTAAACAGTAAAAATGGTGAAAATGATAATTTTTACTACTCTTTGATGAAAGCTCCTTCCAGTTATTGTACTGCAAGCATAAGCAGGGACAATAATTGTTTTAATTAACTAAATGTTTTCCCCATTTCGGTCAGATTTTACTTCTGTCTTGCTTACAAGCAGGCTCTGATAGTAAACGAATAAACCTACCCTTAACCTCATGTAAGAGATTCAACTGATACAAAAATAATTGTTGTTTCTGTATGTGCTCTTCGAAAACCAAAGAGAAGATGTGAGCTTAATTACATAGAAGTATTTCACACCTTATAAACACGTTAGAAAATACCTTTGGTAAAGTCAATATACATCTATCGATATTGTCCCCTTTCAGTGATTTGAAATAGCAATTGCCTATTTGAAGGTACTGAATGTTTTCTTTACTGGAATTATTATCTCCTATGCAGGCAAGTTAAAAGGAAAAGGAAATAATGATTGTCTGTCTTTTGTTGTAACTTTTCCAGACTGTTGACAAGAATGTTCTCAAGCTTTACTTGCTGTTGCTATTTAGGGTGATTCACTGATGTAAATGTCTCTTCCCCTGCTTATGCAGCTTCTTTCATATGCTGGCTATGTGGTTTTTTTTCTCACTGGCTTTTTCACCATTTCTGTCACACAGCTCCTTCTACTTTTTAAGACATGTGCTTCCCTTTCCCCTGGCCAGCATTCCTTTATTAAGATCTTCCTTATCCTTTAGCTTTTCTAGGCTTTTCCTGTTCTATTCTCTTTGCTGAATTTTCAAAATTGATATTGTAGGTAGTGAGAAATGAATTGAACTGTTGATTCTAGGGTAGAAACAAATGAGTCTGGCATTCCCCAGACCTTAAAAGAGGCTGACCTCCTGCATGCATGCTGTTCGTTTTCCCATCATTACTATTGAAACTAAGGCAGATAATGAGTTTAGAAGATTAGTTTTCATTATATTTTATTTCATGGAATATAATTTTTCCAGCAATTGCACTGAAAACATACTAATTCTCTTAAATCATTACTTAATTGCTGGATATCTAATATGGGGTGGGGCTTTTTTGTTTGTTTTTTTTTACTTTCTTTTTTTTAGTATGCTCGAGCAGATGAACTGGACAAAATGAGGAAGGAATATGTGGAGGGTGTTGCCCATTTGACAGCTTTTATTGATGGAAGCAATAAGAAATTTTCAGTCCCTGTAGAAGTGTCCTTTCTTGATGTCAAAAGTTTTGTACAAGATTTAGAAGTAAGTGTCTTCCTTTTGTTTCCTTCTTCCTCCTTCAAGAGAAATAAACTCGCAACTATTTAATTCTGTAGCATAAAATTATTTTAGTATACATTCCCATTATTAACTGGTTTTTTTTTTTTACCAGTGGTGGTTTTCTGGGGTCTTTTTTGGTATTATTTCAGCTATAGCTAAACTATATATCATTGTATTCTATTAGTGACATTTTTAGAGCAAATTTCCAAAACACTGTCTCACTAGATATTTCTTTCTTTGTAGTTTCAAATCACATTCAGGTGAGTTGACTGATACTCTCTGACTCAGTTTTCATGCATTTGAAACTAAAATCAGTGATGAAAATAATTGATAATTAGAATACATATCATTTATCAATCTTTTATGTCCCATGAACGCGTAAGTACTGTTGCTGAAATACTTTTTGAAACACTTGTTTCAGAATATCAAGCAGAAATTGCCTGCCATGGAAGCTCAGTACAAAGCGGTTACAAGAACGGTGCAGCTTGTTACAAAAGAAGTTTCCCAAGAGGAAGCGAATGAAATGCTGGGGACTTCGGCACGCCTCAAAGAGCAGCTGGGCAAGGTTGCAGAATACTTTTTTTTTTACTACTTGTTGTTGACTGTTGAACTAATAAATAGTAGGCTCCTGTACACAAATTCTCACATATATGCATTTGAACAGATATGTAGTTGTGACAATAGATTGATTCAGCGTGAAGACATTATTTCTCTTAAATGCTAAGACTACCACCCTTAAATTTAATACTCTTTTCTTCGAGAAGTAATATAGGATCTGGACTGCTATATCTTAAAAAAGAGTCGGTAGCAATTTTATAAATCTACATGCAGAAAAAGTTGCTATTTATTGAATTTTACAACTTTTTCAATAACTGTTTTTCTTGACCAAAAGGTTAAGGAGCATTCCTGTGCCCTGCTGTATGAATGCCAGCGTCTGCTGTCTCCACTGGAAGAACTGGAGAAGCAAATCACACATTTTTATGAATCCCTTGAAAAAGTAAATGAAATAATTTCTATCCTCGATCCTGAAGCACAACCCACAACTGTTCTTAAACAAAAAGCCCAAGTAAGTTTCAAAAACGTCTTACGAAGTTCTGCTGCCTCTGAGTATTTACAGTTATCTTTCTAGGAATTTGGATTGCAACTCTGTAAGCTGAGCAGATATTTCTTCATATTCAGACAACAGATGTAGCCTTATCCTAAAGTCAGCTAGGCGTAAATACAAAAAGATTGAAACTTGTGTTCCTATCTAGTGTCCTTGGTTTCAATCCAGGAAGTAAACATAAGATTTTTTTTTGTTTTAATCTAGTGAAAATTGGACTGAAGTACTAGAAATATATTGGATTTTTTATTAAGCGGATGTTTCCTTGGACAATTATGGAAGTCTATTAGAGGCTTGGAAAAGTGGTTTCTTTGAAGTGAAATGCAATATAACATTAACTTTTCTACATGGCCAATACACACTTCTCTCTGGAGGAATTCAGAGCTAGTCAGAACTCTCTTGGAAAGTTAACTGAAAATAGGATTTTTAAAACCTTTTTTCAGCCTGTACTACTTCATGCATGTTTTCTTTTTCTCTCTCTCTTTTTTTTTTAAAGTATATTTCTCATTACTTAATGCAATTTGTAAGGAAATCTGAATTCCAAAAGATGACATTTAAGGATTAATTTGTTGAAAGGCAAGGAAGGTTGAGATCTCAACCTGCTACTGAGAGCTGTCATTCCGATGTCTGTTGATGTCACTGTTGGTTCCTTAGATTATGCAATAAATATAGAAATACCATAAAATTAAATCACAGGACAGTGTATTGATCTGCATTCTCTACTGAGGAGACAAACGGCTTGGGCACATGTCTGTGTATTGTTTTGTGAATATCTAGAGATCTGTTTGGATACAGGACTTTGAGTTAAAGGAGAAAGTTGTGTTGTCTGTGTTATTCCATGTAATACTTAGTGCAGTCTGTTTGCCATGGTCCTTTGACATCATCCCTTTTGCCCTTACTGTCAAAAAGCGTCTTCCTGTTATTTTGCCGAACTTTCCTCCTCTTCGTCCCTCGCCAGGGTGCATAATATGTTCTTTTCTTTCAGGATTTGGTAGCTTATCAAGAAAACTGCAAGAAAGATGTGTCCCTGATTGAGAGAAATAGTCAGAGTATCCTTCAGTGTGTGGCATCGACTGAAGTATTACAGCATTTCCATCAGTCAACATTTCAGAAGAAAGTTACACAAGTTCAGATTACTTTTCAGGTAAAAATGTCATACTTTGGTGCATGCTTCTGAAAATTTGTTCATATGCAGCTGATCCATCCTACTGTACCTGCATTTCATCACTCTGTAGCTACTCTCCTAGATTACTCTCCTCTCTGATGTCAAGTTATTAATTAAAAATTTGTCTTTATTAGGTAATAAGTGGTCAGGGGACTGACAGTCTTGTTCTCCATGCACTTATTCAGAGGTGCGCCTGCCACAGAGGAACCTGGCATTTAAGAGAACTTTCACATGCCTCAGGCTCCTTTGGATTGAGGAACCTGAACTCCTACTGTTAGGGCTGCACTATGTTTTGTTTCTCCTAACTTTGTTATCTTGGCTAATTATTTGCTTCTATATTCCCACACATCCGCTTTCACACAAAGCATGGAAGATGGAAACTTTTGCACATGCTGCTATTGCTGGGCTTTGTATTTCCTCAGAAAATGCAGTGGATTGTGAATATAGAAGGTTGCAAATATGTTTCATTGCGTAATGCAGAGCTGTGGCCTTTGGATTATATTCTCTGTCACCTGTTGTAATTATCAGTTATTACTGCTATTTTTGGGGCTGTTCAGCCCCAGTCTAGCCCCACTCTAACATGAAATTAGCCATTACACATTGTGTGATTTTTTGGGGTTTTCTTGTGCGGAGCCAGAGATGAGCTCAGTGATCTTTATGTGTCAGTTCAAATTATATTCAGTGATTCTGTGACTGTCTTAGAGTCAGATTTCCCCATAATGGGTTCTGTTACATTTATTTTCAGGTGATTATTGTTCAGTATAAAGCTATCCAAGCTGAATTTTAAACTACAGAAAATCACCTATCAGTAAATAGCTCTCTCTGAGAAGTGAATTTTGAAATTTCTATTGTATTTTGTGGAGTGTACCTAAAGATAAATTGTGGTTGATTTATAATGTAGAGACAATTGTTTAAGTTTAGCTTATTGTGGCAAAAGCAGATGCACTTGTAGCTTGGTAAATTTACCATGTTCAACAATAATTCTCTGTTTCTATAATGCTGGATGGTGGTTTACCTCTTTTTGTGTTAGAAAATAAACCTATAAAATAGAGTATAATCATACAAAGTGTGACATACCTAGAGGTAAAATATTGGAAACTGGCGGTTTTTCATGTAAAGAATACAGCCCTATACAATACTATTATTATGAAGATATTTTTATCAGAAAACTTTAAAAAGATTTAGCAAGATAAATGTAGTTGAGAACTATAGATTTGATTAGCTGGCTGGGTAAACTCACTAGAATTCCTTACGCTGAGGTTTGTAATCAGTGAGGATGGTGAAGGGGATGTACAGTGAGCAGTGCTGCAGCTACCTTGCAGCAGTTAAAGTGCTGAACTGGCCATTTCTCCTGGTAAGTTTTCTTACTTGCTCATGAAATTGTAACCACTGAATATTGCAGTGCACAGGGACTGACTAAAAAGCAGACTAATGGCAGAGCTGTGACTAAGGTTGCAAAATGAGGATTTCAGCAACTAAACCACAAAATTTGCTGTCTTCTAAGCAGCTTTGTGCCTGGTTACTTATCTGACATACTAGTGTGATAATCATACAAACCTCTTCCAGGTCAGAAGATCTGTAGCATGGAACTGGTTGGATCCATGGGTCAAACCACCTTTACTTTGAGTCATGTTAGGGGAGGTAGTTTGATGCCAGGAAAAATGAAATGGCAAGCTTCTGCTCATACCAGGTGCTTTACATTTGAAAGCAGGCTTTAGGAAAGAAACTCACTAATCAAATGGCAGAGGCATTCTGAAAATATCAGAGACATTTAATCTGCTATTTTTTTGTTTGAATGATGACATTAGCACAAGCCTCAGTCTTAAAAATTGGGAAAATGGGAGCGTGAGAGGGAGAAGCATGGTGAAAAGCATATATTTAAAAGGGTGACACAAATTAAATGCATGTTTTGTAAGATCATGGTAAAAGAGAGCAAATAAAACTCACTGTGAAATTGCCAGCTCATTTTCTTTGCTTGTAACTCAGAATATGGTCAGGAAAGCTGGTGAGTGGAGAAAAAACATAGAAGCAAATAGCCGTTTGATGAAGAAATTTGAGGAGTCTAGAGCAGAACTGGAGAAAGTAATACAGATTGCCAATTGTTGCTTAAAAGAAAAAGGAAATCCTGAAGAACTTCTCAGGAAACATAGCGTGAGTAAATTCTCTGACCTTCCTCACGGAAATCTTTGAGTGCATGACATAAAAGCCTACTTAATTCTAAAATTGATGTGGATTTCTTGCACGTGTAGAAGTTATACAGATCAGGTCAAACTAATGTTAAGATTGCAAAACAAAAAAGGAAAACGATCAGCTCTTTATTGATGTAAAATTGGATGTAAGCAACCAGAAGGTGAAAAAACCCTGTAGAAATTAGGGTGGGGTTTTCAGTAGAACCACAGAGAGTTAGAGCACTACATTTTGACGATCTCACACATCCACCGCTCTTTTTTTTAGATAAATATCTGTGTCTGTATTATAACCATAACTTATGCATGTGGCTTTGAAATGTATCCTTGTTAAAATACCATCTCAGTGTACTGGCTGAGAATAAATTAATTTGCCAGACTTTAAGTGGCTAGAAATAGTTATTTCCTTAACTCAAACATCAGTTCTTCAATGAAACAGAAGTAACATTGAAACTTAGAGAGTGTTAGGGAACTTTGTGCTGGCAGGTTACCAATATCCAATATCAATGTCCAGCTTCTTCTCTCACCTTCTCGCTTTCTGCCTCCACTGCAGGAATTTTTTAACCAGTTGGATCAGAGAGTCCTAAATGCCTTTCTGAAAGCGTGTGATGAACTTACTGACATCCTCCCAGAACAAGAGCAACACAGCCTGCAGGAAGCTGTGAGGAAACTCCATAGGCAGTGGAAGGTTAGTGAATGACATCTCTGGACATTGTAAATCTTAGTTTTGGAAAGCTTCTGTATGACATATATATTGAAAAAAATTAAAATAAAAGAAAACAAAATAATTTTTATTATTTGGCTTCACATACAATTGGAAAAAGGGAAAAAAAGTATTTTACAATATTAGATACTGGTACACCTACAAAGGGCCTCTTGAAAAAACCCTGTTAAGTAAAATCAAGAAATGTGAGAAATTAATGATAAAACCTTATCTTTCCCCCACTACATACAGCCGTAATGATATGTGTGTTAAGAACATTTCTTAATGTTAGTTACTTTCCCAAGTAAAAAAACCCCAAATTTGTAAGACATCATGCTATCAGCGTAAATTGTGTCTTCTGCCAAAGGCTCTAACAATTTGCTCACCACCTATGGAATTTTTCGCCTGCTACACCATGTTGCTAGTGTGAGTAGTGTTTTATCTCTATGTTTCTTTATTGCCCCTGTGGGTGTGTAGGATCTTCAAACAGAAGCCCCATATCATTTGATCCACTTGAAAATTGAAGTACAGAAAAGCAAGTTCCTGGTGACAGTGGAGGAGTGCAAAGCTGAACTAGCTCGACAGAACAAGGTGTTATCAAGAGAAGGCAATGAAAAAATGATCAAGGAACACATGGTATGAGTTACATGCCTCCATGGGGGCATTTACAGAAATACATTTCAATGTCAATAATGAAGAGAAGTTCTGACTAACTCTTAAGCCACCAAACTCTTTGTGTCCAGCTCATGTCAGATCAATTCTTGAGGTCTTTAACAAAAAAATTTATTTTAATTCAGTAGTTTATGAAAAATATATAGATATGCTTCGTGATTTCTTCCAGTTTGTATTTTTATTGAATTTTCTGCTTTGTCTCCCATCAGTTGTTCTTTGGTGATAAGGGATCTTACCACCTGTGTGAGAAAAGGCTACAACGAATTGAAGAACTGTGCCAAAAACTGCCAGTCTCTGATCCAGTGAGGGGTACACTGGAAAGCAGCCAACGAATCCTGAAGGATCTGAAATCCCAGATAGACAGCACATACATAAAGCTAACAGAGCACTCGGACACCTGGAAGGGCTATAAGAGCAGGTGTCACCTCAATTCCTACCTGGGTCTTGCAGAGCCTTATGCATGGTCACTCCTCTATGTGTCACCATAGATCAGTACCATGGAAAAAATGATACTCTGATCTTAGCTTCAAGTAGAAAACTATACTTTATGTAGTAATTCCACAAAGTATAGTGGGGCTTTAAGTGGATTTTATCATTTTTTTGCTTACACTTAAGAGGTTATTGTTTCATGGTGGCAATTTTTGTCTAACCTTTTTTTTTTCTGCATCCTGTGATGTCTTATTTCAGATTTTCCGAATTGGCAAATTGGATTTCATCAACAGAAAGAGAGCTAAAGAAGATAAAAGAAAATGTTAATGATACTGCCAAATACAAGCAGTGTAAAGCATCTGTGGGGGTGAGCCCTTAGCTTATATTCTAACAAAGCTATGGTCATTGCTACTGGGACTGGATAAAATTCTACTCCGAAGTAGTGCAACTGTTTTACTTCAGAGACCATAGCAGCTCTGTTGATTCCTGGTATTCTTAAAAACATTACCAAGAGAAAGTTGCATATTACAGCAAAGTGAGGCAGAAGTTCTTACTTTTAATAATTTAGAGAGTGACAGGTCCCTTTCCCTCTATATTTAGAACATTAAAAATGGAGGGGCAGATAGAATAAATATTTGCCCCTCGTCTTATTGCATGCAGAGTTAAAAGAGCTGCTCAAAGAAAAGCAAAGATTTCTGGATTGCAGGTTTTTGAATGATCTTACATTTAATTACTTAAATTTAAGGAAATCTATTATAAAAATTCTCTTCTATAGTAGTATAACAGGGGCGGAAAAAATATTCTACCATTCACTTTGGCACTGGTACCAGAGTGATAGAATAGCTGAAGATTGAGTTGGTTAGTTAAATGAGTTTTAAGCAATAATTTATTGTGTCTCTTGGTGCCCAACTTGACCCTTCCTTCTGTTTTTTTTTTTTTTAATTTCACATACTGGGAGCACCTACATACTGTAGGTATTTATGTGAAATTCATGAGCAGGTTATGAGTCTAACTATATGGAGAAATATTATTAACATGGTCTTGATAAAACTGGTAGATCTTTAGCTTAATGGGGGCTTCTGCTTCCAAAAGTCTGATTTACTCACATAGTTTCACTGCTGCCAACATCTATTCAGCACTGCCACAAAGAAACAGATGAACTACTGGATAAAAAGAGGAGGGGGAAAAAGCTATTTAAATAGGAAAAGAATTACACAAAACTATATTGCATGAAATTACATACTTGGGAAAGTCAGCAATTCAGATTTAAATTGCAACTAAGAAATATGGTCAATATATGGAAAACATGTATGTGGTACCTGCCTTCTGTCTTATCTATCTGTCAGGAAAAATGTTTGTGAGGGAAAAGTACTCCACTTCTAACTAAAGAACAGTTAATTAGCAGTGGAGTAGAGTCTGTGGAAGAAGTGCAAAATTCCAGCCATTGACTGGAATAGAATCTGATAGGGTATGCAAATAGAAAAATACTACATTTCTAGTGTTTCAAGATAAAAGTACTATGTTTACAATGCTATTCTTTGAACTAATGCCATGAATGTCAGTTATTGATGTATTTTGTATATTTGAAGCAAATATGTTTTGATTTTTTTCTGTAGGAAATTAGGAAGCATATTCACAAGCATGGAGAAAATCACAGCTGGCTGAAATCTAGAGTTGCTGTTTTGACTGCACTTTGTCCTGATTTGGAGGCCAAAGAGACAGAGGATGAGCTTTGTAAACTTTCCAGTGACTTTAAGAGACTTCTAGATTTGCTGGCTGAGGTACAGTACAAGGGACACAAGAACTCTCCATTTGCAGTGTCACGTGAAATGACATCAATCATGGCTTCACACGCACAAGTTCCCTGCTGTGTTTTTTTTAATTAAGCTGCAAGCCTTCAGCAAGGAAAAATTAATTTGTACTCCATGGGTAGCAATGCACTGAGAGTAGCAGGCAAAGAATACTGACATTATTATAGTGCATCTTTTCCCTTTGCAGAATTGGAAAGTATCATAGTAAATGTTACTGGAATCAAAATGTCCATATTTTTAGTTTTTTTAAATCGGTTCATGGTGAATAGTGTCAAAACCATGATGTACATCAGCTAGTGGATACAGAATTGCACTTTAATCTTGATTCATTTATCTTTTATGCTGAAATAAAGCACTACTTTGAGGTCATTTCTAGTCATTAAGGATGTGTATCACACCCTGAATTTGCAGGAAAAGGCTGCAGTTCTCTGAGGCGTGAATGAAAATGAGATGCCGCAACTGCGGAAATCATGGGAAATTTCTAATTCATAACAAGCCAAACCTCTCAGAACCACTGAACCCTTGATTTCTGTGGGCTCTCAGGGAACTTACTGCTTCATAGTTCATACAGTTAAAAGAAAAATCAGGTGAAACTTAGAGCATCTTCCACTTAAAAGATGGAATAGACCCACTTAAAAAAAAAAAAAGAGTTGAGGAGAGAGAAGGAGTTCAGACTTCAGACTTCAAATTTCGTTGTTAATGTCAGTTCTTGTGGAGGCCTTATAGGGGTTTCAAATGTATACAACTTATGTGTATTTATTGAAGCTTCTCTAAACTTCCGCGGTGGGAAAACTGTGTTTGGAAAGTTTGGGCAAGAAATGTGATTTCCAACTGACTGTAAAAGGCTTAAGATACTGTATTTTTTTTTAGTTTTTTGGGGGCCAGTTTTTCAGAGTTTAATTACTTTTGCTTTTTGTTTCCTCTAAAAGGCACAACTAAGGGTAAGTTAATGAGAACAAATTAATGAGGGTAATATAAGAAAATAAGGGGTCAAATCTATACTTGGTTTGAATCTAAAAGCATAATCTAAATGGCACTCTATATTATAGTTAAAAGACTACTGATTCTGATTCTTAAAAGTCTGAATACTATTTATAAAGGTTGTTAATCAGGTGGATGAGACTATTTAAACAAGGACTGATACTGGCTGTGGCCAGAGTTCAGCAATAGTTTTGGAGAGTAAAAACTAAACATTTATATAACAGGGAAGTGAATGGTTTAAATTTGAATGACTCTCCAAAGTAAAAAAAAAAAAAAGGAAGGAAAAGAACAGGAAAAAGAAAATGGAGAGGGTCTAGGATAGTTTATGATTAAAACCTTTAAAAGACAGGAACTCTATGAGGAACAGAGCCTGAGAATCAGCTACAAGTATTCAGCTGAATCACGCAAATAGAGAAGAACTTTCTGATATTTTGAATGGATATACCTCTTTATAAAATTCTGCAGGCTGAGACTGGATACTGCACCACATGCACATTGTGGTCCATAAAACCGGGGTAATTGAGCACTTTAATGTATTTGTGATTCAAGACAGTCCAAATGGCAGCGAAATTTTTTTGTGTGTTGAGTAGTTGCAGGCGTTTTGGAATCTGGGTCAGCCTGCAAGGATAAGGAGAGTGTGCGTTTTCTAAGTGGTCACCAATAAGTAGCTGTCACAGATGGCTATTTTTCATATGGCAGTGTAATAGGGAGTATGTTTGAACAAGACAAAGGTCTCCTCAGTTACATTTTAAGTCTAAAGACACTTTTTCAATGTAAAGTTAAAGGTGTCAAAAATGCTGGAGATAAAAATGGTTTGAATTTTAAAAATTGACTGTATTTTTGAAAAAGTATTCCAAATATAAATGTACCCTTAAAATATAGGTGTGTCTTTTAACATGAAATACTTAAAGTTATCTGTACTTTTAGATTGAAAATACCTTGGGTGCTGTTGGAGACTGTGTCCAGTACAAAGAAGAAGTTAAAAGTGCAATTGAAGAGTTAATTAACAACTCTAAAGAAGTCCAAGCAGAGGCTGAAAAGATCCTGGATACAGAAAGTTTATTACAAGCTCAGCAATTACTGCTTCATCATCAGGTAGGGCAATTACTCATGTCCATATCCAGTTTTTTTTTAAAGAATAATTTATGTAATTACAAAATTTTGTTATGTCCACTAACATAAACCTTTATATTTAAACTTGGAAGAGTTACAATGGAAGCAGTCCTGTATGGCCTAATATTGATTTCTTTTAATGAAATGTGTTTTCAGTATTTTTTAAATGTTAAATGTCAACTTTTATTTCATATGGGTTTTTGGGGCACAAAACACCTGAAAAACAAGCTTAATTCACTTTTAATTTTGGATAACTGTATTCTGCAAATATGTAGACTCTCTCTTTCTGTCTTTTTATAGCTTGACTTTCAGATACAATCACGGTAAATTGGGCACAATTCTGGCTTTGGAAATTTCTTTATTTTACCAGTTTGATGTGGCCCCAACTCTAAATGTTGGAGGGAAGGTGTTCCTCTAGCCTTATCTCCTTCTTTGGATAGCTGTTTTTGTGACAGATGGGCCTCCATTCTGTGGGAGTAGAACAGGAGGTTTTTTATGCACTGATAATGGATCAAAATATCTACAGGCTGGTATCAATGGTATGGCTTGCATACAGCAAGAATCACGGCTTTTAAGGCCAAATATGGGAATTTAACTTTGTGAGCTGCTCAAAGCTAATGAGAATAGGAAACATTTACTGCCAATGTTTGAGCATTATTTAAGTGTTTTATATTAACATCTATTTCTGTGGAGTCAGACAGCTAAATGTCTGACCAAGCACTACCAAGTCTTACCTGTGTCTTATCTAAACTCTCTGTATGTGTTAAGGTTTGTATTCATTCTTTAAATACTCTACATTCCTTTTCCATTTTAGGAGAGGTAGTAGAAATAGTTAACTTCTCCTTGAGTTCTTTTTCTTGGGTATGGAGTCTGTCAAGGCAGAAACAGATTTTGAGACAAACCTGAAGGTACCCAGAGCAGAACTGAGCTAGCTGTGAGTTTACCTAGCAAGGCTGGCATGGGTCAGGCATGCTGGAAAGACATATTCTTAGGAGTTTCTGATAGTGCTACAAATCAAAACACACCCAGGACAGAGTAACACAACTTAGCCAATCCCCTTCTGCTCTCTAATAACGCTGATCTATTGCTTTGTTCAATCTGAGGCTCCAACCTGTGCCTCAAGAGTGCAGAGCAGACCTGGATGCAGCCATGAGGAACATATGCACCTGTGACTCCTGCGGTGGTTGCTCACCTGCTGCAGCTTCTGCTTTCTGAAATATTCTTTGGATAAATGGCCACATTTTCACTCTTTTTCTCACATGCATGTGCCACAAAAGGCGGCATGCGACATTTTGGAAGCCAGGGCATATACTTGATGAGTATGTGAGAGCCTCAAGAATGCTTGCCCCAGTTTATCCCTTTCTCTGTTACTCCCATTGCATACCCCTGCAAAACCAGAAAGGGACTGCATCGTGCCAGTTTCCCAAAGGGGCTGAAAAGTCTAATCATTCCTGTTGGGTGAATCCTTTTAGCAAAGGACAAGGAGACTGCGTGCAAAAAGGCAAGATGTGCAAAAGCAGATTTCCCAAGCCAAGCGGTTGCAGATTGAAGGTGGACTGCCCAGCACAGTACGAGAGGATTTACAAAAATTAGAGGGAACATTGGAGAACATGCAGCAGACTATGGAGAAACGGGAAGAGCAACTGCAGGTGGGTCCTTTGCACATGGAAATAAGACCTCATGCTTTCTCCTTCCTCCTTTCTTTTTTTTTTTTTTAACATAGTAATACCCAAATTTTTTAATATCAAAAAACTGAGCTCATTTTCTCACCTCTGACTCTTGGTCCTTCGGGTTTTCATGATCAGTACCTCTATGAAAACTTCTTGAAGCTACTGTATACCTCTTAAATAATAAAGAAATAGCATTCTGTCTGGAAGTGTTTAAAAGTCCCAACTATTCAGTTATAATAGTTAAGAGTTTTAAATAATTTATCCATGAATTAATTTTTAGATGTCTCTTTTCTGGTTACTGAAGATGACATTGCTCTTTAATTGAGTGTCCTTAGGCTGGATATTAGGTTAGTAACACCTGATGTGCAAATACAATCCTCACAACTACTGTGTGAAATACATGCTGTGATCCTAAATTTAAAGAAGGAAGGAGAAAGACACAGGGAAATCAAATGGATTGCTTCAGCTTGTACAAATAATCACTGACTGAACTGGGATTAGAATTTATAGCTCCTTGCGCCCATACGTGGTTTGCCCTTTCCATTTTTCTAAGCAGAATGTTAATCTAAATGGCCGCTATTCCATCCAAACATTTAAAGTCACCAAAACTATTTCCCATGAGAAAACACAAGATGAGAAACACGATCAATAAACCTCAAATAACTTCTTAACGTAAGCATTTATTATTGAAACCCATTTTTTCTCTAAGAATTCCCATATATAAAGTCTTAATCTGTGCTTCAGAATCAAGAAAATAATTGTTTAAGCTGTCATAGTTCTTGTGACTGGTAATTTAATGCTGTATGTTAATCAAAATTCTACATTATCAGAAGAGACCAGATAGGTCCTTATGTGTGATTTTCCTATGAGTAGGGATTTTCTTCTACCGTTTCACTGTAATTTATTTCATTAAAGAATTTGAAAATCCTTTTGATATTTGTGACTACTTGTCACTGTAAGTCTTGGCATGTATTACTTTAGGCTTCTTATAGGACATTAAAATATAAGATTTAAATATTGCTGGCAACTTAGAGAACAGTTCTTTTTTAGCACAGCATAGTATGAGTCAATGAAAATTTAAGGAAAAAAGTTTTATTTGGTTTAGAAGAGTTTCGTCTACTCACTGTTGAGTAGATGGCTTCTCAGGAAAAATTATTTTAATTTATGTCAAGATTTTCTCCTTTTTCCTTTTTCAGTAACGTACAATGGAAATCTTGTTTTCTCCCCTTTGATCTCCTTGTGTTCCTTTTTCATTTTGTCTGTCTGTTTTTTAGGTCACAATAAATAAATGGGAGCAGTTTGAAAGGGACAAAGAAACAGTAGTAAAATATCTCAATCAAGCAAGCTCTGTACTTGAGCGCATCTTAAACTTTAGCAGTTTAGAGAGCCTCTCCTCAGAACTGGATCAGACAAAGGTACTGACTGTGTGAAATGCAGGAACTGAGGTATCTTTCTGCCTTGCCTGTCAACATGTGCTGGGTGTATTGCCTTCAATCTTTGCATGGTTTCCCATTAATGCCAGTGTAAATTGCGTATACAGATGAGAGACTGCGTAAACTGTTCAGAGGTAAAAAGTCATTTTATTAAAAAAAAATGGAGGATTTCTCTAAGTCTGCATCTGAAGCATACGTATGAAAGTTAATAATATTTTGAGGACTTCCCATTTTATGCTCAATAATCATCTATGCTGGTAATCCAGTGTAGAGCACTTGCATATCAACATTAATAGGGTGCACTCTGGCAAGGTTGTGTGGAATGTGACAAATAGCACTCTTAGCCCTGAGAAGAAAACAGAGAGACTTCTACCCCATGGACATGAGCCATAACATGCCATTTGCCCTTAGTAACACAGAATTATCCCAGCCCATTTTATTTACTACTACGGAAGTAATTATAGTGCTTGTTTTTCCTAAGTGCCATGGTTTACACACTGCTGTTAACCTTTGGTGAAGCGAATAATAAATGATATCTTCCTTGATTATGCTCAGCATCCGTTGTTCTGGTGTGGGGGTTTAATGTTTGTGACACAAAATAGTTGCTAAACAAAGTGAAAATACAAAATATGAGATACCGCAAAACCCACTTCGTAAATGGTAGGATTTAAAAATTAAGTAAAGATGCTTTTAATTTCTGCAATGCAAAAATAAATTTCTTGAAGAGGTATAGAAGAAACTTTGATTTTTTTACTTAAAAACTTTTGCACATACAGCTTCCCTTGATAAATTTAATTCAATCTAGTTTGCTCAAATGAACTTTTCTTAAATGCAATACAAAATTTACTGTCTTCAGAGATTGCGTTTATGTATTTACACATTCAAATTACATGTAGGACACAGGTAATTTTTTCCAACCACAAACATTGAGGAAAAATACTTTCTGTGTAACTATATGAAACTCTTTATAGCTGTATTAATACATCTTGCATCCTTACAGGAACTTTCTAAACAAACTGAAGCAATGGCAGTACAGGCTGAGAATTTGGTGAAGAATTCCTCTGAGATACAGCTTGGTTCAAAGAACAAGCAGTCCCTTCAGCATCAGGCAAAATCAATCCAAGAACAAGTGAAAAAAGTGGAAGTTACTCTTGAAGAAGAGTATGTTCTTAACAAGTCCTAATATTTATTCTTCACTATAAGATTGTATCAAATTTCTAGAATACCTTGTCAGCATTTTGTGTTGTCTCATCAGTTCTGTCATTTACTGCTTGCTCTGGCATAGTAACCAAGTTATGGTACCAAATATGTCAAAAGAGTGTGTGCAAACAAACAAAATATTTTCTTTTAATACTTTGTAGTATTTCTTTTAATACTATGTAGTTCATAAAAGTTAGTTACATTTAACCTGTCACTTACCTTTAAGCCCCGGTCTTGTGAAGAAGGAATAATTGAGCTCATTCTTGAGGTACTGGACTGTTTTGGAAAGAAAAATCTCAGTTCAAGTATTAGAGCAGCACATTTACCACATTTGCCTCAGTTTTCAGTATTCCACTTTCTCTATAGGAGTGTCAAGAAGTGCCTTCATCTTAGGTGAATGCCCAGATTGTATTTCATGGGCAATACCAAAAGCTGCTTCTGCTGCAAAAAAAAGGCATCATGTTCCAGATTTTGTTTAAAAATGAAAGGTTCAAACTCCAAGGAAAGCTTGATAAATATTTGTAGCTTTTTGTATTTCTAAAAATTTTATCCCTTCTCTCAAATGAGTAATTCACTTATTGAACTTGTTGCTCAAATTCAGAATGTTGCTATTCTCACAGTATCCCTATACACAAACATTTGTATGTATGTATTAAATCAGTATTTTTGCATAAACTAGATCTGATACACAAGTCATAGAGAATATGACCAAAGGGCAATGCCAAAATAATTGGGGTTGTTTTCCTCCATAATGACCACTGTCATGCTAATCTGATTTTAATTTAGTGTCATTTTCTTCCTGATGTGAAAGAACAGCTATAAACCAGAATAACTAGCCTGTGCAGCAAATGGTGATCTGACCTTTTATATAATTCTTTCTCCAATATAAAGTGTTAGAATGATTTGCAGTCAAATTCTACTGTCTCTTACTAAGTAGTTTACAGATAATTTTCTCCAGTATTAGAGAGAAAACTAGTGTGATTTTTCAGTCGAAGAAATTTACCCATCCAACAATGAATATTCACTTTTCAAATAAAGTCACCTATTTTTAAATGAAAGTCACCATTGATACAGCCTTTCAATGTAGGTATGAAATAGGTTTTAGTTGAATGTATGGATTATACAGAATGTCTGTGGTAGTGTGACACACAATAAAAAGCTAAATACCTTCTGTAAAAGATGCAAATACATACAACTGTCTACAGTATATCTACAGAACACATAGTAAGTGTGTAAGGGTTATATTTTAACTTGCGTCATCAATAAAAATCTTGGCTGAGTAATTTAAAGTGAAGGTGGTCCAAACTCATAAGGTACATAAGTATGCTGATGAACAGGAAAAGAAAGGTTTGAGCAGCTCTCCACAGTCAGCTACTGTAAGAACTTAGCCCATCTGTTTTCCAAGGAGATCATGCAGAGCTGTGCAGTGTGTTTGGGATTATGTTTTTTACAGTCTGTGGCTTTCTTAAAACTAAAATGAAGGCATACAACAGCAGTTGTGCCACTGATTTGGTCCTTTGATTCTGATTTCCAGCTGTATTTTCATGGGCTGGACTTAAGTGAAATACTTTTGCACATTGTTTTCCTACAACTAACTTGAATTTGCATACACTCTTACCAGTAAATGGCTGTTGGCATTCCTATTTTTTTTTTAATTTTGAAAATAAATAAAAAAAAATAAAAAGGCCAATTTTTACATTTTTAGATTACATCTTTTCTTAAAGCTTCCTCTAGCTTTAATGAGGGGGGAAAAAAGTTTAAAACTTTTTACCATGGAATGGTTTTTAGGCTATATTTAGAAGGAAAATGTATTTTGAAATTTTGTAATATTCAGACTTTTATGATGAAACTTTAATATTTTCAGTGAAATAGAAAATGTGTGTTTTGCAAGCTGTGTGCAGGGCCTACATTAGCACTGGTTTCAATTACTTGAAAGGAGCAGAAACTTGTATACTGGAAGTTAATGCTGTTAGGCCCTGTATAATGGCCTTAGACTTCTTACTTGTGACAAAAAAAAGGTGCTTTGTTTGCAGTCCTTGACATAGAAGAATCAGTCATAATCTGTCTCTGTTTAACATACCTATAATGTATGTTTCAAAGAATATAAAACTATTAACTCTGAGAGAGTTGAGTCACATTTGTTGTTGATTCTTCGGCTTGATATGAAATCGTTGCCACAGCAAACACAAACTTCCTGTAAGATGGGGAGATTGCTGTTACAAAAAAGCAAGATCAATAAAGCAGTCAAGCATTGGTGACTATGTGTATGTCCACATTTCACTGGTTTTAATCATTCTGGTCTAGGGACTAAATTATGAACATCTATGCACTCAGTTATCGAAATATTTAGATTTCTGATATAATCATAATTCCATATTATTTCATAGAAATTTCATCCTGTTGATGTTCCTTTTCCTTTCTCTTCATGCTATGATGAGATTCTTGTACAGCTGATGAATGAAGCTGTGCTTTCTTTTACCTCTCAGTGTCCCCACTATGGCTAATGCAATTCTTTAACTTCTGGTGCATGGCCTAAGAGAGAATCATGTTTGAATTTAATGCACAACTTGGTCCTCTAAAATGAGGACTTTTTAAAATGACCCTCCTTTAGATTGACTAAGTTCCGTTTTTTATTTTAGCAAGAATATGGGCAGCTTCATTATATTAAACTGTTTATTCTCTCTAATTGATTTGGTTAATTTTAGTATTAAAAGCATGGAAATGGTGAAAAACAAGTGGGATCATTTTGGCAATAATTTTGAAGCTCTGTCCATCTGGATAGCTGAACAAGAAAAAGAACTGGAAACTTTGGAAACATCATCATCTCCTTTGGACATACAGATCAGCCAAATCAAGGTGATTAGTTCTTGTTATGTTGAGTGTTAAAAGCCCATTTATCTGTTACTTTGCTAGAGGCCAAATGGGAGAAGAGACATTTCACATGTTTCAAAACTACCACAATGAAATGATGGCACATTTTATACATTAATATACCAAGCAGTAAGGTCTTATATAAACTAAAGAAAAATTCTTGCAGGCTGCCTTCTCTTTTAGTGTGTAGTTTACATATATGAAATCTTTGTGTGTATGGTTAAAAACATAATTTATACCCTTCTTATTTTTCAAGTAATCTCAACTGGTGTACAGAATAGCTACATAAATACAAGTTTGGGTTTTTTAAAAAACATACATCAGCTAGTGGCCATAGAACTTGATTTTAATCTTGCAAGCTAAAATTATAACTTGATTTATGTATCTTTTATGCTGAATTAATAAAGAAACTGTTGCTCTTGGTAGCTTGAAAACCTGCATAACATTTACTGTTACTGTATTTGCACTGCCTTAAGTTCTGTGTACATTCCTGTAGATGCACAGTGGTTTAGTTTCGAATTGCTGACTGAGGTGCATATTGTCTCCAAGCATTGCATTTCAAGGGCTGACTTTGTATCCTTCCACAAATGAAAATGCACCTTCTCTGGAACGGCATGTTTCTAAGGGTGCAGAGTTTTTCAATAGGCAGTGCACATTGCCATTTTCTTTTTTCTGTGACCTACTTGTTCTTCAGAAGGTGCACAGGTGTGCAGCTGCTTGCAGACCAGCTTGACACTATTTCCAAAGGATCCCATAAGGCACTTGTTTCATGTGACAGAAACAGTTTATCAACAGATTTTCCTGTTCTTAATTTGTTCACAACTTTACAAAGACAAAATAAATAAATCACTTGACTTCATCACTGAAGAACAAAACAATGCTTGAATTCTTGCTTCATCACCACAGCAATTCAAAAACAGTTTCCTTATGAAATAATATGTATGCACTTATTCCACTGGCATATATTATCATGTTGTCTTGCTTTTAAATAATTAGTGGACAGGATTCCAGTGTTTAAGACAGAAAATAAGTGCATCAAGTGATGCTAATATTGCATTATGGTGTGTCAGTTCTTGTCTGCCTAAATGGAGCCTTCTTAAGCCCTACTAGCCTATTCCAACCAAGTTCCCAGAAAAGTTGTTCCTTACTATAGATGCCGATAAGCAGTGATTTTTACACTGCATTGAAAGTTTCTGAAAATTCCATCATAACTCTTACACATTTAAACACCATGGTCAGCAGATGATGTTTATGAACACCCGAGTGAACAGACATAAAACAGAGAAAATCCTCCACATGAGGCGTAGGGTACATCATTGTGAACTAATGAGCTTTATGAGCTGTGGTATGTGAAACGAGTCATCTCGCCTGCAATGCATGGACGTAGCTAAAGGTCTACTTCAGCAGCATTGCTTTGTGCCTGGTTTTGAAGAATATTTAATGTTTTTCTTAAGTTTCCTGATGAATGTATCACAACACTAATCAGTATACTTAGTTCATAATTTCTAGGACACTACATTAGTAAGGAATATTTCAACACAGGGCAAATGACTAAAAAACAGTGTGCTCTGATACCTTTGGCTGACCAGATTAAAAGCCTGGGGTCAGCTGAATGTAATTATCCTACAAGGTACTGGTAATTTTCTACTTTTGGTGACGTTGATTGCAAAGCCCCAGTGACTTCAGCAGAGCCAGATTTTCACCTACACATTTCCCTGAAATTCCTGGTGGAACAAAATGACAGTTATCACAAGTAGTTACCATTGGTGGCAGACTCTGTGAGAGTTTGAAAGCCTCAATTATCCACCTTCTTTTATGTAACTGAGTGAATTTAACAGAATAGCGTAGGAGTGAGAAAGCACTGCCTCATTTGTATCTGCTGCATTGTTAGATAATTTCAGCTTCAGGGCTGCAAATCCAGTATTTTTCCTCAGCAACATGTTCTCATGCAAAAAGAAGATATTTTATAATCCAAATTAATTCAGAATATATTGCATAAAGAGAAACTATAAATTCTTATAGCACCACATTTTTTTTTCTGACAGTCACCCTGCTAATTTTTGACTGAATGTTGCAGTTGCTTAGTCCTGAGCTTTATAATGGCAAGAAAGAGACCATATTTTTAATCACAATTATAGCAGATGTTGGGCACTACCTGTGCTTTGAGAGCGCATTTTCAAGAAAGTTTTTGGTTGCTTTCTTATACATACACATCTTAACATTTTTATATATGAGAATGCTATTGCCTATTTCAGTTTTAAAGAGCTGACTTGGATCTTTCAAATCTCTCCCAGTGGGTGTTTTCCATTGCTTTTGAGAACTCCATGGACATGACACATCAGCAGCGATTTAAAAAAAAAAAACCTGTTGTGAAAAAAAGCTTATTTCCAAGTTCATTGGTGCCAACTGAATAAATAGCCACCGAATGCAAAATATTATAAGTTTCTTTTTTGGATGATGTAGCTGCCAGGTTTGCCTCTAATTTGTAGTAAGACAAGTGCAAAATAATAAGAGACAGTTGCTGTCATGCAGCTGCTGAAATGCAAAGCCAGTGCAAGTTTGTCTTTATGCATTTGTTAACTGAGGTACAAGACAGATGAAAAGTGCCAAAAAACCACTATCACCCTCGTTTCATGGTTTCCTATTTATACTCTAATGTGGTTCTTTATTTAATCTTCTGCCTAAGGGCACACTCACCCTACCTTACGGTCTAGTTAAATTTATCCTTTATTGTACCGTAGTATTTTAAATTAGAAAATGGAAACAATCTCTACTGTTTGTTAAATCATGGCATGTTTTATTTTCTAAGTCCTTGAAACCCTATTAAACATTAGTAACCAACTGTTAGGGTTCAGCTCCTTAACAACCCTTTTTTCAGTTACACAGTCATGTTTTTTCATCTTCTGTTTATTTTGAATCTTAAAGAGAGTTGTTTACGACTTTCCTGTGAAGTAAGAGATGGTAATAAAATACGAACCATCATGTCTGCTTATGAAAATATGCACCTCAGCCAATTCTAATTGCTCTTTGTACACACTGGTTCTAGAGCAGTCCGTATTTTAAACCTTTGCCAGTGTTAGTTTCAAGAAGAAAAAGGGTATTTACAGATCATATTAAAGACTTTAGTACTAGTTATTTCAAGTGGTCAATGAACTCTCCTCTTATGTAATTTTTTGATGAAGGATTTTCATCGCTCAGGTAAAAAAAGCATTTGGAAAATACTAATAGTTAAAAACTATTCTAATAGTTCTGTACTAGTTCTAATAGTTCTAATAGTTAAAAACTTACTGTGGATCTTTTTACTATTACTTTACATTTTAGGTTATTAATAAAGAGATAGATGGTAAAATAACTGGAATCTCAAATCTAGAAGAGGAAGCCAAGTCTTTTTCCCAGTTTGTTACCTCTGGAGAACGTGCACATATTAAAGCCAAACTGACTCAGGTCAAAAGGTATTGGGAAGAGCTAAGAGATCATGCACAGAGACTGGAAGGAACAATCACAGGGAATGCATCAGCACAGCAGAAATACGAAGAAAGTCTTAAACAGGTAGACTATGCAAAATCTAATGGATTGTTTACAGCAATTTATAGAATTACTCTACATTTTTTCAAAATTGAATATAAAATGCATATCATAATAGGATGGACTAAAATAAATAAGGAGATTTGTAAGGTAATTGCAAGACCTAGATACATAAATCTGTGCTTTGAATTACCTAAAAGGCAGCTTCCGAAAGACAGTAACATATACACACTCAAAAAATTATGTTGTCTTGTAGAAAACCTAAGTGATTCTCCTGGATATTGCACTTTTGAACCACATCCATACTTGTTACAAACACTTTAACTTCAATCTTTGATTGATAGAAGGTAGTAAGAAAAATAATTTAAATATTATTATTGCCCCAGCCAGGAGGAACTGAGCACTGTTAGCATCTTTTAACTTCAAAAGGCACTCAGCACTACAAAGGCTTAGGATATAAAATTCTCTTAGCAGCAAACATTTAAAAGATGTTATTTAAAGAATCATTTATGTAATTCTTGCTGGTTTTAGCTTCTGGTTTGCCTTTTTTTCATAGGTGCAGCAGTCAGTGATTGAATTTGAAGCTAAGCTAGCTGAGCCTCTCACATCGTGCTCTTCGGCAGCAGCAACATACACAGCCCTTCAGGATTGCATGGTGAGCATGTGGCCACTTATTCCTAGCACTGAGTCCAGGGACACGGTACCACACTGACCTCCTTACACAAATGCCAGTAACCCCCAGAGCAGGGGCTGCCTGATGCCACACAACTCGGGGCGAAAGCAAGGACTGCTTATCTGGGTGGGCAGCCCCAGGGAAGGCTTCAGTACTTCCTCAACTATTTCTTGTCACCATTTCAGACAGGCTTGGAAAGTTTCTTCCCCAGTCTAGGGGGAAAGAAAGCCTAAAAGTACCACTTAACCCTTCAAGTTATTGGTTTTAACTTTATGCATCTAAAACATTATGCAAAACAGAAGATAAGAAACAAGTCTGTTAGACATTTTTCCTCCAAGGTTTTCATGAAGACCCTACGATTAAAGAAAATATATCCTTGGAAGTAGTTTTTCTTGAGCAATGAAAAGACTGGACAGAGTTTCAACTTAGAAACTTTTACCTGTGATGCTAGATATCCATGGGTATTTGGATATTTGGTTCAGTCCCCTACAAAAGGAAAACAAATATTGGATTGGTATTCAGGCTACAAATAATTGCATCTCTGGGAGTTTGGAGTATTATTTCTGTTTGTAAGTTCTGGTATGTTTTTTCCAACAATAATCATAGCCTTTCTTTCTAAGAAAATATTACAAAAAATTTTAGTCATATTGTTCTTGCCATAAAATGCATATAATGTCTTCTGAACTTAGAGATAACTGCTTGCAAAGGCTGTTTTCAAGGGGGACCTGACCTGTCTGCTTCAAAAAAGCTTGATACTAGTTGAGGAAAAATATTTTGCATATGGGTAATTTATTCAGACAGCACTTGTAATCACCATTTTTATTGGCTTTTAAACATTGTATAACAGCTAAGTATGCTGTTATAAGGTCTTGTTCTCTTTGGGGATCATGATGATTAAATATCTTGATCTGAAATTATCAGCAGCTTGTTCCTGTATAATTCATATTTCCTCCTCTGTATGATTTCTTGTAATTATAACCATTACTGTTGTTGTTACTATTGCACACCCGTGAGCTGGAACTTTCTTGATCTTAAATCTGTTTCATTTTGTGCTTTTCTAACTCATTGTACTGCATTTCAATCATTTCCATATGGACAAGTTTCCCAGCTTTCTAGAAACAGCAACACTGGAAAATGTTAGATGTCATTTCTATGAAAAGGACCTTTAGCTAATGCTGATGGGAGTTCCAAGTAACTCTTCCCTACTCCCATGTCATGACATTGGCTGCAAGTCTGGTAGTCCTTGCCTGTTGGAGTGAGGTTTTGAGTTTACTCTATATAAATTAGAGCAACTCTTAAACAGACGTTAGGGAATCTCGAGCTTTTTCCTGAATTTGGAGCTTTGCCCTGCATGGATGATGCTGTGTCACAAGCCCGTTCGGAAGATCTGACTCTTTTTTTGTGGAGTTTTTTTCGTTAGCACTGTTCCTAGGAAAGTCTTTTGCCACTACCAGCTAATTCATTGATATGCTTGGAACACGTGTACCTGGTGTGGACCTGAGCAATATCTAAGCTATGAAGTGACTTCATGATCTGATGGATGTAGCATTGCTTCAAACTTATGAGTAGAACTACAGAATTTTTCCCACCATTGTTGCCATAACTCTATTGTTTATGTATGTGACTTCTGTTTCTTTTACATGTTCACTAGGACCTTTGTCATACTGTGGAAAAGCTGAGCAACCCTCTGGCCTCTCTCTCAGCCAGTGTCCGAAAGGTGGCCAACAAAGAAAAAGCTGCTCAGGAGGTCACAGCATTACAGCAGAAATACGAAAAAGTGCTGGAAAGTGCTAAGGAGAAACAGAGCTTATTAGAGACTCTTCTGGCTCAGTGGCAGAAGTGAGTAAACTCTCATAGCTGTTGTGGTGGGACACAGAGACCTTCCCATGCTCCGTGTGTGAGACAGAGAGGATGACTTGGTAACTCTAGGTTGTGATTTTGTTAGGCAGGAGAAGGAGCTGTCTGCCTTCCTGGCCTGGTTGGAGGGGTGTGAAGCTACAGCCAGGCCTTCAGAGCAGTATGTTTCTGCTGATAGAGTTAAGCTGGAAGGTGAACTGCAGGCACTGCAGGTATGTTTCAACTGAAATATCGTCCCCCGACATTTCCTGGTGTATTTCTGTGTCTTTTAAAGGAAGGAATTGCTTAGTTAAAGTCTGACAAATCAATTGATTCTGGGCTTTGGAAATCTCCTAGGAAGTATTACATTGTCACTTGTTATTTCTCAATTACTTTACTATTACTTTTATCTATAATATGCCAGCTCAAGGGAAAAGAAAAAGGTGCCTTGGTATATCCTGTTATCTGCCAAGGAAAGACATGGGTCTGCTTGTTAGAAGATGATTTCTCTAGAGAAATTCCTTTATTCAGCAATACTTATTTTCTTTTTTTTTTGCATGTGAGAAAAGGTTCTCAGATGAAGAAATGCTCGAAAGTTTTGAAATCACAATTGAAGTCTGCTTTCTGATTTTTTTTCAAACACCAGACTTTCATCCTATTCTAAATTATGCCTTCCCTTGGAACTTTTGCCATTTGTTTTTAGATGAATATGAAGCAGTTGGGCAAATGTAACATCTTTTATACCTTCCCTGAAGCCAAGTTGTCCAAGTTGTCAGTTTTAAATATTACTGAAGAAAACGAAAATTATTTGGGGGATTGGGGGTTTTTGTTGTTGTTGAGTGTTTTTTTGTTTGGGGATTAGTTTTTTTGTTGGTTGGTTGTTACTGGGGGTTTTTGTTTGGTTTTTTTTTGTTTTTGTTTTGCTTTGTTTGGGCCAGTTTGCAACATTTCCTCACCATTCTCTTGCTGCACACAAAATATGTTGCAAAATGTGGTCTTGATTTTAGCCACTGCCGTCATACAATAGAGCTGTATGGAAAGATCACACTTTGTCCTAAAGGAGAAAAAAACCCCACCTTTGATGAATCCCTACTGAACTGCTATCACAGATTTAGCTGTCTGAGAGGTGTTGAGTACCTGCTTGTCCTAAGAGGCCTCAGCTCCTCCAAGGATTTGACTGCTCACTCACTTGTCTCCAAGTGCCGTCCTGGAAATCCGTAGCTGGTTTTTTTATTAGTTTTTGTTATTTTGCATAATGTGGTGCCATGCTTAATCTAAAAGTATTGTATTCCATTGTTATCCCAGGATTTGCGAGCTGATACTGAGTCCCATGCTTCAGTCTATGAGAGCCTTTCACAGTTAAATGAGTCACTATTTCCAACAGCTTCAAAGCAGTGTGTGGAAACAATAAAAGAAAAATTTGAAGAGCTGGATGAGAGGTGGAAAGCTTTACCACAAATTGTTGATAAAAGGTTTGTGCTTCAGAGTGTTTTTTACATTTTAAAGTAACCAATATCCAGATAAGGAAGCCCAATCCCCAAACATTTTTTTTACAGTATTACCATTAGGAAAACAAAGGTTTAAAATCAATACCAATCCCTGAACTCCCAGGAATGGGGGGTGGAGAATCCCACACATTTATGATGCTGTCTTTTCCCTGATTTTTTTTGGTAGAAGAGTCTGTTTGAAGGAGTGTGGGGCAGGAAATGAAGGCAATGTTGCATTTCCTCAGTTACAATTTCCCAAGAAAATTCCAAAATCTCTAATAATCTGCTCTTGTTTTTTTCAGTTATATGCTTTATCTTGTGCAAAGCCACACTACTGTATTTTTAAACTCACTTTGAAATTCTAATTTGCCATAAATACTATAAATGCTCAATTGTTAGGCTGCTGGCTCATGTTAAGCTCAGAAAAACTGTCTCCTTTATTTCAAACTGTATGTTATCATACATTTAGATTTAGATTCTTTCCGTGATGAACACACATATTTTACTATTTGTAATGTAGCTTAAATCATAGATCCTGATCAATGACACAATCTTCTAGGTGCTTTATCAATATGATTGTTTTACAGTATAACTATCTTGTACATGTTGAAAATTAGGTATAGAAATTTCTAAGGGAAATGGGAAGGTAAATGACAAGGTCTTTTTTAAGGTCAAGGTTTAAACTTGGTACTTAGGTACTTAGTTCTGCTGAGTACTCCTCTGGACACATTCTCCCTTTGAATTGTGCTCCTCTGATCAGACTTTACCCTTGCGTACTTCAGTAGAAGTTGAGCATGAAATTCCTCACCCCTTGCCTAAATTCATGAGACTCTCACCTTAATTCAGTGTTTCAGATGATAGGGCAAACAGAATTGCTATGACTGAAAATTAAAGTTTAGCTTCCATCAATAACATTCTCTTTGCTGGGATTACACCCATAAAGAAAATTTGAAGAACATACCTTGGTTGTTTGGGGCACCTCTAACAGCTGATACAAAAAAAAAGTGGAAACAGGAAAGGTCCAAAGGTGCTTTCAAATGTTACGTTATTCCTCAGATTTAAGGAATTAATATGGCAAAATAAAGTAATATTTCCTGCTTTCCTTGCATCTGGCATGATTTTAATGCTGACCAGTCAGCTGTGGGTTTGGTTATGGGAAGTGATTAAATTGCATCAAGTGCTTTCATATTTACATCTGACATTCTGTAGGATCAACTTCCTTCAATCACTTGTTGCTGAGCATGGGCAGTTTGATGAGCTCCTGCTCAAGTTTTCAGACTGGATTAAGCAATTTCTTGCTGAACTACAAGCCACTTCAGAGATTAACACAGCTGATCAACAACTAGCTGCATCTCACAATAAGGTAAACTTTTGGATGTAAATATTAAAGACGGAGAAATTGTACAGTGCATTTGGCTAAATGCTCATCTACAACTAGCAAGTAATTTATTTGTTTGAAAACCAATATGCTGTTGCAGTCACATACAGACTTCTGTTATTTGCCAAGTTTAAAGCAAAATTGTAACACTGAACTATTCCTACTGAAAACCCCTCAGTAATACTTGTTTCACTCGTAAATTCAGTACTAAAATGTTTCTTGAGCTCTTGATTTGAAGAACAAACTCAGGTCTATTTTCTTTCTTTCCCATAGAACCACTCAATGGAAGTTGAAAGTAAGAAACAGGAGTTACAAAGTCTGAAGGAACATGTAAGGAAATTGGGTTCTTTCAGCAGCCCAGAGGACCAGCAGATATTGCAGGGAAAGACCGAAGATTGCTTTCAGATCTTCCAGGAGGCAAGTCAAATAACTAGCCAAAGACAGGATGCCCTGGATCAGTTGCGAGTATTCCTGGAGCTCCACAGTGCTGCATCAGTAGTGCTCCACCAGCTGAGGCAGACAGTGGAGAAAACAGGAAATATGGATAAAGCTAAATCTGAATTACTGGAGAAGGAACTCAATGGTGTTATTAAGGATCTTAACAAGCTGGAATCTGATGCTGTCAGTTTGGATGGTTCCCTTACTAAGGCTCAATATCATCTGAAACACAGCATTTCTGGGCAGAGGACCTCCTGCAGGGCTATGGTGGATAACCTGGGTGTGGAACTGGAGGCAGTTCAAAACCTGCTGGGAACCAAGCAAAGTGAGGCAGAAGCTCTTGGAGCCTTGCAAAGATCTTTCATGGAGCGTAAAGAACAGTTACTGAAGAGCATTGAAGATACTGAGGAAAAGGCTGACAAGGAGGGCCTGAAGGAGACAACACTACAAGCCCTCCAGCAAAGGTAAAAACAGTGGCAGTTTCACACGTGATTGCAATCTCTAGATCTTTCATGATTCATTGGAGGCATGTGTGTGTTTTCTACCTGGGTACTTTATTTCTTGCCAAGCATATTTATCTACTTAAAAAAATTTTGTAAGAAAGTGAACTATTTGGATGCACAAAACACTTAAGTCCTGCTAATCTTCTGTATTGAAAGAACAGTCCTGGAAGTCGATGTCTCAAAAATATATTTTGTCCAAATGAATCTAAGATCCAAACAGCTATTAGAAGTCCCATCTGACATAACTATCTTGACCCTATTTTGGGGTATGTGCAAACTGAAGATTGTACATGGGATGATGAAATTAAAAACACTTACTGTAATTAAGTATTAATCTGAATACCTGAGTATATTTCTAGGTGACTGTTTGAGGGGAAGGTGTATCTATATATATCTATATGATTGTATAGCAGTATATGTATCAGAAAAATCACATTCTGAGCCCAGTTCTAGCAGGAAAAAAAAAACAAAACAAATAATGCTTTATTGTAGGAAATATTCGAAAAAGAGAATTTTATGCACAGTAGCACTAAAAACAAATATTTCATTCTTTCTTTCTCCCTTCTCTTACCAAAAAATAAAGTGAAGATGAGTAAATTTGAAACCTGTCTTTTAACTTGCAGATTGAGGATCTTTAACCAGTTAGATGAAGACTTGAATTCTCACCAGCATGAACTCCAATGGCTCATGGACAAAGCAAAACAAATAGCTCAAAAAGATATCACACTTGCTCCTGAGACTGACAAAGAGATAAATCGCTTAGAATCTCTGTGGAAGGATACCAAGAAAGCTATAAATGAAAAGTAAGTAGATCTTTTTCTTAAGATAAGAAAGGAGAAGATGGGGAAAGGGACACAGTTATTACATGTAATATCTTCCTGCTATATTAGTTACAATGAAAAACAGGACTTGAAGGCTAGATAGTAAGCAGAAGATAAAAACACATTGTTAACAAGAATATTTGTACCAGTTGTACTTATACTATTAATAAAGCCACAGATAGGTCCTCAGTACGGTACTGACAGATACACCTTCTATTACACGCATGCTATATTGCATGTTATTGTTTGCTCTTCTGAAAGATAAGAAATATCCACTGCATTTTCACTATCACTCTAGCTGGCACACATTCTCCTTCTAGCATATTTTCATCCTCTATTGGATGTGTGTTTCTGACAATTCTATATTCAGTGGTCCTAAATCATTTTTAGATTTAAGTATTTCTGTCTGCCCAAGGAAACAGTTTCATAATAATCTTTAGTGTATTATCAGTTACATTAATTGTATATGATACATGACCAGATGATCAGTTTTATCAATGAAAGTTGATAACAAAAGAAGCTAAAGAAACTAGAGAAAGTTTTATCATACCCTTTTCTTTGTCTTAACTGCCTCACAATCATCTTTAAAGAGAAGTAGCAGTGTTTTCTCTCTCATATAGACACAAATTTAGGCCCTCCTGAACCTGCTTATTTTGGAGAGCTCTTTGGAGCGTTCAAAGAGCCAGCTCCTAAAACAGTTACTCCTCTTTCTTGACAATGTGATGTTTCCCAAAATCCTTTCATTGAAAAACACTGTTTTACAACTAAACATATCCAAAGTATTAGTTTTGTTTCTCTCTCTTCAGTATAAACACCAGGAATGGATTGTATAGGGTTTTCTTCCTCTGTCCCTTGCCTGAGCATAACTAAGCTTTCCTGGAGAGAGAGTGGGAAAAAAAAATAGGCTTGTTTTAACAGAAGGTTAATTTATTCTCAGAAGAAGGGAGGTAAGTTGAATATAATGTTTTAGCCCCAAAAGCATGCATCTGACAATTGGAGGACAAAATAGACAGACATTAGCATGCATTGCTTTAGTCTTTATTTCTGCTTCTTTTTACCAAAAAACCACTCCATGTTAAAGAAACAAGTTTTTTTAAAAAATGAACTGTGAGTGGCACAATCATTATAATGTGCTTTCCAGTCAAAAAGATGCTAAACTTAGGAACTGAGACGCTTGAATTCCAGTTTCAGTCTTTCTTTTGCTGAAGTCAGTTGCTTTGGTATCTGATATATATGAGATGGCAATTCATACACTGTCTCTTCAATGAGATGTTTTGTGCTGGATCCACAGTGATTCGTAAAACCAAAATATTCATATTTCCTTGGCTGCCCAGTTCCTGTTTAGCACTGCATCCTGGTTTTCCTGTGGTGAATTGCTGTGTCACGTTCTCCATCCTTCAGAAATATGACAGCAAGCAGTACTAACACAGCTTTTTCGTGTTACAGAAAGGAGCAGTCCTGTGTTCTTATCGATCTGATGAAGGAATATCAGAGCTTGAAGTCAACAGTAATGAAAGTCATAGATAGTGCTAACAGCGCTTCTGTGACCAAATCCATTTGGAAGGATCATGAAGATATCAGGCGAACGTTATCAAAGGTAATGACGTAATATTTTCCTTTGAGGAATTTAAATGATTTTTGAATTGGATGGATTTTTTTGTTTGAAAGGTGTCCTTGAGCTGTGTTTAAAGTTCCTTGAATTTCTGTCAAATCTTGTCACACTGACATTCAGGGTTTAAGTTGTGCTGATTCTGATGAGGAAAGAATATAGTCCTTTTTTGCATTTTGATGAAATCTATTAATCTGTTGTTGCTACTTATAACTTTAATTGAAATGCAAATTGTTAATATATGGAAAGCATAAGTGCAAAACAGTGGAAAGCTCTTTATATAAAATACATTGAGAATATATTCCTATCATAGTATGAAAGGATAGTTCTAGTCAACATACTTCATTGTTTTTCCATATTGGGTAAATTTTGGAATAGATAAAAGGCCACAAAAGATCATGAATTGCACACATTTAGGATGTGCATTATCTCTTTCCCTAAGAGGACTTCTTCCATGGTGTATAATGTTGATACTGGCCATTGATCAGAGATAAGGTATTTGGATCCCGACATTCCATTCATTTCACTGGGCTGTATTTCAAAAATTCTAAATTCTGCTGTCCATCAGCCCGTAAGGATAAACAGCTCTGAGTGAAATTCTTTCTGTTCTTTTGGAGGTTAATTTAATTTGGAAGCCTATTGAGCTCTTGATTCAAAAACTTTCAGTCAGCTCTGTATAAACCTTATTCTAAACTGTGTGTATTTATGGCCTCTTTCTAATAGACACCTTAAAAGAACAAAAAGCCAGAACAGAGCTTACCAGTCCAACAAAGAATTTCATGTAACTTCCACATGATTCCTTTGAGACTTGGGCTATGGAGAATTCCCTGCTGCAGCAGTGGCCACATCTAGGCCTGAAGAAGTTGAAGTGCAGTAAATGTTTTGGCCATACTGCATCCAGATTTGTAGCTTATTGTTAGTACTGCTCTTTAGTACTTGCTGTAGAAAAAAGCATAAGATGCTTACTGTGATCCTTTCTCAGCATGCTGTCACCTTTTCAGTGACAGTGCTTTAAAGATTTCCCTATGCCTAGGGTTGCAGATTTAGTAGCCCTGAGGATATTGTCTAGTTCCTCTCAGAACACATCTGTACTTTTGTTTTCCAGAATATCTAGTAGTGAGGGGGTTTTTAATTCTAAATTTTGTTAGCAACACCTTCTGTTTACCCTGCTGTAACTCCTGAAGTGATTATTCAATGGTGAAGAATGAAAAGGCAAATAAAACAAATAAAATTTCCTTAAGTCTAGAAAATATCTGGTTACCAAGTCAAAGGAATTCAGAATTTGTTACTGCCACCTGTGTGTTTTATTTATAAGACCAATCATCCTGTATGATTATGCTCATGAGAAAATCATGTCAGTTGCTTTGTATTTTGTGGAATAGTTAAATGTTAGATATGAGAATTATCACATTCATAACAGAGGGCTAGGAACAGATATCTGGAGAGCTGGATTTTTCTTTGGTTCTTTAAGTCTTCATTAAACAAGCAAATATTTATATCCACAGCATGAGGCTGCCAAGAATGATCTGAGTGATAAACAAAAAGACCTGGATACTTTCACTAATAAAGGAAAACATTTATTAGCAGAACTGAAAAGAGTGCATAACTGCGACTCCACTGCTCTGAAAACAGATATGAACTCCATGGTGGACAAATGGCTAGATGTAAGAATCTGGTTTATATGCCAAATACAGTCTTGAAGTTTGGTTAAGCTTACAATATTTCTATTTTCTTAGGATCTTAGAGTACAATTGTTTGGTAAAATTTACTTTGAAGCTGCAGTTTACTCAAAAGCTTAGAGGGATGTGGCATTCATTGTATGCACAAAGTTGTGACATCAATTTGATAGATTTTAAATTATGTCTTACAGCAGTGTATGAATGCTACTACTGTAAATTTGCTCACTGCACAGTTCCAAGCATAAATTTGGGTTGGATTCACACCTAATGCATACCAGCAATGCTTTATTGAAGTAAATCAGACTAATAAGTTAGGCAGTAAATTACATTAAACTAAACCACAAAAGATACGAATATGTTGACAAATACATCACTATAGGAGAGAAACATAACATAAAAGCTAATTACAGAATCACAGATTGGTTTGGGTTGGAAGGGACCTTAAAGATCTTCTGGTTCCAACCCCCCTGCCATGGGCAGGGACACCTTTCACTAGACCAGGTTGCTCAAAGGCCCCATTCAAGCTGGCCTTCAACATTTCCACAGATGGGGCATCTACGATGGCTCTGGACAATCAGTTCCAGTGTCTCGCCACCCTCACAGTAAAGAATTTCTACCTAATATTTTACATTTACACATTTATACTGCTTTAGTAGCAAATTCCTACATTACGTAAGAAAGATAAATGTAGTTTTTTTGAAAGATAAAGTTTATTTGAACAAAAAACTTTCCCAATAAAAAATATATGAATATTTAGTAAAAGACACATAAGATTTTTGTTTATTTTATGATCTGGGTAATTAAATTGATATTAGAATTCAGAATTCAGAACTTAAAACTAAATCTAAGAATATTATTTACCTAGGCTTACTAATCATTTTTTATGCACTTGCCTTATAACTGTCTGCAAAATAGAGAAGTCTAAGATTAATTTGTGAATGGTATTGATACATTCTTCTTTCCTAAAAGGTGTCTGAAAGAATTGATGATAACATTGACCGACTGAGTGTAAGCGTGTCTCTGTGGGATGACATCATGAAAACTGGAGATGAATTAGATGGATGGTGTAACAAGTGCATTTCTCAACTGAATGAAGGCATCAACAACTTCAGTAACAGTCAGAGAATGGAGGTCCTTCTGAAAGACTTCCAGGTTCTTACTCATAAGTCAGTGATAAAAATGTTCTGGACCAAAATGTCAAGTGATGTCTGGCACAGGGAGAAGGCTGTGCTGTTGTCTGTGTCCTCTGTTCAAGTGGTGGTACCCTAACCCAATAGCTAGCTGAGAGCATTCCTGTCTTTTTATTTGAAGGTGTTTGCTTCTGACAGAAACAAGAATGGCACTAAATGGCACTAAATCTAAGCTCCACAGTTATTTTGGCCTTAGCAGTTATATTTGGTTCTAGACTGAATTCTGTTCCAGTAAAAAGTAATGGAAATTTTAGACTACTTCAGCTGCAGTTTAACAAAAAAATGAGTAGTTTCTAAAACCTCATCTGGGAAAGTAGATTCTCCAGACAATAAAAAGATATGCTGGACTGGAAGGCGAATTTTATTTCAGTTAGATGATGACTTTCTTTTCTGGATAGTGTTAAACTCTTTTAGAAATCTAGCCAGTGTTCAGGATACATTCTGCCTCTGTTGGCTTAAAATATACATCAGAGCAATCATAGATTGAGCCATATTCCACTTAATTTGAAATAAATTACCTTTTTAAGAAGGTGCACAGTGAACTTAATCAAGTATTATGATAGATTATAAAATGATAAATCATTATTTGCTCAGCATAAGCGTTATTGAATGCCTTATGTAGCAATCAGACCACCTAAATTCATTTCTGTTAAAACTGATTTGGAGTAGAAGCAGACAGTACCCAAACCCCAAATGTACTTGATATGCAGGAGTGCCAAAATAGATGTGAGCACTCTGTACCCGCTTACAGTCACAGAATGTATAGTCCATAATACTTGTTTTTGCACTTTGTTTTGCAAAGGCAAGAGGAAAAGCAGTTCAGTGCCAGCAGGATCCTGCCCTTTCAGCAATCAGAAACAGATGAGCATGGACAGAAACAATCAGTGTACCTCTTCTGTGGCCCAAATCAGTGGTCACTTTCTTGACTGACCTCCTAATATTATATCCTCCCTAGCACAAAATACCCACTAAGTATTCTTCTGGCATTCAGGGCAGATGGTAATTTCGGCAATTTAATCCGGTAGTCCACTGTCCGATCTTTTAATTGGAATGATCTGCTTGAAATTTTTAGAAAAGAAGTTGTGGGCAATAGGATACTGATATTTCAGAATTCCCAAATTATGATTTTTCGCTTGCACTTTGATACTATTTTTTTAATAAGTAGAACTTTTTTTATAACTTGGATCTATAAATACAAGGTCCAGATATGTCAGTGCATATATATCAGTATTTTTTAATCCGTTTTCAGGTTAAAATCTATTTCTGTGTCTAATTTTTTATCAAGACCGCACTTGCTTGAAATAAAAATCAGAGACCACATGTAATATCCTCTGCCTGCCTTTAAGTGGAACCTAACACCCCAGTAGATTCTTCCAGTCAAATAAACACTGACATTTTCATCTTTATTTTTCCAGTTTTAACAAACTAAAACTTTTAGAGCATTTAAAATGCTGATAATGTGTATGGTTATTTTAAAGGAGGGGAAAATTTCTCTGAACTGAGTCTAATAAGTAAAAAGAGATGGGAGATTTTTAGAGCACAAAATTAGTAGAATGGCAGTGTTTTCCATCTGGTTGCTAAACTGTGTTTACATTTTCTTTCAATTTTGAAATTGATGGAGCATCCGTCTGAAGGTCTAAAAGCTTCTTGTAGTTTGGTATGAAACTTTGACCACATCTCTTTTACAGTCTGAAGTCAAGGATAAAGAACTGAAGTTGGAGCAACTTAGTTCCAAAATTTCAGACCTCAAAGAGCTGACCCATTGTCAAGAGCCTCCTGCAGACCTCCAGGTAAAATAAAGACATTGGTAATCACAAATTGTGCTCAAATAACTAAGAAAACATTCCTCCTGAAATTTCTGTCTCTCCTGCACTGCCTTTTTCTTTCAAGTTGACAGATACAGCATTATTATTTATATGTAGCATAACTATTCTTTGTTCATGTTTCTCTAGGTAGCCTTGTTTTTTTTGTTTTTTTGTATAAACAGTATGTGATAAAGTAATTGAGCATTAGGGTTGTAGAAGTATTTTTTAGTAAATCAAAATAGAAGAAATAGTTTATAATGTAACTGATGAGATGTGAGACTACAGATACGCTCTACACTGCACAACATTAAGCCACATCTTACGTGAGTGCATGCACAGTTTGTTTCCTTGAAAGGATTATAAGGCAGTAAAATATGTTCATTTGCTTTGTTAACCAAAAAGTATTCGCTAGTGGACTAGAATAAGGGCCCTGAACAAGCTCTTACAAGAAAAACATAAAACAATGAACACAAAGGTGAGCTGTTGAACTTTTGTCCAGATACTTATTCCTATGTTCTAGGGCAGTCACAAAACCAAAGTATGACTATTTTGGCAGTTTGATTGCAAGCAGAAATTGGTATTTGAGATTATTAACTTTTAACATTAGAAATTTAAAAAAATAAGATGACTTCTGCAATTTCCATGGGCAGGGAAATATCTTGATACATTTCAGGTTTTAATAGAAGTTAATGTAACACTCAAGCCTTGCCCACATTTTGGAATAGGCTGTCCAGGGACGTCTCGGAGTCTCCCCTTCTGGAGAAGGAAAAGACCCACCTGGATGTGTTTCTGTGTCACCTGCTGTAGGTGACCCTGCCTTGGCAGAGAACTTGGACTAAGGAATCTACAGAGGTCCCTTCTAACCCAAAGGATTCTGTGAATCTGATTTATCTATAGTACCACATTATGACTGATTCGATGTACTTTTATTAGTGATATGTGCTCAGCTAACATCTCCTATAATTTTGCATATTGCTGTCTTTGAACAGGTTAATGGGCAAGATTCTAGCTTATTTTTTGTACTGCCTTCAATTTTCACCTGCCTTGCACTGAGATACTTGAAGCCTCAGTGCTCTTAAGGCTCACTCACCAATTGGTATTTCTTTTTATCAAGCTATTTGAGTGTAGGTCATGTTCTTTAGATATGGCAAATTAGTAAAGGAAAAATATCAACTGTTCAATTTTTCAGAAGTGGATAATAACTGCAACAGTTTGCAGTCTGGCCTTTTATAAGTCAGTATCCCTTCTTTGTATTACTGTATATCTAAGACTGAATCCCAATTGGTTGACATTTTGTAGGTATGTAAGTATGTCCAGTTAAAGCTGTAAAGAGAGCAAAATTATCATTGTGTGCCACTTTCCTACTTTCAATTTTGCCAATAAGCATTTACCATAATAAACATTTTTATTATTAAATGCCTTAATATGTAATATTTTGTTTTTAGTTTATAGAATCAGATTTGAGGCAGAAGTTGGAACATGCCAAAGAAATATCAGAGACAGCAAAAGAGACACTGAAAGATTTCAGTACTCAGAAGATGCAGTTACAGAAGCTGATTGGTCAGATGACAGACTGGCTAACTCAAGTGGAAGAGACGCTGTTAAGCTGTGCACGTAACCTGGATCCTGAATCTCTAAATAAACTAAAGGTCAGTGCTGAAGAAAATTAATATACTTTTCCTTATGCATTGATCTTTGGGATTTTTTTTCTGAGCTTACACTTAATTTTCCTTTGATAAAAAATGCATATCTCCTGCACAGCTGCTAAAATATGAGCAAATAATACAGTGATAGTTTTTAGGAAGTTGCACCAATGAATAAAAGTTCTGATTTATTAACCTTATACAAACCTTTTAGAAAATATTAATGAATAATATGGTCTTTGTTGTGGCAAAAACTGGTTTTGTTACACTGAACTCCTTGGTCATTACTCCAGTATGTTTGCAAGTGCATTGACTCCCTTGCAATAAGGTATGAACTCATAACTCACCACAGTAAAAGACGCTGGTCCAAACTCAGTTTTAACACAAACTTCTTCCTCAAAAGTCCTCCTCAGTCATCACATATAGCAATTCTTTTTTCTACATCCAAGTGCTCTCTTGACTGATGCAGTTATGCACATCAAAACATGACAAACCACATGGAGATATTTAACTGTGAGCACAGTTAATACTGATATAATAGCCAATTCACATTTAATTTTCAGAAAATGTTTCTCTCAAGTTGTATGTAAAGTCCCTCTCATTCAGAAGTCCCGCCAAATACCAGTGTCATATTACATCCCACATGTACCTTCAGACTTCGCTGAAAATATCTATTTCTATTCAATATGCCCTGAAATTAATTTATTTCTAATAGAGTAATAAATCATGAGAAGCAGCACTTTTCACATTTCTACGATGGCTCTTTAGTTTCAAGGATTCATCTAACTGGTAAAATTCAGGAAACATGATCCAGAGCTTCTTCCCTTCATTGTGTCTGGGCTGACTTATAGAGCACAGGAGGAAAGAACATATAGGAGGAGTAGGAATGCTTGAGAAAAAGACCGTTCTTTTGTTTCTTTATAACTATTGTATTTATGTTGTAACTTTATTTTCAGGAAACACAAAAGGACCTTCAGCTTCAGCAAAGCAGCATTGACTCAACCCGCGAGACCCTCAACAGCCTCTGTCGCAAATACCCTTCGGTAGAGCTGGAAGCTCTTGGTGGCACTGTCACTTTGTTAATAAAGAAGTACGAAGCTGTGAATCTGCTCTGTTCCAGAACACAGGCCAGGATGCAAGAGTCCTTGGAAAAACATTTCCTCTGTGAGTCTTCAGGCTGGTTAATATGAGTGAGCCGTTAGCCCACAGCCATGAGTCATTCTGGAGTCTGCCAGAGTTTCCAGTGATGTCACTTGCAATTACAACTTTGTTTTCGTATGGAGCCTCTCAAAAAGTCCTGTTACCAAATGTTCATTGGATAACTGCTATGAAACAAAGCATTTTACATAAACAGAATTCAAGTTTAACCATGTAATATGCATGAAAATGCACCTTTCCTCACTATTAGCATTCACATCTATCGCATAAATACACTTTGTATATTTGCAATAAAGAGAGGTATATAACCAAATGGAGGTGTTTATAAGGTGAAAGTACACATCTGAAGTATTTCCTGGGCTCCCTGGATAGTCAGTGGAGAAAAGTAAGCAACTTTTAATCTTATTTATTGAGATACTGATCTAGATTTTATTTAGCATAAAATTGGGACATAGCATAAACTGAAATTGACTGCCAAGGGCAGCCTAGTAAGACTGTTCAAATTTGGATGTTTATAGTGGAAACATCTAATTTCTTGTGAAATTAATCCTACTCTCAAGGTTATTGAAGACAATTAGACTTATTCTGTTACCTTTTACACACTGTTTCTGAAGGATAAAAACAGCTGTATAGTATTGCGGATAATGCTGTATCTTAAAAAATATTCTCTTCTCTATCCTTTTTTTATTAAATAAGACTCTATGCAAGAATTCCAGGAATGGTTTTCTGGTGTGAAGGCTGCAGTAAAAGAATCATCTGACAGGTCTGGGGACAGCAAAGCCATAGAGGCAAAGCTACATGACTTGCAGGTATTGTGAAGAAATTTTAAAAAAACTCCAAACAGTAATTAGCAATTTAGTATAGATAACCAATTATATATCTAAAATAATTTGTAGATGCTAACACACTTGGTTTTTTTGTTTTTAAGAAGGTAATATATGTATGGTTCAAGGCACCAGTATGTACAGTAGAGGGAATACAGTGAAAACTGTGGTCCCTGTTCTGAGAGATCAGAATTTAATTTCTGGAAGGTTTTATGTGTAACTATACTATTCTTGTTTCTGATTATTAATATTTTTTTCCTTTTTGCTTTCTTTCTCTTCTTTTCCTTTTCCTATTTTTATAATGCTTATTCAACATTTCAGATTAATACTTCTTTGTCAAAGCTTGTATGTATATACTTTTGATGAGACAGAACATAAGTAGCAGACACCTCTTGTAAACAGCCCTAATTCCTGAAATGTGTAACTTCTTCAAGAGGTTATTAAACTATTCAGAGAAAGCCATTACTACCTTGCGATCAAATAAGAAAATTGAGTGCTGTGAATTGTAGCATCACTTAATAAAATTTTATTTGAACTATCTGCATAGAAATTTTTCCATAGCTAGACATGGCTCTCATCTTCTTGGAGAAATCTGACCACTTGTCACAGATATATTGCTTATCTTTAATTATCAAATCTTATGTGTTTAAACAATATTCTTTCATTTCACAGGGTGTGCTGGATTCTATTAGTGAAGGACAGAAAAAATTAGATGCTGCCTGCAAGGAAGGAGAAAGTCTATATGGTTGTTTACCCAAACCAGTTGTGAGCCATATGCAGGAGCAAATTGCAAAGTCTAACCAGAACTTCCAGGAATTCCTCAACCAGTGTCTGAATGACAAGAAGGCCCTGGAAGCTTGTGCCTCACACCTGGGAAGGTAAGTAATACCAGCAGTCACAAACAGACTGCATGAAATTGTCTGGCTGCCAAAGTGCAGGGCAAAATGAATTATTTCCAGTTGTTCTAGTCCTGTGTGCTTTTTTCTTTGGAAATATTTAAGAGAAATTGAAGTTCTCTGATAAAAACAAATCAACAGGTCTTGCTCCAAAGGTATTGATTTGGTTAAAGAATGGAAGGTCAGGATCATATATGCAGAAGTTCTGTGTAGCGTATGAAACTCCAAATCAGCAGTTGGGATTCCAGTAATTTAAGTTCCATTTTCTGGATGGAAAATGTGTGATGAGTGTTTATTTCTGTCCTGGGGTTTGAAGATAGAATGCTTTTTACACAGCACGTGCCTGTTCTGTCCCATTCCAAATGGACATGTTTTCTAAGAAGCCAAGAAGGAAACACTCTTAAATTACTGCTTAGGGCTGGAATTTCGGGAGTTAAAATATTTTCAGATCTAACCAGATTCAAAACTGTTGCTAATTGAAAGCAAAGTTAGTGTGACAGTAATGGGTAAAACAGCAGGATGAGATGGTGTGCCTGCATGCAAGAAAAAGGTTTTCAAACTTAGGGCCAGAACTTGTTTTGGTGAGTGTTGAGCACTCAAGATTCCAGTTCTCTTCTGCAGGAGAAACTGAAAACACAACACTTCAGGTGTTCTACACATAAATGTTGACAAAAAGCCCACTTTTACCCACTGTTTGTTCTTAGACTAAATCATTATAAGAATTTGAAAAAAAGCTTTCTTTTGGTCTGCTTTTATTGACTCTAGTAGTAAATAAAAGTACTGTCACTTTAAATTTTGGAGGCTTCTGGTCTCCCTGTAGTTCCCATGATTTTGCTGAACATTTTTAGAGAGTTGCTGAATATTTTTAGACTAGTAGTCACTGCGGAATTATGTTTTGTGTACAACTCTTATTCTCGAAGCACGAAATTGATACCCAGTCTTGTGGATATTAACTTCTTCCAACTTTACTCCATTTGAGAAGTATTTTTTTAAGGGAGTATTCATCTGTTCCGTAGCTTTGAAGATCAGTACAAGAAGCTTGCCCTGTGGATGCATGACATGGAAGAAAGAATAAGCACAGAAGCATTAGGAGAGAACAAACAGCTTGTTTCTGAGAAGAAAAAGGAGGTGCAAAAAGTGGAAAAGTTCCTGGAAGAGTTGCTGAATTCAAGGTATATTGAAAACACATTTCCTAAAATTCTCTCGCTTTTTGCTCTACTAGGGCAGAAGTAAAATTAAACTTTGTTGGGGTAAAGTGTGTTTTTGAAAGCTAAAGGAAAGTATTGGAAAATACTCTGTGAAAAGAGGCTGAATCCAGATGCTTCCATTTCTAATGAATTTCAACCAACTCCAGTATCGGGTGTTGATAAATTTCTTATGATTAAAAGCTTATCATACTTCATTAATTAATGCAAACTGAAAATATAATTTAGAAAATACATGTTAAAAATCTTGCTTTTAAAAGCAATAGTGAAAATTACATTTATCATTATAACCATTTTAGAATTTTCTTTCTGTCCTGTAACATTCAGATCCAACCAGATTAGCAGAATCCTCTGTCCCATGCAGCTTGCTTTATAAAAGAGCTCAAAAGGCACTCATATTAGCTGTAAATCTTTCTAAAATTCAGACTTAGCCAATAGATGGTGAAGTAATTGCCAGTGTGAGTACACAGTGTTTTTTTCAAATTCTCTTTTTATTATTAGGTTGGTGAAGATAGAACAAAAATAGTAGTCAGTTGTCCAAGTCTGACGGTATCTTAAAAAGAAACACCCTGTCACTCCCTATTGCATTGAGACTGATGCAAGACATTTTGGTCTGATGTAAATTCCCTGTACTCGCCAGGTATCAGGTATCAGGAAGGGTGATCAAATAAATTGAGATTAACTGGGGCTGTATAAACCCAGTTTAATCCATTTTACTGACCCTTGTACTGAACCCCAGAGTCATTGTCTAATCCTGGACAAATGACCTTTCCATCACACCTTCCTTCCTGTCCAAGATTATGAACTTCTTAGAAGCTTTGGCAGGTACAAAAGGGTAGCAGTTCATATAGAAACAGAAAGTCTGACTGCTGAAAAGAAAATTAAGGTAGCTTTTAATTTAAATGTTTAACACAAAGATTTCAGTGTGATCATTCTGAGCACCAAAATTCTGCAAGAAACGGTACTGCACACAAGAAAAGATACTAATTGATACACGCTGCTTATATTCTTTCAGTCTCTCCTAACTGATTTTTTCAGTTAACTGTGAACTCTTATCAGTGGTGGAGTAGGTAATTATGTCAGCAGCCTTGATAACTTCTGGCAGTGGCTATAATACTATATGCTTTCTGAAACTTTTAGTCTCATTATTTTCTTTCAGGGAATCTTTTGATCAGCTATCCCAAATGGCACAGACTTTAAATGAAGAAGGCCATGGTGCAGGGAGGGAAGTGCGTCTGGCTTCTCAACATCTCACCAATTATCAAAACATGGTCAAAAGTGTCAAGGAGAAGCTGAGGACATGTCAGCTTGCACTCCAAGAGCATCTCACTTTTGAGGAGGCATTGCAGAGTATGTGGGCATGGGTGAAAGAGGTTCAAGATAAACTGGCATCATCACAGAGCACTCTTGGAAGCAAAGCCACACTGGAAAGACGACTGACACAAATTCAGGTAAACAAGGATATAACTAGATATTACACATCAAGATTAATATTGGATGTGGGCCACATCAGTGGGAAAGGTATATTTTTATAATTTATTCTTTCTATGGTTATGAAGAAGAGGATCAGAATTTAAGGTGATCTTGACAAATTGGGAGGGAAGTAGTAGAAAAAAACAGGATGAAGTTTAATGGAAACAGGTGTCAGGTATTACATTTCATAAGGAATAATGAACTATGAAAATGTGTATTCATGTCCCAGAAAGCTTTCTAATAGAGGGGAAGCCTTGGAATAATTGACAGAGGCTGTGGTGTGTCTATCGCAGGAGGTCTTCAGGAAGAGGTTAGATAAGCATCTAGTAGGAAGGTTGTTAGGAGATCTGCCGTGGACTTTCCTGAGGTTTCTTCTAGCTATGAGGTGCTGTCTTACTGTGCAGTGCTTGACCTACTCAGTATCCACTGCAATGTGAGAAGTATTTTAGGTTGACCAATGCAGTGAAAAACCTGTATAGCTGTGGGAAAAACTGCTGGAGCACTTGCACATAGCAAGGTACAGGCCCTTAGAAGAAAAGGTGCCTAGGAATTCATACTGGATGTGACTGTTAAGGATGGATGAGCTCAGAGAAGATGGTGTTCACTGTTGAAAGAATAACAGCTCTCACTTCTCATCAGGTTACAGTTGATATTTTGACCTGTTTTGCCTCACAGGAGATCCTCTTACTCAAAGGTGACGGTGAGGTTAAGCTGAACATGGCCATTGGCAAAGGAGAACAAGCACTTAAAAGCAGCAATGAGGAAGGACAAAAAGTGATACAAACCGAGCTGCAGACACTGAAGGATGTATGGAACGACATCATCAGTACCTCAGTGAACTGGCAGAGGTAAGAATCCCTGGAAAACACAGGTCAGACCCTGCCATCTTTGCTTACAGAGAGCGGTACCTTACAGCATATAGAAGTACATTCATTCATTACTGGTGTGGGAGGGGAAATTTAGAGACAACCAAAATTGCCTGGAAAAAATACACACTTCTATAAAAAAAAATGAGTGGACCCTATCAGATGAATCAAATTTCATATGAGGTGGTACTTCACACTGATTTAAAAATTAATATAAATCATACAAATGTATACAGAGAAAAATCTAGAAAGCGCTTTCTGAGTTTTTGAGCCTGTACTTGGGCAGGACCAAGAATGTGACACAATGTGACAGATATTTATCCACCTTTTCCCTACATAACCCAGGGAAGGTTTCTCAATTCTGTTTTTCAAAATGTTTTTAATTAAAAAAAAAACCTAATATCAATTCCACATAATCTTTCTTGCATATTAAGCTGATTTCATCTCATCTTAACCTGTGTGGAAATGGAAAATTTTACTTACTGCCCGTGTGAGATAATTTTATTTATCTGAAGGCCTCCATCTCCTCTGTTCTAGACAGACTGTTGTTTCTCAATTTCTCTGTGGTAATACTTTCTGGGCCTCTATCACACCTGTTTCTTATTCAATAGATTGAAGACTATCACTAGTTTGTCTACATTTTTCTTAAAATATAATAACCGAAAGTGGTGCCACTTTCTTAGTTGCACCAAAATTGTAATAGAATTGTATGTAGAAAATTATAGTGGGCTGTCTTTATGATGTCACTCAAATTTCACCCAATTGTTATCAGAAAATATTATTTAGATTAGGTTAGACTGTGGTGTTTTCAGTGAAATGCTTACCACAGCCTTTTCTATTTTTAAGTCCAGTGAAATGAGAATTACATTCCTCAGCATGAATCCCAGAGAAGTATGGTGATCTGCTAGGAAGAGCAATATATAACAGAAGGGAATATTTCATATAAATTGTAAATGAGACCATAGATAATGGATTTGTTCTTTCAAAACTTGCCAGAATATCTCTTAATTGACAGTAATTTCATAGGCTGCTGCATATTTTATTACTCTGATCATAAAGAACTCCAGTAATGTTCCATATTTTACTTTGCTGAACAGACACTGAAATGTGCTTTTCATTAGTCTGAGACAGATTGCTCATGTAACCTGTAATAGGGGAGCAGCTACGTTGGTTGTACAAAGTGGCCCAAAAGCCACAGGAATTCTAAAAATAACTTGGATGCAAGTTGATACAGAAAACAAAAGCAAGATGGAGAAAAAAGTATATTCTAAACCTGTTGTGCATGGCTACAGACAATATAACAATTAAGGAATAAGCAGCCTTTTTTTTTTTCCAAACTGTTCAAAATTTCTCAAGTTCTCATCTGCACTTTGTTTCTTTTAATGTAAGCTGCCTAGATTCTGTCATTAGCCAGTGGAATGACTATCTGGAAAGGAAAAACCAGCTGGAACAGTGGTTAGAGAATTTGGATCACAAAGTAGAACAGCCTTTAGAACCACAGATTGGTCTGAAGGAGAAGTTTGCTCAGCTGGACCATTTCCAGGCTATTGTTTCTGAGACAGAGGATCACTCGGGTGATTTACAGCAACTCATTGAAAAAGCTGTGGAACTGTATGAAAAAACAGGGGACGATTCCTTTGGAGATGCAGCTCAAGAAGAACTAAAAACACAGTTTAATGACATCACAACTGTAGCCAAGGTAAGATAAAGATCTTCATTTCAGGTAAGTAAAATGTTTAGACATTTGAATATATAGCTAAAAATTTTTGATCTATGTGTTTTTTAGTAACTAAAGGATTGACTGTGAATAATCTTGCCTCTGGTATAGTTGAGTCTAATAAAAAAATTAAATATAATTTACTAAAATTTTATGGAATGCAAAAATGGTATTGGGAGTTGAAATCGGTATGGTTTTTGGAAAGTGAAGGCCATATATTTTGTTCCTAGTTTCTTATATACAACAGTATTCCTGATATCCTGACATATTTATTTTCATCTAATTCTTTTTCATTCATTCCTAGCATTTTTTTTCTTTGCCTAGAAAGGGAAGAATAAAATGCCTCCCTGAGCAGGAAACATATTGTCAGAAAGAGAAATCCTATTGTCAAAAAGATACATGCCCATATTTTATGGTGTTTCAAAGCACTAAGCACTGCACATGCTATACAGGTATTCTGTTTGGTTTCTAAGGAAAGATCTGTGAGGTGACTGAGACCTTCTGCCAACCAGAACATTGGAGTGAAACACCTTGCCTCCCCTTGTACTGGTGCTGTATTTTGGTGTGAGCAATGCACACAGGGATGCATGGTTTCCTTTCCTGGAAGTCTTCTGCTTCCTTAGGAGGCTGTTTTGGTTAGAGTCGGGTGCATGTGGACAGCATACCCTTGTTGCTGCATAAAATGCATTAAGGTATAAAAACTTTGAGGATTTACTTTAGGTCATCTTTGTTTAGCTAAGATGACCTGAAGTAAATGGTCAGTTAGACCAACCATCCATTGTCAAGTTGCTCTGACACATTCTGAGAGATTATGATGACTATTTCCAGAGGGAACAGCAGGGCTTATTAATCGAACTTATTTTTTAATAACATTTGTTGAATGTTGAATTACTCAAACTTTAAAATACCTGAGTTTAATTTGTGGGTGTTTTAGTTTGAACCTGGCATCAAGACACTTCAATCTGGATTAGAGTATCTACACAGGGGTAAAAATCTATTTGATTAGCTCATTTCACTTTTGGTTAGTTTTGATAAACATTCATTAGTGTTATCTCAAAAGAATATAAAAACAAGTCTACTCAGTCAGACCAAAGGCAAATCTTAACCACTGTGCTCTTTCACTGTGTCACAGCAAGATAAACTGACCCCAGTCTAAGCTTACATTAAAAAGCTATGATGGAGCCAGGAGGCAGCTGCATGTCTGTGTCAGGGAAAGCATCCTCCAGCACTGCAGGGCAGGTGGCTGGGGAGAGCCACCACTTCTGATGTGATGGTCAAGATGGGACTCGGCACCATAAGTTCCTTTTGTACCTTTGGACAGCTGAAGTTTTTGTTTGTGGTTTTCGTATGGGACATCTCCATGACTCTGCTTAGCATTTGTACAGACTTGGTGCTTCTAAGTAAGAGCTGTGTTTCTGGCAGCAATGCTGCTCCCTGGGAGTGCTCATGGGTATCTGCAAGACCCTCTCCAGGGTGTATTGGGAAAAGCATGCCAGAGTGACACAGCTGCAGCATTGGTATCTACTAAACTATGTCAGACTGTGTTAAAGTATATTTTTGCATACATTTTCAGAAGGTTTCTGCTCCAGCAGAAAAAGCTTGTCCAGACCAATGTTAACCAATGTTAACCAAACCTTTTTCAGTGTAGCAGCGTTCTGATGCCACAAGCTATACTCTATTCACTATTCAAATGCATGCTATAGAGTCAAACCAGCACTGCATGCTTAAAGCCAGCATAGTATTTAAGTACTTTAATGGTCTTTTTTTTTTTTTTTTAAACCTGAATGATAGGAGAAAATGAGGAAAGTGGAAGATATTGTGAAAGATCATTTGCTTTATCTGGATGCTGTGCATGAATTCACAGACTGGCTTCATTCTGCAAAGGAAGAGCTTCACCGCTGGTCAGATGCATCTGGAGATACACCAACTATACAGAAAAAGCTGGCCAAAATCAATGTAAGTGAGCTTTCATGATTTCTTCTGCAATTCAGACCCTACACCTAAAAAAACCCAAAAAACCAGGTAAACAGTTGTGGGGTCTTGTTCTTTTTTTCTTTGAAATGGTGATTACATTTCAGTGAGCTGAAAGCAAGCTTTCTGAGCTGTGCTTTGTTTTTGACTCCCTTCTCATATTAACAGATGGAGTAAAAGTATAATCAGACCTAAGTTAACCACAGCACACATGGAAACAATTTGCAAGAGCGGAAGCCCAGTGGCATCACAGAAAAATGCGGCTTAGCTGATTAATGAATACTTCTCTTTCCTCATCCCCAAATACACTTTCTCCATGAGCAGAATTGTCTAAATCAGAGACAACCTTTCCTGCTCTGTGTGAAATGGAGATGTGTAAAGCAGCACAAGGATTGTTCTCTTCAAACATGGTAGAAATGTATGAGTTGCCTCCCTGTATATACTCTACTTAGCCTGGCACCTATTCTTAGTCATCTGAGTGCTTAAGAAATTTGCACATTCCTGAATGCAAACATTGAAGCAGGCTAGATGTTTTGCCCGAGCCTGGTGTTTATATTCAGATATTCAGGCTAGCAACATTTTTCTCTGCTCCTAAACATGAGAGTGGGGCAGTGAACTTGAATGCTAGATAAAGATTCAGGATCCCCAAGATCAAATTACAGATTTGTTTTGTACACTCTTGGGTAATTTTCAGTCTCCTTTGTGCTCAAATTCCTGATCTGTAAAACGGGAAAGGGAGGAGATAGCAGCATCTAGTTCGTAACATGAATGAGAGAAGAAATAACGTGACTGTAGCATGCAGCGTTTGGGACGGTATTTACACATTCTCCAGTCTCTTAAGCTGAAAGCTCCCAAGATTCCCGTGTATGAGATGTGTGAGATCGAAATAGGACCCCGTAGAAAGAATTTTGCTCTGAAAACAAAACCAAAACCATGTACTCAGAAAAAAACCATGTTCAACCAATTCTGGCACATCACAAGTCACGGGCAGGCTGTAAACTACAGTTGTGTTTTTGAGACTGCTGCGAGCAGCTACGTAACAGCATTTCTTATTAAAACGATCACAACAAAGTCGCTATGTTCCTCATCTCAACCTAAATTGTATTTTCCATATTTAAAACACGTTCATTCTTTATTTCTTTCTCTCCAAAGCTTAAGACAGTTTCAGAACCGCTGTTTAATCCCCGCAAGGCCCGCACACTGTTGACGGGGTTTTACTCCCGCCGGTTCCCGGACTGCTGCCATCAGGGAGCCGCGGTGCGGGGCGCTCGGGACGGGACGGGACGGGACGGGACGGGATGGGACGGGACGGGACGGGACGCTCTCCCTGGGCGGGCCCCGCCGTCCGCCGCGGTGGCGATGTGGCGGCCCCCGGGTTACCATGGCGATGTCGCCCCGCAGGAGCTGGTGGAGTCCCGGCAGAGCGGCGCGGGCCGGCTGAGCCGAGTGGAGGCGCTGGCCCCGGCGGCGAGGCGCGGCACGACGGCGGGCGGGTGCCAGCTGCTGGCGGCCGAGATGCAGGCGCTGCAGGCGGACTGGCGGCAGTGGGAGGAGAGCGCCCGCCGCAGCCAGGGCGGCCTGCGGGAGCTGCTCAGCCAGATGGCCCTGTCGGAGCGGGAGTTCGCGGCGCAGGCCGGGCGGCTGGAGGAGGCTGTGCAGCGGCTCGGAGGGCAGCTGGCCGCCTGGGCACAGGGGCTGGCCCCCGCCGACAGCCGCAGCACGGACGCCGAGGTGGTGGAGAGCTGGCGCAAGGAGAAAGTAAGGGCATGCCTCTTTTCTTAGCAGCTTTTCCGCTGTAGGTGTGTGGTCACCGCGGGCAGGAAACTTCCGCCAAGCGGGACTATCAAGTACGTCGTAAAATCAATACTTGCGGAAGATATTTCTGTGAAACCCCGACTTTCCAAACTCTTTGTGTCACTGTGATCGCAGCGAGCGGTGTTGGCAGAAGACGTCCCTCCCCTTGGCCTCTGCTGTACCAGGCTTAGCAAACGCTGCCCGGATTTTAGGTGTTAAACCCAGGGCTTGCCCCTTGGCGGAAGGCAAGGAGCTCGCACACTGGCTCAGGGATGCGCTTCCAAGTTGCTCAGTGGTTCGAGCCAGAGTAGCACTTGATGGAGGAAATGTGAAGCATTTCCTAAAAGCTAAGTCAGAAACTGGAGCCATTTCTGATTTACAATTTATCAGTAATGTATTTGGCTTATACTTTCCTTTTCTTGAAATATCCTCTACATTATGCACGTTGAGATCTTGTCCAATATTTAAAGAAGTTAATCTGGAAACTGGTGTAATTGCTAATTGCTTTGCTTTCGAATGCAGTGGAATTTAGAGAAATATAGTTTGTTTCTTTTCCTGATTGTCTCCTAGCAAAAAGTTCCTCATGTATATATCATACACCCCCACCCATGTTATATATACACAAATTTGCAACAATCAAGATACATATTTGTAAGTATCCCAACCACAATGAATCACAGATGTTGATGAAAGACGCAGAGTATTTCTCTTTCAGTGTAGCATTGTAATAAAGCAGTTTCAGTAGAGGGAGAGAGGTGTGTATTGCCTGCTTCCTGACCCCTTGACTGAAGCCATGTTCAGAAAAACCCCAGAACATCTTTTCTTTGAACTGAGCCTATTAATCTCCTTCTGCAGAGTCTGTGCCAAGTTATTTCTGTGGTTTCCTCTTTCACAGAATTCCTTGCATGGATTTATGAAACTTGCTTGCTTGAGTGCCATTATGTGTCTGTAGAAGTAACAAAGATGACATTAAGATGAAGCAAATAATTATACAAATATGCAAAGTGTTCCATGTATATATGTTTTTAAAAAGGAAATGAGGACATGGGATTGTTATCAACGCACCAGGCATTTTTTATTTCATAAATGGAAAAAGTATTAAATCCATTGCTTTTATTAGTAGCATATATAATATGTATGTTCAATAGCTCTATGTAACAACACTTTATTTAGATTAGACGGTTGTAAACTTTGGCTAATGAGGAAGATGCAGAGGCATCTCATGGCCTAACTGTGCACAGCCCTACTATGTAATTTTATTTATAGTTAGAGGAAATGTGACAGTAATCCTTCCATTTTTGGGCCCCAGGGAAAGGCCCTATTGTGAATGTAAAATAGCACTGCAGTTTCCATTTCTATTGTCTCACAGTGATTCTGTTGCCATGTTAGCCATGGCCACAAATTAAAAATGCATTTCCTATTTTGCAGAATTAGCAAGATCGTTCTGTTACTCTGTTATACTCAAGCTCTGTTCCCTTAGGTATGTGCAAAATTAGAGCAACAGATTTTGTGCTTGAAATTCAGAAAATTATTTTTGTAATTGTCAGAGTCAATATTAAATCCAAGTGGCTGCAACAGTGATATCACTGTATGGAAAAATGCCATAGTTAAATTTACCCTGTTTTGCAAGTTATTGCTCCTGTTTGTTAGTAGGCTATGCCTAAGGCTGTATGTAATCAGAATAAACTCTTAGTAGTTATTGAGGTAGGTTATTTGAAACTGAAAAATTGTGTTGAAAACAGGCAGTTCTAACCTTGTGTTAGTCTTAAGAGATGCTTTCTTGACACAGAAAAAGGGGCTGTTAGCATTTCGTTATTGTGATTCTTGCCCTTGGCAATTTGTGACATCCTGTGTTCAGGTAATGTCCATTGTGGTGTTATTTCCAATGGTTTCCCAAAAAATGGTTTCAGTAGTTTAACATAAAGTAGCATAAGCAAAAAGTAGTTTTTTTCTTAAGCATTATTGCTCTTACATAATTACTTAGTTTAAATGCTACTTTATATGGCATTGAAACATGTGACTATTTCAAGTGTCTGTTAATCATGTTTGAAGAGATTTCTGGTGTATGAGTGGCCCAGAGAAGACAGTCCATAATGTGATAATGAATAATGTAAATCAGGGGAGTCCTGAAAATCTGCTGCAGCAAAATATCATTTGTACTTTTCCTGAAAATTCAATTTTGTGCTGAACTGTTTACTATGTACATTTTCAATCATCTTTTTTTCTTCCGAATGCATACATATATGTATTTATATGCATCTTCAGAAATGTGATTTGGAAGCATCTTTATCTCCCACTTCCAGGTCCCTGCTCAAATCTGTCTTTATCTTCATATGATCTCTTTCTTAAGTTTATATTGTAAGTTTCTTCCAGACTGGTACTTTAGCCAAACTGTTCTGTACATGCCAAATGCTCTGGTCGGCCTGCACTGCAGAACCTCTGCTGTTAGTCTGAGAGGAATGTCTGAAGAATTTAGTTCCTAGTGAGGCGAGGAGCCAAGTCTGTCTGCTCTGCTCATTATTCTGGAATAGCTGACAGGAATCTGCAGTGGAGATGCTGTGGACATCATCAAGCACTGTTTTTGTTGGAGTACTTATCACACCTCTCCCTGTGACGCAAGCCAAGCCAACAAAATCTCTGTTTTTGTTGTTGTTGGCGTAGCTGTCTCCAAAGCAAGAACCTTTCCAGTGCATCAATGACAGGCAGTAACCCAGTTACTCTCACAGGATTGTGAGCAGCTGTACTTTTACATTATGAAGTCATCTGTGAAAAGAGTTGAATCTGATAAAAAGCTTTGTGCATAAAATAAATTTCTGGATACAGCTCAAAACAATTTTAATTGAAACACGTTAAACTCAAGTCAGCGGGATAATTATATTTATATAAGCATATCATTTGCTATTCTCTGATTATATGTACTTTTATATGTGTACAGCTACTTGACAATACTATTGCTCACTTACTAAAATGTAGATCTTAAAATGGGCTTCAAGTACTTTTTGAGCTAAGGAAGTTGAGGCATCCAGATATTTGGTCTCTAGAAGCTCATAATTTCAAATAAGGTTCTGTAGACTTGACTGCTAAAATACTCTTGAAAGTAAACATATATAGATCATAAATGAATTAATCTAAATTCTAATAAACTTTTATTCAAAAGTTATATTTTTTTATATTTACTCACCAATATTTTTCATTTATTTTGTTTTAACAGGAAACACTGGATGCTCTAGTAAAATCTGAACAAATGACAGATGAGATCAAAACTCAGTTGAATGATCTTTGTAGATTTTCCAGGGATTTAAGTACTCATTCTTCAAAAGTTTCAGGGTTGATTAAGGAATATAACAGGTACACATTCATCTTGTTTATAGTTAATCTCATGTGGGGGGCGGGGGGGGGGGGTGATGAGCTGTCTTTTAGGGAACGATTAATTAGCATTTTAGAACTAGAGACAGATGTATGCAATAGTTGGAATCATTATTTTGATTTTGGTGTCAACGGAAGTTACACAAAGTAGTAATTTGATTTTTTGGGGTTTTTTCTTAAACCCAGGCTATGCCACTAAACTCAGCTTGAAACTAAATGTACAGCTATACCTGACCTATTACAGGAGTCCTTATAAAAAAGTGAGGTAGCAGTATATCTTATTTGCCTGAATGAGAACAAGCCATGCCGCCTAGTTGAGATATTTTTCTTGATTTTGTCCTTCAGATTCTTCTTCTTTGGTTAGTTGGTTTCTTGAAACAGGTACTAGCTAGGGAAGGTAGCATTTGCTTGTTTTCTTGCTTTCTCTCAAGTCACTCTCTGATTTACTTTGGAGTGTGACACCTGTGTTTCAGACACAAGGTTCTGTTGCTTCTTGCAGGGAATTACAGCCTCTGGCTTCTGTGGCTGCAGAAGGATATGATGACTCAGATTGGTCCTTTATAACCTTGTGGACGTAACAGAGCCACAGAATTTCAATTGCTGTAGTCCTGTGCCCTCTCCCTGGAGAGAGAAAGAGGCTTGCAGAATACATTCATGCTTAGGTGCACTGAGTCACTCTCTGGAAACACTTGTACCTGTCATATCCGTGACAGCTATGTCCCAATTTACATGCTTCACTTTTGAGAACTGAAAGCTTCTAATGGATTTCCTGGTGCCTCAGTTAAGTGCATAAATTTGGTAGGAGGAATCCAGGTTAACCTACCCTTGCCATTGTGTTTCAGAGAACAAAATAATAGCATTGTCACCTAACAGAGTCCTGCCTTTCCTCCCTCCCTCCCTCGCTTTCTTCTTCTTCCCTGATGTGATAAACCCAGCCTCTGCCTGCAAGCTTCAAAAGGATGTCAGAGCAAAGAGCAGATCTTGCAGCAAAGATTTCGGACGGCTTTCAGGGATTTTCAGCAGTGGCTGGTCAATGCAAGAGTCACCACTGCCAAATGCTTTGATGTGCCTCAAAACATCAGTGAAGCTTCAGCAAGTCTGCAGAAAATACAGGTAGCTTTATAGCAGTAAAATACTAGTGTAAGTGAGACCAAATCATTTTCATGTACAGCTCAAATTTATTTCTTTGATTAATTACTGGTTTTTGTTAATATTGTTATTGTTAACACTAAAGGTGACTCCTTGCAAAGAAATAAACACTTTTTTTTTCTATTTTGTTTAGTTTAATTGTTGGGCTACGGTTTGTAAGTAGTTATGTCTCATAGCAATTTTCTTTGTCTGTTTCTTTTTTACAATGGGAAAAAAATATATGTTTTAGGGGGGAGAGTACTGTAAAATCAGAATGATATCAGAATTGAGTCTTAGTACTTGAAATTACTTCACAGTTATGTGAATATTTGTCATAATGTAGGAAAGTGGAGCCCTCATGGTAAAAGACCAAAGTTAAATTATATGAAGTGTGAGCAGGCATTTAAAGAGAATATTTTTCACATAAAACTGAAATAAGCCCATACAGCTCTGTGGAAAGGCATACCAATTGAAAGTATATTTTAATAGATCAATTGAAAGAAATACTGTTGTTATTATTATAATGTAACTATAATTTTAACTGAAAATAACAAAATGAGAATTATTTAATGAGGCTGTTATACCTTTAGTTAGATAGTATAACAGAAGAAATTCATATCTGTTGCCCAGAAAACACCAAAAGCCAAATCACTGCCTCCTCTTTTTGGTAAATTCACTTGCCCTTCCTTAAGTGGTTTACTTAAAAGCCCAAACAATGCTGTCTTGCTTATTTGACTGAACCACGATGAGAATATCTTTAGAAGGGGGAAAAGTCCCGGTAATTTTTTACATTAAATATAAATATTTTATCAAGGCTGGGGTTTTTTTCAACAGTGGATTTTTTTTTTTTTAATCATTGCAGTCCCCTCATAGTGTAAGACCATACCTTGTTCTCCTTTTGTAACCTGTATAAACTTAATTTTTTTTTTCTTGGAAGTTAATGCTTTGTCTGCTAGCACATTTGACATCATTAACACCAATATCTTTCATTTTAATATAGCCAGAACTTACAGTCCAAATATCTCAAAGTTAACAGACCCTTTGAATTCTCTACTAAGACCTCTAGTGTAACACAGAATCAGAACCTGACCTAGTAATTTTGGTATCAAGCTTATTACTCCTGAACGTGGGTGCAACCTAATGATTATGTGTATTACATAATCATGATAGTAACAGTTTAAAATATTGCTATATAAGACTGCTAAATTTCTCTGAGTCCTAAATGCTCACAAAGTTTTTTAATAATTATAAGTTACAAAGAGACTTATCCGAATAAACTGGAATTTAAAAATCTGTCTGTTTCTTTATATTTCTGTATAATTCTTGTACATGCATTTTTCCACACACTTCTTGCACACCAGAACTGTGCAAGATTTCTGTGAAGAAAAGTGCTTTTAAACTAGGAAGGTAAATTAAGGATGCAGAGACATACATCACACAGATTGAGCGTTGGTCTGGTTCTGAGCATCAGCCCACACCCCCACATGCTCATGGCAAGTCCAGCAAGTCCATAGTCCAGTGTGTGCCTGTGAGGGGGCCCCTCTGTTATCTCTGTCAGGATAATGGTTCCCTGAAATGAAACTGTTATCACTTTCCGTACTAGGGATATTTAAAGGAGTGTAATATCTAACTAAATCACCAGTAATTGGCTCATGAAATACAGAACATACAGGTAACCCTAGAATTTTAATGTATACGTTATTCAGACACTTTGCATTTCTGGAAATCCCATCTGGAAATCCCATCAATAGAAACAATATTGAAATGAATGTACTGAAAGATACATTAGCATGTTAACAAGCAGAAACAATAAACTCTTATTGCTCGTAAGTTTTCTAGCAGCTTGACTTTACTGGGACCCAAAGTTCACCAATTAGGTTTTTTTATTACTGTTTTTAGGAATTCTTATCAGAAAGTGAGAATGGGCAACAAAAGCTAAACCTGGTAGCATCCAAAGGAGAACTGCTGTGCTCTGTTTTACCAAAGGAAAAGGCTAAAGTTATCCAGGACAAATCTGCTATTGCTAAAGAAGACTGGAAAAATTTTATCACCACACTCCACCAGAAGAAATCTGCATTGGAGGTATTGAACCAGTCACAGTGAGGAAAGACTGGATCTGAATTTCCTCCTTGCTTCTGATTCAAACAGCACAGTTTAGTTTTCATATAAAGCTGTGTTTATTATGTGACAGAACTAATAAATAGCTGTTTTCAAGAAGTCTTATTCTTCTGCTTGCATTTTACTTTTGTTTACTTCTACTATCTTTATGACCTGATTTCACGTTAAGGGGGGTGTTTTATGCAGAAGGGTGTTCAGAATCAAAGACAGCAGTTGCTGAAATTCATTAGTCTCATCAAATGTACTGGGTTACTAAAACACATGTTCTTTTTAAAAAACTGTTTTCAGGTTTCTGACACTGCTGCTGATTGGATAGTCCCAGTACAGTGTGTAAATGTTGTCTCTCTTGTTGCAAATAGGTGAAATGTACTTATTTATTTGAGCAACTTTTTAAGTAAATGGCAGTGCCTTTCTCTGTTCAAAACTCACAATTCAACCAGTAGGTGATGAATATCTTAAAATCCTGAACTTTTTAAGGTCATAGGTTTTAAGGTCAAAAGGTCTCATCTGGAATTCCCTGCATAGCATAGGAGAGTTGAAGTTCCTAGGCATTCTTGTTTCAAACCAATGCTGCCTAGACAGCTGAGAAAAAGTTTAACTATACTTAATGCATTATGTAGGAAAGCATTTCAAAGAGAATTCTCAGGTAGCAAGGACTTACCTTTCTTCATCTCAAGGCTGACATGGAAAGAGGATGTTCTCAGAGGTTAGTCTTTTTGAGTCGAGCATTTTTCAGTCTCATAGGCTTATTTGTTCATTCTGATGTTTAAGTGATAAGGGTGTAGCTGAAAAGAAAACTAAATATGTCTGGAGGAAAAATACATTAAAATAACTAGGGCACAGGAGCTATGCTGTTCAAGTTTATATTCCATTTGATTTATTTCAGGTGCTCTTTTATTAAATAATGCAGAATAAGCCTACAAGAAAAGTATGTAGGCATTGAAGGAATGCCTACATATGCCTTTAATGCACACATTCTTATGACCAAAATTTTGTACTAATAAAGAATATAACCAGAAGTGTTCCCCAGGACTGGGTTGAATTTAGACATCACCTAGAAATAGTGGCAGCCCATTTAAGGAGGGGTCAGTGTGAATGACTGAAGTCAGATGTTAGGTAACTCATATCCCAAATTAGCCTTTATTCAGACTGCCTTAGTTATGCAAATTAGGATTAGATTGAGCCGAATGTCATAAAATCTATAAAGCTTTTCATTCAAAAGAAATTTGCTTCAGCCTCCCCTCAACTGTGTGGCACATTGTTGCTTCTATTTTGCTTTTTAAAAGTGTGCCCTCTCAAACTTCTATTTCAGTATCTGTGGGATAGAAACAGGCAGAGCCGATGTAATTTATTTGAAGAGTTGTGTATCATTTGCCTACAATTATATATCCTTTTTGTGTGCTTGATCTGTGTCTTGTGAATTAGTTATGCCCAGTGCTCTGGGAGTGTTCATAGAAATTTGCATGTCTTCCCAGAACTTAAATATCCAGATGAAGGACTTCGAAGCAACTGCTGAGCCTCTGCAGGAGTGGCTGACCACGACTGAGAAGGTAGTACAGGGAAGTAGCAGTCGGCTCCATGATCTTCCTTCCAAGAGAAGAGAACAGCAAAAGCTGCAGGTGACTTAAAAGTGTTCTTAACACAGTCAGACTTTCCTGTCCCATCCTCCTGGCCTCATTGATTACATACAAAAGCTTGATCGTTCTAGCATCCTGATGTCTAAATAAGACGGGAAGTGTTTTCAAGGTTTGCTGTTGATGATCCCGTTCCATCAATTTTTGCATCTCCACATTTCTTACGACATGCTGCTCCATTGCTGTAACCGTATGGTGTGCCTTTCTCAGCAAGCTTGCCATATGTCACTTCTATTTTTCATGGCACCTTCATGCTTCTCTATTTCCTGCTTTCTTGCACCCACTCTTATTATTACTGTGCTTGTGCTTTACAGTCTGTCCTTGAGGAAATAAGCTGCCACGAGCATCAGCTCAACAGGCTAAAAGAGAAAGCTCAGCAGCTGTGGGAAGAACAAGCTGTCAGCAAAAGCTTTATGCGCAGAGTGTCTCAGTTGTCTTCTCAGTATCTTACTCTAAGCAATCTGACAAAGGTAATGCACCCAATATATGTGCTCTTAAGCAACTCCTTTGATGTGTGTGGGAAAAATAAAGACTGAAATGTGAAACACTGCAGTTGTCTTGCTTGCCTGCTCTGTGACATGTCTGAGCTATTCTGTCTTTCACATTGACTTTTAGGAGTGGAGAGTAAGGACTGTCAACAAAATGTATCTGTAATTTTTTTTATTCTTTAAAAGTGTACTGATTAAGAAGTAAACCCCACCTGATTATACAATAATCAGACTTGATTGTGATTCTTTCAAGCACTGAAGACATTTTAGTTTTGTAATAAGTGACATCTGAAAGAGGGATTTTTCAAAAATTAGTGGAGGTGAGGTTTTTTTTAGAAAATTCAGGATGCAGACAAGTTGTTATTTTGTCTCATAATGATGATTATTTTGCCTCATCCTATAATGATGATTACCTCTTAAGCTGCTTTTGAATGTTCAAGGGGAGGCATAGGCCAAATTCTAAACCAGCAGACCATGAACTGAGAGTTAAACCTAACTCTCTGTTTTTGAGTGGTGGTTCACACACTTCACCACTTAATAGTTCTACCATCTCTCTTGTGTAAACAGATAAGAAAGTCCCCATATTAGGACTGTTGTTTTTCTCAAAGTTCATGTCATGAAGAAGGCTTGATAAGGGCTTGCAGTTGCTACAGTAACTGGGATGATTAAGGATATAGGAAATAGGTTTTGGAATAACAATTCAATTCAGAAAGTATTTGTGTTTAAGAGATTGCTACTTTGGTAATTTCTAGTTTTTCTGTGGAAGTAACAATTATAAAGCACATCTGTGACTTACTGTCACAATGAAAATGCTTGTATGTGTGGCCATAATAAATTTTCAAGTCTGCAAAATGACAAAGTGAAAGACACATGAGTTATTAACAAAAGCTTATATGAGCAGAACTTGTAGGAGATGTCAGGATGAGCAGGAGTCATCTAAGGTGCAGGATACATACTATCCAGCTTATTAGAGAAATCCTGAAACTCTTTGTATTGCCATGAATCTTGAGAAAGATCCCTCTCAGTAACTTCCAAAGCCTGTTAAACTGACTTGACTTTAGTTCTCTGTCACGGTGGGAAACACACTCAGCCCTGTATTCTTGTTCACCTCAAGCCTTTGAGCAATGTAACTTCAGCATTTGTTTTTGATTTGTATGAGTGTCGCTGATTTTTCAGAAGAATGGTTATACCAGTGAGAGTCATTGAGGAAAGCAGGTCTTTTCCAAATGTTAACAAATATTGCTGCAGTGCTGTATCTTCTCAGGCTGAAATCTGGTTTTGCACTGGCCGATTTCACAAGTTAGCTACCATTGCAACACTACCATGGAGCTTAGATGTGATTTACCAGTTGTTTAAGAAAAAGTGAAACCAGAAAACTGCAGCTTTACATTTAGAAAATAAAAAATTACAATTCTGAAATTTTCATTCATATTCTATGTTTGGACAGTTCATTTGTGTGTGTATGCAAAATTCCTTCTGTACTCAAGTGTACTCATAATTATCAGTGTACAAAGCAAACTTCTGAGTATAGTTGATGAGACTTATTCTAAAGTCCATGAGTTAGTATGGGGAATAGGCAATCCTTTAAATAGCTGTTGGTGCTAATTGCTGTATGAATTGCAGGAGAAAGTTTCCAGAATGGATAGGATTGTAGCAGAGCACCAGCAGTTCTCACAGAGCATCAAGGACCTCCAGGACTGGGTTGCTGATGCAGTTCACATGCTGGATTCCTACTGTCATCCCACTGCAGACAAGAGTGTTCTGGACAGCCGGATGTTAAAACTAGAGGTATGGAAACAAGAGTCCAAAACCTGCTCTTTTTAGATCTGTATGAAGAACACAAATATAGGATACTTAGTTGTTGCATATTAGTCTAATAACTGTTGTTCAGATGCTGATTTTCACTTTACTCAAGCAGAAAGAGCTCATTACTAGAACTTTTCTCTAAGAAGTAAATAAGGACCTTAATGACATGGAGAACTGCATATATGAAAATTCTTAAAGTACTCAAAATATGTTGTGTGGCTTCTGAAAGTTAAATGGAAGAAGTAGGATAGTCACTTCTGTTAGTTTAGTGTATTTCGATATATAGTCCTGAATCTTACAGGTGATACAGTTGATTCAACAAATCTTTTCCTATAATTGTTTGCTTTTAAAGTGGTGACTACAGTTAAGAAAATAGCATCTATTGATAACAGAGCACAATATTGTTAAAGAGCACTATTTAGAAAACAATACTTTTCATTTTATTGAGGTCTCAAATTTTGAACCAAAAATCCCGAAAATTATCAGGGTACATCAAAAAGCAGAAGATTGTAGCATAATACTAAAATTATGTTTTGGCTTTTGTTCACTGAGTCTTTTGGGTTCATGGTTTCAGACTTTTCATGACTACGTAATGTTAGAAACTGTGAGTTTGCAACTGCACAGCTCCAGGAGCTGAAGTCCCTGGGCTGACATTGATGACAAATTTTATTTGTTGATACCTTCATGTTTCAAATGTACCCTGGAGTGGTAGAAACTGTATTTCAGCCATGTAGAAGAGCTTTGTCACTACATCTTGTTGTCTCTGTGAATGAATCCTCCTGTTTTCCATCTAAGTGACATTTCCTTTGGAGTATCAGCCTTTCCACTGAAAAGTACCTTCTCTGATACACTCAAAGTACCTGCACAGATTCCATGAAAACTTCCCTGTTAACTAAGGGGTCTTTTAAGAGCCTGAACCTACCCATTGAAAGTCACTTTTGTTTGTGAAGCCCAGCTGTGAACCGCACTGTTCATCTTCCTATTGGCTACAAGCTGCTAAATATGATCAGGTCATGTTCCATTAAAGCAAGTTAGAATATTCATACCCAGTTAATGATGAAATATATCCACTCACTTCTTAGGGCCTGCTAGCAGTGAAACAAGAAAAAGAAGTCCAAATGAAAATTGTTCTGACAAGAGGTGAATCTGTTCTGCAAAATACTTCTCTGGAGGGAGTACCAGTGATTGAAGGCCAGTTGCAAAATCTGAAGGACAGCTGGGCTTCTCTTCTGTCTGCTTGTATCCAGTGCAAGAGGTAAAAAGGGCATGAGGTGCAGAATGATGCTTAGTAGCAAAGCACTGTCAAAACTTTGGAAAAGTAATTTTATTACTACAAGAGTCAAATTCATGTAAAATGATTGCATAGGCCAAACAGTTTGGGTCTAGAGGTTGTGATATATTCATTTGAAGTAGAAGAAGGGGAGGAAACTGTGAGGGATCTAAGCTTAATTAACACTTACTGTCAATTTACTCTTAAAACTGGATTCCGTGTTCGTAATCTTGAATATTTTACTTTGTGTTGCACTCGATACTTTGAAACCTTCTCAGAAATGAGAAGATCTTGTCATGGACCTTAATGGTTGCTCCGTTAAGGTCCTGTCTGGTTTTCCACTTGCTCGCATTCCAAAGAACATACTGTAATTACAGTGTCTAGTAGTGCTGCTCCTAGTGATAGAATAAAGAAATACAAAGGAAAAAATGAAGACTTCTTTAGTGGAGCATCAATAGTTGCAAATATTTCAAGTTAAAGAAACAGGTAATTAAACATTAGAATGCAGCAACTTTTGCCTGTATGCAAAGGGGCAGAAAATTTCTGATTCTGGGTCTTATGCTTTCAGTTGCAATTTATTTACTGAACTTAGAACATGTCAGCTAGCTACATAAATTACAGATCTACTTAATATTCCAGGTTTGGAAAACTTAATTTCTCTTTATTAGTCAAAGAGTGCTCCTAGTTAAAACCTGTAGGATTTTAACAGATTGCTTAGCTTGTGATATATCTCTCTCATAAATATAGTCTAGCATAGCTGTATATGACTATATCTTACTGCTTAAATAGCATGGTAGCTTCCAATATCACAAAAAATATGTATTTTCTAATTACAGTCAACTGGAAGGAGCTCTCTCCAAATGGACAAGTTACCAGGAAGACGTTAATCAGTTTTCCAGATGGATGGAAAAAGTAGAAGCAAGTGTGAATGCTTCTGAAAGGCAATATGCTGAACTGAGGGAAAAAACAACTGCCCTCAGCAAAGCAAAGGTGTGTTTGATCTACAACAAACCATCAACAAGTCCATAACACCTTACAGGCAGTAAAAAAACCTATGTAACTGCAAGATTAATCTGTGGTCTTGTTTTAATGGTGGCCTTTATGTGTTCTTCTCTTTCTATTTTGCAGCTACTCAATGAAGAGGTGTTGAGTCATAACAGCCTGTTGGAGACAATTGAAATGAAAGGAAAAGGGATGGCTGAGCATTACATTGCTCAGCTTGAGCTCCAAGACCTTCAGGAGAGGTATAAGTTCCTCAAAGAAAGAACAAAGGTACAGTTTTTCTTCATAGCACTCCTTGTTTAGTTGGCAACAAGGAAAAAGTCTTTTCACTGATCATTTATCTTATAGTTCAGTGAGGATTAAGAGTTTGGGGACAGCTGTAACTTAATGTAACAGAAACCTACTAGGGTGATTAATGTATCTGTCTTTCTGTACTGAGCTTCAGATCTTTTCAGAAGGGTTCTAAAAATCAGGAGAATAGTCTGAGGAACTCCATGTCAAATGGTTCACTGACTTCAGCACAGATGTAATTTTACCTATTGTGACTGAAAAGTTGAAAAAACCTTTGAACCTGTGATTTCCATAAGTGTATGTTAGCAATAAATTTTACCAGTCAGTTGTGTGATTCACAAATGGATGACAGCTACAGAGATTTTGTTACTGAACACAAACCTTATTAGCAAGACTGACTATAATGACAGAAGTGTGGTAAGTAATAAATTTACTGATAAATATTGGTATCTGGAAAAGATTAGGACATAGATAAAGATCGGGATGGGGTTTAGGGTAAGATATAAGGTCATAAATAAATAATGAAAGACCTGGCGATAGATTTAAAGCTAGGCGATTGTCTCCAGTTAACCCAAGTACTTCTGTGATAATTAAATACTGCCTAATGCATGCTCAGACAGCCAACTTCTCTTCAGGACAGCAGTGTAGTAAAATTGAATTTTGTTGTCTCAGTGATGCCTTTGTCATGTAGAATGACAAAATTCAAAATTCAGCCAAAATTCAGCTCTTCAGACACCTAAGTGATTCACTGTTTTGTGGACCTCTCTTCCACAACTGCAAAAAATGCCTTGCTCTGTCTTTCTTTTGACCTTGTGTGAATAAAATTGATCAGGTTTGCCACAGAGATACGTAAGTCCTGGAAAGTGCTGGTAAATACCTACTATTCCTGTTAGCATGAGATGCTCTAGCCTTTACCTTTGTCTACTGCACAAAGCTATACAGGCTGCCTATATTTGCTCAGGTTGAGCAACAGCATGGGAACAATAAGAAGTGGATGGTGGCTCACAGAGGCAAGAGTTCTGTACCTCTTTTCCCATGTAGCAAGAAGCATTCCTTCTTTCTCTTCCACCTGATATCCCAGATGACTGGTCTTCCCTATTCCCAGCTGTGGTGATGGTGTTAAATGTCAAGAGTGCAACCAACCCTTAGAAAGAAATTCAAAATTAAAAGCAAATAGCTGGAAAGTAAGGAACGCTCAAATCTTTTACTAATCCTTTGGCCAGGCAGGAAACCTGACAAGATTTCTCAAGGGTTTATGGCCCACATCTGAGCAGCCCAAGACTTGTAATTCCCTAAGCCCCTGTTGAGAGGCAAGAAAACTGGTCTTTCTTTCCCCCTTCCCACTTCTGGGCATGGACAGGCCTTGTAAAAAATGTGATAATACTCCTGTTTTCCTCCTTTCTCCCACTAGACAGGCGTGTTAGAAATAAAAGGCAAAGCAGACAGTAATTTCATAGATTTATTAAAGTGTTTGTCTTTTTATGAGCCTGCTGCTCTCAGATGCAGCCTGTCTCCATCAGAACTTGATTCCCCATTCCCATCATTTCTCAGAGGATGTGAATTACATGTAGTATATTTTTCTTGCACTTAGTAAGGCTAATCTTGTGCTAATATATGACACCTATCCTTCTGTACTCCAGGTATGGTAATATTTTAGGGCTGGGTCACGAAATTATTGTAACTTGCTCACCCACATACACAGAAGACTTGTAGTCTGTTTTTTACTGTGCTCTGTAGGTACTGCCTGCAAATATCTTGGATAGTCTTCAAACCTAAGATAGTAGATACTCCTAACAGAAGGTTCCAATTCCATTTGAAAAAAAAAACAGTCATGCAAAGAAAAAAATGCAGTCTCTAAGCTCGTATGCTTATTAATCACTTCAGCAAAGTTAAATGTAATTGCTATAAAAATCAAGAAAGTTTTTTTGTTTTAGACACTAGGGTGTTACTTAAAACTAATCCCAGATCAAAACTTTAAATCTCAGAAGTCACAAACTTGTATGAAGAATCTTTTAGGATAAGTATCTTTACCCTTATATGTGCTCCCTCTTTTCCCTGTAATTGATTAAGCCATCTTCAGAATCCAAGGACTCTTGAATTCTTGGAAAATTCAGCATCAGATACAAGCTACTCCCCTTGAGGGATGGCTGGGGTTTATGTTTTCTTGATTTGACAATACACCAAGTTATGTATACATATTTGTAAATATTTTAACATGCAGGAGGCTGTAACAAAAGCTGAAGGACTGCTTACCTTACACCAAGGGTACCAAAGAAATTTGAAGGCATTTGAAGTATGGCTGGAGAAGGAACAGGAAAAACTTGACCGTTTATCACATCTTGATGGTGATGCCCAGGAACAGGAGGCAACACTCCGAGATTTACAGGTACATAATACGTGACACCCTAAAAAAAAAAAAATCAATCCTAATTGTAAAATAACAGAACAACGTTTATTGCCAGACAAACATTGTCTTGAGAACAACTTGGAATTGCATTATATATGAACACCTTGTTGCTCAAAAGTGGTTCCAGTAAGGGTAGTGGAAATATTGTTGCTCATTTCTGGAAAGAAGTGTCAGGCCTTGAATGAAATCTCCAGGCATGCTAATCCTTTCTTGCAAGCATTGAATTTGTGTTAGATATTGGTCTATCTCTTCTTCTCCCTGTGTGTTTCATAAAATATGAAAAGTATTTTCGTTGGCGTTCCATCTTTCATTGCTCTCAGTGCGGATGCTCCTACTTTCGGGCAGTTCCAGCCATGTAGGCTGGCTCCCATAGCGAGGTGGGAAGACTACCACTGAATCACTTCAGTGACAGTGAAAAGTGAACCTGTAGCACTTCAGTAATTTCCCAGTTATTATCTTAAGCTGACTTAAAATGCTTAAATACCTGTTGTTGAAGGAGCACAAAGTCTGTACTTGAGATATGAAATGTTTATTACCTTATTCAGGATACTGAGGAGGTCTTTGTATGATCAGGCACACTGCGTATATTTCTGCTTATTGTAGTAACTTTAAAAAACCCATTTTGAAAATCTGGATATGTATCTCGAATGAAATCTGAGACGAAACACAACTGTGTTTTGTTAAGGTAATTTCCTTGTTATGTTTTCTAATCAGATTGAATCACTTTGTACTTTCTGATTAAGTGCTAATAAGCATGAAAATGCCATACGTGTCCAGAAGAGGGTATAAAAATTAGTCTGGAGTGTTGTCTCAAACATATGTAAAAATAAATAGGTTTGTTTATTTTACAAGATTGAAGCCTGTGTTTCTAAAGAGATTCAATTTTAGAATCAGTCTTACTGTCTGCTTGCCACATCTGGAAAGTTTTGAATTCATGCTGAACGTATGGCGAATGGATTGCATCCATCTCATGCTGGCTCAGGCAGCTAATGTTTCAGAACTGATAAACTTGGCAGGAGAGCAAAGAATTTATTGCATGCTTTGTCAATAATTTTCTGCAGTTCAGTTGTCAATAACTGTGATACTTGGTGTGCTTTGTAAGTGAGCATGCTGTCATTGGTGTTATTAGAGGAAAGACTCTAATATATTTTTAACCATAGATAATTAAAGGGAATGCCCAGCTGTCTTCAGAAGAACCAAGGGGGTTTTTGCCGTGTATGAATAAAAGTTGTCAGTGTCAGGTATGTAACTGTGACTCTGCCTTTACAGGAGCTGCAGGTCCACTGTGCAGAGGGACAAGCATTATTGAATGCTGCTGTCCATGCCAGAGAGGAGGTGGTTCCCTGGGGTATTCCCCAGATAGAAGACAGAGCCCTGGAATCTTTACGGCAGGATTGGCAAGTTTATCAGCACAGGCTTTCTGAAGCAAGAAGCCAATTAAATGCCACTGTGAGCAAACTGAGGTTAATGGAGAAAAAATTTCAAAAGGTTAATGACTGGTTAACAAACCTGGAGGAGAAAGTTGCTATCAGGACTGGGAGGAGGTCTGGTAGAGCAACAAAGGAAATGCAGCTTCAACAAATGAAGGTAAAGAATATAGTTAAGGCATTCCTTAAACAAAATAGTATGTGAGGCTTCCATGTCAATTCCTGGTTGCACTGTGAAAATGAGAGCAAGCTTTTCAATTTATTCTGAGGTGGTGACTAAAATGGATCCAAGAGAGCTTTGTGCCTTCTGGATCCAGGGTCCTCCCATTTTACTGGTGGAGGTATGGCTATACCAGTGTTGAAATCTTGCAGGGTGATATGTAATTCAAATGCTCTGTAGTGTGTGAAGATGTAACTGAGTACAAAGATAGGCACTGGAATGGAAAAGAATTAGTATGGTAACAAGAGTAAAATGTGACCAGCTGTGTTATGAAGTCTCCACTGTGTTGATGTAATAATTCTCCTTTGGTCACTGCAAGGAGAAGACATGGTTCTGAATAAACAAAGGAAGCAGATTTGAAGAATTCTGGGTTACACTTTATAGTCATCTTTAAAACTTCAGGTGAAATCTATAGGAAGTCCAGATTGCATTTCTATTTTTATTTTTTGGAGGGGGAAGAAATACAAAAAGTATTGAATCTGTTGTAATGAAATGCAGTCCGTATGGGATGAGAATCTTTCCAGCATATTTGTTATATTAACGTTCATCAGATTCTGTTTTATTTTCCAGTTATAAATGAATATTTACATCCATGTATTTGTTTTCCTTTTCAATGATTTCCTGACTTAGTTACAATTAAATTCTTGATAGTTTAAAATGTTTGAATCAGTCATATAAGTTTGATAATTTCTTTGCCGTAGAAGTGGCATGAAGACATTACAATCTACAAAGATGATGTAGAGGAAGTTGGGGTATTGGCTCAGCAAATACTAGAGGAAAATCTCACTGCAAGTAGAATGGGAAGTCAGGCTACGCAGCTTACATCTCGCTACCAAACTCTTCTTCTTCATGTCTTGGTAAGTAATGAAACTTAATTCATTGTAACATCATAAATTGCCAGTAAAGAAGCACATACAAACAGGCTTTTGTAATTAGACTTAATCAGAGTTTATTAATTATTGTAGACCCAACAGTATAACATTCACATACATACTCATATACGTACATGCATGTAAATTTCATTGGATTAAACTTATTACAGAAACATAATTAGGATAATGAAGTAAAATCCCCTGTCACTATCTTTTTTGATAGTTTCAGGAGAGAAATTCAGAATAAAATATGCTTGAGTGCTAATTGACCTCTATAGAAATGTTTTCAGATTGCCACTGATACACATTAGTATGGGGAAAATTTGATTTGGTAAGGTGCAGTCTTCAGGTTACTTTAAGTAGTAGTTGCCTCATAGTACTGTAATCACAAGTCGTGATTCAAAGTTCAAAATGTGAGTACATATTCAGTGTTTAGTATTAGCTCAGTTTTAACATTGGTGATTGCCATGTGTACATCCTGACAAGAGCCTTGTAACAATTACCCACTGTTTATGAATGAACTCAAAGCCTGTATGTTTTATCTTTGTATAATGGATTTTATTAGTAAATAGAAATTTATTTTTATCTTAAACCAATAGCAGTGATAAACATCTGGGTGGTACTTATTTCTTCTCCCTACCCTCCATATTTGTTTAAAGGAGCAAGTAAAGTTTCTGGAAGAAGAAATACGCTGTATGGAGGAGTCAGAATTGTCTTTTAGTGCTTACACAAATTGGTATGGAGCTACTAACAAGAACTTCAAAAACGTGATCACCAAATTCGACGTGGTTGACAAAACAGCAATGGAGAAAAAAGTGCAGAAACTAGAGGTACAGCTTTCTTAAATGCAATTTTTGTTTCTGTTCACAAAAAGGAGGCTGTATTTTAACATACATCTTAACAGCTGCTCAAAATTCTGATTTCACCTTGCCCAGAGAAGATAATGGGATGATACCACACAGTATGAAACTTTCTGTTCTCATGTCTCTTTAAATCACAGTTTGGCTGTTGAAATTACAAATAGTCCTAAATAATATATTCTCATCCTTCCATTAGGCATGCTTGTATCTCTTTTATGTCAGGTTAAAACTTAAAATAAATTCCCATATCCCAAATTCCCCTCAAGTATATTTTCTCGTGCACTGTGTATTTTCTGCACACTGTGGCAAGAAGTGCTTCCTATTTCTCTTCATTGAAACTACAGTAAAACTCATGTTTCATCTCAAAAGTTGTAGATGAGCTTTCTCGTATGTCCTGCAGCTTAAGCAGCTTAAATGTAATACGCTAAGGGAAAGCTTTCATCTGTTCCAGAATTTGGAGTACAAATCCTCTCCTGGGAGCCCTCAGTTTCTCTGTTTAAATTCACAAGCCCAGTGCAGAGCAGAAGTATTTGCTATATCTGCTTCCTTCTCACTTGACACACCTTAACTCCAGGCAATTTTGTACTGAAAAGTCCACTCTTTTTCCCTAGCAATTTCTTCTGTGTCCGTAGCAAAGTTTAAAAAAGGCAAGAGTTTTCATACATTTTCAGTTAACCAACACTTCCTTCACAGTTGCTATTGAGTGATATGGACATAGGCCACAGTTTACTGAAATCAGCCCGTGAGAAGGGGGAGCGGGCTATAAAATACATGGAAGAAAATGAAGTGGACCAGTTAAGAAAAGAAATTGGAGATCATGTGGAACAGCTTGAAGAGCTGGCTGGCTCCATCAGAAAAGAGCACATGACTTCAGAGAAGTGTCTTCAGCTGGTAAAGGAGTTCTCAGACAAGTATAAGGCGCAGACTCAGTGGGTCATGGAGTACCAAGCCATCTTACATGCTCCTGTGGAGCCAAAGTGTGAACTCTATGAGAAGAAGGCACAGTTGTCCAAATACAAGGTAAAAAGGGATTATCTCATTGTACTGTTGAATTTATTTTAATCTAGTGATTCTCAATAAATCCTCTGATCAGGTATCCAAGTTTCATCAGTAGGTACATGAGGTGTTTCTGATCTTGATGTCCCAATCAGCATCAATGAAAACATGCATGATACCTACCTCTACAAATCAGACTTAGACCCTGGATTTGAAATGTCTACGTCCTAAAAAGGTTTCCATATCTGAAAATTTCTTGTAATGGTGCAAAATTCTTTTATGACTACACATGAGTAATTGCATTGATCTCAACAGAGTTGATTGCAGTTGAAGTGAACATAAAAATCAGTCGGTCTTTCTTGACTTCAGACATTGTCACTGTTTACATTGACTTAATCAGCTTTCTGGTTAAAGCTGGATGTCCCAGATCAACTGATATCCAAGCCAGTCAGTGGCTATGACCTCCTATGTTTTTAATTAGGATTTTCATGAAGTGTTTGGGGTTATATTCCCATCACAAAAATGAGCAGAACATTTGCCAACTAACCTCATTTCTTCTTCTAGTGATGTTTTTATAAAATACTCCCGGATTACAGATGTTTCATGAAATATTTACTGGGTCTGGCTGAGGTGGAGTTAACTCTCCTCGTAGCAGGCCGTATAGTGCTGTGCTTTACATTTGTGTCTAAAAAAAGTGTTGCTAACAAAAAACCAGTTTGGTTATCGCTGAGCTACAGTACCTACATTGCTTCAAGGCTTTCTCACTAAAGCTGCCCACTGCCCCTCTCCAGCTTCCCTACTCAGAGTTGTATGTCACAGCCGTGTGCTTGCTTTCTGCATGTCTGGGGAGTTGTACTCTTGAGAGCACAGTGTTAGGCACTCATCGCACACCATCTCACTGAGGGGATGGCTTTGGTGATACTTTTCCACCTATTTTCGTAATTTGTTCCTCTGAACAAATTTTATCCCTAGCAGTGGCCCCTTCATACATATGAACTCCCTTTGCTTCACCAGGTACAGACTGTCAGCCATGCTAGTAGCCACTCACAAAAGGAGCAGTTGTTTTTAGATGCGTGCGGAGTTGTTGTCTCAGGGTAGGGCTGAGAAACAGAATCCCGCCTTGGTAAACAAAGTTCTTCCTATCTGGAAAGGATAATACATACCATGGTAGAAGGCTGTGCATCAGACAAAGGGAAGTTAGTGAAATACATCTCCAGTGATTGGTAGATACATTTTAATTCTTGCTTGCATTGTAGTCCATACAACAGACTGTTCTGTCTCATGAGCCCTCAATAAAGTCAGTGATGGAAAAGGGAGAGGCACTTTGTGATCTGGTGAATGATGTGACTCTAAAGAACAACATTCAAGACCTTCAGAACAGTTACCAGGAACTCTGCAGCAAAACAAAGGTAAAAAGGAAGAAAACTCAGGCTTCCTCCAACTTCCTGTGTTTTTACCCCTCTTTAAGAATTTAACTATTTATTTCATGCTATCTTGTCTGTACAAAGAACCAGCTACCTTTAATTACTTCTGGTGTTTTGTTGGGGGTTTTTTTGTTTTCTTTTGGAGGGGGGGCAGCAGTGACAGGCAATTTTTGAATATGGAAAAAACTACCTAAATAAATCTAACCAGAATAGTTGAAATTAATTTTGAGTGTGGCAGATGAAGTCTTTGTCTTTTGTAGCACTAAGGGGATATGTATCAGTGACTAGTCTGTATTATTGTTACTTTTTTTTAAAAGCATTTAATAGAATTCTAAATACATTATTTCTTGAAGGTACAGATGCCCTCAGATTGTGCTCTCTCTTGTTTCTGCTTGATCTTCCACAAACACTGTTTAGTTTAGTTGTTGAATAAAAGGCACTGGAGAAAATAAGCTGCAAGACAGATAGAATTTAATTCAGCAACGGCATTATTAATTAACATTGATTCATTAGTCCATATGTATGTAGTACTTTGAAAGGTCTAATGCTTCTAAATGCATCCTAAAGTATGATTATTCCTAAAGCTTTTAATAGGTTGTACTCCTAACAAGGATAAGCTCTGCAAACCATGTTAGCACTTATGTTTGACCTAGGCACCTTTAATTACCAATCCATCCACAAATAGGATATGATTTTTTTTTTTCCAAGGTTAATTTTTAGTTTAAAGACATGCCTCCCATCTGTACCACAGAAGTGAAATCCATTGCATTGGATATAATATCCATGGCTTAAATTTAGAGACTCTTCCTGAAAAGAATAAATACTTATTAACTCAGTGTGTACATTCTTAATTTGCCTACTACAGACACGGGCAGTATGTACACCCAAAGGCTGTAAGCAGCAGAGACCCAACCATAACATTTGGTAGGTCAAGTGCAATCTCTCAAGGAATGTGTAATAACTCTAACTGAACTTAAAGACAAGTTGACAGTATTCCTTTTCTCAGTGTTTTCCTCAAAGTACAGTGTTTCATCTGGATTGAAAATACCACTTGGTACCACAGAAGTAATGATTCACAGGAATTTATTCACAGAAGTAATCCCTTTTGATGTCTTCCTTTACAGTCTATTCACATGAGAGTCCCTCACAGGAATATGAATTTAGATGATAATTCTTATTATGCTTTCAAGTTCTTGGTGGGTTTTGGCTTTTTGGGGGGGTTTATTGAACTCTTGTAATTACCTGAAAATTTAATTTTGGTTATTGTATACCTGCAGGCATACGTTGAAACCTTAGAGGTGAGAGTAAAAGAACATGAGGATTACAATAGTGATTTGCAAGAAGGGGAGAAATGGTTATTACATATGTCCAGCAGACTGGTCAGCCCTGACCTCATGGAAAGCAACAATCTTGAAATAATCACTCAGCAGCTAGCTAACCACAAGGTGGGTTTGGTATTGGTAATCTTCCTTTGTAAAATAGAATTTTTCTTCTTTGCTTCTCTGCCTCCACTTCAGAGCTCTAATTATTCGTCATTCACCTATTTTATTTGTCTTACTGCTAACTGTGTAAATAAGCATCAGTGTCATTAAGGCAGATAAGAAATCTAGCCTGTTGTAAGCATTGTTTCTTGGCTGAAACTGCATTTACACAAAGAGCTTTGTTGTACTCTGGTCTGAATTCTGTGTCAAATTTTTCTATGTCAGACTTCTCAGGAAATGAAACACAAAAATTGGTTTCGGGTCATTTTACTCTTGAGGTATTTTTTGCTCTGGCACTTTTAAGGCTGAAAAAAGAACTAAATTGAAAGTTTTCTTGGTATGGATCTGCTAACAAGAACTTTAGAAATGTGGTCACCAAATTGGGCATGGTTGATAAAACAACAATGGAGAAAAAAGTGCAGAAACTAGAGGTACCTCTATTAGGTTGATCTAATTCTAGGTTCTTCTATTAGGTTGTAGCATTTTCTACATTGCTTTTATTCAAGGTATTGTTATGGTTGCTGTTAGTGGGAATCATTCAATACCTTGATAGCCAGTGCTTTCTAGAAGATAAAAGAGAGCCCACCCGCTACCTGAAACTGAGATTCCAGTGGCAAATATTGAAGTCTTTAAATTATGTGTGATTGGTGTGTTATTCTTTAAGTAACCTCCTTAGATAAAAAATTGGCTCCATCAAAGTCAGTGGAAAGAACTGTCCACTGTGAAAGAGCTTGTGGAATGAAATATGATTCAGCAGGAGATTTAATTTGCGTTACTAGACACAAGAGAAGCTGGAGGAGCCCTGAAGAGCTTGCAACAAATGAAGATTAAGGGTAGTCTTGGGGTGTGAGCAGAGAGTGTTTACACATTATGACAGTGCTACTGATGTTTCTGTGGGATATCTGTGTAAAGACTTTTGACAATGACTTTACAATGAGCATGCAGTCCCGTAGCTTGACTGTGAAAATGCACGTTGTCTGAAAACTTTTTTCCAAATCTGACAATGAAGAGTGTTCAAAGGAAGAAGAAATAACATTCTGCACCACTGCGTATTACTTCAAAAGTATTTTATCTGTTTCTTAGGCTATCATGGAAGAAATTGCAGGATTTGAAGATCGTTTGAACAACCTTAAGAGTAAAGGTGATTACCTGATCAGTCAATGCTCAGAACATCTTCAGGCAAAATTTAAGCAAAATATACAAAGCCATCTTCAGGGGACAAGGGACAGCTATTCTGCCATATGTAGCACAGCCCAAAGAGTAAGTCTTGTTTCAAAGATTTTTTTATGCCATTTAATAGAAAAATGCATTATTATTTCTGTGACTTATTTCTTTAAGTGGTGTAAAAATCTTCCTACTGTTTTCATTTCAATTGAGCGTACAGGTTATAGAGCACTTAATCATTCCTGTGCTACAGTTGAATTCCTTGTGATCCAAATGTTGTCTTGCAACCAGCAAAAGTAGTGGCCTGTCAGTTCTTACCTTAGTCTCACCACATGCTCACTGCCTTCATGTTACACTTGCTTCTGAGCAGCTGCAGCAAAAAAAAATTAGACTATTTCTACTACAAAAACTAGGGAGCAAATTGCAGTCTTAGTGTTGATAGTTTGCATGCACACATTAACAGGTCTCAAGTGTGTGCTAGGAAATACTGTCTCTCTCATTAAAACCGGAATATACAGTTAAGAAGGGCTAGCTGGGCGATTCTGTTAAACCAATTAGGAGATCAAGCCACCAGCCAAAAAAAACAAACCCAAAAAACCCCGAAACCAAACTCAAAAAACTAAACAAAATAAACCCAAAAACATATTTACAAAATTCTTACACAAAGTCAATGGAAGAATGTTGGATAGGAATACAGAAATAAGACAGCATGCTCTTCATTTACGTCTTTATTTTTTCTTTTCAGAAGCTGTGCATTAAATATTGTCCATCTTCTTCATATGTTAGCCAGGTGCATTGAGAGCTTAAGGAGATTTCAGCCCTTGGTACTTTGATGTACAAGGGCTAAAATAACCACAGTCTTAATAATTCCGTTTTATCTGCAGTTTTCAAGGTAGCAGAAGAGAGACAATGGTGGTATTTGAAAATGTGATAAACTTACAAAATGTTTGGTTTAGGTGTACCAGACTTTGGAACATGAGCTCCAGAAGCATGTTAATCATCAGGATACTCTACAACAGTGCCAGACTTGGCTGTCTACAGTGCAGTCAGAGCTAAAGCCAACTACTTGGACACCTTTCAGCCTGGCAGATGCAGTTAAACAGGTAAAAGTTTAGCACTTGAAAAAGCTCAGTTATTATTAACAAGGTGAGTCCAGATAAGAGATTTAAATTTCTAGAAATTAGATATTTTCTAGCCTTCACAGAAAGCTGTGTAGCCTCATTGCTCATTCCCGACTTCAAAAGGAATACCTGGAATGAAAAATAACTGTAGGTGAAAAATCAAAGATGGCTTTTGCTAGCTCTGCTTAATGCTTAGAAACACGTTACCTGAAAAATGTTGGCTTGTGAGATAAATCTGCTCAGATACTCCATAGATGTGTTTAGCAGAGGGGTGGTGTCTTTCTGCTTGTCCAATTGCCTGTCTGTCTGCTATGTCCCTTATGAGACCTGTTTTCACAGTACCATGGACACAGAGTCAATTATCAGGCAATTAAAACAATTTTTCAGTCTAAGGGCACAGAACTGCCTGTACCCCGCATTGACCATTGAGAACGCTTTCATTACTTCTTGATTGTTCTTAGTGACAACGCGTTTTACGTCGGATTTGTAACTTGGTTTTAAATTAAACTGGCATGGTGCTAAGAATGCTGGAGTTCAGGGCTATCTCATCCATCATCTGGCTTAATAGAGACCTTGAAATACTAGAGATGGCAGACCTACAAGGGCAGGGGAAGCAGGGTGTGACACAGTGAGACCAGCAGGGCAGCACCTTCCCGATGACGTGCAGAACTGCAGCTCAAAGGTTAGGTGAACAGAGTCCCCATGATGTCATTCCCCCAGCTGGTGGTCACCAGGCAAGTCCATACGGATGAGGCCAGTCCCAGGTGAAGGCAGCGTGTCTGGGCAACGAGGCAAGGCCAGGAGGATCAGCCAGGCACAGATGTACCTGTAGTGTAGCTCAGATGAGGTTCAGAGGTGGGTGGGGAACTGAGCTTAGACACAGCTCTTGGGCTTTGCCTCTCTGGTGGTCAGGTCCCAGCTGGGCTGAGTCAGGGCTGGCACTAAGCAGAGGTAGCCAAACCCCGAGGAGGAGGAGATAGAGGCTGCAGAGCCCTCTGGTGTTCTGAGGGTCCTAACCACCCCTGAGAATTAGGGACCTGTTCCTGTGCTTGACTGTTCTTAGAGGGAAAAATAGTTCCCCTCGTTCAGGAAGAATTCCTTCAAGCCTGCCAAAATGCCGCATAGTACTGCCGCATATCCCCACAGCTCTTTGCTGGACTTGTGTCAGTTTGCCCATGTTTCTTTTATGGGGAAAGAGGGAAACTGGGCTAAGTACATCAGGGACAGCTGGACAAGTGTAAGCACAGGAGAATAATCACTTTCCACAGCTTGTGCTCTGCATTCTTGCTAATAGAGTCATTTGGGCTTGCCAAAAGGGTGCACTGTTGTTTTGTTCAATTTTTTGCCTGCAAGGACCCACCGCTGGCCCTCTGCAATAGGTGATCACTCACCCTCCTCCCTGGGACTCTAGAAGATATGTTATTGCCCTGCTTGTTAGCACTCATATAATAATAGTATTTTAGGATAAGGAGAATCTTCACAGGGAGAGGTGAGCTCCTACAGGCTGTGTTGAGAGCAAGAACCCTTAACAATGTCTTGTTGTCTGGTCTTGCCAATCACAGATACTGAGGACACTGGAAGATTTTCCGAAGGTGTGGGAAAGTGTATTGTGCTACTAAGCTGAATTTCTCATGATCTGTCAGACACTGGAAAATGTTATAGTTGTGGGAACAGGACACTTTGATAATCCCATAAAGCCCTGCTTCCCATTCACATTGGGAAAGTCAGTCACCTTGTTGAGACTGTGTGTTTCTATCCAAAAAATAAGCTAGCTAATTCATATGTATCTAAGTGCTTTGGTAATTGGATAATAATCAAGTTTTTAAGGGCTATTCCTTTCCATAATTATAACATAGCAGCCTTACCTAAAAAATAATGTATTTCTACATTTAATTTTATGGAAATAATAAAGCAAAGTAAAAACACTAAAATGTATGATTGTAATGAAACAAGATATTATTTCCACAGTCTCAGGGTTTATTTGTGAGTTGTCTTCCCTCAGGTTAAACACTTCCGGGCTCTGCAGGAGCAGGCCAATACATACTTGGATCTTCTGTGCTCCATGTGTGATCTGTCAGATGCCACAGTGAAGAGCACAGCAGCAGATATTCAACAAACAAAACAAACGGTACAAGATAACCACAACAACCCACTTTTAATCCTATTTAGAGCTTTAACTGCCTTGATCTGTTCCCTTTTAAAAAGGTCATATTGGGTAATGGTTTAAAGAAATGTCATCTTACTTTCATCTTAAGTATTTCTTTAGAAATAGTTACATAGTTTTCTCTTCTGCTTCTTTTTTTTCCTTTTTTTTTTTTAATTATTAAATCCATGCATTGTTGTCCTAATACTAATACAAAGACACACAACTAAGGTTACTTAGGCAATGTTGCAAGATGTTGGTTTAAAGGCACAGAAATAACATTCTGTGGTAGAAAACCTGATTCAAGTTATCTGTTTCAAAAAACACAATTCAGTCAAATTGTCTCTGTATTTTATTAAATCTGAGACATATTTTCTTGTTATTTTTTATTCAACAATAGACTGATGTTCATATTGGCCTATATTAATATATTACTAATATAATAATCATAATCATCATCAAATTATGCTGGTTCAATTCATGAATCAAAGTGCATCTATTTCAGCATATTAATTTATTATTTATATATATAATTTATATTAACTGTGTTCCTCAGTTTTAAGTTTTAAAGTCTCTTAATGCTTAGGTTTAAAATAGAACTATAAATTATTGGGAAAGAAGAATTACAAGCATTCTTCTTGTTGTAAACATGAAAAATTTAGTTTGTCTTACACAGACACACAACCAGAGTTTTGAAACTACCTCTAACAAGAGTAAAAATCTAATGCATACAGTAACAGTATTCCATACCAGAGAAGCAACTTGTACAAATCCAAGCAACCCATAAAAATATGGCAGTCCAAGTACTGAATAGCTGAAAAAGATCCCAAACATCAGAATAAGATTCTCCTTTGTCATTTAAAGCAGTGAAATGTTTTTAAGAAATCACAGATGGTATAGTGCTGAGATATACTAAGCTGGTTGAGTGTCTAAATCTTAAAGACACCCGACTGCTGTATTTAGAGCAAAAGCAGCTGTGTCACTATTGGTGTAAGAGGATTGATGGGTTCAGATCTGGTAAGCATTCTTCTTATTGGCATTTTAGTAGAGGCATATAGTCAGAATAACTGGGCTAAGCAAATTAAAAGGAAGTGTTTAATTGAAACTTTTATTTAGGGTACATTCTAACAGTATTCTTGGCATGCAATAGACTAAATGATACAATTAATTTAAGCTTTAACAGAGGACTGAGGACATTGAAATTCACACACTCATAAACATACTTGCTTCTCTCAAGGGTGAATGATAATTAATTTCTTTTGCTGTTGTTGTTATTGTTGTTTCCACACGGATTTCCTTTGATAGGTACAATTTTTGTGACTTTTGGAGGTTAAGACTGTTTTGTGGATAATATTAGCCTCTTCAGAATCTAGTGCAGAAATTGCTTTAGTACAGTATTGTGCTCAGAAGAAGAATGGTATTCATCCTCCATTCTCCAAAAATAGATGCATTAAAGCATTCCTACTCCTTTTCATTTCTTTTCTTCTAGATTGAGCAACAGATAATGCACTCACAGTATTTGTCTCAAGGTTGGGAAGAGATCAAACAGTTGAAGGCTGAGCTCTGGATATATTTCCAGGATGCGGATCAACAACTACAGAATTTAAAAAGGAGACGGGCAGAGTTGGAGCTAAATATTGCCCAGAATATGGTGCTCCAGGTTAAGGTAAGGAGACTTTGGGTTAAGAGCAGAAGGTAAGGAAGAAGTTCATCCTTTGGCTGATACTATTTTATGATTCATATCTGTATGCACATACTGCATATAATGGCTAAAATGCTCTAAGCAAGAGCAGAGAAGATAGAGGAAAGAGTGTTTCCTTATTGATACTCCAGGGTGATTCAGAGAGCAGAAATCTACACTGTAGTATTTTTCTGGCTTTGTTTTTTTAGTAAGTGACGATTTTCAGCCTACTGGTCTGATTTGCCTTTGCTTTTAGAGTAGAAGGAGTTTCTATTTCTTCACTCTTTAAGTCAGGAGCTTTGGATTATAATGAAAGGGAGACACCTTCTGTACTGTTGGATGTGGCACAAGGTGTTTTTTTTCCAATAATTTGCCCTGGTAAAGGAAGATGCCTAGCTCTATTTAAAGCCTTCCTGAAGAGGAATGAGGCAGAGCTGGAGATGGGCATGCTTGTTTAGTTAGAGTTACTGGAACTAGAATTTGGAGACAGATTATATTTACCTTAGTGTGCAAAGGCTGGAAAATATTTGGTTAGTTTTAGTTGTCAGTATATTGTGTATTCTTCTTTTTGGGATCTCTCTGACTTCTTTTTTGGTAAGAAATGTGTATGCAGATGAACTCTTTTAATTTCTAGTTATTAGCTCAGATAGCAGTCATACCTAGGTAATCCATGGTTTTGTTTCAATAATGACAGTGGTAACAGTTGCTGTTACAGAAGTAGGAACAATACAGAGTATGGATATGGAGGCTCACTGACTCGTGGACTCTGCTTCCTATTTTTAGTCTCTAATGAAAAAGGAAAAAAATAAGCTAATAACAGTACTAGGAAAATTAATTATTCTTGTGAGATTCAAGACTATCTTGCATGTCTTAGTGTATTGTGGGAGCTGTGCTAGTCAAGAAGCCTGGACAACAGGATGTGACTTGATCACAAATTCTGTTTATCACTGGCACTTGGAAACTCCTCTGGTTTGCTTTAGCATCTATTACCAACTTGTTGCACCTGAGAAGATGGGGAGGAGGATTTGGAGAGGAGTGAAAATACTTCTTCCAATTTACATCTGCAGAGCATTTGCCTGTGCAGATAATTAGTCCATATACAATTTATTTATTTCAGAGCTTTTCTTTAAATTCCATTTTATAATTTTGAGTGCATGATATTATATTGGTTTTTACTTGTATCTTTATCAGGAATTCAGTCAGAAGTTGCAGTCTAAGCAGTCAGCTCTCACCTCTGTGACTGAGAAGATGAACAAACTAACCCAAGGACAGGAATCGCCTGAACACAAGGAAATAGGAGAACTGAGCAACCAGTGGCTGGACCTCTGCCTTCAGGCACATAGTTTGCTCATGCAGAGGGAGGAGGATCTGCAGAGGACAAGGGATTACCATGATCGCATGAATGTAGTTGAAGTTTTCCTGGAAAAGCTCACAAAAGAGTGGGACAACCTGGCTAGGTAAAAAAGGAGTAGCATGCACAAAGCAAAGTGTGCATATGTGCTGAAAGAGCCATTTACAGAGTGCCTCTAAGTGGGAGCCACTAAAAATTCCTTTTTGCATGCTTAATTAAAAGCACACCTCTCTTACTAATTATCAGGCAATTAATCATTTCTGTTGAGATAAAGAGAGTTTGAGAGACCACATCTTCAGTGTTTGTCTTTAAGGCAAGTACTGATCGATCCCATCTCAGGGTGTAGCATTTCCTGATGTTTCAACAATGTTGACTATTTTATTTGAACTCTTTCGTTTGTGGTGGTTCATGAGTTCATGGTTCATTCATTGGTTCATTTTCATTGTGATATTGTGTTATATCTATTAGACTGTTATATTAAAGCTTAGTAACTTCTGCTAAATATTTGCAGCTGCTTTGCATAGGATAAACACACCAGCTGTGAGAAAATTGTGAGCATATTGCTGCTCCTGTCACTGTCATGGAACAAGATTCACTTCAACCTCAATACTTGTTGTTGTTCTTATGTGCAATATAATCAGTATGCTCTTTAGTGTTCATGTAAATGTGTATGGTCAGCCTGATGACCATAGTGCATAAATTTGTAGAGTTTTTTAATTAGTATTCAAGGCTGCTACCTTCAACTGGATGTGAAAACTCTAGGTCTTTATATCATATTGATTTCAGTATTTAATGGGCTTATAATTAATCCTGACCTCTCTTTCAAGCCTGTGCTGAAATAGGATCTAATAACTCATTTTTTTCCTGTCCATTTTGATAACAGATCTGATGCTGAAAGTACAAATGTGCACCTTGAAGCTTTGCAAAAACTGGCAGTTGCACTACAGGAAAGGAGATTTGCTCTGGAAGATTTGAAAGATCAGAAGCAGAAGATAATAGAACATTTGAACCTTGATGACAAAGAATTAGTAAAGGAGCAATTCAGTCATTTTGAACAACGCTGGACTCAGCTGGAGGACCTTGTCAAAAGGAAAATTCAAGTTTCTGTTTCAACCTTAGAAGAGCTCAGCTTGGTGCATTCCAGATTTCAGGAACTAATGGAATGGGCAGAGGAACAGCAACCTAGTGTCTCAGAGGCTCTTAAACAGAGCCCTCCTCCAGATATGGCTCAGAGTCTTCTCATGGATCATCTTACCATTTGCAGTGAGCTTGAAGCCAAACAGCTTGTTCTGAAGATGCTTGTGAAGGATGCTGACAGGGTGATGACCAACCTAGGACTCAATGAAAGGCAAGAACTGCAGAAAACAGTTTCTGATGCACAGCACCATGTGGCTTGTCTCAGTGATCTGGTTGGCCAGAGGAGAAAACACCTGAATAAGGCATTGTCTGAAAAGACCCAGTTTCTCATGGCAGTCTTTCAGGCTACAAACCAAATTCACCAGCATGAGAAGAAGGTGATGTTTCCAGAACATATTTGTCTGTTGCCAGAAGATGTGAATAAACAGATCAGGACTTGTAAGAATACCCAGGCTAATCTGAAGGCCTATCAAAATGAGGTCACAGGGTTGTGGGCTCAAGGAAGGGATTTAATGAAAGAAGCAACAAATCAAGAGAAGAGTGAAGTGTTGGGTAAACTGCAAGAACTACAGAATGTATATGACACAGTTTTACAAAAGTGTAACCAGAGATTGTTAGAACTGGAGAAAAATAGTGTTTCAAGGAAATATTTCAAAGAAGATTTGGATAAAGCTTGCCATTGGCTAAAACAAGCTGATATTGTCACATTCCCAGAAGTCAATGTAATGAATTCTGACACTGAGCTATACAGCCAGTTGGCAAAATATCAGCAGATTCTTGAGCAATCTCCAGAATATGAAAATCTGCTACTTGCACTGCAAAGAGATGGCCAAGAAATCCTACCATCACTGAATGAAGTGGATCATTCTTACCTAGATGAAAAACTTAACAGTCTTCCTCAGCAATTCAGTATTGTCACTGCTCTGGCAAAAGAAAAATTATATAAAGTTCAGGAAGCAATTTATGCCAGAAAAGAGTATGCCTCTTTAATTGAGTTGACAAGTAAAGCTCTGACCGAGCTAGAAGACCAGTTTATTAACATGGACAAAGCTCCAGTTGCTGTTTCAGCCAAAGAAGCTGTGTCACTGCAGCAGGTCTACAGAGATCTCTTAGGTGAAGCAGTGAGCCTTGGTGCAGCAGTGGATGAACTGAACCAGAAGAAGGAGGCCTTTCGAAGCACTGGCCAGCCCTGGCAGCCAGATGAGATGTTAAAACTTGCCACACTATATCACAAGTTGAAGAGGCAAATAGAACAGAAAATCAACCTGTTGGAAGACACAATAGAAGCATGCCAGGAGCATGAGAGGATGTGTATGCAGTTTGAGGCGCAGCTAGAGGCAGTGAAAAAGGAGCAGGTTAAGGTGAACGAAGAAACTCTCCCAATAGAAGAAAAGTTGAAAATATACCATTCTCTGGTGGGCAGCTTGCAAGACTCGGGAAGTCTTCTGAAGCGAATAACTGAACATCTAGAAGCCCTTTCTCCTCAGCTCGACTCATCTGCGTATGAGACAACAAATCGCCAAGTTCAGGCTTGGGAAGAGAAGCTGAAGTCTTTGCATTCTGCCATTGCTGACATGGTGATGGAGTGTGAGAACAGACTTGTGCAGAGCATAGACTTCAAGACAGAAATCTGCCGCTCACTCGACTGGTTGAGGTGGGTGAAAACAGAACTTAATGGAACGTTAAGTTTGGATCTCAAACTGCAAAACATCCAAGAAGAAATCCGAAAGGTTCAGATACATCAGGAGGAAGTGCAATCGAGCCTCAGAATAATGAATGCACTGAGCAATAAAGAGAAAGAGCGGTATATGAAAGCAAAGGAGCTGATACCTGCTGACCTGGAAAACACTCTTGCTGAGCTGGCAGAACTGGATGGTGAAGTTCAAGAAGCTATACACATGAGACAGGTTAGTGCACCCTAACTGTCGTTAGTTTCTCGTCACAAAGCTCAGAAAGATGGCTCTGTGGCTTGATCTTTACAATCATCACAAAAAGATTCATTTCAGTAATCCTAATATCTGGGTTTTTTAAATGACACAGGTTACTGTGGTTTTATGTTTGTGACTCTCCCTTTTATTTCAGGCTACCTTGAATAAAGTATATAGCCTCTGCCAGAGGTACTACCAAGTGATGCAGATAGCAAATGACTGGCTGGAAGATGCTCAGGAATTTCTGCAGTTAGCAAGAAATGGTCTAGATGTTGAGAACTCTGAGGAGAATCTAAGGAACCACGTTGAATTTTTCAGCACAGAAAGTCAGTTCAATAATCATTTGAAAGAGTTAAAAGGCTTTGTGTCTGAGATAGACCCTTTTATACAAGCCTCAGCAAGCGAACAGCTGGTGCAGAATGTAGCTGTATTGGAGGAAAAAGCCAAAGGGACAGAGCAAGAAGCCAAAAGCCAGCAAGAGCAGTTACAAAGGTAAGGTGTATTCTTTTGTCTTCTTTTTTTTTTTCCCTCTTCCTTCATTTTAAGATCACCTTGTTGGTAATGAAAGAAAGAATCTGAAAATTAATTGAATTTTTTTAATATTTGTGCTTCTTATGAAAGAATTTTATATTGGAGATTCAGAGCTCCTAGATTCTGTTTTCTACCCTTCAGTGACTAGTTGTGTGATCTTAAAGAAGCTCTGATAGAATTATATTATGCTTGGAACAGCAAGGAGAAGAAGAGTAGGGAGTAATTGTTCTATATTTCACCTGACACAAGATCTATGCACAAACAAATGAAATTGAAGCAGACATTTTGAACTAAAAGGAAATACCTTTTTAACAAACATAACTATGTTACTTATTATTCCTGAGTGTTCTGAATTCCGTAAGTTTGGGTAGGTTTGAAACATAACATAGACAGTCTCTGAGGAAAAGTCAGATAAGGGCTATTAAATGCCCAGCTGTGGTTTCTGTAAAGCACATCTGAAAATCTGGAGCATATGTTTCTATGTATGCTGTTTCTCAATAATCTTTTTCTTGGAAAATACTGTGTAACAGCATAACTAAGCAGTTACATTGAAAACTAGGTTCAATAATATTTCTGATTTTCAAATGTTTTTATATTGCATTAAGTTATTCTTTCTGGAATTGTATTTGTTTAAGGTGTGCTTCTGAGTGGCAGGAGTACCAGACATCAAGGCAGAAGGTTATTGAAGTGATGAATGAGGCTGAGAAAAAATTATCTGAATTCTCAGTAGCTAAAGCTGCTTCTTCTCATGAAGCAGAAGAGAAATTGCTAACACATAAGGTAAGGTACTGATAATTGCATGAAATCCTTCTCTTTCAAGTGAAAATGAATGTATATTATGTAGGTCCGTATATGTGGTAACATGAATTTCAGTTTTTACATCTTTACCTGTAGCACTTAACTATGTCACAACACACCAAGAGATGTTTAGTGTTGTGCAAAACACAAATTTTATTTGTGGGGTGATCGAGGCAGATATTTTTAATCACTTTTCAGCTTGTCTGTGTATGTGCCCATGACTGTAGAGAAGTGCAAAGAATCAGAAGGTTCCTAAAAGCCATGGGTCTGTAAACCCCAAAACTGCGTACCCTACAAGCAACTCAGATCAGTAGAAACATCCATCTACTTTGGATCACATGGAACAGTTTTACTAGGACAGGAAGGGTTGGAGTTTAATATTAACTCTTCTTTAGTCTAAAAGCAAGAAATATAACTTAAAAAAATTACTTTCTCTTCTTGTGTTTAGGGTACTAATCAATTGCCTTAATATAGGCAGTCAGACATGCTGCCAGCTGTGTCTCTGTGAAATCAAGAATCTCCCCTAAGAGTAATGTCATGTCTGCCAGCTTCATGAGAATATCCTCAAATCCTTGCGTGTCACTGCCCTGTGAGAGGGGTCAGCCTCAGGGGGCACTTGTCCCGTGCTCTGGAGAGGCGACAGTGACCTTCCCGCAGACAGGCACTGGAAAGTGTCGAGTCTCGGCGGCTGCGTGGTCGGGCAGCACTGGCTCTGTGGCAGCAGGCGCACCCAATGCGAGGGGACCCAGAGGTCTAAGTCCCTCAGGTATCCCAGAGGCGAAAGAGGCAAGGGAGAGGACCAATCCGTGAAACCTTCCAGGAGTTTATTTCCCCCGAAAGCAGAGGGGAGGAATGGCCGTAGGGCCAGGGTTACAGGTGCCTTTTCAACAGGGGTGGTACAGAACAAACAACCGATAGAGGATAAGCCCGAGGGGAGGATCCCGAGGACACAGAACCAATGGCTAAGTTACAGAGGAGGGAATTTACAGAACAAACCAATGAACAATCGAACTTAACAGAACCTTCTAGAGAAGGGGTATGGGCTCAGGCCTGGGCCTCGCCCGCGGACTGCCCTTCGCTCTCTGACTCGTCAGCCCATTGGGTAGGCGTGACGTGATGGGCAGCGGGCAGACCCCAAGTGGTCCAAAGCACCCCAACACTTGGGCGTCTGCAATGTCCTTAAACATAAACATTACATAAATGTACACTTGAACACCTGAATTGCTTCTTTCATTTTAAGTTTTTAGAAGTCAGTCTTTGCTATGAGAAGGACCCTGAATGCTCATTTTCATCCTTTTTGAGGGGATATCAAGGAAGGGAAAAGCTGATTACACCAGATTTCTGCTGCTTCCAGAGACATGCATTTTGGACCAAGTAGCTGTACCTCAAATACTGCCTATGAAAAATAAGTGAGATCTAGCCACTTCACCCAGCATACAGTACCTCCTCGTTGTCTGCAGTGGATGGAAGTGGTTCATCTACCTGCATGTTGAATAGTAATGAGTTGTCTTGTAGAAAGGGAAAAGAGTGCTTATTTTTGCTTTTTCAGACTCTTGTGTCCGTGGTGAATTCTTTCCATGAGAAGATCACAGCCCTAGAAGAAAAGGCTTTGCAGCTGGAAAAAATCAGCAATGATGCCAGTAAGGCATCTATAAGTAGATCCATGACAACAGTTTGGCAGCGCTGGACACGGCTCCGGAATGTAGCCCAGGAACAAGAAAAAATTTTGGAAGATGCGGTGCAGGAATGGAAGAGTTTTAATGATAAGGTAAATTCTAGTCTTGGTAAATCCTCCCTTGTACATAGGTTTACACTCATTATGCTGCCTTATTAATCATCTTGTGATAGAGAAAGCTGATAGCAGGAATAACTGATTTCTGTCCTCAGGTCAGCAAAACACAGCTGTGGAAGATCCAGGTTTAGAATCATTGCCTCCAAAGTTTGGACTGTTCTGTATGCATACGTGTATAGTACATACAGAGTTGTTTTGGTTTCTGGTGGTTCTTCAGAATCTGCTTCTGTTTCCTCAGATGTTCTGTTCTAGATTATGTCAACCTCTTTTTTTTCCTTCTTCTCTCTTCTTCTCTTTCGTATCTCTTTTTTTCTCTCTTTCTTCTCTCTTTTTTCTTGGTTTGTTTTTTTTTTTTTCTTGAAGAGTATGAAGTTGCTCTTTTTAAGCATAAGCAGTGATGATAGTGCCTGTCACTGCTCATTGGTCATATGTCTCCTTTTTTCCCCTTATATCCTACCTGACTCTTTTTTCTGTCATTGTCCCTTATTTATGCCCAGATGGCAGGTTCTCTGGGAATGAGGATAATCATTTTGTTAAATGTATGACTTGTGCCAAATATGTGTGTGCCCTGGGGTAGAGCTCTAGTTCCTATGGCAATAAATATAATAAATGCTAAAAAATATAAGAAGCCACTCGTAACTAGACAAAAAAAAATCCCTTAGCAAGTCCTAATGCCCTGTGAAGAACAAGAGATCTGGCACAGAAGAGCACAAGCCCTATACTACAACAGTTTTATAGAATCTAAATGTACAGCACTGGGTCTAGCACCTTTTGGTGTCAGTTGTACTAGCTTCTTTGTTTCCATAGATTCAGAAAGCCACTATAGCTATAGATCAGCTACAAAGTCGCTTACCAGAAAGCTCCGTGGAAAAGGCATCCAAGACAGAGCTCCTGGAACTCCTGGATTACCACAGCAGTTTCCTGCTGGAGGTGGACCACCAGCTGTCATCTTTAGGCCTGCTCAAACAGCATGCTGTTAGCATGCTCCAGGATGTGGAAGTAAAGCCTCCATCTCAGAAGGAACTACCAGTTATGCAAGAAATCAAAGCAATGCAAGATCGATGCCACAAGTAAGGCAATATTTTAAAAGATTCAGTAGAAAAATGGTACCTTACAATTCATTATTAAGAGCTTATGTATCCTATTTTTATCATTAACAATTACCATGCTTAAATAAATATTAGTTATTACTTTTAAAATAAGCCTCAGTTTTAATTTAAAAATTTTCAATTAATTTTGAAATACCTTTTTTACCATTATTTTTTATTTCCATCAGAAGGAATATGCATTTTAGAATATGTACTTCTTGCCTTGCATAATAATTCTAACTTACGTAAAAGCTGCATAAACTGCATTAAAGTTATAACTGATTTTAAACATTTCCATTGCCTCTCACATTAACAGTGAACGTTTATCTTTTTGTATCCTCTTTTGTTTAGTTTATCACTTTGTTCCCCTTGTTTGAAGCACTTAGGTACCAAAAGTAGGTGCTGTATGACATTTACAGAGGAATGTAGAGCATATGCAAACAAAACATATCTTAACATTTCACCTTGTGGCTATGCAAATGTTTATCTAAATTTGAAACATCTCCCTGTAGTGTAGAAAACAAGAAGTTTATGTTAAGTTTCAAGACACGTGTCTACCTTGTAACTACACTGAGATGCCATTAAGGGGATCTCCACAGTGGGAAAAGGGAGAGAGGTAGAGAATGGAAGTCTTTGCACCAAGCCTGTGCGAAGTTTATTGTGTGTGTGTATAAATGGTTAGAGTAGAATAGCAATCCCTGTAGAAAATGTGTAGATGTAAGCACTTTTACAATTCCATTTTTCACTTAGAACTGCTTTTTAAGATACAGGGTTTGTGATGACCTCCTGCTCATGTAAATAAGGCATGATTCATCTATTAAAAGTTCTGCAAACTTAAATCAAATATGGGAATATCAAAGTAAAATCCATGTCACGTGTAAGAGCTACAAGTAGTCCAATAGAACTTTCACAGAGGTGTCATTTTTTACAGGAGATCCAAGTTCTTGGGGAAAGTGCAGAAGTTCTGTCTTAGTGGAAGTGAGGAGATAAGTCCGTGTTCAGATGTTTGATCCATAACTTAGGCTAAGTATTCTGCCAGTGCAGATCCCATCAATAGGAGTGGGATTTATCTCATGTTATTTTACATTATAGATATCAACATCAGAAGAGATTAAGTTTCACTCTCTAATTAGTGTAGAGAAATAAACAAGTGTCAGATGCAGTTTTTCTGACCTATTTCAGAAGTTTCTTTTAGAATGACAATGAATAATCCTAATTCATGCCCTGCAATTGCCTGTTTCCTCCACTGACATTCAGGGCAGTCTGTGGCGATGAGCTCAGATGTAAGGATTTCTATTGTAAACATTTGCATTTTTCAAACGAATTGCATGCTTGCTGCCCAAACACATAAAACCAAAGAATGGACAGGAAATATTTAATTTATTTAAATTTATTTCTCTGGATGTGGTGCTATCAATCGCTATCTTTATTATTCAGTATTTTTTGACAAAGAAATGTTTTTAGACATTGCTTAATTTTTCACAAATAGTTATTGTTTCTTTCTTTCTGAAGTATGCAACAGAAAGTTAAAAAAGGCATAAAGATGGTGAAACAGGAGCTGAAGGAGCGTGAGGAGGTTGAAGCAGAGATTAATATTGTGAAGTCCTGGATCCAGGAAACAAAAGAATATTTATTGAGCCCTGATGCAGAAGTGGACATTCAGCTTCAGGAGTTGCAGGTATATCAAATCTGTCAACTTCTAAATTGCAAAATTTATCTTCGTTTTAATCTGCTAGTGAATATTAATAGTTTCAAAACCACCACAAATTCAAATTAGACAATATTCATGAGTTTTTGAGTAACCCACTAGACAAACTCATAATGCATGAAGTAGATAATGGACTGTGATATTTTATTTTAAAGATATTTAAGATGTATTCTCATTGTTCTTAACAATACTGTTTTTTCTGTCATTAGTCTCTCTTTGGTGAAGTTACTACTCATCGCCAGGCTGTTGAAAAACTGGCTGAACAACAACAGAATAAGTACTTGGGGCTTTATACCATTTTGCCTTCTGAACTCTCTCTTCATTTAGCAGAAGTTGGACTGGCCCTTGTAACTGTACAGGATCAGGTAAAGTGTGGTAGAGAAGTGCATAACAGATCTATAGCCCTTCATTAGGCTTTATAACTTGGTATCCTGCTGTGGCCAAACTGTGGCAACACAGGATACTTTTATTACCTTCATCCTTTGAATTAAAGTTAAATGAAAGTTAATTTCCTTTAAGGAGGACTGATTTCTGATTACTGAATTTAATTCTTATTGTTGACAGATTCAAACCAAAGAAAGAGAAACTCAGCAAATAAAAACGTTGAATCAAGAGTTTGATCAGAAAATCCAGGGGATAGCAAATGAACTAAATACCATTCTTTCCAAACTGAAAAAGAAAACAAATGATATAGCACAAGCTAAACTTGAACAAAAGGTAAGACAAGGCTTTCCATATATGGTTATGCCATAAATTTTTCTGAACTGGGACACTCACTTCATACCAAAGTGTTGTTTGTGAAGGCTTGCAGGACACATTTTTTTAGTGTAGTTCAACAGAAGAACTATACAGAAATAAGGGTTGACTGATGAGATTTTTAAAGCTATATTCTTTGCAAACTGGCCCACACAGGGTCTTGAGTGAGTAGCAGAATTTGAAGGAAGTAGCTGACCGCTAAAGTCGGGTGAACAAAGTTTCACTGTTCCTTTAAAATAATGAGTATGACTCCAGTCTGGGAAAGCCTAAGGGACCTCCACACTGCTGCTTGTTCTCCTCTGTACTGAAATGATCGTTCTTTATTTATGATCAGTAGATCAATAAATTTTACTTCACTTATAGTCCACCCCACATCATTTGGTTCAATAATGGGATAAAGTACTACTTATGCAGCTAAGAATAATGCAGGGGACTCCTGGTTCTTTTTGTGGGTTTTCCTAATCTTAGCTATGTGCCACACTCAGAAAAGATCATCTGTACTGAAGTGTAATGGCCAAATTAGGATTATCATATGAGAGTAAGGGATTTGGGGGAGAGGAGATATGGGAGAGGGGTTGGCTGGGGGTTTGGGGGGTTTTTTGTTGGTTTGTTATTTTAACTAGGGAAAGATAAATTTTACCAAATTATTGTCTGAAATTAAGCAAAGCATACAAAATAGGAGATTTAGCATGACTGGTATGTCATGAATTACCTGTTTATTTTCATGAGATGCTCAAGATGTTCCAAAATACTGTTTGCTTTGCAGGAAGTGTCACTTAACTATATGCTTGGTGTATCTACTTGATTCTAGTAAGAAAGCAGAAAGCCAGTGAAATCTGCTTTCCCATGTTGCATAAATGAAAACTCGGTGTCAATGGACATGTAGTGACATTCCAACAGCTTTTATGTCAGCATTTAGCTGATACTCCTGAGACTGGGTTGGCTTTGGTTATAGCAGTAAATATTTTTATATTAACATTGAAACTGATTGTGAAAAAATAAAATAAAAATCTGTTTTAAATCTATGTGACCCATGTCAAATGCATCCTTCCCTCACAAACAGCACGTAAATTCTGCAGAATATCTGTAGTAACTACATTTATTTATGCCTGCTGAAATATGTGTGTCTTTGTATTTAGATGAGCAGTTCAACATCTGTCTTTGTGTCTACCTGTAGACAGTTATGTCGACAAGTTTGTGGAATAATATTGATTTATCATAACGACTGATTGTAACTCGTTCTCTGAGATGTGTCTGCCAGGACAGCACTAACCTGAAGAGCCTGAAGTAACTTCTTGAAGCACCTGTAGCTAGAGCAGCTTTCTGAATGATTGCAATTTAAATTTGTGGAAATAACTAGAGAGAGGCTAAGGTGTTCGTCCAAGCAGTGGGACAAGAGGCACTGGGCAGAAACTGAGGCACAGGAAGTTCCACCTGAGCATGAGGAAGAACTTCTTTACTGTGCAGTGACCGTACACTGGAATAGATTTCCCTGGGAGGCTGTGGAGTCTCCCTCACTGGAGATACTCGAGAACCATCTGGACCCAATCCTGTGCCATGGTCTCTAGGATGACCCTGCTTGAGCAGGGAGATTGGACCAGATGACCCCGTCAGGGGTCATTTCCAACCTAACCTGTTCTGTGATTTTTTGACTTATTTTATTTATATTACAAAACCCATGATTTTTTAACACCTTAGATATAAAAAACAAATACAAAAATAACCAGTAGCCTCTCCTCAAGAAACTGTAGCCCATAAGTATGCTATAAATCTATGAGAAACATGGAAAACTTTTTAGGCTTCCTTCTCAAAATATTTGTGACTATGGCAAGAAAAATTCATTTTAAACTCTGTTTCTCTTGAAAGAGTCCAGCATGATCAGACTGCTCCTGCATCAAGATCATGCTACGAAAATGCAAGTTTCAAATGAAAATTAAAGTTTTCATAATCCATTAATGAATAACTACATTTTTATGAGTTTATAAAGTTGTATTTTAAGACAGCAATAAAACAAGCCCCTTCTCCAATAAAAAATAATAAATATTTATAATATTTATATAAATATTTATAATAATTAATATTTATTTATAATAAAAACAATAAAAAACCCTTGTCATGGCAGTTTGTGCTGACAGTTCCATTTCAGAAACAAACACAGAAAGATGCCTGAGAACAGTTAATGTCACACTGAAGTGGTTCAGTCTTTGGCTATGGCAGGGAAAACGGTTATCCATTTCAGCCAGGAAGTCAGAGAAGGAAGAGTAGCGGCACATACTTAAGAGATGACCAAACGTCCTGCTGTTCCGCTTTCCTGCTTAAAAATGGAACAAACTATGGAGACTTTCGACAGGGTATAAAAGTTTCAAGTTGGACTAGAAATAATCAACCAGAAGGCTAACACTTCCTGGATCACTGATTTTATTGTTTTTCTGTCTAGATCCTTGGTGAAGAGTTGGACAGCTGCAATATAAAGCTGTTGGAATTAGATGCATCAGTCCAGGACTTTGCAGAGCAGAACGTACCCCTGGCTAAGCAGCTGGCTAACAGGATAGGGAAACTCACTGCGCTGCACCAGCAGACCATACGGCAGGCTGAGTACAGAGCAGCCAAGCTCAGTCAGGTATGATCTTCAATCCTGTCTGCTGTTTCCTCTCAGAAGCAGAAGGAGCATGCAAACATCTCATTTATTTTCCTGTAGTTATGCCAGAAGGGGCATTCCTTGACACATCTGCCTATTATTAGTCAGGGCTTGCATCACATTCCAGAGAGACACAGTCAGGTCAAATCAGAGGTGAAATAATTCTGTGATGCTGCTTTAACACCCTCTTGCATGAATCACCTGCTGGTTGGTTCCTCTGGTGCCCTAAAAAGATTGTAGATCTCAAAAACAGTAGCATGCCAGGAAATAGTATCTTATTGTGCTTTTCAGGGTCACTGTTTTGTCACTGTTGCCTATATTTGCAGCATTAAAAACAAAAGTTAAAAAAAAAAATGGTTTGTTCTCATCTCAATCCATAGAGGGTGAATATAACTTGTAGATTCAGTAGAAAAGCCTATATACAATGGCCCTGATAATGCATAATATTTATGCAACATTTTGGCATTCATAAAGATGCGTCCCCTGTGGTTCAAAGTCCCTGAAATTCTTTCTCCTTTTTTTTTCCTAATAAATACTCTAGCTAAAAGCAAATAAATGGATTTTCTATGGTTCTGCCATCAATACCCTGATAAATTATGAGTTCTCCTTTCTGCACACATAAAGATGCTTCTGTAAGGCTTGAAAAAGAAAACTTCAAGATACTCTTTTCAGTTTCCTCAAAAAAATTGTTTTTAAGAAGAGATAGAAAATTATTATCAAAGTAAGAATTCAGTCAAAGATACTTGGTAAAGGGATTTAATATTAGGATATTTTTGTTCAGCACCAAGAAATCCACTTATGATAAAAAATGATAGGTATTGAAAACTGCTTGCAAATGTAGTTTGGTCACCTGGGATTTGATCAATCCTTTATAAAGAGGAAGTTCCAGAACATCAATGAAATTACTCCTGCTGAAAAGAAGATTGGAACTTAGAAGTACTTTGCTAAATAGAAACTGAATGAATCAGAAAGCAGAACTTTTGTCTTGTATTTTGAAATAGTGCAGCATTTTGTTTTTTGGAAATATGGCAGACTGAGTGGACAAAGCAGACTGTTAAAAAAAAAGGTGATTTGGAGGATGTAATGGAAAGAATGGAAAGACACATATCAAAATAAGAAATTGAGCCACAAACTGAAAGAGGGGGTATTTTGGAACTTGCATGTGAGGCTAAAATATGCACAGGGAGTGTACCCTCTAGGGATATATTTGAGCATCAATGGACTCTCCCAGTGTGACCTGCATTCTTACAGTGCCTTTTTTTCCCCAAAACAGATAATCTTATTATGTGTAACAGACCTATTTTAACTCCATAAATACATAAGAAATTAAATTATATAAAACAGTGAGGAAAAGTTGTTAAAATGATCCCCAGGTTAAAACAGTGAAGGAAATAAAATTAGTTTTTTCATCCTCTAAGAATTGTACAAAATTACATTTTAGGCTTAAGTAAATTTTTCTTTTATCCAGGCTGCTTCACACTTGGAAGAATACAATGAGATGCTGGAGTTCATATTGAAATGGATTGAGAAAGCAAATATCCTAGTGCATGGTAGTATAACATGGAATTCTTCCTCTCAGCTTCGTGATCAGTTTAAAGCCTACCAGGTGATTATGTGAGCTATGAAATTCAAAAGGCAGTGTATTTTAGAAGTTATTTTTGAAGCAATGGAGTTCTACTTCCTCCTAAAGTGCTAAAGATTTCTTTAACTCTACCCCCAAGCCTTAAAAATGATTAATTGGTTTTGGACAATTGTTTTGAAGACTGAAATAAAAATATATTGTGGAATAAAAACATGTGAATCAAAGTTGATCTCCATGTTTACTCAAGTAGTTTGGTTTCACAGAGGCTTTCGGCTGAGTAGTGTGTCTGTACACTGTGATTCTGTCACACCAAGCACCTTATTGCAGCTCATACTCTAAAGCTTTAGTTAATCAAACACGATTTTCAGTTTGGGTTTTTTTTTTTTTCTCCATTTTGCTAAATTGGAAGAGCCTTTTTTCTCAGCTAATGAGTTTTATACCAAATATTCTCAAACTGATACCTAATGGAAGAGTTTCTTCCAATTGCTTTGTGAATGTTTCACATCAGAGTAATTTGCTGTCCCTGTAATTGTGCAATTTGTGTGTGTGTCTGTGTGGAATGTGTGTCTGAGGTCACTGGGATATTTTGATAAGATTTAAGCTTGCCTGGTGTTACAGGACCATGTGAAAGAAATCCAAGTATCGTAAGATAATCATGTATCAATTATACTAAAATAAGACTACATAAATTATGGTTTTTATAGATACATTATGTAATTGTTAGTTGCGTTCTCGTACGTTAGTGCAGTGTAGTATGTCACTCTTTGTGTTCTGAGTAGGAACCTCCAGGCAATTTATCCTGAGGAAAGCTGGAGATAGGATTTCTGTTTTGGTTTTGCTGTGGCTTTTTCCCTGCTTCAAAATCTGATGATACAGGCTTAACCAATGCCATCCCACACAATACTTGGGCAGAGATTTTTTTAGGCAGCATTAACGACTCCTGCCGTGCTATAACACTGCACCCAAGTGCTTTCTGCTACTTTCTACTAGGTGCATCAGGCTTCCAGGACAAATCTTCTCCATAGATTGCATGTATTATATTTTTACACACAAGTGTGATAGCAAAACACTAAAATTAATGTGTTGGTAAGTACAGCTGCTGAAGCTTCATGACTTAATCTTTTGTTTCCCAGTCTCCATAAGCTGAAGCACTTCAGCATACATTCAGAACTAAGCATATTGCCTAAGCCTTGCAGGAAATCAGTGGAACTTAATCGTAGGCTTACAAATGGGTACACATTGAAGAGTTTGCAGAACAAAAATATACTTAAAAGATACGTGTCATTGAGCCTCAAACTTGACATTCAGTTTGCTTATATCTCCATCTAGAGCATTCTTGATGAGTCTGGAGAGATTCACGGTGATCTTGAGGCCATGAGCGAGAGGATTGATTACCTGGCAAGTGTATACTGTACTGAAGGAATGTCACAGCAAGTGCTGGAACTGGGGCGGCGGACGGAGGAATTGCAGCAGGTTATCAAAGTGCAGCTACCAAACCTCCAAGATGCTGCCAAGGTAAATGAAAGCAGTTTTTCTAATGCTAGTTGGCAGCTAGGGTGGTGTATGCATCGTATTACTGAGATTATTAGCAGCAAAGATAATCTGTGGTCTATACAGGGCATGACTGTGTTGTCTAAAGTCAGGTGTCTTGTGCTGTTCACGATACTGCCTTCAGGTGCTGGCTCAGATGGGCACAAGATTTCTGCAGGTCCTGTTATAAGTGCCCTTTCTGGATGGATATATTTGGGATAATGGTGTGCCTCAAATAGCGCAGAGCCTCTATGTTTAGATACTTGAAAAGTGTATTTGTTGACACTTACATTCTGTTATTTCCTTTATTCTTCTCTTAAATGATATCTAAATGCTGTTATTTATTAATTTAGATCAGTATTGGACCAGATCAGAATTCCATAGTATAAGGCCTACCTCTACAAGGGAGTGCAATGAAAAGAATGAACATGCTTTTTCAGTTTTATAAAGTATATGCTGTATTTGAGATTGAAGTACTTAAAATAATAACTCTGCCTTTGCAATCCCTTTTCCTAGGCTCTCATATGACTGTATTTTTATCTAATATTTTAAACACTTAAAATCAACTGTCAAAACTATGAATTGTTTTCTGCACTGTATGTAAGGGGGATCTAACTGCAAAATCCAGACAGATATATTGATAGTGATTTCTTTTCTTCTTCTTATTCGTCCCTGAATCAAATGTGTTATGTTACAGGATATGAAGAAATTTGAAATCGAGCTGAGAGCCCTACAGGCTGCTTTGGAGCAAGCCCAAGCCACGCTGACCTCTCCAGAGCTCGGGCATTTGAGCTTGAAAGAGCAACTTTCTCACAGACAGGTAAAAGACCAGGACCTAAAAGTTAGCATTTGAGTAGTGTGATTTTACACAAAGGATAATGAGTGTTGATGAGACTGATTGTTCTGTTTCTTAGGTGGGTCACTGTTTCAGAGTGTAGCCCCAAATTACTGCCAAGGAAATAATGGATGGAACAAGAAGAATCATTCTCTCAGAGGGAATGGTTGAAGTATAATTCTTTATGATGCAATTCTGAGAAGTGTGCGTCCAATCCCTTTAATCCATATTAATAATTGTAATAAAGCCCAATTCTTATCCAGTGCTTTTGGTCAAGAGGTTCTTAAAGTACTTCAAAAGGAAATCTAGATTGTTATCATCCTTATGCAGATAGAGATGCAATGATACAGTTTGTTGCTAGCTTCTCCAATAGTAACCTGGAACACTAGGAGACAATTCAGGTTTCCTTAAGCCCAGTTACATTTTTGCATGCTTAGTTGAATTACCTCCATAAGATATTGTGGCTTTCTCTATTGCATTTGATCTGCTATGGAGATTTGTCAGTTTGTTAGTTTTGGTCTCAGTCTCTTAACAGGCAAAATAAGGCAAATTATAGCATTCTGAGTTTCTTAAGAAGTGTTTCTTTGTGCAAGCTAATATGGAGATTTAACTGTCTCAGTCTGCCTGTGAAAACTGGATGTCAGCAGGTTCACTGTAGGATTAAAATGTGCAGAAAAACATATGGAAGAAAAGTAAATTTGCACAGCTTTTCCTTTTCATTAAAATATGCAGTCTTTATTCTGGGGACTTGCGAACAGATTTCAAAATGTGGCCTTGAAGAGTGTAAGTGAAACACATCACCCACCATAAGAATAAAGGAACATGGAGTTTACACGGGGTTTTATGTGTATTCTTTGTCCTGGCTCTAGTAGATCTCACATTATGAGTTTCTTTTGTACAGAAAGGGGTTGTAGCCCCTCTCCACCTGTTTCACCAGACCAGAAAGGGGATCTTGGAAAGTGCCTGGCTGGCACCCAGCCCCCAGGGTGTTCAATCAAGCTTCTGGGTGCTGATTGCACAATAAAGACACCCTTTGCCAGCAGTATGGGGCCTGACAGAGGAGAGGCCCCACCTGTGCTGTCTGAGGAATAGGTCATTATACCAAAACCGTGGTTAGATTATCCACCATATGTCATGAAACCGCAGAAATAAAAAACAAACCACAATCCTCTCATCAGTATGCACTTCAGACCACTTAGCTATCCTTCTGCATGTGGTATAGGGGAAGGGAGATAACCAGTTTGCCTCATTGTCCAGCTGATTCATATCTATGGAATCTAAAGTCTTTTTCTAATGTGCTAAGGCCCTTTTTATCAAGTTTGCCTTTTCCTTTTTTTTTTGTTTTTTCTTTTCCTATCCGTACATACATTAAACTCCTCACTGTAGATAAAAAGAATGGTTATCAAATCTATTCTTCAGTCATTGCACTTAGACCCTTCTCATGCATGTGAACAGACAGCTTGAATGGACATTGTGTATGGAACAGGCACTATTAACAAAGGCATTCAGCTTGTGATTATTCAAAGAAAAAGGATTCTGTGTAGCTGTGCTCCTTTCTGTTTGATTGTCTTTTGAATTTTAAGCAACATTTTCATCCATGGTTTGTATTTTCAAAGGAAGGTTGTGAATACAATGGGATTAATTTGCTGTTTTGAAAATGTGCTGTGTCCTAGCAGTGAGTTCCACTCAGATTTTAACACTGAGATATGTGTGTAGATAAGTTACTCTCGTGCTGCTTCGATTTGTGGATTTTGTAAATCTATTTTTTGAAATCTGTTAATAGAAATATTTTTTTTTACTTAGGCACTTAGAAATAGGTACTACTATGCTTTTTCATTAATTATTTTTATGCATAGTATATGAGCTTTTTGCTTAAATAATCTTTAAAATAACTCTCATTTCACAATGAGTAATTCCAGAGAAAGTGTGTCTAATTACATTAAATTTGAAAAACAGATAACAAAATTTTTCTTTTATTGTTTGAGCATACCTTTATTTGTCTTTAGCTGCATGAAGTGCTCTGACGGTTCTGAAAAACTGGCTTATTGTGGCACTGACTTTGTTTCTAGCATCTGTTGTCTGAAATGGAGTCACTGAAGCCAAAAGTTCAGGCAGTACAAGACTGCCAGAGTGCCCTGAGGATTCCTGAGGAGGTGGTCACCAGCCTGCCCATGTGCCACAGTGCCCTGCGGCTCCAGGAGGAGGCCAGCCGCCTGCAGCACACTGCCATTCAGCAGTGCAACATCATGCAGGCAAGTGCAACTCCAGCCGTGAATTGCTCAGAGGAACTTGAACAGTGACATCCAAACTGTGATGAAAACATAGAATTTCGTGTCTCTGTGCATTCCTCTGTTCCGGAGTACCACTGGGAATTTCCCCACTAAGTCTCAGTTATTCCTGATTTTCGTATTCATGACCGTGTTAATTGATGATTTACTCATCAAACTCTCACCTTTCCCTGATATTGCTATGATTTTTGTGATGCTGTTAGGATTAACTACACAAATAACTAATATACAATTGTATGCAGGTTAATTTTATAAGATATATAATCAGTTAATAAAATTAGTGTAATATTATAACATCAGCTGCTTCTGAAGATTGCATAAAAACTATTGAGTTAAATAACTTTCTAGTATAATTATTTTTATTTTCTTTATTTATAATTTTTATATATTTGTTTTCTGATTTTGGAATCATTCAACATCTAGTAAATTTGTATTTTCAAGTTTTGCTAAGTAGGAGTAAACTAGATTCTGTTTGATAGTTTGGATTTATAATTAAACATGTAAAAGGTATTTCCAAAGAAGAGAATAAGCTTTTCTTCTCTGCTGTTTAGTGATAGGAATATACATAGCATATTCCATAGGCTAGGGTGCAACTACAAAGTTTCAAGTCAGATAACAGAAGAGACTTTTGATGATTAAGGATGATTAATGATACTTAAATACAAGAAAGGTTTCAATGTCACGCTGAAAATTTAAAAAATGGGTTAGACAAACTGCTCATGCATCTATAATAGAAAGAACTGATACTACACTGGTAGGATAATTATGTGAATCAATCTTCATAATCCTCTCCCAGCTGTATTTTCTGTAAAATCTAAGCTTTTCTTATAGTCATAAATGAACACCTGAAGTGAAAAAGCAAATGAAAATGCTTTATAGTAAAACCATGAGACTAAGCAAGGCTATCTTCTTGTGAGTATGTTTGGTTCAGGTACTTGTTGGAATCAGAAGTTGTAGCACCTTGCATTGGAAATCTAAAATATCATGTTATGTGGACTGTGGTTTTGGGAAGTACTTAAATGAAACCATTCCAATCATTGCAGTTCACAATATTTATGAGTAGATCTTTTCCTGGCTATACTCCTGCTTTGCTTATCAAGATGTGAGTGCCAGATAGATGTAATTTTTTTCCACTTCACGAGGGAGATCTGTCATGCTTAGACTAAGTAAAAACTAATTTTCATGTAGACACTGAATCTTTTTTTTCCCCTTCTCTAGGAAGCAGTGGTTCAATATGAGCAATATGAGCAAGAAATGAAACATTTGCAGCAGATGATAGAGAGCGCCCATCGCGAGATCCAAGACAAGCCGATAGCAACCAGCAACATCCAGGAACTCCAGGTCCAGATTTCACGTAATGAGGTATGAGAGCCAAAATGCATCAAAACACTGGGCTCGGTGGCAGCTCACTGACCCAAACAACTTTTCATAAGCAACAGTCATAAGTTAGCTGAGTTGCTTTTCAGACTTGCTCAGGGCTAGTTGAGCAGATAGACTTAATACCAGATAGGAAACTCCTGCTATTGGTACAATGGGGAGAATTCATTTGTTCATTCAGTTAGGTATATCCTAAACTTCGGACAACATTATGGTAAACAAAAGCATTGCATAATTAAGGGACAGTTAACATTAGAACTTCAGTGAGGAGTGTCCCAGAAGTCAAAGTTCAGCAGTTTGTCAGGTAATCACAACTAGTTCGGTGATCCATATGTACACATGTATATCCTAAAGTACTTGTACATATACACATTTATATCCTAAAGTACTTGCTCATTTTCATCCCAGTGACATTCTGTAAAGAATACCAAGAGACTTGAATCAAAGGAAATCCATAATAGGTTTGGAGGAAAACTCTGCACTATTCACTCCAAAGGTTTCTTTAAAGTCTTTGTTGGGAAGATTTTTGTCCTCTGGAGTTGCAGGTCCTGCCCACAGATTCATGGATCTTAAGTCAGGATAGTCTCTGTGCAGCCTTCTTGCTGTGTTGCCTTGAGAGCTCCTCCTGAGCCCCTTTCCCCTCCACCTGTCTGTTGTGTAATTCTTGGGATAGAAAATGCACCGCCGATCTCCTTGTGTCACTTTTGGCACCAGATGGCACCATTTCTTTACCTTTGAATTAAAGCTATCCCTCCTGTTGTGTAATATAACCTAATGTTACATGTGTTTCTCATTCTTTCTATCCAGTTGTTACAGGAGTTACTTAGTATAAATTCAAGAACAGTTTGCATAAACAAACACTTCTGGTTTTTTTGTATTGAATTGATAATGCTACTATTCTCTATTCAGATGTTCTGGAACAGCAGATGCAGGAGAGTGACTTCAGCGATTCAGGGTAATATTGCTGGAGGAAGGAATGGTGCTGCAGGCAGGAAGGAAAGAAAAATGGGGCAGCTTGAAGTTTCATGTGCATTTGAGCAAGTTTAGTAGCTAGGAGTGGTCCTAAACATCTGCAGGAAGATAGCAGCTTTATGCTAATGCACATGGCTGGCATCAGCCAGAATGGACAGACTTCATACTTGCAAGCTTTCCACATTTAGGGGTAAGGGCTTTTGAAAGACTGAGATAAGCATATTTTTGGCTCATGTTTTCTCTGCTAAATACCTGTGAAACAGCATAACATGACATGAATATTCTGAACCAAATATTATTAGACTACTTCAAAAGTCAAGTCTGTCAAGATGTTTGTTAGGTGTGTTATTAATTTAAGAAAATATCAGTTACCACATTCCCTGCTTGTAAATGAACTTAAAGGGACATATGCAGTAGCTATATTTAGAATTAAAATAAGAGGAAGGAAGAAAGTAGAAGGAAATTACATCTTGATTTTTAGGAAGCTTGTATTAATATACTTATATGTAAGTACATGTCTACTGACCCATGTTTCTTTAGAATTTAAGATAAGAATTTGGACAAGTATCTGCATACTTGTTAACTATTTTAATGGATAATACAGTACCTCATGGGCCATTGCTTTTATAAGATGCTTTATCATTTTTAATTTTCTTTTGCAATCACTTTTTTGCTTACTTTTCCTTGTTTTCAGTTAAAAGAAGTATTTTAAATACTCAGTGCATTGGACATTAATACCACAAATGTCACTGCAGTAATGTGATGGAATAAAATGAGTATACTGAATGACAGTAATTTTCTACTGAGGTTCAGATACGTCATTCATTGAGTATTAGTGAATGACTGGTATTTGCCAAAGAGCAAATAACTATTTGAGCTGATAGCCACTAAATCTTTGGCTTGATTTGATTGCAGCTTGGTTTTTGACTATTCTGCTTGATGTTTTATAATCAAGACTTTTCCTAGTCTCCAAGGAAAGCTTTGGAGCACCAAGAGAGGTCCTTTTGTTGCTAACATGACAGATGGTGACAAGGTGCCATTGAAACTCAAGTAGTGAAGTGTCATCCTCAGTCTTTGAGCTGTTTCAGTTCCTAACTTGGTATTTCTTGCAATGAGTGTTCTGCACTGTAATTTTGAGGAATTTTCTTACTGAAAATTTCATACAACCAAAAAAACCTTATAATTTATCAGCCTGAAGCAGTAGTTTTATTTACTTTTGAAAAGATATTGTGATAATGTATTATTATGCCTACTAGATCTTGCAACTCCTATTGCTATTTTTCCTTGAAAACTTGTGGGTTTTGAAGAAGTAAAAGCAGATACAAAAATGAAGCAGAAATATATACTTGAACAAATAACCACCGATTTAGTAGGCAAGCTTATACAAATGTTTTCACTTTATAGATCAAAACTCAAACTTGTCACTGAGCATCTAGGGAGACAGGAACAATAGCTTCGGCAGAAATATGAAACAGTTCCACCATTTTTTATTTGAAGTATATTAATTGAAAGCTTTGAAATTGGACACTGAACGAGGCAACAGTGTGTTGTGGGGTAGGAGAGAAGACAAGACACTTATGAATAGTCATAAGGCTATTCTTTTTTATCTTTCTTGTCTAAAAAATCTTAAGCTTATGATGGTGTTTGGCCACATAAATAGACCATTTCTTAAGCATAAAACCCCCAATATTTTAAAATATACTCTGCTTTAAGCCAGATGCACCATCTCTTTCCAAAGAAAGGTTAGTCCTGTGCAGTTCAACTTCCAACTCAGTAGACTTACACGAAACCAAAACAAGGTTAAATTACGGCTTATCCAAACAGTGACAAAAAGCAATCCAGTCTGCATTTAATCTTATTATGTGACTGATTGTTCATATCACATTTGAGCCTCATAGACCCTGTGAGTTATTGTTTGGACAATTCATTCTTTCTGGTGAGAGTTGAATGGGGCATTTTTTGCAGTTGTGGCTACTACATGACCTCATTTCCCTGGCATGCACTATGCGGGGGAGCTTCATCTTCCTCAGATAAATGGAAGTAGATGGGGGGCGGGAGAGGGGGAGAATAGGACAGAAACGGGGAGAGACGCTCCCCTTTGCTGCAGCGTGAAGCTGACAGACATGGGCTGAGGTTCAGGCAGCACGCGAACGTGAGGCGTCCGTGCGTCCGTCCGTGCGTCCGTCCGTGCCCCGCTGCGCTCTGCGGTGCCGCGCGCACGGAGCCTTTGGCGGCCGCTCCGACGCCGCCGCTCTGCGGTTTCGCAGCGCAGCCGGACGCGCCCGGCTGGGTCCCTCCGCCGGCGACATCCTGCTCGTCAGCAGAGCGGCAGCGCTGCCCTCGTATTGGCTGCGCTTGGAGGGGCAGCTTCAGTTCGCCGCGGAAGCTGAAATGCTGCCGGTCCTGTGGCCTTTCCCGGCTGCATCAGCATTAGGGAAAAAAAAATGTTTCCTCAGGAGCTGGCTCAGAAGATCAAAGGATACCAGGAGCAAATTGCTTCTTTGAATTCCAAGTGCAAGATGCTGACAATGAAAGCGAAACATGCCACCATGCTGCTGACAGTGACAGAAGTGGAGGGGCTGTCCGAGGGAATGGAGGAACTGGATTCCGACCTCCTCCCAGCACACCCCACTCATCCCTCGGTGGTGATGGTAAGCAATCCATTGGTCACTGTACTCATTATCTGAGCTGCTTCCTCTTGCATCGTTACAACACCTCTGTGTAGCAGATTGCCACAGCTCACATCTACATTTAGCTTTTGAAATGGCTGTAGTGTAGCAAACCAAACAAGTTGCAGCTTCCCTTTACTATATTTTGCTTTATATGGATTTTTCAAGACTTGTTGATAAAGGATGAAGTTATTTAACAGACAAATACATGAAAGTTGTGTTCAATAATACACAAATACTGTGCTTTTTTTTTGTAGCTATCAGCATGCAAGAACAAATGCTAAGAAATTGATGAGTTGCAGGAATAAAACCAGAATAAATATTATTTCATTAGATGTTGCAGTGTTTAGGCTTTTCACACATTAAAATGTTGGTGTGATAATTGACAGTATGCTGCTGTATTCTCAGATGAGGGGGTTGGCAATGAAAGCTGTCTAAGTACTGCCACAGTCCTAATGTTTGATTTACTTTGCTTTTGTTTGTTTCTAACTGGGTCTCATTACAAACGTTCTGCTGATGCTACTGGGATTTTTGTCTGAGTGTCATACTTCAGGATTTATCCCTCTGTAGCAAAATTGGGGAAGGAAGAAGGTTGTGTTTGAATACTGGGTTGTGTGTATTTTATATTTCAAGTCTCTTCCTTGTTGTTCTAACCGGACCTGGATACTGAGACAAATAGTGCAGTATTTTGTAGCTCTCCATAGTATTTCTGTATGCAGCAGTGATTGTATTAGAAGACATTTAGGCAAACCTGAATTTGTTATTATTGAGTTGCTTGCTCTACATTGTCTTTTAAAATGCGTGAGGGTACAGGAGAGCGTTTTCATACTGAAGTATGACAAGTAAATGAGACTATTTATTCAACAGATTTCTAAACTGGTAAATGTAGGAGCATGAAGCATGACTAATTAATGTCATGGTAATTCTGGCCATGTGTTGTTTTGATCTCAGTCTAAGTCAAGCCTCAGCTGAGGTAACTGATTTTCTTCCTGTGCTCTGGGGTTGCTTTTCCTGTGGCAGATGACTGCTGGTCGCTGTCACACGCTGCTCTCCCCTGTCACTGAGGAGTCTGGGGAGGAGGGAACCAACAGTGAGATTTCTTCTCCACCTGCCTGTCGCTCTCCCTCACCTGTGGCTAATACAGATGCTTCTGTTAACCAGGTACCTCTATCTTGGCATTCATTCAGCTTTTATCTCAGACATACATGGTTCCATTCCACAGGTGGTTTATTTAGTCCTCTGAGATAATATTTAGCTGTAGCTCCAAGGAACTGAGGCTTCACCTCTTACCAAATTCAACTTTCAGGTTCTGGTTCAAAATGGATACAGATAGTGACTTCTGAGTTGAAATTGTATAAAACCGGTGTTACAGCTATTCATTATTTTTAAAAATAAATTTTAAGTGACAGTTGCAATGTCACCAGTGTTTTCTACTTATAATCTAATTTTTATTTTCTCAGTGTACTCAATGGAATCTTGCATCCTGAGAAAAAATGCCTTTTTGTACTCCCCACAATGAAACATTGCATTATGTCCATATCCATCTATCTTACTGTACCATTGCCATTGTGGCACTGAAGTCACAGCCTGATATCTTCTACTTAATACCATTTCAGTTATTAACTTTTGTGTGGGTTTTTTTCATGTACCCTTCATTCCAACATTGTTCATTTTCATGGCAGTCTATTTTAAGTGCCAATGAGGCAGATCAGTGAAATAACGAACATTAGATTTTAAATCAAAACTGAGGGTTCTTGCACTTCTAACAGAAGCAAGTGTATATCAGTGTTAATTAAAATGTAAGCATTGAGCCAGCACATTGAGCATCGTGCCCATAAAGTCACACATAAAATGTTATGCTTTAGAAGCTTAGAAATGAGCCTTAGAAGCTGTGACCACCTCACTGAATTCACTGTGTTCTGGACTTTGTGGCTGATTGATTGGTTGGTTTTGCATTTGTGACTGCTTCCAAAGTTGACCCCGGCAGACTTGAAGGTTAGAATGTGTTGTATTGCATTGCTGAGTAGAATTAGACAAGTTTGAGCAAGATGCTCATTGATTCCTTCTGCTCATTTCAGAAATGCATACGGTGCTGTAGAAGTTGCTAAATATAAGATCTAAGAAAGAATACTAATGTAAGATAGTAAGAGTGGTGACAAAATCATCAGTGGTGTACAAAAAAATTTATATAATGCATAAGAAGGATTTTTCTAGTGTTCTGTTATTTTAGATAATCAGAAAGTTCCCTGTGAAGTTTACTTACAGTAGAAACGCATCTATAGATTTCAACATAGAAGTCTTATGACACCATTAATTAGTGAAGGAGTTAAAGGACCAAAAGCAGCTTGCTTCCTAATCAACAAAGCCAATGTCAGTTCATTACGTTCTCTGAAAATGTAAAACAAGTCCAACAGCTCCAGTCACTCAGACAATAAGGAAAGCACAGTGAAGATGCTGTTGCACCATGAGCTGACACCAAAATACAAGTTTTAGAATAAGTGATTTACTAACACAAAATTGAACAAAAAGATTATGTCTTTCATTTAGCAGAAGATTTTTGAGAGACATAAAGTTGATGCTGTTACAATAATCTTGAAAACTTAGAGCAGAAGTTTTCTTCAGTGTGGTTAATGTTGAAATGAACTGCATGTATTAAACAACACGCGGAAGAACATTCCAAAATGCAGTGGTTTACTTACAAAATTCTTAGATTCACATTCACATGAGATTAAAGAAGCTATGAAACTGCCAGTGCTGGTCATGATGCATGCCCAGAGAGACTTCAGGAAAGAAGGTTGGTTAAAAAAAAAATATCCTAGACATTAGTGAACTAGGAGCTCAAATGTAAGTTATAAACATTTTGTATATTTTTACAGCAAATCAGCAAAATAATTAGGAAATATTTGTTTTAAAAAGTAGCCAGAGTTAAGAACTAATTTCTCACAGGAAGACCACCTGCAAACTACCAGAAGAAAATGTGAACAGGATCTCTAGAAAGTGAAGAATAACATGAATTTAGTCTTTGGAAAAAAATGTAAAACTCATCTGAAGAGGCAGCTGGGGAGGATGCTAAGACTGTTTTTTAATTCCTGAGTCCTGAATAACTCTCTATAGTCATTTATCAGTTTCCTAGCATCTCTTAATGGTGAAATGTAGCTAGTCTGAATTCAGGCATCTATATGCTGTTTTTACATTTCTAACAAGTAATGAAAATATAAAATAATTGCCAGCTGCTTATTAGTGAAGTAATGGGGTTATGTATTGAAATAGATTAAAACAAGAGCAGAAATACGAGAAAGTGACAATTATAGCACTATTATAAGTTAAAAAATGCCTGGTTTTTTTCTGAACCTCCTCTAAAAACAACAGGGGAGGGGGGAACTATAAAGGTGTTAACACTGGAAACACTGAGAAATTTCATAATATATAAATTATTGGCAATAGTCCTGAAATGCAGTTCATTTTGATGTTTAGCAAAATTAGACACTTCATCTGTGCTACAGTACTGAATGAGAATCCTTTGGGGCTAAATCTTCTTGCAGTTTCCCAAAGATGTAGTTGATTAAAATTTGACACACTTTTTAAAACTTGTCTTCCTGATACACAATGCAGAGCAGTTGAACTGGAAAAGCTGAAGTGTTGGCACAATGCCCTGTAGGCCACAGCTGATCCTGTGGTTCAAGTCTTATGCACTGGGTCACTGTGAAGTCTTTTTCTATCTCCTTGCACACAGCCTACTTAAGGATTCTTTCTCTTTCCCTTATGAATATTCATGTGGGGTGCACCAGCCCTCCTTACATGTCTTACAAAATCTAGACACACCCTTTTGCCCCTACATTTAACAACAAAACTTGACTACTGTTCATTGGCTACTTTTCATAAAAACAGCCATGAGATAATATGGCCTTTATGGGGGCAACAAAATCTTTTACTTGCATGAACATCTGGATTCCTGCTATCATCAGGCGAAAGCTCTGCCAAAGAGAAGCTTCCATGTTCTATACTCCAGAAAGCAGTTGAAAAGATGGGAAAAGGGGCTGCTTTTCCCTCTCTGTGAAAACAAACCCTTTTTTCTGAAAACCATATTAAGAGGTCACAGAAGCATTGACCTTGAGAGAGGACTAGCAAAGGGTGGAGAGTAGCTACAGTCAAGGCAAAATGAGAAGTTGCCCCCACTGGTGCAACTTTTCAGCATTACTTGGAAAGATCACTTGTGGTCAGAGTGAAAAATTCTGAAATTGCAGTACTGAATTCTATGCTAAGCTGTTACCTATTCTATGCGGGCTCCTGGACATAGTAACACTTTCATAATGAAATTTTTCAAATTTCCCAATTACAGTCTTTGAAGAAGTACCTCATCTGACACTTTTGGACTGCTTGATGGGAGTGATCTGGTTTCTGTGCTCTTCCAGAGCCTGTCTGGTTTTGTTCACACCATGGTATTAGATAACATATTTGCATTCTGTTCCAAATTAGGATCCTTATTATACTCTGAGATCCAGTACCTCAGAATTAGTCTTGTATAGTACCTAACTTTTGTACGTCTATACAGAATCACACAATGGTTGAGGTTGAAAGGACCTCCAGAGATCATCTGGCCCAACACCCTTCCTCTAGCTGGAGCATGTACAGCAGGTTGTCCAGGACTATATTCAGATGGATTTTGAGTGTCTGTAAGGATGGAGACCCTGCAACTTCCCTGGGCAACCTGTTCCAGTGCTCAGTCACCCTAACAGTACAAGTGTTCACTGATATTCAGAGAGAATCTCCTGAGCTTCAGCTTGTGCCCATTACCTCTGTTCCTGTCACTGGGCACCCCTGAAAAGAGCCTTGTTCTGTCTGCTTTGCACCGTCACTTGAAGGCAGCATTTTTCACCTCCTGAATAATGTAGTGCTGTCATACATGGTTTCAGTTTTAAATATTCCTTGTCATCAAGTCTGCTTTCCTGACCTAAGTATAGATACTGTACTTGTTTACTTAATTCCACATTTTCTGTAGATGTTTTCAGTTGTCATCTGCAACAGTTGAAGAAATCTCCATACACTAAGTATAGAAGTTCTGGTGAGAAATAATTCCACTCTGAATTTTCTTTGGTGGTTTGAACATTTGCCCATTTCCTTAGCACTTTTGGTCCCTTTTCTCAGTATCTTTTATAAGTTAGTTGAGGCTCCCTGTTTGTTTGAAAGCTTACAGTAAGCTGATGCTTCATACTCTTTCTTGCCTCATTTACCAGTCCTTCAGCATATTCCTTTTAGATTCTTCTGCTGCTCTCTCTGTGATAGTGTTCATTAGGGTGGTATTTGCCACTTACAGTACCATAACCCACTGTCTTTTGTGGTGGGTTTTCCCCCATGTGTAGTTGTAATGATGCTGGAACAACACTCCCATTTATAGCACTTCCTCTCCCAGCCTTTCTGTGATTGTCCACAGTTGCCGTCTGCACCTCCTAGCTAATATGAACATGAAAAAAATGTGTCCAAAATCCTCATCATAGTGAAGGTCCAAAACGTGCTCAGTCTGCTACTATTGAATATTGATTTACTGTGTTATTCAGGGGTTTCCTGGTGGTTTTGGCTTTGTGGGCTTTATTTTAATGGACATGTGCAATGGGGCAGTATGGGGGGGGGATAGTATGCAATAATGTGCAATTGAAAGTGCAGTAATGTACTTCGTGCTTGTAGGACATTGCTTATTACCAAGCCTTATCTGCTGAACAGTTGCAGACAGAAGCTGCTAAAATTCAACCCAGCACCTCAGCCACCCAAGAGTTTTATGAACCAGGCTTAGAATCATCTGCTAATGCCAAATTGGATGATTTGCAGCGTTCTTGGGAAACACTGAAAAATGTGGTAAGTTTTCGTCTGGAGGCTTCAAAGTAATTGGCTAGCTTGTAAGGAATAAAATTCACATAACTGGCTCACGTGATAGGCTCTGCAGTATTTGGTTTTCAGATGGTTAGCTGAATTGTTAGTTGTGATATATTATTTTTGTTCTTTGTTTAAAAGCCTGTGCAAGATGGACCTCCATTAAGAAAAATAAGAGTCATTAAAGCTGATAGTTGTCTTCAGAAATATTGACTATGGACAGACTATATTCCTTAATCTAATAAGGATACCCAATCATGCTGGGTGACTTGGCAAAAAAGGCCCAAGAATCCAGTTTCTCCAAATACTGAATCAGCACATTTCTGTATAGTTTTGCAGCATTATCATTCAGTGATGTATGAAAATGGTCAGAGATTTGATCAGACGGTACAAATTTTAATTCCTCTCAGAGGCACAGTAGCTGTTATGGGGTATTAAGAGCTATGTGTCTAGAAAATAGTGCATATCCATGTTTGAGTGCATGAAATCTAAAATAATGCATGAGAATGTGCATAGGTTTTCTCTGCTTTATTAATCTCCATTTTTTCCAGCAACAGAACCTAGAATGTGGTGGAATTTAAGTAAATAAATACTTTTAATAGGGATATTTTGCTTTACAATTTATACTCTTGAAAACTTGTTGCAAGCTTTTTTGCTTTAGTCTCTTAAGCTTAGGGGTATAAGAAGCAGACTAAATAGCAAATCCTGTGTCAGAGGTCAGAATTTACACCTTCCATTCTTCTTCAGATCAGTGAAAAGCAGCGCACACTCTATGAAGCTCTTGAGCGTCAACAGAAATACCAGGACACACTCCAGTCTATATCCACGAAAATGGAGACCACTGAAATCAAACTGAATGAGAGTTTGGAACCAGCCAAAAGCCCAGAGAGCCAGATGGCTGAGCATCAGGTAAAATCTTATATGTGAGGAGTAGAGGGAGAGTGTGCATTGCCATCAGGTAAAATCTTGTATGTGAGGAGTAGAGGGAGAGTGTGCATTGCCTGCATATCTTTTGTTCTGTTTTTTAGACAGTAACCTTCTTCTTGGCTAGATACCTCAAACATACACATTTGTTGCATGAACCTTCTCTGTTAACTGTATGTCTTGCCTTTCTGGCAAGCTGTTTCTACCTGCTGTTCTAAAGGTGATGTGTTGAGGATTCTTTTAATAAGGAGCCTTTTTGAAAGAAGTAGTATAGATCATAAGAGTTTGTCCAATTGAAATTTTCAGCAAAAGCTTTTGTCCAAGGTTGTTTCCAATGACAGCTATACATACTGTTCTTCAGCATCATTGCTGAAGAATATTTATAATGTTGCCAGATTTACTAAGTTCGTAACCAATGCTGATGCATTGTATATTGATCAAAATAAATTTTTCACCTTGTTCCACAAAACAAACCAAAAGCACACAAAAATTCCCTCACAAGGGAAGTCTCAAGAAATAGTGCTCTGAATAATAAGAGAATACTTTATTATATAACCCATCTTACATATGTCTTAAGTTTTAATCACCTAAGCCTTCTATCTGATAGCTTGAATCTATCTGGGGGGGCCAGTTCTCATTTCAACAGAAACTCCATGACTTGAAAAGGATGAAATTTGGCTTTTGTAGCACTGCGTGGTGTCTTATGCATCCAGTGTGTATATTCTGTCAGATATGAAAGTAAAGTATCGCCTCAAACGTATTGGTAGTGTGCCATCCTTTTGTAGGTATCTTGAAAACTGATTCATGGTATACAAATGAGTAGGAACTTACTTTGCACCATGGAGTAAATCTCTGAATATTTACATCTGTAGCTGGATGTTCTTTGTCCAGTAAGAAAATTTCAGGCTGGAAGCTAACACATGCACCTGTTTTTCTCTCACAAACACACACTTCTTTGTTCATTATCTTTACTGTGAATACTAGAATGTCCTGCAGATAATTTATTGGAAGAATAAATTTCCAATTTCCAAAATAATTCCTTGCGATATGTTTGAAATTCAAGATATGTAATTAAATCCGTATTTAAGTAACCAGATACATGATCCTATCTTAATCCTCTAAAAGCAGGACTCAGTCCTTTGGAATAGTGTTTCTACCATACCAGCAGTGATACTCTGCACTACTCTGTGTTCCTCATGCTCCCCCAGGATAGTTGTCTTGAATTTTATATTTAGTCAGTGCCTCCTGAAATACTTTCTTCTCACTGGTAAACAAAGCAAATGCATTCTCTGCTCTCATTTCTAAATAGGCTTTGATGGATGAGATTTTAATGTTGCAAGAAGAAATCAGTGAGCTTCAGACATCATTAGCCCAGGAGCTTGTTTCAGAACCACTGGATGCAGAAGGTGCTGATCAGATGGCATTGCAGTCCACCCTCACAGTCTTGGCAGAACGAATGGCCACAATTCGAATGAAGGCATCAGGAAAACGACAGCTATTAGAGGTACAAGAAAAAATATCACCAATATTCTTAGTCACCATTAAAAAAAAGAAAAAAAGTAATTTTCAGTTCTGCTTATTTCTCACAATTCCTTTCAGTAACAAATTACCAATCTTTTTTCAGTGAGCCCCTCATCTTAATGCTAAGTGATAAGTAGCCAGAAAGAACTTGGAGCACACATATGTATTCCAAGTTCCTTCTCGCTATATTTAGCTGTATGGAGATACATATATCTGTAAGTGCTATATATATATATATATGTGCTATGTATATATATGTGTGTGTGTGTATATATAAATGAAGTAATGAAGTGCAGATATTAAAAGTCATATTGCCTGCAGTAAACTTTTGAGGAGTCACCTCTCTAGGCTGGGAGACAAGAGAAGAGGGAAAGCTTAAAAGAAGAAATAACTCCTCTTCCAAATCTTTGCGTTGCTGTCTACACTCATCTTCCCAGTGATTTGCATGCAAACTTCTTTCCATGGAAGATGCACCCCTTTATTTCTTTGCCTACCAACTTTACCAAAAATCCTTTAATACTAAGGGGATTTTTAAAAGCCCTTTGTGAATAGGAATGTTGCTGCATATATTATACCGATGAGAATGTGCAGTCATGCTAAAGCTGGTTACAGTTTGACTATTTGAACACTGCAGGGCAGCTTAATTGCTGTACTGCTAAGAACTGCAGCAGTGAATTCACAAACACAGCAACTACTGCCTTCATATTTTCCAGCAACAATTGATTCAGAGAAGCAGAGTGAGAATTGGCTGTGTGGATCTAAGGTGTGATGCTTAGTTGCCAGCTGGCAAACCAAGACACTGGATTACAGGAGAGTCTCAGGGTGCTTCAGCTGCTTTAGTTCTGTCCAGTCACCTGGGACAGTGAACAGGTCATTAGAAGGTATCTTTGTTAGTCTTAAAATAACAAAATTGCACTAAGTTTTTCCTTCTCAGAAGAAAAATAGCTTTTAATTAATAATGAGGAGTTGGAAGTAGAATAGGGGATCTGGCTGTTTATAGTTTGCACCCCATACAGGATCTAACAAACATCTTGGTAGTACTTAGGAGATGCTAACTAACAATTTCAAGATAATAATGAGTCAAATGTATTGCTCGTAACTGTGGTTAGGATTCTGACAGTTACTTTGATACAATACCACAAGTATTCCCTAAGAATCCTGGCTAGGAAATCTATATGGTATGTACACAACATTCAGTAATTTAACCTGTGTACTTCATAGCTCTGGTTTCACAGATAAAATCTTCTAGAACATCCCAGGGAAGTAAATGTAGAAATAAAGATAGAATAGGTAATGAAAATATTTTGCTGTTGAGGGTGTGGACTGCTAATACTGTTCTTTCTGGGGACCTAATTTAAGTAACTAGCATTTGAGAACTGTTCAGGTCTGGGTTATTTGAGACATCTAAAAACTATTCTTTAAATTATTCTAACAGCAATTTTTAATTTTTCTACTGAAATTGAGCATTCAGAAAAGCTGTGAAAACACTTCCTGTGTGAGGAAGTTGCCCTGCTCATTTGAGTCTGAATTTCCTTACAAAGTGTTGTAGGTTGACCCTGCCAAACACCCAACCTCACTCCTCTCTCCTGTGCAATGGGTTAAAAATAGAAGGCAGACAAAAAGACTCATGGATCAAGATAATGACAGCTTAAACAGGGTAAGGAAAAGCTGTGCATGCAAGCAAGGAATGAGGAACTTACTCACTACCACCCAATCAGCAGGCAGATGTTTAGCTACTTTCCTGGAAAGCTCAGCATGTGTTTCTTGGGAAGACAAACACCATAACCACGAATGCCCCTCCCTCCCTCCCTTTCCCTGGGCTTTTGTTGCTGAGCATGATCTCATCTGGTATGGAGTATCCCTTTGGTCAGTTCAGATTCACTGTCCTGGCTATTTCCTCTCCCAGCCTTTTGCCCACCCCCAGCCTACTGGCCATTGTGAGGGGCAGACAGAAAGAAAGCCTTGATGCTGTGTTCAGCAGTAGCCATAACATTGCTGTGTTATCAGCACAGATTTAACCACAGCTGCAAAGCACTGTACAGACTGCAACGAAGTTAACTCCATCCCAGCCAGATCCAATACAATCTTCTCCCCTTGTTCCTTAATATTTGCACCATGCTTAGGTTTCACATTATCTGATGCAACTAAGTATCCTTTGATCATCCTATTCATCTTCTTATTCCAAAATCCCCTCTACTCTCTCCAGAACTCAGTATCTCTCTTGTATTGGGGAGCCCAGAACTAGACATAGTACTAGACATAGTACTTCAGGTATGGACCAGTACTCCAGGTATACTCCAGTGTTAAGTAAAGGGGCAGGATCACCTCCCTCATCCTAGTGGGAATAGTCCTAAAGCAGCCCCAGGCACCGCTGGCCTTCTTTTCCACATTGTTGGGTCATGTTCAGAAGGACCACCAGGTTCTTTTCTGCCAAGCTGCTTCCCATCCGCTTAGCCTCCAGCCTGTACTGGTGCATGGGGTTGCTCCGCTGCAGGTACAGGGCTTCACACTTTCCCTTCTTCCTGTCAGCTCATTTTTATAGCCTTTCAGGGTCCATCTAGATGGCAGAATAACCCTCTTTATCAGCCACTCATCCCATTTTGTGTCATCAGCAAACTTGTTGAGGCTCATTGCTGGCCACTCACTAGACTTTGTGCCACTGATCACCACCCTCTGGCTGCAGCTGTTCAGCCAGTTTTCAAATTCATATGGGACAGTTAAAGGGTGAGCAAGACTTGGTGATCACTCCCTGTCTTCCCAATGGATGGACCAGCTCATGGATGGACAGGAGGCGCCTGTGTTGCTGCAGTGCTAATGCTGCAGCAGCCATTGAAGCTTAATGTTCTTCCACACCCCATGGCTCAGGGATCCTCTGAGAGGCCAGAGAAGGTAGACAGCTCTTCAGGCTTCTCTTTACCCATGTGACTGTACCAAGGGCCCACCCATACTTTGTTTGGTCCTTGAAGTACCCCTCTTGTGCCTCTCTTGAGCAGCAGTAAGGCTGTCTAACAGCCTGCTGCCAAAAAAGGCAAAGCTTCTCTCCTTTCCCTGCAGCCCATTCCCAGCTCTGCATTCCTTTTCTTCATGTACATCTTTCTCCCTAAGCAAACAGTGCTGTACTAATTGAGCAAATTGAATCCATGTGGGGGGAAACCCACAGGAGAGCAGCAAGAAGAGGCAGAAAAGACCTCACCTTTAGAAAGCTGTAATAGCAGAGTTCTACTGGAGAAAATAGAAATACAGTGACTGAACTGAAACAGAATTTCAGTCATCAGAAAAACACACTCCTCAACTGAAAGAAATAACATTTTGTAAAAGATAGGTCTTACTATGGCTTACAAATACTGCATAGGATTTGTCCAAAATAGAGAGGAAAAACTTTTTAAAAGTGACTGTAACAGTTTATTTCTTCTAAAAAGTAAAATACAATTTTTACCTCTAGGAAAAACTGAATGAGCAGCTCGAAGAACAGCGGCAAGAGCAGGCTCTTCAAAGGTACAGGTGTGAAGCTGATGAGCTTGACCACTGGCTACTCAGTACCCGAGCAACGCTGGACACCACTCTGCTTCCTGCCGAGGAACCTATGGACATGGAAGCACAGCTGGTAGACTGTCAGGTAAAATATTAAGGCCTTTATTGAGTTGAATAAGCCAGCATATTTGTGGAGAAGTTTCTGAGCTCCTTAGCATCTTCTATATACTCAGTTTGCTTCCTCAAAGATGTGTGAAACAAAAATAGCCTGTTCTTAATTTCTCATTAGAGATTGCAAACAGCACTTTAGAAAGCCCATGTGAACATGGCAGCAGGAAAACAAAGTGTCCTGACTGCAGGAAGATTTGAAGTTCCACATCGTTCAGATGTAGTTTTGTTTAGCTTTAAAGGCGTTGTATTTCCTTCGCTTACTGTTTTTGCTCCCCTCAAGCTGGAGCTTGAACAGCTCAACTGATATGTATGGAAACACCTGCAGTGTACTTTCCTGCACATTCTTTTCCAGTTGAAAAAGAATACTTGCAGTAGCAGTGATGACTGGGATAGCATTGTGTTTTCTTCGGGTATAATCCTTACATACATGCAAAAGTAAAGGATAATCATCAGTATTTACTGGTTTTATGGCTTGAAGATTAATCAACTCAGAATACCTGAACAACTGAGGAAAGACATGTTGCTGCAATAAGAATTATTGCAAATACTTTTATTAACAAGACTTGGATCAGTCATAACATCCAGGTTCTCAAATTAGTGGGAGTTTTCCATTTTTAAATGATAGTTTAGAATTGTATGATCATTATAATTAAAATTACAAAAGAGACGAGACAGATGGACAAAAGATCTCATTTCTTATTAAAGAATGAGGATCTCAACTATTTTAGGGAAATGAGAGTTAAGTTTCATATAAGTCTGATGAATTTTCACTGACAAGGCTTCATCATTAGAATTTTCAGTCTGCTTAGTCTCAAGAGTTCTTTCATCACCTGTCCTTGAGAGCCCTTTGTTGTACATAGATAAACCCTGTGAACTTTAACAAAGCAGTATTTTTTTTAATATAGTCTGCAGGAAACTCAAAAAGAAAAGTTAACTTTGTGGAAAAGTTAATACTGCTGTTCTTCTGCTGCTTGTTAAAATCTTAATGCAGTAAGTTTTATATCTTTTTCCCACTTTATAGAGAATCTGCCGATCTTATTCTGTACACATTTCTTCAGGAGAAATATTTGTAAGTTCGTGCTTGACAGTTGCTATGGAAGCAAAAGCATTTGATGTCAGGCTAGGTTTTTGAGCAAGACTTGCTTGAGCCTTGAATCTGGAAGATCAAAATATGCACGATGTCTCTAATACAGGAATGGTTAATGGAATGTCAGGGAAGTAGCTTTTGAGAATAAACATTCCAGAGATTTGTCGCTTTAAGTCTCTCTTTAGACTAAAGAGGATTATACAGAAATCCCTAAGTCTGTCATGCACCAATCAGAAAGAGCAAATAGTGAGAAGAGAAGCTTATCAACACAGCCAGAGCAACACACAGGAGGAGGTAGGAAGCACTTGACTACATGTAAATGAAAGAAGAGCAAAGAAGTAACTCTGGCTGCGTGCTTCATTTCTGGTCATTAATGGATGTCAGTCTAGCTTCTTAGTCATCCTTACCTTTAATATGCAAATAAAGAGCATCTCCTCTACAACAAATTACTTGTTTCAAGTAACTTTTTAATTTCCTATTTTGAAAAAGGTTGCAAACTGAAATGGCAAATACAAACATTTGCAAGTGTATTCTAGAGGACTCTGAATGAGACTGGAAGGCAAAGCAATGATAATCTGACTTGCTCTTAGTTGGGCAACGGGTGAGGTAGGCCACAGGTCGTCTTGCCCGAAAACGTGACAGGTGCTGGAAAATGTATGAATTTGGGTCTTTGTTTTTGCTGCTGCAGAACATGTTGGTTGAAATAGAACAGAAGGTGGTAGCCTTGTCAGAGCTGTCTGTGCACAACGAGAACTTGCTTATGGAAGGGAAGGCTCACACCAAGGACGAGGCAGAGCAGCTGGCTGTGAAGCTCAGGACGCTGAAGGGCAGCCTTCTGGAGCTGCAGAGAGTGCTCCATGACAAACAGATCAACATTCGGGTGAGTGGCTCTTTCCAGATGTTTTCATGGTGGGCAGGAGTTTGGGGATTTCGTAGCAGGTTTATGCAACTGGGAAGAAAGTAGAAGTTATGTGCTGAATCAACTTGAGTTATTAATCTTTAGTTAGTACGTGGAATTATAACTCCAAAATAAAGAACTGCCTAGAAAGCTTTAGTTGATAGTTTTCAAGTTAACATGGTAAAACTATCCTAACCTCAGTATCTTCTCTGAGGACAATAATAAGATAGATAGATGATTAGCTTGGTCTGGATATACTCTATTCCTGTTTCCAGTCCCTTTAGATTGTGTATGGTCTAGGGCAGGATTACTCCCCCCAACAAAAGAATGATCCTAAGTGCTTTTTTGCAGTGTGCACAACACAGTGAACAGATAGCATATGGGAACATTTTTTAATTGTGGCTAATACTTAGTGGCATCATTAGATCAAATAAAATGTTTTATAAACGAAAATTGATTTAACCTCCATCTTGCCCTAGGTTTCTGTTCCTAGAAGCTTTGGTCTGCTCATTGCCACTAATTCGTCATATTTAACAGTTGCTTTTGGTCATTCTTTAGGTCAATCTAGCATGTGGAGAACCGAATACATACAAGAAACCCAACCATGTAATGTGACTGACTGGTTTTGAATTTGCTTGCCCTGCTGTGACTCCCTCCCCCCCCTTTTCTTTTACTTCTTTTCTTGGCTTTGCTGTGCAAATTAAACATGATAAGCTTCAAAGATTTCTGGCTTGTAATGCAGATTAAAGTCTACTGAGAGGTTAGCTTGAAAAGTCACTTGATGTTCTAAGAACTATTTTTAGTCCAAAGCAGCTGAATAGCTTTAAAACTTAACATAGTTTCAGAAAAATAAAGAAATAAAAAAGAAAGGAACCCCGCAGGTATTTGTTCCTATTGCTTCTAAGATGAAGTAACTTTAATGTTATTCTTGCATATTAAACCTCATGACTAGGCAAATGAAAAGTAATCCACAGCATGTAGGCACATGGTACTTTGTTCTCATATATTACCTCTGAAGTGAAAAGGCATCGCAGAGTTTTTTTCTAAATTTTAAAATATTTTAAAAATTTTTAAATGCAGTGGTGTGATTTAGTTTACTTAAACTCTTAAAACAGAATTTTGGATGGTTTTCTAATTTCTAAAATAATGGCAAAATAATTGCCAGATGTAGGGTATGAACCAATTAAGGTGGTGCATGAATGCAAGACTCAAGTTTCTTTATGAATTTCAAGCTTTTCTTTGACTTCACTTACAGATCATGTAAGATAATAGACATTGGCAGTATAACATCTTCTAATCTTCACTGAGCAGTTTTTTTCAAATGAGAAGTTCTATAATGCCGTTTTCCAAACAATGGACTGAGGCCAAGAGCATCAGATGCCCCAAACTGTTTCCACTGCCACTATAATTCTGTTCTATTAACCCTGACAAACATTACAAACTAACAGCACTGTTGTTCATCCATGCAAAAAACTCAGACTTTTACATGTCTCCAGATGTTCTGATAACCTTGTAATTGCCCAGAGGCATAGACCAGCCTGCTCCCAAAACAAGGAACCTCCCAAGTGGTACTGGAAGACTTATTATGAAGACTGAGATATATTTTCCTTAAAGCGTATTTCAGCCTGTTGTTCTGGTGCACAAGGCTTTTTAGGAGTCAGTGTGAGATTCTCTGACTTTCTTGGAACAATTTCAGTTTTCTTCTGATTTTAGATAATGAATGTCACTAATGATACAGAAAAGGTGACTTGGAGGTCAACTTTTTAGTTCATAAAACAAAGCAGTGAAACTAATCAGAAACATGCTGGAACAGGAGTGTTGCAGACTATACTGTCTCCAAAAGTAGCACTTTGAAACACACACAAAATATTGTGTTTGTTACTGTTTATTCTCTGGTTTAGGGGCAATGAAACTGAATAGACCCCTTAAAAAACAAAGAAGTAGAACAGATTCTGCAGTAAAAAAAACCCAACAAAACAGATAGTGTTTCTTTACTTTTTATTACAAAGGATGTGTGGGGGAGGAATGACTCCAGTTTCACAAGAAAAAGTATGCCTATCATTCTGAAATCCTTTGAAAGATTGATTTCATCACCATCTTCTTCAGGGGTTTTTCATCTATTTCTGTGCTAGGCTGGACAGTACCCAGGAATGACAGGTTCAAGCTTGTATTTCCCTGGTTGTTTAAAAGAAATGTAATACAGTTTCTTCAGACAGACTTCAAATGAAAATGCAACAGTATTTTTTTTCAAACTTACATTCTGTAATTTGACAATGATAAAGTCTGGTTCACAAATACTTTTAATCTAAAAAGTATGTACAATAGCATATTTGTAAAACCTCATTGCATCAACAAATGCCACAATCCTTTTTACACTCTGCTTTTGCAGGAATTATGAAACTATTATTTATATGTCCTACTATAATTCCAGAATTGTAGTTTCTCAGTCCTCTTCCCAGAGAAAAAGGGACCCAAAGTGTAACTGAAATCAACCAGCCCACCCGCATGCAAAGAAGAGCTAGATACTCTTCTCTAAAGAAATTTACAGGTCAAATAGCTATAGTCCCTAGAGTATATAAAATGAAGCAGCTGTTTTCCCCTCCACAATTTACAGAAAGATTGTCTGTTTTCTAACTTGTAATAGAAAAGCTAAAATTCCAGACCCTCTTTACCTCTCACATATTATTTTCTTTACCCAATCTGACATTCTGTAGTAACATTGTTCACACTCCGACTATGTCAACTTTTCTTTAAACTTGTTCCTACAAAGTAAAGTATCACAGTTTACCTGCAAACTGAAACCTTAGTAAAACAAAGTTATTTCATAAAGCAAGGGCTAATGGTTCTTTCCAACTCCAGATACTTCTTGCTTGTTTTGCTCCTCTTAACAGTTTATATCCTCTAACACTAATCAGTCCTTTCAACTTCAGTACACTCATCATCCCCCAAAGTTGAAATCTTAACTTCTACTGTTTAGCAAAACTCTGCTGTTTCAGTGGCTGGTGCCAGGGACACTGGTGGCAGAGGTCCATCTCAGTTGTTAGCATAAGGAGCACGGGGTGAGGCAAGTGGGATTTCCACACCCACCTTCTGCCCTGCTGGTCCCTGTCTGATTTGAGAAACGTCCTCTGGAATGCAGAGTGTCTGTGTTTTGGAGAGCCTGTTGTTGAACCATTTGGCACTCTATTTAGAATAAAAGCTGAATCACGGGCATAGTATGAATCCTACAAAAATGAAATGTGTAGACAAGATGGGAGAGGTATTAAGCCCCAGTTTTAGATCTTGAAGCTTTCAAAAAACCCAAAAATGTGCAAGCTCTACAGTCATCATATGACTGCAAGTAATATTGAATAAATCCAGAGAGTTGTGTACGTCTAAGTAGCCAGACCTACAAGTCTGTCTCTAACATAAGGCCAAGCATGTTAAAATACCTACATTTGAATACATTGGCTGCTAAACTTGTTTAAACTTACATCCAACATGAACTTTGGAAGCCAAGAAGTTGATAAAACATTTTGAGCTATTAAGGCATTTTTTCTTTTTTGCATTGCTTACACAAAAGGCCTGTCTAATCACTCGTGTTGGAAAAACGTAATGATAGAAATATGAATGGAAGGAGCTGTTGCTTTTGCTGTGCTGTTCTAACATTCTGTGGTTTGATCTCTCTTACTTTCTCTGCTGTTCATATCTTGTCATCTGCTGTTTACCCAGTGTATTTCTACTGAACATAGGGTTCTGTATTCACTGGTAAATAAATATTGACCGGAATGACAGCCAGAATTTTTTCCTTCTCAATTAGACAAAAAACCTTGCTTTTATTAGGATAAAAATAAACCTGACAGAAGCAAACCACTGAATCCCTGCATTGCCAGCTAAAGTTGCGCCCTCCTTTAGATTTTTAGAAGCAGATTTTTAGAAACAGAACAGTCTTCAGAAACACATCAGTCCATGGTCTCTGACCTCTGGTCTCTGATTCTGCTAAGTGCAGTAATGCCTGTTTATTTTTACATTTTTAGTGGTGCTCTTCTTGCTAGTAGCCAAAAGCCAGTAAAAGTCAGAAATCTAAAGTCATTGCTCACTTCGGAATTTATGTGAGCCGTCAGCTTGAATGGTGGGAGGTGGTTTTGCATAGATGAGCTGGACCTGCCAGCTCTCTAACAATGCAGGAGATTTTTTTTAAATCTGAATTTATCTTTCTTAAAGCAGGGATCTTTACAAGAAAAGGAGGAGAGTGCTCTGGACTTTGTTTCCTCACAAAGCCCCAGTGTTCAAGAATGGCTGGCACAAGCAAGAACTACTCGCTCGCAGCAGCAGCAGAGTACCCTGCAGCAACAGAAAGTTGGTGTTTTGCATTTCTTTTACTCCCATCTTTAGATTGCTCTTAATGCCATAGCTGAGCCGCTCTTGTTAATATTTCCACTGAAATATTAATTTTTACACTGTTTCTTACTCACTGCTTTTGTAATGATGCATCTGAATTCACTATCTCATATCTGTAACAGTCAGGCAGACTAGACTTCCTGGGGGATCATGGTCAATTCACTTAATCACTCTATTCTTCTTTTGTCCATCAGTAGAATAAAATTGAATCAACCCTTTAAGTTACTCTAAGGAGAGATGATATTATTCAAAATAATAACTTTGCCTTCATAGAAGCAAAGATATTATTAAAAATATAAAAATATTATTGTGTTGCATGATGCGGAGATATTCTCACTAGAGTAGGTTCCGGGAACTGCATTACATTAGTTAATTAGTTCAATAATCCAGTTTATGTACCCTATTTTTCTGTGTTGGCCAGAGATTTTGGACTCTTTTGGTGTTCAAGCAGACCATTTCAGAAGTAGCTCAGCTAACGTTGCATGACAGTTAAGCAAGGTAGGCATATTCTTCCAAGACAAAATCAGTTTGTTTGAGATTTGTTCTGTTTTTTGTAACTAGGAGCTGGAGCAAGAGCTAGAAGAGCAGAAGAATCTGCTTCGATCAGTAGCATGCCGTGGAGGAGAGATCCTAACACAGCAAAGCTCTATTGAAGGCCCATCCATAAGGTTTGCTTTCATGTGTTGGTCGGAAAAGTAAATTTCTGCGGCTGTGCTTTGTCATCCTTATGTTCACATCCTTCTTCTGCTCACAGTCCTCTAATTTTTGTTTTATTATTTTTATAGAGCACCTGGGATACTGGAGTCCTGATTTCTAATTCAGGGGTCTGATAATACAGTTACACAAACTGTTTTGTGATAATAGATCACCTTCAGCATTTAGAAATGCCTTTTATTCTTATTAGCAGGCATCACACTACAATTAAAGACTAGTGGGACTCATTAGACAAGCAGTGGATCAGTTACTATAACTTTACGGACCAGCACTGGTGTGTGAATCACGTCTACCTCAAACACTGGCATCTGCCATTGTAACCAGATCTTTCCAGATGAGATACTCATTGCTTAATTTTATTTTTCCTGCAATTAGCAAGTGTTTTTCTTTTTGAAGTCTTCATTCTACTGCCAGAGAGTACTTAACCAGTCTGTTTGAGGCTTCCTTCTGTCACATGATGGTATACAATAGAAATAAACAAAAAAAAAATCAAACAGAAAGTTCTGAATGTGATTAACTGCTTACCGAAGCTAAATTCATATGCTTGTACTGCATTAAAACATCTCGGTATGTCTGACATTTTGAGAAAGGAGGTGAGGAAGGAGACAGATAAAATATTTAATTTAATTCATGCTTTGAACTAAAACCTCTTTATAGGTTACATTTCAATGTAGTATATGTTCAGTCTGGTTGGGGGATTTTTTACTTATTTTGGGTACTTGCAGCTCTAAACAGTTTTTTAGAAAATACGTTTTATTCCATCAGACAAGAACTTCTTGCTGTTCAAACCAGCCTTTGTCTTATTATCTGAAAAACAAAACCAAAACCCACAACTCAAAAGCTTTGAAAAGTAGCACTTAATGTAAATATAGAATTTCCTAATGGAAAATTATAACTTTAAATGGTTATAGCTTTTGTATTTGTTAAACCTTTATGCATCTTCCGATTCAGTGAGAAGCCTGATGTACTCTCTGAGGAATTAGTCTTAGAAGGTGAGAAGCCATCCTCTGAAGAACAGATGAAGAGGAAATGGGAAAGCCTAAACCAGGAATTCAGTACCAAGCAGAGACTTCTCCAGAAAGCTTTGGAAAAAGAACAGCTGGTAGCTTTTGTTAATTTCTGTTTCCATTTTCTATTTGAAAGCAGTTGTTACAACGAGAGGTACAATATGTAGATCCATTAAGGTGCTGTAGTTAATGCATGAGATATGGAACAATTAATTTTTGTGACACCTTTAAAAAATGTTAGATATTGGCACTAGCACTGCTCATGTTCAAAGTGATTTGAATTGCACTACCATCAGGTTAATGAACTAGAAAGGAAGAAAAAGCTCAGAGCTCAGAAAAAATGTTTATCTACTTACCTAACTCAGGATAATTCTGTAACAAATCATCCCTCTGGAATTGATCAGTACCCTGGCAACCACTTAGAGGAAGACTGTTATTTTCAGTTTGAATTTATTGGTTATATTCAATTCTTGATCCTAGTGGGTAAGGAATTTCAGGCACAAAATTTCTACTGAAAGAAACAAGGATTAATGAATTAAACTGGGGACAATCCAAAATCTATATTAACGTATACCTTTCATTTTATTGTTAATAGACCCAGACCCGCTCTTCTTTGTATAACACTCTTATTAATCAGCTTCCAAAGTTCTAAATGCCTTGTATTATTTAAACAGTAATTAATTATACTTTTGGTAAAAACTGCTAATTTTTAATTCTGGCTACAAGTATTTATCCTGCATTTCTAGCGAACCTCCCGTTGAGCAGTATTTACTCAAAATATTCATGACATGGAGCTTTTGTAGGAGAACCATGAGCATTAGCTGGTGATAGCCTCAGTCAGTAGGGAATCTGTACAGCTGAACTTTGTGCCCTGCATATGGTAGATGCATCCTAATTGGTACTTCTCTCTCAGCAGCTTTATAGCAGACCAAACAGACTGATACCTGGAATGCTTTTGTATAAGGAGGAGACACAGGATGAAGATAAATCCTTAGTGTCACCAGTATTGGTTGAATTGAATCAGGCCTTTGAAGATGTCTCATCTGAGGTAATTTTCAATTGTCTTTACACCTGTCCTCCAGCAAAGCCACATTTACAGTGAAAACGCTTCCAGCTATGACCTGGAAATACAGGCCTTTCCCAAATAATAGAAGTTAAAAAGGCTGTCTTGTATTTCTATTCTGGACTTCTCTGGTTTCTTTTGCCCAGGCTGGACGGGTGGAGGAGACCCTGCATCTTGAACAGAAGCTGTACGATGGTGTCACAGCCACGTCGGAGTGGCTGGATGGTGTGGAAGAGCAGGTCTTTGTTGCTACAGCCCTGTTGCCAGAGGAAGAAACAGAAGCATACCTTTGCAGGCAAGAGGTAAGGAATCCATGGGTAGGACTTCCTTTCAATTGCCAATAAGTGTGCATTTTACGTAGTGTTGGGAATGAAAGTATTAGACTCCTGGATAAGTGGCATATGGCTGACATAACCTCTGTGTACCTGCAGCGTTCTGCAGCTGGCCGTGTAGAGAATGTTGCAGGAAGCATAGACTCTTTCTTCTGTTTAACTTCTTTTCCAAGTATTAGCAAACACCACATTGTCGAAATTGAAACAAAGTGAAAAAAGAGGGAGGAATGCTGTGGGATATACAAAGAGTACAAGTTCATCAACGTTAATTAGGGGTGAGAGAGGGGGAAAGAACTGAGTGGTGGGGGGGAGAGAGAGGCAATAGGACAAGGGAATAACTGTTTTCGACTGAAGAGGATAGACTGAGACAAGATACAAGGAAGAAATTTTTCAAAATGAGAGTGTGGAAATGCTGGAGCAGGTTGCCCAGAGAGGTGGTGGGTGTCCCATCCCTGGAAACATTCAAAGTCAGGCTAGAGAGAGCTCTGAGCATCCTGATTTAGTTGAAGATGTCAATATTTACTTCAGGGGGGTTGGACTAGATGACCTTTAATCCAACCCAGATGTCCAACCCAAATGTTTCCATGGCTTTACATCACTTTGTTCCAGCACTTGTTTTCCTTGGAGCAGTCTGGAATCTTTTTACTGTCAGAGATTACTGTAGCTGCCATCTTCTTCTAATGTGTGTGTGTACCAACAAAGTAAAAAAGTCACTACATCACTGCAAAATTGACAAAGTTTATGGCAGTGTTTGCCTGCTTTCCAGAATGTCTGATTGTCACTTTTGTTTTTCTATAAAATTAGTCTCTTGCCAAAGAAATCAAAGACATAACGGAAGAAGTGGATAAGAACAAGATTTTGTTTGCTCAGATGTTTCCTGATGGTAGTGATAATAGGGTTATTATAGAAGACACTTTGGATTGTCTCCTGAGAAGACTGACTTTACTGGAGTCAGTGGTAAATCAGAGATGCCATCAGATGAAAGGGCGGCTCCAGCAAATCGTCACATTCAAGGTATGAGGCCCAGGTGATGGCCTTAACAGGGGTTTGTGTCAAATGGGGATATAAACGCTGTGAATGTTTGGTACCAAATCAAAAGAGCAAGATTGTCGCAGGTTTTTTATTGAAAAATCAAACTTCTCAGGCTATGCAAAATTTGATACCCTAATAATTACTCAGAATTTAAACTCTCTGCTACAAGGCTTCTACAACTCACGCAATTACTGTAAAGTGATAATCATTCCATGCTGTCTCACCCTGCTGGCATTGCATAAAAGGAAGTCTGTGTTGTGCAAATATGAAGAAATGATTGTAAGTGGAGAAACGTACAGTTTCAGAAAACTTTTCAAACAGAGTTCAGAAATGCTGTCTCATCTTACTTGGTCTCTACCTTATCTCCTATCATTATTATTATCATTATTGTTATCATTATAATTATTGTTGTCATTATCATTAATATATAAAACCCTTCAGCATGGTTTATTTTTAATTAAAAAAACCATAAATTAAAAAAAAAAAAAAGATTACTTGTGTCTTTAGATTAGGGTCATCTTTTCGTAGATTGTTACTACTGGATTTCCTTCCAAACTCCATAATCTTTCGTCTGCAGTCACCATTTTTCTATGAAAGGCCTTCCTTTGCTGATGACAGCAAAGTTGGTTAGAATTCATTGCATTGTTCTTACAAATTTTTGGTATTTAAAATAATTACTGAATGTAAAAATAAGTAAAAAATCGGAAACAATTTCTGAAAGTCTCAGAAGAATGTGCTGATAATTATCTGTTGGGATGAATGCAATAAAAAGGTAATTGATTGTATTTCAGCAAGTAATATTTATGTGTCTGGTCTGATAAAACATTCTGAAAGTTGGAGCTTATGGTTAGCCCTGTAATGTGTGGAGGCCTTGTTTACTTATGTGTTGTATTTGCTCAAGTATGTAATTAAAACAGCTTGCCTTAGAAAGTAAAACCAAGCTTGTGTACAATCATAAGTGGTTGAATAAACTGCACAAGAATAACATGGTTTTGTTACATGAAGGTAATGACCCTTGGTAATTAATTATCTAATTGGAAGGCAAAAGCAGAAGTGCATTCATGGGGTATGCTTTGAATAGGAGTTGCTTTAGCTCTTAGTTTCCATAGCTGGACTTTCAGCAATGTTGAATTCTTTGCACTGGCTCATTATGGCGCTTTTCAAGTAGGTTCTGAATGCTGTATGCTGTAGTGCTGGCCATGTAGCATTTGATGATTTAAACATCTTGAATGGAATATTTTTCAGTTGTTTTGTGCTGCAATTGGCTATAATTTGTTGGTTTTGTCTCCTGTAGAATGACCTGAAGCTCATGTTTACATCGGTGGCTGATAACAAGTACTTACTTCTACAGAAATTAGCAGAGGCAGCTGACAGACCAGAAACAGAACAAATGCAGGTACTACCACATACCTGTCACTTGGGGAGAGGGGGAGAGGTAAAGTTTTTATCCAAAGTATAAATGGATTCTAGAGAACAGTTGTTTTTAATGGAAGGATATATGTATTCACATGAAGTATAGGAAAATGGGCATGTCCAAGAGTGTACTACACATGTTTGTAAATAAATAAAACAAAAAGGCACAACAAAAAAAACCCTACCAAAAGTGTCTTTCTTATGTCCCCAGCTGCCCTAGTACCTAGTTATGCTTATACTGGGCAGTATTTGAAAGAAAGAAAACTTCAATAAACAAAACAGTCCAAAGTTTTGCTAAATTGTTTGACAATGAAACTTCATTGAGAACCAAAGGCACTTTCTTGCTCACTGGTTTATAGTGATGTCTTTAATGTTAATCATTGTAATTTAAGGCAGTAATTATTATTTCTTTATCAGGAATGGCCTGATGAATAATTAATTCTATGAAAAAGTATATCCTGTTTTCTTTCTTCTGTTTTGCCAGTGAGAAAAATGAATGAAGTATACTAAAGGCTACTTTTTATAGGTATTTGTTGTTACTGATGCCTGGTGCCAGCAGGTGACCGAAGGGAAGAAACTTACCCTTCAGCTAAACAGAAATACTGGACTTTACATACCTGACATTCAAATTTTGAAGGAGTTTATGTCTCCTGTATGAAAAAGAGAGGTCGCACTGTGTCTTTCTTTTCTATCTTTTGTGATGCCAAACATTGGTAAAAATTTATTTCCTGTATGATTAATTTAACTACTCACTAGGGAAACAATGTGGTAACCAAAGCAAGTGAAATTATTTGTTTCCAAAAATCTCCCTTGGCTGATAAAACATTCAAATTTAAAAGCATTGCTGTTTGTTCAATATGTGATTAGGAAAGTAGAAATAAGGCCCTTAATCAGCCAGGTGACTTTAGTTGCATGAAGTGGAAGTTTAGTGACTGTATTGTGCAAACTCCGTGTTACTGGAAGGCAGGAGTTCTACTTCACATACATTGTCTAAGAATATTTGGATAGGCAGCTTCCAAGAAAGGGCCTCAACAAAGTGCTTTAAGTACAGGAATCTACCTCATGCTTTTATCTTTGTTATAATCCACATATGTTACTTCAGCAGAGACCTAGGAAAGCTTGTGACTTCCATTGATAAAACTCATCACCTGCAGACACTTGCAAATACCAATCTGTGTTCTTAAGTTGTAGTTTTCCAAATGCGAAAGAGGAGCTACAAGCCTTTTTCCTTGACAGTAATTTTGGCCCCACCCCGGTCCTGAAACGGAACTATGCACAGCTCTTTGCTTTCATGCATGGGTTCTGCTGTGATGATTGTTTGCTTGGAATGACTGTTAATAAAAAGAATTCTAAAAAAAAAATTCTTTTGGGCCTCTACTATATAATTAAAAACATGGAAATTTACAGAGATGTTTGGTATAAAAAATACTAAGCATAGTATTTTATATGATACTAAAACAGCTTCTTATTAAAAAATAATAATGATATGCTTCTTTAAGAAAAAAACTGGGCTCTGCCAACTTTTAATTAATACATTCATTTCATAGCATCCTTTAAAATTTCAGCACATTGAAGGTCTGATTTGTACTGCAAGCAAAAAAGAATATGATCATAGGCCAGCTACACTAGTGTTACTAAAACTTCAAACTAAGCAATGTAATTTTCATATACAGGTCATACTGCAGGCAGAAGAAGGTTTAAAAGAACTAGATGCTGGAATCAATGAATTAAAGAAGCGTATAGACAAGCTACAAATTGACCAACCGTCTGTACAAGAATTGTCTAAGATCCAGGTATGGTTCATTAGTTCCATCCTAGACCTGTCCATCCTATCACCTGTGATATCAAAGGAATGCTCCTTTTTATTGTTCATAAGGCAGTTTAGGAAAAGGGATTTAAAAGCATTTAAGTTTGTATAAAAGACTATGTTCTCTCTGGTTCACCTAGTTTTTCTATTTTTGCCTCTTCAGATTTTCTGACATCTGCTATTACCAGTATTAATTGTAAAAATATACAAAACCGTGTTTTCTGTCAGCTCTCATCCACTCCCTTTTCAAACAGATGAAATTAAACATGTAAACATAAATTTGTCTGCTGAAAGTTCATCCCTGTTCTCACCAGTGTCTCATGATCTGCAGTTTAGTGCTGTCTCACACCTGTCATTGAAAGAAGGAAAGGGGGTAAAGGAGGATATAGAGCGAAGTAAGATCTGAAACTGGAAATGTTCTGCTTTTTCTAGAACACCTCTCATGTAAATACATGTGGGCGATTGATCTACAGCTTCTGTAAACCTGTTGAAAGTCCTTTTTGAGCAAGCTGGTGCAGGGGAATGCTTGAGGAAATATCAAGGAGAAGGTTTATGACTGAATTTTATAATTACAATGCTCTAATAATAAATTGGAAGCAAATAAAACAGCTGAAACTGGACCATAAACTTATTAAGCCAACAAGATAGTGATGCCAATTAAAAAGGAATGACTAAGAAATAAATCACTGCGTCTCTTGCCCAGTTCTTTATCCTTTTGGTCTTAGCGCCTCCTGCTGGTTTCTTTGGGGGTTTTGGGGTTTTTTTTTGCTCTCGGATGATGTGCCATTATGTGCCCCCTCCCCTTAATTTCAGCTTTTAGAAAAGCCTTCCTTTGGCTTTTTTCTGACAATTGTGTTTTTCACATTTTTCTGTTTCAAGCCAGGAGAGCCAGCTGCAGTCTGAGGGTGGGCACCTTGTAGTACTGGATGATCATAGAGATATTTTGGTTGTTGGAATGTCTTGTGTAGATCGAAAGTATGGGCTTGGTTTGGTTTTTACAGTAAGTTGTGTGTATCTTGCTTGTAAGATTCTGAGGCAGGAGAAGGAAACAAACCTGACTTTGAGATGCCTGTAGTCTGTACCCATGATGGAATCCATCCAGTCCTTTGCATTATAAAAAGTAAAATGTAAACAGCATCTGCATTGCATGGTAGTCGCTGTTCTTTGATGCATTAAGCCAAATCATCCTACTTCTTTGCTACTTACATTAAGCCTTATGGATTCTGCTAATTTTTTTGTGAATGCAGGTCTTGCCTGTTTTTTCTGCCTTTAAATGGTGAGTTGTTAATTTATTAATGAAGTCAGTATATCTGCAAACTCTTTTTGAGCTGGAAATAAATGTTATTCTGCTAGTATTCACAGAGAGTACAGGGACAATGAGGTTGCTTCCAGGAAGACATGTAAGGTGTGAAATAAGAATCACCATTGCTGTCCTTTTCTCCCCAGGATAAGTATGATGAGCTGCTGATGATCATTGGATCCAGGCGGAGTGATCTGAATCAGAATATGGCTCTTAAGAGGCAGTATGAGCGGGCTTTGCAGGACCTGGCTGACCTGGTAGAAACAGGTCAAGAAAAAATGGCTGGTGACCAGAAAATGATTGTTTCTTCTAAGGAAGAGGTTCAGTCGCTGCTTGAAAAACATAAGGTAAGAAACTGGGACATGTTTCAGGGCTAGTAATGACTGTAAACTTGTTGTCACAGTTTAGCCCCGGTGGGAAACTAAGTACCACACAGTTGCTTCCTCACTTACCTGTTCCTTCCTTGGGGAGAAGGAGAATGGGAAAGAAAAGGTAGGCCTTGTGGGTTGAGATAGGAATACTAATACTGATAATAATAATGATAATAATTGTGAATGTAATTGTAATGGAAAGGAGAGGTAAAAATAAACATGAGAAATAAGTAAGTGATGTACAATATAGTTGTTCACCAGCTCCCCCCAGTTTATATACTGAACATGATGCTCTATGGTATGGAATATCCCTTTGGCCAGTTTAGGCCAGCTGTCCTGGCCATGCTCCCTTCCAACTCCTTGTGCACCTCCTCACGGGCAGAGTGAGGGAAACTGAAAAGTCCTTGACTTGGGGTAAACACTGCTCAGCAACAAACAAAACATCAGTGTGTCGTCAACATTATTCCCATAGTAAAGCCAAAACACAGTGCTGTACCAGCTACTAAGAAGAAAATGAACTCTATCCCAGCCAAAACCAGGACACTTATGAAGAGCAAATTGCTAACCTTCTGTTCCTAAGGATTCAAGAGCTTTTCAGAATGGTGGGCCAGATTGTATTTTAAGTTGGAGCCAATGATCTGCTCTGACAGACTGAGTTTCAAATGCTTCGTTGAAGGTGAACCCAGGTAGATTGCATTTTCTTCCTTATTGCAGTAACAAGCTCTTAGTATTGTCCTGTCATGCTACATAGCAATTTCATCGACCACTCCATTTATGTTCAATAGAAATTTACATTTGGTAAAAGCGTCCACAAATATGACAAGGATTTTCCACATTTTCATTAGGCAGAAATTTTTGGGGATGTTTATCTGACTTAAGCTGTTTTTGTTTATGGAATGAGGGTCAGGATGTCATTTGAATGGAAAGAATGACTGACTCCTTTCTTTGAATAGACCATTGTCCTCTTTAAATTATGTTGGACTTCATGAAATGTTGTGAAGTGAAAGGTTTACCTAATTCTATGTCTGTAGATACTTGATTTTACTGCTTATGTCTTAAAATGTTGGTTTAGTGGTAATGAATTGTGTAACAATTGCACTTTCTCTTTTCTATTCTCCCTCTCCCTCTCATCCAAATTTTTCAGGAATATTTTCAAGGGTTGGAGTCTCACATGATCCTGACGGAAACACTTTTTAGAAAGATGAGTAGCTTTGCCCTCTTGAAGGAAACTCAGTCACATTCAGAGATAATGACACAAGCTTCAGCTGTATTAAAGCTGGCTCATAAACGAGGAGTGGAGCTGGAATACATTGTAGAGGTGAGAATTTCTGCGGTCTTTTCTGTACTTCAATTGTGATCAACCACCAGGATATTCTATGATGTTGATTTCCTGTGCTTGGACAGAACTGATGAGCATCAGTCCATTTTGTCATACACACAAAGCACTGATAGACTACATGCAGTCTTTATATTTAACTCCTGTGGTGGCACAAGTTTTGTTCCTCTGAGTTTAAAGAGCTGCTTAGCTTTAGCTGGTAAGGAGAGCATGACAATTTTATCCATGTATTCTAACCAGAAGTTGAGCTTGGCACAGAGATGGTGTCTTTTTACAGGTTTGCTAGACATTTGTGTGGTTATTTCTGTACTTTTACAACCATGTAACTGCAGGATTTCAGATCAAAAAAAAAGTAATAAAATTTCTAGCTACCCAGATTCACCATATGCATGGATAATTTTTGCTTGCAGACCTGGATGCATCTGGATGAAGATTACAAGGAACTCAGCAGACAGTTGGAGTCTGTTGAAGGAAACATCCCCACTGTTGGTTTGGTGGAAGAGACGGAGGACAGGCTTACAGACCGGATTACACTTTTTCAGGTTGGTGCTTTGTAGACATTCTCTGAAAAGAGGGGTTAAAGGGATCTCTGACAGTCATCTAGTCCAGCCTCCCACTTAAAGCACTGTTGTCATGGGCTGGATCAGCAATAGCTTTGAAAACCTCAAAAGGTTGAGATCCCACAGCTGATGAGGGGAGCAACTGCAGTCCTGCACCACCACCTACTATAAAAAGTTTTCTGTAATGCCCAATCTGTATCATCAACTTTCAGCTTGTCACCATTGTCCTTTCTATATTGTGTGGCACTACTGAGGAGCATTTGCCTCTATCATTTTTTTAATTCTACTCCAAGTAGCTGTAGGCCTTTGTTAGACTGGCCCTTAGCCTCCTGTTTGTCTATCTAAAGCAAGCACATTTCCTTCAGGCTCTTCGTAAAGGACGTGTGCTGTAGGTCCCTAAATAACTCTGATAGTTCTACACCAGACCCTGATTACTTCCTTCTTTCTCAGCTCTGTGAGAGACGGGGTCAGAGCACAATCAGATGGAGTAGACGTGGCCTCATCAGCACCATCTACATGAGGATAATAAAATAACTTCCTTTGGTTGTTTTCAAACAACCTAATAAAGGCCCGTGCTGTGTCTTGCCTTATAAGCTGCCAGGTTAAATACAGTACCAATTTCCTTCCTAACCTGTACTGAGAAACACGGCTAGTCAGCCCAGGGTGCAGCAGTTGCACTTCTTGAGCCTCCCAAGTTTTCTGCTGTCTCCAACCTCAAGTTCAGTAAAGCGCCTCTGGAATCAGTCTGCCATTTTTTGTCCCAGCCACTCTCCCTACCTTAGTGTCGTCCACAGATTTACTGAGGGAGTGCTGTCTGCCATGATCCATGCCATTAAGATGTTGAAGATAATTGGGATAAAATACAAACAATCTCTGGAGTACTCTGCCAGGAATCAAGCCTTTGATCACTAGCATTGAGGCTGGTAATGCAGCTCATTTCCAACCCACAAAACAGTCCATTTATCCGGTCTGAACTCTCTCTGCTGCTAGAGGAGGGTCCTGTGGGAGATGGTGTCAGAGGTCGTATTGAAGGCAGTCTGATCCACAGAGACAGTAATTTTGTCATAAAAGGCTAGTAGTGCATTCAAGCTGAATACTCCAGATTACCTCTTGATCCTTTTTGTCATTGAAAATGGATTCCAGGAGGATGTGCTCCATGGTCTTTCTGGAGAGTGAGGTTAGGCTGAACAGCCTGTGGTTCCTCAAACTGCCTTCCTCCCCAAATGCAACAAGTAGTTTAAATATAGTTTTTCTGCCACATCCTGTTTTTTTGGTCTAGTGTTTTGTCTTTGTCTCTTTATACTAGAAACTTTAGTTGGGGATATTTGTTCTCATGTTTTGTTTTACAGAAAAATGTCTGTCAAATTTTTCTTGAAAATTGATTTTGTGTTGTTATCTTTCTTGTTACTTTACCAGACAGCTTTTCTACTTTTCCAGTGGTATGAGGACAACTTAAGCAATCTCTTGTGTGGGGGGGTTGTTTTGTTTTTTTTGATGCTAGGCATTGTTTGTGTTGGTCCTGGCCCTAAATTAGTTTTCTTCTTTTGTTTTTCTTTTCAGTTACATAAATTAGGTTGTTCAAATCCAGATTCTTGTATTCTGTTATGTCATAGATTTTATTATTTGGCCACATTTAGGTTAATAATCCATCATAATAAATTTTTTAGTATCTTAGAATTTTTTTAAGCCACTGTCTAGGATTTTTTTTTGTATATATGTTATATCTAAGTACACACACCACAGACTCACACATCTACAAAGGTTTTTTTATCTATTAGAGCTCTACTTTTGTGAAAAAGGAAATAAGAGTGATAGGAAGTTCATGTACTCACTATAAGACTGGTAGTTTTGTACCTTTTATATTCAGATTACTTTCATCAGAACTGAAAAATGGGAATGCATGTACATTTTACACTCAAACCACTGTACAGATTTTTTTAAAAATCCATACTGTTTGTGTAATGATAGTGGAATTTGGCAGGTATATTTGCCCACATGTACAAATTCTTCACCCATCCACAAATCACCATTTAAATTAAATCTGTCTCAGTTCCAGGTTCATTCTGGGTAATAGTTTTAGCATCCTTTCCTTTTTCATTACCCTGTTTGCTTTCTTGTGCAATTAAAATTGGTCTCTGTGTTCAGGGATTTGGATGGATGGGGTGATCTTCTGTTTTGTAGCCAGGAGGAGCAGGAGGGTAGATCAGTAAAAGAGTGAGGTGTCCAGAGAGCTGAAGACAGGCATTGAAAAGGCTGAAGAGGGAGCCACTGTTAATAATTTGATATTGGACATCTTTAACTTTCATTGCAGTCGATGGTAGGTTTTCAGCAGATGGTAAAGTAAGTTCTGGTATTTTGATCAATTTCTATCAGAAATGGTGTTGCCCCACAGAGATTCTTTTCAAGTGTAAAATATCTACATGGAGGAGGAATTCATCATAAGGAGGAACCAACAGACATATTAACATGATTGGGTTTGTGGCAACATGTTTGGCTTTTGAGCACATTACCTGCATGATGATTCTCAGGGAGTTCTAGAGCTGGAGCTGAGGAGGAAAATGAGATGTGCTGTGGTGACATTGGATGTGCTACAAAATGCAGCAAAAGGAAACTAAATGTTGAAAAAGTGTGGTAGCAGAGACCTGCAGTTATCTAACCATGTACTCTGTCATTACAGCGTCTGAGGTCTAACCTGACTGAATACCAGCCTAAATTATACCAAGTGCTAGATGATGGGAAGAGGCTCCTTTTTTCTGTCAGCTGCTCAGAACTCGAAGGTCAGCTGAACCAACTGGGAGGACGCTGGTTAAGTAACACCAGCAAAGTCACCAAGGAGCTTCACAGGCTGGAGACAATACTGAAGCACTGGACAAGGTAATGCTGATGTAATGGGCAATATAAAGTTCTTCACCTGTGCTGTTCAGGTCAAAGCCAGAACTATTAGATTCGTATTCTGGACCCAGAACTATTAGATTCAACATTTAAAAGAAAGTACTTCTAGATGTCTGTCATAGTTTGACTGCTCTTCTGTTCCATAGAAGTGCTGTTGTACTCTCTCATTTGTCATAAAAAATGTAGCAGATAGGAGCTGGTGTGAGGAAATTAGAAAATGCTTTCTTTAGAGTATTAATTTTGAAGCCCTGTGTGCATACAAGTTGATAAGAAAAGTTGTGTGCTTTGCTGGGTAACCTGAGTAGACTCAGTATGTTTTAGTGGATGCATTGCAATTTCTGGGTTCTTGTGGGTCTACGTGTGTCATTGCATATATGGAAGGGAGCTTTTGCTGCCTTTACTAATGTTCATATGCTACTTTTGAAATTAATTATCTAATTGGTGTAAAAGCTTTGTCTGTGAATCCCTGGCTTATGTGTGTACACTCTTATTCTGTTACCTTATTAGTCGCTTGGCATGTGAAATTATATGGAGATGGCTTCTGAAAAAAAAATTAAGTTTCTGGTCTGAGATACTGGTAAAGATTTAGGAAGACTGAGCCTTCTAATGGAAATGAAGTCTGTTTATGTGCATTGGGTGGGGTTACAGCTTGTCTGAAGAGGGTTGTGACCTATTTACTGTACTTGATTAAACTTTTTTCTAAAGGCAAAATGAAGGCACTGTTAGAAATTGTGAGCATAGTGGCTAAAACAGGAGCTTCCTGATACCATGCCTGCCCATAAAGTTAAATTATGTTTTTCTGGAATTTGATAAAGGAAAGAAAAAGTTTTTATTTTTATTTCAAATCTGGCATTCAGTATCTTCCTCTAACACCTGGAGGAGAGACTGCTCAGTTGGAAGCAAGAAGTGGTAATGACTGTTTTAGTCTTGTTTAAACATCCTCCCAGGTATCAGAGTGAATCAAATGAATTGACACAGTGGCTACAGTCTGCAAAGGAGCGACTTGAGTTTTGGAGCCAGCAGTCTTTGACAGTTCCTCAGGAGCTAGAAACAGTCCGAGACCACCTGAACTCCTTTCTGGTAAGTTGTTCATGGACCTGGGACACTTATTTCTCTCCAATTACAAATAAACAGTTGATTAATCAGATGGTTATCCTTTTTCTCATCATTGATGAGTATGTAGGTAAGCTGTTCCTCAAAATGCTGGTGCATATGCACATTAAGCACTTCTTTGCTAGATGCAAGGTTTGTAAATCTTGAGGATTCTGAAAACAGAAAATGGTTCTATGATGGAACAAAATTTTTATTCTAACTTAGTCTGAAGTATAGATGATGAATACTAATAGAAAGTACATGTTTTAGAGGGAAAGGAGGATATTCTTAGCTTTCTGAGGTAAAACTCTTAAGTAAAATAAAAAAAGTACTTCATTATTTCTACAAAAAATTGTTCTGCTTACAGGAGTTTTCAAAAGAAGTGGATGCTAAATCATCACAGAAGTCTTCTGTCCTGAGTACTGGGAACCAGCTCCTCAGGCTTAAAAAAGTAGATACAGCTGCATTGCGTGCAGGATTGTCTCACATTGAAACCCAGTGGACAGAGCTGCTCACACAAATCCCGGCAGTACAAGAGAAGTTGCACCAGGTGAGAAAGCCAGCGATGCCCTTTGATATTCCAGGAAACTCAGACTGTGCAGTTGGCACTGCCTAGTTGCTTCCTTTCTCAATTTGTCCATGTGAGGAAAGATAGGAAAAAAGTTATTCCTGTTTTAATGTGGGAAAGCTTACACTTAGTTTCAAATCCTGCCTAATACCTATCAGTGTTAGTTTCAGACTTTCATAGTTACATGTTAAATTTTAACCAAAGAACACATGAGGGTTTTTTCAACATGTTGGTATGCTTTCTGGGAAAAGGGAATTCACATCCTTGTGCCCTGTCAGGTTTGGATAGTGGTTTTGTTCAAATTGAATAGGTTAGGTTCAAGTCTGTGAAAGACAAAATAGATGTAAAACCATTGTTCATGATTTCTGTTAGTATGTGGAGGAGCAGGAGACTTTTGGTTGTGTAGTTTTGGGGTTTTAGTGCTATAATATTGAAGTTAGGATTATACTGGTTGAAAAGTTGCTTAGTCTTCATTTACTAGGAGGCTATCAGTGTATTGCTTCAGTTTATATCTTAGAATGCTCTCAGAGTTAGTAATAACATGATTTAGGGGGGAGAGAGGAAGAGTAACAAATGTTAACTGAGTCTGTGATACTAAACAAAGCAATGTCATTCAGTAGTTCTCGGAATTGTCTTGTAATACAAAATATATTATGTCTACCTAAAAATGTCATAGAACACATTCCTGAGCAACTAAATGCAGGCAAGCGGTACTCTATCAAATATGAAACTGTGTTAATGCAAAGCAAGGAATTCTTATCCATTTTCTTCACAACATGATTCTCTTATCTCAACAGCTCCAGATGGACAAAATTCCTTCTCGCCATGCCATCACTGAAGTTATGAGCTGGATTTCACTGATGGAATATGTCATTCAGCAGGATGAAGAAAATATAAAAAATGTAGTAGGACAGAAAGCAATTCAGGAGTACGTCCAGAGGTACAAGGTATTGAGTGGCAATATTACTAACTTTCCATTTGAATTATCCCCTTTATTACTACAGTTAAATATATATACATTTGTAAGATATAAGTGATTTAGGGAAAAAAAACCCCACCAACTTTGTGGAGTGGTTGGAATTGTACACAAGTTAGAACTGGGCAATATTTGATACTGTGGAAAAGAAGCCAAAACTACTTTTACTCTGCTGTTTACTTATGGCAGGAATATAATTTTTAATATGCTTACCTTAATTTCCAGGAGAATCCAAAGCAATATGCACATTATTAAACCTTATTAGATCTGCCAGAGTGGGTGCAGCACTCCAGGCAAGGTCTTGCAAGAGCAGAGCAAAGGGGCAGATTCACCTCCCTCTAACTGCTGGCCACTTCTCTTTTGATGCAGCCCGCAATGCCGTTGGCCTTCTGGGCTGCGAGCTCACACTGTTGGCTTGTGTCCAGCTTTTCATCCATGACACCCTCCAAATCCTTCTCTGCAGGGCTGCTTTCAGTGAGTTCATCTCCCCAAGCCAGGTGCAGCACCTTGCACTTGGACTTGTTGAACTTCATGAGGTTCTCATGGGTCTGGTTCTCAAGTTTGTCTGGGTCCCCCTGGATAGCATCCCATTATTTTGTTGTGTCAACTGCCCTGCTCAGCTTCATGTCCTCCACAGACTTGCTGAGGATACTCTTGATGTCACTGTGTTATTGATAAAGGTACTAAAGAGCACCAGTCCCAAAATAGAGCCCTGAGGGACACCACTCATCACTGGTCTGCTCCTGGGCACAGAGCCATTGAGTACAGCCCTTTGGCTGCATCTATCCAGCCAAACCCTTTTCCAGAGAACAGTCCACCCTTCAAACCCATGTCTCTCTGATTTGGAGATAAGGATGTCATTTGGGACTGTGTCAAAAGCCTTACAGAACTCTAGGTAGATGGCATCAGTCAGTCTTCTCTTGCTGACTGGTGCAGTCATTCCATAGAAGGCCACCAGACTGGTCAGACACAGTCTGCCCTTAGTAAAGCTGTTCTGGCCATCTTGGATCACCTCCTTGGCTTGTATGTGCCTTAAAATTGCTTCCATGAGGATCTGTTCCATGATCTTCCCCGACACAGAAGTGAGGCTAACCAGTCTGTAGTTCCCCAGATATTCCTTTCTTCCCTCTGTAAAGATAGGAGCAATTTTCCAGTCATTGGGTATTTTCCCCTTTTCCAGTCATTGGGTATTTTGCCTGACCACCATGACTTTTGAAATGTGATGAAAAGTGGCTTGGCAACAACATTAGTTACCTCCCTCAGGACCCTGGAATGCATCTCATCAGGTCCCATAGACTTGTGCCTATTCAGCTTCATCAAGTGGTGCTCAACCTGCTCTTTGTTTACAGTGGGTTGTTTTCTAATTCCTGGTCAGTTGCTAAAAAGCCCTTTTAGTTTAATTGTGATAAAGGTGTAGCTGGTGAACATTTTTCCTCGGTTTTGCAGGAAGGTGAGAAATTATGGTACTTACGCACTGCTTCGTTTATTCCATTGGTTTTTTTTTTCCTAGGGTTTCAAAATAGATTTAAACTGCAAACAGTTGACTGTCGACTTTGTGAACCAGTCAGTGCTACAAATCAGCAGCCAGGATGTTGAAAGTAAACGCAGCGACAAAACTGATTTTGCAGAACAGCTCGGAGCAATGAACAGACATTGGCAGATCCTGCAAGGCCTGATAACAGAAAAGGTAAAGGAAGAAAACCTAAATGCTCTGGAGTGAACTTTTAAAATGCATAGAACAATACAATTATAATGGTTGGAAGCCTCTGCAGGTCATCTAGGTCAATCTCCTGCTCAAACAGAGCTGACTTTACAGTTAGATCAGATTGCACAGGGACTTGGTTATCTGAGTTTTGAAAATCTCCAAGGAGAGATTCCACAACCTCTTCTGGGCATCTCATTCATGCTTAACCACTCTGGTGGAGTACAGGTTTTTGTCTTGTTCCAAATCAAAATTTCCCATGTTGCAACTTGTGACTGTTGTATCTTCTCCTTTTATTGTTTATCTTCCAGAATAGTCCACATCTATCTTCCCCATGCCTCCCTATAAGGAACAGACAGCACAGTGAGATGATTCCTTTGCCCTCTTCTCCCCAAGCTGAATGAAGCCAGATTTCTTACTATTAATTCTATTAAAAGTACTAGATATATTTAAATTTGAATGTATATACTGTTTTTAAATTCTGAAAGCACTGAATTCCGAGAAGGCACTACTTCGCATTGGTCTTCACTAATTTAATTGACCCAACAATAAGTATAATTGTATGAGAAAGTATATACTCATTTTTCTTTGCAGATCCAGCTCTTGGAAAGTCTGCAAGAATCCTGGACAGAATATGAAAATAATGTGCAGTGCCTAAAAACTTGGTTTGAAACCCAAGAGAGGAAGCTGAAACAGCAACAAAAGATTGGAGACCAGGCTTCAGTGCAGAATGCTTTGAAAGACTGTCAGGTAATGTCTGTTTATAAATAACAGTGTTCTCTTTACAAGAGTTAGAAACAACACTTGATAAATCCATGTGGAATCTTCATATTGATGAATTCAGTGACTGAACTCCTCTTGACTTCAGAAAGGGAGAAATTTCATTCCTAAGGTGCAAGCAATAAAAGAAGAGGAAGGAGCAATAATGCCTCAAAGTTGCTTAAAACCAACCAAAGTCACCATTATTTTTACAGTGGACATTTCAAAGCATGCCAGGCATACTGAACTAGAAGACCATCAAGAGAATATGTTGTCATATCTGTTTAGCCACTCTTATGGGGTTTTTCTGCCTTTTCACTATTTCTTCCATCCCCCACTTTTTTTCCGTTCTTTTTCCACCTAATATGTTCCACCTGACTATTCAGAGAAAAATGCTAGAATCCAAAGAGGTTTCTTGCTTTCATTCAGAAAGTTGGGAATCGTTTTTTTTGTTGGGGTTTTTTTCGAATATTTAATTATCCAGAAAAGGAAAGATAATCATGATTATGATGGGCGAAGATGGGATGAGGCGAAGTGCAGCTCTGTGTAATGCATGTAAGTTCAAAACCACCACAGTTTTTCACGTGAAGTTCATACAAGGACTACACAACAGTGCACCAGGGTATCACAGTTGTCTCTGAATGTCTTACTCAGAGTAGCATGTATTTAAATAGTAAGAAGCTGACTTCTGGAGCTGTCAGGCCAGAGTTAAAGCTTACAGCTGTATGGGCAGAACAGATACTTTGGAATTTATAGACAAGGTCTCTACACAGTATCAGGCATCACATAATTTTTGTTCAAAAGTATTTTGTCCTACCAGATACCATATAATAAATTTCACACCAGATCGAATTAAAACTCTGTCAGGCCAACTGAATGCACAAAATCTTGGTGTTCTCATCCACATAAAAGGGAATGATAAAATGTATTTATATTTATGTGCCTGTCCTTCCTGCATTAATTTAATTAATGGGACAAATATAATCTAGCATTCATCTCTTCACAAAGAGGACAGCTGGAAATTTATTTAAATGGAATGTATAAAAGAATTTGCTCTTTATTCACCAGTATATTAAACCCATCTTTGTTTCTGTAAAGGCAAATAGGGTGGTTAGGAGAGATATGTTAGAGGTCAGATTTTTTTCTGAAATTGTTGACCTAAGTTTTCAAACTGTCTGGAGTTCTTTGTTTTAATTCAGGTATCTTTATGGTTTCAGCACAATAAACCCATACAACTGAAGCAAGGGTAATTGAACATAGCCTGACATAATCACCAGTCTGTGCTTGGCTAGAGTACAAAGCTGAATCTGATTTATCACCTTTTTGGTTCCTTTTGGTCAGGGAAGTTAGCAAATACACTTGAGGAGTTCGTTATGAATGGCAAGACTTTGATCAGCAGAGAAACAAATTGTTTAAGAAATAGCTGTGTTAGACACTCCCAGATATCCGGTTCAACTAGTACAAAAGCTGGAATTTACTTATTAACCAATGTTAGTTGCTGCTTAGTGTCATATTAATAAGTGAAGTCAACAATTTTTTCCTGTCATAGGTTAGAAACAATAATGCTTCTTTAATTCAGTTATGAGTTTTAAATGATGAATAAAAAAGTCCTTTTCAAAGAGAACTAGAAATATTTGCTGTTCTTGGTGTTTGAAACTTTTGCCTGTCTTACATTCTGAATTTTGGAGCAACCTTGTGTAAAGTTAAATGACTTTTTTTAGTGCAAAAATCCACTTTTTGGAAAGTCAGATTTATTATGTTCAACTTAGAAGTGTTTGTGTTGTTGTCAGCTGGTTAAAAAATGATGTATTAGTCTGGCTATGTTTTGGAACCATGTCATGGCTAGATGTTTGAAGAAAAGTGAAATAACACAGAAAAAAAGGCTGAGAATAAATAGTGCAGCAAAAATGCTCTCACAAGTATGTATGTAGACAAAAGCATGTTGTATTTGTGCAGGGATAAATTCTGTTAATAACAAGTGTTTGCAGGACTGGGCAGAATTTTGCTCCAAATACTTTCCCAACTACCTAAAATGTAAAGTCTCTTATGGCAATGGTTCACTTGTTGTGTTTTGGGATTCGTAGGGAGTGAAATTTACTGGAAGATGTGGGGTTTCAGGTTGACCAGAGCTCTGTTGTATTCTTTTCTTTCTCTGTTGATCTGTTTCTCTCAGTAAGGAGAGGCTTGCAGAAAATTACAAAATAACCTGAAATCACATGGCGTACTAGTTAGTGTAGGGGTAACACAAGGTTGCTCTCTCCTCACAGTCTGCTTTCTGTATCATACTGGCACGTAAACACAAAGCTTGCCAGTGCTGGCCTGGAGCCTACAAGCCACGCTGCCCCACTCTGCTCAGGCTCAGTGTTTGTGCTGCCTGAAGCCCCAGAGCTTCCATACGAGTCAGAGCACTGCAGGACTTTCTTGGGTCTCCCTACACCATGCTATGGAATTATATAGGTAGTTTCCTGGCTAGGAATGGCTATTTTTAATGGATTTTTTACTCTTACAAGAGAGCAGAAGGTTATACTGAAGTTTTATGTAGAAGACATGCTTCTATTTAAATCAGCAAGGAACTACTAGACAGGGAACATAAAATATTCAGTGAAATTGCTGATAAGTTGTGGATCCCTTGAGAATAAAAAGTCAAAGCACGTCTCCTGTTTTTTTAAACTAAGGTGCTTATGGGCATCTTTTATGTATCAAGGTATTACTTAGCCAATTGAACAAGTGAAAATACTCAGGTTTCTTCTTTTTTTTTTCAGGAATTAGAAGAATCAATAAGAACAAAGGAAAAAGAAGTCGAAAATGTGGAACAGGCTGGTCTTTCTTTGGTGCAGAACAAGAAAGAAGAAGTTTCTTCTGCTGTTATGAATACACTGCAAGAAATTAACCATTCCTGGGCCAATTTGGATCACATGGTAAAAGAATCATTAAGCAGAAAATTACAACTCCAGGAACAAGGCATGGAGGAGAGGGAGAATTAGCAGTTGCAGCTAGTGGATTTCTTCTATGTTGTTGGGGAAGAGATTCTAAATCATGTCCCTCTTTCCATCTCTCTAGCCATCAATCCTCAAGTTTGTGTGTATATTCCACATAAAATGGGTATTTTTCTTGTTTCAAGGATGCCTTTAGTCATTGTAATTGAAACTTTTTAGATGCTTTCTGATATTTAGTGTAAAGGTACCAAATTATCTGTCAGGAATTAACTTCTCAAGCCCACAAGTCTCACAGAATAAGGAAGAGATCAGCATTCATTTTCAGCGTTCAGCGTTTAATCGACATCAGTGTGCCTTCTCAGGAGGAATGCAGTGTGTTAGTGCTAGCCTCTCTGCTGGCTTCCATAGGCTGATTTCCCTGCCTTAGAGATATGTGTAGTCTCAAGGAATTTCTCTTGATCCTGCTTTGGACCAAAGTAAAATGAATTTTGATGTCTTTATGGTCCCTTCCATCCAACCATTATAAAATCAAGCAGAAATTTATGCTGTTCCCAGTGTAAGCACAGTTGATGGTTGTACACAGTCTTCATTCTTCAATAGGTTTAAGATTAGGCATGTAGGACAAGAAGCATGTGAGATCCCAAGGAAGAAAATAATTTAAACAAATCCCAAATAGCTCGAATGCTTTTAATTTACTTTTGTGTTTATTCCTCCCTCCTCCCAGGTTAGCCAACTGAAGATATTGTTGCAATCGGTTCTTGATCAGTGGAGCATTTACAAGGTGGCTTATGAAGAACTGAACAGTTACCTGACAGAAGCCAGATATTCTTTGTCCCGTTTTTATCTTCTTACTGGTTCTTTGGAAGCTGTGAAAGTCCAAGTTGATAAACTTCAGGTGAAAAGAGTTAATTTTGTCTGAAATTGCACAGATGCAGATGGCTGTACATTTTGGTTCATAAGAAGTGGAAGTACAGACATACTGGCACATTAAAATCACATGATATTCAGAGAACACATTATAAATGAGCCATTGCATCTTTCATTTTGCAGAAAAATAAATTTGGGATAGTTGTTTCCTTTTAGGTTTTTGATGCCATTCTTTATAATTTTGAGCCATACCATCAAATTGTTTCAAGTTTTTAAATCATGCTAATGGCCATTAAAACTAAAGTTTCTCATGCTACTTCATCAGGCTTCGGAGCTACAGGCACATGTTGAGATCACATTTTTAGCCCCCCTCCAACCTCGCAGTAGATTGATGATCAAAAAAAATAATGTTCCAGTAGCTGAGATACTCACATGTTCAAGTAATTTACCACTGTAAAAAAGGCATAAAATCCAAAGCGGTTCCTTTTAAAAAATTATAAATTAATAGTAATGGAAATAAATTAATTTAATTAATAAAAATATTCAAATTATTGTTCTATTACATAGAAAAACCTTTTATTTCAAACAAAGTTTTCATCTTTGAAATAAAAAATAATTATGCAAACATTTCCAGATGCCCGAAGTAGAAGAACTTCTGTTGTTCTTACTCTGTTCTTCTGTTAGTATTTACCAGAAAATTTAGATTTGCATTATAATTTAAATATTTGTGTGATTTGGAGTCCAGACATATATAAATCCAAATTATCTAAGCATAGACAGCACTTTTAAAACCAAGATTTAAAGAGACTCTAATCATGGACCTTACAGATATTCTTCTAAGTTTTAAATTTTTTACTCATTAAAGAGAAGGAGTCAGTAAAACAATAGGTACAGAAAATTGCTTTTTGGCTGATTAAGATTTTGAATATAAACTCAGCCTGAGATTTTCTGGGCTGTTCAAACTGTAATAATGTACATAAAAATATTTAAGTTTAAAAAAAAAGACAAAAGAGCGTTTTCACAGAGCCACAAAGTGGGTAAGGTTGGAAGGGCCGCAGTGGATCATCTGTCCACCCTCCCTGCTCAGGCAAGGTTGTCCAGGAGCACATGGCACAGGATTGTGTCCAGATGGTTCTTGAATGTCTCCAGTGAGGGAGACTCCACAGCCTCTTTGGGCAACCTGTTCCAGTGCCTGGTCACCCACACAGTAAAGAAGCTCTTCCTCGTGTTCAGGTGGAATTTCCTGTGCATCAGTTTCTGTCCATTGCCTCCTGTCCTATTGCTGGGCACCACCAGAACAGCCTGGCTGCATTTTCTTGGCACCCCCCGCTTTAGATATTTCTGTACAATAGTGAGGTCCCTTCTCAGTCATCTGTTCTTGAAGCTGAACAGGCCCATCTCCCTCAGCCTTTCCTCGTAAGAGAGGTACTCCAGTTGCCTCATCAGCCTTGCTTCCCTCCACTGGACAAAACACACTTCCCTGACAGACATACATCAGGATGGTAACTGAAAGAGTGAGAAACTTATTTTCAGAATATGGCTTTTTTTATGTTGTTAGTTTTTCATCTTGTTCTAAACAGGAAAACGTTATTTAGTTAGTTTTCTTCCATCTCTTAAGTTTTTAAATCTGCATCAGTCCATGTGCTTACTCATTCTGTACAAAAGTGCTTGTTTAGAATAATTTCTTTTGCAAGATTTTTACATTTTGCAAAAATACAAGATTAGAATTCACTTTTTGCTAAATTTTATGTAAAATGAAATTAATCCAAGAACAATCTTTATACTGAACAACATTCTGTTTATATGAAACACATGAAATCAAGTTTTCATTCATAATCTAACGCAATTGATACATACTATTTTGAAATGTTTCTACATCATGGAACTTTAATAACTCATGATTTGGTTTTGTTTTGTTGTTATTCTACTTTAGAGCCTACAAGATGAATTGGAAAAGCAAGAGAACAGCTTACAGAAATTTGGTTCTGTGACCAATGAGTTGTTGAAAGAATGTCACCCACCAGTGACTGAAACGCTTACCAACACTTTGAAAGAAGTGAATATGAGGTAGAAAATGTCTGTGTGTTAAACTTTAATTTCAGTAGCAAATCTGTATTTATCCACTACCCAGTTTTCCATTATCCCTATTTTTCTTATATTTTATTATTTTACGTTCCTGAGGTCATGAGGGGTTTGTTGGAACAGGCACTATTATTCCTTTTGCCAAGGACTGGAGTAAATCTCTCATTTACTGCTAACAATAAATGAAATACCTTCTCCAATGAGCATTTGGACATTAGTGTCAGTAATTGTGCTCCATGCTTGACTGCCAACCAAGATTCATAAATACCATGCTGGAAAATAATACTGCACTTGAAATTTGAGAATTGTGTCTGAAAATTTTGTTTGCAATGGTTCAATGGTTTGCATCAGGTTCCCCAAATTTTAGGTTGCTATTTCTAGTTGTAGGAAGAGCATGATAGGCGAGAATATCTGAGCCACTCATCAGTACCTTGGCAAACAGATTCCCCAGCTTTAAATTCCGGTAAGAACCAGTAAAAGGGTTTACTCAGAGCAGGTACAGGAAGAGAGGATCGAAATAAAAAAAAGATAGTTTTGTGGAAAGCTGGAAATTTTTTTGAAAACAGAGTCATGCCAAATTTATTTTAGTCTCTATTCAGTCCTGTCCTAGAAACTGGAAGTGGGGGGAGGGATTGTTTAGCCCCATTTCAAAAAAGATACTGTAGAATTTAACAGTTTTAGTGACGGCTGACAGAATTTTTGCTTCAAAACCTTTGCTTTTCATCATAAAATAATAATTGAGAAATACTGTGATTTTTCTTGGTAAGGAAACAGTTAGGCAGTTTGATTACAGCACATTTGAGAACGTATGTGTTCCTGGTTGCTATTAGAGCAAAAAATTCAATGGGGGATTATTATAGGAAAGAATTCAAAGGGAAATTGCTTATTTAATTGGATAATAGAAATATAAAGATTTTTAATATGTCCGGGAGTATTTTCGAGTGAGTTACAAAGAGCTTTATGACTTAAACCCTCTGTGTCAGAGTTTGGGAGGAAATTACAGGAGAAAAAATGGTGTCTTGTTTGCATCTGTTCTGGGCCTCTTAGGCCCTCACAGGAATCTGCTATTGGCAGTCCATGGTTGGTCACGGATGCTCTGTGAGGCTGAGGGTACTAAGTGGAAATAGCAGGAGATTCACTTCATTAAGGGTGCTGCAGCTCTGACCACAAGCATTAGTAAACAGCATCCAAGATGTAGCGCAGATCAGACACACTGTGACAGGTCAGAGCAGCCTGTCACCGTATTTCTTGGTTTGGTATTTTTGTCACCAAATGTCTGGATCTTGATTATTACCAAATTTTTTAAAAGTCAAGAGACCATGGGAAACAGCAGAGATGAAGAGGGACACGTGTAGTTATTGTGGACTCCCAGGCTTCGATCACTCATGCAGTCTCTTCACCAGGTGGAACAACCTCCTGCAGGAGATTGCAGAGCGGCTGCGTGCCAGCAGAGCCTTGCTCCAGCTGTGGCAGAGGTACAAGGTCTGCTACCAGCAGTGCTCTTCCACAGTCCATCAGCGAGAAGACCAGACCAATGAACTCCTGAAGACTGCAACCAGCAAAGACATTGCTGATGATGAACTTACTACTTGGATTCGGGACTGTAATGTATGTTCAGTTAAGCTTTGCAGCTTTTCTCAGCTCTGGGGGCTAAAAAAACATGTCAAGAGGCTCTCCATTACTAAACTCTGTAGCTGGTATTTTAGAATCTCGTATATTAACATATTTCATTTTACTGATGCAGCTTCGGCACAGGAGAGACAGCTTTACATCCGCTACCCAAATCTCATGAGTGTCTCTAAATTTTGATCCCTCCATTAGTTGTTGCGGTGTTGTTTCAGAAGCTTGTATCTAAAGTCTTCTCTCTGGAGAAGGTGGATAAAATACATCATTTGATTCAGCCTTAAGTTCCTGCTTAATTAAGGTATTCTTGCTTGGGAAAGTATCTCTACCAAGTCTTCTGAGTTCCTTATAATAGAAAGAAACACAAAATCCTTGGACTGTATTCCCACCAATCAAGACCATTCACATTTTCAGAATGATGGAGATGTCTTTATCCTTCATTATGGAAGGACGCTAGTCACTCTGAAACCTTGATACTCTTTTTCAAGATTGTATCTCAAGGCAGCAGAATAGTTTATCTCCTCTCTGTGCTTACATTTTGGTTCTTTTGAACTTAAGTTAATGTTAAGTGTCATTACCCAAAAAAATAAAATATTAATTGTCTCAATGCAAGCAAAACAATTGCAGTGAGAAAAATAGACATGTTAATGTTAAAAAATAAACATGTTTATGGTCTTTTGGAGCATTTGCTGCCATGGTCCATGGCATCATGGATTGGCAATTCAAACTGTTCAGTTCAAATAATTTATTTCCTGATGTCCCATTCTTTAACCATTGTGTTAGGCCATTTACAAAAGTTATTTTTTCAGCCCTCCTGGTAAATCATATCAGGAAGAAAAGGGAGGTCTACGCCTGAATCAATTCGCAGTGAGGGCCGCCACTGCTTAGGACCATCATATCAGTAAATTCAAAGGGTTTCTTTCAACAATTATTGTCTCATCAACAACTCAGGCTTGCTCAAGGGTAGCTGAGCAGTGTCTTTTTTCTGTTCCTTTCTGTACAGGTTCTTTGACATATCTTTTTATTCTTTGATTCATACAGAATGTAACTGGAAACTTTGATATTGAAATGCAGTAGTAAATAGAAGTTTTCCTTACAGTGCTTGGGTTCAGTCATTTCATTCTTCCTTTAAAGCAGGGGATGATGACATCACCAGAGTGTCAGGTTAACTATTCATGTCCTTATTCAATGTGTTGCGACAGGATGTACTCAGGGATTTGAAAACAGCACAGGAGTCACTGGTTGTTCTTCAAGAACTGGGGGAGGAGCTAAAAAGCCAGGTGGAGGCTTCAGCAGCAGCAGCCATACAGTCTGATCATCTATCTCTGAACCAGAGTCTGTCAAGCCTAGAGCAGGCTCTCCACAAGCAACAGGCTGCACTTCAGGTATTTACAGTCTGCACTTCAGTGTTTACAGTCCTCAAATGTGATGGTCCTGTGGTACCTGAAAAGACATAAATTAGCTAAATCTGCCTGGGAAAAGAGAGTAGTGTTACCTGTTCATCAGCCTTTCCTAGACTTCCCTGGAAGCCAAAGCTGAGAGTAGAAAATATGCTGGAGTCCAGCAAAGAGACTTTGGAAGAAGGTCCAAATTCTGGGAAGAGGATAGCAAACCTCATGCAGGAATATGTCTGTCTGGAATGCCAGGGTGGCCATGCTTCTGCACACAACAGTAGTGCTAACAGCTGGATCCACAGCTACTGCTCCCCTGAACACAACCACTCTTCCCACCTATTTCTTTAACAGTAAAAGAAATGAGAGATTCTGAATATTGTATAGAATTGATTTTGGCGGTTCCTATTAGTGTCAGTGACCAGACTGACACCTACCATTTGTGTCAAAGCCTGTTTAGTAGAGGTTGCCAAATTGCTTGTGTCACCAGGGACTAAAGAGCAAAAAAGGAGTGGAAAAATGTATTCCATAGGAAACTATTTGGTTGAAAAAGCCACAAAGGTAGCAGCTTCTGTTTGAGAGAAAAGAGGATTTACCCAAGAAATCCAGCAGTGTCTGAGATGTGCTTATAGTATCACTGTACTGTGAGGAGACAAAACACAAGAAAAGTTCTTAATTTAAAATTGCAGTAAGAGTGACTAGTCATCTCTGCTGGCAGTAAATTAAATAGAGGAGTTACTTTCATAAAAGAAAGTTAGAAAAGGTTATAAGGACTTATGCACTTTGCTGAAATATTGCCTTTTCTATGATCAAAAATCCTCTTCTAACCTAAAAAAAAAAATCCAACTAATTTCACAGTCTGCAAGCAAGCAGCAGTTGCAATTGCTACTAGCCAATTCAACTGTTTGCAAATCTACAATGAGAATAACCAGGAGTGTAATGTCAGTAAGGGGGCTGCAAAACCAAAACTGTGGATCGTTTTGTATTCAAGGCTGGAGCCCTGGACTATCAAACCTTTGCCAAGAACCTGGAAGTCCTTGAGACCCGGATAACAGAAGCAGAAGAAACGTTGAAAGAACAGGATCCCAGTCACTCATCTGATGTCTCAGCAATACAGAGTAGAATGGAGCAACTCAAGGTGACTAATTCACGCAGGGAGTGCTGGGGTTTTTCTTCTGTTGGCCTGGTCATTCGTAGTGCAGGGTATGCACAGGTATCACACATGCATTCTATGTGTGGTAAAGGACTATCACTCATGAAAAGGGTAAGACTGAGAACTTGGAAGTGTGATGGCAGTCAAAGAATGATTGTTACGTTGTCCCTGAGTAAAGATGAAAAGGACAGTCAAACTGTTCAGAATAAAATTAATAACAGATCAAAATGGGAATGGAAACTTCAGCAGTTTTTGGAGATTTCCTTCATCTTGTTTTCTCACAACTTTTTTTGAATTTATTCAATTCCTGTCTCAGTGGTATCTCATTTAGGTATGAAGTAATTCATACATTTTGGGTAACTTGATAAACTGAAGAAACATTCATACTTTGTACTGTGTGATCTCCATTTGAGGTCTTGCACACTTTCTTTTTGTGGGGCTTCTTTTTTCCCTCTCCTTCTTCCAGAGGCCATGACAGGAAGTTGCTGAACTTTGCCATCTAGGCTGTTTTTGTCATTTTAATCTTCCATTATTTTTCTATCAAGATTAACTATAGACAGAATTCCACTTTGGGCATGATGAAAAGCAGAGCATTTTCCTTATGTAGTGAATTGAGTATTTCTGTATTGCAAAACAAAAACCTAGAAATAAAAAGTTGAATGATTTCAGTGGGAATTTACCAGCCTAGAATTCAGGCTAAGGAACAAGGAAAAAGGCTCATTTATTTTGACAGTATAAATGTATGGCTTCAAACACCAGCCTGTTTCTGCAGCTCTGAACTGTAAACCCCCCATTCAGCAAAACACTTCAGTGCAATTTAAGTATAGTTCTCTGCCCACATTTAAACATGAACACAAGTCTTCTCCTGGTATGGGGCCAGAAGATGAAAACTGGAAATGCAATTTTTCCCTGGCGTAGAGATTGCTTACCACTTGGTGGCAACCAAGGCCCTTCTAAATTTAAGTGAGTGTTAGTTCATAATTTTGAAGTCAATAATAATGTAATTCCCAAACTTCCCAGTTACCACTTTTTCTGTTTGCTGCAGAGTCAAATGCTGAAGTTCAGCAGCATGGCCCCAGATTTGGACCGTCTTAATGAGCTGGGTTACAGGCTTCCTCTGAATGACAAAGAAATCAAAAGGATGCAGAACCTGAACAGACATTGGTCTCTGATCTCGTCTCAGACTACAGAGAGATTCAGGTGGGGATAAATAAAGATTGTTTTACAGTTTTCTTCAATTACAAGTTAGAAAGTATACCTTTTGCAGAATATAGAAAATGTTTCAGATATTGTGTTAACCGAAGTTCCTTTTTTTTGGTGTACTTATAAGTAAAGAGCAAAGCCACTGAGCTGAGAAGTAGGTTTTGCCACAAATTACCATGATTTGAAACGAGTAGGACTGCTTTTCCAAGTCTTGACTAAATAAACTGAATGAGGCAGCTAAGTGGGAAAGGTGTTACCATCTCATTTGGAATTACCTGAATCCATCTCTCTTTCTTTCTTTCTTTCAGTAAGCTGCAGTCTTTCTTGCTGCAGCAGCAGACCTTCTTGGAGAAATGTGGAACTTGGATGGATTTATTAGTTCGGACTGAGCAGAATTTGGCAGTAGAGGTTTCAGGAAACTACCAAAAGCTTTTAGAGCAACAGAGGGAACACGAGGCAAGTAATCATGTATATTTATACATTGCTAAAACACATCCTATTTATACATAGAAGGAATGCACATTCTTTTTTTGAATGATACAGTAGCATGCCTTGAATTGTATTGGTGTGCACCTTCTGTTAAAAACAGAAGCGTGCAAATATGTCGATAATAGCCAGCGTGGAGGAGGACATGAGTGTCTGTGTTTGTGCATAATGCATCACTACGCCTATGAGTGCGTCCCCTGCATTTAGTCTACTTCAGATTGATTTGTACCAAGGAAACCAAAGCTCCTGTAAATGCCTAACAATTCTCATGCCATTTGGCTCTTTGCCTTCAGTCATAACTGGAGAAAATATCTATTCTGATTTTATTTGTTACTAAATTATCAATGCATATAGCATTTGAAGAACATGTTAAAGGCAGAGTTTTCTGTCAATTACCGTGTTATATAACTCACCACAGCACCTCCATTTGATAACATTTCCTTGGAGAACAAACTGATTTGGTCTTTGCTGCATGCTGGAGTCATTTGTCTGTAACAAATGAAGAACTAGCACAGCTTTTGCTTCAGGGAAAAACTGATTAAGAGTTTTTACTAGTACTAGATTCAGAGTTTATGATTCTTCTGTGAAGTCAAGTGGTGCACATTTTTTCTCCACCCATATTGTTACTGCCAAAAATCCTGGTGAAGATCAAGTAAAAGAAGTCAATTTTCATACCAGAGCTCCCATGTGGCCACAGTAGTTTCAGTTCCCACAAGTTTTTTCATCTGACCTTTCCCTAGACTCAGGCCAGATTACAGGAAGAGTTATGTCCTTCCCCTTCTCTTGCCTTGTATCTCACAGCATGGTGTTTGAATGAATGTCTGATAGCAAAAAGTAATTTACAACCATTTTTCACATACGTTTGCTTTAGCATCTAACTGCCTTTGCTTTCACAAATGTCATCCATTTAATTTCCTTTCATTGCTGCCAGCATTAACTGGACAGTCTCTTTGTAAGTTTAAACATCTCAGGTCTTTGAGATTTGAATGTCCAGAAATTTTTACTAAGTGGATAATTTCCTACTGTTGTTGTGTCTGGTCATAGCTATAATTTTTTGAAGGGAGTTAGGGCAATCTTCTTGCATTCGTTTGTGGTGAGATCTCAGCTTACTTCTCTCCTGAAACCTTGGTCTGAGCAGATGAACATTACTTGGGCACTCTGTTTAAGCCCTTTTTTTGCAACTGTGAAGTCGTCTCAGAATAAGATAATTAATATCTGGTTTTCTAAATACTTCAGTTCATCCTAAAAAAAGAAACCTGCTTTTTTTTTTTTAATCTTATTTTTGAATTATTTTATAATCAAAATATATTCATTACAAAATGTCCTTTTCAGTGCTTCCAGATAGTCACAAAAATTTTTCTTTCCACTCCTTGTGGCTGAAAGGCTCAAATCTCAACTTCTTGAGATGCTTTTCCACATTGTTTTGCTTTGTATTTTTGAAAATAATGAGAAAATGTTCTGTTTCCACCTGAATTCCCAGAATGGATATTGAAATGCTTCCAGCTCTGTTACTGCCTTTCCAGTGACTCATAACTTTTGCTGGTTTTTACCCAAAGAAGACCCCAACCACCTCAGTGGCCTTATTTAGAAATATCTTCCTGGTGAAGTTTACAAGGTGGAGGTGATAGCTTTTACAGACATCATGTGCTAACACTGACATCTGCATCAGTCTGCCAAGATGATCTCTTAATCACTCTTGCGTGGTTCTCCAGTACGTGGGACAGTGCTTGGGACTCCCATGCAGTGGGAATTCACTGAGACAAGCATTTAAGAAAGTGCTGGCAGGAGAAGGGGAAGGAACTTCCTTGCCAACTCAATTACCGAATTTTTTACTGTGTGCTGGTGTTGTCCGTTTCAACACTTGCCCTCCTTTCCTCCTCCTTTGAATTCCTATTTCTGTGATTCATGGTGATCTACATATGAGAATAAATTTGGGTGACAAGTGGTCCCAGGTGATGAGATATCTCTCTTATGTACAGAGTGTAAATATGGAAAGGAAGTGTGTGGTGACTGGAATATCTCTACTTTTGTGTAGGGCTTGAATACATCCACTCTAAGCAGAGTTCCTCATGCTCGATAAGCTTTTATTTCACCTGTCCTCCTAAAAAAGTATTAAAATTTTTCCTTTTGGAGGAACTGGTTTTGCTGGTTTTTAGTTTTGGGGTTTTTTCAGGTTTTTGAGGGGTTTTTTTTAGGGGAGGGGGATGGTTGGGTCTTTGGGCAGGGGGAGTTGTCTAACGAGTTGCAACCAGTTGTGTTGTTTAGTCTCAATCTTTCAAAAGTGCTGGTAGATGCTATTGCCTTCTGTGCTTCAAGTCCCCTAACTTGACAAAAATAGATGTGACAGAAAGTAAAATTTCTGCCTTTTGGTCAGCTTTCTGAAATTCTCAGTGCCACACTTGTGGCTTCATTCATGAAATAATAATAGTGTTCAGTTTCCTTCTGATTCAGGCTCAGTCAATGATAAGTGCCAGGGTATTCAAAGAACAGTATCAAATATTTCTGTGAAGAAATCAGACAATATTCTTTCTTTCTATGGGAAAATTTATGACCTGAGTAGAATTTTCGGAGTTGACTTGGTGATTCAGAGAGGCAGAATCTCATTTTGAAAAATTACTGCATCGTCTAGAAGTCCTAAACTACACACAATGTGCTTGAGAGGTTTAAATGTGCAGGTGCCAGTGGGTGTTTTGCTGGCAGGTGCAGATGCAGGGATTGGTACTATCACAATTTGAGCTGGCAGGAAGCCATATAACAGGAGTGGTCTAGACTTGGAGAATAGTGGCTCTTAGTTGAGGCAAGGGTGAACTTCTATCAACTGCAAATACCATCATTAACTAAAGAAAACAAAAATCCCAAGCTTCGTATCAGTATACTTTTTCTTTGAATCTCTCTGTAAACCTTTTGAACATAGAGTGGGTCCAGTGATGCCCGAGTGTACCTTCGTGAACATAACAATATTCCCAAAGAACCTTATGTAGAGACATAGTCCATTCCTAAAAGAAAATATGTTTTTAAAAATAAGTTTAAGTAGTATATACACTTGAGGTTTGCTTAAGTAGTAATGAGGTAATTTTTTGTCTTAAGTCACATTTAAGTAACAAGAGGGTTTTAAAAATATTGTGGAAGTTTATTATGCTATTATTATTTGTGGGGAAAATGAACATGAAAACTTGGAAGAAGTGGAAAATTGATTTCTAGCTCCTATACATTTCTTTTATAGAAAATTTATTGTCTATTTCTTTCAAAGTTCTGTTGGCAATGTAAAAGTGTATCAAAAGTTTAGATAACACTATCACACATGGTCTGTGTAACAAGGCAAAAGATTATAAAATTCTTAAACGTGTCAGAAAATAAGAAGTGCCCTTTCTGTACAAGCAAAAAATACCTTATCTGGATTTTGTTGTAAATTATATTGTAAATTGTGATGTCAATAACACAACTGTACTCAGAAACATAAAACCTAGCTCCTGTTGATATAATTTAGCTTTATAATACTGGTCTTGAGGAACTAATTTTAATTACTAGAAGCAGCAAGTAACTCTAAAATGAGAGTTTTCAATATGTTTCTATTAAGGTCATGACAAAACTCCCATTGAATTAATCTGACATGAGATTAAATATATGAAAATTCATTTTTATCAGTGCATACAGGCAGAATTAAAATGTAAGATCTTGTTTTAACATCCTTGTCTCCTGTACAACAGCTATTCCAGGCAGAGATGTTCAGCCGCCAGCAGATTTTGCATTCAATTATCTCTGATGGGCAGCACCTCCTAGAACAAGGACAGGTGGATGACAGGTAGACATTGCTGTATTGTTGCTGCTGCTGGTTATGTGAAGTAATACTTAGGCTAGTGGGAAACTTCCTAACAGAGGAGGTAGCAGATGGCAGTGTTCAGATCATGCTCTTCTGAAGTGGAAGTTACTGTTGCTGTGGTTTAGCTGTTAATTAGCCAGATCTTAAGACGGTGTTCATTAGAATGCTATGGGGTATGTGAATGCATTTGAGAAGACAAAAACCTTCCGAGGCTGCTTCTCTGACAGAGATCTGTCTTGGAATATCAAGTGTGTTACATATATATCTATTTCAATGTGTTTTCAAAATGTCACTTTCACCAAAGGAGCCTGCACTGACACATTTAGTGGGTTACACTTGATTTATGCCATCTGGGGATTTGCCTCTACCAGGAGGATTCCCTACTGCCATTTAAGAACACCTGCAGCCTTAATGTGATAGAGTAGGAATTCATTGTTGCCTGGGATTTTATTTTAAATGCTTGTGGTCAAATGAATGAAAATCAGTGGAACACCAGTGGCTTCACACTTGTGCATATGCCTTGACTTTGCTAAGGTTACCATGGTACTAAGATGAACTGTTTATTGGAATATGAGAATTTTATTAATGCTATGTGTATCTTATGCCTGCTCTGAACTCAGTAGTAAATTTGGGGGTGAATTGTGAAATCTCCGTGATTTACTATGAATTTGACTAATCCAAACTGGGAAAACCTGTGGATTTTCTTCGTGTATTTCTGGGAAGATGGTAGAAGAGTCTTGTACATTAAAGGTTTGGGGTTTTACGGTCTCAATTATTGGATCCCTTTGATTCTCCCAGTACTTGAAGTGTGAAGTTCTTAGCCTCAGTCAGCCTTCATGAGACTTCAGTGCTTTTCTCTTAATGTTTTTTAAGTGACAGACAGACACCTTCCTTTTCCCTTCAGATTATTTCATTAAGCAAATATATCAAAGTATGAAGGTTACTCTGTATTTTTATTAATCTGTTTGTAATAGGGATGAATTTAATCTGAATCTGACTCTTCTGAGTAATCAGTGGCAAGGAGTTATTCGCCGGGCCCAGCAGATGAGGGGGATCATTGACAGCCGGATTCACCAGTGGCAGCGCTACAGGGAGATGGCGGATAAGCTGCGCAAGTGGCTGCTGGAGATGTCCTGTCGGCCAGTGACTGAACTGGGCAGCGTTCCTATCCCACTGCAGCAAGCGAGAGTGCTGCTGGATGAAGTGCAGGTATGTCCAGTGTGTTTGAAGAAAAAGGAAAAAAATCCCTGCCTTTTTTACAGTCTTCACCATGTAAAACGTTCTTTAAAATGTCTTTGATTCAGCCTGTCTGCTCTGCCAGTTCTTCTTTGGAGCTGGTGTAACATCAGAAGCAGTAGCATGACGGAAACAAAGTTGGAGTTCATAGTAAACATGAAATAGAGAACTTACTGGGCCCTTCTCTCAAGCCGTGTTTGCTTCTGTTTTTGCTTTGAGCCAGTGCCACACTGAAACGGTCTTGAAAAGATAGTGATGACCTGTTTGAGGAATGTATACTGGATAACAAGGATTCCTTGGGTGTCCATCTTCATGTGAGGTTAACTATCTAGTGAGCAGCTTGATGTCTTCAAGCTTTTTAGCTGGAAGTTGGATATAATAAAATAATAACAACCTTTATAAGCATAACAGGCTCTAGAGGAACTCTTTCTCTTTAAGAGCAATCGAGACACTGACATTAATGGGGAGAAAGAAGTCTTTCATGTCTTTATCTCCTTGGAGAACTTGTATAAATGCTGCAGTAAACGATTGTGAAAATGTTAAGGTAAAGCATTTGGGCTGTAGTTCATGCTTAAGACAGGGTATTCAACCAATTAAAGTATGGGCTTGAGAGTGAATTACTGAATTGCTAATTATAATTAAAAAGACAAAGCTGAGAGAAAACTATTAATATTTTCAGCTTAAAGAGAAAGTTCTCCTAAGGCAGCAAGGGAGTTACATCCTCACTGTGGAAGCTGGGAAGCAACTGCTGCTCTCTGCTGACAGTGGAGCTGAGGCAGTCCTGCAGGCAGAGCTTACTGAAATCCAGGAGCGCTGGAAGATAGTTAGCACTCAACTGGAGCAGCAAAAGAAACAGCTTGCTTTGTTGCTAAAAGTAAGTGTACAATTTCTTCTGTACTTCTTCAGCAAGTGTGTGGTTTCTCACTGTGAACCCTGGTGAAGGAAGGCATTCTCAATGGACAAACACAAATACAGGAACTGCATATGCAGTACATGAACTAACAATTTCCCTTCACCACCTCTGAAACTGGGAGTGATAATACTTCACAACAGGCTTGCATGTCCTTTGATATATTTTAATTGATATTTCCAGAATACTGCCAATAAAGTATATTCATACCACTCCTATTTTCAAAATAGAGCAAAAATTTATTTTATTTTGCACAATTTTGTTTAATTTTTATACATATTTGTATTGGGTATGAGTGGCAAAGTGTTTCTAGGGGGAAGCTGCAGGGATGACTTCTGTGAGACGCTGCCAGAAGCTTCTCCTGTGTCTGATGGAGCCAGTGCTAGTTGGTTCCATGATGGACCTGCTGCTGGCCAAGGCTGAGCCCAGCAGTGATGGTGATAGTGCCTCTGGGATAAGAAGATGAAAAAAAAAATAAAATTATTGTGCAGGAGCAATTGCATCCAGAGAGAGGAGTGACACAATGTGACAGCAACAACTTTGCAGACACCAAGGTCAGTGAAGGAGGGGGAGGAGGTGTTCCAGGAGCCAGAGGAGAGATTATCATGCAGCTCATGGTAGAGACACAGAGCTCTACGGTGGAGCAGATATCCACCCGCAGCTTATGGAGGTCCATAGGGAACCAGAGATCCACCTGCAGCCCATGGCGGACCAGAGCAAGTGGATACCCAAAGGAAGCTGTGACCCCATGGAAAGCCCACACTAGAGCACTTTTGCTGGCAGGACTTCTGACCCTGTGCCAGACCCTTGGTGGAGCAGTCTGTTCCTGGGGTCTGGAAGGAATCCATGGAAGGTACTCTCTCTAGAGCAGTTTGTGAAGAACTGCAGCCTCTAGGAAGTACTCATGGAGAAGTTCATGGAGGATTCTCTTGCATGGGAGGGACCCCATGCTGGAGCAGGGGAAGAGTGTTAAGAACATCCCAGACTATTGTCACGCAAGGTCTTTTTGTTTGATATGGGTAGTTCTTCATCAAGATGATCATGAAATTCTGGCATAGATTGGGAGAAAAGGAAGGAGAGAAGTACAAAGGCAGTGGTAGAAGGAGAATATCTTGAAACAGAAGACTTAGTTTCAAAACAATGCGAGTTTCAGTATAAGTTCTGTATTTTCTGGTATCACACAACTGGCATTCTTTTTGGGTTGACTGGCTTATTAGAGATCCTTCTGTCTTCTTAATACAAGGCATTAACAAGCAGGTGAGGCAGGTAAAACCATACTGTCACTTGACATGGTTTGATTGCATTGGACACATTAAAAATTTTGGGAAGTATACAAGCACTAAAGCAGGGTATAACTGCTAGAATCCTGATTTAAAGAAGATACTACACATACTTCAATCTGCCCTAAATTTTCAATTTCCCCAACTACTTTTTTTTTCCCAGCGATTAATGCACCTGAATGAAGCTCTTGTCAAAGAATAGTGATGTGTTTAATACAGACATTCAAGAAAGGAAGTGGAAAATTAATATTGTCAGGGAGAGACTTTCCTGAAAGGATGGAGCTGGATCTAGACAGCATTTTAATAGCAGAAGACCTTGTGTATTTCTACTAACAGAGACCTACACACAAAAAATTCAACATAATTCTACACATGACTCAAGATATGAGACTCTGAGTATTATTTAGAGGGAGATTTCAGGGCATGTTATTTCTAGGCAAATCAACTGACATAAATATAACACAGATCAGAACTGAAGTCTAATAAACATTCTGCTTTCAGGACTGGGAAAAATGTGAAAAGGGCATAGGAGACTCCCTGGAGAAGCTACGATCATTCAAAAAAAAGCTTTCTCAGCCGTTGCCTGATCACCATGACGAGTTGCATGCAGAACAGATTCGTTGCAAGGTAAAGCACTTCTTCTCTCTTGATTGTTGTCTCATCTTTGCCTGCATTTGTGCAGTAACCTCTTCCGTTGTTAATTGGCTTCTTATTACTGACTATACAAACCAGTCAGCCATCCCCATGACAAGAAACTATCCATGTGGCATAGGGACACCATAATACCAGAGTGGTCTCACCATAATGCAGATCCTGCAGAGTAAATACTGATCTGATTAAAGTGATACCAGAACAGGATCTGAAAAATACTGAAGAAGGGCTGTGTATTTGTATGTTTTTATTATAGAAATTCTAACCATGGTATCTAAACTTCCGGTTTAGTGCTTTTTATTTGAGGTGAAGTGACCATGGGGGATTTAAAACAGCACTTTTAGTCCAAACCAGTGCTTGAACTTCCCAGATACCTTTGAACTTCAGAGAGTTTAGTAGTATCTTAGTTTGCCACTTCTTGTTATCATTTATCATTCTGTACTGGGGAGTTAATACCATCATAACTCTGAAAATATTGGTACAGTTGGAGTTAATGTTTTCTTTTTCTTTTAAATGGGGCTGAAACAGTCTGCTTGACATGCTGGGTCTGCTCAGGTATGACTTAAATCAGTGGGTAACACTGCTTGTCCGTTTCATCAACATACTCAAATTATTATTTGTTAGCAAACTGGTCCTTTTTCCTTGTGTTCTTTTAAGGAGTTAGAGAATGCTGTTGAAGGCTGGACAGATGACCTTGCACACCTCTCCCTGCTGAAGGAGACCCTGTCTGTATATATCAGCGCAGATGATATCTCAATCCTCAGTGAGCGAATAGAGCTCCTGCACAGGCAGTGGGAGGAGCTGTGCCACCAGGCAAGTACAGCACTGAGCAGTGATGGGAGCAGTATGCAGGCTACAAAAGTGTTGGGAGAAAAATTGAATCCAAGTGGCAGCTTTTAAAAAAGATCCATATAGACACCCCTAAATTCAAAAGTGAATTCTTTCTGAGTCAGGGGAAACATTCACTGAAATACTTCTTTAGTTACTGCTAGTCTTTCTGGATCTCTTGAACTTTATAATGGCTGTGAGGTCATATTTAAACAGCCTTGAAAAATCAACAAAAAAGACACACTGTGAGCTGTGGGACTTGGCATGGCTGGCTGGGAAAAAACACAGAAATAATACAGTTATACTTGGCTTTGGTGGAAGACCTGTGCTCAGAAAGGATGTCTCCTCCCCAGTCAGCATTGCTTGATTGTGCCTTCAGTTCTTCCGATAGCTTCTCCTTCTTCAGACCTTGGTGTCTGCGTTTCTTTTAATCTGAGGGTGACTTGCTTGCCTGCAAAATGAGCTGAGGAGTATTGTTTAATTTTTTCAGGTGCATCACACTATTAGTGTCCTTCTGGCCTCTGATTTGCACTCCAGGTAGTGGAGTCTTCCTTACCCAGCTTTTCAGATTATCCTGATGTCATTTCTGTGGTTCAGTAGAGATTACAGATTTGATGGGGCTAACTTGAAATAGTTACCTCATGTAAACTGCCTGTGAAGGCTTCAAAAACACTCCCAAAGTAGGAAAAGTGTTTCACAGTTACCAGCACAGATCTAGTTATGAGTTAGTTGCATTTGAATGAACCAGTGTAGATACATCTAAATTATGATATAGTCACTGCATGTATGTTTATCGTACAAGAAGGAGCCAAGTAAGGAAGTTTTATCTTAGTTTTGAGGATGCTGAGTGTTTCAGGATGTAATCTAGTGCAAGCCTTCGTTCAAGTGCTGCTCATGTCCGGAAAGCTGTCATCAAGTTCAGAACCACAAAAAGGAAATGCAAGATCACATGTATGCCCCTGTTAAACCTAACACAGTAGTTAAAAAGCATGTCACTTTCATTTGTGAAAGAGCTTCATCTTTTCAGCTGAAATTATTATTAAAAGTCAGAAATAACCCAGGTCCCAGTGGAGAGGAAGTAAGTAGTTGTAGCAATGTCTGAAACTGGAGAGATGACTTTGCTGCTCATTCTGTGCTGCTGTTTTGATTTCAGTGTCCATCTTGGTCTGTTACTGTTTGCATTCTGAGATGGTACCACAGTTACAGCTATTTCTTAACACATCAATGTTTTCCTTCCTTCTGTGTTAACTGCAGCATTTGCTTGTTTGATGTGTCATGCCTAATCTTTCCTGTCAGGGCACACCTCAGTGCTTTGGAATCTCTCAAGGTGTCATGCCTATCCACAGGAAACAGTTGTCTATGAAATTAGTGTATTGGTACTCAAGTGAAAAATCACTTTTGCAAACTACAGTGTATCTTGGATTTTGGTTTGTACCCATGTGCTCGTGCACAAATTACACAGACTTTTGGACTTTGGCCTGTACTATGTCTGCATCTTTTTTTTTTTATGCTGTGGTGAAGAATTTTTAATTTTCTTTCTAATTTAATCTCTTAGACTAAAAATAAACTAATATATTTTATGAAATTTTATAAGTGAGCAAGAATTGTAAGAAAATACTACTTTTATCTTCTAATTAAAATTTAAGGTTAGGGACATTATGAAACAAGATATTGACAGACTGCTGAGCTTAATGCTTGGGTGCCTGTCTCTGTGCACAGGATGTAGCTGACAGGAAATCTGAGATCAGCGCTTACCCCTGAACTTACAGGCAGTCACACAAATTTTTGCTGTACAACTCCTGTGTGTTTTATTGGCAAGTAAGTGGTTGCAACACTTTTTCAAGGCTAGAGGAACTCACATTGAGGCACAAAGTGTTTTAAGCATGTTCTAAATGCATTCACTGTTTTAGTTTCATTCACTCTTTGCAAATGGTTTAAGGTCTCCTTGCGTCGACAACAAGTTAGTGAGAGACTGAATGAGTGGGCTGTCTTCAGTGAGAAGAACAAGGAGCTCTGTGAATGGCTGACGCAAATGGAAAGTAAGGTGTCTCAAAATGGTGACATCCTCATAGAAGAAATGATTGAGAAACTTAAAAAGGTATAGTGTACACTTACATACTCTTATTTAACTGTTTACTTGTTTTGTGACTTAGCTGAAATTAAGGTTTTACCTTACCCTGATGTGTTCTGGTGTTTGTGTTCTCTCGCTATGCAGCATTTTCCTGTCTTTCTTGAGATAGGACCTCCCAGAATGCCAGAAAATTAAGTGAATGCAAAGTCAGAGGCATCCGAATGCTTTGCTAAGTGTCCAGTCAGAATTGCCTGTAATGAGTTAAACTATAGCAGACGTGTTTATAGAAAGCATTGTGTTTTGGTTTGTGTTGGGTGATTTTTTCATTCTTCTGGCAGTTGTTTTTGTTTATCCATCAAATATATGAGTTTGTCACTCCACTGTACCAATCAACTAGAAAAACAACATTTACTTATATTTTTGCACCATTTCTTTAGTAGTGCAGAGTAGAGTGTATTTAGAATAAGTACCCTGTCTTCTGATTGCTCTTTACTGTTAGGATTATCAAGAGGAAATTGCTGTAGCCCAGAAGAACAAAATCCAGCTTCAGCAAATGGGAGAGAGACTTGCTAAAGCCAGCCATGAGAGTAAGGCATCAGAGATTGAGTACAAACTTGGCAAGATCAATGACAGGTGGCAGCATCTTCTAGATCTTATTGCAGCCAGGTAAGACAGTTGTTTTGTTTCTAAGTTTTAAGTGAGACAAATGAATATGCTGGATGTCATGCATTTAAAATCCTTTATTGTCTGCCTTTTCATCATACATTCTGAAATAAATTCATTCTTAAACATCAACACATTTGTGTGAAATTCAGTTTCCTGTTTTACTTTATGGTACAGGACAACATTTCTTCAAGAAGAGTCATTTAAAATCTTCATTATGATAATATGATGATGGTGGAAGGTTAACAGTTGGACTTAATCTTAAAGCTCTTTTCCAAACTTAGCAGTTCTATGTTTCTACAATACAGGATCAGTTGCAGTCAGGTTTAGTGAGCCTTGCTCTAGAACCATCTTACTCTACATGGTGCTTAAAACTGGATGCAAATGTAGTTTTTCTAAAAATTTCTTGACAGAGGAATCAAAAACAGTGCCTTTGTAGTTTCGGATTTCAAGAAGAGCAGGTCCAAAACTAACTCTAGGTTTCCTGCCAGATCATTTTTTTCACGGATGGAGAAGAGTAACTGCAGGTAGATGTATGCACACTGGGCTTAAAGACTCCTTTTATTCAAGGTCAAAAGTATAAGAGCAATTTTCAGAACTTAAAAAAATACAGGATTGTTGTTTGATATATAAAGAAAGTATTTATTTGTTTCAACACTTTCTGTTGAGCTGTGCTAGAGCCTCTCTTTCATTACCAGCAATAATTTTCTCACAATTTTGCACTTTATGAATTGCATAAATAGCTCATACACTTTATAATTCACATTTCTTTGATGTAAGAACATATGCATTAGTAATACTTTAGTCCTATTAGCAGCAGAAGGGTTTGTTTAGTTTCATAATCTTTTTTTGTGTCTTCTTGTTTCATATGGTTTTACTGCATTCTTGCTCTGAAATCTGTTAGCATGGGGGCAGTAAATTTTTTGAAAACAGAAGCATTTCATTGGCTCCAGCTCCTTTAATAGTAGTTCATTTTAAAGTAATGATCACCATATATTTCTTACAGAACAATTAAGTCAGGAAGTGTTGCATTACCATCAAGGAGCCTGCTTGGTTTCAGAGGATATGATACATCACCAGTTGTTGAACTTAAAGTTTATTTGATATATTTTTATGTTATTGTTTTCAAATGCTTACTCAGAGAAGTGTTCAAATAATACCTTCAGGAAGTTTCTAGCAAAAGGGGATTACATTCAGAAATTGCAAAACACATCTTTAAATTACCTATCTTGTCTATTCAGTATTACAGATTAGTCCCTACTATGGGAGAGGTGAGCGTTTAGGATTTTGTATCATTCTTGGGTAGGGAGACATAAGATGCAATATTTTACACTTAAACCCTCTCATTCTGTTATCATGAAGTGTCAAGTCCTAATTCTGAATTAATGTATGTAAAATATTATTTACTTTTATTTCCAGATCATTTCAACTTACCCTTGTCAACTGGCATGCTCAACATTATTGTATGCAATTAAACATATAACTCTTTACATTCCAGTGCTCACTGAAGTGAAAAAAACTCTGCAAATTTGCTGAAGTTTGGAAATAAATTGTGGAAAGGTGTGATGCTAGGCTATGAAAAGCTAGTTCAGCTGTATCTTAGGCTGTAAATCAATGAAACCCAAGCTGTTGATTAATTAATGGATGTACAAAATGCTTGTATTGATGTCTAATTACAAATGGAAAAAAAGGTTGGCATCCCCCAAGATAATTTTTAGAAGGCTCCAGAGGCCCTTTAGAATATGTTCTTATATATTGACATATGTTCCTGTTAAGATAGTTTGGAATTTGGAATGTATCATCTAATTTTGGCTTCATTCAGCTAGTAAAGGCAGATTAGTTGTCTTGGTATTGAGAATAAAATACATCTTTTCACGTTCTGCATGCCCGACAGTATTAATAAATTATTAGAGCCTGCAGACGTTTTCTGCAGTGCTACAGTAATCCCTTGACTGGAGCATTTTTCTCAGTGGCTTGTTTCCTAGAGCTGTGAACTAACAAAGTGCTGTGTGAAAATGCTTTAGTAGTGTATTATGATAATACATGTCCAGTCTGAATCTTTACCTGTTGATTTTTATACTGTGTGGTGAAACTTCTCCAGTCACCTGTAAAAGCATCTTTCTTTGTCACATTCTGTTCCCTTACGCATTCCTTTTAATTGCACCTCCATTCAGAGGAGGTCTGTAACTGCAGAAGTGACAGCTGCAGAAAGGTAGTTGTGTCTCTGCATCAGAGACTTCCGTTTCTTCCCTTCCAGAACATTTTAATCCTTTCAGATTAATTTTTCTGATATGTCAGCCTCGTGAAAAAAAAGTTGCTGTTGTTTACAGCCAGGAAGCAGTGCTATTGCTGCAACTGCTCAGGCTTTGCAAAGAAGGCTTTGTATGTGTTTTCATCCTTTCCCTTACCACTCACTGTCCACATTCCTGGAGATCAAATCTGGCACATGTTGATGAATGCAGGTTTTATTTAGAAACATGACCACTTGTCACCATCCAGTGTCATGTTATCAAGCAACGGCTGGTAACATTTGTTTGCTGTGAAACGTTTTCTGTACAGTACTCCCCAGCAAAGTGTGTCCCCTTTCCTCCCCCCGCCAAAAGAACAGTGTTTGCAGGCTTTGGGAGTGGAAGTTCTTCTTTTTAATACTGGAAAATTTCATGGTTGTGGTGGAAGACTTGCGTGCTGTGAGGATGGCGGAGGACAGCAGTGTGGATTCAGACCTCCCAGACTGTAACTGTGATATCACAAGGCAGGCAGCTATTTTTGTTTGCTTTTGATTGATACTATTCTTTCTGAAGTCTTGGCTTGCTGGGAAACTAACTGAAATATTGATATGTAGAAATCTGTACTGTAGCTAGAAATTACTGTTTTCTGCTCAGTTTAAAAACAGTTGACAGTGATAACAGCATAGTTTGTTTTACAGCTAGTACCTTTGGATTCTGGAATAATTTTTTGATAGTGATGGCGACTTAGAACTAGTAAAATCTCTTAGCTGTCTGAGAGAAACTGTGGCCTGATTTTACTGCTGTTTTTAAATACGAGAACATGTACACACATGAGAATAAACAGACTGTATCTGTCTGCTTGGTGTTTGTGTCATCAAAGGGGCATGACTGCAAGCAAAAGGCAGAGAAGGAAAGAAGCTGTAAAGAAAGTACTTCAGACTTAACTTATCAAAGCCTGTCTGTCTGTTCATATTAACAACTGTTTTGTAACTGCATGTAATACTTGAACTCAGCCTACATCATCTTGGTTTTTTAATTCAGCTTTTCTTTTTCCCTTTCCACATTATCTTTTCTAGAAATTTAGCTGTTGTTCAGAATTCTAGAAATTCAGTCTTTGAAAGAGCGAACTGATTGTAGTAAATACAACTGGCTCTACTGGTGTCCTACTGCACAGTACTACTGTACTTTGGAAAATAAATTATTTTTTACTCAGAAAAAGATTATTTTTAAACTGATCTTTTCAAAGCTGATTTTAATAGTGGAACATTTTTCACTATTTCAAAAAGTGTTTCTTAAAACTTTGTCTTCTATTCCAAGTAGATATTTTTTTTAAAAACACCTTTTCTGCTTTCTGCTGTCTATTGTACAGACTTAGCCAGCATGCTCTTATTGAGTTTTTTCATGCTGCTTTTAAAGTTTAATATTAGTAAGCAGCTGTCTAAATGACTAATGCAGTAGCTATGACTTCTGTATGATGCATTTTTGTGTACTTACAGGGTTGTTCCTGTTTAGATTTAAGTGGAATCTAAGGCTTTCCACTTTAGGACTAGTTGAGTTAAATGTATCTGTGCTTAATTTTAGCTCCAAGTTGTTCTCCCACTGGCTTTGCCTAATGCAGAATAATAGATATTATTAATAGACAATCTAACGTTATTTCTTTCTTGGGGAAATTGAGGCACATTAACTGGAACATGGAAACATAAGTATCATAAGCCCATTCAAATTGTTAGATGATTTTTCATCAGTAAACCACAAAAACAATTGAATTCTGCAGTATTTTCCTTTCTGAGAGTCTTAGGTATTTTTAAAACGTAACAAAACTGGGGAGTGTGTTTTATGAAAAAAAACCTTTAAGCCAACTCTATAATGGTTCCAATCCTTTGATTTCAGTGCAGAATTTCCTTTATCAAGGAGAGAAGTTATATCAAGTCTTTCCCAGTAACACGTGCAGTTACTGTGCTGCCTAGTGCTGCAACAAAAGCATGAAATGATTATTGCAATAATTAACATTTTAAACATAATCTTGCAAGTCTTGGCTAGGGATCCCACGTGCTTGATCTAGAATTTGACCTTTGTCTCTTAAGCAGAGCTTTTAGAGCATAGGCAGCTTTGCTTGCTGAAATTCAGAAGGAAAACTCTCAGACGTGATGGATTGCATCTATTATTCAATCGCAGATACATTTTCAGAGTAGCTGGAGGCACAACACTGTACTGCAGTTCAGTCAAAATAAAAGTAATCCCAGCACCAATAAGCACTTGTTTATTTGTTTCTATTTGTACCATGGGCAAGGAGCCTGTTGTGTTAAACTCATTACAAAAGAAAAGAACAGTGTTAGAGGTAGATGTAGGGGCGGGGCAGGAAGGAAGTTGTAGGGTTTGGGTTTGGTATGTCATGCTGTTTTTCTTTCTCTCTCTGGAGCAACTTAGATCATGTGACTGAAAATAGTGGTAGTTGGCCCAGACTATTTTTTGTGCTCTGGCAGGGATATACTCCTGTGAAGTTTGCCTGAGGCAGAGGGCACTTTCTAAGTGATGGACCCTTTATAGTTGTTGTAGGCAAAATGTAAATGAAAATCCAGCACAGAGATTAGAGTACCACACAATTGCAAACAAAAAAATCCTGGTCCACAGTTTGGTCTTGCAGATGATCGAGTGACATTGCTTCTCCACAGGGCTGACATGACTCATTGTTCCCTTTCCCATTCCAGCAGGCCTGCAAAAGATCAGTAGCATCGAGCCTTGAAAGTATAAGCAGAAAATGGGCAGGATTTCACTCCTTTTAAATAATGTTAGAGATTGAGAAGCTGCATGTGCCTTCCAGAAGGGTGATAACCAGCCTTCTTGGTCACACTGAGCAAGTTTCAGTTGGTTCAAACCCACAAAATGCTGTGTGTAGGACCAGAGGTGACAAAGAGATGGTGCCCTCAGACAGTGGGTGTTCTCCTGCCATCCCCCCAAGCCTAAATACATAGCTGTGTTTTGAGATAGCCTCATGATGGGGACTGAGGCAGTCTTCCAGCATAATTGTGTTGACTTCAGTCCCATTGTAGACAGATTTTCAGATTGCCCATATTTTTTTTCCAGGTACCAGGTGGGGGTTTTTTTCAGATCACAACCCTACAGCTGTTGGTCATGAGACTCTGGCAAGGAAGCTGTATTTGAACTGTTCTTAAGGGGTTTTAGCAATAAAAAACCACAGTTTAACCATCTGTGAGTTAAAGTGAGGGCTATAAAGAGATGAAAATTGGAAAGATTTAACTTTAATTTTTTTTAAGATGACAATATCTCTGTGATTCTCTTAATGGTCAGCTGCAACTACTGCTTTCAATATGGAAACACTCGATAAATTTGCTGGTTAGTATTGTGGAAAAAAATGTTAATTGCTTATTTTGAATTGTAGGATAGTCAGATGGCATTTTATTTCTTTAACAAATCTGGCAATCTTGTATTTTTCAACCCAATTTAGTCAGTCTATTCCCAGCCACATGCATCTTTTAAACCTTTCTGATATTGAAACACTTAAGTAGAAGAGCTATAGGAGCATAAAGGGGAACATTACTCAAGATTATTTTTGGTACCACACAAACAGGGAAAAAGAGAGAGCTTAGAAAAAAATTCAGAATCCACTAATAATGTGTGTTATGAAACATGCAGATAGGAAGGAGAGAACTACAGAAGGACGATTTTACAGTTCAAACAGATTGAAGGAAAAATTATTGAGATAGGATGAGCGTTTAGTTGAATTTATTCACTCTCTAAAGCTTAATGCTCTCTTGATTAAAAAAAAAAAACAAATAACCACAAACAAACAAATGGAAATCTATTTAGTTTTTCCTGGTCATTGGTCTTCCAGGGTCAGGATTCCAAGAAAAGTACTAGTTAGAAATCACTATGCGGTTCCATTCTAATTTCATCTGTTTCAACCTGAAATAGTCCGATAACACCAACTTAAAACAGCCCTTGGGATTCAAGAATTCTCCCCAAGTTCTCAGCTGGACTTCTTGCTCTGAAACTTATTTATTCAAGGACGTCTTCACCCTGGAGCAGGTTTCCCTGAGAGGTTGCCCAGCTGGTGCCCCATCCCTAGGAATGTTCAAGGTTTAGGCTGGATGGGGCTCTAAACAACCTGATCTAGTTGAAGATGTCCTTGCTCGTTGTATAGCAGGTGGACTGGATGACTTTTAAAAGATCCCTTCCAACCCAAACCTTTTGTGATACGTGCTTCAGTGTTTTCATGGGTATGAAAAAGGCCTGTTCACTCAATGCACTCTCCCACCAGTACATGGATAAGTTATTTGTACTCTAAAAAGAACAGGTGTCATCTATTGGTCAAATATACAACTAAATTACTTAGACTGTTTTGGGGGTTTGATGTGTGTGAGCTCATAAAAAAAAATAGAAAAAAAACCAGAAAACCTTTCTTGACAGATATTGAAGTCAGCTGCTAAAGGTACAGAAGCTTTGAAAATGTTGTGTGGTTATTAGTAAGCACTCAATGTTTCTCAACCAGCAGCTATGAGTGCAGGACTCTGTGCACATATAATATACTTCTGTTACATAATAAAGGAAGACTTTACAACAGAACTTGCCATCTAAGTGAAGTTTCTCCGGAAGCTTCCTGAAGCACATGCTGTGAAAATTTTTCTTCAGGGTGTACTTAATATTGCCATTTCTTTTTCTTTACAGGGTAAAGAAGTTGAAGGAAACCCTTGTTGCAGTGCAGCAGCTGGATAAAAACATGAGTAGCCTGAGATCTTGGCTTGCCCACATTGAGTCAGACCTGTCCAAACCTATCGTCTATGAAACTTGTGACTCTGAGGAGATACAAAGGAAGCTAAATGAACAGCAGGTAAAATACAACACACTTATCAGGTGAACAGTGACATGGGGAGAGCCAACTTGGTGTGTCCTTGGGCTGCCCATACCCAGTTCAGCTGAGAGGGCGTGAGGCAAAATGCTTAAATATCAAGGCAAGTGGTACTTACTGTGTCACTTATAGAGCCTTCTGCTGGCCTTGACATCGAATCCTCCAGGAGTTGGTTGACATTTCCAAAAAAGGTAAGGCACCAAGAGATGTAACCTGAACGAGTTATTGCAATTGTTTTCCTTTCGGGCTTGTGGTTTTTGTTTGTTTGAATTGTCTGTTCCCAGAGGCAAGACTGACACCTATTAGACCTTGCAAATTTTGCAAATGCTTGAAAATTACTATTTTTAGCAACCTTTCTAACTCAGTTTTATTTTGCAGCTTGTTTGAGAGTCACTTTGCACGCAAAGATGCATGAGCTATACACGTGAGGTTAAAATTGGGTGGTTTATACTACACAAAGCCTTTATGCAGTGCTAGATTAAAATATGTAGAAAAATGTGAAGTCGGCCAGTTTTTGGCATTGAAACTAATATTACTTCTAAGATGATTTACTGTACTTTTTCCTTCCTGTTCCACTTCACTGCCCAGCGCAGTTTTGCCTAGAAGCACATTGCTGGAGAGAACTGTTGTCCTTTGTGTTCCCGTTGGTTATTTATTGGCAAAAATACCTTTCTGGTGCCCACTGAGTAAGATGAGTTAGATGCTCTCCTTGGTCCTTTCTCCAGAGGAGAAACAAATGCGTGAGAAGAGGAAAGATGAGATATTTTGTGGATAATTTATGAAGAGTAAAAATGGGCATTTTGCTCCTTTAAGCTGAGTGTGGAACTGAGCCAAGAGCTCCTTCAGAGATTTTGCCAGCTCCTCAACTGATTTGCTACATCTCTGTTCAGAATTACTTATTAATATTCCATATGGAATTTACATTGGAGTGATAATTTATAACACAGAAGCATCACCAATGAATGGCATTTCTGAGACAATAAAGTGTTGGGAAGGGCTAAACATTGCTATCAACAAACGAGATAGTTGAGATTATTTAGTAGAATCCCTATGCAGACATCCCATAGTTTTTTACAACCACTTCTTACGGGATTTATCTTGGGCACAGAGACTGGTATATCTCTTCCTGTCTCTGTTTCCTTGTGGTGGCAGCATGTAGTGATGTTCTGTAGAAGTGAGAGTGGTTTAATTTGAGCTCTAAAGGGGAGAAATAGAGGTGAATCTTACCATGGGAGGATGACATATTTGGAAACATGGTGATGATTTGACGTGATAACAATACAAGACATGGTTATAATAATAATAATTTTAAAAGCCCATCCACTTTCAATGCATGGCAACCAGTATTTTTATTAGTTGGAGGCTGTATCACTATCCACCACACCTCAGAAGGCTACCTTCTCAAGTATTTTGTTCCCTGTCTCTTCTGTTAGTGACTTTATGTTCTTTTCCATATTTGATATTCCACTGAGGTCATGTTATCTTTCCAGTTGTTCATACGCAAAATTAGTTTAAAAATATTATGTTGTGAAAGAGGAGGGACAAATTCCATTTATGAAACTCCATTATCTACTTCTCAGCATCTACTTCAGCCAAGCATCAGCTTTCCAGATTGCTGGTCTCTAGTGAAATAAAAATTATCCAGTTGAATCTGGATATCCCTGGTAAGGTAGGGTAACTTCAGTGCAATATTTTCCTAGGGTAATGAACTCCATTTAAAGGATTACTTGTTTGTTTCTTTTCTCAATCTACCTCTTGAAATGTGAAAAAATGATGTTTGCTTCTGGCCAAATAAAGTAAAAAAAAAAGGTTGTGTATGGGTGACAGCAGTGCATAAAAGTGATGCTCCTTTGTGAACTAACCCAAAGGCTTAATGTGTCTAATAAACATAGAAAATTTTAAAATCTGGGAAATAAATATGAGTCTATGGAGAAAAAATAATCTAGACATTGCTTGTGGAAATGTTCTGTACATGAATAAAAAAAGTTTAATTCTTAGGAATGCTCAGGTCCCACAGTTCTCACTACTGCTTTACTCCAAAACATTAGAAAGGAGATTGTGTTACCTGAACTTACCTGACCTCAAGTCTCATAGCTGTCTGGAGTGTGTGTTTCATAAAGTATTGCATCTGATTATAGTATCTGCTCTTCTATAATATTTCAGGGCAGATAGAAAGAAAAATACACACTTTGACATCACAATGAAAGTATTTTTCAGGCAAGTGAAGTGAAAGGGCCATTGCTGAGGAAGAAAAGATTGTGATTTTCCACTCAATGTTCTCAAGTAGATGCTTACAAAATAACTTTCTAGATGAGAAGATGAAACAGATTACTTCATTAAGTGAAACCCCAGTTATTACGAACAACCAAAACAAATGGTTGTTGTAGGTCAACCTTGCTCTGTTTCAAATTTCCTGAGTTTTTTAATCCAACATTTAGATCTCATTTCCTGCTGGAAGACATTTTCAGATCATGTTGCTAGCTGTAAGAAAAGTTCCTCTAGTTAGACCTTAAATGTGTATAGACACAGTATGTTGACACTTTATTTCCCTTTGCATGTCATAGTTTACTTCAATAGCAGAATTATAGAGCAGTTTATCTCTACTCATCCGCAAGCTGCCACGTTCTCCTAAGTAAACCTCCACATCTCTAACTGTCCTATTGGCTCCTTTATTCATCCGAGTCGGAATTGAACCTAGTATTCTAGATGCAATATAGCACTTTTTGATGTAATTACATTAGTATTTCTTTGTCACTATTGGAATTAGGTTGTCTTGGCTTTGTTATTGTGCATACTGATTTTTCCGTCTAATACTCTGATGATTTATTACAAATGTAGACGGAAGTCAAGCAGAGTTTCTTTTCATTGCACTGATCCAACAGCAACAGCCATTTACTTTTGTGGTTTGTCTTGACTTGAATCAGGAGATCAAAACTGAAAGTGAAATATTACTTTTAGATGAAACATTATCATCAGTGTAGAACAAGCCATTGGAACCAAGAAACCAGCAGCAAAAATAATACTGATCACGTATAGTAAGTGCTAAGAGAGTGTGAGTGCGTTTTCTTTAGGTGTCTGAAATTTTCCTTTTCCATTTCCAATGAAAATGCTATAGAGCTGGAAACTTGAAGGAAGAAAAATCTCCTACACGTGCACTGTTCAACATGTGCTGCCGCCAGTCTCCCTGTCAGATGTGCCACTGAGCATCTCTCTCACCTGGGGAGCAGTATGTTCATGAAGGGTCCCTCCGCCAAACCCTTGCAGTACATAAGAACACATTTCCTTGTCGTACTTCTCTTACTAACTTCTGCTTTACATTCTCTGTGATAATGGGAAAGGCTGAGAATAATTCTACTGTTTATTGGTGATGTTGATTAAATGTGTGTGAAAGATGCTCAGCTGAGCATGCAGAGCTCTGGCAGTTTGTCCCAGGTAATGGTTTGGTGTTCATAGTCCCTGGGAGAGCTGTGCATGCTGCCAGGTTCTCCTGGCCTCATTGATAACATTGCATCACCACCTGTGCAGGTGCACTCTCTTAATTGGTATTTACTGGATGTTTTTTCTTCTGTTTGCAAGCTTTTTTTCTTTTTTTAAATAAGTGGAAGATAAATACAGTTGCATGGATGCATGTTTTGCAGTTTCTCTTAAGAACTAGTTTCTTCACCTGCAGGAACTTCAGAGGGACATAGAGAAGCACAGCACTGGCGTGGCATCGGTTCTCAATCTGTGTGAAGTACTGCTTCATGACTGTGATGCTTGTGCCACAGAAGCCGAGTGTGACTCTATCCAGCAGGCTACACGCAATCTGGACAGAAGGTGGAGGAATATTTGTGCAATGTCAATGGAAAGGCGACTTAAGTAAGTCTAAAATGCCTACAGATTAGTATTTCCTTCCACAGGCAGAAATACAGGATGGGGTGTATATTAGATGGTTGTAGTACTGAATAAAAGAGTGTAAGGGCCAGAAAAAGATCATATGCTGAGTAGAAGACATTAGCTGCTATGCTTCTCTGAAAAAAATGAAATTTTGTGTTGCACATGCCTTTATACAAAGTACAGATAACAGTCATCAAATTTCACTCACAAGTCCTTTGATAAATGATTTTTTATTTCCCATGCTTCGTAGAAATGATGAGAGGGAAATGAGAAAGTGTAGATGGTAGCAGTGACTCCAAGAGACTTAGAAAACATGACCTAAAAGGAGGCTGTAATGCTTAAATTTACACAAGAACTACTGAGATTGATGGGAAACTAGTTATTGAATGGGTGGAATGTTATTCCAGCTCTTAGGGTGTACATGTACCTGGTGTTTCGAAGCAGTTTCTCTTATATCTGGTTTTGTTTAGTTGGAAGAATTCTGGGAATGAACACATATGGAAATTCTTCACCTGTCCACCTTAGCTTTGCTGAGCAAGTGAGGGCCAAAGCACCCAGGATTCTTGGGTGTAGTCTGGGTAACTAATAACTAATAACTCTGCACATGCTTAGACCATCTGCAGGCTGCATGCTCATCATATCCAGAAGATTCATTGTTTTCTATTCCCACATAGGATAGTTTGGTGATTTCAACAGCAGTAATGATGTAGGCTAGTTTGGGGCAATGCTATGAACTGTGTGCTGGCTAGTAATGAGACGTTTACAGGTTTGAACTGCTGTGTTTATGAAGATATTGTCTTTAACTTTTTAAGTTATGAAACTTATTTCTGTCAAGTTTGTACAGTCATATACACAACTCTAGGAAGAACTTGATGTTTTGAAATGCTGAATTTAACTTTTTATGATCTTTCATTTTGTGGGATCTTCTTAATGTATTTAGTAAAGTTTTTTGTTTATTTTATGCAAAACATTTATTGCTTTTAGGTTTTGCTGCTCTGTATCATAGATTCATATCTTTAAGTAACTCTATACTATTGTCATGGAAATTCTTGTGTATATCTGTAAGTACAGTTATATGTAATAAGTTCTACTTATAACTACATTTATAAGTTCTATCTTCAACATAGTCTGTCTTGAACATACATGGGTTTTCATACCTTTGTGTCCAACAAATGAATTCAGAACGATTTTAGGTTAATGTGGAACTATGCATGGAACTCTGTTTTACTTTCTTAGAATGTACACATTATGCTTTAGTAGATTTGTTCTTGTAAGTTAACTGAGCTATCAGTATTTAGGATCTTTATTGTACTAGAAACAGTTATTTGTATTAAAGAGCAACTTTACTGATGTCACTGGCACTGCATTTCAGAAGTTATTTAGTGTGTGCTCAGCTTTCAGAGCTCCTATTACAAACTTGAAACTTTTTTTATACTGATTCCAAAATTAGATGCATTAAAAAAAAATGCCTTCATCTTATTCTAGCTCAGTCTGGAATGAGCCAGCCTTCCCTGTGGTCTGTTTATCAGTCTGGCTGGCTGAGTTAGGTTATTAGTCAGTTACTGTCTGGTGCAGTGCTAGTTTGCTGTTGCAGACGACTGGTTAAAGTTCTGTAGGTCAACTGGCCATGAGTCCAAGCATTCTCTAATTTTCCATTATCTGTTGCAGAATTGAAGAGACCTGGAGACTATGGCAAAAATTTTTGGATGACTACTCTAGATTTGAAGAGTGGCTAAAAGTCTCTGAGAGGACAGCTGCTTTCCCAAGCTCCTCTGGTGTGCTTTACACTGTTGCTAAGGAAGAACTGAAGAAATTTGAGGTGATTTATAGTGGTTGAAATTCAGTACCTACTGATCACATTGCAGCAGCTTTCTGGTGTTCTTCCTTCCCATAACAAAGTTACTCAGCAGAGATGCTGTGTTAATAAAATGGAGTTGATGATTTTGTAGCTGTCTTCAGTGGCAGGTTCCTAAGATAAAAAACAGTGGAAGGTGGCCACTGGAAGTGCTAATAAATCAATCCACTCTCCCTCCACTGTTGGTTCACCAAAGCTAGATTCCTCACCTTTTTTATCTCTGCAGCTTTTTAATATGTCCAGTCAGTAGGTGTTCCGGAGTCTTCCTAAATCTCCCTCCACCAAGTGCCTCTTCAAATGCATGCTGCATGTTTTAGCTTTTGCTTTGATTTTATCGCTCCTCTTCTTTCCATAACTCTCTGAAGCCAGCTCTCTGAACTCTCTCATATGATCCAGAATACCCCCCCTTTAGATTCTTATGCCTGAAATTCATGTTCACACAAATTTTGTTGTATGTCCACATGGTGTCCTCTGTGACTTAAAAAAGTTAAGCATGCTTCAAAACTGACAAGCTGTCCCTTTGGTCAGTGATTAGTAGCTTGTTACATGATTCTGTTGTGTTTGCTGTGATGTGAGGACTTGTCGCACAAGGGATTGTAAACCTGTGTGTAAAGCCCACACGCACATCCTCTGGTGAGTCACAGGGGAAAATTTTTTGCTTGCACTCATATTTGCAAAGAGTATGTCAAGACAAGAGAGAAGAAGGAGAACAAATTATTTAGGCAATTCAGTAAACAGTGAGACGCTGTAAAGTATTTGCTGCAAAGAAGAAATGCAAATTTTAAGCAATATCTAAGACCAGTTGTTAGGTTTTGGTTTAAAAGTTAAATCAAAAACAAACTGTGAAGCGCTGAGTTCTATAATTGGCATTCACATTTATGAATGTACTGGCCAGGTTTTGGTTTTAAACAGACTTCATTTTGCCAGACTTCATTATGGCCAGGTAGATTGCCACACTATAAAAACATTTGGTTCCTGGACACAAGCACTCTGCCTCAGACCTCTTTCCTATTGTCCCTTTATTCGGTGATCAGGATTTAAATCTCTTATTTAGTAAGTCTGTGTATGAGAAGCAGTACCAAAAGTTTATTGACTCTTTGATTTTTACCGCTGAATTGACTTTGCCCAAAGTCTGTTTCATTGAACCTCAGCTGTTATGGTGACCTTTCCTTTGCAGCAGACTTGTGGATTTTTTACTGCCTGTAGAGTGTCAGCCGTAACAAGATGCTAAGAGAACAGTGTAGCCTCTCCAAAAGCCTGCTTTCCCTATAGTTTGGTTCTTTCTCTTTTTCCCTTCTTTTTTTTCTCTTTTTTTTTTTTTTTTTCCTGAACACCTAATTTCTTTGCCTACCAAATAGCAGGAATGCAAGTAACAAAATTGTGGTATTCAAATTCAGTGGAATTCAGCAGCTTTACTGTGAATTCATTAAGTTGGCCACCTACAAATACTGACAGAAGCAGGTTTCTGCTTTAACTATACATTTTTTCTAATTTTATTTTCTTCTCCATGTCTGCACTTTAATTAAAAAAAACAAGAACACACAACAAAAAGAGCTCCTCAGACCATATAAGAACCTTGCAGTTCCTGAGCACAGAGGTCAGAGATGGCTCTCACTGACTTCACTGTACAAAACCAAACTTCTTCCTCTCCAGTACTTTATGGAGAAATGAAAAGAGGTTACAGGAAGGAATGTAACAGATGAATTCTTGTGTAGCTGAGAGGAAAAAATGGAAGGCAAATAAACAGCTGTTCTTTTGCTGGAGAAGGCTTGGTAACAGGTGAAACAACAACTGCACGCTTTTAGATTTCATGATCCTAGTAAATACAGTCATATTTGTGCCTCGAATATAGGAATACTTGTGCAATTTTAAATTAATTCAGTTCTACTGATCATTTCACCCAGCTGCAAGCCCATTTGCTCCTTTTTGGTTGTCCCCTACACAATTTGATGGCCATTCGATGAAGAGAATAATTATATTGAGAGGACTCTACCGATTGTGGTCTTTTTTCTAACCAGTTTCTTTACTTTCTTCTCCCATATTACAGCAGAAATGTGCTTATTTCATTTTTAGCTTTAAATGGTGCAATATGATGTGTATATATTTTTACATAGAAAACTCACCTGTTTAATTAAAATTTCTGTACAGAAATATATTACCTATCCTACTTCTACGGTCCTTATTAAGGGAAGTGTCTAGTTTTGGAAGAGATTGACTGTTTCATTGCATTGTAAGAAATACCAGAGAGCAAGTTTGTAGAACTACAGTGGGATCCAAACCCTACTTGTATTCAAAAGAGAGCTGGTGTAATCTAGGTTTTTAAGTCTTCCTTTGATTGCTTTTCTATTTTGGTGATGCGACAAGTAAAAACAAGTAGATTTTTGAAAGAATATTCAGTTGTTGTTATTATTATTATTATTATTATTATTATTATTATTATTGGTATTAATTAAGTCACTCGTGCACCTCAGCTGCGTCTCTGTGTCTCTTGTAACAGCAGAGCAAGCACCAAAAGTGCATGGTGCAAACATTTACCCAGACATAAGTTGGCATGGATGTTTGTGACATTTTCTTTTGTGCAAATATTTTAAGACAGAACTTACTTGTACACCAGTGTACTAAATATAAAGAGATGTCTCATTCAGTACCATGTTTCAGAATAAACAGTTGCTCAAATCTCTTCAATGTTTGCATTTCAGCAAATTCAGTATGTGAAAAGAAATCCAGTGAAGCCACAGGAATCTTGTATTTCTTTTCCTTTTTTTTTTTAAGAGTTTCATGTTCATTGTTTGTACTTCTGTTCTCAAATACAAAAGCATATAATTTCGTAGAAAGAAGACTCTTTTTTTTTTTGTACTGATTTTGCCTTTGTAATGGATATTCATGTTGCAGTTCTCATTCGATGAACCGTGTCAGTTTTATAAACTTTTTTCTGGTTTTTTGGAGGGGTTTTTTTGGTTTTTTGGTTTTGCTTTTTTTAATCAGAAGGCAATATCTCTACAGGGTATAGGGATGTCTCCAGTTAGTGGAATTTATTGGCTTACATAAGTCAGAGTGCAGAAGTAGGGTCAAAATAAGGCAAGAGATCTATATATGTATCCTGGTTTCAGTAATTAGAAATCCAAAGGTGTCTTTTGTTCATACTGCTTTAGGCTTTCCAGAGACAAGTGCATGAAAGCCTGACTCAGCTGGAGCTGATCAATAAGCAATATCGGCGCCTGGCCCGGGAGAACCGCACTGACTCCGATGGCAGCCTCAAGCAGATGGTTCACGAGGGGAACCAGAGATGGGACAACTTACAAAAGCGAGTTACCTCCATCCTGCGCAGGCTAAAAGTATTCTTCCATTTTTAAGACTTCAATTTCAGTACTCTAGTTATGAATCAAGGGTGCTTCAGCAGCTTTCAGTTTAATGCATTTGCACAGTGTTTATGAGCAGATTTCTACCTTTGGAAGTGGAAGGAAGCTTATCAGTTCACTTAGTCCAAAGGAACCAAAGTATAGGCTGTAGGCAAATGCTTGGTGACATCAAACACCACCTTCCTCACAGAAAATAACTTTCATAGGTCTGCTAATTGCAGCTCTAGATGGTGTTATTGAAAAGGGAACCTAGGAAAGCACACAGGAAATGAAAGAAGGTATACTGAGTTTAAGTCGGGTTTGATGTGGGTGAAAGTCATTTCCCCACCATTGCTGGGGGTTTTCATGTTGTTGGTCATTTCATGCCACTCAATTTTCCACCCTCCAGCATTTTATTGGCCAGCGGGAGGAGTTTGAAACAGCACGTGACAGCATCCTGGTGTGGCTAACAGAGATGGACCTGCAGCTGACCAACATCGAGCATTTCTCAGAGTGTGATGTCCAAGCAAAGATAAAGCAACTTAAGGTAAAGAATGATTGAGTAGTTACAGAAGCAGGGATGAAAGAAGGGGAAAAAAAAGAGACATGCATGGTGGGAAAACAATTTTAAGAAACATTATGCAGAAATGCAGCATGATATGGTTCCTTCACTTGCAGGCTGAGACTTCAATCTCAAAAGTTACGCATTATGATGTCAGATTCCAATATGTACTTTTCTGTCAAAATATAAGATATTTGAGCTGTGAAAACATAAAAATAAAAAACCAGCTGTGATAGTGTGCTTTCCCTCATCAAAATAGGAAATGTTAATAAAAATTATTTATGTAAAGTCTCCATTATTGCTAATATCTAATAATTACTACATTTTTCAACCATTTTTGCATCAGAAAACTCGTTATCTGGAGAGAACAATGCTAACAGTCACATTATCCAAAATTCCACTGTGCTAGGTTTAGCATCTGTGTTCATTCTAGACATTTGGTCATTGGCATGGCTTGTTTAGAGAAGAGCTTTCTTTCCAAATTCAACAAGTGAGGAATGAGATGGTAAACCAGGAAGTATCACTGGTTTTGGCTTGAAAGACTGTGGCATGCTAAATTTAATTTAATTGCTCATTGTTGCTCATGACAAGAATATTTGGCACAATCCCTGTTTGTTACCCACACCATTCTTTCCATAGAACTCCAAAGACCTGCGTCCTTAATTACCCAGCTTGTTGTCATGTTGATTTTGTTGATAAAGCACGGGCTTTTCTTTTACACAGGCTTTCCAGCAAGAAATTTCACTGAACAACAGCAAAATTGAGCAGATAATTGTGCAAGGTGAGCAACTCATTGAGAAAAGCGAGCCCCTGGATGCAGCTGTGATTGAAGAAGAACTAGATGAGCTTCATCGTTACTGCCAAGAGGTCTTCGGCCGTGTGGAACGCTACCACAAGAAACTTATCCGCCTTCCTGTGTGTATATTTACATATGTTTTTACTTGTTTGGTTTGTTGCTATTTTACAAATGTGAGAATGAGGAAAGGCGTTGCAATGAAGCCTACGTAGCTTTCTGAAAGTCCTGTGGTTAAATTTTGTTGCAACCCTGACCCTCTGTCTCCCTTCATTACACGCTGTTTGTGTCCTGTTCAGAGAGCAAACTGACAAGATCTGGAATTTCTGTAAATCATCATGAAAATCCGTGCAAATTGGAGATGTATAGAACTTTATTCATGGGGGTAGCACTGTGGTACTGGTCATAAGAACATCTCCCTGCGCTGTCAGATAGTTTGATTGGCAGCTTAGTGAGGTTTTTTTTAAAAACAACAATGATAAAATGATTTTTCTCATCAGAAGAGACAGAAATTTGTCTCCAGAATCGAACACAAGCTCAAAAGTGGAAAAGGAAAACAAAAGGAGAAAGTGGAAGGAAAACAATTTTTGGTAGCTCAAGTCCTGCTGAATGAAAGCAACAAAATCCAGGGGTTTCAAAATATGAAAAAACATAGTGAGAGCAGTGCTCATGATAAAGATCACGTGTGCTTTCTATTAATTGATTCCAGATGTTTTCCTAACTTAATATTTGCATTGAAGTAACATCAGTAAAAGTCTGGAGATACTTGCCTTATGTGAGATTTTATGGTGCCTCAAGTAATTAAAATGAGCTGGCACTTTGATCTTCTTTGTTGTTTTGTTTTTTTAGTACACCTTAAAAATAATGAAAGGAAAGTGCAAAAGGATGCAAAATGAAAACCCCACCAGTGTGATTGTCACCTAATGCTACTTTATTTCAGTGACCCAGGCTGACCATGCAGTGCCTCTGCACGTTTCATTGATCGCTTCTGTTTGCATTATGCTTCTAGCTAACAGATGACGAGCACGACCTCTCTGACAGAGAGGTGGATCTGGATGAATCAGCAGATCTCTCTGACATACGCTGGCATGACAAATCTGCGGACAGCGTTCTCTCCCCGCACCCCTCTTCCAACCTTTCGCTGCCTCTTTCCCAGCCGCTGAGGAGCGAGCGATCGGGGCGAGATACCCCTGCGAGCGTGGACTCCATCCCCCTGGAGTGGGATCATGACTACGACCTTAGCAGGGACCTGGAGACAGCCGTTTCACGGGCACTGCACTCTGAAGAAGACGGAGGGCAAGAAAAAGACTTCTACCTGAGAGGAGCAGCTGGCATAGCAGGTACGGTGGCAGGCTGTGTGCTTTGTTTCCTCCGAGTAAAAAAAAAAAGGCAAATGTTACATGTGTGATTGCGTGGCCAAGATTCTCATGGAAAAGTACTTTAAATAGCCCCTGATGACTTTAAATAGTGTTTCCTAAGTGATCTCAGTGGCCCTCTGGCCTTAGAGACAGTGATGGAGATTCCTGAATGATGACAGCCTTGGAAAATGGCAAAAGCGTACATGATATGGCAGGGAATTGGCTGTGTATCTGTGCGTGAGGCCTGCCAGATGGGATATGTCATCCTTAACAGCCCTGTGTCCTAAGTTATTCTGACTAGAAGAAACTATACTGGATATGGCAAAAAGTGCAGAACAAACTAAGGAAGAAATGGTGTGGGAGAGACCCACAGAGAAAATCATCAAGTGTTTAAGTAAATCCTAACTCAGTCCTTATGCAGGCAAGACTCCAGCAAATGAGTGTTTAGTCTGAGGTGGGATCTTGGGTCTTGCTCTCCACTGAAGTTGGAAATCCTTTCTAAGTGTTTGTGCTTTGTGTAATAAAGCTTAACAAGTGAAAGTGCCCAAATGGAGCTAGTTGTGGGATAAGACATACCAGTGTATTTTACTCTGATCTTGTGGCTGTCTTTTGCTTTCCAGGTCATTGCTCTGAAAAGAGTCAGGTTTGCCTGGATATTAAGAGACTTTGTAGCAGCCTCCCTGTGTTTCAGTCTTCATCTTTTTCCTTCTCCAAAGAGAATGTTTGCTATTGGAATCATTTATATAATCCATCCCATGAAAAGGACTCCTGCTGTAAGGAGACAGCCATTGCTGAGCCATCAATTCAGATTGTGCTTTTATTTTTTCAGATGTAGAGATCCCTGAAACTCTTGAGGCCTATGTAACACTCACAGAAAACGCCCTCAAAAATGTCTCTGGTAGGCATCATAAAAGACTAAGCGTAGCCAGATGCAAATACCATGGTGTGCAAGCATAACTTCTTTCTCTTCTCTTAGCATCTGCTATCTTTTCACAACTTACAAGATCAATATTTCTTACATGGCAGCATTGGCATCTTAACTTAGAAGTATTCTCCTGCTTTACTACTGCGCTTAAAGGTATCATTAGGGGCATGGATGAAACGATGTCTGAAGTATTAGCCTTGCCACCTTGGCTAACTAAACTAAACTGATCTGACTGGTCTTTTCTCTGTGGTGTCCATCAACTGGACTAATACATTGTTACATCTTAAGGCAGAAGGAAAAGGTTTAGAGCAATACCTAATTTTTCAGGTTTGCATTTATTTTTTTTTTAACACAGCCACATCTGGGATTATCATGCAGATATAAACTTCTTGGTTAGTTGTTGTTTCATGTGATCAAAATGTCAAGTAGAGGTACTGTCTTTATCTTAGTCTCATATATTGGAAATTTTCTTTTCTCATTGTACAAGATTAAACCTGCTGTCTCATTTGTTAGATGACTCTCTTGGAGGAATTAGATGCATTTGAAGTATGTTTTCTCATGATTTCAAAATTTTCCTCTTTTAAAATAACGACTTCATTGCGAACAACAAACATTTAAAATCTTAGTGTCCGTGACACAAGCCTCAGGTTCACCACCCATTTTTGTTTACTCCCCAGATTAGTGAAATAATATTACTGATTAAGGGTATAAGTAATACCCTTAACAACAGTAATAGCAGTGCTTATGGAAAAAATGTTTCGTTTTCTGACCTGTGAAAATTTTTTAAGTAATGAGCAAAAAGCAACGTTGAGCACTTTGTCCTGTCCATTTGGGATGAGGTGGTGTTTTATATGAAAAAAGATTATTCATCCAAGAGGCTCCATTTCCTGTAATTAGTTGGACAGAAGGCTCTCCTTCTCTATTCATGTTTTTAATTGTGTCTTTATGAATAAATTCAAACTGTCTTTGTAAACAGATGGAAATCAGGCATAGTGATAGAATATGGATAAGAAGGATCTCATGTGGTCCTCTGGGCTGCAGCCTACTTCACATTAGAATTGTCTGTAGCTAATTTTTATCACAGAATTCAGCTGACCTCCATAAAGAAAATACAAGTTAGTCCTGCTTCAAAAACATTGGTATAGATTCCCAGTAGCTTCAATGAGTAATACTGTCTTGCAGATATGTTAAGCATGATCTTTGTCAAGTACCTAATTGGAAAAACACTGTAAATTTTGCTGCTTACTGTGGTTGCCCAAATCAGTCATTGACTACTTGCTGTGGGCCTCCAAGATGTCCAGTCATCTATGGATTTTGACAATATGATTATAACAGTATCATTTAGCAGTTGTGAGCCACTTCTAGTCTTTAAAATTGTATACAAATAGGATCCTTTAATGGAGATCCAAATTCTGCTTCTTTTTAGTGGAGAGGAATAATACAAAGAGAAATTAAGATACCAAATTTTTATATGGATTTAGATCATACAAACAGATTCGTGTTACAGGGTTTTATTTGACAATGTTTGAAAGGGAGCAAGATGTTTTCCAAAATCAGTATAAGTCAGAGTACGCTTTGCTGAGAACTTTCTCTTTAAAAAAAGGCAAGGCATTCAATATAGGGGGAAAGTCTCTTCAGAATAATTTGCAAGACTACTTTAAGCTGTGGACTCTTCTCTAGTATGCTTATGGCAAGCTTGTTCATTGGCATCATCTTCTGAAGGTTGCTAACACTAATGTAACTAATTATCACTTATCTTTGACATTGTTGCATTCATACTGCTGCTGCCACATTTCTCTTTTACTCTCTAATCTAAATAGTATTCCTGATATCTATTCTGCCCGGGCAAGGAAAAAAAACTTTGGAAAAATTGGGGTGACGGTCGCTCTTTTTTGGTTGTGATACAGGTGAACCGGGTGCCCTGGAAGCACATATCCGGCAGCTGGACAAGGCCTTGGACACCAGTCGTTTCCAAATACAGCAAACAGAAAACATCATCCGTAGCAAGACACCCACAGGACCAGAACTGGATTCCACTTACAAAGGATATGTGCGTGTTGGAGCCCCAGTCAAATATGCATTTCAAGCTTATCTTAGCTTTGCCGTTGAAAGAAATACAGCTGCTTCAGCAGAGCAATTAGCTGTAACTGCTTCTCAGACTCACTCATGTGGTTGCTACCCTTAATCACATGCTATTGTTGTTTATGTTATTAGTGTGTTTACAATAGCATAAGATTAGAGGAACATGACTGTAAGGAATTTATTTTCCTATTGCATTGTTGCAGATGTCTAGAAGTACTTTCTCACACATGCTCTTATCCCTCTAACATGATGATACCCTTGTTTGAATTTCCTCTGCTTTTAAAAGCAGGTTTTATAGCTGCAGGCACAGTATTCATCTAGCTAATGAATTATAAACATGCATCATAGAAGCAAGGTTGCATGTATGGAATCCCTGATTAAAAAGCTTTCTCAGAGAGGTTTTCTGGAAGATAAATCTCTCTCTAAGCCACTCAAAGAATTTTATTACAGACAGAATTTAAAAATTAGCTGCTTGGATGCATAATAGTATTTCCACATTTAGGTTAATTTTCTTTATAGGTCTTCTAGTATCTTTCCCATAGTGTCTTAAAATTCAGAAAAGATGGCACCTAAGGCATCTAGAACAATTTGGCATAATGGCACTATGTTATTTCTGTTTAGTCTTAACTTAGGCTTTAAGCCTTTATTGTCTCCATGTACTTTTTTTGTAGGATCAGCACAGTTATTTAAAATAATAGATTTTTTCCTTCGCACTTATACTTACTTTTGGAAGTTTCTGTAATTTGCATTGTAATTCGCACTGCCCATGCAATTGGTCCTATACAGTGCATATTGAAAAGGAGTATTTTGTTTGTTAACACAGATGAAACTGCTAGGTGAATGCAGTGGAAGCATAGACTCGGTAAGAAGGCTTGGATATAAACTGAAGGAGGAAGAAGAAAAATTTTCAGGACTCATTAACATGAACAGTACTGAAACACAAACAGCTGGTAAGTGACATGTAGTTCATTTGATGAACAGCAATTACGGAATGTAGCAAACATGCAAAAATTTTCTGAATAAACATTGGTATTATTTGCTGACATATATATTTGCATGACTGTCTATTACCATGTTCTGTTTAACATCTTTTAATAGGAATAGAAAGGAATAGTAAGTAATACACACTCCTTTTGTACGCCCTATGAAGAGTTTAGGCGTACAAGTCCATGTTAAGAACCCCTTCATATCATGAGGCATAACCCCAAGCCTTTCAGAAAGTCCCTGTGGATGCAGTCGGTTTTTGTTGTAAGATTTCTCATGAAAAATGTTGCTTATATTGCTGTACACAACACCTAAGTCAGCATTCTTCTAATATTAGCTTTCACCTCTAAGATTATCTGCCTACAGTAAAGAAATTTATTTTCACCTGGTAGAAGTATTCACCTGATTTTAAACATCAGCTGTAGAACAAAAGATACTGGTTTGTAAAAACATGGATTTATTCCAGAGGCTATAAAGACATCATTCTTAGCCTGACAAGATATGCTACCCATATAGTCTCTTTTATTTTGTTGTGGGTTTTTTATTTTTAAATTTTAAGTTGATGGAATGATACAACTTGTCCTTCTGCTGTAGAATTTCAAGATAACTAGCAAGAAGAAATAGCCCCTAATTTATTTTAGTGCAGGTGTTTATCTAATGCATCAGCAGTAACTTAGGCGAATGTAGTGAGCTGTGGCCATTAAAGTGTGATGGGTACAACTACCTATGAAAATAATACGTGCTTAGTTAGATATAGTCTGATTTCTTGTCTGGTTTGCACTTATGGTAATTTAAGATGTCTTTTTTTGCCAGCATAACCTGTTTTTAGAGACCTGCATGTATCAGCTTAATTCTGCTCATAGAAGTCTGACATTTGAGAGCAACAGAATTGCCTGCTGACTGGAATCATCAAGATTCTTCATTCTTTCTCTCCAACATCACTTTCTTCAATCTAACTTAGTTTTTAATGTGGTTAGAGTTTGTGGCTTAGGGTTTTTGTGGAGCATCTTTTTGTCCTGAACAGTATTCAACTCATGCAATTGTGTGTGTGTGTAGCTAGCGGATTTTTTTGGCTTTTTGTTGAATTTGGTGTTTGTGATTCCAGGTGTAATTGAAAGATGGGAATTAATCCAGGCTCAAGCTCTAAGCAAGGAGCTAAGGATGAAGCAAAATCTTCAGCAATGGCAGCAGTTCAACTCTGACCTTAATAGCATCTGGGCTTGGTTGGGAGAAACTGAAGAGGAACTGGAGAAGCTCCACCGCCTTGATCTCAGCACTGACATACAAACTATTGAGCTCAGAATTAAAAAACTGAAAGTGAGTTTTACTGCTCTTTTCCATGAGTTACCTTGTAAAACTGAATGCAACAGGTATGTTAAAGAGGTTGCCAATAATTGCGTCTGGTTTGCTCCACGTAGCAGGCTGCTGCTGATAAAGTAACTGGGAAAATGATTTTCTGAATCACCTTTTGGCAGGAAAATGTACCACTGGCAATCAAAACAAAGTTTTGGAATAGTAATTCTGTGGCAATTCTGTAATTCCAGAATGTACAGATAACTCCTGATGTCACCCAAACTGATGAAATAAAAAAAAATACTGAGTTAGATCAATTCTCTTCTACTCAAGTAGGTAACAAAGTAGCTGCTCCAAAAGAAATGCCTCATTGAGATATACAGCTTTGTGTGGAGGGAGGAAGGAGTCCAAAGAGGTTGTAACCGACCCAGTGTTGCTAGTGCAACATAGGAAAAATTTGATGCCCCTTTGCAACATTCCTTTTCTTCTTCTGTCATCTCAGGTGCATCAGGATCTGAATGTTACTTTTTCATCTCTCTCATATATTTTACAGCTGTAAAGACCTGCAAATGTGGTTGCCCACAACTTCACATTCAGTTACTAGTATCTTACAAGCATGGGCACGAAAATGTGGGACCCAATGTCAAAATGCACTGTGCTTCATGCCAGGGATGAGGTGAACAGATAGTAAAGGCCGTTTCCGGCAGTGATCCATGTGAAGCATGTCAATGCTGATCTTCACTGTAATCCAAATATAGCTGCCATAAGAACTACAAAGGTTACTGTGACATCGTGCTTTTAAGTAAATGCTGTTATGTAGGTGGAAAACAGGACGTTTCATAAGAATTCTGTTCTTATCTCACCCCCTTTTTTCATCTCTTTGAAAGCCCATTAGTACCCTCCAAACCAAAAGAGGTGGGGTTTCTTTTGTGGCTTCCAATGTAAACAAATCAGAGTTTTTATACAAGCTGTGCTTCTATAAATTGAAGTTCTTTATACTCTTTGTATGTTTTTGTTTCTCTCAGTAAAAGCTTTTATTTTAAAATACTGATGACAGCAGTTTCCACTTGAAAATATGTTGATTTTCATGTTAATCAGCAAAACTGAGAAGTGAGGGCAAAAGTTTTATTGTGAGCTAAAATACAGTTGTGCTACATCTTTAAATTTTGTTGGACTTACTCTGTCTTTAAAATATCTGAAACATGAGCCAGATCTTTAAAATTCAACTCTGACTTCAGGCTTTTAAGACTTTACAAGTTTAATTGGCTTGGCCTTGTTTATGCTCACAGTAAAATTTTAGTAGATGTTAAAGAGTGAACGTTTGCAGAGTCACAGAGTGAGCACAGAAATGTCATATCCAGAGTAAAGGGACATGTTACGGTATGGTGCCTTTCTGCAGCTGCTGATAGCAAATCATTGCAGTCTTGTGGTTCCTTCTCTATTTTTTTTTTCCCCTCAAAGTCACGTTTTACCAATTTCCATTCTTTCTACCCCTTTGTCTTATCATCAAGGAGCTGCAGAAGGCAATTGATAACCGCAAAGCAATCATCTTATCCATCAATCTGTGCAGCTCAGAGTTCACTCAGTCAGACAGCGAGGAGAGCAAGAAGCTCCAGGAGCGCCTGACTCAGATGAACGTGCGCTGGGAGCACGTGTGCAGCATGATCGAAGAGTGGCGCAGCTCGTTGCAGGATGCATTAATACAGTGCCAGGTCTGTACTGCGCCTATTTCAAATTGTCAGCATCCCACATATTGAAAATATAAACCATTTAGTTATCTGGAGTGCTCATGATCCGTCTGAAACTTGCCTGTGGAAGCCAAAATACAGCTTTGGCATATGTTTTTTCTCAAGGATGCACCTGCGCTACCTAAAACATCCATTTCCAGCCCAATACTTAGTAAATTTGTCATCTCTGGAATAGTATTCTAGTATTGTACACTTCCTGCAAGTTATTTTATTTAGCTAGTAGGACGTATCAGAGAATAAATTAAAAACCTGAATTTGACTGGAATATTTTGCTGCCCTATTAAAATCATGATTCATCATTTGCAGGATTTCCATGAACTGAGCCATGGTTTGCTGCTTTGGTTGGAGAATATTGACAGAAGAAAAAATGAGATTGTGCCCATCAGTCCAAACCTGGACTCAGAAATACTGCAGGATCGTCACAGACTTCTGATGGTAGGACTATAATCCCCCTTTTCTCTCCCAAAACACATCACCAGAAAAGCATCTGATCGTATTTCTCTTTCTCTTGAGGGTTAGCACTGTACATTGTGTGCTAAAACAGAGCTGTGGGACCCATGTCAGTGACTGACTTTACCTTGGTAGGGAACACCACTCACTTTCATTAGTAGCACAACACATGTTTTTAAATCTCAGGCAACTGTTAGGCTTCTGTGTATCTTCCTGTCAGATTAGAAATTTGTATTGCTTCTCTTTTTTTTCCATTTCTTTAATTTCAAGTGTTGAGTTTTGTGAGTTCTAGCTTTTTTCCTTTTTTTTTAACTGCTATTAAAAAAATTTGATGCTTGCCTTGGCAACAGCGAATCAGACGTGAGCTGCTGGAGTCTCAGTTGAAGGTGGCATCACTGCAAGATATGTCTTGCCAATTGCTAGTCAATGCTGAAGGCAAGGATTGTCTCGAAGCCAAAGAAAAGGTACATGTCATTGGAAACAGACTGAAGCTCCTCTTGAAAGAGGTCACACGTCATATTAAAGACCTAGAGAAAATTCTAGACATTTCAAGTAGCCAGCTGGTAAGTCACGTCTTTTTATTCCTTTCTGTTCATTGAGCGTGTTTCCTCCTGTTTTGACTGCCTTTCTCTGAACAGTGCTGTTGGCTGCTCTGTTTCTGTGGTTTGCGGTGCTTATCAAGATGGAACATGTAATCTTGAATACCATAAAGTAATCTTAAACTTCATAATGTAAATATCTCTTCTGATATGGTGGGGTTTATAAATTCGCTAATATTTTTCTGTTTGGTATAGCAATAATTGCTGAACTTCTTGGTTTGTTTACCCTGCTATTACTGAATCAGTCAACTGGCAAAGTATATGAGATAATTATTCCAGTTGCAGTACTGAAAATTATAGTATGTCATTTGTCACTGAAAAGGACGTTCATGCACACTCTGTCAAAGAGAGAAAAAAAAGCATAAAATAAATTCTGTAGGAGTCTCTCATATGTGCCTCTTAAGCTTTGAGCTATAGTCCAAATCTTCAAGTTGTCGTGTATCTCGGGGTGTATGAGAGGGAGTTACATATACATCTTTGACAGCGGTGACAGATATAAAGATTTCAAGGCTCTCCTTTAGTTAACTTCTTTTTAAAAGTCATGGATTAGTAGGAACTTAAAGCACAAGAACTCAGCTCTTCACTTCTTCTAGTGGATTTCTGCCTGTTTAATTAAAATCATGGTAGTACCAAACTCTTCTTGTAATTCACAGCCAGTAAAGAACAAGTGTTTTTTCCCCTGTATTGACTTCGGTGGAAAATATGTCACCTAAAAAAATGAAGTTTTAACTACTGTTTGCTTTTCTTTTCCTTTAGGGCTGACAGAGAAAACATGTAATGCCTTAGTCTTTTAAAATTTGGTAACAAAATTTAGCTGCTTTATTTTATTTGCCTTGGAAATAACTCTGCTGGAATTTCACTCAGGGTAATTTTTGTAGTTTGCTTACCTGTACAGCTATTTGCTGTATTTCTGAGCTCCGTTCCTTCTGAACTTTAGGAATTGTCCTCCTGGTCTTCTGATGAATTAGACACATCAGGCTCAGTGAGTCCTGTATCTGGAAGAAGCACTCCAAGCAGACAGAGAACGGTAATTTCACGTCATTTATTTTCTTCCACCTCTTGGGTGGGAGCTCTAGATGTCTACAGCAGTTCTAGCCAGCTGGAAGTCACCCCTTCTCACTTGTTAGGAAAGGAAATGGCATAAACCAAAAGCAAAACACAGCTGCTTTCCCCAACCCTGCTGCATATCCCATCCTGCATGAAACCAGAAGTGGTAAATACTATCTGAAACCAGGGCTGTCAGTGTGGTTGGTTTACCATGGTATGGCATGTCGTGTCTCTTGTATTTTGCTCTAGTGATGGCAGCACCCCAAAGTCTGGTCTTGTCTGGTATAATCAGTCCTCCATTGCTGTTTGGCCTTCTCTTCAGAGCTGCTTCATCAAGAATCTCAATAAGTTTTTTTGTCATTTCTGATGCAGGTTGCAGATGGTCTTATTGAGACTTTGGATGAGTGGCTAAGTAGAGCTGAAGGGCACAAAACATTATTCAAACCAGCTAGTTGTGCAGGACCTAATCAATGGCTATGGTGGCAACTCTGGAGTTGTCCATTTACATCGCTGGCACAAAATTCAAGAAATATAGCAATACATGCCTAGTACTTAACACTTCCATACTCTGAGCCCAAATTGGAACTGCAATTATTTTGTCTTTTTCTGCAATTCTATTGGTTAATTAATTTGCTTTTTTCCTTAGTTCTTAAGACAATCAGATTGGTTTTGTTTTGTTTTGCTTTGTTTTTCCATTTGCACTTTTTTCTAAGGCCTCTGAGTTCTGTCTTGATAAATTTATGGCTCTTGGAATTGATTTATTTTTTTTAATTTTTGTTTACATTCACTAGTTTCCTTTTAGATGCTAGTATGAGAATGTAAAGGAATACTGGCTTTTCCAAAGCAGAATATAAACCTTAACATTTTATTTCAGAGGACAATGCTTTTTTCTTTTAAATATAAACCTAAATAATTTATCATAATACTGATATCACAGATGTAACTGAAAGTTGCGTGACCATTACAGGAAATGGAGAAGTATTTTACGATAAAATCTTTCTCTAGAGAGCATTTAGAATTATGATAGGTTTCATCTTAATACTTTAATAAGGATTTGTATCTCTCTCTAATTTATTGTTCATGTACGTGACTACTTTTTTTCTTTTTTTTTTTTATCCATAATTCATAGCTAAGTTGTATGATTCCTTTGGTCTAGTTTTCAAACTTCTGGGTTCTGCACCCACACAATTTTGAAGACTGAAGTGATATTGTTTAGAATTTCAGTGCCAAATATGCTGATACAAAATAAATAAACACTAATAAAAAAAATACAGTCAGAATTATAAAAATCTAACTGCATTAAATAATCCAGCAAATAGCTGTGAGTGCAAGAATGCACCTCCAGTTATTTGGCCTTCAAAATTGTGGGGTGGAGGAGAGGCAAAACTTGTCAAAGGAGGGTCTTGGACCTTTTTCCTTGAGAATATTAATTTTTCTGCATGTGCATTTTTAAATCTATGTATTTTTCCATATCCAACTTAATTAGATTTCATCTATTTTATCTATTTCATATTACAAATTATTTGAACTAAATTTCTGGAGACTTTTTTTAAAACCCAGACCTACTGTTCATAAACATAATGTCTAAACTGTTATTTTTGAGTTCCCTATGTACGTTCCAATAATTTTCATACTCAGCTAGGTGCAAAGAAAAGCCAGTTTCCTTGGTTCATGGGTATTGGTCACTTCATTTGATTTATTTTTTTTTTTTATGTTTCCTTTGCTGCACTTTTAATTTAGTTTCATCAGTAGCTTGTCTTTATTTGCCTGGACTGAACATTCTTCTTTCTTTACCCCCTGTTCATTGCAAACAGCCACGGGGCAAATGTAGTCTCTCACAGCCTGGACCCTCTGTCAGCAGTCCGCATAGCAGGTACCTTATTCTCCTGGTTTCCGCACTCTGTTCTAGAACACCAAGGGGATGATAGAAATTGGCCGTGATTCCTCTCAGCCCGCACTGCCTCCATCATGTGGTCAGGACTTACACAAGTGGTAACTTCCCTTTTGTTAATTGTTTGGCAAAAGGGGCTTTCAATTACTTCAAATTCTTTGTTAAATAGATATATAGGCTAATCCTTGGACATCTGCAGCTTTTGCTTCACAGAAATCCCGTGTAATCAACATTTATTTTTCATATGCCTGAGCAGGGTGATTGTGTGTTTACATTCATGATATTTAATGATTATTTTATTTTGGCATGATTTAAGAGGAATGCTAGTAAGTTCATGGCAAACACTTTCTATCATCCTCTTTACCTCTAGATATTAAATTAAGGCAGGTAATAGGCCAATATCATATTCTAGAATTCACAAAACCCACAGATCTGGATGAGACATACTAACATCCTTTTCTTTATTTATTTATTTCTTTTTTCCTTCCTTTTTTTTTTTTCCTCTGAAACGTTTTGTTCAGTTTGTGGGTTTTCAATACTTTAGCCTCAAAACTAAAAGTCAGAATTTGAGAGTATTGAGACTTGGGATCCCTTTCTCTCCCCGCCTCAGACGACTGCACTATAACATGCTAACATTGCCATGGCTCGCCCAGCGCTCGCATCCCTGCATTGCTCCGGGAGCAGCGCTGCCCCATCTCTGTCTGACCAGTAGAGAGCAGGCTTGCAGCTACAGCTCCTCGCTTTCCACGGTGTCTCCAGCAACCTGTCATCTCTGCAGCTAACAGTGCTTCTGCATTCTTGTTGTTGTCAGTGTGATGTGTGTACCTTTGCTCTTTCACTGATTGGTTTACTAGCCTCTACAACTATGAAGTTTAAAATAGAAAAAAAAAAAGGCAGATGAGCAAGCCAACGTGTGTAAAGAGGACGTCTTTTGCTAATTTAGCATCTTACACACTGCTAAAATAATCAGAAAGTGTGATTAAGGTATATTTGTTCTTATTATATCTAATAATAAATCTCATTTAACCTAAATCTCATTTATTCTCTGCATATCAAAAATGGACTGATTTATTTTTAAAATAGCTCCTGTTAGAGTCAAAGAATTTATGTTGGAAAGAAGAAAATACAAAATTAAGTAATTTTTCTTTAAATAACTTCTGTTAGAGTCAAAGAATACTGGATTTAATACAGTGATTGAGCCACAAACAAGCAGACAAAAAAATTCCTTAAGACTGTTTTTTTTTTCATGAGCAAAATCAAGATTTTAGTTGGCAAAATTATTCTCATTATAAATGAAGTAAAGAGCAAAACTACTTACCACGTAGATATTTACATAAACACTTCTTTTAAAACATTTGCTTTACATGTGTAGTTAGGGACTGTGAGTAAAGTGGCACAGTTGCAAAACCATGTAACAGATAGAACAGGTAAAGCATCTTTTACCGCTTCTACACACACTAAGAAGCTGCCTATTTTTAAGGATTTTTTTTTTTGCCTTTGAAACAAAAGGAAACCACATAGAAAATAGGGGATACCTGTAAAATCCATCTTTCTGCCTGATGGAGAAAGAAAAGTAATTATTCGGCTCCAATCTGCTATGAAGCTTGGCGTTTAGTTTCTTGTAGGGAGGAAAAAAAGGGAGGAGAGGGGCTTTACTCTGCAGCCACTAACAGTGAGGAGGAGGGGACTATGTCTTTGACAGATCAGCATGCTTGCACTAGCACCATTGTACTCAAGGAACACATTGTGTGTGCTTTTCCACTCTCCTGCGTAGTCAAACCACTTCTGCCAGCCTTCTGAGGTTTCTGGTTGTAGGTGTTTCTGGTTGCTCGAGGAGCAGCTAGCAGTGCTTTGCAGCTTTGGGATCAACCCCTGTTCTAGCAGTGGCATTGGTGCAGCACCTTTCAGATCAAGGCTTTCCAGCACTGTTTATTAACACATCTTGTAGCAGCACAACACAATGTTCAATTTGTCATTCAGACAAGCATGGAATACAAATGAGTCACTGCTGAATAGGAAACTTAATCAAATGCACAAGCCAGACAGGTTGTGGTTGATGTATAATGTGGTTTTAACTGATAATGCGGTACAAGCTGTCACTATGTTCTTTAATATTTTGACATGCCTCTGATCAGAGTACTTTGTGTTTGATCTTGCACTGGATCAGCAAACCCTGTTAGACTTTAGTATAAAGGAGAAATAAAGTCAATCCTAAAAGGTTTTTCACACAAGAAGTTGTGGAGGAAAATTCATCTGAAAAATAAGAGGGGCCATGCTTTGTGTATAACAAGTGTCATACCACTTTGTCTTCTGCATTATCACCGCAAAAAGACAGACATATATATTGTGATGCTAAGCAAGGTGCAGGCTTAGACTAGACATTGTGGATTTAACTGGAGTCTCATCCAAGCGGTACTAGGAATCGTGTGCTTAGGCTGGAAAGCAAATCCAAGAAGCAATTCCTCTTTCTTCATCAGTTTAATAGAGCTGTCATAACTGCACACCTGGATCTGTGCCTGTGAATTTTTTTGAAGTGATTAAAATGTTAAAAGATTGAAATAGTGGTTCATTTTGCTCAGGGTTGTTTACATTGTCTCTCTTGAGCAGCTCTATTCAAGTCGTGGTGCCATAGTGCCAACCTCCATTTCCTGCTCTCCCAAAGCCTCCCCGAATGACTAGTGGATCTTTAAAGGTCACTTGCTGTTCGTGGAGCAGACCAAACCACATCACTCTTTGTGCCTTTGCCCACAAAATGGTGTTCATGGCTACACAGTAGCTCAAACACACAGTTCAGGTTTGGCTTGCCATGATTCTTTTCCCAGTTATCTCCCTCACTCGCACTTGGACCTTGTTACTTAAACATCATATATAACTGCTGCTTCTTAAACTTACTGGGTTCACCCATTTTTTTTCTGTGCAAGAAGCCAATCCTGTCTGGTATTTGCAAAGACCTTCAGCATCTGTCATCATACAGATTAAATTTACTATTCTCATATTTTGCGCAATAGTCTTTTAATAAAGATACTAAATTAAGGCCCATTCTTGATTAACTGCAGTAAATAACATCCTAATAGGCCAGCAGTGCCTCTTTCAATGTAAGCCTGTTTTCTCCATTCCATTAGTCACTTGCCATTAAACTCACTTTATTTATTTCTATCAGCTTAACTTGACTGATAAATTCCTTTTTGAAAGCTTTGAGATGCTTACTGCAGTACAGATAGGTTACATCAACCATATTTTCCTTGGGAAAAAAATAGCAATCATCTTTACAAGAAGGTCCCCCTCTGAGCTGAAATTAAAGTTCACTTTGACCATCCTATCTATAGCCTGGTAAATTAGCTTCTCCTCTCTTGAAATGCCTAAAGAAGAGTTCCAATATCACTGATATTACAAACTCTCAAAGTAAGGGTAACTATTGCTTGCACTTAGGTTAATATATGAAATTTCTTGCCATGAAGAAGCTTACTGTTGGTCAGGACTGCAGCTGTGCTTCCCTCTTTCATCTACTAAGTAGGAATTGTGTAGTGGAGTGAGTAGCAGATGGCCCTACCTCCTTCCCTCCTCGCAGTGTGACAAATGGTGGAGCAGTCAGAAGAGACAGCTGAAGAGGCAAGCATGAGGAACAGAAACTACATTTTTCTCCGAAGTGGCACACAGTACTTCAGCTTTCCCTTCTCCTGCCAGACTAAATAGGTGTTCTGTCCTTAAAAATAGTGAGCTTTTTTTATTAAAATGTATGTTTTTAACCATGTCTCCTTACCAAATCCATGAAACACTCTAAGCTGACCCATTCCATTTTTCAGCCAGTTATGTAGATTGCAGAGGTGTACCTGCCATAAATACAGGTAGTACAGCACTCAAACTTTGTATAATTCCCCTTCAAAAATGTTTTTGTAACATTTCATTATTTGCTTATTTGTTTCCATGCATTATTATTCTTCAATACGCTACTTCACTGCAGAAAAAATGGTTTGCTGTGAATTGTTTTAATTTTTGAAAGAAAGTTTACGTTCCTGTTTGAGATCAGCCATGCAAGCTTACATATACCATTTCTCTTCTTTTTTTTTTTTTTTTTTTGAAAACACAAAGAAATGCTAGATTATGCTACTAAAGGCATAGGAAAAAGAAAAGAAAAACCAGGTATTAACTTTGCTCCCTTTTTATTCAGCCTTTTGGAAATTCCCATTCTGACATCCAGTGCTGCCCCAGAGTAACTCTGGGCCAGTGAACAAAGTGACACTTTGCTTATTATCAAACACCAGTTAGCAACTGCAGAAATGGGACCATTTTTTGAGTTGGATTAAGAACGTTTATACAATGAGAGCCTTGTAAATAGGTAGGCTGTGCAATCAAATGCTTGGAAGGTAATTAAGCACTCCTTGTTCCCTTTGTTCCTACCTCAGTCCATTAACTTTCTGTCTTGGTATTCTCAGACAGTGGAAGTCCTGATCTAATTGAGCTTTAATGTGGAATGCTCTGATGCTGTTCAATGTGCCATGTCCTTTCAATATCTTCTTTATAATACGTGATCCTACGTTATGCGATAAGCAACTTTCCATCTGGGCTACAACAGTGTAGATTCAGAAACCACAAGATCTGATGTTTTGATCATCACTGCTTCCTGGGATATTTAGTTCAAGCTAATAATTCAGCATATCTGAGTGTTTATGTATCTGTTGGTCATCTGAACTTTACCAAATCTGCCTGGCTTTGTTCAAGTCTTCACAGTGGGGTGCTATACATATATGAACAAGAAAAGACAATAATCTCAAGCATAGAAATAATCATTTTCTGAACATATGGGAAGGAAACCCTTGCTAAGCCTGGCATTGTTTCAAAGATGATATTTTCATTTTTTGGATGCTTCCCTGCACAGATTCAGATTTATCAGGGAGACAGGATCAAAAGAACAAGGGGAAGTCAAAGAAACTCTAAGGAACCATCACCCTGTACTTACTTTACTGGGGAGCATTTGACCTCAGCCAATAAGCCTGATTTCCCACATCTCCTTATGAGCACTTTTATCTCTTAAACTCTAGGAAACCATAGGTTTTCTGAGGCTTCATAATCATAGCAACCATGCAAATGTATTATAGCAACACTTCTGAGACAAAATTCATGACCTAATGTCCTAATGTCAGAGTTCTTGAAGCAAGTTACTTGAAGGCTCTGAGTTCTTCCATTTTTGGCTTGTGCTGAAATACAGTATTTTCCCATGCCATTTAATTAGCACATTGAAACCATCAGATTTAATCTTCCCTAGTCACTCTTTCCAGCTCTTGACAGTTTCAGTCAAAAATAAAAATGTGAAATTTATGTCTTTGTCCTTCATTAAAGTAATAGAATGGATTTTTGAAGTGTCCCTTTGGAAATACTTGTGTTAGATCTCTTCTGCCTCACAGATATGTGATAGGTATGTGCCATTTCAAGTCAGATCCATCAACATAAGGGAGAAAATCACTTGGGAGGTGATAGGGTCAAGTCAGTTGAGCAGATAGATTTTAACTGCTGATTCTGTGCAAGAATCAAAATAACAATGTGCTTTGTAGAAAATAAGTCTCCATTACCTGCATATTGGTGTATTGATTGACTGAAGATGATGTAACTGAATCTCAATGCATTATACCCTCATGGATACCTTATACATAAACAAATGTAGAAACTTTTGCAAATCAAATGCAACTGGCCATTTTAAACAAGAAGGCTTCCTTTTTAGACAGCATGCATTGAACAAATATGACAGGTATGGCCCATGTTTCATTTTCCCCTTCTCTCTAGCACAGTGCTTTAAGTGGAGAGTTCTCCCCCTAAATGATAAAAGGCCTGTGGGGTCACAAAGCCCTTTCTATTGTGATCATTTGGTGTTTTCCTACCCAGTCTAGAAATACGGGGTCTCTTAAGAGTGTTAGGGAAATAGCATGTTCAGTGAAAAATACCTCTGCAGTTGTCAATCAAAGTCTGTGCAAATTATAAACTGGCCTTCAGGGGAGGTTGAGTGCCCAAGGGCAACCTCTGCTGCAGTAATGTTTTAGTGTATTCAACTGTCCATCTTCTGTTCTCAGGTCCACAAGAGGTGGCTCAGGTTCCTCCCCTTCTGAGGCTGGGCCGGCGTGGCGGTGCCCGTCCTTCTTCCTCAGAGTCCTCAGAGCTGCTCTGCCACTTCAGCTGCTCTTGCTGCTCCTGATCGGGCTGGCGTGCCTGGTGCCAATGACCGAGGAGGATTACAGCTGTGCTATGGCAAACAACTTTGCCCGCTCTTTCCACCCCATGCTAAAGTACATGAATGGTCCTCCTCCACTGTGAAGGAGACCTGTGAGACAGTGGGAGACCTTGCTGGAGTGCTGGCTAGGGGCAAGATGGTTTTAAAGGGTGACAGGGTTTTCAGCATGGCAGCTTTACCTGTCTGCTGTAGCCACCACTGTGCCCGTATCTTTCTGTGCTGGCACTCAGCTCAAAACACATCAGTGTATCAGTATCAGACTGCACAACGTATTACCTGAGTAGCATCATTTCAATACTCACATCCTGGGTACTAAGGAGGATGCGACGTGTGTGAGGGAAACCTCTTCTGTACAGCTTTTGGGATCTTTTAGCCACTTTATATCCAGGTCGTTGCCCTGTACTATGCATAGCCAAGGACTTGATACTGTAGATCCTTTCCTGTGTGCTGCTCTAAATGACCCATTAGCCAGTCTTTGTTAAATGCCCTCTCAGTCTCTACAGTATACAAAATAACCAATGCTTAAGGAATTTTAGAGCATTTGTAACATACAATTTTAAAGAATCTTGTATGGCAATGTATTATTCCCTGTGATTTCTGTTTCAGGCATGGTGTTCTAACTTTTGCTTTGGATGCACAAGGTGTAAATCTGAGAAGCACTTTTTTAAGGTGTAAAAAAAAATGGATGTAATAAATAAGATTGCAGAAGTTTTTATGAGGAAAAAATGTTGAATGTCAAGTTGAAAAACAAAGAACATATTTATGTATGTACAGTTTGCTAAGCCAAGTTTTGTTTGTATTGATTTCTTTGCATTTATTATAGATACCATAAAATATTTTGTCTACGTGCTTTTTAATGACAACTATGGAAACCTCTAAGTTTAGAAAGAGATATGTATGGTATAAAAAAAATAGAAGACATCCATATGCTGCACTTCAAAAAATAATTAAAAAATTCTGTAACAAATTAATGGTATTAGGTATATGTTTGAATGAGAAGATCTGGAAAACGACAACTGGCAGAATACATGGGGAGGTATCACGTTAGAAGTTGTGCTAATATTGAAAGCGGTACATGTTTGGGATTAATGATTCATCACTTCAGGTTTTTCTTTTTTTCAAGCTGCTTCTTGAAGTTCCCTCTCACCTGTGTGGTTTTTTTCTGTCTGTGTTTCTGCGTCTGCATCTATGTGCAGCCTTTGGCAATTGAGGTTGTACCAGTCCACACTGAAGCAGAGTTTTATTCCTGGGGGTGTACTGGAAACTTCCTAATATTCTCCATAGCAGCTCTATACCAAGATAGATATTTATGTTTTACCGATCGTTATTTTAGTGGAATAGGCCTGAAACACAAGCATAAAGAGCAGAAAAACAGAGCAAATTGAAAATTCATTAACCTTGCAGAACTATTGCGAAAACTTGCAGTGTACTCAGTGGCACTTTGCCCAGCTTATCTGTCAGATCTCGACTTTGAAAGAACAGGATTCTTCTCAATTACGAAAAAAATACAGATTATGGCTCTAGGTTACTGCTCTTTAATAAGTTTGGGGGGTTTGAAGCCATGTGAATTTTTCTTCTAAGTTCGATGTTTTTGCTTAGAATATATTGGCTTGCATGACAGAAATAAAAAAGCCAGAAAAAACTATTAGCACATTAGTTGCTGTTACGTAGAATTACTTTCTGGCATGTCGTCTTTTGACCTGTTAAGGGGAGAGGGTAGTTAGAGGTAGGGAACCACAAGCTGAACTCCAGCATTTGGAAGAGCCAAAATAAAGCTTCCTTTTCAGATAAGTATAACTTTAACATTTTTGTGAAAAGGATTTTGTATGTTCAGAAAATATTTTCAGTGTCTGAGACTGACACAAGTATGTGTTCTTTTCAAGGCTGAGTTTCCTTCATTGCTATTCAGAAGTTATGCTAGGCTAAATTAACATTCATAATCACTGTTTCTTAGTAGACAAAGATAAAGAACACGCATTTGGACTACCAGGAAGAGCTGTTACTTGAAAAAGGCCTGAAATATTACATAAAATTGACCCCTCCTCTCTTTTCTGATATTGTTGTCTTTGGTGACATAATTTCATCAGTGGTAATCAGTGCACCTACGTCAATAATTCAGTAGTTTGCCAGATCTATTAGTCTAGGTCTGTGCATGCTTTAGACATCCTTTCATCAGCCAGTCTCTGAGTCTGCTGGTTAATTTTTTGTTGAAAGATATTTTTATTTTCTTTTTAAAAAAACACTGTAAAGGAAAAAAAGACTAATTTAGGGAGAAATAAGGATCTCAGCCTGGCTGTCTCCTATTTTCCAGGAAAGAAAGAATGTGGAAGATCACATCATCAAGTGTCAGTAGCCCTTTAAAATTCTGTGCATTTTTGGCTGATGATTACCTGCAGGACACACATGCACTGTCTCTCCTCTGCCTTGCTGACAAACTGGTGGACAGTGCCCCTGCTATGCTTTGCTTCCTTCCAGGTGTTTCAAAGTAAAATTTCTTGTGTTCATACCTTCAAGCTCTGATCTGTAGCCATAGATCTGACTATCAATGTACTGACTGTTGATGTAGAGAACTTTTTTTTGACCCCAAGGGATCTGCTCACACAAAGCAGTCTTCCCAGTGAACAGCAAACTCTCTACAATGCTTGTGAATAAGGAAGTCACAGACAGTGACAAGAGATCCGTTAGAATAATGTCACAGACAGGAAAAATGCCTGTTTGTAAATCCTAAATTCCCCATACCTTCAAGGACAGGAATATCAGTCTGTAAGCTGATGTCTCAAGGGAATCACAGACAATTACCATCACCAGATTAGAGGGTCCTTTGAATGCCACTTTGGAGTTCTTGCTTTTGATACTTTCAATCTCCACTCAAAATCAGCATCAGACCAGTTAAAGTGGTTTGAGCAGTATGCTCCTACAAAAGGAATTTTCTGGCCATGAACCAATTCCATTATAATTTCAAATGTGATTTTGCAGAACTGTATCTTGATCCTAAAAACTGGCACAAAGAAGGCAAAATGTAAGTAAGTGGGCAGGCTCTTTTCAAGTTCCATCCCAAGAGTGCCAGTGGCTTGGAGGTCTAGCTTGAGTTGCAAATCCCCATGAGGTATCAACATATGCATTTATCACCACAGCATGAACCAGGTTAAATTGGGCAACTGTAGAGGGGGAGAAAACACACCAAGAAGGGTGTCAAGCATTGCAGCCAGTGGCACTAGGCAGCTTGGCAGCCGGGGCGTATTTCTCATCCTGATAATGGGATGCTAAAACTCTTTAAGAAGTGCTCAAGTTAGAGTGTGAGATGTCCTGTCTCTGTGCTAAGCCTGCAACTCAACGCCTCTCCTCTTTACGAAACATCACCTACTTGGGCTCTGCAAACACAAGGGACTGATTTCTGGTAATGCACCTTGAGCCTTGGCATGAGGAAAGGCAGTGCAGGAGCTCTCAGACTCTGGGTCTGAATTGAAGGCATGTGTTCAAGCATAGAGATAGTAGACTCTCCCTCTTGGGGAGCTTAGGTCATTACTATGTTGTATTTTTTCCTGTTTTCTACTGTAGATAAATGCAGTAGCTTCTGTAGAGGTGTAATCATCCCTGCAGCTTGACATACCTTGCAACTCTGAACCTTGCTTATTGGCCTGTAGTCACCTCAGAGCTAGTGAGTGTTTAAGGGTAACTGGTTGCTCAGTGACTCCAGACTGTACTATCAAGGCACTGTCTCGTTATGCTTGTATTGATAATAGTGAAAAATAATGAGCACAGTTTGCCCTGGACTTCCTGCAGCTGTTTGTGAAGCTTCATTTGTGGATCGTGCTTGGCAAAATCTGAAGGCAGGCTGCAAAGTGGTATTTAGAAATGTCTGACAGTGTTAGGAGTACAAGTGATCTCGACAGAAGTAGTGTGGCCTTATTCCTCATAGCTGTGAGCATGATGACACCCATTACCTATTCCCCACCCTGCTCCAGCAGCGATAGCAGCTTCTTTCTGCAACAGATCAATTGTTCCTCACCACTGGTTTGCCACTCTTCCAGCTTTGCTGCAAATGCTGTGAACACTTGCAGTATTGCTCTCTCCTTCCTTAAAACTTTTTTCTGCATCTGGTTATTGAATGAGAACAAAGATGCTGGGATTGCTTATGAGCAGTCATCCCTGGCCCTTGATCTTGTGTAATTTGCAGTTGAGAGATCTGTTTACAACTGATAGCATCTCTCAACATGGTCATCATCATCATGTGCATCTGAGTGGATGTGTGTCTGTGTGTTCAAAGGCATGACAGAAACTGGTTACTCACAGCCTTCAAACTACAGATGCTATCAAGACTTAGCAACTGTAGGAGGATTCTGAGAACTAAGAGCAAGTCAAGGAGAAAAAATGTAGATTCTGAAGCAATAGAAACCATTGATCTGCTCTCTTTCTGGCACTTACCATATTTTATTTGGTGTTTAAAGCAATAGATTATGGAAAGGAAAAAAGCAGAATAGTGAGTTTTGATTTAAGCTGGGTGGTTTGGCAGCAGTCAAATGCAGAATTCATCTAAAACAGTGTTTGTCTACATTGAGGGAGGAAAAGGGAGTGCAGGAAGGGGTCATTTGTCTTTTGGGTTGTGTGTATTACAGGCACAGAGTTCCGTGCATAGGGGAACTTGTCTAGGTACTGGCTGAGTGGTTTTAACCTTGGCAGCATGTTGTGTAATGCGCTACAGCCAGCTGAATTCTATTGTTGTTGCACTGTTTGGCCATAATTAGGCCCAGAGGGACGTAGGGGTGCAACCTGTATTTGGGAGAAGTTATGCTGTGGTAATAATATTAAGAACATTAGAATATTCTAATAGTATTCACCAATAGATAAATAAATAGGAATGATTTAGAGAATTAATTTGTCTTCCCAGAAAGCAGTAGATAGAAATCTTTGAACAAGATAAAAGGAAATTAATAACTACTAGCTGAAGCACTGAAGGTTTGTCGTAGACTAAGGCCTGGTTAAGTGACAGAAATCTGAATTTTGGTAAATGATTGCTCTAAAAGCAGATAGGAACTGAAATCTGTAACATCTGTTGTTTGGTGCCACCTAATATGTCATTCCAGAAATGAACTGGTCAAAACTGCTTTGTTCAAGTAAGAATCTATTTAAAGACCTGAGACACAGCAAATGGATTTGACCACAGTGAGGTCTGAATAACACTGGCACATTTAACTTTTTGGAAAGACAGGAAAAGGAAAAGTAAAGTAGGAGAGTATTGTCCGTTTCTTGTATCAAAGGTGTCCTTGGTGGGGGGGGAGAGGTGCACTAGAGAGCTCTTCTGGTCAGGGATCATGCAGATGTGGATGTAGTTTGCACACAGGTTACTCAGGTCAGCCTTTTTTTGTTTTCTGGCATGTTGCAATTCCTGGGAGACTGCTATTATGGATGTTGTAATTGTGGGTTTTTCCAAAAATTCCTTTGTTTTTAGAAAGGATGTTGTAAAAACCAGCTGGAATTAAACCTACCGGAGTCCACTTTTTTATGTAAGTGCTCACAAGGCTATCCAAGAAGTGGGACATTCATGGCTGTAGTATTCTCTTCATAAACAATTCAGAAATTGTCTGGGAAGCTCTCCTGGGCATAGAGCTGCAGGTTAAAACACATGGTTGCAATTTTGACTCCTTTGATAATCTTGAAGTATTGTGCAGGCAGGTATGCAGACCATGGGGGTGAGGGGAGAAAAAAGTACTGGAAGAAGGCATGATGCTGTAGCATTTTGGTTGAGATAGATATAGATAGATAGATAGATAGATAGATAGATAGATAGATAGATAGATAGACAGATACAAAGAAGACATTTTTGAGCTGTAGTTTCTTCTCCTATTTTCAGATTTAATGTAAGGAAAAATTAATCCTGTAAGGGCAGACTAGAATTCAGTCTTTTCTGCTTTCATACAAATGCCTAAACTTTCAAGCTTTTATGTGCCCTGACTGTCACCACAAAATGGACAGCACTTTTTGCTCATCTCTAGAGTATAACATATTTGTTCACTTTTCCATGGATGACACAAGTTGTGAAGAGGTGAGTGAAAAATAAAAAAGAATCTGACAAGAAGCAAATCTTTCTGTCTTAGACAGCAGCATTCAGTCTTTATCTGTAGAGGAGATAAATATCTTAGTCCCAAAAGTGTTGCGAAATCTGGCTAAAAAATGCCTGAAAACACATCCTTTCCTCACATGCACATTTTTCGCCTGTTTGAAATGGTAACATTCTGAAGTTGTGCGCAAATATGTAGGAATGGAAGACAGCAGGAGATAAATTTCGTATCACCTGTATGCCTTCAGAAATGAAGACATTAGCAGAATGACACCTAAGTACCGCAGCACAAAGTTCTTAAAGGGACATGAGAGCTAGTTAGCCTCGTTCCTGCTGAGATAAGTGCCAAATGTTATTACTTTGATGGTCAATTTTCCTGAAGACTTCATGACCATTTTTGCACTTGAGCCCTTGTGTCTGCAGGATGCCGTGGTGAATGGTAGTAATTGGAGCCTGGCTGGGCGTAAGAAAAAACACGTATGCAGTGGCCTTCCATGGGCATTCTTTATATGTGAGCACTCTCATGAGTGGTATTTTATGTGTTTGGATTTTCCTCTTCTCTTCACTGTGTGGGTGGTGGAGACAAGCAGTGTAATGCAGAGCAAGGAGATGTAAAATTTTCCAGCCTAAGAAACAGCTGCTTCATGGGGATTTTAATGTTGCAGTATCTGGATAAGAAAAAAAAATTAAAATTCATCATTTAATTTTGAGGAATAAGCATGGCCAAAAGGCTTTTAATGAGGGAGGGTGTCCCACTGACTGAGATCACCGAGGCTTTAGCCCCTGAAGAAGCCACTGTCATTGCATTATGAGGATTGCCTTAACTAACAGAAAAGAAAAGCAGTCAAATATGTTCTTTTATGATGCCCTATGTCATACCTTTCTAATTAGTTAAATAGAATAAAATATGCTGGAATAAGACAAGTGTCACTTACATCTCAGGAAAGAGAGAAAGGAGGGCTGTGGGGGATTCCAATGCATCCAGCTGTGTGCATGTATATAGGATCCCTTGGGGGAGCTGCTCTGTAAAGTGTTGTGTGTGCAGTGAGGGAAGCGAGGGTGATGGGCCAGTAAAGGTGAGCCAGGAGTTTCAGCTGCAAAAGCTCTGCAATGAAATAGAAAGGCATGTCCTCGCTCTATCATTTCTCAAACTTCTTCACCCAACACATGTAAGACATTGGGAATGAAGCTGGAGTCCTGGATGGCTCCTGACAACTGAAATGTGCCCAGTGCCTGGCTGCGGAGGCCCTCTTTCTGGTGAGTTCTGGGTGTTTGAGCAAGGTGACATCTCATCCGCCTTCTCCCATCACAGAACACATATCATGGGAGGGAATGAAGATGAGGGAGACAGACTCTTTTCAGTTGTTCCCACTGTCAGGGCAAAAGGCAATGGGCACAAATTAAACCACATGAAATTTCATCTGAGCACAGGCAAAATATTTTGTAACGTGAAGATCATCAAACACTGGAAAAGGGTGCCCAGAGAGATAGAAGGGTCTCCTTTTGTGGCTGTTCAACATTCAACTGGGCATGGCCCTTGGCAATCATCTTTAGGTGATTCCTCTGAGCCACGAATTGGACTAGACAGTCTCCAGCGATGTATTCCCAGCTCACTGCTCTGTGATGCTGTGTGGTCATATCATGCTGCAGAATGAGATGGGCAAAAGAATGCCTCATCTCAGGTAGTGTGCAATCCCAGGCAGTGTGCAATCCTTTGCTCATTCAAATTATTGCAATTTTTGCAGAGGTAAGTATGTTCAGACTTTATCTGTGCAGTTTTTAATTTAGGAGTGCCATGTTTTTGACTTTGCGGGAATATTCTCCTATCTAGCTGCTTTTTTTGGGTTAAGCCTGTGAGTTCAGCATCATGTAGCAACTGTCTTCTTAAGACATTTCTCCATTAACTGTAAGTGCTCATTTGGTCCCGTGGTTAAAAAATTGTATAAAGCCATGAAATGGTGTCATATTTTGAGTCAGCGTTGAAAATTAGTTTGCTATTTTGAGCACATGTACATGTGCAATTAGTTCCTATTGCTGTGACCTACCCTTCATGGCCAAAGAAGCAACTTTCAGTTAATTTCTTTGTCATGGAAGCGTATTGCAAAACAATCACATGATTTGGAACCCTTGTTCAGTTCTACTCAGCACTCAGAAATCCCAGCAGTCCCTAGCTTTCTTTTGGAGTCTGAATAGGCTATTTGCTTTCATATTTGACAAACCATAAGGTGAGGTTTCACATGAACAAAGTATATTGCCTGTTTTGTCTTCATCATTGAGATGATAGAATTGAGGTAATAATCTTATCATTTTTTCCTTGTAAGTTAAGTACAGTGAAACATCCCATAAAAACAAACAGCTTTTACACATATATTCAAATAAGAAAAGGACCTGTGAGCCAGTAGTCCCATGTTGAACCAGCATGGCACAGAAAATTGATGAAAAAAAATCAACATAGGGACCATATTCTCTCTGTTACTGACAAATATATATGCTACAAGTATTGAAATACCTACATATGTATGCAAATCCTATAGATTACTGGTTTGATTCTTTGCAAACACCAAATACGATTTTGAGATTATTTTACAGAATAGAATTGAGTTCCAAGTGGTCTTATGTCAATAAAAGTATCTTTCATTTCTTTTCATCCCTTCCTGATGGCTTAGTCAAGACAATTTTTTTTTTCCTGAGGCCAACTTCACTTGGGAAAGAAGTCCTATTTGCCTTTATATAAGCTAGCCCATGGTAACTGGCAGCCATCTACAGAAGGCTAAATTCACACAATTTGTCTCTTCTGCCATAATCTATTTTGCAACCCAAAATAAGGAATGTAAAGCAAAATATTAAGAACATTAAAGCATATAAAGTACTAGGTAGTTAGGTTAGTTCCCTGGTGTCATTAGGATTACTAGAGACTACACCTAGCTTGTTGTTGACTCTAGATGTGGCCACTCTCTGATGCTTTTCAGGAAAAGTGAAGAAACTAAGAAACAGTTTTCACTTTCACTTAGATGCACAGAAACAGACGCATTCTGATTCTTTCAAAAACAGTGTGCCATTTTGCTGTCTACTGGAAAACGATAAGCAGAGAAGCATATTTTTAAAACATGCAAAAGATAACAAATGAAACAATGTGTTCTGATCAATTCTTTATTTTCAACATCAAATACATTGAAAAAAATCTTGCACCAATCAGGTAGCATATCAGATTTTTTATTTAGACTTTTTTTAAACTTTTTTAGGTGCAAAACAAAGAAAAATATAACTCACCAAAACCAAAGACGTCAATAATTTCATATGCATCAGTGAAAGAACAGAATACTTTGACAAATACATTATGACAGCTGAGCCTATGCCAAAGAAAGGACTTTGCATTGACAGACTAAATAGTGCACACAAAAGCATTGGTTTCATAGTACATACAATAAGGTAATACATAAAGTGGCTTGATAATGCAAGTCTCGTGACCAGCAGTCTATCCCTTCCTTTTTCAATGGGCACTTTCTGAAGAAACAGACTTCTAATCGTAGGCACACAGGATTACAGAGCTTACTAATTTGCAAGATGGCAGCATGTAATTTTTTTTTAATTTTTGTTTATTTCTTTAGGCACATTTGAATGCAAAAGAATTTAATTTCTTTTTAACACAGTGCAAAACCAAATACCCTTTATGGGCAACAATCACTTTGAAAACAACTTTCAGGATATAAGGCTACCTACATTTGAAGGATGAAAGGGAACTGTGAGTAGAGAGGATAGGACATTAATATTGGGAAAACATTAATTTTAAACTCTCAGATCAATTTGAGATTATACTACAGGTGCAGGTGACAGCAAATATTGGTTTGTATTATTATACCATCATTAACATCCCCCTTCTATTACATGTGTTGACGTCCTCTCTGTAAAGCCATATCACGGTAGCAGATAGCATTGAAAACATCCATCTCTTTATTCAAAGTAAGAAATGCACTTCACATACAGCTGAGAATGCCTTATATACAAAATCCCATTATCTGTAGGTTGAGTTGCACTCTAATTTTAATTTTTTAGGATATTATATACACAAGAGAGGCTTGCCATGTTCTTTCCTAAGCCTGTAATAAGACGAAAGACCTACTGAGGCAGAATTTTTACTTTGTTGGTAGTTTGCTTATTTTTAAACATTTGGCACAGCTCTTAAGTAATCAGTTGGCATCAACTGAAATGGATGGAGGCTCCAATACAAATCCTAGCTCTTACGAAGGGGATGGTTTGAGGGTTTTTTGTTTTCTTTTTTTCAACTTAGGGTCCAGTGATCTGCTGACAGTCCTTGCAATATCCTTGGGAGCTCAGTTCGGATTATTTCTTTAATGACATTTTTAAACCCCTCAGTGTAGAAAAGGAGAAAAATCATCAAGTGATGTCACTGAAATATAATAGTAAATTTACCACAACACACACCAAGAAACTTTCATTAAACTATTTTACCCCAGTACAAATCTTAGTACCCTAACTGGGAGTTTTACCTGAGACAAAGTCTGCAACATGGCTCCAACCACTATAAACCAGAGTAGCTTTCACATATTCAAACACCACATATTCTGACACAACTAAGTGCTACACATCTCCCTATCTCCTCTTCTACCTCCCAAGCTTTTTGCAATATTTCAGTAACAACCATGTTCTCAAGCAAAGCAAATTCAGCTGGTCTATTTATGTTTGCCTTGTGCTGGTATTACCTTGCCTATGTTTCTAGAGGGTTTTTTTTGGTTTTTGGTGCTTTTGTTTTTTTAAAAAAATCCATGTATAAACGTTACAAAATAATTATTTTGTTAGCTGTCCAGAGACATCACTATGAATGTTTTGGTAAAAGCATAATTAGCTGCCTTGAAAAGTTTTCTTTCAATTTTTTTTTTACATGCTATATATTTTTATGTAATATCCAGCACCAGATATTCAGGTAGTACTGGTTTGTCAGCTGCATATATAAAGTATATATATATATATATACACACACATAAAATAGCATCTTGTGAAATAGCAATTACCAATAGGCACAATTTTTTGCAAACACTAGAGCATAATTCAGATTTACATATGAAAAAAGTTTCCATTTTTGTATCATAGACTTTATTTAATCAATTGAATAGCTACATTCAGCTGTCTGATATGGGGGCCATCTTTATAGATAACTCTGGGAAGGTTACTATATTCATTAAGGTGCTGCTTCAATTAAAATCTCATAAAAAAGTTAATGAAATGACATGGATCTTAAATCTGCCCCGAGGTAAATGAATGTATTACTGGGAATCACTCTTACTCTTTCTAGGTTGCCCTTCACTGTTGTCACCACAAACATGGGAGGACTGGTTGAAAGCTAAATTGCTTCCTTGCAAGGGCTGAGCCTAGCAAAGCATTCTTAATTATTGCAAGCTGACTGATATTATTCTGTATATTCCAAGACACATTATGATACCCTCCTGCCTGCTGCATACCACTTCAAATCATGCTTTTCCATCTTCACTGGGAAAACCTGCTGAGTGTAAATGTCCTTGCCCTGTATAGGTACGATCCAAATCTGACCCTCTGTTGTGAATTGCTCTCTGTGAACTACCTTTTATCCTCTAGGTCAAATTTACACTTGAATCGATGTAATGACCTATTCAGGGATGTAGGAAGGGAAGCATTCATTTAAACCAATTTGCCTTCCAGCTTGTGAGCTTGATCTGTGTGTTCTATCCTAGAGAACACCAAGTTGCATGTACAGTATTTAAAGAGCAGCTCTAATGCACACTGGGCTACAAGTGAATGATGATGGTGTAAGCATGTGAATTTAACTACAAGGATTCCTGTGCTCCATTCAGATCTTATCCTGCACTCATTTCAGTGAACTCGTAGTTTTGCTAACATATCTGAAAACCAGCTACTAAAAAAACCCAAAATGTCTGTTTTCTTTCATGACATTTAGGAGCCCTCAGAAAGCCCTTAGGTACCAAATTAGCGTGCGCACGCACACACACATACACACACACATGCTTTTACTGAATACACAAAACCACAAAATCTTCACATTCAGAAGAAAAATGACACTACAATATGCATCAAGAAAAGGCCTATGAGCTTACGGTGACTGCTTCACATGTTTAGGCTTGAACAGTTTTTGAGGAATCTTCTCAAACATAGGTAGCATCTAGCTTTAGACTTTCAAACTGCTCATCTCCTCAGATATGTACATGAAACTATTATAGACACCATTATGTACATTCACTAAAGAATTGAATTCTTGACTTGAAGCACAAACCCGTCCTATGCCTTGCTGCCTTCACAATTGCTGTGAAATTTGATCTCACTGCACACAGACTCTGCCTGCATGACAGGGAGCGTAATTAGACATAGGCACTCCTGTATGGCATTACTTGCACTCTTTCCTATATTTAGTTTCTACAGGATATTCCAATCAACATAAAGGTTTCAACTACAGTAAAAGAAGCATCTCTGAACCCTTTTGCTAGCACTGTGGCCAGCTGCTATGGAGCAGCCTACACACATGCTAGGAAACATCCTCACTGGCAGGGTGGTTGCTTCCAACCAGCTATTGGAATAGTCCCTGGTCCGTGCTAACTCCCAGTCTGCACCTGTCAACCAGAAGTGCAGATAGCACAGGCAAAGTTTATCACTAGATTAGTAAAATATCCCTGGCACATGTAATAATCTCATTCCAGTACCTAGCGAAGTTCCCTGACGTTTAATTTTCTAGCATAGAGGCAGTCAAACAGCAGCACCAACTCCTACTTTGGATAGCATATCATGTGGATTTCTTCAGTCTCTTTCATGTCTTGTTGAAACTCTTGACGTCAGTGGACCTTTCGTATATTTACAGTTTGTCTGAAGAATCAGACTGATCCTTATGAATATCCTTAGGAGCTACAGACATGCATGGAGAAAGATAGATTTATCCTTCTGGACATGCAGTCCCAGAGTCTACACCATGTGTGAGGCTCATTGCCCAGTTTTGGTGTCACAGGTGAGCTGGCTCTTAACAGTGATTTTGAAACATGCCACAACAAGAGCCAAAGAAAGCCAAGGCAAGGAAAAACCTACTGCTCTGACTGTGATGCCAGCCCTCTCACACACAGCTAGACCACACTCTGCTGAGTGGGATGAGACCATCCCACACTTCTGTGCCAGTCTCGCACTGGTGTCCTCACCCCTTGCTTTGTAGCACAGCAAAGCACAGGACAGGGGGAGGGTTTTTTTGTAAATAGTGCTGGATCCTGTGTGTGAAGACCTTTCCTTAAGACCTGATGATTTTTGTAATCACCTGGTCTGATTCAAGAGTATTTCTCTATGTTATCAATTTTTGCCGTGTTGCCCTGGATTTACACTCTTGGGCAACAGAACAATTTAGCTTTCTAGGATCAGACAAGATAGCATGCATGCAAAGTAATTCATCTAGAGGATATGGTAAGGGTACCTAAAAGTTTGGTCAGAATGAGCTTGAGAGGGAGTTGTCTGATGACGTAAGCCAGCAAGGTAAAACAGTGTGATTCTCAGACAGTGGTTCCTTTATACTGTAGGAAGAAAAGAGGCAGGAATCTGAACTAAACTACCAAGGCAGTCCCTGGCAGTGCGGCTGCACTATGGCACACTAAGATGCCAGTCAACTTTCTGTTTACACTGCCCAAGAAGTCATCCAGAATCTCTACCAAACTGCTTCAAAGTTTCAAGCAAGTAAAGGATTAAGTGAGCTCAGGATTTTGGGTGGATTTTAGCAAAGACTACCACTCATGAAGATACCAATATGTGTGGGTGGTATGGCCTATCAATTTATAGTAAAATGAATGTATGGTTTAGATTAGGACTTAGTTATCCAAATAACATGCAAAATTAAATAAAAACACTGCAAATTTTAAATCAAGTTAGCCTGACAATCCTTGCTGGCTGTCCATGGCAATGAAATGTCTTCCATTTAGGATAAGCAATCAATTTAGGCAAGCGCTTGTCAAACACTCATATGGAAAATGCTGGTGTCTGTTGTCACTGGAGTGTTTTCAAAGGTGGCACTATAGATGAAATGAAGCATGAGCTAGGCAGTACACTGCTGGGTTTCTCATACCATTGTATACGCTGACTTCTGTTTATATCGTATTCTGCACATTCTCCTCTTCTTTGCTGTTTACATAAAAAGACTGCAAGGAATGAGATGAAGCTGATGCCGTTGTCAGCTGGCTTCGGTTCTCCTCTTCCATGGGTGCAGCGCTCCTGGCTGCTGGGGCGTGCAGTCGGTGAGCATCCAGCATCTCCAGCAAGAGATCGTAGAGTGGAACTACGTTCTTACACTTCATATTGTACAGGTGCTCCATTCCTTTGTTGCTGTGTGTTGTGAGGAAACAACAGTTACTTTCCAAACATGCTATGGGAAAAAAGAAAAAAGCTACCAGCTAAAAATATTTGCTGGGTTCATATAAACCCTGTCTTGTCCAGAACAACTAACTCAGCAGTGCATTTGCTGTACACATCCGCTACAGTATAAGCAGAAGGTGACACCTTCAAAGAACGCTGCCCATGGTCAAGTTGCCTTCTAAAGGTGTCTCTTTTGCTCTTCTTTTCCTAAAAAGTAGCCTAGAGCACACAGACTCTTAACTTAGCCACCGTGACTTAAGAGGATGGGATGAATTTTGCCTTTTCCATAATAAAAAAATAACAGTTTTCTTTCCTGGAAAATAAGCTCAACCAATTTCTTAGCAAAAGCTCACTTATAGTAGTATCCATTCACAAAACTATGAAACAAAAATTAACTTTACTATACATCTGGAATTTCTTTAATTGTAAAAATTCTTCTTAGAAGGGGGAAAAAAGGATCATTAACACAAGGACAAAGAAACTCTATAAAATGACACAAGTGAAAAAAAGCACATGCACACATCCCTTGACTTTTTCCCAAAGATCTGTGTATCAGTCCAGGAGGTAAAATCTGCAGGTTTCAGCTTTAGTAGCTATGATGTGTTGTTTACTCTAATTTAAATTTTATTAGCTGAAATAATGAAAATTTAAATCTGTGTAACAACATCTCCTATGCTTTCATAATTATAAAATCTGTAGCATATCTTTGTAGAAATTTATCATGTTAACACCTCATCCACTGAGCAGCTGCCTTAAGAGGTAATTTGGGAGAATCATTTGCTGCAATTACTAACAGTGTGTCAGGCAGCTCACCTCTGATTAGCAAAAGACATGGTCCTCTAGACTGGAATTTAAGTAGCTTTGCATTTATCCTCACCCATACAATTCCCATAATGATCCTAATCTCTTTTCTAAAGTGATTGGCAATCACGACACTTGTGAAAAGTGGCTACATAAAAGTGATAGTTTTATTAAATCTTATCTTATAAGAGACTGAAGTTTGCAGAGCTAGGCTACTTCTACATTAATATTCTACTCAGTACTTTTCAAACACCTGTGTCCAGGTCTGGGGTCCTCACCCTGAGAAAAACTTAGAACAGGTTCAGAGCAGGGCCACAAAGAAGATCCAAGGGCTGGAGGAAAGTTCTCCTTTGAGGAAAGGCTGAGAGAATTTGGGTTGTTCAGCCTGGAGAAGAGAAGGCTCTGAGACCTTACAGAAGCCTTCCAGTACTTGAAGGGGGCCTCGAAGAGAGCTGGAGAGGGACTTTCACAAGAGCATGTAGTGACAAGACAAGGGAGGATGGCTTCAAACTGAAAGAGAGCAGGTTTAGATTAGGTACTAGGAAGAAATTCTTTACTGAGGATAGTGAGGCACTAGAACAGGCTGTCCAGAGAAACTGTGGGTCCCCCATCCCTGGAAGTGTTCAAGGCCAGGCTGGATGGGACTCTGAGCAATCTAATCTAAGTGGAAGGCATACCTCCCCATATCAGGAGGGTTGAAACTATATGATCTTTAAGGTCCCTCCCAACCCAGGCCATTCTATGATTCTAAGATGCACATGAGATTAAAAGCAGATACCCGTTACCCTCAAACTTTTAGCACTATCAAAACAAAAAGCAGAGGAAATGACATCCAGAAGAAACAAACAGGGTAAATATTTTAAAGTGGGAAGCTTTTTTTTTTTTTTTTTTTTTTTTTCTGTTGCAGCCCTTCACACAGTTTGCTCTTTCACCCGGGAAGGAAAAATGTGCATGTGCATTTGTGACACCTCTCTAGCATGGAGCCAGCACAGAAGTGCTGACTATGTGCTTGCTCTCACCTCATGTGTCTGATGTGAGAGAGGATGAGGAGGAGCTGAGCCAGTCTTCTGTGTTGCTGCTGCAGAGAAAGGCCTGACTTAGCCATCAAGTGTATCAGTGTGTCTGTGATTTTATCCAGGACACGGTGAATATAGTCTTTCTCTTCCAGAGATTTCAAGGTGCTGGAAAGAAAAGTGTACACACCTAGAGTAGGAGGGAGAAAGAAAACAAACAAACCACAGACAAAAATTACTTTGGTAGACTCAAGATATGCCTTGTGGTGCCTCTTAAGCTGTGTTAAACCATGGGATCTGACTGTGAGCCAGCTCTCCTGCTTGGCAGCCAGGTCACTGCTTTGAATGACCCTGGAGCATGGATTTGGTCACTGGCAAAGCAGGAGGAGGAAGACAACGCCTCTTCCCTGCCTGGGTCCCACCAAGGTCTGTAGCAGGTGCTGGGTGACACCTGCAGCTAGACCCACCTGTGGGCTCTGCTCTTCTCTTGGTCACCTGGCTCTGAAACCTTGAGGAGATGCTGTTCCCCTTGAGAGCTCTGCAATACTTACCAACCGACCCAAGCTTTCAGCAGCTTTTGCCATTTTTCCTTCTGTATAATATTTGATTTTTAGTGGTTTTCTAGTCAATCCAGAACTGAATAAAGTTACTGCAAAATACGTAAACAAAACCAGGGTTGTTTATGGACATTTGCCTCAATGAAATCCTCCCAACCAAGCAAGAGCCTGGAAAGGTGTGCTCCTTCACTTGCAAACCTGACTCTCCTTTAAAAACCATGTCCAAATCAAGTTGTGCAAATTTAGCTGTCTTGAATTGCTGAAAGTGAGCAGCCTGAAGGTTTGGACCAGATAGAAATTTTTCCAGAGGACAAAACACCTCAAAACTCCCCCTCCAACCGCCCCTCTACATCACCTGTGAGAGTCTCTAATCCAGGCATAAGAGCTTTTGCCAGTGCTAAATCTTGGGAGCATGTAGCGCATCAGCTTTCAAAATGGGAAAGTCTAAGCTATTTTGGGCTGTTTTATCTTGATTTTTTTCTGGACAGCAACACACAGCCAATGTGAATCAGGTCACAACAACACTGTGCTGCCAAAAGAGAGCTGTTGCATTCAACATCAGTTTTTAAAATCTTTTGGACTGAACCAATAACTCTAAACAGGTCATATTGCCATAATCCAGTCCCGAGGCACCAGACGTTTAAGATGTACGTACGGTAGTACAATCAAACTGGCTTCATCGTCCTGTGTCTATAATAGACTTGACAAACCCTGTGCTTTGGCCCTTCTGCACCAGCTCATGGAGCCAAGAAGAGATCTGGATTTTGTCCTTGGAAAAAAATGGTTTCTGGAATTATGTTTCATTCTGCTTTTCTTTAAAGCATCATACATAGCAGAATATGGAATGCAATTAGTGTTATTAAGAATAAAAGACACACAGACACTAGCATGCACACACAGACAGACATACAGGCTCTAGCTTGTTCGCACTGTTTGCAGCCTTGGGGCCACCACTGGGTTTGAAGATAACAATACTTTGCCGTGCATCTGAGCAGCTGGGGAGTTGAGATTTTTTTAACATCTTCTTGGCCTACCTCATCTCCTCCCATCATCTGGGTACTTAAAGGGCTTGACACCTAGAACTACTGTAACCTGCAAGCAGCTTTTACGATTTTGGGTCTTCTGTACTAAAAAGAAATGTAAATGTGTTTGTGAATGTGAATGTCCCTGGGAAAAAGTAAGTAAGAAACTGCTTTAAAAACCCAAAAGGATAGCTCAAACACAGCACAACCTCTGAAAATCATCAGTCAGAGTTCTTAATTTTGGTAATCAATATTGCTTCAAATTTGCTATAGATAGCATGGTGGCCTCTTTTCTCACAGAGCTTTTCATAGCTATTATTATTTTCACTGAAATTAATTCACAAAACAGAAACTGGTCCCCGGGGCTTTTCTCAGCTGAACCTTTCTCAGCTGACTCTGAACCACCTCACATGTGCCCATGGACAATACAAGGCTTGATAGCTTAACAGGTACCTGTAGGGGCAAGATTCTTAAATATTACTGACAAAACACAATCCACTAGAAGGAAATATTAATCTCATAAATGGACCCTCCAGAGCAGTTTACTTCAGCCACAGGAACCTATTGTGCTCTTGCAGAAATACCCCATAACTTCATATTACTGAAACTAGTAAAAGAAAAGAATCTTTTAGGAGGAATTTTTTTCTCACCTAGGTCTAGTCTAGGAGCTATTAAAAACTGTAAATCAAAAAAGCACTCCCCAATAACTGTAGAGAATTCAGGCAATTGCCAGTCAATAACTGCCAAGGGAAATTATGTTAGGTTTTCCTTTCTACACCCTCATGGTGATTGCTCCTGCCCCAGGCCACTGACCAGAGATTTCCCAAAAAGAAATGCTGGCTATCACACACTCATACACATCCAAGCTGAGTTTTCAGATGAGGGTGCAGACAACTGCCTTAGCAAAGTGAAATTGAACAGTCTCAAAGCCCTTTCCAAGTCTAAATTGAATAGCTACCAGGTTGTTTTCCAGCCCTTTCTGTAGGTCAGTATTGTGAAACATAACAGGTGCAAGAACAGAGAAAGCACCACCCTACAACCAAGCAAGGCCTGTTGGTCTATGTCCATAACACACACCAGAACACGATCCCTTGGGGACTGCAGTACTAACACGCCAGCCCTTGGCATACATTGATATTATTTTGTATCTTTCACCATTATATAATTATGTATTTGTTGCATGTTACTGTAGAAGAGAATGCCCTCAACATCTTTTCTGTCACAATAAACCCCAGTTTAAAATATTTTTGCATTTAGAGCTCAGGCTCACAAAGCAATACCCAAGGCTCTTCTTCTTCCCCTATGCCACATTGCTCTGAAGCTGTAGGAAGACAGGCTGAGATATGAGGAAACTCCTCTCTGTACCATGCACTCCTGGAATAATCCAGCCCCCAAAATAAAGAAACAAATAAGAAGGACAATTTAACAGGAATTGAAAAACATCAGGAGAAAAGAATAACAAGCAGTCATGTGGAACAAGGTATCAGGAGGTCTACACTATGCATCAAATCAGCCAAATCTTTCCATCTCTGTGGACTAACCAGCTAACTAATTAGGTAAATCAGCTGCTAAGGCAGATGTGACCTACATCTTCATGTCCAAAATGAAAGCCTGTTGCTTTGCCACATAGCACCACTCCTCCAACACACTCAAAAGTAAAACATCTGGCATCATGTTGCCTTTTCATGTTTCTAATACTTATTTTCCAATGTTAAGTAACAGCCCTTTAATATTGAGCTGAATGTGGTTTTCAAAAATACAACTTTGCTTTTTTAGTCAAAAGATTTATTGCTGCAGCTTTAGAGCAGCACCTTCAGGTTTGTTGTTTAGCTGGACACAGTGATGTCCTTCTTGTTACAGACTTGCTGTCACCTTGATACCTCAGGACAAATGTGGAGGTAATGTAAGAATATACCTTGGTTTATAAACAAAACCTTCCATCCTTTCCACAATCACTGAGCAAAACTAAAAAAACAAAATTGCATTTTGTCCAAAACCACATGGAAAAGGAGTGTAAAGTTATTAAAGAGCCTTCAAAGATGTTGCAAAAACAGAAATGTCCAACAAAGGCAATAAACAACACTACTTCATGTGAAGAGACTACCAGATATCCAAGGATTTAATAAAGAAATGCTTGTGTACACTCAATGAATTAACTCCACACAAAGCTTTAGAATGAAAATGCAGACGGCTTTTGAACATGACATGTAGCATAATTTGTCCTATTTGTTTAATTAATCTGCTTGTTTAAATCATTTTGAGATCTGCTGGTTTAATCACGTGCATATATAATACGGACAGCATAATAAGCCAAAAATTCATTGTGTGTTTATCTGCTGTTTCTTTAGCAGAAGATTTGTGAATATTTGCATATGCACTCACAGAAAGAAACCAGGTTAAGGTAGGCTTGGAGGTCATCGAGTTAATCCTCTTGCTCAAATAGTGGTAACTTCAAGGCTAAATCAACCTAACTGGAGCTCTGTCCAGCTGAGTTCTGAGTATTTCTAAGGACTGAGATCCTACCATCTTCCTGGCCAACCTGTCCCAGTGCTAAACGTCTCACTGGGTAGAGTTTTTGTTCTGTTTATTCGGTCAGGATCTGCCTTGCTGTGGTTTGTCTCCATTGTAGATTGTCCTTTCCTCTTGCACCTCTTAGAAGGGTCTGGTCCTGGCTTCTCCATAACCTGTTTATCAGCTGTCTGAGGGCTGCAGAAAGACCCTCCTTTAGCCTTCTCTTTCCCAGGATGAACCAGCTCAGGTCTCTCAGCCATGTGCTTCAGAGCACATCATGTTTCATATCTGTCCAATAATTTATGTAAGGAGAAGGCTGGCTACATTCTGTGTAGTGAAGCATCTCCAGAAGACATTTTAGAGCATCTATGCCAAACACTTATACAACTCTTACACATACCCCAAATTATGCTACTTAGCTCTGTATTGCAGCCTCTTAATTTGAGCATCTAGAAGGTCTGACAGTGAGAAACTTGTATCCACATTCCCACTACCTAGTTATAAAATTAGGTATAAAAAAAATTAGGTATAAAATAGTTTGTTACAGGAATACAAATACTGAAATGTACCTTTACACATAAAGGTAATGACATGCAATACAGACACACATTCTGTGGCCATGTATACACAGAATTCACAGTGTGCTCAGAAATACTGCAATGAGGGCAGTCTGTAAAGCAGACTAACACGTGATGATCTGTGTAACAATGGTATGGGTTGCTTTCATTATGATCCTGTAACAGCTCAGCTGAACCACAACCTCTGATCTATCCCCATCAAGACTCTTGTAAAAATGCCAGACTTCTGAGCAGCTATAAACTTACATTTAGTGTAAAAAAAAAAAAAGCCACAGCCAAAATCAGATCAGTCAGCAGATCATCAGATCAACTCTGATGCTCTGCCATGAAGAGCACCACTGATTTGAACTTGCTGAATATGAACCTTGAAGGAATGAAGATCTAATATCTCCTAGTTGCACTCAGTGGTCCCATGTCTCTTACGTGCAGAAGAAAATTTGCCTCTGATTATCACTGACTTCACTTGCCGTATTTTTTTTTTACTATTTTTCCTTAGGGGAATCTTGTAGCAAAAAAATCCCATTAACACAGTGAGATGTACTTATGAAGGACAGCTGGTGAATGCCTGGCAGAGCTTTGTCCAGATAACGAATTTTGTTTTCTGAATCAATACTAAATACAACAGCAGCACAAAATTTCTCTACAGCATGACTTAAATTCTTCATGTTCAAGATATGAACACCTAATTTGTTTTATTCAAACTTCCAGTTCTATTTTTTCTAATTGAAATTCAAAATTTTTATAAATCAATTACATATTCTAGATTTATTTAAGAATTTAATTACCTTTGAATATATTAGCTAAAATTCTGGAAGAGCATCACTTTCCAGGAAGAATATTTATCTCTAGGAAATATTCTGTTATAATTATCAGTGCAGTAAAAGGAAAATAAAATGTCAAACAGTAATTACGATTACCTCATCCAGGCAACTAAGGTAAGAACAATCGCCCTACATTCCTAACATGCCACTTGCTTGCCTCAAATGTTACTTTTTGGCAATTGGCAACAACCAAAACAAAGCCTGAACCACATTCATATCTCATAGAACATACATACAGAATTTTATATTAGATTGTATAAATACATAATTTTGCTTGAACTTTGAGGAGACCACATTCAAGCTTCCCTAAAGAAAAATGCCTGATCAATAAAGCAAAGTCTGCTGTGCTTACAGTTAGCCTTTGATGTGAATATCCTAAATTTATTTTTCCTGCAATTTGAGCAAGTGATCTGTTAGACAACTGGATAAAAAGGACATCGTTTTTTATGTCCTTATCTCCACATCTGTTTTCTCTAGAGGGTGGTACCATCTACAAGTTCAAGTGCAACAGGAAAAGGGGAGAACAAGTGGCATTGGGAAATTGGCATCTTTAGCCACCAGGTAACAGCTTAGCAGAGAACTGCATCTAAAATTTTTCCTTTGGTGCCTACATTATTATTTTAGATGTCTATCATTTCCATGAGAACACCATGGGTCTCATTTCTGCATATACAAATTTAATTGTCTGGAGTTTTTTTCTCATTTCAAACAGAAAAGAGTCCTCTGGTGTGCAACAGAAGTTGCTTCACATGCTTCAACTTAAATACGCTTGCTTCAATCATCTCATGTAAAATTCAAATCATCTAACCTCACATATTTATATCTGTATCTATACTTCACTTGTTATCTAGTCATCTATTTTTGAAGTGTACTTCAGGATGAGATTTACAGCCAAAAACTATAAAGGAAGTGGAAAGTGATTATATCAGTTTTACATGCCTGTAATTTAATATAAACTAAACCATGATAAAGTCAATCATATTTTTGACCTTATTTCCTTTTATTTTGCCATGATCTAAGCACTGCAGTTTGGCGTTGCCTTTGGGTGCCCTATGTGTGGTTCCAGCTACTTCAGTGTCTTGTAAGCAGAGTTTTAAGACCTGCCAGCATCTGGTTCAAAGCACTGCGCTGATCACCCTCCACATCAGCTGCACACAGTGTGTCAGCTACTCACTGCATCCATTTGCTGGGTCCCATCCACATCTCTGGACAGGCTCAAACACTTCCACCCCTACCTGGTGGCCCTGCCTGTATCTGTGTTGAAAACCCATTTCCATTGCTGCTGTCCCAAAATGAAAATGCTACTAAGGACAGCACGCAGTGTTCAACCACGTGAAGAAGCAGCCACAATTACCCGAGTGACAGCAAAACACACAACTTACCAGAATTGAGCAGGATGATGGACTTAAGGCACACAAATTCCTCCCCTTGAAGGTTCATCATGCGAAACCGAGCAGCAGTAGCCAGAAGCATGTCAAAGATTTCCACCATGCCCTCTACGCATTTCCCTTGATTCCTGTGTGAATACCATAAATAGGGAGACATTCACAGTTTAAACCTGGTGGTACCACGAGTTTTTCATCCCCTTGGACCAATACCCTCCAATTTGATTTCATCAGCTCATGAGCAAGCATGTGACTTCCTACTCCGTGCACATTTGATACATGTGTGATTACAAAAGCACTGTTCTCAGTATACCATGTAAAATAAATGAATAATTAAGTACCATATTTTTAAAAAAAATCAATTTTGGGAACTCATCACAAAGGCATTACTGAGGTGGAACATTTGAAATTGACTCAACCAAATCTTTATATCGAGGAAAAGATTTGTTTAAAACTGCATTTTGATTTATTTGTGTGTATGTGTTTTGCTGCTTTTACTTTGTTTCCTTTTTCTTTTCTTTTTCCTGTTTAACTGAAATAGTCCGAGTTCCTTACATTTCTCCCTCCCTAACCATTTGCACTTGTTTCTAGCTAGCCATGCAACCTTTAATGTTCCAACACAGTTCTCTCCATGTCTAATGTCAACATAATGCCTCCTTAAGCTTATTCATGAGCTCAAGAAGGACTAAGGAGGCCAAAATCTTGTCTGCATAACTAATTAAAACTATCAGTTCACTCCATAAATCAAGTAACTTTTTACACTGCAGCATTAAACGAAGCTGAAGTTTGGGAAATCTTAAAGTGCTCATTAGTAATAGCAATTAACCACGTCCTGCTTACAATACTAGGCATTCCCACTCACTAATTTTCTTCTTGCCCACCCAACCTGCAGTTGAAGAATTAATGCAGATTTTAATTACTTTTTGTGAAAATTTAGTCTACAGATCTTTTGGTCATTTTCCATTACTACCTATAACGAGAACTACTCACTTTTGCTTTTATTAGGCCTTCCTGAGTGAAATTTTAATGTATAAGAATTAAGAAGTGATCAGATCTGCTGTTTAGAAATAGAATACTTTTTAGATACGGCTTTCATGAACAAAATGATGAAGATCATTGCTACAGGAAAATGCAAAAGAAATTTCAAATTAACTGACTGTAATTTATGACATGAAACAGACTGAGCATGTCCTAATTCAATTTCAACAAGAAACCCACCAGTGTAGAGACACCTGCCTCAAGTCTTAATACAGACTTGGCTGTTGAGAACCTGTAGCTGATGTCTGAACCCACACCAGACCCTGAGACAAAGCAGACATCTTCCCTTCTGATTGCAGACTGAGAAACTTCTTTGCACCTCTCAATCACGTCTAAACTAAAAACTGAGCCAAAGAAGGAGTGGGGGTATCTGTGAACAGCTGTGCACCTATTTCCTTTGAAGTTCAAATCCCTTTTAAGTTTAATTTTGTGCTTGAACTAAAATCTACATCTCCCTTATCCAGAGCAGTGTCTACAAGTCAGTGACTGTGGAATATGAAAAAAGTTATTTCAGCTGCTTTCAAAGCAGGACAATATGGAGAAAATGAAGTGAGAGATACTCCCTTAAAACACTCACTAGGTTAAACTACAGCAATATTTGAAAACCTGGGGTCTCAAGCAAGTTTCCCAGTAACTGTTACAACATCACACATTAGCTGATTTTTCTGTCAGAAAGACATGAACCAGCTTTGGGGATGGAAGTAGTAGAAATGCATGTTTAATATGGAGAATGGGTTGCCCCTTCTCACTTCAGGTCCCTATGGACTACCAGGCAGTTGCATGCTGAGCACTCCTGAGAACTGCTTAATTTTCCTAACCCTTTCACTAGCACTTAGCTCAGAGCTGGATTTTCATTATGTGGCAGGCAGCTGGTCACTGCAACATTTGGCAATGCAACTTTTATGGGCTTTTCCTTCTTTAAAAATTTTTTATGAAGAAATTGTGGTTTAAACTATTGTAGCATTTTGTGTATGACCAGCAACTTTGATAATTTCACATACTAGGTTCCCACACATGATGGTAACAAGTGCAGTGTAAAATGTAAAATCTGAAAAACTGAATTGGGTGTACTCAAGTATATTCCACCTCTGTTTAGACATCAATAAAATTAACGAAGTTAAAGTATATTTAATAGCATCACTGTCAAATAAAAAAACTCAAAATCAGACAGAAGATTATGAACAATTGCTATTACCTCAAAATAATTTTTATGTGCTAAAATTTAAATTCTATGGAAGTAAAATACACATTAATTTTTACATCGGGACAGGTTCTGATGCTTCTGATACAATATATTTGCCTACAACTAGAGAAAGATTAATTTCCTCTTGATATAGGAAATTAATTAGCACAGAGGACTAGAATCCTTTAGTAGTTTTGCACTAACTTAAATAATGCCCCAATAAAGGTAAGTTTAAGAATTTAATATTTCAGGATTTTGCAGAAATGAAAAGTTTCTGTGGACCATAAGACAAATGACCCATATTAAAAAAAACCCACATCTTCATGTCTGACTGAGTGTTGTCACTCAGTCACATTTGTCATATTTGTTTGGTTCTTAGAACCTACAAAACTACTGCAGCCAGCTTTCAAAACAGTTCAAAATATTACACAGTCTGAAAAAATTGCAAAATTTTTATGTCTAAGTTAAGTCATTTGACTTAAAGGTCTTAAGTGACTGCATAAAAGTTCTATGTGCATTAACTTTAGTAGGTCTATAGAATCACAGCATCATCCAAGCCAGAGGGCAGGCAATTCAGGATGACTTTAGTCCAACCTCCCACTTAAAGTGGGGTCAGCTCACTCAAGGCTTTATGCAAGGCTGGTCTTGAAAATCTCCGAGGATGGAGACTGCACAACCTCTCTCAGCTTAATTATTTTCATCATCATGCTTTTTTCCTCCCCTGTATCCAGTCAAAACCTCCTCTGCTTCAATTTATTACTCCTGTTTGTCAGTCTCCCATCAGGCATTTTAACAAAGAGCCTTGATAACCTCCTTGTAGATTGTAGGTTAGGCAGACTTAAAAGCCCTTTCTCCTCCAGGCAGAACAAATCCACTTCTCCCAGCCACAAGGCATGGCATCTGGCCTTGGTGGCTCTCCACTATGTTTACTGAAGTTTATTAATATATTTCCTGTAATAAGCAGCACAAAGCTGGATGTGGTATTCCAGATGCTGAGTGCCAAATAAAAGCAGGATAATGGCTTTCCTCTCTCTAATGCCTACACTACCACTGATAGTGGTAGCCATACCAAGGCTATTCCACTGTATGTAGGAATAAGAATCTAGATTTTATTTAAGTCTTGGGTAAAACCTAGACACCAGGAACGCCTTTTACAGAAGCACAGGATCAAGTAAAATTTAAGGGTGCTTGGGTGAAGGGAACAGGGACTCAAGGACTCGATAGATGTTCTCATCAAACTTTTCATTCAAAGGGAAACACTAAAGTAAGAGAGATGCACCCATCAAAACAAAGTCTGACTGTGTATTTACCTCTCTGTCTTCTTTTACCTTAGTACTTCATTTGATGAAAAGGGACTGCCAAGAACAGATGGGATCCACAAGGCTAGGAGAGGGAATATCACCTTTGCAAATGGACTTAGTAACCCAGTGATGAAGCCTCTAAACAAGGCTTGGCACAGGATGTGTTTCCTTAGGAAATGGCGGAAGTATCACTGAGAGAAAACTGCAAGGACAATATTCACACCCCCAGTCAGGAAGGAGGACCTTCGCAGACTTAACTCAAATGCCTGTGCAGGAGGAGGATAGTAAGTCTGTACACAGACTTCCAAACAATAGATGATCTTTATATACATTAATGTATTCTATATAAACCAGTTCTATTAGTAGACATTGATAAAAGCTTTCTTCTCCAATGTAAAGCAATGCACTGAAACAGCTGAAGGAAGTGGGATGTCAGGAAAGCTCCATCTGCAAGGTTTAAAGACCAAATCAAGAACATATATTGGGATGTTTTAAATGTTGCCAGACAGTCTTTATAGGGCTATTTAACTAACAGAGGATTCCACCTTTTCTTAATGATCTGCTTTATCGGTCATTAAAAGATGAGGAAATTGTTATCAGCAGAGAAATTTTACTTCAGACCAACCTGCATTTAACCAGTAGTACCAAGAGATTGTGGAAAAGGTTAGGGGAAAAGTAAGTAGGAAAAAATTAAAATCTGAAAAAAATTAACCCCAAAGGTCTAGAACAAAACAGCAATCTGCAAAGAACAGGAGTCAAAGAGAAAAGCAGAAGCCACCAAGTGTAAAGTAAATCACAGTATCAGATGCAAATCCTGCTGATAAAGAGAAATACCTATTGTTCTGTCAGTATCCAGGAGGTTAAATAGCATTTTGCTTTGGAAAAAATGTTGTTTTAATAACAGCAATCAAGCTTGTACCTTCACACAAATCAACCATTAAGTGGTAGGTGGTCATGAAGTTGCGAGCTTCAGAAAGGGACAAATTAATTACATACAGGGCTTGTTCTGTAGTTCTGTTGTGTTGGTTCTGTGTGGTTTTTTGTAATTGACTTGTTCATAAGCCTTTAGAGGTAGCAACACATTTTGCTCATCCCGTTTCTCCCTGAACACTGGCTTTCAATTAACACACCCTGGGGAACTTCACAGACTACAGTCAATGGCTGGTATTACATCCTGCTCTTCCTGGAGTGTACTGTTAAGAGCCCTTTGTTTCTTGTTCAATATAAGCTTAAGAACAAAGATTTGGGTCAATTGCTGGCTAAAATGTATTCAAAAGTTATAAAATTCGGCCAAGATTTAGAAGTCATCATTGACAAATATTGGCAATAAATATGAAGTAGAACATTTATCAATAAAATATAAATAAATAAAAATCTATTTTAAAGTTATTTTCACCTAGAGTTAGTCACAGAGTACCAGAGCTGCTGATACTGCATAGGTTGTCTGTAAATATCTAGTTCAGTGGCCCTGCTCAGACCTATATCTTGTTGGGTTTTCAGTATCTCCAAGGATTGCAACTCCAAAACCTCTTGTCCTGTCACTGAGAAGAATCTTCCACTGCCTTCTTTACTTCCCTCCTCCATCAGATATTTATCAGATCTGAGTCTTCTCAGACTCTCCTCGTACGAGGGTTGTTCCAGTCCATTCCTTATGGCCCTTCACTGGCCTCAGTCCAGTACGTACATGTCTGTCTTGTACAGGGTAGCTCAGAACTGGACACAGCACTCCAGATTTGCCACAGCACATCTGAGCAGTGAGAGATCATCACCTACCTCTAGATGCTGCTAAAGCTTTTCCTAACGCAGTCTGGGAGCAGAGAACTGCTGGCTCAGAGGGCACCCAGTTGTGCTGAATTCCCAGAAAATGTATGGAGTTTCCCCCACCATGGTGTCCTGGAGGCAATTCTGTATTTATGTGCGTGCATACGCTTGGGGAAGTTTCCCACTAAGTTTTGTTGATTATGTCTTTCCTGTCCACATCACCCTGGTTTAAAGCTTCCTCACCAGGCTGGCCAGCCTGTGGAAATCATGCTTTTGCCCCACTTTATGGTATTGATTTCATCTCTTCCTAGACATCCTTGATCCTCACAGCAAGTTCCATGATAAAAAAGCTGGATCTCTGTTGTTGACACCAGCTCTGCAACCAGTTGTTGCCTTGCAGGATCTGTCTATTCTGCCTCAAGCCCTTTCTCCTCAGCAGCCCCCACAGACTGGACCACCTGGGCTTCCACATGCTTGGCACTTGCCCTCAGAGCCAGGTAGCCAACCAAGTGTCTTTCCTGACTGGATGACCAGAGGATCATTCACTTTGGTAGACAGGGTAAGAGTAGTACACTACACATTTGAGCAGTGGTCAATCAGGTCTGAAACACAGAGACAATGAGCTATTAAGTACCTTTAAAAGATTTTTCTCTTTGTAAAATATAATGTGAAATGGATCCACAAATATGCCAGACAGGAAAAAATCCCTAAAATGCTGCTATAATAGTTCTAAGAAAACTGATTATTTTTTGGTCACATTTAAGGCATTTAGATTAGAAAATTATTATGAAGGCTCTCCATTTGGGAATAATTACACTACAATAATTGGCCAAAGAAAAGGTATTCTGATTTACAGGAGAGCCTTTTTTGCTTTAGTTTATATTCAGTATGAATCACCATAAAGCCAAAAAGCATTGCAAAATTCTCTTCATATCAGAAATGCAAAGAAAGTTTGATTGTGGAATTAAACAGCATCACAATACAATGTGACCTAGAACTGGGGCCTGAGCTTCCAAGGTCAGGGCTCTTAGATAAACAAGTAATCTCATAATTTGTGTAGGGACAATCTTGAACCCAGAATTCTTTCATTTTCTCTGAAAACTTCTTTCCTGTGCCTATAAATCCCCCAGGGAATCTAACAATTGAAAACTGTGAAGATGTGAAGATCATAATGAGAGGGGGCTTTCTTTTTTTATTTTTTTTTTTAAGAATTCATCACTTTGAGCATTACCCAGCATTTCCCCAGACTCTGGAAAAATCTTCCTGATTTTACATTTAAGTTGTTCAAGTTACAGAATTGCTCAGTCTTTGAATTTTCCTCAAAGAGACAGTAAAGGCTGATTCCCAATAAATAGACATTAATTTTTCATTCTTTTAAGTTTTATAATTCTGTCTCTTGTAATGGTTGGTTTGGGGTTTTTTTTCATTCTACGGGGTCTACAGTACAATAATACATCTCAAAATCAAACCATGAAGTGAAAGATAAAAGAGAAATTTAATTATTTGAAGAGATTCCTTAACTCTCTACAAGTTAATCCATTCAGCTCTATCAAGTAAGTAGCCTAATAACAAGGTGATTTTTTGAGCTGGGTTTTCTGGATGGAATCTATTGCTATCAAAGATATGATGAAAAGTAAATGTACAATTGCTTTTCAAATCCATTTTGAAGGGCAAATTTGGGTATACTTGTTGCCTATGGTCTTTTCCCATTTGAAATAGATACAAACAGAAGGTCACTAAGGAAGCATCTCGAATCAAGCACTTGTGATCACTTTGCTTCAATTTTTCTAATAAATCAATGATAATTAATGCATCCACAATTACACAGTGCCGAATGAAATGTTGTGTGTTTACTCAAGTGACAGACTAGTGTGGTGTCCTCAGACATTTGGAACATTTCACAAGTTGAGGGACTACAAAAACATACTCAGATTTCATCTTGATGCTCTTCTATTGTATCTAATTTTTTGTCTGACAAAATATCTGCATAAATAGCTTAAAACATTCTTTTCCGATATAGTGAGAAAAGTTCAGAAAAAGAGCCATGAAAGCAGTAAATTATTCAGCTATTCTGTCACACAGTGAATGCTGTCATTTTGCTATTTTTGTTAGTTGCAGTTTAAAGAGATCCACAGCCTCCTGCCATTGCTCAGTACAAAAGCCAGAAAGAAGTCTTCCATTTATTCAGAGAGAATAAAAAAATCTTCATCAAGCACCAGAAGTGGAAGTGAGTTTCCCAACTAAAACCAGCCCTGAAAAACAGAGTACCTTTCTCCATAAAAAGAAGGAAAAAACCTGATAGAAACACAGAAATACTGACTGCATTGAACTGAGATTTTATAAGTCCCTAGACAGAGTTTTTTTCTGCAAGAGATTTTTTACGATCCTGATAAGAAAGTAACAGTTGAAAATAACATGAAGACAGCCATACTGTCTTGTATCAAAAGTATATTTAGCTGTGGGTTAAGCACACAGGCATTTGGATCTGCGGGTTTCAAGTGACTACCTCCAGTGCTGGGCTGGAAGAGATAATAACTTGTGGATTATCACATATCTTCTCAACGTGCTCATGACTTTATACAACTCCTGTCATCTTCACTTTGTTCCCCTTCTTCTAATGAGCATCACAGGCTCAGTCATCACAAGTCAGTCTATTTAGTTAATCTTTGTAGCAAAGCTCCTATCTCTATTTAATTGCCTGTGCAACACCTGTGGGGACCTCTTCTATTCTTTCAATATTACTGTCAAGACAAAGAAAATCAGAAAGGCACAGTTTTCCAAGCACAGATGAAGCACAGAATTAAACAGAGGAATGACAATGATCTGTATTATTTCTATTTCCTGTTGTAAAGATTCTTGGGGAGAAGGAAAGCTGCAGTCTCATTACTTTTTGACTACTGGCAAGCAAAGAACTTCTGGTTCTATAGAACTAATTGCTGGTAACAGTGAGATGGAAAGATCAACTCAGAATGCAGTTTAGGAAGATCAGAATTATTATTCTCCTATATACATTAGTTCACTCCTGTCTACATAAAATTTGGAACTTGTTTAATACTTTTTGGAAATCCAACAAGATGTCCCTCATCTACTTGCTTGTTAATTTCTTTAAGGATTTCAGTGTATTCATGGCTTCCTCTAACAAAATGCACGGTGACTCTTTATGTCATATTCATTCAACTTGAGCCAATTCTCTTCTTTAGATGGCATCCCATCAGTTTCTTTACTGTGGTCACCAGGCTTCCTTTTTAAAATGCAGCACTGCACTTCCCATTTTGCTGGTACTGAGAATGTTTCGAGTGAGATTCAGCAATCCAGCTACTTGTATCATGAGTTTCTTTATAATTATGTTTCAAGCCTTTGAGTAATGTGGGATCAGCATGATATGTGAATGCAACAAATCCTACAAAAATACAGTAAAATATTACTTTCTTATTCCTGAAGAAACATTACATTTTCTTCAAAATTATAAACAGCCTACTGTCAGGCCTGACAAATTTCAACCCTGGTCTAATGACATTTTTAAAGCCTAGTTTCTTGGGAACCCTCCAGACAGGAAACATCTGGTTTGTCCCACTAGAAACCTAAGCCTTTACTTCTAAATTTGCCTTATACAATATACTAATTTTCAAAAACAGAATATAAAACACTTGAATTTATTTTTTGATTTTATTAGGTACTGTACATTAACTGCAAGCACTGTGAATGTGCCATTGTATTTCCTGATTGAGCCTGTTTTTCTAATCTATAATTATTGTCATTTGAGCTTTTTTAATAGCAGCAGTTGTACACTGCAAATTTCTACCAGTTCTATGTAACTGGCAGGCTCTTAAAATGCCTGATTTTGAACCAAGACTCAAGTGTTTGGGTAATGAATTAACAGAATAAGAAAGGGCACATTACCTCATGAAATACACCGTCTAATTACAATGCAGACTGGGAACAAAAAGAGATAATGTGATGATGTTCATCCATACAGAAGAAAGCAATCTACACATACTGGCAACTTAATTGTTGTGTAATTATTTTCTTATAGGCAAAGAAAAATTTTAAAAAGCAACATAGAATTAACAACTAAGGGCTGCTGTACAGATATTTTCAAGGAGTCTTCCAAGTGTGAATTGTTGCAAACGAAAGCTAAAGAAGTATCTATTTGAAAATGTAACTGGTTGACTCTCATGGAATTAGAAAAGACAGTTTCTAAAAGATCTTCAGAGACAAGCCAAGCATATGTGTAATATGACCCAAGTAGGAGGAGTGAGTTGGGAGAAGAAAGATCACATTTTTTCAAAGAAACAGCAAAGCTGAAATGTTATTTTTATGACATTTCAGATAGGCGTTAACAAGACAAGACTGTATTTATCTAGCCAAAAGGCAAAAATGTTGTATAATAAAACTTGGTGTCACCTAAGCTTTACGAACAGATGTATACAAATGACTACCTATATCCAAGGTCCTTGACAGAAAGAATCTGTTGGAATCAGGATAAGCCTGAATGCAGAAACGGAAAGGGATGTTCAAATCAGAGAGGATGTCTGCAACAGAACGATCAGAGAGATCTAGAGGCATGCACAAAACGTGGTAAAGCTCTGTAATAAAAACACTGAATTTTCACTAAATACAGAAGTGTTGGATGGAACTCTGAGCAACCTGGTCTAGTGGAAGGTGGCCCTGCCCATGGAAGGGGGGGGTTGGAACTAGTGATCTTTAAGGTTCCTTCCAACCCAAACCATTCTATGATTCCGTGAATGTTGGTACTACTGTGGTATTTGCCCAAACACTTGACGCAGTGGAAGGACTTCATTGAGTTAGAGTCCTTGAATCAGTGTCTGTCCTGCCCTCTCAAACCCAACAAACAATGTATTTTTGCTCTATAACATTCTCAAAAGGCAATTCGCCTAAATCAAATTAACACATCAAAATATTGTTAGTACTAATTAACTAGTAAATTAAGAGTTATTTAACTGATTAGCATATCACTGCTTCCCAGAGTCAAGAAATTTATTATTTTACTTTCTGCAAATATCCCTACCAAGTGGAGTGAGGCAAGTATATGATGACTTAGAAACATGTTTATTATTTGAAAATTAGAAGATATAATAGATCTACATTTTTACAGTCTTGATTAAAACTCAGAAAAAAAAGAGCCCTAAAGTAATATGTGGTTCTAGATGCATGCAATTGTTTTTTTTAATCCAACAGTTGGCTTAAAACTGTGTGAATCAACTGCTCAAACTCCATTTTACTCAGAGCATGGGGATTTCAAATTGAGGAAGACCAAAATTTCAAGTGTTTCTCCAGCTGTTTTTTTTTTCCTAGCTAAGATCAGGAAAAAAATATCATCTGGCTATCTCTGCTCTTCAGTTTTCAATTTTTTCTCACAACCTGAATTATGTAATGTGGAACAGGTGTCTCGGTCTTTCGAAGCTATATTGCAATTTACAGTAGTTTTCAATAAAACACTATACTTACTTTCTTAGCATAGTAAATTTTAGTTCTTCTGTTCACTTAAAATTATTTTAAAACTGTTGTGGGTTTTTGTGAAGACTATACTTACATTTAGACAAACAGATATTTTCTGTACATAAAATGAGAATGTATTTTATACTTATCTAGTTCCACAACTCACAGATCATGTGCTTACACAAGTGGAATAGGGTTTTTCTTAAGGCAATAAATATTTCTCTATTACTATGAAATATTATATTTTACCCTGTTAGGTATTATCATTTGTATTTTACTAAAACGCTAGAAGTAAATCCTGGGGGTTTCTTTTTGCAAATAGAGGGCAGGGAATCAAAGAATTAACACTGCACAAATGCAACCGTGAAAACTCAGTACCCCACAGTCAACAGAGCACGTTGATCATAAGACATTTCTCTGGTAATATGAATTTTGATTAATTTACACAGCTGGTGGCTGCAGTAGCTGAAGGCACTGCCCTTGACTTTCTGTTGCCACCCCTCTGCCCCTGCAGCTACATGATGAAGTCAGAGCTTGCCCAGCTCTCAGCTGCCTCCCTCCATATCAGCTCGGCTCTTCCAACACTTCCAGTTTCGATGAAGTTGCCAAACTGCCCTGAAGTGACTGGTGTGCACACAGCAGCTCTCCCCTGCCAACTCGGTTATGTGGGCAGTAGTCTTCAGCTGAGAGGACGACCAACAGCTAAGATGACTCTATCCTAAGCAACTTTTTCTGAAAAGTTTAACTGAAATTTTCCATGAAATTTTTCCCATGACTAGGAAAAAGAGAGCTTGAGTTTACATTAAGATAGTATAAAATATGTTTTAAGTTATCAGTCTTCCTGCTTTTATTGCGAAGACTGCCAGCTGAAATCCAGGATATTGTTGTACGGCAGAGTTGAATATTTTTCTCTCTCAGAAATACTTAGCATATTAGCAAGACTGGCTAAAAAAAAGGCTTAGTGTAGGAAGCAAGTATACGTTTGACATATTTGTTTCCACTTTTCAGGAGGAAAAAAAAATGCCCGAACTTAATATATTCTCTATAAATAAATAAGATTACGATTGAGATTCTGTGAGGATTTTCTTCCAAAAATTTGGCTGGCTGCTTGGATAAATTCATTCTAACTAAGAAAAACTAGGATGATTTTAAATAAACAAAAATAACTATCTGAATTAAATTAGTAGTATTCAGTTTTTAATCTAAATTACTTCTGCAACAAACAGTACAGATTATAAGAGAAATTTACTGCTGCCTTTGAAAGAAAGTACTTCAAGCAGCAGATGAATTTCAGATGTGTTACTTGTCTAATAAATGACCAGTATCAAATTCCTGAGTATTTTTAGGTTTTTTAGAGTTCGTTTTCCAGTCTCACCTACTATAAGCCTGCTTGACATATGAAGTACTGTCAAATTGTAGTATCATTGAGATGATATCATGAGCTAAAAATTAATCAGATTGCAGCAGAAATAAATTAACTTAAATAATTCACAGCAACATGCAGACTGACCTGTCCAGCAACAGGTTAGGTGCGAACAAAAGCTTTCCTGGATGTTCCATGGAGCGCCAGACTAAGCCGATCATCAGTATCTCTAACCACGCACATTCCAGTAGATGAACCTGATCATGGAGTGTTAAATCCACAAATCCTGAAAGAATAAACAGGAGACAGTAAAAACACTCCGGTTTTGTAAGTGGAACAACATGATTCAGAGAACTAGGTTAAAGAGTGAATTAGAGCAGGATAACCAAAACGAGCAATAAAACAGACATTTGTTCTCTTTATATTTTGGGATGAGTTTTGTCCATGCTAAAGAACAGTCAGAACTTTCTAGCCTACTGTTTTTGTGCTGGCTGTGCCCTTCCCAAAAATCAGGGCAAGAACGTGGACAGCACCTCCATCCCCACAGCTGTCGCAGGGGCCTGGGAATCCAGGTGCACGCTGCAGAAAGGGGTCTGTCTGCTCCAGCGCCACACGGCCTGGGGCATGGTGAAGGCAAAACGGAAAAATGCCTGCTACAAAATGAAATGACAGCTCTTATCAGCTAATCCCAGACCAATTCTCTTGGTGGAATGCTGTTTTACAGACTCAGGGACAATTCACCATACTGCAAGTGCAGTACCTGTGCGGAAGAGGGACCAACAGAGCATTTCAAATAAACTAGGGAGCAAAGGTTTATCTTTGCACAATCAGAGTTCAGTGATGAAACACCTGTTTATATTCCTACTGGACTACAGAACATGGAGGAAGGAAGTACTTTGTGTTTAAACACTAGAAACAACAAATGCAAAATAAGAGATGGCTTATAACAATACTACAAAAAATGAAAAAAAAAGAATAATGACGAAGGTAGATATGAAACCATAATCACAGTGGTTCTTCCTGTGTTCATTTCACGCAACAGATTGAATTATTCTCTGTTTTGAATTCTCACTTTTCTCAAATGTTATTTTCAATCCAAAAATATAACCAAAGTGGAGATTGCATAATACAATTTATTAGATCTTGCGTAAGTTATTCTTTGAAATCAGAATGAACTTCTTAGAATAAAATGTGCAGAAGATGCCTTAAAACAGATCTTATTTATCTTTTGCTCAGTGTTACAAGTGAAACACTTTATTGAACCTTGCCATAATTTTTTTTTGGTAATTGTAATGATTTATACTAATCTTCAGAATACAGGTAATGTGGTAAACTACCTTACCAGCCCTGAAATGACACGGATATTCCTTCTATGTTGTGTCCTCTCTACAGATATATACTGAGTCAGTTTTGAGGAATATACGTTACATACACTTAAGTATTATCTTGAGAAAAAGGAAGAAAAAAGGATCAGATTTTAGAAGTTAAATGTTGTGCTAGGAACTATGTTTTTGAAATAAGAAAGAGGTAGAGAAAAAACAAAATACTGTTCACAATAACTTAGAAAATACTGTTAAGTTTGGCAAAACAGTTGTTGATATAATTATTTTTTATGAAAATATCTGAGAGAGCTAATCAATCTAGTGATAAGAAATCATCCAAAAAAAGGAAACAGCTTTGACACATTTGAAATAAAACCCACCTATCAATCATTGGAAGTGAATTTAGGCAGTTGCAATATCTGCTGTTATTATGGAAGTAGTAACAATAGAGGAAAGAAATAATTGCTTTTTCCTGTATTTTTCCTTTATAACCAAGCATAAAAAATTATTTTCAGACTTCAAAGACTGATGAAATGGCACTTGCCTGAGTCACCAAGCAGCTTGAACAATAGAGCTGAAACTTAAAAGAGCAACATTCTTAACTACAAAGCATCGGTTACAGCACTCAAGAACAAAATTGGCAGAAAGAAAATATTTGTATATGGAGAACAAATAATAAACACCAGGTTTCCTATTAAGTATTGGCTTTAAATGACAATACATAATAATTGCCTTGATGGCTTTTTAGGTGGCATTTTAAATTTATTATCTTGCTGTTGATAAAACTAGCTGGTTAGTTTAGCTGGTAAAACTAAATGTCCTGCCAGAGAAGCTGTGGATACCCATCCCTGGAAGTGTTCAGTGCCAGGATGGAAGGGATTTTGAACAAGCTGGTCTAGTGGAAGGTGTCTCTGCCCATGGCAAGGGGGTTGGAACTAAGTGATCTCTAAGGTCCCTTCCAACCCAAATCATTTGATGATTCTATAAAATAATAGGTTTGATGAAACAAAGTACCATAAGCTATTTGATACTGTAAAAGCATGCAGCATATTAACTGAACAAAAATATTTTAAATTTCATATTTCAGTATGGGAAAAGGGTAAGGAACCGAACTGAAGAATTTCTAAAGGAAGGACATACACTTTACTTCTTTACCATAGACAATTTTTAATGATGACACGGAATAAACAGAAGTCATAGTTCAGATGTCCTGCTGGCATGTGGGAAACATCTAATGAAGACAATGAACTTTAAAAAAAGCCAGGGAAACTCTGAGAGTGTAAGAAAGTTGAGTTACCTCAGTGTCACATGAATCTGATAACCATCCCGCAAGCGGGATGAGAAGTTAGACTGAAGGGTAGAGAAAGGCCAAAACGAATGAAGCATTGAAAAATATGCCCTCCGGTGAGGAATAAGAGAAATTTAGTTACTCTTTGGGAAGCTAAATAGTCTAGAGGAGTTAAAGGACTGCAATGGATAAATATCCAAAGAAAAAGAGAATAGCATTGCAAAAGATAGAGGCGTAACAGAGAGAAGCCCATGCTGGAAGCTAAACCAGCTCCAAGCCAGACTGCATATTAGGGGGCACTGTTAACAACAAAAGTAGTCATTATCTAAGCATCACATTAAATTTTCTTGAATTTTCTCTTATTTGAAACATTAATCAAGATTTAATGATTTTTTTAAGACATACTCTTCTTCAAGCAAGTTAATTCGGAATAATGTTACAGAAGGTTAAATTAAATTATGAATAAATCATTAGTCAGTCCATCATGTAGAGCATGCTGCACTTTAGTGTTGCTGAAATGATGTGTAGCTGTGCACATAATTCTCCAATTTCAGTACTCTTTTAATGTTGGAAAGTTTTGAAAATTATTCACGAAGTATTTTTTAATTCTAAATTTTTGATTACTGTGCTTCAAGGAAGAAGAAAGACATTCACCTCACTGCTGATAAATTAATTAATTGCAGTTTGAATGCAACCTACATCTCACTCCATATACCAGGCTGACCAATTTCATGATCTTACATCAATCAATATCAATAACCTAGATTGCCACTAGTCCATTCTATCCAACATATATCATATGTTCAGCGGGAGAAAGATGCTTAGAGAACAAAAGCCATGCCTAGACCATTCCTTTTTTTCAAATACAGATAAGTTAACAGCGTTTCCAAGTGATTGCCAACAACGAACACAACAAATGTTCCACAAATTCTTGTATGAATAAGGAAATCTGAACTTCTGAAAAGGCAGAATGATCTTCAGAGTAAATCTCTGTAACCTGGGAATTTGGGCAACACAAGGACTACTGGAAATAGTATTCAGTAAAGCATACAGGCTTGAGAAAATTCGTTTATGCCCTAAGTTGTTTGATTGCAGTAAGGAACAACATAAAGCTCAGATGATTTTCATTTATTGCTAATGTAACATACATTGTGCACCCTTCAGTTCTCTGAAATAACCACTACCAACATGTGTATATGTATATGTATATATGTGTGTCAAATTCTACCAATCATTTTGAAACTAATAAATTCATCATTTGCCTCAGTGACTTTTGGCCAAATAAGTAGCTACCAGTTTTATGAGAAACGATTTCCATAGCAATTACCATTCTCTGAGACCCAATATCCAGTGTCATGGCATATTCAATCCTTCAATAGTAACAGTAAGTCCTCCACTGGGCACTTAATAACATTTGAGGATCATTATCATAATTTTGCAGTTTCTACTAATAAGACACAACTACAGGGTTTCCAGACTGCTCAAAATCAGTTAAGTAAAGGTGAAAACAAATCATAAAGAAACCCTTCTTTTTACATCTGATCCAACTCTAATCCAACCTATATGTTTATACTATATCTCCTAATTACCATGACGTGTACCTAAAAGATGAATGTCAGCCAATTTCTGCAAGAAAATAAACATTATCATGTCATAAAGAATGACTCTATCTGCAGATGCTTTGAAGGAAAGTAAAGTAAAAGCAATAAATAGTTTTAAAACAATAGCAAAGCTCAATCTATCAAAGTATCCCATTTACAACAGCAACTGATACCAGATATTTATGGCAAAACATACAGCAGGAGAAACATGCTTCTACAGGAAGTTTCCTCATGTTCCAGAGGTGTGTAGCTCAGACTTGCAGAGCTGGAAATGGTCTTTTTGTGATTGACGTCCCTCAACATTTTTCCCTCCAAGTTTCTCCAGGTGCTTTCTGAACTGACATAGGCATTTAATGCACTTCAGATATGTTTTATATACTCTGAAGCAGTACTCTCCAGTAAGAAGTTTCACACTCTCAGTTAACACTAGGTAAATAACAATCTCCTGTTGTTCTGAAAAAAAAAAATAATCTCTCTCTGACTATCACTTGATACATCTAATTATTTTATTGGAAGATTCCATCATTCCCTAGGTCATCACCTCACGTCTCTTTTCCAAGCAATTTTAATGTATTCAGTCACTCCTTAGATGAAAGTTACTCTGTTCACCTTTGATACAATGTTGTCCTTCTTGGATCATTTTCCCATTCAACTATATTCTTTTAGAGACAGTGAGACCAGGACTTCAGATTGTTTCAGCCTGCCCTTATCTTCATCGCATTATTCAACTTAGTAATATGCATAATTTTTAACACTATTATTCACAGCCTTTTTTTCCAGCAAACTTATGAATATGTTGAACACTAAAGTCTTAAATGCCCTGCCAGCTTGTCTGCTACATATTTAACTTAATAGCAACAGAAGTTTTTGTAATACTTCCTATGGCAAAAAACAGGATCTTAAACAACACCAAAAAGTTGCGGGAAATCGGAATACTCCTACATTTTGTGTCTTAAATGTGTCCAGACAGACCACTGGTTTTTTCTATCTTCACGCGGTGTTTTGAAACGTGGCAACAACCACTGAAAAAGACTGTTGTTTACAACTCAATACAGTATCTCAGTCATGTGACAGTCATGTAATAGACCACATTCAGAACAGAATGCGAATTAGGTTGGCAAAGACAGCAGGAAAGTAGTGGTGGGTGCTGCAACCTAATTGCTAGCAACCATCCAATAAAGGAACAAAAAGAGAGGCTTGTATAGAGAAAAATATCTAGGTAGATGAAAGGCAAAGAGCAAAATAATTCCTATGGCAAATTCTGTTCCCAAAAAAACAGTCATAGAGAGGAAAAACACCTGTTCCTCCTAACCTAAAGCACGTTGAAGGACCAATACCTCAGTCACCACTGTTTGATCAAGTGGTGAAATCTGTGCCTGTTTTAACGCCACGAGCTTGGTACCCAACCTCTCCACTTTAACAGAGTGGTGAGACTGCATCTATGCATTTATCTAGCACATAAGATGACATTCTGTTCTGAAATTGCACGGACCACTCAGCCTCTTCAACCTTTAAGGCTGAGCCCTGAAACCTCTTAGTTAAGAGGTGGCTAAAACCCACACCTTGACTATAGCCTTGTCCGTACACAACAACAGCAGAGCAAAACAAATTCTGAGGCCAAGTGAATCAGAGAACCACAAACATGGTTTTCCTTGAGCCTCAGTATTTACACAGCTATTTCTATAATGCTACTTATTTCTAATTCTTTCCACAGATCTTCAGACAAAAATTATAAGACACTTTTATTAAGTTCTCCCTCCTAAGGGCACTTACAGTATGACATGGACATATTGGTTTAATTGTTTACACAACACCAGTGTTTTAAATCAAGACTTATTTTGAAAACCAAAGATCAAAGATCTCTAAACCTCAACATTTTCAATCCAAATATTTTTCTAGAAGGGTAGTCTTGTTATTTCATTTTTTTTTAAAAGGACATTGCTTTTGTTTCTGTAAGTGTGGTCAGAAAAAAATTAACTACAATTTACTGAATTCCTGGGAGGAAATCTGAAAGGCAAACACAAAGCAAGTGGCACAGTTTTAAGAGCCTCTAACTACTTTGTCTGCTCTTTCACAATTCTCTATTTTTGCTGCCTGTATAATTATAATATAGCAGCATACCAATCCAAGCTTACACACTGTCTCGTCTGAGTGTAAACAGTCTGTCAGAAATTAAATTCCTTGAGATCAAAGAGAACAGCATCTGCTCTTAATTACTGTTAATTCCTTCTGAAAATTATACTTCTCATTTTGCCATTTTCGGCTCTAATGCTTTTAAACTTCTTTCTGAAAAATAAAAATTACAATTTACAGGCATAAACTTAATACAGGTTAGAAATGTTTGGGGCTTTGGACAAAACCCTAAAAGTCAAAGATGATGAGGCCCTGCTTTCACAGCCTGTATTCATACTGAAAGTCAAGATCAAGCAAGCTTTTGCTCTTCACCTCTAGTGGAGGTTTCCATCCTCCCTGAGCTGGCCTTAGGAAAACTACCTAACAGTTTGGCAGGTAGACCATCCAGCCAAACTCCCTACCTGACACTGTCCCCAGAACAGGTTGCTGCAGGGATGTCACATTTGTCACTTTTATTTCAGATCCCATTTCCAGGAGCTGATCTGTTCTGCCTCCACTTAAAAGTTGCACTGTGACGATTCTGAAATGCATTTCTCAGGTAAATGAGAACTGTTTCAGCTCCTTTCCAGGATTACATGAAGTTGTCATGACTTCAGTCAATGCTTTCTGCTTGGACAAAAAGTACATACTTTTTCAGACCTGTCCAGTCCATATCTTTTCAGAATGAGGAGTCTAAAAAGTTCCTGAGGTCACTCCTGGTCCAAGTAGCCAATTCCTTGTTCAGTACAGGAACCTCTTTCCCTCCTCAGGTACACACCAGTGTAAACTGCTACCAAGTGCTCCCTGCCTACATCAGATATATTAAATACCGTCCTATTTCAAGTTTCCTATGCCAGAGGGAGCTTGTAAATAAGTTAGGCAAGTAAAAGTTGATCTACCCAAAGCAATACTTTGCACCAAGCACAATTAGAATTTAGGGCCATGGAAACACTTCAGAGGTAGTGATAGACAATAGCCACTGGTCAGACATACATTCTCTTCTCCTGACAAACTCTTGCCACGTTTTTATAAAATACTGATGCCTGAGAGATACATGAGAATTCTCCAGCACAACACCAGCTTGGCTGGCAATGCTCCCAGGGAGATGGACCATGCACTGCCAGGGAGTCTGCAGGAACACCCAGCATGAGAGCCAGCCCTCAGCTGTGAAGTGCTCCTGTGAGTTTTAGGGACAGCAAGTTCTCTCTAAACAGCAGCACAAGCAGATTATTCTGCAGGATTTATTTGATTGCCTGAAGATCTGTCCTGTGCTGGTGGGTGCTCAGGCTGTGTATCCAAAGCTCAAGACGGAGAGAAGACAGGCTGGGTAGTGTTGTGGCTCAAGCCCATCCCTGAGTCAGGACACAAACGTACTCAGTGAATCAAAGTGCTGCCAAATCCTGACTTTCTCTCACCTGTCACTGTGTGAGTCTTGACTTAAACACAGGGAGTTTTTATCAACTCTTTCACTTTGTTAACCAAAGATTATTCCAGAAACTGCATTAGCAGTAACCATTTAACACAAATACGTTGAGGCCTTCCATCAGGGAACATAATAAAAGTAATTGGCACTCACATAGCACTTTACATTTCCAAAGGGCAGTAAAACCATTAAGTATTATTAAATGTATTTTATAGATAGAACACAGGGAGGTTAAGTGCCTCATCCAGGAGGAGGCAGGATTAGGACAGAGGTGTCTCAGCACACTCTGTCATCCTTTCAACCACAAAAATCTTTGAGTTGAAGACTCCTTGAGCCCAAGTGAAAGTTCTGCTTCTTGCAAATCAGTAAATGTAAAAAAACAGAAGCAACTGAAATTTTCTCATAGAGAAAAAGGAAAAAAAGCTTTGCGAAGCTAGATTTGGGGAGAAAATTGTTTAGAACGTGAGCAGAAAAGCAGGATGCAGGGAAGTACACAAGCACTAACTTTAATCTGTCTCACTAATCTAGGTAAGGTAACAACCTGTACAAAACAAATCTTAGGCCTAAGTTTTTCTCACCCTCTTAACAAGCAGTTTTAAAAGTTACTAAAATAAGAACAATTCTTGCTAATAATAGTCATAACAACAACTACTGTATAAGATTATTTCAAGTGAAGGCTGCCTGCCAGTTTGCAAGTGAAAGCTTATCACACTTGTAAAGCAAGAAGGGAGACATACAGAAAATAAGCTCTTTAACTAATCAATAAAAAGTGATGTTCATTATTAAATGAAAAACTCTTGCAGCATTATATAACAGTTATTTAAAGCATATTAATGATAATTCCTTCCTGGACTGTAATCCAGATGTCTGAGACACAGGGTACACTTTGACAGCATTAAGATATTACTTTACTGTTCTTTTACCACTGAGAGCTGTGCTATTTGTCAGGAAGTTCAGGCTTGCAAATAAAAACCACAGAACACTGTCTGTGTATTGAGAATGGAATAGCAGCAGCTGTTCCCTGTGATTTTGAGTGTAGGAACAGCCCATCAACTGCATGTGAAGGCTTTTCTTTGAAGGTTGTCCTCTGAGTTTTTCCCTGGACAGGTGAAGAAAGACACTACTCAAAATTTATTACCTGCTGACTAAAATAGATGGTATGAGGTAATACATCTTTTATTTATTGTCTCTGCAACAGTTAATTACATTATATTAAACTTATACCAGTACTCAGGCCAGTTGCAAGTTGTTTGGAGGGATTCTTGGGGGATTTGTCATTTTTGTAAGAGGTCACAGCTATGCAAAATGTTTTCCATCAAAAGCAGATGCAGCTAAAATAATTTCTGGGGCTGGTTATGCATTCTTAACTGACTTTTACGAACTCAAAAGACAGACTCATAAATACAAGCTGTCCTCTCTACTTCGTTCTTTCCCCTCCTCCCCTTCCCCACCCAACTAGGGCTGCCACACTGCTGGTCTCTTCTGCTGGTTTTAGTGTTCAGATAATTGATGAAACAACCTGTCAAGAAGGAGGAGCATGAAAGTGACCTATGGGCAGTTAGGGAGCACCAAACACCTCTGAGAGTTTACACTTTGTGTAAGTCTGCCCTAAGACTTGATGTCACATCCAGCATGACTGGGATTTTTTTTTTGTCTCTTCAGTTGCATCCAAGACAGTATGAGGTTTTCAGCATTCATTTGACCCTCTTACTAAAGTACCAGGCTATGCTCCAATCATAACCTAAACCAAATGCAACTGATGGTTTTGTGGCTGTCAGAAAAAATCGTTTGAGGCAAAAGGTCTCATTAAGCAATCACTCTTTGAGCAATCTCTTTAAGCAACCACAGTTTTCAAGCAAACATATAATCACTGGAGGGGGGACAAAGGAGGCAGACTGAGGTAGACTTTCAGAGGTTTTTAAATGACCCCAGCATGCCCCTGCAAGGTTTCAAATGGTTGTTTCAATAGACAATTACTGGAGGAGAATTTTAAAACCAAAGATCAAAGACTTGCCAGTTGTTTTCTTCTTTTGCAGAGTGCACCTACATGCTTTTACTACTTCCTCTTACTACTTTTATAAGCACTCTAGCTGGCAAAGGCACTTTGGATGGGGCAATACCCTAACGATGTCAGCGAGAGCCGCAAGCCAGGGGGTGGTTCACATGGAGCCCTGACGGGAGCTGGCTTGAGCAGCATCGCATGCCTGGCCTTCACTGTGGCACCAGGAGACAGACCTTCCTAGAGGAAGAGGCTCTGGAAAACCTCAGGGTGGATAAAGGCAATGCCACATGGTCAACTGGTCATAGGAGGGACAGGATAGGGATGGCAAGTGAACAAAACTAGGTTAAAGGGAGGCTGGAGACCTACTGTACCACAGGCAGCTCATTCTACTACTCTGCATCCGGATTTCTCCACAAATGTTAGGGTGTAAAAATATCTCCATTGTTACATTTCTTATCTTTTTTGTTCCTTTAATTATAAGAGCTATATAAAAGATTTAAAGGTCATCATAACACAAGCAAGAACATTTTAAAAAAGAGATAAAATTAGATTTGCAAGATAACACAACCAATGGCCAGTTTCAGCCACTCTTCTAAACTAACATCAGTTACATAAGCTGAAATTAAGGATTAACCCTATACTTTCTGACTTTCCCTAAAATCCTGGTTTTGCACTTTTATTTCCAATAATTCTGTTTAATTCTTTAAGAACTAAAGTTTCACTGTTTCAATCTCTGCCCATGTCTGGAGGCTTTAGAAGTGTCATTTTTAAATTTAACACTCTTTTTGACCGCAAAAACTTTCACATGATGAAACTGGGAGGGCTATGCTCTCCTTGTCCTCATTCATAAAATCCAGTGAACAAGGCATTAAGCTTTTTCCTCCAGTCTCTCCCACTACTGTGCTCACCACTGAACCAATTAGCATTCATTGGAGCAGCATCTGTAATTAACAGAAAAGAGGATTATTTTGCAACCCAAGGAAAAGAGGGGGGAAAATGTCAAGTTTGTAGTGAACTAGAAAATTAAAACTGCTTCAAGACTGCATATAGAAATTGCTCAGAACATAATGTGCTGTACCCAAGAAATGAGGCATAACTTAAGAGTTCATGGTCTGGTCATTCTTTATAGTCACTAGGATATAAAACTAGCTTGACTAATGCACCTGCATCGATTTTATTCCTTCAGATTGTTCACTTTTGAAGAAGCGTTATTCTGTCTACTGCACTTATATGTGAGTAACAGAAGCTGTATATATGTGTACTTTAGCATCCATTACATTGCCTGGTACCTACATCCAAACAGAAACACAAGCACATATAAATGAAACATCAAATGCTTCTTTTTCCTCTTATTCCTTTCACCCCTACGTGACTGGTTTTGAACAGAACCCAATCTCTGAAAAATTATCCAGGAAATTGTAGGGATACATCAAAGAGAAGAATGACAGTAAAATTAATTGCAGCAATTTCCACTACAACAAGAAGACTATTTCAGCAGCTGTGTGGGAGTGTCATTATAAGACAGAGCAAAGGAATGCTTTACAGGGAAAGCAAGACACTGGAACGCAGCTGGCGATTAGTATTAATTTTCTTGTCCAAGGGGACCTAGTAAGTTATCAAGCAGCATGTTTCCACAAAACACATCATTGTCTTAAACCCCTTTTCTTGCACTCTCCTTCAATGGGTATCAAACCCAAGGCACCCTTAGGAAACTCTCCCGCATTTCATGGAGCAGGCTCAGGTGTGCACACAAAACACAGGTGCTGCACTTGGAGAACAGTGACCTTGACTCAAGCTCCCATACTGCCTGCGGAGACACATACCGAGGCCAGAGCTCAGGGGCTGAGGTTGGAAGCACTCTGACAAAGCATTTTATATTAGAAAGTGACAGTCTGACACGCTTAAAACACTCTGGGTAACATGTCAGATTTCACAAAATGAAAACAAACAAATAAAAAGAGGCTGGTTTCTATCTGGAAACATGGCGTCCTTGTCAGCGCCTCATCTTAGTTTCAGCACTCACCAAGCACCTATTCCTACTCAACATTGAAAAAGGTACCTAAACTTCTAGGAAATATATGACCCTTCTCCCCAGAATTGTCTTGGTTTTATTCTAAACAGGTGCCTGAAATATTTGAAATCTTATTGAAGTCTACTCTTTCACATTGAAAAAAATTTCACTTCACCCAAAACAGTTATTATCTAGCAGATAGTTTCAAAAATTTCATTTTATATGAAGTGAGAATGTTTATTTTTTACTATTTGTATCTGCCATGAAACAAAGAAACTAATTATTTGCACAACTCCAATGGAGACATCTGGAAAATCTCTGGAACATTGTACAAGCTCATCCAAAATGACCGGACCTATAAACGCTATTTGTCATCCTTTGACAGGACTGGAAAATTGCATGGAATCCCACTACATTAAAAAAAAAAAAAAAATCACTGTAATGTTTTGTAATAAGTACAATAGCAGAAATTAAACATTAGAAGAAAAATATGTAACTTAAAATCCAGAAAGTTTTCCCTGGAGTTATAATTTGATATTTTTTCTAACTTCTAAAAAAAGTGGTAGTTTTCATCTTTCTTACTTCAGACACATTTTTATTTATTTTGTTTTTCTTTTTTCTTCCATCTGCATATGAAGTGCAAATTTGACAGACTGCTTGCAGATAAGAATAAAATCCTATCAGGAAATGGAGCCACTTCATACAGCTCAGGCATAGTCTGGGAGACTGTTTTGTCAACAGCATCACCATGCTGATCCTCGAAGCACAGTTTGGATAATATAAAGAAGACTTTTTCAGTAACTGCACTATGGACACAACCAAGATAGGTCACACAGAACTGATGTTGCACTATGATGGTAAAAGACAAACTTATAAACAACTGAACAAGAAACAGAAAATATGAAGAAACAACGTGGTGAAAGCTTGTCAAGATGACATGGCATTCTAACTTTCATTATCCTAAATATGTTTATTAAAGATCTGACAGGCCGAGAAAGCAATGAGGCAGCAAAATATGAAGATAACAGAAAATAACTTAATCAGAACAAAAACAACACAAATTTCAGAGATACTCAGAGAAGTGAGTCACCTCTTAACTGCTTGTGCTAAGTCTGGAATCAACCTAAATTTTAAGCATTTTCAGGCTGCATTTTTGCACAGACAGACAATCCAAATATGAACCGAGAAAGAGGGGTGAACTTGGAAATTTAAAAAAAAGGAAAAAATCTTAATATTATTGTCTTACACATACACACAAAAAAATTGTAATTCTGAGTGTAAGATAAAGCACCTACAAACACATTTAAATATAGTCCTACCCCAATTAAACATCAAGTATTAAGAAGCTGCTCAGAGACTTGGAAGCCAAGAGACTCTGAGGGTTCAAGATGTTGGCAACTTGTTAAGAAGGGAGAAAACAGCTCATCAACATTTTACTGAACTACTTCTGACATCCCATTAGTGAGTAATTTCAGTTTTCCACCTACATGAAATCAGCACTTACAAGTTACTTCACATTATTTGTAAATAAAATAAGACATGGAAAGCTGGTAACAGTTATTCACTGTCAGCTGAAGTAAAGCAGATCTGGATTCATCAGACTGCAGTGATGGATTTTTACCGAAACCTCTTAGAAGCCCTATTACTGATAAATAAGGTACAAAAGAGCTCATCTGGAGTCTAAAGAAATGAGCACTCTGGCTGCACTGTCTGCTGAAATAAGGCAGTAAAGGAAATGTGTTTGTGATGCTTGGCACTGTCTCATTCAAATATTCAAATATGTGTCTGTTTGAACACTTGATTAGAAGTGTCCCCTTAAAAAAAAAAAAACAAAAACAACAAAAACAACAGCTAAAAAAGCCCAAAAACCAGCCAAACCAAGAAGACAAGAAAAAAACAAACAAAAAAACCTTAAAAAAAGTAGCATGTAAAAAATTCTGCAAAATATAAGCCCCTCTTTTTTGAGAAGAGAGGCCTGCTGGCAAGGCATAAAACAGGAGCATAATGAGCAGAAAGAAATAAAATATTTAATTCATATTTATGCCTGTAGGCTAAGAATTTTCAAATTGAGATTTGGGGAAGGAAAGGGGGAGTGCCTTTCACAACAGGGATATTTTGTGTCCTTCATATCTTTCCCATGCAGCAGATAAAATCCTGAGACACCAGTTCAGGAATGAATTCACTGTGGCACATTGTAAGAGGGTTCTCCATAGCTGACACAAGGAGGCATTGGCACAGTCAGTGCTTTCCTGTGGTAAAGCAACATTCTTCCCAAAACTATAAAGGAACGTAACCCTGCATGTTTACCTGGGGAAAAAAAAGTTCATTTGGTATTTATATTGGAGCCAGTGATCCTTCATAACTGTGTTTATATGAATACCAAGTGGGGAAAAAAATGAAGTCATGAGTTGATAATTGCGCTGGATTTTCATGGGCAGCTTCAGTGTCAGCTGAGAACAACTCTGTGTATACTGGTTTTAAAAAGTGTGAGATGTTAACCAATTAATACCAGTGCTTAATCCCATCATCACCAAATAACATATACTAGAGCTTTCCTTTTCCAAGGACATTGCAAAATCCCACCCTGCAGAAGACTAAGAGTCAACTGCTGATTCCAAAAGGCTGCCACATGCTTCTGTCACTTCTGGTCACTATTTACTAGCTGTACAGTGCAAACTTGGCCCAAAGAACTTCCAGAAGAATTTACTGCCTTCCTGGAAGAGCAAGACAGATGAACAACTTTCAAAAAATATGCACTAGAACTGGCAACCAACCAGACAGTCTTTGCCTCCTGGGAAGTAAAGCATCTTGTACCCCAGGGATGGAAGCCAACGAAAGACCCTCTCTGAACAAGGATGCATCTTGAGTTAGGGGGTACTACCTCCTACCCATGAGTCTCCAACCCCTCACAGCTACAGCATACCATTACAGAACATGTTGCAGATTAAGCAGGAACATGCAAAGTAGGAGCTAAACATCTACGCATGCAAACAGGATAAAGACTGTAAATGGTGCCAGGAACTAGAAGATTCTTGCCTTATGTACAGGAGAGACAGGAAAAGCCCTCTCTGTGTAAAAGTAAAGAGAAATTAAATTAGAAGAAGGCTTGCTCTAGAGCTGTGTGTTACTATTGGCAGTATAGATACATGAATATATCTTTCCAGCACTATCACATCAATACTTTCCTATTCATTCCTGGTACACTGTCACTCCCACATAACAATTGTCTCAACTATTTTGCCATGAACCGGACTGGCTAACTCACACAAGTTATTGGCAACACAAAACACACACCCAAAAGATTCGTTTTTGACCCAGATAAATCCCTGTACTTGCACAGCCACCCCAAGATAGGGAGAAGTAGAAAGGTAGGAACTGTTCTAGCCAGCATTGCAACTGGAATAAATACTTGTGAAATTACCACCTCACAAAGTACCTAAAAATATGTGTGATACTCATAAGAAATACTACCTTTGTAGCAATCAAAGGAGATTTCTGAAATAGGTCAGACATGCACTACTAATGTAATAGTTGAAATTATATGGCAATATTGCAATTTTAGCGCTATTCCAGTCAGTTGTTTTTCATACAATGAACACATCCAGTTAGAGACTGTTCAGGGTTTTAGCAAACACCTGGTTCTCATGCCAGCAGCCTGTATAGCCACTTTTCTCTTTGCAGCCATGTTTTCTGAGAGACAGCAGCTGTTGCAGAAGATGCTTCATCAGACTATTGATAAGACTTAATATTCTCTAGGAACATTTTAATTAGCCTACTCTAGCACTTGCCATATCGTTGTGAATCAAAGTAAAATTAGATTTCTTGAATTTTGGTTTTCCAATTCAACCTAAACACTCCAGAATACAATTCCACAGGGAAAACAGCACATTTAGCCTATAAGCAAGATTTTGAATGGTACTTTTCCCTTTGTCCGTATATTAAACTTGATTCTGGGTCTTAAGGCTTCCTATTGGATTTGGTTCCAAACCAAAATCCTCAAGCTGCAGAGTGAAAAATCACTGAAAATTCTAATGACATGCATTTTCTTTTTCTGAGATCAGTCTGCTTGCAAGGAGTACCAGATACCCGTGAAGATCACCGGGTGCCTCTGACAGCCTAAGCAGTGCCCCTTTCTGGAGGGCAAAGGGAACCGGACACTGAATCAAAGTCAAGATCTTGATTCCTCCCTTCTGTTTCCAGGACTCCTCAAGAGGCTTAAGAAGGTTTAGGTCTAGACCCAGAGTCTAAGCAAAGTGATAAATATTTCATCTCTATCTCTCTGCTCCAGGACTGTGGCAGACAGTGACATTTCTTACAAGGAACAGAACTTTGCATATGGAAGGGAAGGCAATAGTTCCTTTTGGACACTCTTAGCTGAGCACAAACTCCTGGAGGAACAAGGCAATTTCAGATTTCTCATCTCCCATTCCACTGTGGGATATTCTTTAACTTTCTTTCACCAGTTCAAATTCACAGCAGTCTGTAACTAGCACGCAGACAAAACAACATACTCTTTACACACATAGTTCATTTCCCAGAGAGATAATCAAAGAAAACAAATGAGCTGCATAACAGATGTGTCCTATAATGCAGCACTGCAGCAATACAAATGGGGTAAGAGCCCATCCAGAAGTCATCTGCAATAAATCTTTCCTAATTATTTCTATGTAACTTAAAAACTCCTATATATCTAACGTGAGGTTTTAGTGAGTGACTCACTTGAACAGAGAACTAATACATATTATATTAAAATAACCTCTAAACTGGAATTACAGCTGATTGTACTCAGAGATGTAGTACTAGAGAGAACCTAAAAGAATAAGGCCGAAGTTATTAAACATCAAGCAAAAAGGGCCAATTTGTGTGAATTATGTGAACAAGAAACAATGGATATGTGCACATGCACATACATATCGCATCAGTGCTTTCCAACAATCGCATATTCTTTTTGTAAATTATTTTAAGAAATAAATAAATCAGGAGGGATCATTGCTTACTGTTTACTTAGAGTAGAAATTAACGAGCATTTCTTGGAAAGCTCCAGGGTTCAGCATATCTGAAGACTCTAAGACGGATATGTTCATCCAAGAGAGTAAATTACTTATCAGCTACAGAAAAATAGCAGGAAATGTTTTTATAAAAGGATCATATCTTTTAGAAATAAAATATTACAGTTTAAATATTTAATTCCCTAAAGTTTTGGCTAAAAAAAATATAAAGATTATTACTTTAGATGCTCATTTTTGCTTTTCATTTGCCAAGATGAATAGAATTTCATCTTCAGACACTTACTATCAATTGAACTTGTATGCTATTGAATGCCCAATGACCTCCAACATATAAGTAGTTCTTGTTAAAAGAATGTTAGCTCCTTCTTACCTGTTTGGTGTCATTTTTCATCTGTCAATATATGTCAAAGAGGTAAAAAAGATTTCTCATAGTCAGGTAAATTTTGGTTACTAAAGATATTTTTTTGAGATAGCTTGTTGGGAAGCCCCAAAATTCAAAGCTTTGAAATTCAAATATTTCTTACTCTGAAAAGGCCTGAATGGGGCCTTGTAACAGCACTGTGGGTCTTGATTTTAAAACCACTGTGTACAGATGGAACTATGACTCTATAATATGTGGAGTAGAAATCTTAAAAAAATTCTTTTGGCTATGTACTTGCATAACAGCATCAGCAGCTGATGTACTCTTCAGAATCTCTCTCTTTTTCTGGAGAATGAAACAAAATCTGGAAAGCTACAGAATTAGCTTTAGGAGTCTGCAAAAAAAAATAAGAATGAACAAAAAAATGTGAAATGTTGCAAGATAAGTATTAGAAAACTGTCAAGGATGTATTTCTGAGCTCACCCAAAGGTTCTCTAAAGAAATACTCTAAAAGGTTCTCTAAAGAAATATTCTAAGCGGTTCTCTAACTACTTTTTCTTTCCTAACTCTGCTTCCTTTGATTGAAATTTTATGCAAATACAATGATGCAGTTTGAACACATTCTTCTTAGTGTCCACTGCCAGGAAACTCCTGGGGAAAGAGTGGGACGTAAAGCTCAAACACTATGGCTTGGAAGATGAAATGGGAAAGAATAGTGAGTAAATCACATCCCAAGGCTCTTCCTGTGGCCACGGGAGCAGGCAACAACCAGACCCTTCCCCTTGGAAGAGCCACTGAACAAATGACTGCCTTCAGCAGGAGCCCCAGCAACAAGTAAGAAGCCCAGTATTGAGCTGTTGAATTTACTGTTGGCTCATCTGACTGATTCACAGCATCTTTTTCCTCTGGTCCTCTTGCCTGTGTTCTTTACGCCTCGTCACAGTTGGAGTCTCCTTGTTGCTGGTCAGCTTGTCCTGATGTATTTCTCTCCGCTTCTATATCCCTAACTCTAGGGACTCGCTAGAGTTTGAAAACCATTGCATTAGGGTACCTCTTAAATTTCCAGTATCAGAGCTGTAATTCAGACCTTGATATTTCTTTCTTCTGCTATAATTTTCTTCTGGTCTTCAGCTAGTGAAACCTCTGCCTGTATTTTTGTTTTGTTTTGGATTGTTTATGTTCCTTTGCAAGCACTTCTACTGAATTTTTCCTTCTCAGCTTTGGCTTTTTCCTGTCTGACACAAGATCCTGGTGCATACAGTATCTCCCTGTCCTTTAGAATCAGCACCTCCACCCTGTCTTTCAACAGCAGACCATTGTGTCACATTGTCTCATCCTTTTCTCTTATTAGAAGATCTGTACAGGAGGAAATAAACCTCATCATTTTTCAAAAAGCACTACAAGACAATTCTAGAGATAATTTAAAAAGTTACTTGTAAGAGAGGGAGTTTCTCATACACCACGCAGAACCTGGAGGAGGAGCAGGAGGACAGAAAGGAGTGTTTTTTTGGTTTTGCAAATATAGACAAGAAAAACTGAAAATGCTTCCCAGACTAAGAAAACACAGGGATGGAAAGCTTTAATTTTCGTATTCAATGATCTTAATTTTGCTGCCCTTCACAATCATTCCATTGAATGATACATCTCAGTCTGATGTTCGAATTCAAATCATGTTTACTTTATTCCACTATAAGGTTTGATACGTATCTCTTACATTCATGGTAATTAATTGAAACTTCACAGAAATTAAATTTGCAAAAAGAAGCAATAAAGCAAGATCCAGATGTCTATTTTCATTTCTCTTTTGCTTACAGATTTTTTTCCCCTAAGAAGCACTTCAACAGATTAAAGAGATAAGCAAAGGGGTGGGTTTTTTAACATTTTAGAAATCTCTACATCAAGACTGTTAGGCAAAGGAGAAGAGATTATAAAACAGATATTTTGAAAGAGTTATTAAAAATTATTACAGGAATTGAAAGCCATTCCTTTTTTAAATAAGTGTAAATTATTGGCAGGAAGATCACTGCACTTAGAAGCCCTATAAATTTTCCTACACCTACAGGGTTATAAACACATACCAATCCCATCTAAGACTCCTTCCACTGAAAGCAGACTTAATTTTTTTTCAAGGTTTGGTGCCACTAAAGCGCAATATAAAATTGTGGCTATTGGTCTCTTTGCACACTGTTCCTAATTTAACAAACAGAGCAGTTTAGCAGGTCAAATAGGAAAACAATATCTTAAGAAATCAGCAACCTCTGTGGCTTTGAAATAAAGAAAGAAAAAACAAAAAAAACCTCCAATGCCAAAATGTTTATCTCCTCGGTTCATGAAGCCATAAAATAAGTACAGCACCGTGAATCATGTTAAAACTTCAAAGCCGGTATGCCCAGTGTACCATTTTAGGGCCATTAAGTTGTACAGCTACTGTACTTGTAGTAAATAGTTATACAAAATTGTAGCAGCGCTGCCAAAGATTTCTCTCTTGCAACAAAATTTACTTAAAGCTACACTCTTTACCATGAGCTCACTGCAGAAGCTCAGTAATGTCTCTTACCACCTCAAGAGATTCCGCACCAAAAATGTGTCGTTGATTACACTGAAAATGCCAGCCTCATTTTGAAAATACAGTACTCCATATACGACATTAAACTATACATACAGTAAGTGAATAATGAAATACAGCAAGTTAATTCCTTTGACATAGTAGCATTTCTGTTGAAAAGCAGAGTAATGATTTTGCCCATTTTATCAAAGAGCATTCTGAAGGTGGCACTATATCCCCAAAATGTTATGCAAGTCAAGAACATAAGAAGGCATATGTTTCAGGGATATGTGATTCAGAAATGAACATTCATCTACACTGATACCTTGCCTACATGCGATTTTTAGTGATCTGTCCCAATTAAATGGTAAAAGGCTCAATTTACTTGTAAAGCCTAGCCCACCACAATCTGTTTGCACCCACCTCATGTGCAGCTGCCAGCTATTCCAGCTGGCTGGGTGATCAAAAGGCACCATCAGTGTCTTACACAGGACACTTGGGAGGACTGAAGCCTAAATCCCCATTGGGCCGTGTAAAGAGTAAGGCATCCTGAATTTTTTGTTTATGTCATAGGACACTGTACAAGATTTTTGTTCATTTAATCTGGGAAACCCACTTGTATTAGTGGCCAAGGTTTAAAAAAAAAATTAAAACAATCTTTTCTGTACTTAGCATATTATGAATTGCACTGTCATGAGGGAACCTGGTTCTGATCTCAGATAAAAATTATGTTATATTTAAGTATTGAAGATATTTTTTGAGGTTATGCATAAGAAGCTGCTGAAAGCTCTTCTTTCCCCAGAAACTGGTTAACATCACCAAGTTCGCAGAGCCAGTTTAAGCAAGTTTGAACTAATGCTGAATTAGTTACAATAAAGATTGAGACCAGTTCTCACCTTCCCAATCAGGGCACGTCTGCAAAGATACTCATCTAATTTTGAAGATTGTCCTCAGCATGTCTTTATAACAGATCTCTGCCTACATTATTCTACACAGTCCATCCCACATTACATTTTACTACTCCGTTTTGTGGAATAGTTTCACTCTTATCCAGTACATCTACTTAGCTGTTTCTTCTTCCATGCCCACCTATTTATATCATCAGAAAGACTGGCTGACCAAAAACTGTTCTTTAAAGCCTACAGAGCAAAATAAACTCCAAAAATGTCCCTGAAAGTCTCTACATGTTTTCATAAGCTGTATCTTCATTGCTTTTCTGCTCTGTGGATATCAATTTCTTCCTTTCTCAAATAATATAGGATTTCAGTAAAGCTTTTGATACTCTCTCACAGTATCCGTCTGAACAAAATATCCAGCACAAAGCTGTTTTCAAACTTTAGTTCAAAGATGAGTAATTACTTTTATCACTAAAAGTTCATTTCATTGATCAACATGCAAAAATAAATCTATGAGGATGTTCTTCCAAAAAAGTGTTCAGGCTTCATTAACCAAGTAAGTTGTGGGGTTGGGGCATAGGCTAAAGAGTATGTGTGTGTTTTCAGGGATTGCACAAAGGAATTGATTCAATTATTTCATAACATCATGCGATGGGTGAGCACTTGGCTCACGAGTCAGGCACAAAGGGTTATAGCGAATGGGGTGACATACGGCTGGTGACCTGTCACTAGTGGGGTTCCACAGGGCTCCATCTTCTGCCCTGTGCTCTTCAAGATCTTCATAAATGACTTGGATGCAGGGCTGGAAGGGATACTGAGCAAGTTCCCAGATGATACAAAACTGGGAGGAGCTGTTGACTCCCTCAATGGCAGGGAGGCCCTGCAGAGAGACCTCAACAAATTAGAGGGCTGGGCAATCACCAGCCTTAAGAAGTTCAACAACAGAAAGTGCTGGATCCTGCACCTGGGATGGGGCAACACTGGATGTACAGACAGACTGGAGAATGAAGGGCTGGAGAGCAGTGCCACGGAAAGGGACCTCAGGCTCCTGGTCCATGGCAAGTTGAACATGAGCCAGCAGTGCCCTGGCAGCCAGGAGGGCCAAGCGTGTCCTGGGGGGCATCAGGCACAGCATCACCAGCCAGGCACGGGAGGGGATTGTCCCACTCTGCTCTGCACTGGGCGGCCTCACCTTGAGCCCTGTCTGCAGTTCTGGGTGCCACAATATAAAAAAGACTTTAATCTATTAGAGAGCGTCCAAAAGAGGGCCATGAAGATGGTGAAGGGCCTTGAGGGGAAGCCGTATGATGAGTGGCTGAGGTCACTTGGTCTGTTCAGCCTGGAGAAGAGGAGACTGAAGGGAGACCTCATCACAGTCTGCAGCTTCCTCATGAGGGGAAGAGAAGGGGCAGGCACTGATCTCTTCTCTGTGGTGCCCAGTGACAGGACCTGAGGGAATGGCCTGAAGTGTCAGGGGAGGTTTAGGCTGGATATCAGAAAAAGGTTTTTCACCCAAAGGGTGGCTGGGCACTGGAACAGGCTCCCCAGGGAAGTGGTCACAGCACCAAACCTGACAGAGTTCAGGAAGCATTTGGACAATGCTCTCAGGCACATGGTGTGACTCAGGGATGTTTCTGTGCAGGGCCAGAAGTTGGACTCAATGGTGCTTGTGGGTCCCTTCAAACATGGCATATCCTGTGATTCTGTGATTCACTATGAAATATGATTTCAACTGAGCCACTCATATAGACTTTGTTCCTTGCTTTCCTACATCCTGCATGTAGGTAAATTAACTTGCATAATGTTTCCGAGGCTTGAGAAGTGTGTGTAGGAGAAGCAGTTTCCTGCAACTGCTTTTTTTCTATTGCTAAAAAGCACACTCACTTTTTAGAAAAAAAATACATTTTTACCCTTAATTCTGAAGCTTGAGACCTTAGTAAATTAGCTGAAAAAATAACTGAGTGGATTTCCACAATGCTGTTGCACCAAATACTTCATTTAACAGAGAAAAGTTGTTCAGTTCCTCTGTTTATACATAAAGTATACAAAAATCCTCTCTGATTAAGCAGTATTGTATAATTCCTAGTAATAATGGAGTATTCAAAGGCAACGTGCTGTGGAGGTGAAAATACAATTTTTATTGTTGGACACATTTCCATTGATGTATATGTATTCCCAATATATTCCAGCAGAAGGAAACTTTGGCAAGCAGAGACCCAATCTTTGAAAGGTGATCAGTACTTCTAAAATTTAGTATCAGCAACTAGGTACACCCAACTTTTTCTAGGGACCAAATCAGAGATTAAAGAGATATATATATATTTAAGCACCTAGACCCAAATGTCTTACTCTCAGAGGTCCCAATTTTAGAGGCAGGTAAACAATTGGGCCTGAATTATTTTAAATCAACTTTAATTTCTGCTTTTGTCCATGCACACTGTTCTCCAGGCCACAATATCAAGAACCAACCAGGCGTCCAGCACTTTCAGAATCCCCAAACTCCTTTTATTCTCTCTCTCCTGCTTTAGGACTTTCCTTTGGTATAATTGTTTGTACAGTGACTAGCAGATCAAACTATGACTGGGAAAGGATTTTTGGTTTTTAATTCTAGCCAAAGCTCAACAGTTCTATATAAAACCTCACCTGCTGGAGTACTTATGGAGTCATTTGGCTTGGTTTCTGCTTAGGAGCTATTTTGACAATTAATGTAAACAAAATGTAAAATACATTGGATATACACAAATAGTTCATAACCTCATACATTTGATTTTCTGGTGTTAGAGGCTTTCTTTAAATTTGAAGTATATATTTGGTAAACCAGGCGGTTTTTTGATCATTGCCAGTTGTAATCATCTTGTGACAAGCAGTTCTAGAGAGATTTCTGAATAAAAACAAGATCTGGGTTCTCTGACAATGTTACTTCATTTCTAAACACATTTCCATTAATTGTACTCTCAAAATCAAAAGTCATGGAAACCAAATATTTCTAGTTGGACAACATAATGAATTTAGATTGCGGTATATTCATGTTGAATGTAAATGAGTTTATTTTAACAGACTAATTATATCTCTAAAAATCAGTAAAAGGTAATTTGAATTTGTCTGTTTTGATAGTGAATAGCTTTAACACTATGCACATAGGTTCATTTTTCAAAAGCATTTTTGTAAAGGCATGATGCAAAACATACCTAAATTTACAGCAGAACCTGCCCGTGACTTGAACAGACTGTAGATCAGGCCTCAGCCACTGTGACTTTGTCAAGAATAAAATTCTCAAGTGATTTCTTATAAGATACGATGAGAAATGAAACACACACAGGTTCTCATGGATCATAGCTGGAGCCCACAAAGTGACATGTGAAAAGTGGTTGAAAGGGAGCCCTTAAGGACTGGGAAAGACATGGTTATTGATTTACCAGGAACAGTCTTGCCAAGTTTAAATGAAGGAAACAGAAAAATGGCATAACCTGGGTGTAATTCTTTTGAGGTAATGCGGGTGAGAGCTGTGTTAGTTGTCTCTAGCATCCCTTCCTAAAGCAGCTGCATAATTTTAATTAAATAAATGGCTACAGAAAAAACTTAAAAGAATCCCAGTGAATTATGAAGTATAAATTACCATGTATGCCAGTATTCTTACCAAGCTAAAACTATGACGTGCAATAAATGTCTTATAAATTTTTAAATCTTAACTTATGAAGAGTATTTGTGTAGACTGGCACTTTGAAAGGTGATGAAGTTTAACTACAAAACTACTCTCTCATTTCATATATATTGATTAATTGAACTACATGAATGAATATGTAACATACAGTCAATAAAAAAATGTTACATATTTCCCAGAATTCTGTAATTCCTTCTGGAAAAAGAGGGAATCATGGTGCACCAAAATGATAAAGATAGAAACATCTAGTTCTATTATGAAAAAAAATCATACTAAAACTTTTATTCTGGATTTGTTTCTCAAATCCAAAATCCAAATGAATGATTCACAGTCAAAAATATAACTCGGCAATTAAATAAATCATAATAACACTTATGGGCTTACTAGTGATGCTGAATTTATCACTTACATTCCATATATGAGAGTAACCCCTTACTAAAGGGATCAAAATAGTTAACATAATTTGATTAGATTGAATTGACTAGATTTGACTAATAATCTCTTTTAACCTTTAATTTTGCTGAGTTTTGATTGGAAAAAAATTTTGGCAAACAAAAAACTGCCCAGCATTCTATAGAGTGGAGAAAATACCTTTTCTTGGCTAAATCTTTCCTCAAAAGTCATTTACATTGTACTGTAGTATTTTATTTACAAATATAACATAAAATCTGTTTAATGTTGTAAATTTTGTTAATGTATTTATACTTAAATGACCAATTTTAATTAAATAAGAATAGGTAGTCAGAAAATCTGTATGTGGGGGGTTTTTTTCGGTTTGTGATCTACAGGTTTTGCAGTTGACCAGGGCTTTTTTTTCCTTACCTGGAACTCTCTTTGCCCAGTTGATCATGTGCACTAATTCTCTGTCTGCAAGGTTGGTCAACAGGGTCATCATAGAGGCTTCGTTGAATGGTCTGTTTGGGTCATATTCAGAATAAACTAGGGGTGGCTCAGCTTCCAGCAAGGCACTGACCATCTGTTCTGCCGTCAGGGACAGGGCTGGGCTGTTCTTCTTGTTATGTTTAACCACCAGTGGACTTGTCCAAAGGGTGGGAGCTCGCAGCTCTGTTGAAGAAGCCTCCCCATTCCTGGAATCCTGCTCCTCTCTTTGGCGTTTTTGTTTCATCACTCGCCCACCTCTGCGGTCTTTCCGAATTCCTAGAGACACACAAGAATATAATGAACTCCTTTCCTTGAACTTCAGTATTACATACACTTGGCTTCAGGCAACAGCAGATGCTTTTGATAGACCCAGGCAGCATTGACTCTTGATTTATTTTCTGAAGACTTCTTCCTATATAGTGAATCTTACACCAGTAGTTGGACAGAAAAATTATTTTTAAAAGTACAGTGTCAGGAATAGTGCAATCCTTCCTGAAATTCAGATCAGTTGGGCTCACACAGAACTCTAGACTACTGACACTGTACAGCTGCCTTAGCCCCACAAAAGGAAGTCAAACATTGGGAATAAATAAATATTTCTTTACAGCCCAAAACTTCAAAGTTCCTCCCAGCCTCTAGCAGACCCTTATTCTATAAATGATCAACAATAAGTTAATGATGTTGGTGGGTCAGATGGAGCGCAGAAGTAGCTCTAAAAACTACCTAAAATGTTTTGCTTAAGGTCACCAATTATTTTAATTAAACATCATCCCATTACCAAGCCTGTGATCTTCGTAATTATATAAAAACCACTTAAGAAAGTTCCCATTATAAGATGAGCTTATACAGCAATAAAGAATGCCATTTACGTAGATAAACATAAGTACAAAAAGGAGAGATAATTACAACCTCAGATTCTAATGTGGGAGACCCACTGTCAAAAGGCTGAAATAACCACAACAGAAACCATCATTGTCATTACTGCACATTTCTGCAATGTGCTTTGCACTGTCTGACCCTGAACCTTGGGATATTATCAAGTTAGCCATACTAATTCAAACAACATAAGACCTTTACAGTGGAACAAAACCTTCCTTTGGGGAAAGGTTACAAGAAAAATATGGTGATAAAGCCCACGTGGACTCCAACCTTAGAGGGAAGGTTAAGTCTGGCTCTAAGTGGAGGAGTTACAGGCATTTTGAGACTGAGTCAAAAACTTAAATCCATCATCAAGTGGAGGCAAGGGAGGACAACGAAGTAATAAGGAAAGCACACAAGGAATTCAGATATGAGGAGAGGGCAGCTATGATGCGGCTTATTCTGGAGTTCTCATGCAACATGAAAAAGCAGCACTAATCCTAGTTTGAAAAGCAAAAGAAGTATCTACAGAGAATAAAGATGTAGACCATTCAAGAAATAAGGAAGAGAAAACATTTAAAACAAAACCAAACCAAAACAAAAACATTTGCAAGCAATCAGTACAGGTCTTTCTAATGGGTAGGGAAAGGGAAAAACAACCTTTGCTCAGATCTCTTCACATCACAAAATTTTAAATCTTTAGAATCCCTGTCTTTGTTGGCAGCATTTCCATCTCACATACAGCATGCCTTCATTTAAATGTTGGACCACATCAGCAGGTGTCCTTTCCAGCCTCAAAGAAACAGGGACAATCTTTAGATCTCTCTTCCTCTTTCTTCAACTACGGTGAGATTTCCACTGAATTAGTATTTGGAGATTAGGCATTTTATGTCTAATTCATTCAAAATGGAGTAGGCTTTGTGATTCTATTCCATTAATCTCTTCAGATAAATGGAGTTCAATAAATCTTTCATCACTCCTATTACTTAACCTATCTACATTTTCCCATTCACTAAACTATTTCTAAGCCAAAACTCTCAAGTGCGTTGCTGTTCCCATTTTTCATTCAGCAGTACCAATCTTTCCTACCACTAAAGAGTTTCTATTAAGGAGAGGGTGGGAGATTCTTGCTCCTCAGAAAAACACAGGACTTATTCTGGCAAAATGTCATCGTGAAGATATTGTCATTGGTAACTTACTTCCTTGCAATACTCAGTAGCAGGCATGCTCTATCTGTAACAGATATTTTTGTTGTATGCTTTGTATCAATGTAATGTTTCTGAATTAAAATTGCCCTGTGAACCATGTAGATATAATCACATGAACGAGTCCACATGGTTCACAGAAACTAAAGCATTTGTTAACTTTCTCACGTTCAAAATTTTATGGCTGCTCATCTAGAAATTTTCTTTCAAAGAGAAAGCATCCTTGGGGTCTGTGTTGTTCAATGTACTCATAAATAGATGGGCTGACATAATTCATAAACAAGAAGTTGGGGTTAGAAAAATACTATAAAAACATCAGATAAGTTTAGAAAGTAAATAGAAGGCTAGAAATTACTCGGAAAGGAAGGGAGGACAGAACAACTTCATAAATCACAGAGTTTATTATCGTGAGGCACACTACAGTGAACACTGCATGCAGTTCTGTTCTTCCCAAATTCAAAAGAAATATAAAAATAAATGAAAAAGGGATAAGAGAAAAACAGATAAGATGATTTGAAATGTGAAACAACTTTGGTATAAGAGATACCTAAATTGACTATATCTGCTTGGCCTGCAAGCCAGATACAAGACTACAAAATCAGGAATAGCAAAAAGACGAATAAGGTACAAAACACTAAAGCTTCTCTTCTAATACAAGAAGGTTTCAAATGAAAATGCCCCGTGCAAGGTTCAGGACAGACAAGAGGTTCTCTTTCACACCATGCAGAAACAAAATTGAGAGTGTGAATAAAGTAGAAGGTGATATTAGTTAGAAAGCTGTAGGTCAAATGTGATAGAGAACAGAATCCATTAAAGGTTAATAAATATAAGTAGGGCAATTTCAGCATTGAGTCTCCATCGCACAGATTACTGGAAGATCAGAGTTTTTTTGGTTTTGCTTTTTACTTAGTCCAGGCCTGCCTTGTTAAGTAAAACTAGGATGTGATGAGGATTTTACACAACAGAGGAAAGGTGGCAAATGTAAGCATATTTAGCTGTTTACAAATAAACCAGCTGCTAAATAAGAACAATAGTTTTATTTTTAATTCGTCTGAAAGCATACCACTGGCTTTTCTTCACCTTAGAACAAAAAAGTGGAGAATTAAGCAAAGCTACACATAACCAGTTTGGAGGAGGATGCCCCACACAAATTTATATTTTGCATTTTTATTTTGGTATTTTAAAAAAATCAACCAACCAACCAACTGTAGCAATTTTACTACTGGATTTTTTAGAGACTAAATCTGAAAAAACAGTCAGTAAGAGTATGCATTCCTTCTGCATCACATCACCAGCTTTTATGATCACAGACAAAAAGGTCTCTGAATCTGTACAAGTATCATATTCATCAGAGATTTTTAGAACTTACTACTAGCTCTTTACCTAGTCCCTAGATGGACAAGCAACATATTTATTCATTTTCTTGGACTAAATAGGAGTGAGGATCTCTCTGAAAAATGCAAGTGCTCCCAAATCTCCTTCAACTTAATCAAATTTTACCTCTGTTAAATAGTGATAATAGTGATGTACATTCACTAATTCCGAAAAAGGCAACTCTATAAAGCTACAATTTCATTGCCAAAAGTGAAAGGATCCTGTTAGGGTTTTTCAGTATATGAATGCATCAATTTTGATTCAACAGTTCAGCCAATAAAGGGACCTGAATTGTCAAGTGCTATGAAAAACAATATTCTAGCAAAAATTGAAGTATTATGCATCTTGCAAGAGCTCTAACACAATTTCCACTTGAGTTGAAAGCTGAAAGAGCCAAAATTTTCAAAGGCAGTTTTATAAAGCTTCATATGTAAATTCAGTCAGACTTTTAGACACGGAGGCAGGTTTCAAAACTCCTAAATAATTACAGAATCAAATAATTACAACCTGATCAGCAATACAATTTCATCTGGACAATAAAATTGCATATGACACTCCCATGGCAGGGGAGTTGGAACCACATGATCTTTAAGGTCCTTTCCAACTCAAGAGTCTATGAGTCTATGATTGTGAAGGAAATATTAACCATATGAAATACTTCACTAGTATTTTCCCACATGTCATTAAAACAAAATAAAAAATAAATTCCAGATTGTTAAAACAAAAATTCTTAAATTAAAAATGGATTGAATGAGCACTGAATCTCAGCCATACAGCAGCCATTTTTTCCTCCCTACTGTTAATAACAAAGCTCCACCTTCATACCTTCAGTGTTATATAAAATATTCAAGAATATTTAGAGGAAGAAAAGGAGGAGGCCAAATAGAATCAAATTTGCTTGGCTGTGTGTGAACTACAGAATAATGCATTTTAGATTTGAAGATATATGTATAATCTCAAATTCTATTCTAGTTAAATATATTCCCTATGAGCTGCTTTATATAATATTCTTCAATTTCTTTCTTACTAGAATTTTTGTCAATCAACAGTTTGTAGCTGCACTTGAAGGGAAGGGAAGGGAAATCATGAAATCATGGCAGGAAGAAGGCTTTTTCTTTTTCTTTCTTCTTTTTCTATTTTTTTTTTTTTAATTCAAGAGGACAACAAAAAGATGCATCTATGATTGGTTTTGGAAATGGTGATGGGTAAATGGTTTACCAGCTAACTTCCCAGTCTGGAACAACCTTTGAACCTGAGGCTCTTTGTCCACACTTCTGCTCCTTGTCAGCAGACCCCAGATGAGAGATATTTGACACTTCTATATACATGCACAGTCTTGTACCATTAACAGCCTATAATTTTGTCAGTTTGTCAAGAGAGTCTTTCAAATGTGTTTGGAAATGCCTTCTCTTCTAAACAATGCTGTTGCTCTTCAAGACCAACCTACCTCATTGGCATCCTGTTGAAAATTGCCAGAGAGAAAGAATTTCTGTTTTAGAGAGAAACAATCTCTAGTGTTTCGTAAAACAAACCCTGCTCAACAATAAAAGACAAAATGTATGTGGTCCGTAAAAGGCATTATAAATAAGAAGGTATCTGTCAGAGAGGCAGAGTGTCAATTGCCCGGCTGATGATGAGAGTGTTAAGGGAGGATGCACAGAACATGGCCACGGCGGAGACGCCACACAAATCCTTTACACCAGTGTTCGCAAAGGAAGAAACCAGATTTTCCTACAACCTAAACCTACATTTCTGAAATTGAAGTTGGGGTTGAAGAGGCCAGAAATTCAAAAGCCTCTCTTCAAATGCCCAAGAGTGGGAAGGATTTACTAAACTGTTGGGAGAAGGCCTCTGGGGCTCAGTCCAGGCTCACTTTGGTGTCATTGCTGCCATTAGCAAAAGTGAGGGACTGCAAAAGTAAAACAATGTGCACAAGCCAACAGTTCCCTTACAGACACAAACCTGAGCGTCTAAGCACAACCGGGTTTAGTGTCCAAAGGGCGGAGGCAAGCAAGGCAGCTGTATCCTAGTGACCTCTTATGGCAACTTCACTTTACAGATAGGCCTCATTAGGCACACCTCTGCTGAATTCAGTAGCTTTATAATGCTCCATTGGAAATAAAACAGAATTCTACATCTTCCTTTAAAACTTATGGTCACTGTAGCTGCTATATGTAAGTATAATTCAGTGATATAATTTCATTCTTGATTTATAACAGATGGAGACTGCTGAAGCAATGACTGCAATGTAGGTTCTAATGTAATGTATCTCAGCATGATGGTCCTTCCAACGTGATTTTAAAGACCTTTGAGATTTTGAGAATTTTCTGCTTGATTCTCTCTACATAAATATGTTATTTGGTCACAGAAAAGGAACACCACTTTCGAAATTCAAATTTTATTGCCTAATAAATACTTCTTTTGAATATGATTCAGACAATCAGCCCCTTATTTAATTCTCATTTCTCTTTCAGAAAATGAAACACAAATGTAAATTGTGCTGAAAACCCAGGTGGGTTGACAATTACTTTAAATGAGGAACATTGTCTGAAATCCTCTAAAAAGATTAATCAGAATTTAATGTCTAATCTCAAACAGACCTTCCCCAAGTGACAGTGCTTAATAGCCTGATTTCTGACAAGGATATCTAGACACTCAGTACTATAAATAAATAACAGTCTGTGCGCCTGGATGTTGCAATCTTTTCTACTCCTGAGTGGATGAATGCTGTATGTCTTTATGTGAGTGGGTTTTTTTAAAAAAATATCGCTTATCCTTTTCCAAACTGGATCTCTTATCCTTTTCCAAACTACTCTATAATCAAGACTTCGTTTTAATGGACACAAAGGGAGAGAGAAGTCACAGTCGGGGTTTAGATTCAGATATTCAGGTTCAAGTCCTGGCTCTGCTACCAGTTTGCTCAGTGACCATGTCACACAACATATCTCAGTGCCCCAGAACTCCTACCAACTAAAATGTAAATCATAAAACTGGTGCTCCATGTAAACTCTTAAAGACCTGGTGAAAAAAAAAATAGCTGTTAGCAGGCAAGCAAATGTAATTTGGGGTCTCTAATGACTATTCATAATGCACAGTTTGAGAACCAATGATCTATTAATTAAAGATGAAGGTGCAAGGCATGATTCATCCTAATCTGTATTTTCGTATTCAACCTTTGGCAGTCATAGCACACGTTTTAAAGAACATCTGAGGACACGTAGAAGTGAAACAAAAGAAGCTCAATTAATCCATCATTCAAATTAATCTCTTTCAGTGCTGACACTCCTGATAGAATCATACCAAGTTTTGGTTACATTAAGTATGGCAACCACCCCATTTCTAGACAATATTTACAATGAGCCTATAGACATTTCAGGGATCACAATAAAGCCTTTACAGGAACATTCTCTACCTTTACATCAACCGTGATTTGGGAAAGGAAGTTGGTTTAGGACAATCAGTCCAGTGGTATGAATCTCAAAGACAATGAGAAATTTTAATTGCTACATTTTAGAAATTAGTTAAATTAATTGGGTATTGAAGGTGTTTGGCCTGATACCAGGACTGAGTGCTAGAACTGAACTGTAAATGTCTAACCAAGAGAAGAACTGGAATCATACAATCACAGAATCGTGGAATGGTTTGGGTTGGAGAGGATGTTAAAGATCATCTAGTTCCAACCTCCTTGCCATGGGTAAAGACACCTTCTATTAGACCAGGTTGCTCAGAGCTCCATCCAAGCTGGCCTTGACCACTTCCAGGGATGGGGCAACGTGTCTGAGCAACCTGTTCCAGTGTCACACCACCACCTTCAGAAAAAAGAATTTCTTCATAATATCTCATCCAAACCTACCCTCTTCCAGTTCGAAGCCATTACCTCTTGTCCTACCACTGAATTATCTTGTAAAATGTCCCTCTTGAGCTCTCTTATAGTGCTAGAACTCTAGGAATTACTCAAGTAATGAAAAAAGTACTAAAAGGCCCAAAAATGAATGTAAACAAATATACAACTATAACCAGCTTTACAATCTCAAATAAATGTTCAAGAGTTAAATATTAAAAAATTCTGCAGTATTTTTTTTGTATATATCCAGTTGTAGCATATAACTAAGCATAAGATAATTTGTCCCATTTTGTCCCATTTCCACCTGACTGCAAAAGGCCTTAACCATGTATAAATTCACCATTGAACCTGCTTTGAGCAGGTGGCTCAACAAAAGACGTCCTAGAGTTCCTTCTAGCACAGATCATGTTATGAAGTAGAAGAGGAAGATAAAGCATTTTTGGCAAAGATGTTCACAACAATGATCTCTCTTTCTAACTTTGGGGGCAGAACACAAGAATATTATATTTTGGTACAATTCAATGGCAGTGATCCCCTTTGCATGTTTGCAAAGAGGAGAAAGAAACATTTCACTAAAAAATCTGATTTCATTTCCACCTTTTTTTCCTAGAAAACTGCTGTAAACTCACAAAATTTTACTTCAAATGTAGTACATGATGAGTACGAGTACTTCGTGAGTACATGATTTCAGCCCAACAATTACAACTTTAAAAAGTACATTTCCTCATACATTTATCAGGCCCCATCTACACAGTTATTTGGCTGAGTACAGAACAGTATGTCTAATAAGTATCGTTGAGGTTCTCCTTGAACAAACCAGAGTCATTTCACATCCACAATCCATTTTCCTTCATTCACTAATTTCTCTTTTTAATAAAATATTTCATTAAAAGGTAATTACATGAAAATGTAGAAGGCCTTCAGCCCATCCAGTGGTTGCATCAGTCATCAATTTACTTCTACTTTTGAGAATGATTTTAATAACTGTCTAGCCTTTTTACATGAATAAATACAGAATTCAGCAAGGAGGCATAGCTCCCTCCATTTAAAGACAAAAATCAGCAAGGTCCTTCTCTGAGAGGATGGAAAATTTGTTTTTTAATTTTCCCCATAAAAATGTATCTTAAACTTCAGCAAGACTGTCACACTGAATCAGACTGGATTAGAGGTGGGTAACTATTTCATAAGAATGTAAGAGAAAAACTGGAGCCTGGAGACTCCAATCTCTAGGAATTAATGAAAGTTTCTGCAGTCAAATGTCCCATGGTTTTAGCACCCTGTTACAGCCAGCACAGAGTTTCACCCTCTGGGCTGTACTGCAGTAATTTCTGAAGCGTTCTCAGACACTTTGTGAGGGTAACACTGAAGGATGTAGGCTTCAAATGTGCTGTAGCACTGTAATTTCATTACCACAACAAACAGTACGCAGAATCTTCTCTCTACAGTGTGAGACTTCAGGCTGTTCAAACCCTAGAGATTTCAGGCTGTTGAAACCCTATGTCATATACATAATCACCACCTGGATCTAGCACATGAGCACTCAAATCCTTGATGGCCACATTTCCTACGACTTGATGTTGGGAAGCCATCAGCATTCGACAACTGAAAGAACTATCTAGGTGTCAGGGTGGTTAAACATGGCAAAATATCAGGCAAATAATGGAGTTTTCATTAAGAATCTGGCATTTAACATTATGGCAATCTTTTGGCATAGCCATGAATTCCACTAACACCCTGTTGCTCTGATCCCACACAGCACTTAATGATAAATCTCTCCTGTCACTACATTGAATGTAGCACGCTAATAACTAGAAACCCTCATTCACTTACCAAACTATAAAAATAATTAATAAAAAAACAATAAAATAAGGTGCCTTTGCTTTCATAAAATTAGGGTCTTTGGAGCCAAGTCATCAGAAAGCCTTTAAAACACTGGAAAAAGGGAAAACTAGGTCTGTATTGGAGCAGAGATCACCTGCACCTTACATATGGTTGGAGCTTCAGGGTTGCAACTGCTGTAACAACTCCACTTGGAAGCTGGGACACTCCATCATGTGAAAGGAAGTTGGAGTACACTTCTCCAAACCAGACAAGAAACAACCTTTAAGAAGGCATCAGTGGATTGTAAACAAAAACAAGGCTACTCTCCCCTGCTACGGAACAGAAGTAAGAGAGAGGAACAGAAGTAAGAGGGACCTATTCGATGTGTCCACTTCATCCTCACGAACAAATAGAGGAGCACAGACTAAATAATAACATAAAATTTTAAGGTCCTTTGGGTTTATTCAGAATGAGAGAATGAAGCATTTAGACAAAATATAACAGCTGTAAACTACACCTCAGATGGCAACTGCATCAGCAGAGTCTCACAGTCTAATTGTCTCTTGAAGCAGCACAGTAAAAGATGCAGAAGGAAACACTTGCAAACACAAGAGGAGAGAAAGAAAATAACTCTTCAGTACTGAAAGAAGTTTTTAAAAGACACAAGAACAGGGAAGAAAAAAAAATCAATAAAATTACCACAGGAACTCATAAGAGGAACTCATAAGTAAATGTTCCTACGACACAGTTCAAGGGCCACTTGAAGCCTGCATTTTTTTCTAAATAAAGCCCCAAAAACATGTTTCGCTTGTGTCCACTCTACTAAAAATAATATATATGAACTTTTTCATGCTACACTTAGTGACCTTCTGTGAGGAAAACCTCAGCAACCATATTCTATATCATATGTTTAGAATTAACCAGAGACATTTAATCAAGATTTTATCTACCTTCCCCACTATTTACTGAAAGTCAATGTTTAATATCAATTATTGCTTGTATCACTTAAATGGCAGATAAAAGTCCCAAGTTGGCAACTTTTACCATTTATTGAGAAATCTCAGCTAATTTAGTGCAGAAGAAAAATCTGAGATTACATTTAGGGGAAAAAAAGATTACAGGTGTTTTCCACTATATGTGAAAGTTATATCATCATAAGCAAATTGTGGAGATAGAGATAAAAGTGAGATTAAGACATAAATGAATATTCAAGTGTATGATAGAGTTGCCTTAAAAAAAGGCAAATCCTTCAACATGAAAATGAAGAGATTATTTAAACTAAAAGATCCAATCACAAGAACTAGGAATTATTAGAGAACAATGTGAACCTTGAGCTGACCACAGAGCTACATCATTTAAGCATGTTGAAGAAAAGCTCTATTATATCTATTAGAAGAAAATCTTCATAGCTCTCCTCAGAAAAAATGAAAAAAACCCAAAACAACTAACATTTAAACATTATGACTTAAAAGTTAGCCAGATGGCATAACAAGAATATTCACTTAACCTTTATCTTCATCTGAGAGTAATGTGACAATTATAAAGGTCTAGATTTAGAAGAAAGATTTTTCTTCCCCCCCCCCCCCATATCTATGTGGACAATAGGGAATTAGTAATGACTCCGGAAGAATTTTGAATGTTTTACTTCATCTACATTAATTTCACCTTCTCTGAAGTCATCTGCAGGCATGACAGATTTATTACTTGTAACTGAGGGATCTTGAGATTGTTTTCCAAGACTTCATAAAATAAATATTTTAAAACTCTTGACTATGAACCAGTGATGAACTTCATGCATTATTCGCAGTACTATAAAAGCAGACACAATTTATGCTGATCCTGATCTTCTTCTTTGTAAACTGTGAGTTTAGTTTCTTAAGAAAACCAAACAAAACCAAAACCAAAACAACTAAAACAATCACAAAACTATTTTTGAACTGCCAGTTCCCGTAGTGACTATAGAACTCTTACAGCATTGTAAAAGGAAAGGATGAAATGCAGAGGACTTTTTTCAAGTGAGAACCACTGCATGAAATAAAGATTCCAGACACCTATATTTGTAAGAAAATTTGGGCAGAATTACAGTATTTCTTTCGGACTACTTTAATCTACAAAATGCTAGTTGAGAAATCTTTACAATTTTTATGAGAGTAAAACAGTTACATATAGAATAGTCAGAAACTTATTAGAACCTGCATCTTAGAGAAGAGATATGAAAAACATAAAACTAGTATAGTGGATTATTAATTAAATACATGTAAGCGCAATTGGACGTAAATGTGCCAAATGAAAAATGTAATGTTATCAACATAATGCATAATTATAAATCCTAGCTATGATCTGCCATATGTACAAAGGTCAAAGCTAAATCTGCATGGCATATTCATGTATGGATTCTCTGGTTTTAGTTTGCCTTACCTGAAGTTCTAACTTCTCTGGATCATAGCTGTGACAATAACTACATACACTTTGAAGAGTTCTAGCCATATAAACCAGGATGTTCAGATCAATAAACAAAATCTCATTTAAAAAATCAACTATTGTCTTAACTTCTTGAAGTAAAAGATTCTACATCTTCCTCCTGCTTGCATCCCAAAACTGAGATTAACAAAATCAGTCTCAGCTCTTTCCTAATCCTTGAGCTGAGAAAAACGCAGATCCAACCTCAGAGTGCAGCAACTGACCAGTTTTCCTTTTGTCTTTCCTTTTTTCTCCTAAGATTCCCAGACTTGGCCTACCTTTGCTGGACTTATAAATGATCCTTTATTATGGAAAGGACAAATGTGATGAGCTACTCTTCTCTCTTGCTCCAGACTTTCTGAGGCATAAGTGAGCGTTAGGTGTGCCAAAGAAAAGGACAAGCAGTCAGTAATCTAAACTAGCTAGTTTACACAAAAAAGACATGGGATCTAATCCCTTCTGTGAGCACTTACTAGTTTGCTAAGTTTTTCCTATAGATATAAGTTTCCATACAGCTACTTATTGCTCTTTATTAATAAAAGCAATCTGAAATTTTTAGCAGGCTACAAGAAGACATCATTATTACACATGTTCCAGGAAAGTGGCATTTATCTCAGTTCTTATAAAATGAGTAAGCCTTTAATATTGTTGGGTGAAATTAATTCACATCTGAAATATGTGTACAGTTCCAAAACAGAGGAATTAGCTTTCCCTTCCAGGATTCACAGAACAAGAATCACATATCCAGAAGTTTATTTAAATGAATATGGACTGATTTGAGACTACCAATGCTCTTCACACTGAACTGCAAAAGGCTGCAAAATGTTGGGTTAAATTTCATTCACCAGGATCTGAAGCCTGAGAGACCAAAAAGATACTGAGTTAAAAATAGTAACAGAGGAATTCTAATTCTATTGAAATCAATGTCCCTATTATTTTTGATGCAAATCTGAACAAAATAACATGATATTCAGGAGTTTTTAATTTTTTTATTTAATAAAATAATTTTTATTTAATACACTTCAGCTCACTAAAATCAGTAGCTTTCTCCTTTAGTTAGAAACCATATCAACTGCCCAATGAAGTTAAAAGGCAGGAAGGCAGACAACAATGCTAAAGATTTGTTGATGGCTGTGTACATACCACCTTTCATCATTCCCACTTCATAGCATTTTCTCAGTCGGCAGGCCTGGCAACTCTTCCTTCTGTTCTTGTCAATGGTGCACTGGTTAGTAGCAGGACACATGTAGTCATTGTGCCCTGTAAAACCAGAGGGAAAGTAAGGACACAGTTATACACAGACATAACAAAAATTACTATAACACCTTGGGAAAAAAGTAGTGTTACCATCATAACCTCTCATAAAAGTGTTGATACAGATCTTGAAACTAACATCTCCATGCCACACATTTATTTGCAAGTTCTTTGAATAAAAACTTCTGCAGACTGATTATAATAGTGAACAATTAAAGCAGCCACAAAAGAGGATAGATTAATATGAACAAGTGCCCTGACTTCCTTGCTCTTAGGCCGAGAAATAAAACGCCATCTGGTTTTGTGTGCCTGTGCTGATGTTTAACCAATAGAGTGCACAAAATGAGGTTTACAAAATTGAAAAGGTCTACACACAAAAGATTTTATCTACCACAGTCTGGGGCAGTTAAGAAACAAACAACAGCATAAAACAGAAGCAACAATGCTCAAATGATTGATTGCACCTCAGGGATAAATCAGTTGCTAATCCCAGCTGCATACCTACTGATATGTGCAAAAACCTTTTGACATGACAAATTCTAAAATTACCACATGCTGAAACCAACCTTGTTACTGGTAACTTCTCCTTCAGAGCTCCTCTTCCTCATCTATTACTCTCTACATCTCAATTCTCATAACAAGTATTTTTAGCCTACCATAATTTGTCACTGCTAAAAAGCCTCTATTCCAATTTGCTCTTAAAAAATGAATGCTTAAATCTGCTATAAAATTATTTTCCAACCATTGACAAAGGTCAGCAAGGATGAAAAAGTGTCTTCAAAATTATCTCATTGGTGCTCTGTATTCATCTGAACACAACTAAGGTACAGTACATACAAGCAAAAAAAAAAAAAGTTACTTCAGAACTGCTTGTTCTTTCTTTGAGGTCAAGGGATCAGCTTGAGGTAAAGTAGGGTGGAGGTTAGACAGAGGCCTTGGTCTCATCAAATCATCTATCCTTGACTACAAATTAGAAAATAGAGTAAAAATTACTATCAGATTACACCAGGAACATCTGCTCTCTAATGCTGCATAACTGGGATCTCATCAAAATAAGTAGCCAAACTGTAAACTTGGTAATAGGGGGACAGATGACTATGCACTGTCTCAAATGCAGAGAATCATTATTTTTTAGGTCTACTCGACAGAACAATATAATACTGGAAAAGTATGTATCCACATGCTTTGCTCCAGCACAACAGTAAAAAGGTACAACTGAACCACCACCTCAACCCAGCATGAAAGAACGCTTTAATTTTCAGTTCCTCTGGTAGGATACAGACTGTTCTCTATCTGATTCAAAACCTTTCACAGGTAAGGAAACAAAAAAAATCAAGTCAGAAAGAAAACAGCCTCAATCACATATGCAGTATCTACAGGAAAAAGGAGCAGAAGAAGAAAGCCGTATTTTTAACAAAACACACTTATGTTGAGTCACACTAAGCAGCAGTGAAATATTGTAGCACCTGACCTCAATCACTGGGCTTGTTTCATTAGCCAACTTTGGAAATTGCATAAGATAAAGATGGAAAACCTTAATTACTCTTTTTTAAAAACAAAGGAATACTTTGAAAGAATAGCTAATCTTCTTCCTCGTAAAGTTAAAAGTTAAATTCACATGATGAATGAATGCAGGCTTTGAAATCAGCTAATAATTCAGAACATTATTTAGGTTTCTCTAAAATAAGCAGATAAATCTTACCACTTAGGTCAAAGCTGAAAACATGCTTACCACCTTTGCTGGATTGGCTGATGTTCATAATACTCAAAGGTAAAAAAAAAAGGGGGAGGGAAAGAGTGACTGTATGCAAAACCCAAAAATCAAGTGGAATCAATATCATCAGAGCAGCCATCCTATTTTTGCTGTGCTTATGCGGGTGATAACCTTCTCCTTGTCTCTGAATCTGTATTTCCTTGTGCGAACTGCAAGTATTTGGACATAAGCACTCGGCTTGTAGAATAGAACATAAAATAATCCTATTCATGTACATGATCTGCACCTTCAACAAGACACTGGTCATTCAAAGTGCTTGACAGACTTCACAGAATAAAGAATGTAAAATTTATCTTCAAAAAGAAAGAAAGATCTCTCTGTGAGGGGCATTATTCAGATTATGAGTGTCATAATAACATCATTGTTTAGCCTTTCACAATTCCTGTAAATCTAGGAAAAAGATAATGCATTTATTATTTCTCATAATTTTGGTTTAGTTTGACCAACATGCCTTCAGGAGATGAGAAAATAATGTAAGCAACCAGAAGAAAATGTTTGATAATTTGAGTATACAGTAAAAACTATCATCAAATTAATCAGGAAAGAAGAAAGAAACAAAAGGAAGAAGGAAGGCAGGAACCTTTCCTGCTTGTCCACCATACTATCAGATTTCAAGCATTTAGCTGCTGGAAGGAAGTGAAAAAAGAAGTTTCCTTTTCAAGGCACAGACACAGACTAAGGCAGTCTAGCTTGGGGTGACATGGAAGAGAAAAGGCAGAAAAACACAATTAAGGAATAGGTAATACACAAAAACAAGTTTAACTTTAAAGTGAAATAGTATAGAACTCAGTAACCTTGATGTAAGCTGAATTGTCTTTTAGCTATTTGACCTTTCATCTAATGCTTAAAGCACATCTCTTGCCAAAGGTGATTCCAATCAATCTGACCTACTAGAAGGGATTCCTGAAATGGGACATATCAACAGGTGCCCAGCTGCCCTGCTCTTTATTTTCATGGTATCCAAAGCATAATACATTCTAGAAGAGAAGGTAAGTAGGCCATTTGAGAGCTGGTATCCCTGGAATACCAAGAGGAAGAAATGTCTTTAGTGATCACTGATACTTGCAGAGGGAAGCAGATGTCGCTTGGACTCTGTGAACTTATTGAGGCTTTTTAAAAATAAATTATCAGATAACCTGCACGAAATTAAAGGCAGTGAATGTAACAGAGTGGATCCTCTAGTTTTAATTCCCCAGATGTATGACACGCACCATCATGAGCTACCATGGAAGAGTCCATTGGAGCTATTGGAGGAAGTTGGGGAGGGATGGTCTGTTTTTCTTATGACAACTCATGAATTGCACATTTTAAAAATAAACAGTAAAAATACAACTAAGTATTTTCATAGCAAGTCAGGACATGCTAAGGCCTCTCCAGAATGGGGTGCAAAAGTCAGACCCTTTTCTCATAGCCTAACTTTAGATGTGACACTCTGCTTGATAATGACCAACAGCAGAGGGGAGGAGGACGAGGACACCTAAGCTGGTGTAGTTGAATTGACTCAGCATGCATTTTGAACAAAGCCAATAATAATTATTATCCTTTTCCTACTATGTGCTTTTCCTTTAATTATTCTTTTATTTTCAATATTCATGTCACATATTTCTTAAACTGTTCTTTATCCATCTGGATAAGGCATCTACCAGGTAAGCCATTACCTCTGGAAGCACCAGATCCTTCTATGATCTGACAGTGATACTAGCAAAATTTTCATACATGTCAGCTAGGATGAAAGGAAGGAAAGGAAGGCTAAACTGTAGACTTTATCCACATCTTAAGGTGCCAAACAAGACTGGAGATGAAAAGCAAAACCTTGGAAAGAATTACATGAAAAAACGAAAAAAAAAAAAAGAAGAGCACCTCAACATTACATAGGCTAACCCAGTAAAAACAAATGTTGAATTTAGAAGAAAAAGTAACACCAATTGTAAGTTAAAGTGCCCAAATAAAACTGCACTGATTGGTTTTAAAATCTCACTTTTTCCTAACAGGTTCACAGAACAGAAGGTTATGTCTAAATCTTTCATAAGCACAGACACTCAAATTCACTGCTTAATTACCCTCAGACAAGGTCTTTGGCTTTGGAATTTGGGATCTCTTAGCAACCACTCAGCACTGCTGAGAAGATGAATCTTCTTCCTGGTTTTAAACAAGCAAAACTTTAGTACATGTGGCAGTAAGGAAAAGGGCCTAGAAGGCTGCAAAAAACATACTTCATTTGCATCCAGTGAGGAAGTCCTCCTTTTCTGCATATCTCAGAAAGAAAGATTATGAGATACCCTGAGTTAGAAGGGACCTGCAAGGATCATCGAGTCCAGCTTCTGGCCCTGCACAGGACAGTCCCAACTATCACACCATGTGCCTGAGAGCATTGACACACATTAATCACAGAACCACTGAAGCTTCCCAGTTTACTTGAGCTGAAATGGGAAGGGGTAGAATTCTACTAAAGAAAACTCCCCCAACTATTACAAAGAGCCTAAGAAGCTAGTGAAAAAGGAGGAAAGATTAAAATTTATATACTCTGTGTTATGTCCTCCAGCTGTGTCATGGAGCTCCCAGACTGTGCCTGCCTTCTAGTGGGATCTTCTTGTGTTCGTTTACGTATAACCGTAACAGCTCACATGAGCAGGTAATTCCAGCCAAATTATTATGATACCGACCTTTTCTTAAACCCTGCCACATACCAACAGGAAAAATGAAGAAAGGAGGAGAATGGGCACTGCATGAGGGTACCAAACCTGCTCCCATCTCACCATTATAGTAATGCATGAATGTCTATATTGAGAAAGGGTGACATATTGAATAAAAGCCACTATTTAACTTTCTAAATCTATAAACATAAAATTGTATTTTCTACTCAACCAAATAATTTTGAAGTTTTTATTATTGTCCTTATCTTATAATTTAATTTGGTGTTTCATCTACTATTTCAGGATTACAATACCGTGTACCAAGTCTACTTCTACCCCAATCCAATTTTTCTAATTTTAGGCAAGGTAACAAAATAGAAAGTATATTTTTTTCCTCATGACAAATGAAAATAGACAAAAATACTCATCCAATCACACAAAATCTGGCAGGGAGTACGACATCAAGTTTCTGTTTCCCTAGCTGATAAATCACAATTGTTTTAAGTCCTTGGCACATGATTAAAACAACAGCTGTGTTAAAGGGAAAAACTCCCACAGTGTATTACTCACAACCATCTCAATATGATCTCTCCAGAGACAAAAAGCATTTTCAGAGAGAGCTATAGGCATGTCATGGCCATCTTATTCCCATAGACTTTGAATGAAACTCTTGTATTTTTAGCTTCCCAGTTTATTTGAGCTAAAACGGGAAGGGATAGAATTCCACTAAAAAAAACTCCCACAACTATTATAAAGAGCCTAAGAAGCCAAAAATATTGCAAATTGCTCTTGTGTACTCAAAATACTATCAATTGTTATCAACAAAAAAATTAATGTAACTCCCTATTTTCATTACAGATATAACATCAGGTTTGGATCTTCAGTACCTGAATGGTTCTTGCTATCATGCATTTTTCAAGGACCTCTAATGTAGTTATCCTCGCAGTACCCTTGGAAGGGAATTGTTGGTATTTTTATTTTAGTGGCAGGAGGAGGGGAGCAATAAAGGGTTCTCACTGCACAGAGCATGCAGTGGACATGGGCATCTCTAAGCACAGTGAGTTTTCTGCACTGAAGTCTGTGAAACTGAAACCTCAGTACAGGTGACAGCTGGCTTGCTAACTTATTGCACTACTCTTTGACACCAGTATTTTGACCAAAAAAAGACCGTTTTCTTCCCATGTACTGCTTTCTGCTGCAAAGTGAAACCTAGTTATATTCTTCTTTAGTTTACTGATTTATATCTGTGATCCTTGGTTCACTCCCTCATACCCTAACATCATCCATACTCTATAGTATGAAGAGTCATCCATTTTATAATCAGAAGGGTCAACTAAGGTGTCTTAGTGTCTTGTCCTGCATATCTCTAGCCACATTTTAGAATGGGAATAGCTGTTTTACCTGTCACACTCTCTAAAAGCAAGTGGAACAGTTTAGCACTTTCCTGTAGGACAAAAATGTCACGTTCTCTTGTAGTTTTTAAATGTAAAGTGCTTTTTTTTCCTCATCTGAATATTTTGAATTGCTGACAAGCTCAGTCATCAGCTAGGAATAATGTGAGTCTTCAGACGAAATATTCATTAAACACTTGCAACATGTAATACTGTTTAATTTTTTGTTGTTGTTGCTTGATATGGCACAACAGTCATATTCCAGAGGAAGTAAAACAACGTTAACTGTGATAATACAGGATACATTAAGAACAGCTTCTAAAAGCCAGGAATTCTGTCTAGGAAGTGGGAAGAGCTTTGGATTTGGCAGAGGAAACACAAATGACCATTTATAAAATCAGATAACAGTTAGTTCTCTACCTCCTGGTAATGTGTGTTGCCCAGCTTCAGAAAGGTTTTCAATATTGCCTAGATAGACATGTCATACATCAGCTAGGAAAATACAGTTCAGATGATTTCAGAAAGTCAGTCTCAGGGAAGAACTATCAGAGTTCACGGTTGCAATGGGAGCTGGCATTGAATGAGGCTCCATAGCGTCTGTCCCAAATCCAGTTATATGTAGTGTTTTCCTCACTAATGGGTAATGATCTGGAGTATTTCTCTCATTGATTGTTATTCATTTGTAGATGACATTTTTATGTGTTAGAAGAACAGAGGAAAGGCCAGACTACTCTGCTAGCCAGCCTGAAATAAATGGCAGGAGACTACGGAATAAGAATTCCAAATTACCTTGGCAAACTGGAGGTAGCACATGGGAAAACAACAGCACAAATACAAAGTACAAAGGACTGGTAGAAATCTCTGCATTAAAATAGGAGTAATCATATGCACAAAACAATGAGGAAAAGAAATTATTTCTTCTCCAGAAAAGTATGCCTGAGTTTATTCTGCATCACGCATTGACTATGAGTATCGTGTTTTTGTAATTAAAGCAAACATTACAGTTTGGTGGATATAGACAAATACCGTGTGATGGATGGGCTTGTCAGGTAATCCTACTGCTCTGTTCAGTACTTGTCAAACACCATATTGAAGGAAATCATGCTTCAAGAAAAAAAGAAAATAGTACAAAGTGGAGAACCTCCAAAGCAGAGCAACTAGAAGTGGAGAAAACAAGACATATGACAAAATTTTGAATAAACCTTGTTTCTTCAGGTTAGGTAAAACAGAATAATTTTTATTTCAAGTGTGATAGCAGTCTTCCATGCTTTAAAGGTTGTTGCAGAAAGAAAGAGAACAATTTTTTTTGTGGCATGATGTGCAGGAAAATAAATGATGACTTTAACCTGCAGGCAGGAAGATTCAAATTTCCTAGTAGCCTTCAAAGATAAGGAGAATAAAACATTGGATCAAGTGACAGGTTTTAAGAAGCAGTTCAATAAACATATATAAGAAATTAGTAGAAGTTGATCCTATCACAGGACAGAAAGATGAACTAGAGCTCAAGGTCCACTGCAGCCCTATGATTTATTTGGGCCATGAAAAATAAGGAAGTATCCTGGATACAAACATCTTAAGCCACTATCATATCCATGCTGAACACAGCACTTAAAATTTGCCAGAAAAGTACTGCATTCAAAATTGCCTTACTGGGAAAAAAGAGGTATTGCCTCTTGCCTTTCAATAGCACTCAAATTTCTGAAACAAGAGCACCATCAGTTAGACTGCTGAAATTAAAAATATATGTTAGAGCATGCAATCAGAGCAAAAAAATGCAGTCAGAGCATGTGTTTAACTCAAGGGACACTGGAGAAAAACTACTAAATGCACAAAAATAAATCAAAAGAAGTTTCAGAAGAACCTGGCTGACCACCAGTAGTTAGAACAGTCTCAATAACAGCTAAACCCAGGCAGACTTTTCAAATCCACATTTTCTAGCCTTCAAACTTCCAACAGCCATCTCTAACTGTAACCATGTGTTTTTCACTCTGAGACCAGATGCCCATCTGCAGCTCCCTGTTGATTGGCTGTGATTACCTCTGCTAGTCTCACTGAGGTTCATGTTCTGTAGTTTGGCTGACAGCTCATAGTACCAGCATACAAGCAGTCTTATTAGGGAGTTTCTGCCTTCTTGGCTGCAGGATCTGAGCTGTTATAAAACAGATTACAAAAATACCATCAAAACATAAGACAAGAACGGAAAACTAAAGGGAAGATCTCAGAAACCTCCCAAATTGATACTACTGCAATTGCTGCACTTCAGCATTGCCTAAACACTCACTTACTAGCATGTTTTACCAGTAAAATTCTCTCAAAGATGAAAATATGCATACATTACCACTCCCCTCAGCTTTACACACTTTCAACAAAGTACAGCTCTATCACTGTGAAGTTAAAACAATTGATAACACTCAAAGTCTACTGCCAAAACTCTCATACTTGATGGTCAGAAGGCATAACCGTTAATTAAAATCCAGGTTCAAGCCACACAATCAAAATACTTCCCAGCTTCAAGAATTCCTGCACTTTGGAGACCATTATATCTCTGTGATCAAGACATTAAAGGCAGGCCTCTGGAATTCCTCAGCTATTCATCCATCCTCAGAAGCCAACCCGTTCTTGTAATGCCTCCCATCACGGAGTAATTTTTAACTGACTATATGTGAAATACGCCAGATGTGAACAAAAGCTGTGAGCAAAAGCAGAGAAGATGCACCTGAAAAACATCAGAAGGCCATACGAAGAGGAAACAGAATTGGGGATTTCTAAAATGCTGCAGAAGTTCTGGGATCAAGATACCCTCTAATGTAAGGATTTACCCCTGGTTTGTTCTGAATCCCTTGTGGTCCCTCAGGGTTTGCAGACACCCATATGTAGGCATCTGCTGGATGCTTGTCAGAGGTGGTATGAGTAATTCCTTCCTGTCTCATAAGGCTTGGTGACTATCCAAAAAACAAGGGAATTAGAAGGGGGAAAGAATGTGTGAGTCACAAAGGGATTTTTAATTTGTAAATGGCACTTGTAAGGCTCTCATGTTGAAATACATCACCCAGTTCTGACATCCAAATTTTAGAGAGGCTGTTATGGGTGTGGGGGAATGAGTAAAGGTGCAAAGATAATGGACTCAGAAGATAGAAAGATATACAGCAGGAGACTGAAACATTTTAGTTCACTTAAGACATCAAGGTGATTTGATAGACTTGATAACAATTTATAAGAACTTTCCACAGGAGGAAGATAGTAGTTACTAAGACTGGTTCATGGAAGTGATGTAAAAGCCAATGTAACACACCTTAGAAAGGTAAATTTTTAGTATATGGGAAGACAAATCAGAATAAAGCATCATTGTAAGAAAACTCTTGAGCCCATAGATCATGTTTGGGCACCTTCTAAAATATTTACCTCCATCAAGTTACTGGGCTTTGTAGATGGATAGCATGTAAAGTTTATATTGAGAGAAGAACAGAATTACAGATCTAATGGCCCTTCTTGGTCTTAAAATTCATAAGTATTTTAGTAGAGAAGTACAGTGTGCTGTGCTGTGGTTCCTTGTCATTCTTCTGAAATCAAGTTCCTTGACCAAGTACACTCCTGAAGGCTACATATGCTGGGTGAAGAGTAAAGCACTCTGCTATCACCAAGCAACATGGTATTCTTGGTGTCCTGCGACGTTCCTCTCCCATGAAAGATTGCACATTAATATCACTCTGCACTGAGATTTCTCAAAACAAGGTCCCAAATCACTTTTGAGACATAGACTAACAAAACAGACTGACACAGTCAGTTTCAGGAGGCAGCCGAGGTTTTCCACAAACCATCTGTTGTTTAAACAAAACTGAAAAGTTTCACATATTGAGACAGTTTCTAATTCAGATTGCTTTTCAAGCTTTAACTTCTTGATGACAAAGAACAACACCTTAGCATTTAAAACTCACAAAATATTACCAGGAACATTCCAGATCCCCTGGATAAAAATGAAGCTATCTATTGTCACCTCAGGTAAGCTCCAATGCAGAAGTGAGTTTTCACAAAATTTCACTATATACTTACGCAGGTAAATATAGATACCTCAGATACCACTGAGAGTAACACAGGAAACTGATTACCACATACAGCTTGTTCATGCCTGCCCTTGCTTTTTCCTGTGGTTCTATTAAGAACAATATAGAATGTTTGACTACAGTCTAACAGGGACATCGAGGTTCATTACAGGAATTCTCCCACGAAATCTCTGATGAGAAGTACAGAAATGATCATTTCTGCATCTACACACATATATGAGAAATACAGGTTAGCAAAGAACAAAGTAGCGCTGTTATCTTTGCTGAAACAACAAAAATCTTTGCTTAAAGCATTTTGGTTTATTTTTGTTCATAGAAAAAAGTTCAGTGAACCTCAACAGTGTTTAATCATATGATTTGCAGGAGTTTTTTCCCATTTATTTTAGGAATGCAGAGCATATATACAACGCAGTGTACATAATAAATCAAAAATATATACAATAATATTTAGCCCACATATTCTTCTATAAATACATCTGCATTCATTCCTAACTATCCAATCACAATATATTTAAAATTATTATCACCTGCAGGTAAATGCATGTTTTTGCATCTATTCTCAATCTAAAAATTAGTTTCATTTTCATCAACTGGACACATGTTCAATGAAAACATGTACTTGCTGAAAGAGAGATCTCTTCCAAATCCAGTAGAAAATTCAAAAACTACCTTAGTTCATCAAGACTGGGTACCTATGACTTCAAACATTCTTCAGAAGACTTTTCATGCCATCTGTGATCAAATGATCACAATTCTCTCATAAATACTCACGTTCTTGAATTATTTTTTTAATATTTGTGGATGTCATTTTTTTATGATAATTTAATCTCAAAAGAGGTGGATCAACCAGAGAAAGTACAGAGGAGTTTAACAAATGGGATCAGAAGTCTAGAAAGCATGTTCTACTGAAAGAACTTGGTTTGTTTAGTCTAAGAAAGAGAAGACTGAAAAAAGATATGATAACAGTCTTCAACTATGTAAAAGGTTGTTGTAATAAGCCTTCTTCGTGCCTACAGGGGATAGGGCAAGAAGCAAGGAGCTTAAGTTAGAGCAAACATGACTTATACTGGAAACTTAAGCTTTAAGATTTAAAAGATTACCTACTTAAAAATTACCTTAAATATATATATATATAGCAAGAAGCAAATTTACTAATTAGCCTTTAGTGTAGCACAAATAGATAACAGATCTCTTGTGGTGGACCACAACATTTGTCCATGCGGAGACCAGGGCAAAACCACCAAGTGCTGACAGCACAAGCTCAGTAAACGGATTCATTTCTTCTTCCATAATGGCCAAAAGCTGAAGATCTCTGCTGTACAATTACTTGGTAACTCTTACATTTGCTTAAAGCTATTTCAATTTCCACTTTGTTGTGACTTAGTTCCGTTCAAGCACAAGGACATAATTTCAAAAGTCTAAGAATAATCCTGATTTGGTCAGGGGAAGTCAAAAGGAAAAATAACAAAAAAACACAATAAAGGAGCTGTACTCCTGACATTGCAAGTTAAAGTAAATCACTCTGATGTGAAGAAAAGAGCATTTCACCCTTTCTCCATTCAGTGTTGCTTATTACTGACCTCTGGTTTTAACCACTTACTCTTTTAAAAATCATTTTAGTGGGTATGGACAAACAGAAATATGACTAACTATTGACTAATCATCAACATTCAAATAATTCCATCAATGTCTACCCTTCAGCCAGTCTTTCACATTTTCTCTTCATGGCAGGGAAAATTCTGAGCTGAATGCTGGAAGTATTATTTAACTCACCTCAGTGCTAGTCATGCAACAAAACAGGCAAAAATCACTCTTTGTGATATGAGGTACAACTGTTCCACACCATGTTTACTTCAGTAAAAGAAGCAACAGAAATTTTTGTGCCTATGTATCACCTGGAGATTTAAAAAACTATAGAAACCTAAATAAAGCACAGCGCTTTACAAGTTTCCTGTTGAAAAGGAAGAAATCTGTTTTATTTTCTTCTCTTAAACTTAGACACTGAACAGTACCTGTATTTTCAGTAGAATTATAGTTACTTCTTACTCAGTTTAAAAGATGTTGAACAAAGCAAAAAAACCCATCCATGCCACAAAGTGACAGGCATTTAAATAAAGAATCATCCCTGTCACAGTAATTGACACTGTTTTTGTTAGATGCCCTTTACTCCACTGGCTTTTTAACCATGACAAGACTGTGAACTAAACCATTCTGTGTACAGTTTGAAGCCCTGCTTTGTTGACACACACAAATATTTCATCAAGGAAATATTCCTTTTCAATACTCGCTCTCAAAAGACATCTGACATCTTTTAAGGAGTTGAGATTTGAACTGAACCATCTGGCTAATGGAGCACTAAATCAAGATTAATAAATCAATCAGCAGGAATTAATCATCTGACAGGGAATTCTAAAAAAGTAATGCCTTGGAGAAGACGAGAGAGATGCATAGACTGAAAGAGTGGTCATCTTGATCCAATATGGATTTTTAAATTAAATTTCTCACCGCCACAATGGTCAGATATACCTAAAGAAACGACAACATAAAAAAGCTTTTCCTTCCCTCATTAATGTTGGACTAAATAACAACATATTGTATATCTGCTAGAAGCATTCACCCAATACAGAGCTAAATCTATGTGGGAGAGCACAACTGCTAATGAAAACACAATAAATGTCATTGTCCCGGACTCGGGTTGCAATCTCAAGTATCTTCAGTTTCCTCATGCGTAAAGAGTAAAGGTGACTCACTTGAACAGTTTATTACCTTGAATGCTCCTTTTGAAAAAGGCTTTGCAGCCCTCGCAAGACCAGACCCCATAGTGGTATCCTGAGGCGTAGTCGTTGCACACAGCACAGTACCGGGTCTCCTTGGTGGACTCCATGGACAGGCTCCCCTTCTCGTTGGTACTGGACATCCTCTCCCGCATGCTGTGGCGCCTGTTATCAGAACTTGGTCTGTTGATAGCAAAAAAAAAAAAAAACAACACAAGCATAGTTCTTTCAGGGAGGTTGAGCTTCATCCACTGCTTCAGGTTGTAAGAAAGAAATCTTGTTTGTTTGAAAACAATTGACAGACAAAAGAATTTTTTTTTTAATCTGCTGCCCTCTCTCCTAGTTAGAAAGTCACAGAATTAGTAAGATACGGGGGAATTTCCCATAAATCAACCTGAAGTTATTGGGTATTGTACCTTGAAAAACTGAAAAGCTATTTGATAAATTAATTAATTTTTCAACATTACAAAGGAATACAAAAAAAACCAGCACTATTTTGTGTATCTGCTCCCATCCAAAGGTTTCAGCATAACTGAAATATCAGCAGCTAGGTCAAGAATCTGAGTCAAAAATCACTTGATGATTGCACCTGAATTAGTTTAATTATTAACTCCTTATATTATATACACCTAAATTATTAACCAAGCTATTTTCAAGTACTATTGCCCAATTAGAGATGCAAGGTTTCCTTCACTTGCCAAGATCTAATACTGCATAAAAAATTGCCTATTCTCATTACAACAGCACTTTCATACAAATTAAGACGCGGTTTTAGCACAAAAAAAAAAAAAAGAGCGTATTGAAAATTGTTGCTGAAGAACTTTTGTTCCAGTGATACACAAATGTTTCTGCACATGTACTAGATATACACACGACTGGCATGTGCAGGATGCTGTGCAGGTGAAAACCAAATAGATCTACCTGTAAATGGCAATGAATTCACATCCAGCTGAACCTGGTAAGAGGTTGTTATGGGTAGCTGCTGCAGGCATGGTATACGACATTGAAAAAGCTGAGAGGATGCGAAATTGCCAAGGGAACCATCAGTGAACTCTGAGATTGCCCCTGGAAGGCGAACAGCTCTTGCAAAACATGCTTTCCAGTAAGAGTCTGCACTAAAAATTGTCCAGGAGACAAATACTGTCGGGTGTGACAGCACCAGACAAGCTAAAGTGTGAAGAATCCTACTGTTTATAGTAATTACCCACTTTCATGCATGCTTTAATTGCTGATTAGTAAACAGGTGGCTTTTATCTCCCCAGAGTCTCAACATTTTTTCAAACAAACATATCCTGGTTTTGAGCCTAGGAGATTCTCTTTCAGATTTCTTCCTACATACCTAATTTTGCCTTATTCCCTTCTTGAGCACAGAAAAACTTGCTGTGTTTTGATGAACTGAGACATCTGGCACCAACCACACCTTCCTGCTCCAAACCTGTACTCCCCAGCAGCTTTCTGATTTCTTTAGGTATGCCCAAATATCTCATCTAGCCTAAGTTCCCTGGCGTCTCCAGCTGCAGAACCTCTCAACACCCAAAAGCTTTCTACCAGCCAGCCAAAGGCACACTCTCACATGTGCTCTCAGCCATCCCCTTGAGACTTTATATATATAATTTCTGTCCCCAAATATTACATTAATTCAAAGTTTTTCAACGAAAATTTATCAGTTATTAGAGACACATAAGGCTTTGATGTTAGATAGCAGAAACTGCTACTGGCATCATCCAGGAAAACTGCATTTTTTAAACCAAATGTTCTTTGCCAAGACTTATACATCAGCTAATTTTGAACATTTACTTAAATAACTTTATTTCTTTGGAACTGGTGCAAAAGTGAAGAATTGTAAAGGTTGAAGTGCTGACATGACACATCTCTGGTTTTTTAGCGAGACAGGAAAATTGGAGAATGTCTCAATTGACAACATGATTCTATGAAACTAAGCAGGGAAAAAAGTCCTTGCATACTTAGATGCTAAAATGTAAAAATTAAAAATTTTAAATGTACCAAAATTAACACAGTATCATTAATCAATCATTATGGGTACAACATATACATTGTCCATATAATTACCTTTTCCAGCCCAACAAACCTAGCTAACTTAACTTTTTTATTCTTCTCAAGGTTCTGAACCTTCCTCTGAATTTGCTTTATCCCAGTGCCTCATTTAATTGACTTCTTTTTTTTTTTCTACTGATCAAAGCTGTTGTTTCTTATCTTCTCCACCCCACTCTCCTCTGTCTGCAGCTTTATCACCTCTGTCAGTATAACTTTAAATAAACCACGTTGTGGCTTCTTTAAAATACATACTCTTAGGTGTATATAACTACAAGAATGTTTTAAATATTTGAAGTAAACTAGCAAGCAATCTAATAACTGTCAACATAATTTTAATAGCAATAGTCTAATCTGTTAGGCACATATGATGACTTCATAAATATTCATAATCTTTGATCAATTTTTAAAAAAAACTGATAAAAATATGCATGTTACACAAGATAAGGTTCCTAGAATTATTTTCACCTCTATAAAAAGTACAAAGAAATTAAAATTTTGCACTTTAAAAAACAGTACAAGAAAAAAATTCAAGTTTCAAAACAACTACATATTTCTTTAGGTGTGTAGCAGTTTTCCAACATTACACGCTTACTAAAGCAATCCTAGTTTCCCAGTTGGATATGAAAGAAAACTCCTTCATAGGTAAAACCAAAATTAAGAAATACCAAAAAGTATCAGTCATCACTGATCTATCAGTCCAGATAAATAAAATTTTCATCTTTTCAGAATATTCATCCTTTTTCAGATGAAGCCTAGGTTCACAAACATAACATTTTTATTAAAGTTATACTTAAGAATAATAAAAAATTACTCAAAAATTACCTGAAACAAAAAAAAGGCTTTTTCTAATTTAGAACAAATTTAAAAATTCATTAAATATGTACAGTCCAAAGAAAATAAGCTGCATGAAAACACCAAGAAGGAAGATGCAGTACAGACAGATATCTTTTCATGCTTGTGTGGAGTCTGTCCCACAGGTTCTGTCCATCCTCAGTCACACAAGTGAGGCCCTGTTTCCACAGGGAGGCTGCAAGCAGAAGCAATGAGAGAGTTTGCTCCCTGCAGGCACTCCCAGGGTTTGTGGTCCCAGGAATCACAGGGAAGCAGTGCCACAGCTCACACCTGCCTGCAATGCCCACAGGTGTCAAATCTCACGCAGGTCTCCATCACCTTCCTGCACACCAACTTGCTACATCGGGAGAGCACTATCAATCTGTTAACACAGACTTTCACAAAGCAAAAGGAATCTAAAGATGACCTTGCTGCGTCTCGTCCTCAGAATCAGTGCCATTCCAGCACCACTTGAGCAAGGTTTTGCAAACTGGCCCTGCAGAGTCATCACATTCAGGCTTTGGTGAACCACAGCGGGAAGCAGACTAAAATACCCCTACCCCCGTATTCCCTAAAAATAACATCCTTTCCGTTTATATAGTGGAAATAAAAGCTGGTAATAAATTAAGTCAAGTAATTATTAGAGGAGATGAGGAGAAAAACTTTTTGTGAAAAGAAGATCCCAATAACAGATTGCTAAATCAAAATAATATATCAGATTTCATCCAGAAACCAGCTGCTAGTTAGCGCACATCACAGACCACTGATGCTGTGTTCTGACAAAAAAAACATAACAGTCTGCTCTTCATCCAGTTTTCAGCTGGGTTTCAAGGGTTGGTGTTCTGGAGAACATAGTACAACAACCTAACCCAGCTTAATAACTTTGGCAAGACCATCATTCCCAAAATACAAGAGCAGAACCTTTTCTACAATTCCCTTTGTAACCTATGCAAACAATAACAAAAAAATAAAAGACCGAAAGATCTTGCCAACTATGTTTACCAAAAAAACCCACAAATTAAAAAGAAAGAAAACCCCAGACAAAGCCCTCTCTCCAAGGCCTGTGCAAAGTCAGAACAGATTAGAAAGCTAAAAAACCCCAGAATTTACTTCTCATTTCCAAATGTAATAAAACAAATGTAATAAAATGTAATCAAAATGCAAAGGGTTTGGAACCTACAGAGCAGAACAAACTTGTCTTCCACACTCACTTTCATGTTTCACACTGATGAGTGTGTAAGGAAACAAGTCACCTCTGCTTTACACATTCACTCAACACCTGCAGCTCTGAATCAGAAAGAGATTATTAACCCTATGTAGACTGCAAAATGAAAAGAAAGTGTACATGAGACAATTAAAGTTTTATAATGTAAACTCAGTTTTTTTACATCAAGATAATCTGACTGGCAGGCAGGATGAATTTAGGACAGCCCAAAATACACAGTTCACACAACAGTGAGGTAAGGCCCAATTTATTCACAACCCCACCTTTACCTGAAATAAAGAGATTTCATAGTAGGAGGGCTTAAGGGAAAAATTATATAAGCAGTTAAATAAGACACCTTGATAATTTCTAGTTTTCTGAATTTATTTTCAAACAAGAAACTTTAATATGTAGCTTCTGAATCTTTCTTACCTGAATGGATGAAAGTTCCCAGAGTAAGGTCCCTCAAAACTAATGGTCATTTCAAAAGCAGTCAAGGTCTAACACAAATGCATTTCCACACATTGGACTTATTATAACACCATTCTACCATTCCATATGAAATTAATCTGCTGTTAGAATGTGAACTTCTGTATGGGGCAAAACATTTACAAAATACTATTTGAACAGAACTAAGTGCTTGAAAACACAAGACATCTCAAGGAAAAGTGTTGCAATAGGATTGACCAAGTATATAAATAAACAGAAAACTGCCAAATACATTAAGGATGTCAGAACTGTACTCTCAAAAAGTAGCTCCAATGAACCTGAAAAACAATCATATGCCATCCAAATGAAAGTGTTTGCTTAAAAAAATATCCCAAAATGTCTAGGGTCGTAATTAAGCTAAGTACAACCTGACGACAGAGAGAGGAAGCCTTACATGAAGTTCTATCTCAAATGGACAGAATCACAGGGTATTTTAGGCTAGATGAAACCTTGGGAGGTGGCCACATGCCAAGCCAGCATTGGTACAAGAGAGGCTACAGCCATGAAGGGGGGCTCCAGCAATGGGAGCAGAAACTGGCATCACTCCACGGCTGATACGCCACTGGTGATGAAGATCAGCTAGCACGCACCCTGGGACCTGATTGTCAGTGATTCCTGATCCATGGCTCTGAGCACATGCAACTAGCACAGCTAAATTCTCTTCCTCCCCAAAACAGGATGGTTTTGTCTATGCTACCATAGGAGAACCCTTGCACAGCTCCTGCCTGCCCCATGCCCCGGGAGAGGTCCTCTTAAACTGGCCAAACCCTGCCTGGGAGTGTGAAGCTATTCAGCAGTGAGAGTCATCATGTTGATCTTTGCACCCATGGCCTGGCCATGTTTAGGTAACTAAAATATATGCAGGACTTTCTTGTCCCACTATCCTCAGTTTACTCCCTGGTGATCAGCAATGTCTCTGGGTGTAGCATCAAAACCACGAGTAATAAGCATTTCCCTTAGACAACGGTGCAGTCCCTTCCAGCCTAGTGCCTGTCTCACTGAACTTGACATTGTAGTTCACCAACAATTTCTGTGTGGGATAAACATAGCTGTGAAAGTTTCGCACTTCTGGGGGAAAAGAAGCTGTAGGATGAGAAAGAGCTGCCCGTAATTCATACCTCTAAATGGAATGCATGACTAGCTCCTTCTCTTCCCTTTCCCACAGCCCTGATGGCTACCTGTGCCTTCATAAGTCTTCCTGTCAAGGGAAATACAAACTGTAATAAGGAAGACCACCAGAGCAGAGCTGCACAGAATCTCCTTTGACACCTAGACAAGACAGGAGGAGACCATCCTGGCGGAGAAATGCTCCTCTGGTAACTTATTTATTTCATGGCTTTGGCTCATATCTTGTCTTCTCCTTTAGGGTAAGTGCAGGGACACCCCAACAGGACTACCTACATAGACAATCCCAAGTTGATGTAGTAAATGGATCAGGTGAACAAATACTGACATAAAAGAATGAGGGGAGAAAATATGAAGAACTACTTTAAAAATACCAGAAGATATTTATGAAGGCCAAATAAGAAAAGTGGCAAGGAAACCAACTGAAATCTGACAGGACTCACTGCAGAAAAAAGAAAAAATTATAACGGACAAAAGAGAAATGAAAAAAAATAAATGAAAATAAAGTTATATGAAAGTTGAATGATAAAATTATCTTCAAATGCTGACAGTATTTCACAACATATCAGAAAATGTATTTTGTAGTCAGAAGACACCGAAATGCTTTCTTTAGAACTAAAATGAAATACAATTTAATTTGGCAACTTAAATAAAAAAACTTACGTAAAATATCTTGGTATTGACCGAGAAACAGTAGTGTTGAGGACAACATGAAAATAAAAGCTTATCTTCTTAGGTCATCAAAACTTCTTATTTGACATGAAATTAAACATTTCCTTCGGCATTAGTTTTATCATTTTCCTTCATTCTTAACTCTGGTTAATTTTAAAATGAGTGATTGAAATGCTACATTTGGACATGCCAAAAGTAAACCACTCCATGCGTGCAGGAAAATGTCCTCTAGAACTACCTACTAAAGTCGGTATAAATTTGCACATTCTTTCAGTCCCTTAAAGCTTCATTTTTGACAAATTTGATTTTATTCTCAGATCTGTCACTGATATTTGCATTAAAGTCTGGAGAGATGTGTTTATGCACTGTCACTGAGTGGTCTGTGACATCTCCAGCCATGTTTCCTGGAGGTTCTATGGATGGGAGGGTAAAGGAGCCCAGACTACTTTTTCATGTGTCTAATATCTGAATTCAGACGTTTGCAATACTCCCCTCTCCCATACTTCCAGTCCTTGGATTGATTTTCCATAGTTTATACATGTGAGCTAATAATTTTGCAGCAGATTCCCTTGACAACATAAAAGTTTGCCCAGCTTTCTGAAAAATGTGGAAGTTTTTCTTTGAAATGGCAGGGGAGTGAGGGATGGGTTCTAAATAGGAAAGAGCTCAATCTATTTCTCAGTTCTATGGGTCTGAAATTCAAATTTGTACCAAAAAAATCTTTTGAATAAATACTGAGAAACTGATCCTCTTTCATTCCGTTTCTCAGTGCTGTTGGAATCTAAACTACAGCTCACTTACAGGGTCATTTTCATTATTCTTAAGTAAAGAATGGAGATGTAGCTGTACTTCATGGAATAGCCCAAAATTGAAATAATTTTGAAGCAATAGCAATTTTGTGGGGTTTCTTCCCTTATGCAGAGAAATTTAATAACTTCTTTCTGTACATAAGGTGAATGCAGAAACACCCACATACAATCTTTATATGAGTATACCTTAGAAAAATATTAAGATTTCAAACACAGAGTGGTTGAACTGCTTCTTGCAAATGCTACTCAAATCTTAATTTATGAGTCCTGTGCATATGTATGTTATCTTTAATTATGTGACCATAGTTTTCAGAGCGCAACAGCTCATCAGTGCATCAAATAAAAAAGAATTCATTAAATGAACAGCTACTCTGTCTGTGAGGGTTTTTTTCCATGACTGTTCAGTGTCTGGTGCCTTACTATCAGCACATTGTCTGAATTCAGAATTAATTTCCTCCCAGTATTTCCATGCCACTATAGCAATTTAGCAGCTGACAGGTCCTAATGAATGTATTTTTCCAATACTCTTCTGAGTTGAAAGGATAAAAAAATGAGACTGAGAGAGATTAAGGTCAAAAGTATATACTGAGGTATGGGCAACCTGAGTTTTTAAGTACTCACCATTAAATAGGTTTTGAATGTTCAGAGTGCTACTTTTCTTGTCTGCAATTGCAAGAGCAAATGCTCAACACTTACATGAATCAGACTGTAGGACTTCCATTCTGCACAAAGAAAATTACAATACAACACGAGAACGCTTGTGAAGAGTTTGATTTTAATGATTTCTGAACTTTACAGAAGCATTCGTGGCAGAATTGGACAAAGAATTTAGTTCTTCAGGCCAGAAATCAGATGCTTCCACATAATAATTTTTGCCTCTTTCCTTCTTTTAGTTACCAGCTTTTGTGAAAAATGAGTAGAGAATTTACAGTGACATATTTCACTATATAAGCCTGACACATACCACAGATGATTTTTTTCATATATTGGAACAGCAGCCCACTTATGATTACCTTATAAATATGGAAATAATTATAATAATAATCACAAAAGGACCAAATAGGATTTGCACAGGTCACCTTATCTTGGGCTTAATAAAATTACAAGTTTGCAAATAATAGCTTTTTGTAGCTTCTCACCTTCTAAAGAAGTCGTCTAGAAAAACAAAAATGTTGTCTCTTTGCCGCACGGAGTCACAGACGGCAAAGCAGGCCCACGTTGGTGGACCCTTCACTTGCGTTAATGCAGCACAGGATGAGAGATCACTCTCATTCAGCAGCAGAGGAAGGATGTCAGTGACACCCACTAACTGTTGTATGTAGTGAGGCTACAAGTCCTTTTTTCTGCTCTATTTTAGGAGAAGTAAAAGCTCTTAAACACACAGAAGCTGCTGCCTCTGCCGTCAGTGGGAACGTCTGCTGTGTCCTCCCGCAGATGTTCTCTGTCTGCTGCTCTCATTTGGCCCATCCAGCCCCACTTGTCCCATTCTTACACTTACCTTCACCTTTGGGCTTTTCCTTCTAGCCTCATCTCCCAGTCTAGGAAGGACAAACTTCCCTCCCCTGGTGCCTGGCCTGGCTCTGCCTGGCTACTTCTCTCATGTCCAGACTCCCTGCAGGCATCCAAAGCTCTCCTTCTCTCTCTCTCACTACTCACTTTGTTCATGTCCTGGGCAGGACAGCTCCACTCTTCTGCCTCTCTCTGTATCCCAACAACCCAGTCTGTCACGATTATTCAGCTTCTGAAATCTTTATATATAATCCTTTTTTTTTCCTGTGGCCTGACCCACCAGTTGCACAAGCACATCCTGAGATTTTTAACTAAAGAAGATTTGAAGGACCTTAGTATTGCCATCTCTTGACCACATATAATTCCTTAATCATACAAGAACATAAATATATTTTTTTTACCAAGGCTAAATTTAAAATTTTTGCAATCCTGTAGTGAGAAGCTCTTTATAAGTGCTATCAAACACCCACAAGACAAACTATGAAGTTTTTCAAGTCAGTCCTATTAGAATTAAAAATATAAATAAAACAAACAAACAAACAAAATACAAATATTTCTTTGTAATACCTTTAAAGCTATGAAATGTCATTTGTGTATAGGGCCTCACCTTGTATGATTTGTAATTCTGTCTTTTCTCCTCTGGAGTGGGACTGCTTCTCTTAGAAGACAAGCCTTCACAGTACCCACTCCCCATAGCCTGGGGTTTTGTGCGCTAGGACACTTTGCCCATTGGATAAAATGAAGGCCAGAAGCCTTCATTTTTGAAGAACCAATTAGGAGATGCCATGCAAGCCATAACGTGTGATAAATGCCATACTATTTTATGCCAGCATTTAACTTCTGAAATAAGGGAAAACATTATTCTCCTGCTAATATTTTGAAGACTACTTAAATCACCACAGAAATCTAGTTTCTGCAAAGAAGAAGCTCAGACAAGAAAATTTCTCTCCTTCAATTTACAAGGAAAAAATATTTACAGTGGGATTTCCATTTTGCAGAAATACTGATTTTTAAAGATTTGACAGAAATATATTCAAACACCAAAGCTTTTCTTTTCATGCAATGCACATTTACAAAAGGAAAAAAAAAACACTTATATAATTAGCAAATAGAATAAAAGACACATTCATAGGTACTGTTTTGCCATGTTAAGCAGGAGGAGAAATCGCTGAACTCTCTACCAGCAGCCAAACTGCCCTGCAGTCTCAATGTGACCTAAGTAACAACAAAAGACCCACAGAAATTTTATAGTCTGCACCCACTGTATAGTAGCACCCAGTAAAGCACAGGCAGAGCATCGACAACATATCTAGACCTGCCCCACAGGAACTTGTTTTAACTTGCCCTTACAATATTTCCAGTGATTAAGCCTCTCTCTGTGAACTGTTTGCTGCTTCACTACCTCACAGCCAGCCCAAGTCCTCTTCTGGAAATTAAGCTGGTTTGCCCTCAGCTATTTCCAGTTAGCCTGGAGAAAAATTCAGATGCTGCTCTCTCGGTACACATTTTCCCTTCCCTTTCCTGCTACGCCACCCTTCTGCCTCCATCCTTTCTTTCAGAATCTCCTTTCTGATTCTCCTGCTCTCATAAGGACTTGTTTGCCCCTTAGTGAGCCTAAAAATCTGAAAGAGGCCTTGCCAGTCTCCCTTAAAACAGCATATTGACCTGCTCCCATGTTTTTCTGTTCACAGAATAAAATTTGCCTCTTCCTCAAAAGATTATTCTGTTGACTTGTATTTAACTTATGATCGTCTCTTCCACTTGGACAAGTTTTTATTCTGATGTCCTTTTCTCTACTTACTAATTCTCCAGTTACTGTACTCTTTCATTAGTTTTCTCTTTCCCAAAGGCTGGATACTGCACTGATCCTTAGAATTTGAGAAATATTTAGTGTTTCAGATTCTATTGCAGTAAGCAGCACTAGAAAGGTGTTCTCTTATATACTTACATTTCAAGTGATCCATTTACAGATCTCTGCTACCTATAACAACTAGCAGATAACTTTTGGTTATTTAAAAATTAATGGTAGTGTCTCATCTGTGGAGTAAAATCTCTGCAAATTATTGTTTTTGTGTATCTTTTGAATGCCTGCTCATTGGAAGATCCCTCTACTCTTAAAGGAACAACAACAGTGGAAAAAATATTTTTATTCAATTCCCTAGGATATAAAATAATGACCAGACAAATTGTTTAAGGTTTTTCTGCCCATTTCTACCTCCTGCCGAGTGCAGTTTTCCCTGGGCACAATCTGTCCCTGACACCATCTCTCAGTCCCAGAGACTCTGCTGCATGAAGAGTCATACAATCTGAGGAACCTCATTCTGCTGTCTTAAAGCATGCCAAATTTGACAAAAAAGCTGCTGACAAAGTATCCCCGAGCGCTGCATAAGATCTGATTTTCTGGCAGCAATACCAAGTGGCTGTGTGGCTCTGGAGACAGGAGCAACAGGGCGCTGAGTGTGGCAATCAGCTGTGCCCACAAGTGTGCCAAAGTGGAGTGCTCAGCAGGCAAACGCTCTGGAAGCATGGACTTAGGATATCTCACTTAAGTGTAAACAATCTGAAGAATAAAATGTTTGAAAAGCTGAAAGCATGAACAAACTATAAGGCCAGCTTCAGCGAACAATCCCATGTACATCCTGTACAGCTTTCATGCTTTTATAAAGTCCTAGTCAGCCTTGTCTCCATTAAAGTTATTCTAACCCTCAAAGACTCAGCTGAAAATTGTACCCCTGCATTTCTTATAAGAGTCTTAGAATTATAATATGGCTTTTGTGAAAAGGCTGAAGTTTATCCTTTCATAACACATCCAGAAGAGGTCTTTTCTCCAGGTTTCACTGTTCCTAGTAAACTTTTTTTAAAATTACCCAGACACTGGACTACTTTTTTTTTCTTTTTTTAATGCTCAGATAAACTAGCACAATCCAGCCATCTGAAAGGAAAAGGTTAAGTGCACTCAATAGATTGGAAAAAGGTATTTCAGGAAGTGCTGTCAGATTCTTACACTTCCCTCCAAACTATTTCAAAGGTAAGCGCCAGCAAAAACACATGAATCAGTCATAAATCTTTCTTTACTGTGCCTTTATAGGACTTTTAAGTGCTCATGTGATCCTTTTATTCTTGGGCAAGCCCTCAATCCAAATGTTTCAGATGCACACATTAAGTTTAACCAATTATACAAAGGTTCATTAAATTCCTTGGAAAATCTTTCAATGACCAATGTTAAACAATATTTTTAAGGAAAATGTTTGAAATATTTAAAAGTTCTCATTTACATCACTCTCAAAAAATTGTTAACTAGGAATGCTGATTGCATAACGCAACATTATAATTTAGATACCATTGTTTCAAAAATTTCAATCAAAACCAATCTAACATTTCAAATTACATTTCTTTAGAATGAAATCTTAAAATGTTACTTTAAGGGGCATACTGCATTTCAAAACGAACTTTTGAAACAAAACACTGGTACAGCAACATGTGGTCACAACAAAGAAATCTGAGGGCTTTAGGCCACAGGAAAATAAACCTTGGTGAAATAAAAGACTACTTAAAGTAGTGCTTTGAAGTTCATTAAAGTGCATGCAGGCCTCTTGAACCAGCTAGAGAAGAGACAAAAACATTTTCCCAAACAGATTACCACCAAGCCATCTCCAAGCAACTCTGTGCCAGATGCTTGCAAGAATGCAGAAAAAAGAGACTAGGCAGGGATGCCAAATGCAAAAACACGATGAGCAGCAGAGAAGGAATGAGGCACTTGAGAAAATCTGACACCTGCTTGTAAAAATGCTTGACTACTTGCCCCAAGCAAATAAGGTTTATCTGAAGCTCCTTGTTTTTGTTCCAAAACAGTAATCCCTAGGACCAGAAACTCTGCAGTCCCTTGGACTAACGGCAAACAGTTTAGGGCCCAGTGAAAGAAAAAAAACAGTTCCTGGACATACAGACCCATTTGTGCTTAAGCCAATTTCATCAAACCAAACTAATAAATACATATATTTATGGCAAAATTTGGGGGAAGATTATTGTGGGAGTTATTGAGAAACCCCTGAAGGACAACACAGTCATTGGTCACAGACAGCACAATTTCATGAGATGAAAGTCCTGCTATTCAAACTTAATCTCCTTTTATGACAAGGTAACACACTTAGCTGATCAAAAGAAGCCAGTTGACGTATTATTTTTGGATTTTAGTAAAGCTTTAGATGCTGTCTCTCACAGTGCCCTTCTGGACACAACGTCCAGCCCATGGCTGGATAAACACATCATGAGATGGGTGAGCAACTGGCTCACAGGATGGGCACAAAGGATTATGGTGAATCGGGTGACATCAGACTGGTGACCTGTCACTAGTGGGGTAACACAGGGCTCCTGCAGAGAGACCTAAACAAATTAGAGGGCTGGGCAATCACAAGCCTTAAGAAGTTGAACAACAGAAAGTGCTGGATCCTGCACCTGGGATGGGACAACCCTGGCTGTACAGACAGACAGGGGAATGAAGGGCTGGAGTGCAGTGCCACGGAAAGGGACCTGGGGGTGCTGGTCAATGGCAAGTTAAACACGAGTCAGCAGTGCCCTGGCAGCCAGGAGGGCCAAGCATGTCCTGGGGTACCTCAGGCACAGCATCCCCAGCCGGGCAAGGGAGGGGATTGTCCCGCTCTGCTCTGCACTGGGACGGCCTCACCTCGAATGCTGGGGGCTGTTCTGGGTGCCACAGTATAAGGACATAAAGCTGTTAGAGAGTGTCCGAAGGAGGGTGACCAAGATGGTGAAGGGCCTGGAGGGGAAGCTGTATGAGGAGCAGCTGAGGTCACTTGGTCTGTTCAGCCTGGAGGAGACTGAGGGGAGACCTCATTGCAGTTAAAACTTCCTCATGAGGGGAAGAGCAGGGGCAGGCACTGATCTCTTCTCTGTGGTGACTTGTGGCAGGACCCAAGGGAATGGCCAGAAATTGTTTCAGGAGAGGTTTAGTTTAGATTTTAGGGAAAAACTCTTGACCCAGAGGATGGCTGAGGACTGGAACAGGCTCCCAAGGGAAGTGGTCCCACCACTAGCCTGACAGAGTTCAAGAAATGCTTGAACAATGGTCTCAGGAACATGGTGTGATTCTTGGGGTTGTCCCGTGCAGGGCTGGGAGTTCAATGATCCCTGTGGGCCCCTTCCAACTCAGGATACTCAATTATTCTATGATTCCACTAGTACATGTAGGAGGAATATGCCTCCCAGACATTCAAATATTACTTGAAAGTCATATGCTTGGAAGTATAACAATGGAAACTGATGGGAAAAAAGCCCATGGCCAAGTGTAACTGATCAAAGGACAGGTGAAAAAAGCATGACAGAAGGCAAACAAACAGCCAGTCTGAAAATACACCATGCTGTCCAGTCAGTGTATACAAGGACTGCACTTCACCTGCAGGGATGAGCTGCAAAAATGGTCACAGTACTCATTGACTGTAAGGATAACAGAATGCCTGTGCTCTATAACTTATTATATATATATATATATATATATATATATATATATATACACACACACACACTTCTCTTCCTCTGTTAATAAAAATTACAAGTTATGCCAAGTTTGAGCCTCGGACAGCCTGGAGCCTAGTAGGGGAAATACAGAGCTTACAGTAGCATGCTTTAGTTTGTCCTTAGAGTCAAAATGGAGGCAAGATGGATGCTCAGAAATAAGATGCCTCACAAAATCACGGTAGTTTGTGAGGAAACATTGATCCAGCTGAGGTATTCGACTTATACTTGTTCTCTGGAAAATGCTGGATCCAACTTTGTATGCCAAGTCATTCTGTGAATAATAACGAACAGAAAACCATGAGATAAACATGCTAGAGTTTGACACACGGCAGTGGAGTTTGTCAATACCACATAGTCTAGCTCTTAGGTGTGTCCTAGCTTTTTAAAGCCAGACCCTGTTAACACACAGTGACATAAAATATAATTATTGATTACATATGTCACAGAGGTTCTCCAGAAACTGAAAATTACGTATGCTAGAAATATCATAGAATCACAGAATCTGGGTTGGAAGGGACCTTAAAGATCATCTATTTCCAACCCTCCATCCATGGACAGGGACACCTTCCACTAGCCAGGCCACTCAGAGCCCTTTCCAGCCTGGTCTTGAACACCTCCAGGGATGGGGAGTTCAGAACCATATATGAAATAATAAGAAACAGAACCTGGACAGATTGTTATATAAAGGCTACAACTTGAGATATCCCCATCAAACTGATTTTCAAAATTATTTGATTTCTTAGATTCTTCTTTCAAACAAGGACAGCCATAAACTTTCAGCATCACTCTAAGTAACTCTTGGATATCACCTCTGAAAATCTAGTGTTAAAGGCTACAAAGGCTGTCATTTTTCTTTACGTCCAAAGCATAGAAACTGTAAACTGCTGCCAGACAGGCAGTCAAGCTCTCCTTTCATTTCTGGACATAGATGTTGAGGCCCAGAGTATAAAATTAATGCTGTTCAACACACAGTCACAAGACTTGAGACAGGAGGAGGCCAGAAAATGCAGAGTGAAGAAGGAAGGATCCCAACTGTGTGGTCATACTGGTTTACTAATCCAGCCACCAAAATTGTGACCGGAACTGTGACAGGGGAAAAAATACTCCTTCAGTGGCAGCTTTCAGTTGATCAGACTAATGGTTACATTACAACATAATAAAGTACTAAAAGAGAAAAAAAAAAACCAACAAAAAAAACCCCAACCAAAACACTGGACCGTGTTCTTTTCCTCATTCCTCTATATCTTCTCTTTCCTGCAGATCTTTCTTCATGTGCAGGTTTCCCAGTCACCAGTACTGAGTAGTAAATAGTAAGCTTTACATATCCAAATTCTCTAAATTATTGCAAAGTAGTTAAATCATTTATTCAGATAACGTCCAGAGATTAATTTGCATATGCTGACTACGCAATCAAGAGAAGGCAAAGAGAGCATGGCTCATGAAAGGTAGGAAATACATTCATGTAGCCAACTGCATGTAATACATGTTTGTAATACTGCTTGTTGATGTATTTTTGGGGTAACTTATACAACAACGTGTGAGAAATTTGGTCTGCGAGAACATACACTTGCCTCTTGTGTTCATGATAATTTTGTTTCAGTACATTAAAGAGTTGTATTTCACTTTGGCAAATCCATATCATCTATTTGTGGCATTTCTTATTCCTCACAGCAACACGGAATAAGTTCAAGTGCTTCACAAGTGCCACAATATAACACCTCATTAATCTTCTCACTTTTTATTGTTGGTAGACAGTAATTGCTCCCTGCCCTTTAAATTACGAAGGAAGGAAAAATCTATTAGACAAATGAGTGCAGAATTAAATGTAGACTGTTATGGACACAACAGCCGCACTTCTGTAATGATGTTTAAAAATATATTACCTGTTCATATGGGAGACACCTAATACCAGTCTACTAGACACCAGGGAGTCCTGCTGAATATTCGTTTCCCAGATATGCATACAATAACCCTGTGTGTGGCTACAGGCTTGGGGAAGAGTGGCTCAAGAGCTGCTCAGCGGACAGGGACTTGGGGGTGCTGGTTGACAGCTGCTGAACATGAGGCAGCACATGCCCAGGTAGCCAAGAAGGCCAATGGCATCCTGGCCTGTATCAGGAATAGTGTGGCCAGAAGGAACAGCACAATGACTTTCCCCCTGTCCTTGGCTCTAGTGAGGCCGCACGTCTAATCCTGCGTCCGGTTCTGGGCCACTCACTTCAAAAAGGACACTGAGGTGCTGGAGCAACTCCAAGGAAGGCCATAAGTCTCATAAGAAGCAGCTGAGGGAAATGGGGTTATTTAGTCTGAGAAGACTCTCTACCACTACCTGAAAGGATCTTGAAGTGAAGTGGGGGTTAGTCTCTTCTGCCTCAAGTAAAAGGACAAGAGGAAGTGACCTGAAGTTATGTCAGTTCGAGGAGGTTCCAAAAAGATATTAAAGAAAAAAAAAATCATTGAAAAAGTAGTTAGGCATTGGAATGAGCTGCTCAAGGAGGTGGTGTAGTCACTGTCTCAAGTGTTCAAGAGGCATCTGGATGTGTCACTTGGGGATATGGTGTTGGGGTGATTATGGTGGTGCTGGGTTGATGGTTGGACTAGATGATCTTGAAGGTCTCTTCCAACCTTGATCATTCTGTGATTCTGTGATATCCTCTATAAGACAAACAGGAAGATATTTCAATTATTGCCCATAAGCCTCTGTTCTTTCATTTACTTCTGATTTGGTTTTAATTTTGTTCTAATCTTAATAAAAATATTTTGAAACATCACTAGGTTTAAATTGTACTTCATTAATTCCATCTAGCACCATAGTCACTTAATTTCACATATATATTTATGTGGATTTACAGATCACAAAGTTAAATAATTCTAACCAACACCTTTCTATTGCCAAACACAGAATCTAAAACCAGCTTCAATCAGGTCATGTGGAAAAGTGTAATACATAAAATGGAAAAATAAGCCAACAGTGCAGAGATTCTGAATGAAGATGTCTTTAACTGTTTCTTCATTCTCCAGCCTCTGCATTGCTCCACAAGCCGCAGTGGGAACTGCTGCATGACACATATTCTTGATTCTTGTTTTCACTTGCTGATAACCCTGGTAACCTTGCTGGAGAACCCTTTGTATTCCTATCCAAGAGCTCAGCTCCCTTCCAGCTGCACACTTTGGAGAACACATCCCACAAGAATGGAACAGCTGTGCAAGTGTACGCACAACAGCAGGCTTGGAAAGGTAAATACACATAACTCTGCATCAGGGGCAAAGAGAAGGCTTGCTGCTGCACCTGATAGTGAGTCAGAAGATGAGACAAAGGTGTAGGGAAGGACAGAAAAAGAGTATTCCTCCCTGATAAGGTGCAGCTCTGCAAATGCACAAAAATCCACCAAACACAACAGATACCAACTCTTAGTTGAGCTTTTAGTGTATTAATAGGTACCTGCAAGTAGGTTTTGGTTTATTAAATTTGATTCATATTCAAAGCACCTTCTAATAAATTACTTGGATTCTTTTTTGTTTAGAGAGACAGGAGATATTTTTCTGAACATGTCAGATAGAGTTCACTTAAACCCTTTGATATGTGTGTGCACATGCAAAAGGCAAAAGATCATATTCTCAGATAAGAAATTGAACTGGCTCAAGCCTTTTCCTAAGACCTTAAGCAATTGTTATTAGTATTTTGCAATAAAAAGTAAGAAAAGTAAAAATGGCAATTTCAAATTCAGCAGCAAGAGTCCTAATGCAGTATTTACTTCTTGCTTTAAAATTCATCAATTCTCCTCAAAAATACTTTGTAACTATTATTAATTGCTAAATTAATGAATCACAATAGTTCAACCTTTTGTTATGGATGCTCTCATCATCACAAATTCATTTGGTCAAAAATACAGTTGAAATGGGCTTATAGATTATATCCATGCAAAATCATATTTAATAGTAATTACTGCAGTGGAGTGATAAATCCATTCATAATGGATAATTCCATTAGACTTCAGCTAACAGGATGAGGATTAATATCATCTGAGTTTCTGAATCAGTACTGAATTTCAACCTATCTCAAGACCCCGATTGGGACAAATTATTTTTTTACTATATCTTGTACATCTTGTTCCTTCTACAGAGCAGCAGTGCACAAATCTAGTGGTAGAAACAGCACCTCACACCAGAATATCCAAGGATTAAACAGACAAAGACAATAATAACTTGAAAGTGCTGAGAGTGACAAAATGGAAATCTAAAGAATAAAAGCAACTCTTCAATTAATTTTTCCCATGACAATTTTAGTGCTGAGCCTAACACAGACCAAAAAAAAAAAAAACCAGAAAAACCAAAACCAACCACACAACTGGACAGCATACACCAATCACTTCCCAGTTGCAAAAATACCAGTTCTAAACATTTCTGTAGTGTTTCTGAAGTAATGATTCATAGCATGCAGTAAATGAAACCTCCATTCCATTCCTTGACTGTGCCAGGATGACTGAGGTTTACAATAAAGCTAGTGATTTCAGATTTATTAAGCACTGAAATACTTTACTACATTTCCATTAGATACATATTTCTTTTTTTATTTCTACTTAGCCTATTTTCATTGGACTAACTTACATCTGGCATTACACTTTTCAAGGAGTCTCAGTTCTCACAAAAACAGTCTTTAATATCTCTCACACTTAGAGAGAGAATGTTGCAATGAAAACTCTGGTTTCGAACCTGGGATTCAGGATTGGCCACAGGACAGAAATCTTGTTCTTATTTTTTGAAGTTTGTCCTGTGATGTCATCAGAAAAGGATCAAGTAGTTGGCAGGCACATACCTGAGGAATTTCTCTGGGACAAGGAGAACTTCCCCAAGTAATCTGGTAGCAACCTGACCCTAATAAAGAACACCTCCAGACCTCACCCATTTTCAGCTGCTACATGACATAAACATGGCACTCATCAGAATTCATGAAATGGTGGTCTTGGGGACCTGCCCTCATTTATTTCTTACCATATCTCCCCTGTAATAAACAAGACAAATCATTATGCTCTTCTCCTCTGGTTTTTAGTTCTGGAACAACCTGGAAGGACTGTGCAGAACTGGTGCCAGTCTCTTAGGCAATGCAGCTTTCAGGTTGCTTGTCATTTCCAGACAGATCCACGTTTGTTGGTAATAAAGTGAATTAGAGAGAGAGAGGAAACAAGGCATTTATGAGTCAGAAAATGGGTCATATATTAAAACAGCTTGAAGATATTAATACCTAAAGCTGCCATTTAAAAAATGACAAAAAAGCTGGTGCTATCCATACAACAACATTTTAGATCTTCTCGAAAAGGCAGTCTTTAGCCTAAGTAATTTTCTTAAATGCTTTTGGAAAAAAAAAAAGGGGGGGGGGGAAGGGTACAGACAGCATTTAATATTTGCTTATGTATTGTTGTACCAAAATGCATCCCTCTTTCTGACGAGTAAGATCTTCAGTGCTTTGCTGAAATAAAACCAGCAAAATCCTTCACCTTAAATAAAGAATATAATGAACTGAAGGTCATATCCAAGAGTTCATGTCAAAAGCAAATTAACTCCTTGATTCTGTTCAGTCATCCCTTATCTACCTACAGAATAAATAAATGCAAGTAAGCTGAACATACAATTCCATATAAGGACTGAACTGGAAATATATTGATGCTCCATTCTTTCTGAGAAATATGCTGGGTATGTGTGTTTAGCAAGCCTGTAAACAATTTTTGTTCCATTTCAGGTACTGTATTTATTAATACCATTGCTAGTTTCCAAACCCATACTCACTGACCGAGCACATACTCAATATTTTAGCTCTTTTCACCCTTACTCATATGGAGCCTCACGTCTTCTTTCTTATTCAAGCCTGCTCTGGAAACAGTCCTGTCAGTTTTTCACATGTGATTTTCAGTTCATTATTACAGATGGGCACTTTACAGACACCAGTAAATGTTTGCTCACAGGGGTCCTGTATGGTAGAACAGCAATGTCTTCATTTCATATGTTAGGACATCAGGCAGAGAGAGGGAGAGATCTATGCACACAAATTTAGTTCTGGCATGTTTCAGCTTTAGGAAGGCTGCTGCCATGATCTCACTGCAGTAACTTTATTTTCTCTATGCACATGAGATATACCAAGGCTTCAAGGAAATAAAATAATTAAAATCCAACCAGTCTCTGTGAGTGGCAGTTGTTTCAGGAGTGATGGAAGCTCATGTGTACAGCACCAACATCGGCCACATTGGGCCTTTGATCAAACCAACAGCTGGGCTAATCCATTACCTGCTGGGTAAATCTGTAACAGACAGCAACAGAAAGTCAGAGTTGCCCATATCGGTTGGGAAGAAGATTGTTCTACATGGGGCCAGCTCCATACTCCCTGTTTCTCCCTGTGAGCATTTTTACTTCTCCATGCTTTGCAAACACGCACTTGATCTGTTTCAGTCATGTTTTTAGCCTATCCCCAGTCCAAGTCACATTGCCTGAGAACTTTTAAATTCCACTATTTATCTCCAGTTCAGACTTCTTCAGGAGTTTTTTTGTCAGCTTTTTCAGTTCTGGAGTTTCTCCTTCATCTTACTTTTGCAGTTAATCTCAAATTCTTCCAAGAACTTATACATCATCTATTTTCTACTACTAGAGCATTCCCTATTCCTCCATGTTCTGTCTCACAGCTCACTACAGCCTGCTACAGCACCTCACCAGAGATTCAAAGTTACTGTCTCACCAGATCCATAAGATTTCTTCACTGGCCCCATTCTGTTCTTCATTGAGACTGCCTTTATTTTGTCCTCAGCCCATCTGCCCATACTGCAAGCTCAGGTTTTTTACTGCATTTTGCTGATGTGACTTTTGCCAAACACAGAAGAAGAAAGGCACTAAAGGCACAAGAGAGACCAATTTTCTCAATCCCAGTGAAGTGTGATATGGGCTGCACAGATGAACTATAAAGTGGATGGAAAATGACTGGACTGCTAGTCTCAACAGATTTTTATCAGCAGTTGAAATTTGGCAAGCTTGCAGTGGTATTCATGGGCAATCAGCACTGAGGTGAATATTTCACTAACAGTAGAGACGAAGGGAGGAACTGCACCCCTAGCAAGTTAATGACAGATACCAAGATGGGGAACAGGGAGCATGAAGAGTGGTGGATTTGCTGCAAAGCAAAGTTCCCTATAAAGTGGACCTCAACAGGCTGGAGAAACAGCCCAGCAGGAAGCTCATGAAGCTCAGCACTGGAAAACACAGAGCAATAGAATGGCAAACACCTGGAATAGAATAACCCCCCACAGAAATACAACAGGGGCTGGGCTGTACTAATATGAATATCTACAGGAGGCTGAGAGGTTCCCCTCTCCTTGGCAGTTGCAAAACTGCTTCCAATTTGGGGCTTCCGAGCTGAAGCCAGCCTTTGACAAACTGGAGCGAGTCCAGGGACAGCCATTAAGATGAGGAGGGGGCTGGAACAAATGGCATATGAGGAGATGCTGAGGGAACTGAATTCGTTCAGTTTTCCAAAGAGAAGGCTAAGGCAGGATTTATCGCTGTCTTCAACAGTATAATGGGATGCTTCAAAGGAAACAGAGCCAAACTCTTCTTGGAGAACACTATGAAAGGATGAGAGACATCTGACACATCTTTGGGCAAAGAATAGTCTGATTATATATTAGGAAAAAGTTTTACACAGTGAGAGTGGTTCAGCGCTGTAACAGATTGCCCTGGGTGGATGTGGAGCCTCCATTCCTGGGTATCTACAAAGCACAACTGGATAAGGGCCTGAGAAACCTCGTCTAACTTTGAAGTGAGCCTTGCTTTGAGATGCTAACCAGATAATCTTCAAACTTACTCACCCCTTCAAACTTACATTGCTCTGTGATTCTCATCTCTCAGTAAATTGCCTCTGCCCACAGTAACATTTGCAGAGAAAATCCTGTTGAAATGTCATACAGCTGTTCGATGAAGCAACTTCACACATTTTGTCAGAGAAGGATCCCCTTGCAATCAGGTCAATATAGAATCACTGAGAAAGGATGGAGCACGTATGGTAGATAAAATTTCATATAATTCAGCTATCAAATGCAAACAGATTCCAACTGTGAACAGAGGTGTTTCAAGAGTTTGTAGCTTAAATTTGAGCAAAATTTCTTGGGCAAAATGAAAGAAAAATAACCCTGATTTGACAGCATTCTCCCACTACCAAGTATCAGATGTATGCATACCTATAATACAAGGTATCTAGGATGTACAGTGAAAAAGTTAGGGGTTTTTTTCCATGTGCATAGCAAAATTTTCTTTTCCCTTCATGATACTCAGAAAGTCAAGCCATTTTTTTTCAAAATGTATTTAAAAAAATTTACCCAAGACAATCATCTAACATGGAAAATATAAGCCAAAGCTAAACAATATAAATAAGCAAAAAAGAGAGGAACTTAGTCAGACTTAATAATAAGCATTGTTACTAGAACTGCCTGTAAATAAAGTTGCGTTTTATTTGTTTGGCTTTTTTTACGTCTTGAATCAAGGAAAAGATAGTAACAATTTACTGAAGTGCAACCTGCTTTAAAAATATTTGATTCCTTAAGATGCTATACATACGGCAGATATTCTTACATCTTAACTGGTTCTGATATTGTTACCATTAAACATTCAGCTACATTATTTTATATGGGTTTCTATCTCACCACCTTTCTCCATGAACATAATTACAATACTCTCACCACTTCCAGGATTTGCATGCTTTATCTCTAACTGATATTCCTGTAGATTAAAATTAGGATTATATTTCTCATAGCATGGCAAGAATAAACTAACATACTTTTCAAACTATAAATTCTAAATAATCCAAACCACAAAAAGGTGTTGCAATGTAATAAATCTGCAACAGTGGCTCATGTGTTGGCAACATACATATTTTTCCTTGCTTGTGGTTATCAATATGGCTGAAGGAGAAGCATCATTTTACTGCAGGATGGAAACAAAGAGACAAAGCTGTCCTTTGACATTTTAGCTCCCCAAAGGTGACTAGATTTGCTGTGCACTCTCAGACAGAGTATTCTTTGCCAAGGCTACAGTTTCCTGAAGACAAGGGTTCTGTGATATGTCATTTGAAACAGGGATCTCAGCGTCAAGTCCGCATTGTAACCAATAAGGAAAGCAGGGTATACTTACTCAAATTCATTTCTTCTAGACACCAGCTGATACAAGTTACTCAGTAATAACTAGATACTGCTTGATCAAGATGGCTCAGCAAATGAAATGTTTTAAGAATGTTTACTGGCTTTATAAACTGAAAACAGGGTATTACATGACATTTTATTTCTGCCAAAGATCAGATTTTATAGTACTTGTCTTCAACAGTAAAATTAAATTACAATTTTTAGAGTTAGCACCTTCCAAACTTCCATCTGTTTATAGATCAACTGGAAGAAGGAAAAAGAGTACGTTTCTAAACACCAGAATATGTCAACGAAGAGCTGGAATGCATGGAGCTCCACCTGGGGATGGATGTGGAGCCAACTGAGAACTTACAGGTCAGTATTAAAGGGAGGGCAGGGACAGGTGACATTATAGTGAACGTCTGCTAAAGGCCATCTTATCAAGAAGGTCCAGAGGAGGACCACAAGGATGGTCAGAGGAATGGAGCACCCCTCCTATGAAGACAGGCTGAGAGAGCTCAGGCCGTTCAGCCTGGAGAAGAGACCTTATAGCATCATTCCAGTACCCAAAGGGGGCCTACAAGAAAACAAGAGAGGGACTTTTCAGACAGGCATGTAGTGACAGGACAAGGGAGAATGACCTTAAACTGAAAGAGAGTCAGTTGAGACTGGATATCAGGAAGAAATTCTTTGCTATGAGAGTGGTGAGGCACTGGAACAGGTTGTCCAGAGAAGCTGTGAATGCCTCATCCCTGGAAGTGTTCAAGGCAAGGCTGGATGGAGCCCTGAGTAACCTGGTCTAGTGAAAGGTGTCCCTGCCCATGCCAGGTGACTTGGAATTAGTCTTCCCTTTCAACCCAAACTATTCTATGATTCTATGATCTTTTACTGATTTTTGAATTAATAGATCTTGTCTCTCAAGCCTGAATTACATTTAAAAGTAAAAAGAAAATAAAAGTAGAAGGGAAATAGAAAGAAAGCAGTAGGTATTACATATTCCAATTTTAGCAAAACTATATGCAAAAACCACAGTGAAGGCTATTTGGAAAGTATATTATGAGTTTCCCAGCCTTGTGACTTAAGATTTGGGGCCTAAATTTTATGTCCCATTTTCTTCTACAGCTGCTGCTTCCTGCACAGCATCTTCCTAATGATTGTTATTTGTCATGAGCTGAAACTTTTCCTGTGTTGCAGTAAATTTCCCTTCCCTCTTCTTCCAGCTTTGATGTCCTCCTTTGCAGTATCCTAGAAAGTTTTGTATAACCATCTTGTAGCAGCACAAATCAGTACTGAAGTGGCTGCAGTGATCAAAGCACTGTTTCTGCACGATAGCAAGTAATAAAAGAGGGAGAAAAGACTGGAGTAGCAATTAAATTTGCACTGGACATTTGCGCTGCAGACTGCTGAGAAACTGGAAAAAATGTTCAATGGAAGAATACAGCTTTTCCCTATATAATCAGTTAAAAGTAGTTTCCTTAATTAGATAGGATGATCAAGATGAAAAAAAAAACCACACTGCCTACTCACATAGTTTATGAATGAAAGGTGAAATGCATGGATGTTAAATGCAGCCTGGTGCTACCCAGATGCTCACTGGTCTGTCATCCTCAGAGGGAGAGAGGGCTCTTCCCTGTAGCATTCAACAGTTACCTTGCACAGATTCTGCTGCCTGGCTCCTGAGGAGGTCAGTTCTGGCAGCTGGCAGCATTGTGAGACAGCAGCACGTGGAACCAGAGTGTGACACATTCCATCCATGTTGCCTGACGCGAGGGGAGCTGCACCCTTGAAGAGTGCAGTTAGAGAGACAACCCACTGGATGTGAGGTGGTTACATGCACGGCTGTCCCCTGTTAGTCACCAGCTGCTTTTTTACGAAGCCCTCTTAGTTACTTCCGGCTTCCTGCCTTTACTGCTATTTTTCACTTTTACCAATGGTTTCCATGCAGTGAGCCATCTTTTCTTATTTCTTATTTATATAGGTGCTGGCTGTTGTGTCATTAGTTAAAACTGCAGTGGTTGGAAGACCACTCCAATTGTTATGTAGGTGTATCAAATAGGATTTACATTTAGGACAGTCATATTTAAGCTTTCTGTCTTCTGAGGACCATATCCCATTTTTCTAGTAAAGGGTTAAAATAAATACCTAGATCACTTCTGAATCCAGTGTTGTTATCAATATCTTATCAAGGAAAAAGGTTATCCTGCAGATTTATGATCCTCTTGTCTCTAACTGGTATCACTCATGCATTCATAGTCTTGCACAAGAATATCTTGAGTGAGATGAACTAAGAAGCTTCCCAGAAACTGGAATCTGAGCTTGGCAGAAAAGCAGAAATGCCTTGCCTTGCCCAGTGTCACACTGATCAGTGTTCCTAATGAGCTGTGGTAAATTACAACCTTTTGCAAGCCACTGGAAAGGCCACTAAGCCTCAGATGTGACTTCTCCCCATACAGAAAATTTTACAAACAGTCCCTGCAATGAATGCAATGAAAACAGCACTTCAAATGAGAATGTTGAAGGACAGCATCTCTGTTCTAATCTCTGTTCTGATATCTGAATAGATAACAGAAAACTCTCTGCAGACAGACCAGGGAGCTCATGATTAGTTTCAGAGTTTCATTGTCAACAATATCAAATTACAAAAATTACCAAAATCTCAATTTGTTAGAAAATGTGGATGCACTTCAGTTGCAAGAATCTTCTCTTGTGTTTTTTTGGAGCTATGCCTTAGATCTGGTCAGCCTATCTTGTTGGTTTAATAAAAATTGCTGGCATCTGATGCTCACTTTGCAATTGCTGAAGGAACGGATGCCAGCAACTAATGCTTTCCATATCAGAGCAGATATGGCCAGCAGTGTTTGTTGTTTCAATAGCCTCAGAGCAAGAGTGATCAAGGCCAGTGACACAGAGTCAATTCCCAGTCTCCCTCTCAAGGGACATACTGCGGTGTCTATGTGAAGGGATATTACAGAGCATGTCTGTTTTCGTTCTTTACAGGAGATGTATGGGTGGGATTAATTTCACGTTAGCTTCGGATATCACTGGGTATCCATCTTCATCCAGTAGCTATCTGGAATAGAATGTAGACATCTTTTATAATATAGGAAGATAAACTTTCTCTTTTTGAGCCTAATGCACTTGGTCTATTTTAATCAGGTACCCTAGAAAGCTGTATGTTCACAGTGCCTCTTTGTCTCAGAGTAAGAAGGGGGTCCGTGTGCAGGTTTGATGCTGTTGTCAATGCCATTTGAGGTGCTCCAAGTGGTGACCCTTACTGACACACCTCCTGCTCCAAAAGTTATAGCTACCCAGCAGGTCCTGTGTCATATCTACTAGACCCATCTGACCTTCTGGCCTCTCAAATGGCACCAGATGCCTAAGGAATGGAAAAATGAATACAGACCTAGGTGTCTACATTTAATCAGATGAACCCCATTCACATGGTCTGTTTGAACAACCATGGGTTTAGACACAAATTTCAAGTCCAGTTGGGAAGGACTTGGTATATGGAGCACTTCCTATTTCGGTGGTTTATGCAAAAAATGTAACCGCTGCAGAAGTGAAGAAAGTTTTCTTCAATGAGAAAAGAGAGGGAGTGAGATCCATCTCCCTGCCTTGGCAGAAAGGAGGGTAATGAGGACGCATAGGAGCTCTTTCACCCCTTGTTCAGGGGCACAAGGAGGCACAGATCACATGTGCTCCTCAACAACGTGCATTGGTGACTTCATGGTGCAAGCACACTTGCAGCAGGATCCACATCAGCACGTGCTCCAAGAAGGGCTGCAGAAACACCAAAGTTGGTTTGTACAAGTCCCTCACAATTGTCATGTGTGAACATCTCAGAACCCTTAATGGGCTTATCTTTACAACATTTCCATGAGATAAGAAGCTATCCGTGAGACAACTCCGTGTTTTCCTGTCTCTTTTATTACAGTCATCTATTGCTGTAAAATTGTCGGAGATATCAGCACAAGCCCTGAAAACAGGAACACTCCAAGTGTTCAAGAAATTGCCTGAACACTTGAAGTGTTCAAGAGACGACCTCTGAGCAGATTGACGTTTTAGAGAAAAATAAACAAAAAAGCAAAGCAAAACACTACATTACATCATACTCCATGTTATGAAATATTTCATGCTACATCAAAAAAAATGAGAAAAGAAAAATTATCTTTGAACTTTACATTCATTTTAACCATTAATTTTAAAATTTGGAAAAAATCTTCTTTGTTTAGGACTCAAAATGATCAGCTAGAAAAATTCATAATGAATCAGACAGGGTTAACAAAGTTTATGTATTTGGTTACATAACTATTTTTTGGACTGATGGATTTATGAATTACAACAGAAGAGGGATCAATCTACATTTTTAATCTTTCTCAGTTTTAGCAAGCATTAAAATTAAAGCTGTGATCATACTGATAAGAAGAGCAGACTCAACTGCAGTATGATAAACGTGGCTAATGCTAATCAAATATTTTATTATATTAATCTAAACATAGAGCCTGAAGTATTAGAAGATACAAACTAGCCACTAAAAGTGAGGGAGCAATTCGTCTGTTATTCTGTTCATACACTGATTTGCCCAGCCTCTGTCCCTCACTACAGACTGACAGACAACTTTCTCATCAGGGAGCTGGAAGGTGCAGTCCATTATTATTTTTTTTTTGGCCGAATTTGGAACCAAAGACAAGCTACAAAGAGCCTTAAATATATGCATGATTTTACTTCAGATCTGAGGAGTGCAAACTCAGTGGGATGACATGAGGATGTCACAAACTGGCAGAGCAAAAAGGATGTTCTGCTGTTGCTTGTAGGAATCTACTGAGGTAAACTAGCTGCTGTAAGTCTTGATTTTTCCCTAAGTGGATCAAAACTCGCTGAAAAGCAAGAGGAAATAACCAGAAATTACCAGAACTCAAATTCAGTAGTTAAGAACAAAAGAAATATTTCACTTAATTTACTGTAATAGTCATGAGTACAAGATTTCCTGTAATAATTATCAACCACTAGTCGGCATTTAATAATAAAAAACCGCAGTACTAATAATTATCAATAAAATTTTAAAAAATAGTGAGATTTGACATCATCAGATAAGAAAAGGTATTTTAGTTTGGCTACCTATAAAAACAGCCACAAGATCAGACATAAAAAGGATCTAGGTATAGACAGCACAATTTGAGTTAATTAAGCCCTTTTTTCCCACTTTTTAAATTCTGATGCCTCATGATTTAGAGATTCCAGAAGGGACATTAATGTATTTATTTCATTCTTTAAAAATCATTCTTTTAATGTATTGTTATGTTCAGATATAGGCCAGATATAGAAGCCTGCCATTATCTCACAACAAGAGATTAACTCTTCTGGAAAAAGAGTCACTACTTGAAAGATAAAATATAACTCCAGAATTAGTAGACATGTAGTTATACACATATTAATACATATATATCTACAGGCAGAATGATTTTGAACACTTATTAACAAAATCAAAAGACATTAAAAGTTTTTCTTATCACACAGAGTCATTTTTTAGTTTTGTGACTGAATACATTTAACATTTTATCCAAGTATCAAATGGAATATCACCTCGGCTCCATCCTATAATGTTTATTTATTGTCCTAGATACTTGTATCATTGAATGCAGCACTTGCATGTCAAATTCAGAGTAGAACAGGGTGATACAATGCAAATATTTCTGCCCTAAAAGCCAAACAGCACAGTTCAGTTAAACAGAAAGGTAAATGAGAATTGCAGAGGAGCCCTAATGGGTCTTAGGTTACATAACTTTTTATAGAAGCAGGCAGCCATATCGCAAACTAATCATGATTCATTATAACTTTTTTTAGGGCTTCCCATTTAAGATTTTTTGCCTTTACCACTCCGACTGGTAGGTTGCTCCAGAAACTCACTATTTTGATAGTTAGACATCTTTCACTCTCCAATTTATTCATTGCCAGGTTACACTGCCCTATGCTCTCTTTTCTCCCATAACCCAGTTGAAACCAGTGACACTAGCCAAATAAATAAAGCAAATTGGAAGTTTTTAAAGAACTTGTTCTTAAACCCAATGTCTAGACAATTAAATATTTCCCAGGCAGTGAACACCTATTCAAATTATTTTTGACAGTCTACTGGTGATTGGGCTCATGCCAAAACACAAGGAGAAAGACCTAATGTTTAAGGTTGTGAGGGTGATAACTTTGTAAATACAACCTCACAAAAATGAAAAGCAAAAAAAGTGATGTTTTTATAAATTCAATTCCAACAGTACCATGCCTGTTAACAAAAGATAATCATGGCAAGCACTTTGAAACACATTTCTTATAACCACATAAGATGCGTTCCACAGAGTTATGGCTGGAAGGGGCCATTAAATCATTTGTATAATACTGTATGCAGATAAACCTTCTGGCATATCCAAGATCGTAAATTCACCTAATTACTGCTGCATTAAGCCTCAGCAATTTCATATGGCTAATACACATCTCCAAGGGTGACACACAACCTTGATCAGAAATGTCAGGAAAAGGGGAATACAGCACTGGTCTTACACATTTGCTCCAGTAGTTAAACTAAAAAGTACCTTAATTTTATTTTGAAGGGTCTCACCTCAATTCACTGCTTAAAAATTAAAAGACCGCTATTTCCATAGCAACTTCTATGTCCAGGTGATTCTTAGGTTTGAATCTTCCTGCAGTACAATACCTGAGTATAGAACATTTTCTGCCTGTGTATTTCAACTTCACAAACTCCCTATTTTACTGTTTACATACATAAGGTCACTTACACACTTTTCACCATAGGTTTGCATGGGACATTCATGTAAAAAAAGCCTTTTAATCTAGCACAAAGTGCAGTTTTATTCTCAAGTCATTGGTAATCATTCAAGATTACTATGCTCTGACACATACTCATTCTTCCAGGAGGTATTGCACTTGGTTGCACTAAAATGAATTTTGTTTGAATCAATTCAGTTCACAGATCACTGTATTGGACAGTTTAACATAACCAGGATCTATCATTTCACCCGTCTTTAGTCTATCTGCTCCCCAAATCTGACTAATCCGTTGCAAAAAAGTGCAAGCATTTTGTTTTCCGGGACCAGATTTTACTACCAGATTCTTAGTCAGTCTGAGTTCGACTTAAGAACACACACTGCTGTTCACGGTGACGTGTTATATTGTGCAAATAAGCCTAGCAGAGTCTGGCCTTCCACACCGAAAAAATTACTTGCTTTTATTCTTTCCAAGTTGTTACATTTCTAACAAACTCACCTGTATCTCTCAAATCAACAGAGAACAACAGAGTTCAGAAACAAAAATTACATCTAACTGTTCACTTTGACTTACTGAAGCCCAGCATAAAAAGCTGATGCAAAACTATGCTATAAACACTGCACAAAACGGTAACAGCGTGGGTATAGGTACATATGACAATATTTTTTAGAAGCCATAATTCTACCAATTTCAGCCACTTACTTCAAGAAAAGTTGCCATTTTTTCACAATTGACAATAAATATTTAAACCAAGGAAAATTATTTCCCCCTTTCAATGATACTTTTATCTTTCTATTCCAGACCAAAAAGAGAAAACAAAAAACAACCTCCTATTGAGGGACAAAAATATAAAAACCCCCACTGAACGATCCTATCTTTCGAAAAGCAGCACACCAGGTTTACAGTTAATAAAAATCGCCCTCCAAGGAAAAACGCATGTTAATATGAACACAGCTCTTTGGATAGCTCAGGAAGGTGGTTACTGACTGAAATACTGTCACTGAGTCAACTCTAACACTTTGATTAGGAAGGATATAGTGCTTCTGAACAACTTCCTATATAAGCCACTTCTCACACTGCAAAGGAAGACAGACGAGAAAAATACACTTACTACCAGCTAAGAGCTGAACAAACAACCACTCACACTGATGATGTGTAATGGTGGAAGTCTTTTTAGTGTACTTCAGACAGTATTATTTTACATTACAACACTGAGGTCATTTGCCATTCTTTAATCAATTATGATTTTGTGTTTCCCCAGGAAATATTTATACTCACTACCTGATTCGTTTTTTATGTAGGTACACTTTTCAAAATTTACAGCTTACAGTCACAGTGGGCTGTGAATTACAGTATTGTTTTATTCTATGCTATTTCTTACAGTCTAGATACCATCGATGATTCAATTAAATCACATGCTCCTTTACACAAAAAGCAAATATTAGGGCATAACAGATTTCCACATTCTAGTTTTCTCAGATTATCTTCTTAAATAAGAAAGAAAAATTTCTGTAGCATTTACCTGTAGAAGGCTGGTGGAGCAGCTTCCCTCATCCCAAAGCTGCCCTGATCATTTTCAAGGTAATAGGGTACCTGTTGGCTGTGATGATGGATGAAGGGCGAGAGCTGGGGTGCCGTTTGCAAGAACACCACTGGGCTTGGTGGGACACTGTTCAGTGAGTGAAATCCTGCCAGACTGCTGGACCCAAAAGATTCAGAAGTAGGGGCATAACTGAGCGTAGTAGAGCTGTAGACGGGAGCTGTGGTACCAAAATCATAGGTGGCTCCTTCTGGGTAGTTAAAAACTCCTGTCTTGTTGGTCTCCACGTACATGTCGCTGAGCGATCTTTCCAGGGGAATCTTCAGCTGAGGTCTGCTCAGTGTCTCCAGTTCAGTGCCTTGAATCTGGTGCAGCAGGGTAACTCCAGAGGTTTTGGTGTGAAGGGTCATGGTCAGTACTAATGGCAGTGAGCAAGGAACATATCTGCTTTTATTGTCAACAGCGAGATCGGCAGCTGGCAGTCCACCTAAAAAAAATACCAGAACCTATTCTGAGGCTCAGCAGAAATCATAATAAAGCAGCACTACACAGGTATTCCTCTAATCTCGGCAAGGAGGAGGATACAAACAAAAGCAGAGTGAGCACTGAAAATGCACATTCTCTCTCTCTTCTTCCCTCCCTCTCCCTCTCCCTCTCTCTAACTTTTAGGAACTCCTCATCTGCGCTAATATGCATTACAAGGTGCTGGCTTTGAGCCAGGAACCCTTGCCTTGTGCCGACGTTGGTTTAAACATCACTTCAAAAACAATTAGTTTTGGAGTTATACCAAAGAATTGTCCGTCTAAATGTTACTTCATTCTTACTAATGGTTTAATTTTTCACTTCAGGGTACAGTACTTTGCAGCAACTAACGGGAAAGAACACTTAAATCCAACCAGGAAGACTAGTCCAGTGGTCAGTCAGATTATTGCCGTTTATTTCCTCAGCAGGCTCCAATGTATCTGTGCTTATCTCTCCTCCTGTTTGATTCATTTTCATGTTTGCTAGAAATATGTAATGTGTACATTGTACTGACCCTGGGCAGGACTATGCTGTAACCGAGATAGGGCAAAGCAGAACGTGTGTGTGTGTGTGTGTGTGTGTGTGTGTGTGCAAGCGTGCGTCTGTGTGTCTGTCTGTGTGTCTCTCTGTGTGTGTGTGTGTGTGTGTGTGTGTGTGTGGGGAGCAAGCCCCAGTCAATAAAGCCAGCTAATAAAATTAAAGTGTGCATGATACCTATGCAGAAGAGAAGATTTATAATATACTTCCATCAGCAACAGCAACTTGCAGTTACTAGAATACTATAATACCATTAAAAAGCAAGGAAAAGCTTTAGGCTAGCCTAGAAAATTATGCCTGCTTCTTTTAATGCTGTAAAATGATGAAATAAACATCATTCAGATTTTGCCACAGTTAGGAGATGGTTATTTGATTGCGTGATACATAAATTGAATACAGGAAATTCTTTTTCCTAGTCTTGTGAACAAAAGCTTAGCAAACTTGAATTTTGAAAGCAGACTAGAAAATCAAGTAATCTAAAATAATCAAATGGGATTGGCTTTAAAAAAATCTGAAATGCTTCTCAAAGTTATTTTTAGAAAGAAAAAAAAAGGGAGAGAACATAATGAAAAGGTGTGGCATGCATGCTTCTTCTTGCAATCTCATTCCATATAATTTTAACTTCGCACAAACCAGTTCTCCTGAACGAGCTAAATGAAAACCTCCAGAAACCGTTTCAAGCTCTCCAGCTTCATTGCTGTGGTCTGTGGTTCAGTCAATGAACTAGGCTAATGTCAACCCTAAATGCATTAATATATGGGCTCCGGTTAGTGTGTTTTGAATACTAGCAAAGCCTATGCTATACTTAAACAACTCCATAGTTATTTGGCTCAACCTTCAAAAAACCCAAGAAACCGAAAAACTGAATATGCAGGTCACTAGAAGTGTCAAGAAAAGTTTACTAAAAACGGTTTTATTTCAGAAATAATACTGTGCTTTCAGAACTTCTGCTAAAATAGCCAAAGTTTTTTACATTTGAAAGGATATTCTGAAGCAATATACGTTTGTACCTTCACAGGCGCAGAGCTGAGACACCAGCACACACATAACTCTGTACTTGATATATTTCCTCACCCACCCAGTCACCCTCCCTACTCTGTTCAAATTTCAGATTGTAGACTTTGATCAAAGAGATAAGCTTGTTTAAATAACACTGGACTAAACATGTTCCCAGTTAAAAAAATAATAATCAGACGACCATACCCAGCAGTTCAGAAAGTCTTCGAAGAGTTATTCTGAAAGTGTGCCAGACAGTGCGAGAGAAAAAAAAGAGAGTGTGTGCATGTTCTCTTAGAGTGGGCGACCGTGAATCTGCAGAGACTCACAAAAACAGCAAGCACAGCTCCCAGCAGCCAGGCTGCAGGGCTGCACGGGCTGAAATGAATGGCACTTACAAGTTTAAGCCAGTCACTCTTACACATTTCATTTGTAAGAAAGAATGTATTTCATTTTGTGCTTTGAAACACATAGAAAAGGAATTATCTCTTATTAATCTGCATAATCTGAGAATTAATGTGAATCTGCCTGCTATATAAAGTACCCACTTCTATAGTGTGCTACAAAACGGACTTTGAATTTTTTATCTAAAGCATCATCCAACATGTATGCTATATTAAAACTACTATATTGACATGAAATAAAATGCTCCAGTGTAATAGCTATGCAGAAGATGGAAAACAGAAGTGAGCAAACAGAGAGTTGACTTCTGAGTGTGCCCTGTGCTTCTTACATGCAATTTTTAAAAACCTCATTATTTATTTTTGGGAGGTGGTGTGTTTCCAGGGAGTCAAATATTTTAAATTTCCATCATACACAAACAGCATTAAACACACTGTAGGGTTAACTTGAACCACCATCATTTCTGCTCCGTACTATTTAAACTAGGGACCCCATGGGCAGCTCTCCACAAGCCACAGTCCTCCCACTGAAAGGGCTCAGCAGTAGACAGCTGCAGTATCCATGCAGCACACAGCCTGGTACACCTCTTGAGAGAAAAAAAATGTGAGTGCCACAGACCAGATCTTGAGGACTGGCTGAGAACCTCTGTGACAGCATCCTGTAATGTCTGACTTACTTTTCCTGTGGAAGAAAAGCAAGTGAGCGAGAAAGGGCAAGGCTGATGTGGGGAGCGTGTCAAGCCAAATCTCGTGAAGAAGCTGAATTTTTGATTTTTGTATACTGAAAAAAAAAAGCCATCAGGTTTTGATTCTGCTTACTATATATGGGATTTTTAGATATAAAGAAACTATGAAATGCAACAAGTTATCAGAGGGTTGTTTTCTTTCTTGTCCTACATAGTAAAGACTGTGCTGCTTGCTCCAAATCAACAAGCGCTGCTACTCCATTGTGCTTTAGAGATGGCATTAGGTGCATCCGCCTGTGGGCTCACCTCTCAGAAAAATGAGATCTAGGTTTCTAAAACCTGGTATTTGTGCTTAAAGGTCAGGACTTACTTCTCCACCCAGTTTAATCTGATCTATTACGTCAGATTTTACATGCTCTAGAATATGGAAATATTACAAAATAGGAAAGGGTACAGGGTATAGCAATGATATTTAGTGCTGTTTAGCACAAAGTTTATGCAAAGATTTGTTTTTTCTAAATCCCACATCATGTATGCCTTTAAAACTATGCAGATCTCATACAGAAGGGCTTGCCTCATTCACTCTAGGGTTTTTGTTTTAAATTACATGTAGTAACACGAGAGAGTAAATAAAAACATGAATTGGCTGCAGCACCTTCATTTCCAGTGCTAGACAGATGTGTTCAAAAATGGAAAATCTACCTTCTCAGATCTAGTAATTTCTCAAATATTGTGTGTTCAGCTGCAGCCAAGCTGCTCTATGTATTTCTCTCACCTTAATGAAGGTCTAATATTGTTTTGGAGTTGCTGAGCACATACTACAGGAGGAAGTTGTCTATCATAGATACATAAAAATAGAGACAAACTGGTTCTATAAAATCTGAAGATTTGCTAACTTGCTATCAGGTATAGATTGGGGGTTTTGCTATATTTCTGAAGTTTGGGAATATACAAATAAAAATTGGCTTTGATCCATCCAAATTTATGCATACACAGGAAGGAAAGAAAACAGCATTTAATGAATACTGGAGAAGTAGGAGGGACTAGTCCACTGTGACTGAGGAGCACTACAGACCTGCTGGCAAGGAAGGTCAAAGCAGAAAGTGCATCTTCATACACGGGGATTTTTAATGAGAATTAGTTGGGATGAAATACACTACACTTCTCATGGAAAGGAGAAATTAATAGATTAGATAAATGAAAGTGACTGTTTAAGTCCTGTGTTCCCCTTTTAAAAATTTCGACCTTTCTGTTTTCCTGTTCTAGATAGGCCAGAGTTCCAGTGCTCAACTCAGATTTTCCAGAGTGGGGAATTTACTCTAAATTACACTAATAAAATACCAAAAGTAGCAACATTAAAACTAAATCACATTTCTGTTGCTCTGTGGTTAAACTACCATCATTTGCAGCTGAAAAATATTTAGATATGTTTCTAAAGGCAAATTCTGCTTATTTTGATTAATTGATGAACAGTTTGCTTCTAACTTTTTTTCAGTTGTTGACAAATGACTACCATGATCAGATTAAATTAGCAGACTATGCATACTGCAGTTTGGCTCAACTGGACCAAGGGTCCAACACTTCAAAACTAGACCATAGCTTAAAAAACCCCCAAAGTAGTCTTCTTCCACTGATGGCAAATATTGTGGAACCAGTGAAGTGATCTCAGAAACAGAAAAAAGAAAATAGATAATTAAAAAATATAAAAGATATTATTTTAAGTTATCTAAATAACTGGAATGAAGTTTGGGGATTTTCAATGCCATTAACATCAATAATTTTCTATTGACTACAAGTCCTGAAAGCCAGTCAAAGAATGGTAACAAAACAAGTTCAGTTCACAGGATTAAAAAAAAAAAATTAAAGGAGGAAGGAACAGCCTGAACATATTTTGCATTTTGGAAAAGATAAAACAGAAGTTTAAGGGAAAAGGAGATAAACCAAAAAATACTATACAAAGTATAGCGTACAAAAGTATATACTCAAAGTATACACATGCACAGATAAGTATATTCATAAATTAAATATAGAAATATATAAATATACACAAAGGTTATTAAAATTACAGGAAAATTTAAAGACAGCAAAACTCCATTCTATAACAGGCATTTTTCAGCACTAGTTTTAGTAAGTATTACAACAATAAATGGTAAACTCAGAGCACATACTATAAATCTTCCATAAACCTGCTGACAGTGAAAGACCATAAACTTTGTCGCTTTGGTTCCACAGCTATAAAGACAGAAGCTTTTTTTAGCTGCTGCAATTAAAAAAGAATCTATTGCACATAACAGGAGGAACATTATGTTTTTCCAAGATTCCACAGTAACATTACAGAGAAATTATGTTGTGTTTAGTCCAGTGAGGAAACTCCTCAAGATAGACAGCTGGAGAACAGCACCATCTACCCCACTGCTTTATAAATCTTCTCTGGGGAAAAAAAATACAAAAAAATTAAAGCTCTTGATACCACTAGGCAAATGAGGCATGCTTAAAAATTCCTTAGGCTGTAAGGAGAGATAAGTGCTTCGTGCTGTTATTGGAAGTTTTGAACATTTAAAGTTTTTTAAGTTGATATGAAGATGTATACCTCTTTTTTTTCCCCTACTCCCAAATAACTCACTAGAACTAGCCATGGCACCAAAAGGCTAGACCTAAGATTTCTAAGCCTAAATTTTTGGTTTAGGTTGGTTTTCCTGTTAAAAGGGGAGCTTCTGCTTTCACATGCCAAATGTAAGCAGAGGGTTTGAAAAAATTTGGTGAAAATAGTTCTTATTGCAAATGGGGAACTGTGGAATACAATTATTCCACACATATGTTTATTAATTTACAGCATTTAATAATGCCTTAAATTTTAACTGTAATTTGTGTGAAAGACCTATCACATACTTTGACATGATCTGTGTAAATACAAGAAAAATTAGTCTAGGATGTCAGCATATCTTTTTGGTAAAGTATTCTGATGCTTTAAAAGTTAAGACTTTGTTTACATGTATTTGTGACACTACAAGATTTTAGCCATTCAGCTGGAAATTTTGCGTGTCAGTGATGAGCTCAGTGATAATAATTTGTGAGTATCTGAGCCAATTGGATGGAAATTATTTGCTTTTCCCTCCTTAGAGATTTCTAGAAACCCTTTTTTGAAACAAGAAACCCTTTTGCTGCAGCAAATAAGGAGTTTCGAGCAGGAACTCTGGCAGCAGCTGAAGCTGTGTGTCACAGAACTGCCTTTTGCTATTCCTCTGAAACTCCATCCACATTTGGGCAATTTTTCCACCCTTGAAAAAATTGCAAGTTTTTAAGAGTTCAGATTTCTAAAAGCTCTTTCTTGGCTGAGCCTGCTCTCCCCTCTTTCAGATCTTAGTCCTGACTCCACTGGGCACAAAACTTCCCAAAAGAATGAATGACATGCTAGACTCCTAACTAGTGTAAATACAGAACGTTTTCCCTTTCCATTACTCTTCTGGGGCAGAGTAATAGTCTGGGATTAAGTGCAGATTATTGTGTCAGTTATAAGACTGAATTTCAGTCCCCAGATGTACCGGCTGAATATCCTGAAACCAAAATGGGACACCATCTCCCTTTTCAATTCAGCATTAGAAAAAAACATGTTAAAACATACCTTTTTCTAAAGAAGTAGAAGACATCCTGTAATATAACTGGCTTGTGCATTTTTTCAGTTTTTTGTACCTCAAAGATGGGAGCAGATAAAACTAAATAATTCTGCCTGACTCATACAGAATAAATTACTTACTAGATACGTAAAATGGACCAAAATACCTGAGCACTCTGGACAAACTCAAAAGATATTAGCAAATACTGATGTTTCAAAGAATTAGTAGATGTTTTCATGGATGCAGAAAGACAGAAGAAAAAAAGAACTTTTCTCTGTTTTCCTACACAAAATGTTAACTACTTGTGAACAAGGATGTTCCCTGGTAGAAAAGCAACGATACCTTGATTTAAGATTAGGCAACATTCCATGGTTAATAACAAACACAACATCCTGAAAGAATATTTTTCTTAGATCTAGCATTATATAAAAACCAAAATGAGTTCTGAAATATAAAATGGTAGCTTAGTATCCCACGTTTAGAGAAAAATTGAATGGAGTGACCGATCACCATGATTACTACTGTTAGCCTAGCAAGAAAACTATTTTTTGTTTGTATTGCAACCGGCTTAAGGGTGAGACATCTTCAAAATGATCAAATATTTCCATGCCTGAGCTCCCAAACATAGTCAGAAATGAGACACCTGCTAAATCCATTTATGTGGTGAATCTCATAAACAAAACCCTTGTATTTTGTTTATTAAATTCAAGGAGTGAAAGCCAGTCCAGATCCCCCTGCTGAGCCTTCCTATCCTTAAGGAGATCAACATTCCCACCCAGTCTGGTGTCATATGCAAACTAAATGAGGGGGCACTCAATTTGTCCAGATCATCAGCGAAGATGTTGAACAGGACTGGCACCAATACTGAGCCCTGAGGAACAGCACTTGTCACCAGTCACCGGCTGGACGTGGCTGATGTACTTATAGACACATCTTTTACTGTCATTTATGGTGGCAGACAAATTAAACTCTTCTTGAGCTTTTGCCTTTCCAGTTTCCTCCCTGCATAACCTCATGGCATCCTTGTAGTCATCCTGAGCTCCAGAGACCCCAGTCTGGTCATGATATATTAGGACAGGCTCAGGTAGCAGGGCCTTCTCAACTTGTAAGCAAAAAAGACTCACTAATACCTTACTGCTATCTACAACCATCTGAGCAGAGAATACAGAAAATACAAACACTTCTTGGACATGCACGGTGACAGTCCAAGGGGCAACGGGACACAAGAGGGACTATGGGAAATTCCGATTTGATATTAAGTACGATTTTTTTACATTAGGAATACTTAAATACTAGAATGGGCTGTCCAGAGATGCTGGAACTCCTTTGAGGATGAGACTCAGCTTTGAGTTCAAGACACAATTGAACAAGTCCTTGAGTAGCCTGACTCAAGCCTTCATTGAGCAGGGGTTTGGACTAGATGTTATCTTGATATCCCTTCCAATTTATTCTATGATTCTATGTGTCTAATACACAGATCTGCAACAAAATACTCAGAAGAGATTAATTACCTTGATGATGATGGTCTATTTCCCCATTTTCCATAGATACCTGATTTCAAGATCTTATACATTTAATGAGTTAGGATGGAAAAAAAATTGTACTGGCCTCACCGTACCTTCTCAGCATTTCTGTAAACTACTCCAGTCCTTATCCAAAATATCTTTGCTGCCCACTGCCTCAGCAATGGGCCCACCTGTTCTCAGTAGTCAATGGCACACTTATGTTTGAAAACTCACTAAGATTGTGGCGATAAATAATCAGCCATCTTTTGTGGCTTCCACAAAACAAAACCAGCTGCCTTTTTTGGTGGAGATAGCTTTTTCCATCAAAAGACTCATTCTGAAGTGTCATTAGTTCCCTGTGCCAGTGTTTTTCCATACATACACGTGATGCAAGTACCTGTACAGTAAGGTGACCAGAGTGTCCAAGTACTTAGAAAGCAGAGCCTAACCCCAAAACAAAAGAAAGTGTAAAATCAATCTATGACATGACCTAGCTTCTTCACTCATTTCTCTTCAGTAATGGTATTCAAATATACTAAATTTGGTTTTAACATTTACACATTCACATTTCCTCCCTCAGAAGCTGATCCTGCAATTGAAAGGTCCTTGTGATGAGGCTAACTCTATCACCTCAAGCAGTTATACTTATTGTGACCTTGAGTCCAAGAAAACTCTTCACCCAAATTACTTGGAAAAATTTTGCTGCTTTCAGCATCCCATTTTTATCTACCAGATATTGGTAGCAAAAGTCCCTCACTTTCTGGGCATCTTCAGATAAAGGGATTTGCTTTAGTTACTCCCCTAATCACTGTCAATCAATCTTCTCTTCTATTGCAAGCCTGTCTACATGTACCTGTGAATAATCTGCAGTCAGCACGTCAAGTCCTCTTGCATGCCTTAGGTTCTCCCTATCTACTTAGATATTATCACAGAGCTAGTGGACTGTTGCCAGTGCCACACAAGGAAGGCGTCTCAGTTTACCTTTGGGCCTGTTCTCACAAATCTAAAGTCCAAGAAGAAAAGTCCATAAGGGGTATCAGTTGTTTAATGTACTAGTTTTGCTATACATGTTTCTGTATTCTCTCCTTGATGTCAAGAATGGGCTTCTTATCGCCACCACCAGACCAGACACAGCTGGTTCATTGCTGCCACTGCTCATCCATCTGGACCATACTCTAGAAAAACACAGTCAGAGAGTGTTCATTAAAAATTACCATGTCTACCAGGGAAGGTACTGGCTGCAATTGTCCTGCACAGACCCCAAGCAAAACAGCAAATTCAATGTTCTAGAGATAAAAGTATGGTAGATGTTGTACGGAAAAATGCTGTGAGTTAGTTCAACAAGCCTCTGTAGCCTGGAGATGTGTTGTCTGCTCTGGTGTACTTCTCAAAATCTTCTATCATCAACTAAGAAAATATTTCTTAATTCTAACAAAAATTCAGACCTTCTACAGAAGCAGTCTCAGTAAAAGGTTCCCTCAGAAGACACTATTCCATTTAAATAGCAGAAATGTACTATCCATATTAAAGATACGTTTTGGAGCTAATTAGTGTCTTCTTCCATAACAGACATAGTGAAGACATGCAGGACCAGAAAGATCTTGAAATGAATCCTTATAAGGCATTTTCTGATATGTTTACTTTTTTTTTTTTTGAAAATTGATAGGGATTATATTAAATATATAGTCCTAAATAAGGCTGTGCTATATATCTTCCATGATAATTTGAATCAGTTGTTGACTCCAGAGAAACTGATCATGATGAGCTAATTTATGAGTTTAAGTGCTTTCCTGGATCAAGGCCTAAGTCTGATCCTCACACATACATCATCTCCAACGATCAAAGAAGTTCAAAATTAGCAGAGGTTGTATCCCATTCTTTGGGAATAACTTGCAAGCTTTATGCAATTCTGGTTCTGTCATATAACATATCCTCCTTGCTCCAGAGAAGAATTTTTTTAACTGACGCAACAAGCCTACAAACATGGTGAATGGAATCTGCACCAAAAACCAATGTGAAACATTCGGTTCTATAGTGATTGTTATTTGTACTCAGGAGCACATAAGATCACCATCAGAAATTTGGTTCTCGTTGTGCTACGTACAAGGTATACTTAGAACAAAGAATGTTTACTCAATAGCCCAGATTTAAATATATCAGTGACCGAATGCAGCACCCTTAAAGAACAAGTGTCTCCATTTCTCCATAAAAATCAAATAGATCTGATAACGTATCTCCTGCTTCTGTTTTGAAGTTGCATTGTTTAATAAAACAGAGGTCTGTTCTCTAAACTCTAAATATAAAATCTTTTGATCAAGCTATCAAACAATTCAACATTTACAAATACAAGAAACCTATACAGAACTAATGAATTAGCACTAGCAGCAATTGTTCAAAAAAATCAAGGAGCTACAAAGAGAGAAATCACAAATGACACTCATGAACTAACCATGAACTAACCATAATGTAACTGAAGCATCAATATATGCTACAGCTGTTGAAGCATTCTGTTCTTGCCAGAACAATGAGCAACAGCAAAATCACACGTCTTCAGTGTTGTCTAACCAGCACCTCACAGAAAAGGGTGACACAATCATCAGCAGTACACCATCACAATGAGACAGGAAATAAAACCCACACAAACCAAAAACAAAATTTTAAAAAAAAAAAGAAAAGAAAAAAAGAAATCTAGTATAGGAGAAAACCTAGGCTTCTTGTTGGAGAAGGCTTTCAAAGTCTAGCTTCTGTAGAAAGACAAAAATGCATTGTCATCTGTCAAGCGGAACAAATAGGACCTTAGTAATTCAGTAACAGTTGCACTCTCTTGGCAGATATTAGCTTGTTTAAGGCAGGGAAGATCAAAGGAAGTAACTGGATGCCAACAGAAAAAAAAAAAAGGTCAAAGTTATTTATTATTTCAGCATACCCCTATCTTTATTTGTTCTTCCACCATTTTCATTGTTTTGTGCAACAAGATGGAGGTCTTTCTGAAACACAGCCATCAGTAATTTAATGAAATGGCTCTTTTGCAATACAGGCTCTTCTGTAAGTTCAGAAGTCCATCAGATCAACAGGTTTCCTATCCATAAGGGGTGAGTGAAATAGACAGTTCCACGTACTTATCTAGCACAATGGTCTACAAGCCACAGAAATTATTATTAATGAATTACAAAACCAGAAAGAATGAACAGCAATCATTGGCACCGGAAATGTCAAATCTAGGAATATTGATACTTGATTTGATGTCAAACTATAGGAAAACCAGAGTTAATATTAACTAGTTGCCATTTTTCCAGGGAATTGAGGTTACAGTTGCAAAACCTTTAAAAGCAGCAAACACTGCTGTCCAGAGACTTTTTACACCTGTTGTAAATTAACTTAAACTTTTAAGTGATTTTTTTCCCCGGAGAAATGACAATAAATTTAATTTCTAATTGTGCAAGCAAGAGATAGGATTATCCCTAGTAATTCCTAAATGAGCTCTTGCCACAGTCAAAACCTCAGCAATGCATCACTTGTGCAACACGACAGAGAAAGGGCAGATCTGTACTACACAGAGAGAACTGATACAGAGACTCCCAAGCCATCTTTACCTGATTCAGCACTGAAATGTGAAGAAACACTGCTGCTAGCACTGTGCCATGCTCTGGAGGATTAACCCCTGTCTCACAGGCAGCATATTGCTAGTACAATTACACTGTGTTCTACACCAAGTTGCTAATTACCGACAACTAATTCAGGCAGTGATGTTGCACGATTCTTTCTACCCCACTCCTTCAAATAGCATAGGTATGCTTAGAAAGGCCTCCTGATAAGAAATAAAAATGCTCAGTAATGTAGACTCTGTTGATTTTTCTCCTTTGAGTACAAATAGTCCTGGCATCAGAGCTATAGGGACTGGTGACACACTGCAGAATCAATGCAGTGACATTGTGGATGGCACCAGGAAGGCTGGAGCCCCTACAAAGAGGTTAGCGTGCAGAGGCCAGTGTCACTCACCTTCAGCAGAGGTGGCTGAGAAGTGAAGAGGTGACAATGAAGATGCTGACAGCATCTTCCTCAGGAAAGTACTGCCCTTAGTGAGATACAGGTCAGTAAAGCTCAATGCTGTTTTCAATCTAGTGAAAATAGGACATACCCGCAGACCCTCTGCAACTGTACTGCACACTGTTGTAATATTTCATGAGATAAGTTTGGCATGTGCCAAACAGCACTACCCCAAACTATTCCTGAGCTTGAGATATTAAAAAATTACAGAACCATTACTACTATTTAGTTTGCATTCTTCCACTGCTTTGTGGAAACTATTAGCACAGATGCAAGTTATTCCAGGACAACTGGTCCAGCTGCCTAGGAATAATCTTGGGTGTATTTGATTTATGTTTATAGCTAAAGCTCCTGGCTTTTAGGTTTGATTCAAAAGACTGGTTTGCAATCTGCTTGTTAGATGACAAAGTTCAAGAGCAATGCAGACTGCTGAAGCCTGGGCATGCCTCACTCCCAGCAGCTTCAGCGTGACTTGAGTACACACAGTGAGTTGTTGGGCACTTCTGACCTGAAATGGTCAAGGGAGAGTTTGGAAGGCACCGAGGAAGCACATGCCTGCTCCAGTGTTCAGTGAATTCACCTTTCTAAAGCCAGCCTATAAAGTCAATCTTTCATGCTTCTCAGGGTTTTAAAAAGAATAGTTTTGCAATACAGCTCAAGTGATTTAGCAGTGAACTGTTGACAAAAGTGGTCATATCCCTCCTCCTGCCTTTGCATTCCTGCATCTTTCATGCTTCCAGCTTGGAGACTAACATTAGCAAAAATTTTTTATTGTTTTTGAAAGGTAAGTATCATGCTGGTGCAGCTCTTGAGACAGATTAGGAGAAACTGCAGGAGCACGTGGCCAGAATGAAGAGGGAGACCACCTTGTTCAGCAGCAGGAAGCCCTTAGATTAATTTAACAGTGCACTCAATGAGCCAAAGCAGAAAGGATGCAAACTCTCAAAGGGACATGTGTCCACCACACATTCAAATTGGTCATGATGAAACTGAATCAAATACACCATGGGTTACATATACCTTTTACACAGTTTAGTTATCTTCTATTACCTTATTATACTATGCTGTCCTTAATAAATAATTTTGTTTTATCTAAAGATTCATTGTTTGGAAAAGAAAAAAATAGTCCCTGCTTAATACCAAGTAGTATTTTGCTTTTCACAAGTTTTTATGAGAAGGTTAAGTTCACTTTTTTCTACATTTCTATGCAGAAAAACAAGTGCAAGATGAACTATTTACGAGGAACTTCTGCATATTTGCAGTTAGCCAATGTTGACAAAGAATAATATAAATAACTACTACTAAAATTATGACTCGATTTCACAATAACTGAGTGCTGAATTCTTTTACTAGAAGAGAAATATTTATCCAGAATACATAATATTCTTTTTCTTAAGTGAAATAAATATGCAGTTAATTTCAATACTGTGACAGATCAAAAACTGTTCATCCGTAATATTAGTATTAAGAATTTTTCTTCAGTTAAAGCTAGTTTCACATAGGATTTAAAATGTTGCTAGAGACAAAATACTAGGGTTAGCAATTCAGCACTTTGCTCCAATATAGCAGCAATCCTTGTATGCCTATGTTTCATTTTGCCAGAGAAAGATTAAATATGAGTAGTTAAAATTACAAGAAATCCTATTATTATTCATACTATCATTGAGAGCCTGCATCTGCTACTGAAGAGGAAAAACGCTAGTCCTTGCTTTCCACCATCATCTGGTCACTGCTCATTAACCAGAAGACTTCCATAGCTGCAATATGAACTTCAGCCTGCAAAATCTGCACCACACAGAAAGCATATACTTAGTACCCATGACTACTCACAAAAATCCCCACACTTCAGTCTTCAGATATTATAAAGCACTAGAATGTATTCTCTTATGTAATCTGGATTCTGACACATAGTATACCTCAGTAAAACACTTGGAAGCAGAAGTAAAAGTTAGTATTTCCATTCAAAATTTTATCCTGCAATATTCACAGTTCTAGTTGGGATAAAATTTAGTTTGTGTCTTACAAATATTTCAGTGAACCATTTTTGAGAGACGGATCCACTGAATGTCTTTGTAGGGTTGTGAAATATATTTACTGAAAAAAAGGAACAGAGAGCAAAAATCGGACAGGTGTTTCTCTTGAGCTTATACCATAAAACAGTTTTATCAGTTTTAGAATTGAAACAGGACTTAAATTCATTCCTGTTGTGTAATTTGACTATGCTTAACAATACTGCAGCAGTTTCAAGTCAAGTGTAGATGTTGTGTGTGTGTGTTTAAAGACTGCACTGGCTGTCACATAGTATTTTGGGCAATATATAAAAATGGTTGCTTATCAGTCCACATATATGTTGAACACTGATGACTTGTAAAGGTATCTCCAACTTCACTGTGTGGAACGCAGGCTCCAAAAATTTCCAGCATAGAATTTTACCAGTGGGAATTCTTGTTTAATGACTTCAGACACAGCTTATTTTCACAGGCATTTCAACCCACTCTTCCCTGTAAATTGTCAAAGAGAGACTTCTGAATCTTTTGGCTTTGCTATATCAGTATCTTGTACTGATTTTTTCATTTGTTCATTTTTCATTATCAAATAACATTAAGCATACTTTTATGCAAAAAAAAAGCACTATTAAAAATCTAGACCTGCTCTGTGACAAAAAAAATGTATGCTGAATGCAGATGGTTGCTTATTTCGGCTCAGGTGTCCCAACTGCGTAAAACCACCCTTGATAAAACTGAGTGGAATTTGTCAATACTTAAAAAGTACCTGGCAAACTTGCATGATGAGCATGACTGTATCCTCACTTAAATCAATGAATAAATAATCCCTATAAAATTAATAGGACTATCCTCAAATAAATTTTCAACATTGCCATGTAAAAATAATATGGCTCTTCTTATTAAAATGGGGTGTGGGGGGGGGGGGGGGGGCGAATCCACTGCAAGGTAATATTACTTGGCCCTATTTCTGCTTTGTAATGTTGATTCTTAGGAAATACAGGAGCAAATGCTCTTACACAGCCTCACTGACAGGATTAGCAGTTGATTTTTGACACGTATCTCTCACTGATTACTTACATCCCATGAATTCAAGAAAACAAACCAAACCATCATAAAAGATACTGTATCAGGAATGTCTGAACTTCAGCAAACTTGAATGGTTTTTATTTTGTTAGGTGCAAAGTTTCTGCTTTGAAGGGTTAAACTGTTATTTATTTTAATCTCTCAGACATTGTCAGTAACCACTGATGCCATAACAGTCTATCGATGACACCTTTCACTGTCATGGATGGAAGTCCATGATGGAAAACAGAATAATCTTACCATTTTAAATACATTCTAGATATGTTTGTTCATTTTACAGAGCAGCAGCAAAATTTATTCACTTGCACTTCATGACCTCTTCCTTTAATAGATACAGCAACTTCACAATCATATTTGGCAATAACCAAGCTTTCTATCAAAAGCCATCCAATTTCAAGAAAATATTTAGAGGTGAGAACTACCTCATCCTATAGTATTTTATTTATTTCTGCCTAAATATGTTAAAAAATATTAACATGGAGTTCATAGCTTAAAAAAATTTACAGCTGCAAATAGTGTAATAAATAAACCAAGGTCTGAAGCTCAGCTAGCACTCTATAAAAATACTAATCTTGAGCAAAGTCTTCAAATATAATAATATTTTCTAAAAAACCTCAGATATGCTGATCTTGCAATAGCATTTGCAAGAGAAAATATCTGGCCTACACAGGACATGGGACACAAGTAGTAGAGCCATTTACTTCACATTTTAGATAAGTTACTTAATAGCTTCACATCACCAGCTTCCTTTCTCCTAACCCAAAGCAGCTCCATTAACACATCCTTCCTGACTGAAACCACAACAAAAATTTGAAGAATACTCACAAGTGAAGTTTCATAGGCTCGCATTGCTTAAAAATGTAACTTGTAAAGAAGCAATCAAAAGAGATCACTGTGAACAATTCCAGTATGAAAATGTAGATCCTATAATCTCATCTCAAAGAAATGGAAATGCCTGTAACGTCACAGAAACCACCCTCCTGAAGAAGAGGTTACTTCCTTCCAGACAGAAACGGAACCCCAATGTTCATAAAAATTGAGGCCTGATCATCTCCCAGAAGCTGAAGTCTTGATAACCCTGCCAAGGTCATCATCTCTTCAAATGAACAGAAAGACGCATATCTGCAGCTAAGTGGCTGGTAATGCCTGTCACTGCATCATCTCATCTGCTTTCCAGAATCTTTGAATTCCACATGAATTCCTTTCCTAATTCTACCTACATACTCAGATCTTGCTCCATTTACAGCCTGTCCCCAGGTAATTACATCTTATGCCTACAGAAAAATCAATCAATTGAATAACCTGCGTTTTAAGGAACACCAGAGGTTAGAATTATTAGATGTGAACAAAGAGTCACAAAACAACGTAACATTGTGTATATATGTGCAACACATCAAAAGCACTTTGAACATAAGAAAATACTGTTCAATAGATTTAATTTTCCATATCTAAATATATACAAACAAAATTTATATTTTCTTCAATTCTGGACCAGCTTAAATTGTCAGAGAGACTTTCGAATCTTTTGGCTTTGCTATATCAGTGTCTTGTACTGACAAGAAGTCTGAAGAAATAAGTGAGGAGAGCCAGACTGCACAAATGGCTTCATCAACATGTCTTAGAGTTAACAGTTAAGCCAATCTATAAAAACTTTGTTTTACTTACGTCCACATATTCTTGCAAAGACTTCCTAATTGTATGCAGGTCAGGTAAGCAGTCCTTGCTTTTGTGACTACAGAAATTCCTTCGGACACACACAGAAAAATACCATACAATTCATATCGTTACCAATCTGTTATGCATAATACTTAAAAACAATACTTTTGAACTCAATTCAGTAGCCTAAATACAGCCTTTCCACATCTTTGAGGTCACTCTAGGACACCCAAGACACTACACGAGGCTGGCACATGTGATCACAGAGGCGACCTGTGACTTTTGGAGCAGCTGTGCGTGGGCAAGTGGCAGCTACATCTCATGGGCCATTGTGCTCGCATTGATCAGCAGAGATATAACATACACCTATAACATGTCTGTTTACATAAGTATGCATAGGTGTGCTGCATGTATGTCTGCATGTGTGTATCAGCAGCTTCTCTATACATACATGAGTGTGCACATGTCTGAAAGGTCTGTTTCGGGGGACAAAGCCTGTATCTTTTTGTACTTGTGTCCTTTTAATGCTCATAAAACAAACAGCAAAAGAAAAGTCAAAATACTTTGCCAGTATAGCTTACCCATAAACAGAGGTAAAAGAATTACTTATTATAGGAATTCACTCACCTTGAGAATCTCTCTACCAGCAGGATAAAAGGCTTTGCTTCATCTTTTACTGCGTATCTTTCACGTTTATACTTCCAGGTGAGGAGTGGCCCACTGTGTTCAGAAGCTACACAGGCAATGTTGATTGTGTTCTCATTTGGCATTAAGGTCTTCCTTCTACTTTATGTTTCATTACCACTTCCTATACAGAATTCCAAATGAATTTCAAATCCATCATTCGTATTTAACTCCTACCTCATATAAATTAAAAACAGATTTTGTAAAGATGAAGTGATCATAACACCTATCCATATTTTTTAAAAATATACATATAGTAACACAAGTATTTTTAAAAATGCTTTGTTCTCTGAAATAGATATATCTGTGACTAGCTTTCCAAACAGAAATAGTTTTCTTCTTGCATTATCAAGACATTTTATTTTAAAAAATAACAAATTCTGATGATGTTAAAACTGAAATTTGACATGGAGTTCTTTTCTGTAGTATTTTAATTTAATAAATCAAAGGCAGCATAAAAGCATTGATTTTCCTTTTCAAGGCTACTGCCCATGTTTTGCATTCAATTATTTACCAAGTCATATTTTATTTGGAGACTTACTGATCATCTACAACTGACTAAAAGATATGATATCCCAAACAAACTACAAGAAAATTTAATCACTCTACTAGTTTTCCAAAATGAACAAAAGCACCATTTTGAAGACACCAGGGAGGCTTAAATCTACTGACCTTACATGACTCAAATGCGCTGTATGAAGGCATGAGAATAGGTCATACACAAAACTAGTGCTTCGTGGAAAAGTAAATCACTCACTGGCCGAAAACTGATGCCTATATTGGAAACCTTTACTCAATAAAGCTGTATAAATGGGTCTTAGAGCACAACTAGATAGAAACAGAACAGACTGGAAGTGAACTGAAGGAGAAGTTATATATATATGATAACTGTATTAGTGCAGACCCAGAATCCCCACAGCCCTGTAATACTTTCCTCGCCAACAGCTGCTACAAATGGATGTTCAGGGAATGGAAAGAACAGGACAAGAATGTGTGATATTTCTCCTATATATTCTCCTAGCTTCTATTTTCTGCTCACAGGATATGCTGAGCCTAATCCAGTTACCTGCTCAACAATTCTCAATGGAACAATCTTTCAAGCTGTTTTCATTCTCACTTCAACCTGTACAGACTGTTTCTATCCATAACAACCTTCCTCAGAGAATCTCACAAATGCCTGCTACGTAGGAAATTACTTTTTTTTGCTTGTTCTGAACATGGTTTCTTGAAGTTTCACTGCATTGTCTAGGCGTCACTCTCCTTTTGGAATAACAACCTAACACTCAGTCCCTATCCATTTTCTCATTAAATTCAAAACTGGGATCCAAAAAGACACATCAAACCAACTCTGAAGACCCCCAGGGGAAACTGAAGTCACTAAACATCTCCCTGCTTTATCTGAAAAATGATTGCTTTTTCTCCTTTGGTACAGCAGTGAAGCCATTCTCCCTTAGCAGTTGAGTTCTCAGTTTCTTGACTTAGGCAAGCTGGGATACATAGAAGAGGAAAAACAGCATTAAAATTCTCTGTGAACAATTTGGAAGGAGTGGTCTGAACACATTTAACACAGCAATACACTAAAGGAAAGCTTAACAAAAGTTAGTTACTTATTTTATTTTATTTTTAGGTGATGAAGGTATGAACAGAAGCAAGACTGCAGCCTGGTGGTTCGAAATTTCACTGGGGAAAATGAAAGCTTGCACTTTGGTCCTGCTCCCAGAACTATTTGTGATTGATTCAAAGTTTTCACATAAAACTCACAAAATAAGTTTTAGATGAAGACTGAAATGCACAACTGTCCTGGTTTCACCAAGCTAAACAATACAGGAAGACTAATGATTTCTCCGGGGATCTATTTAAGCCCAAACAGCTTCATGCAAAGTATATATGCTAGGAGGGTCCATAGCATCAAGAGAGAACAGCAGGCTCAGAAACCAACTGGGGCAAGGTACACAGCCATCCCTTGCCAGCATTAAGGCAAAGTTTCTGCCTGTGAAAGAGACAGAGTCTCTTTCAATAACTGAAACAACTTGAACTGAACTGAACAATTGCTCAGTAGATCACTAGATTAAATTCATTAAATACAAAAAAAGTTTTATTTATACTTCTGATAACCATCTCTGAACTCATCCTTCTTTGAACACATAGCTAAGTATGAGGTCAAAGAAACAGAGTTCCCATATTCTCATTATGGTCCTAGAGGACAATGACAACAACACATGCATAACACAGAAAGGCAATTACAAAGTGTTGTCTTATTTTCTGGGTAGTGGAGTTAAGGTATTACTTTTACATGAATGATGCTTTTCCAACTGAAAAACAGAAACTGTTTCTCACCAGAATATTTATCCTCACTAACGATTAGCTTCCTGCCAAATTTTCAACTAATAGTTCTTTTTATGCCTAAACTACCAAGACAACTTTAATATCTTGGTGAGTGATGAAAACAAACGAATTCTCAAGTGAATCTGCACATCACTCAGCCTAGCTTAATTTTATATATGTACCTGCAATTGGAAAAATACTCTGGTGCTGTAATGCCATCAAAAACAATGGCTAGATTGCGCCTAGCTAGTTTACTTATTCTTACTAAAGAAGGCTGCAGCAACCAGTAAAAAAACATTTATCCATGACCCTTCTCTCTCTGACACACCCAAAATTTTTCATTTCCCTATATCTCAATCTCATGCACATCCTGTAAGTTCATAGCACTTCACCCACTCAGTCTCCCAGTACTATATGCTAGCACCAGGCAGTGTTCTCAGAACAGTCATACACATTAAATACCATTAATATTTTTCCTTTTACAACACAGAGACGTGGCAGGGTTTGTCCAACACATACCATTTTAGCAATAGAGCAGGATGAAACCTGGAAAACAGATGTTTTCCACTTTCTTGATCTAAGTGTGTTCTCTCATTGAATATCATCCATCAACAAAGCATATGACTCAAAGGCTACTACATAGAATATAATTTCGCAAGGTCCAAAATTCTAAGAAATCTGAAACCGAAATAAGGCCACCTTTGAAAACTAGAAATTATTCAACTGATAATCCTGCCAGCCAACCATGCAATCATATGTTTGCTGCTCAGAGGTGGCCAGCATCAATGGAAAACCTTCCTGTTAAGCAGAGATGAAAGCATGGGAGAAGGTACTAGTGCACTATAATCCAGGCATCTGTCTCAGCATTTCACTGGAGCATCTGTAGCTGAACCATATGAAACTGCACAGAAAGGATATAGGGTTAGGCAAAATAGTCTGAGAGCCACTCTAAGTGGTTCAATAAATAAATAAAAATATTTGACCCTTAGACGTATTTTCCAGTTGTGTTATATTCTTCATCTAGAAACTTAGCAAGAGCAGTCATTTTCCATACAGGAATGCTCCTAGCATACTAGAAGAGTCCCAGGAAAACTATCATATTCAATATTCATTATTCTGAATGCACAAGGGGAAAAATAAAGAAAAAAAATGCTAAGTTCAAAATAACACTTTATTGTTTGAAAATTGTTACAAAATATATTTTGCCTATATTCCAGGTACAATTTTAAATTTTTAATCATATTTATCTTTTCTCAATATATAAAAAAATATTTAAAGGTATGCAAATCACTGACATCTGTTGCCACAGCTTTCCGCTACCTTGGGAGCCATCATGCAGCTCAATGGCTCTGAAATTATTTCAGATAACATTTTCTACAATGCTAGCTCGATTAGGTGATTCAACATCCAAAATATCGAATGCTTGCCTTCCTAGCGTGTCTAGGGATTCCAGCAGGAATACTATTTTGAGAACTAAATCAAATGTTTAAAAAACTTAACCTACACATAGGTTAACCTGATCACACTATTTTATCATCAGAATATACCTATTGCAAGATCAAATCCATTTCTAGTTTATTATAACTTAGTGGCATTGTGGTTATTCAGCTGCTAATTAAAACCTGGCTGTACTATTTAAATCCCATCTGTTCTCTCTCCCTTACCCTGTTGGGAGATTGGTTGGAATATTCATAGCCACAAGATTAAATCATGTCCTGTAAAGATGGGTATCTGATTAATATATGAGAAGATGCAGGAAAACAAAGTTGTACTGCTATTGTGCAACAACTATGAACACAGTTCATAAATTCTGCACTCTCTTAGACTTCCCAAATTACAGGTAATTTTTGTTTCTGTTTTTCCACTTTTCAACGTTCTTCTAAAAGTATAGACAAATGAAACAGTATTTTCTGTTCTGGTATGTTTCAAGCACTCCTGTCATTCCTTCATGCTGTTTCCCTGTTTCAACATCTGAGGATCACATTAGCTCTTCTTGTCACAATATTGCACGACCATGGCTGCTTGGTTCTCTCAATACTCTTTCCAGAATCATTGTTTTCTGAGACATGGAATAAGATTATTATAAATGTGCAAATATAACAATTGCTTGGCTCATTCTATGATTCACATTCAAGTCCTGCTTTCCTGACTCACTGCATTGCAAAACTCCTAATGTCAGTCCTGGGATCACTGCTGGAGTGATCCAACCAGCTTAGAGCAACGACTGCAAATTCAGCTGAGTTTCACAGGAAACACAAGCACAGCTCTGAGCCCCATTTGCTGGAGGGCTCCCTTCAGATAGACAGTATGCATACATACTCAGTTTAGTTTTCCACTTCCAGGGTATTCATATTCCCCTGAACCCAAAGGACTTGCATCTTCTTCACCTGCAGCCAGGCACAAATATGCACATCTTATCACTCAGGTACACAGGTACAACCCTGTGCATGGGTGACGAGTCCCAGCACTGTGGTATGAATGCAAACACCCACTCTAGTGAGGACTCATTTTGGATTAGCTCATGGGTGTGGTCCACAAAGATGACATAAGAACAACCCAAAGATTTATTTACTTTGAAGCAGAGGTATCATTGTAAAGTCCATAGCATATTTACATGGAGTAATACTGATGCTGCTCCAAAACACCTAGATGAATGAAAATTTTCTTGCAGGCAAACTAAATTCTATTGGAAAAAGGCAGTATTTATCATAGGACTGAAAAAAGTTCTCTACCAATAAGTTTGCCTCTACTTGCTTATGTGTCATTGTAGATAGGTAAATTCATTCTCATACTTTCCTGGCTTAACTCACTAAATCTCTGAAGACTTTGCTGGTTTTTACTTTAAAGAAAATACTAAAGTATTCTTGTGTGAGGAGCCAATTTCGTTTTAGTTGTGCCTCAACAATGGTCGTCAGAGGCACGTGGAGGAGGGGTCACACACGTGCCATTTGCAGAAGGCAGCTAGGAGAAGATGGGGGAGCCTCGTCTCTGGGAGGACTTCACCTGGCAACACCTCCCATGAGGCAGTAAGTAGGAGGCACTGTGGAGGGGCTTCTCCAAACAGGTTGTGAAAACGTGTCCACCAATGGACGGCACAGGAAGGTTGGATGGGACCAATGGTCCCCTGTCAGCGGGCAGGCTTTGGGAGGGGCCAGGGGGCATATAAACTGCGTCAGGGCTCGCCACTGCTTGCTGGGGCTCACTACTGTTCTCTGCTCCTGCTCTCTCCCTCCTTTGCCCTGGCCCCAGCCTGCCCTCTGGCTCTCCTGCCCTCGCTAGTTCACTGTCGCACCTGTCCTGCCTTCCTGTGCCCCTGACTGCCGCCTTGCCACTTTGCCCCGTGTCCTTGCCTGGGCTGCCTGCTTCCAACCCTGCCTTGCCGATCACTGCCCGTCCTGCCGCCCCAATCCAGCCGGTCGCCGCAACCTCGTCCAGGTCATGGTCCTCCCATCCGAGCACCCACTCACCGCGTGTCCTGTGCCGTCGTCTGTGGAGCCGCGCCCCTCCAGGCGCCACGCAGGCTCGCTAAGGCCCAGCGCGGCCACAGACAGGCAGCGTGCACACTCCTCACTGCCTGGATGCTGGCAGCACTGCTCTGGCTTGCTGGTGGTAACACCCTCTTTTCCTCCTTGTCCTCTCTCTCTCTCTCCCCTCTCCCCCATTCCTTTCCATTTTCCTTTCTTCTTTTCTGTCTCTTCTAGCCCTCTTTCGCTCAGGCAACTCCTTTTCCTTCTTGTTTTCATTACCAATAAACAGTTCTCAGATACAACATTTGCCTCGTTTGGCTTAATTTAGTTCCTGACTGTCCATTTTTAAAAGAACTCTCTGCAGTTCCCCGCAGTGGAATGCGACATCTTGTCACAATGATACCTCAATGACTAGGATAGAATTAACTGAAATATGCACAAATTTTCCCAGAATTAATATTTTCAGCAACGTAGTGCATCACTGCTACAATGCCCATACAACCAGCATTTAAGACAGAGCATTACGACCAGCAACAAAATTCAGTGTTGACAATGGAAAGAATATGTGAAACAGCACATGGCTTTAAGATGATTCATTCTAATGCCATTGAAGACATTAGTAATTTGGCTTCAAACTTAAATGAGGACATTTTAAGACCTTAAAAATGAAAACTAGGAAACAAGTCCGGAGCTAGCCATGTTGGTTATAAAAGAAATCTATTTGAATTACAAAAGGAACACACTTTAGAAAAATTGCAAAAGGGAGGCATTTGTATAACAGCAGATAAAAACTGGCACTCACTGAATATAAATCACAATCAGTACCATTTGAAACACAAATTCTGTGGGGGAAAAAAAAACCAAACCCCAAAAACCACACTATTAAAAAACCACTCAGATGCATTTAATTATCCACTCACAAAAACCATGTAATAGTTGTTCTGTGATAAAATCCCATGTTATTTAAGTTATATCAGAATAAGGTAAGTTTTCTAGGGTGAGCAGGAATTAAGTAGGGAATATCACTAATTTAAAAGTTTTAACTAAATGACTGGAGACAACAGCTCTTTCAGTTAAATTTCCCAGTGTATCCAAATTTGTAGAAAATGCATCATGGTAGAATGTTCTCTGGGTGATCCACTGTAGGAAAGCAATGATGCAGAAAGTGGTATGCCCGGGAGGAGTAGGGTTATAAATTTTTAAAAAGGCCATACGCTGAGCTATGTTGTGTAGGAAAATGGGCAACTGTCCAAATTAGGAATAGGTAAATGTAAATTACCTTTGATTTCACCACTGGAAAAGCTGTCTTAGAGTATTTACTTTTTGAATATTGTTATCACAGTGTATTGCAGGAAATTTGAATGCCATAAAGATGTATTTTTAAATTAATATAAAGGCAAAAAGTGTTATAAAATTTGAAAAATCATTTCAGGATTTGGCTATCAAACTCTACATGCTGTGGCTCTACCAGCTGTATATTCAAACAATGGATGTTAGCATTCTTTTGGACAGGGCAGGGAGGGGCTAAGTGATAGATAATCACTTAGTGACCACAAGTCCGATTTGCAAAAGGAATCTCCTACATAGAGAATAAATAAAATTTGACCTCTCAAGAATATTGGTCTGAAGTGAGAGCAAATTTGAAGTTAAAAAAAACTTTAGTGAATACATTATACTACATATCCTTTTCCAGTGCTTATAGAAGAGACAGCAAATACAGAGAAAGCACAGAAACATAGACTTCCTAGAGGTGTGTAGTTAGCCAATGTATTTGGATATGTGCCAAGAGTCTGGAATGAAAAAGGGATAGAGTATGAAATTTTACAGATTTTGAACTGTTGAATGAACAATGAAATTAGAAAGCTTCACATTTTCCGCTCTAGATTACCATTGTTCTGAAAATGGCTGGTGCCTGTGTTTTTTTCTCATTCAGCACACTCAGTGGGTTTTGGAAGATACTTCTGCCCAATGAAAATGTATAATAATAATAATCCTCATGTATAATATCACCTATAGAATGTCTTTTGCCAATGAATATAATTTTGAGATTGCCTCTTCAATGGAATTAAACCTCAGAATTCTGGAGCACCATTGTGCTGGCAGCTGTTAGCAGAAATGTCGACTTTATGGGTTGGAAGAACATAGGGTAGACCCCCATAGCTCCTAAGATAACTGGCACAAGTGTACTAGCACAGGTGTACAAGGGCCTTCTACAAAGAAAGTCTCTCAGATAGAAATTGCCATGGCAGACCCTGGAACTCCCCTCCTCTGAAATGAGATGTCGCCTTTATTCTCACAGTTCACGAGTGGAATCATTAACACAGAAGAAAAAATACAAAATATGAACTTCATGCACAGATGTCTGCATATAGCACCCTTTCCACAGCACCATTATTCCTATTCACCAATATTCTTATTCAAGCTCTAGCATTTCAGGTTACTTAAAGAACAGTCCTATGAAGCCTACACAGAGACCTAGTCTGACAGTGCACCTTGCTTCCCTTGCACTATATTTTGGCCAGCATCATGTACTGAATCTTTTCCTTCTTTTCAAAATTGGACAGTTCTGTCAACTTCCTTGACTACCAGTCACTAAAACTTGGCATTCAGCTTTTCATTACTTATTTGTCTTTCAGGCCAGCCCTTATTCACACTGCTGATAATACATTGGAAAAGAAAGATACTGATGCTAACTTAGGAAGCCTCTAAGCTGCAAACTGCTGGATAGAGAAGGTGCATTCTTTGGAAATATTATAGTAAATTGATTATATTGTTATATTTTAAATATGCATGCCCTTTTACCACTGCTGGTGACAGGACTTTGTGCTACATAAACATGATCTGATCCATTATGGCCTTTCTTTTGTTCCTAGAGTTCATTCTAATCAAACTGCTAAACTTAACTTTTGTTTCAGAGATGAAATAAAATCACTTTGATCTCAACAATTAGAGGACATCACATTATAAGCAGATTGCATCTCATCTATGTGAGAAAAGCTTTTTAGAAATGTTCCACATCCATCAATGAAAACACACAGGAAAAAAAGCTTTTTCTTAAAAAAGCCAAGTACACGGACAAGAATTAGCAAGCCTATATGATGTATTTTTAACTGGTTTATCAAAACCAGAGAAATCTCAGACTGGAGGGAATCATGCCATAATGTCTCTGTATCACCCACAGAATTCAGCCTTGAAGATATACCCTTGTGAATACTGTTCTCCCTTAGAGCACGGGAAGAGTCTTTCCTCTAGCTTCTCATATTGTAGAAACCTGACATGTTCTCATGAGGTCCTGAGCCATTTCTTAAAAGGAATTCTCTCTAAAGCAAGTGTAAATTACTTCTTCTGGAAGCCTCTAAAAGCTAAAAACTAGTGTCAAGTGATTATTAACAGGACGTAAAAAGTTTCACAAAACTTGTGGGCAAACATAAACGGCAGAAACAATGCCACAAAAGCAAGTGTGTTGCTCGATACAGACACAACTTCTGAGGGCCCAGCTAAACCTGGCCTTGATTACAGTAACTCATTTCCACAGCCACAGGTGACAGGCAGCCCGAAGTGACCCACGGTCATAATGACATTCTCACATTCAAGAGGACAGAAGACATAACGGCTTCATGTTTGCAAACAGTGCTGAACACTATGATTAAAATTAAACAAGGGCAAGCGTTAAGAGAAATGAAACGAGGGGCATAACAATACACAGCTATGTGAGCCCTTGAGCACAGAAAGGCAAAATGGCAACCTGTCGTAAGAGTTGCCTTTATACAGCTTAACAGGACAGACACAGATCCAAACTGTGGTCTGCTCAGCCAAGAACATGCCATGGGACAGGAGCACAAACACTTCACAACTGAAAGGGCTGATCTAGCCCAAAAAAAAAGCTCCTATAAAATCCACACCTACTTCTCCTTTTGTGGTTATCTAACTAAGTTTTTATGTTATACTCACGACAATGATTTCTGGACATTTGTGCTGATCCAGCCATATTTTACTCCTCTCTCACTTACTTTCTGTCCTAAATTTCTCTTCCTGTGTCTGATAACTCCGTCTATTTGTTTTTCCCAAGCTGTATGTTTCTCATCCACAATAAAAAGGGGGGAAGGGAGCAAGAGATAAGAGTTCGTACAAGAGCTATATACCTTCTCCCTGGAAAATAGGAAGTTACTGCATCACATAAATGAAAACAAACAAGAGAAAATGGATTGAGAAAAATGTCAGACTAGATACCCTTCCCACAGATAACTCTTCAGGGCACTTAGCAGCACACAGCAAACTTTCCATTATCCCACAGGTTCTTACAAGATGGACCCACATGAATTCCTTCCCATTAATCGAGGAGTCCTACACACTACTGTTACATCAGGAATGCACATGTTATTTGCATGAGTAAGAGTGGTGGAAATGAAGTATATATATATATAGCTCCATTTCTTCATCTGTCATTGCAGAATATCTAGTTGTATAATTACCTAGAATTCAGAAAGAAGCTTGGGCAAATTATTTTCACCCAAGAGTCACGAAAAAAGAAGATAGTTGCTATGTATCAGGAGGTATTGAAGCATTAAGATATTGGTAATACTGGGAAGAAACCTGATTACTCTCACTATTTGATTACTAAAGGTTATGAAAAGAGACAGTTGTATTTTTACTTCTAGCTTTTAAATGGATCAAGATTAATTAAATCACTAAGAATAGTTAAACAGGAATCAAGTTAGTTTTTGGTGCTATAATTCCATTTTCTCTCTGTAGGTGTTCTTCGGACCTTGTCTGCCTTAGTAGCAACATTTCATTTCATTCTTCAGGCCCTTTGCCAGCTTCTTCTCTTTCCTAAATTATCATAATCCTCTGTCAACTGTGGTAAAATCTCAGATATTCATTGAGCAATAAGATGGTTTTACTACCAAAAAGTTTATAGCAGTATACATGTAGGAAAAGAAAACACCACTTCAGAATGAGAACACCCATGCTGAAAAGTGTGCTATCACTCTCCTGCAAGATGCTAAAAGGTGATTGGACATTTGCTGTTTGTGCATATTAGAGAATCATGGGGAAAAGAGAAAAGGTTGTTTTGTTGTGCTTTTTTTTTTAACTAACATCCCTCCTAAGTCAGGGATCCATGGAAATTCAGAGCAGTATTTCTGAGATATAAGGTGGTTAGGAAACACTCATATATATTTTTATGCAGAAAATGCATGATCCTAAGGAATACCTGCATTAAGATAGAAAAAAAATATAGGTTCCTATGAAATCAGTAGAGGACCAGGATTTCAATTCAGAATTTCAGCATTCTCTGAATGCTCACAGTATTCTGCTCAGAATCAGAATGAGAAGTGGAGTACCAAGATTTACACCTACTTCAGAATATGGCAGAAAGAAAGAACCAAGGCTCAGAATCATTAGAAATTGAGGCTGCTTCATCAAAATAAAAGAACCTTCAGCTGAAGAAAGCAGGAACCAATCAACTGGTGCTTAAAACTAAGAAAGAAGATCATGAGTAAGCTTTAAAACAAAAAAAGGTAAGAAAATACCAATGTGGGAAAAGATACCACACCATATGAGGCAACATCTCTGTCACAGATGAAGAAGAGGAAATTCACCACAATCGGTATCAGAGGACGGGAGCTGTCAAATGGGCAAAAAGAAAACAAGCTGGCACTTTAAACAGAGTGCCAGGAGAACAAAAGAGGTGGTACACGTGCTTCCACGTGAATATTGGAAGGCATAAGAAATATGATGACAGCACTGCCATATTTAGACCTAAATTAAGGCATGGACATCCTGGGCATACTGGAAACTAGTGAATAACCCCTGATGCTAGCATACAAAATACACAGGAAAAAGCAAAGCAACCAACTTTATCAGAAGGAGATAGGGTACTTCTGTAGGTTAAAGAGACCCTAATGAAAACAAATAGATGAACTAAGTACCTCAAAATGCAACATAGATTCTATAGGGCTTGAAATATCAAGCCTACACAAAAAGGATGAGTGGGAGTCTACTCTTGGAATGGTGACATAGTTTCTGATGTGCTCAGGGACGTGAGGCAACACGTGCAGAAACTATGACAATGATGTCAGATTTTGGCTATCCCTATGTAGGTACAGAAAATGTATTAGGCTAAAATACAATGACCAAATAAATGACACCACTAATTATTGTATCATGGAGCAAACAGATAGTCCTCATCAGAAGATGCAGTGCCTGACTTGGTTCAAAAATCTTGCACAGTGAAACAGCCCATGTAGAACAGCAACCATCTCATGCCTACAGACAACATCTCTGCAGAAGTGTGAAACTCTAAATACCCACCACAATGCCCTCAGATCCAAGAGGACATAAAAATAAGAGTCACATTAAAAAATCCACAGGAAGAGCTGAGATAACTAAATCCTTAGAAGTGGCTTCTTGAGGACACCATGACTGGAACAGAGCCACTTAAGGAAAGGCTTGAGAAAGGGCTGAGGGAAGCCAGGAAGGAAAGGGAGTAGATTATACTCATGAAGACAAACTTCCAAAGACTGAAGTCGTGTATAAAAGAAGAAAACAGAAAGTCTGATGAGCTCTGAGAGATTAGGTGCAAGCACACCATGAGGCAGGCCAAAAAAGTGATTGAGAAACAACTAAAGCAAAACTAGGACTACATTGTTCTTGAGACACAACCGGAGCAGAAGCCTGCCAAGGGCTATCTGAAGATCAGGGCACAGAAAACAGCAAGAAGAGCAAGAAGAGCAGTCCTTTGCAGAAGTACATGGAATAACTAGACCCCTTTTAAAGGAAGCACGAACTTGCTTTGCTAGCAACTCAGGAAAAGATTTTTCTGAAATGCAGCTGAGTGTAGGTCAGGCTATAGAAAGATTTGACGAAGTGAATACAAAAAAATTTGGCAGAATCAGATTATCTCCACCCAGGACAGCTAAAAAACTCCAGAATGAAGTAAATAAGTGAGTTATAATAATGAGTGGTACGCTCTCAAATCTAAATTCATGTATTATGATTGGCAAATGGCCAACAAAGAATTCTGCCATAAATCTATGTTTTTTCTATGCCTGGAATGCCAGTTGCAGGTTTTGTCACTTCCTCCTAAGCAGTGTATGGAAGGACACAAAAGGTTTAGGATAACCAAGGATGACAAAACTTCTGGAGAATGTGCAGAATGTCTCCTTTGTATGAGGGATTAAGAATAAAGTAAACTGGGATTGCATTCTTAAAAAGAGGCCCATTAGAGACAGTATGGCAGAGATCAGCCACATCATGAAAAAAATGGAGAAAATGGGTGGATTTTGACTCTTTAGCAGCACAAGAACCACAGGGTATGAAATGAAGCCACGAAGAGCCAGGTTCAAAACAGAGATAATTTTTCATATAAGAGAGAGCTCATTGCTAAATTATTTTCCAGATGCACTAAATTCACTTGGATTTTAAGGGACACAGAGAAAACTTAGAAGATCAATCCACTAAAGTTCACTAAATACTCAAAAGCCCCACCTGGCTCCTTAAATCCCTAAATTAACTGAAGGCAGGGAGAGTATTAGAGGGAGCTTATGCATTTGCTTTTCCTTCTCTCATGTTTCTTACCTTTCCCCCTGCTAGCAACATGGTTGAACTAAAAGGAAGGGAAGTGCATTCTTATCTTTGAGCTTTTTCAGTAGCAGAGGTTCCAGCACACGTGTAGAAAGAAGAAGCCACAACACATCTTTCACCTATTCAGTGTGCCCTATCCCACAGGCTCCCAATTACTGCTGTGTCCCCTAATTAGGCTGTGCTGTTCATAATGTGCAAATAGCCAAGGTCTGTCCAGAGGCTGCACAGTCTCAGTACAAAACAAGAAAGGGGAAAAAGCGCAAAAGTGCCTTTTTCTTTTCAACGGCACTTGGTTAGAGTGCACCAGAACTGACCCTAGATTCAGCACATTGTCTTGGAATGTTAACAGGCAAATATTATCATGTGCAGAGAATCATTCTAAATTCATATCTGTTTATGCAAATCCTGTCAAGCAGAAATGTTTACCTAACCAAAAGTCCTTTTTAATAAACTTAATTATTTTCTTCAAGTGTCCTGAACAGCAGCGATATACATGAAATAGTTCTATCCTGCTGCATACTGCAGTTCTTACCACTTCATACAGCTATCCATCTGGCTCTAACAAAATATTATTATTTGATTTAAGAAACATTATAGAACTGCATTATAGGAAGTCTAGTGACACTGCCAGTAATTAAGGTCGTGCAACAGTTCTTTTCATATTTTCAGCTTCTTACAGCAGTTTGGGCTAAAATTTATTGCAGTGATTTGCTGTGCTGTACACAGGATAAATTTTTCCGTGGATAATCTGTGATGTTCCCAAGGACAACACTGAGAAAAGTACATCCACTGTCCTTTTACTGACCATTTCAAATACTTCTGTATCTCAAGCAGAGTTGAAAACACTGGAGTTTGAGATGCATGTCAGAAGGATCTTCAGCTTCTCTGTGAAATTTTACTTCATTTTGATCAAATTAGATAGTTGTTACCAGCTAAAATCTCACAGTCTAAGGGGAAAATTATTCTTGAATCTCATTGCACATATTTTAAGAACCTCTACATCCATATCAACTTTCAGCTTGGTTACTGCCTTTTAGCTTAAATAGCACTATCCATTATCTGAAGATTACAGTCCTTGATTCAGAGTATTCTGTCATATCTCTCATACCTCTTCCAGATTTCTTCCTTTCAAATTACAGTTTCTACATTTTTTGCTCATCTTCTAGTTCAAACCAATTTTCTAGCACATGTGTGACCTGAACAAAAATTATATAAAATATAATGAATAACCTTATACAATTGAATAGATATTTCTCTGCATCCCAGGATATGAGGGTCACTGAGGTGGAGAGACCTTGAGAGATTAATTAGTCCAACCTCCCTGCTCAAGCAGGGGCAGCCAGAGCATGTTGCTTAGGACTGTGCAGAGCCAGTTCACATAATATCTCCACAGGTGGAGACTCCACAACCTCTCTGGGCAGCCTGTTCCAATGCTTGACCTCCCCTTACTGTAAGAAAAGTTTTTTCCTATATTTATGTAGAATTTCTTGTGTTTCAGTTTGTGCCCATCACCTCCTGTCCTTGGGCACCACTGAGAAGAATCTGGCTCTGTCTTCTTTATGTCTGTATAACGTGTATACAGCTGCCTCGCATCAGGTGCTCATGCACATTGATGAGAACGCCTCAGGCTTCACTCCAGCCTGAACAGACACAGTTCCTTCTGCCCCTTGGATGCCCCAGTCCCTGAATGACCTCTGTGGCCCTTTGCTGGACCAACAGCAGTACATCCATATCTTTTTTGTACTCTGAAATACCCACTGAAACACCTAAGCATACTGACTCCATTACAGCTGCATTAATGGTATCCATTCATAACCATCCAATTAACAACTACTACACTGATATATGCCTACAAACACCTAAACATATCTAAGTATACCTGACTTGAAGTATTCTTTAGTTGACTTCAGTCAGGGAGATCTCATTTTATAGGGACAATTGACCATATTACTCACCTTTCATTTTATAGCATTACAATTCAATTTTACAGTTTAGTAAATTGTACAGTTCCGTTACTGCAGACCTTATGATTTAGGGATTTTAATCTTCACCAATTTAGTTAATACTTTTTCCTGCAATTTTTTCCCAAATGTTTCAACTAATATTGATCAAACCAGTTGGGTTTTCTTAGTCTGGAAAATCTACTAGCAAAGAAATAATCAGATTACTGTGCACAATCAAATTTGGCTTTATTTTAACTCATTTTTTTTTTATCACGTAGCTTTCAATCCCTCCTTCCTTCAAAATGTGGTCTAAAGCTTAGCATATAACTGAAGACAGATTGTAGTTAACCACTTATCTTTTTTTTTTTTTTTTTTGCAAATAATAGATACTGTCTTTGCCAGTATATAATCACAATATTTACAATTTGACAGATGATAAAAAATATCAGCCTTGGAATCTCAAGAGTAATATCTCTCAAATTATTTCATCATCCTACTTTAAATACACTCAATTGTAAGTTTTAACTTCCTGTGTAAATCAGAGGTGAATTTAAGATTGACACTTTAGCCTCAGGATTAGACATGACTTATTATCAGGTTAGATATTTAAAGTGCTTTATAATGTTAAGTGCTGAGAAAAATAAGGTCTCAAAAGACTAAATTCTACTAATCTAATCTTTATCCCATCCATGATCTCTAAAATAGAAATACTTCTGCTCTCTTTTCCTCAGTGATTTTGAAATGGTGTCTTATATTAAACCACAAAAAGATTTAAAGGAAATTAATAAAGTTATTAATCTCCATAACGTTTTAACAGCAATATTTAAAATAATGACTTTACCATACATTACAAAATGATGATGAAACATGAACTAAATGTTCATTAGTTATGTCTCTTGTATTTTGTGCCAGAAAAAGAGATTTTAGAAGAAATATCATGCAATCATGTCATTAGAATTTTACCCTATACTCAGCATAAACAATAATGCTGAACTAAGAATGGAATAGCAGTTCTTATAATTTTGCAGTATTCATATTTCTGCTTTGATGTTCAGTATTTATCTGATGAACACATTACTGAAAAAGTAATTAAAAGCATCTTTCTCATTAGCATTAAGGAGTCAAGTATCTATACCTACTTTGTTTTACTAAAATACAGTCTCACTGCTGAAATAATACTTTATGTCGATGGAGAAAACGCATTGTTTCTCAGGCAACATGCTGAACGTGTGCCAATAGACATTGTCTGACACACTAAGGAGTGTTGTCATATATGCCATCAAGTATCAAATTGGATGACAAAAAAAAAAACCCAACTTTCCTTGTCTTCTACAAAACAGCATTCAAAAATGAATGTAAAGAGGGAAAAGGAAGGCAAGCAAAACTTATTGAAAAACCACAACAAACACAGCATTCTTTTTAAATGCTTTCAGAACTTCCTCTTAATTTGCAGTTGAAAAAGCCCATGGTCACCAGGAATTTATTTGAAACTGCTCTGTCTAGTTTCCCACTTCTCTTCCTGAATCAAACCAAGAAGGAAAAAAAATAAGCCTTCAAACCGCTGACATAACCAGATGGTGACGTTCAGTTCTCCAGGAAATGACTGCATTTATAATGTACTGTGTTCAGATACATATGGTAACAAATAACAGCAGATAATAGATTTTTAGATAAGCTGATGGTGACTTGAAGTTGACCTTTCAAAAGGAAATAATTTTGGATATATGTCAGACTAAAGACAGTTAGGTTAATACCGATTGCCTTCAGGGAAAAAGGACATGCACAAACATTGCAGGTCAGAGTCTGGCGACTAGAAACCCCTTTTATACCAGTATTACCAACAAAGTCAGACATTTTTAATTTCTATACAGATCAAGAGAGAAAATCTTCCTAATCCTAGGTAATGGGTCCAAGTCAAAATACTTCCATAACCATTTTTGCCCTCACTACTAAAGTCAGCTGTCTAGGATTCTATCTATGGAACTATTTTGCCTTTATGGTGTGCCAAAACTTGAGGAAATGAGTGCTAATGCAGTCCCTCAAGCTGTTTCGGGAGGTGTTAGCTACAATGTACCACACCTGAAATGTTTCTACACTGATGCAGGCAGCACGAGGAACAAACAAGAGGAGCTGAGGCTTTGGCCCAGTCCCAAAGATTTGACACCAGTGGTATACATGAAACGTGGTGGGATGAGCCCCTGGAAAAACGTTTTTGGCGGGTGCTGTGGTCCATCAGTGCTGGTTGGTTTTTAAACATCACCTCCTTAAGGGCACAGGAGCAGACAATTCCCAAATGTAAGAAGTCAAGCAGGTGAGGGGAGAAGGCCAGCTTGCCTGAACAGGAATCTTCTCTTAGAAATAAGGACAAAAAAGAAGGTGTATGCCCAGTGGAAGCAAGGTCAGGTGACATGGGAAGAATACAGAGATGGTGCTTGACATCGTAGGGAGGAAATTCATGCAGCCAAATCTCAACTGGCCGGAACTGTGGGGGACAATAAAAAGAGTGTTTTCAAATATATTAATGGCAACAGGCAGTGTAAAAATAACATTGGCCCATTACAGAATGAGCATGGTCATCTCACAAACAGGGACATGGACAGGGAAGAGGTGTTTAACACATTCTTTATCTCTGCCTTCAACAGCAAAGACAGATCAAGGCGGGTCTCAGTGCCCTGAGCTGGACGACCATTACTGTGAGATTGATCAACCCCCAGCCAACCCTGAAAGCTGCTCCAGCTGGTGAAGGGCCTGGAGGAGAAGCCAGCTGAGGTCACTTGGTCAGTTTCGCCTGGAGGAGACCAAGGGGAAACTTCATTTCAGGTACAACTTCCTTGTGAGGCCAAGTGAAGGGGCAGGCACTGATCTCTCCTCTGTGGTGCCCAGTGACAGGACCCAAGGGAATGGCCTGAAGATATGTCAGGGAGGTTTAGGCTGGATATTAGGAAAAGATTCTTCACCCAGAGGATGGTGGGGCACTAGAACAGGTTTCCCAGGGAAGTGGTCACAGCACCAAGCCTGACAGAGTTAAAGAAGCATTTAGACAATGCTCTCATGCACATGGTCTTCAATGGGAGCAAAAAAGCACAAATTTTGATAATATATTTCCTTTCTACAATGCTTATTTCCTAATTTAGAGGGTTCTTGGCCTTCCATTTTTCAGTAGTTCCTTCCTAAACCTAAGCCACTACTTCAGTGGGATCAGAAGTACTGTTGGCAGGTTGCATGGTTTTCTGATCCAAGATTAAAATGCAACATACACACAGCTCTCACAGTTACTAAGTTTTTTTAGATCTGTTCCCTGATCTAGATTACAGTACAGTTCAACAGACAGCGTGTCTGCTCCACAGAGGGGGTGACAGTAACTCTGTGAGAATCACCAGCAGGACAGCTGGAATGTCTCAAGTCAACATTGCTAATAGACTGTTCATAAAGTGAAATCACTGCCTTACTTATTTTCATGACACGTCAACATTCATAAACCGTGCCCACAGCCTTTTTGGCTGTAGTCTACTCATTTTTAAACAGGTGAATTCATTTTAGTATATCAATGGACATTCTTATTAGTAACTAATTTTTATTTTAATTATTTTTTAAATACAAAGTCAGCTCCAAACTCCTTCACACCTGAAATGACTTTCAAATGCACACAAAAGACATACACGTCTGATAAGTTCCCCTGGGGAAGACATAAAAATCGCAAAAGTCTCTGTAAATACATACAGACATGTACAACTGTATACACACAAAGCTAGCAGACATTATACACCTCTGCAGAACATGTTCATAAGCTGCCTTGAAGACAGAAATTATATATAGATTCACTGTTAGCAGTGGGAAATAAAGAAATTATTATTTTAATGACCACCTTTTCAAATCAGTTGTATTGCAATTCAGCAGTCAGTAAAATTATGCGGCATATTAGAAAAGGAAATCAGAAAACATGATAAAAAGGTACTTAAAACCTAGAAGACGAGGATTTAATTTTTATAATCTCAAATAACCACTTCTGGGAAAATGGGGTTTTTAAAAAAAAACTAACTTGGCCCAGGTCTTACCACCTACAAATTATCTGCTAATTAATTACTAGTTCATCAAAGATTCTAACACACAAACAAAAACAGATATGACATGCTCTATGTGAACTTACTGATGTCTCCTTTCCACTCAGGCTATGTGAACATTTGTGTACACTACATTATTACTTTATGAAAAATTTATTAGGCTCACACACTTCCTATCTGCTTACACATCTGAATGGTTAGAGCAGGAGGAAAGGAGTAACAGGTGCTTTATTAAAGTGCTTCTGAGAATACATAGTTCAAATAATTTCACCTTGCCTAATATTTAAATTTAATAATATTTCTTTTCAAATAGTAAAGATTTGATTAAGAAAATTATTCTTTCAAAATCTTCCAACTGTGAAAAAACATCAAAACACACATAAGGGTATACATACATTTTATTAACACATATTTTTAAATGTGGGGTTTATCTGGGAAATAAACTTTCTCCCCCATTTCATTCCATGCTGAAAGTTCTTTCTCCTAAGAAAAGAAATCATATTATCATTATAAGGTCCATCATCTCCCAGGGCAAATCTTCCAGGCCTGAGCCTCATTTTTCCATTGTCTCACTCAGATAAGATGCATGTACAAACAAATTATACTAGAAATCAGTGCAGACACACATACACACGCCACTGAAATAATTCTTTGAGAAATGGAACACTCAGAACTGAGAACTGTAAAAAATTAAAAAATTACAACAGGCTTCATATTGACTACTAAACCTACACAGATTATAATGCATATACCTATAGCACCCCCTGGCCTCCAGAATTAAGGGAGTTGATGCAAAAATTGAGACTCTAATTCTTACAGATAATTCCTCAGCAACATAATGAGAACACAATGAATTATCACAGGAAATCTGCAAAGTGATTTCTCTGAAGATTGCAGTCCATAATATGCAATTATACAAAATATAAATGGAAATACTTTCTTCATCCAGTCCAGAGCCAGAGATCCTACTACACACAGCTGACTATTCCACTTCCTAATTCCACGCAAGGCTGCAACATGAGCATTGGAAAAAACAAATTAGAAATCTGTAGATCCCCCTGATACACACAACTAAATGTTCAGTATAGTAAAAGGAACAATGAAACTAAAAACCTAAAAGCTTTGGCAAGTAAGTTCTGCTCCTGATTCAACCACAGTGACACTACAGAAAGCATTATGCTTTTTTCCATTAGTAAAAGATGTTGCTAAGGGTACCCAGACAAACAAACAGGCAAGAGAATAGAAGGGGGGGAAAAACCAAGCAAAACGTCTGGAAATAAAAAAATGCACAAGGTGTCTAGAGGGTGCTTTCATCTGATAAGATTGATACAGAAGCTGCTTTGCAAAGAACTAGAAATATTTTAAAAAGTAGACAGACTTTTAAAGCCAACAGTAAACTGAAGACATAATGTTAAAAGTTTCAAGGATGTGTCTATTAATAGAATATATATGCCCAGTAATACTCATAAAACAAGGTTTCATATTACTGTAGCAATACCAGCATGAAAATTTCAAGAAATATGTCAATATTCATTAATTAATGTCATATCACAGCCATCTGACACTACCCTGTCTGAGTAAGAAATCAAAATGAGAAAGGCTCCTGAGAATCCCACAATTATCAGCAGAGTCAGAATTAGAGTGAGTGGACAATGGGTCAAGAGTAGTAGAGAACAAGAGCTATTCACAACCTGTGCATGTGAAAAGGATCCAGGAAAATTCATTTCCTACAGCTGTATGTCAGTCAGAAAATTTATCTTCTTCCTAAACACTGCTCACTTTCATAAACTCCAACCTAGCACGACGACGAGTGTGTCTGAGAGGATTTTCTAATAGGAAATCTCGTCCTTGAAATTTGCCTAGAGAATTATATGTTTTCTAATTGCTAATTATCCCCTTCTTAGACACTCGCTTCTTTTTTTGCAAGCTTCTGACCTTAATATGTTTTCACCTGCTATCTCAAAGATATTTCTATTATAAAGCTGTTATTCATACACAGAAAATAATCAGCCATCAACATTTATAAGGCTGATTGTCTTTGGCTGAGACTAAGCCAGATGTTCTCCTGGAGCTCTCCGACAACTTAAGGGTTGGTTTAATTCTTGTTATTTCCATTTTTTCAGTTGTGGCAGGCTCACTTAGAAGAAATATATAAAGAAAGCATGTGTTTCTTTTGACAGGTTTTATAAATACTTCAGATCTTTATATCCAACAACATTCAGCCTCCTGTTATCTTTACAAGAAACAAGCTATTATGGAATTTTTAAAAAGCCAGTCAGGTAAAAGATGACACCCTCTTCTCTACCCATATGAGAATAATCTGAAAAAGCTTGTGTGTGCATGAGTTTCTTTATTGTTTTCTAATCCATATGCAGGAAAAATTCTATTGAAAGATGCCAGCGAAGCCCTTTAATAACCTAAAAAAAACCCCAAACCCAGAAATCTACACTAAATGCCAGTTTGAGAAACAACATAATTTGGGTATAGCAATACTTTTCAGAGAAAAGGCAAAATATAGTTTCAGATCTGAAAGGAAAGACATTGAGGGGAGAGCAGGGGAGTAAGAGCCTGTCCTGGTCCCAGGAGAGGGTTAATTTTTGCAGTAGCCAGGAGGTGACATGGCTAAGACCCAGAGTTATTCTTTACAACATCACATCATTTACCAGGGATGCAGGAAGGTCTCCCTCCTGGGATCAACACAGCACGCAGAGGGAGCAGTGAGGTACTGTCTGTTGTCAAGGGGTTCCATGGGACTCGTTCATTTCTTGTACCCTCTGTCATTGGTATTGTTGGTGTTACTGTCTGTTTTCTTATCTCATTGCTGTTTCCAGTAAGTTGTTCTTATCTCAGACCGTGATCTTTACCTTCTGTATCCCCAATTCTTATCTCCAGCCTGCCACAAGGAAGGGGGAGGAGGAAATGAGCAAGCAGCACATGGTTTGCAGAGTCTCAGTGGGAGCACTAAATTGGGGAGTACCATCCCCAAACCATGACAGAGACAAGCAGCGCCTCTCCAAAATTAACTTATTGATACATGACATTAGTTTGTGCTAATGGCATCGTCATCACAGACAAGAATATTTAAATATGCATGCGCATGTGTGTGTATGCACACACATGTATATATGCATGTGTATTGATATATATAGGTGTGTATCTATATATATATATATACACACACATACACATTACTATATTCATTAAAGAATGAAGCCTAAGTTTTTCACTGTGTTTGTTCAGACTCAAAGGAAGCAACTCTTCTCCAAAAGAAAAAAACAAGATACTTCAAAGGTAATTACAAAAATGCAGCTTTGTGATTCACCTCCTCCTCACAGATTTTTGTGGCAGCTTGAAGTGAGAATAAGCTGCAGAAATTGAAAGCTGTCAAATTTATCTGAATTATGCTTTTGACTTTCGTACTCTCTGAAAACAGTTTTGCAACCAAAACCATTTTCAAACCATAAAATTAATCAAAGTTTCCTAAACCATTCAACACTGAGAAAATAGTCAGAGACTTCTTCAACATCAGAAGATGTCACTGTTCTGGCTACGCTTCTCCTCCCTTCTCAAGACAACATGGGCAAACCTTCCTGCCACTCACAAGAATTGTGGATGTGATAGAGCTGGTAGCTGCAGGATCTAGGGAGAGCTCCCAACAGTCTCTGCCTTCAGCAGACCCTGTCAGCAAGAGGGACAAGGGCTATCCCTAAAGGAATCAGGGAGCAGCACACATGCAGGGAACTACCACACAGGACAGAAAGTGCAGTCTTGGTCAGAAATGTCACCACCTGAGAAGGTACAGGGAACATGGAGAGGCAGTGAAGAAGGTAAGGCCTGAACAAAAGAAGATAGAGAGCAAAAAATAAAACAGATAACAACGAGAAGGAAACAAGCAAGAGGAAAAAAGGTGATGACTGTCAGCCTGCAGAAAGTCCACCAGCAAAGAGACTAAAGAGTTTCGTTCTGAACTAAGCATTGAGTGCTAACTGCAACTTTATGTTGAAGGGAAATAGTATTTCCGCTATGCTCCAGCCTGTGGATTACATCTTGCAGCAGCACAGCTGAATGTGCCTTCCAGCCTGAGCCAAACCACAGCACATACCACCAGAGCATCTTTACAGCAGCGCTGGGAGCAGTTCAGCTCAGCCAGTGGTGAATTCTTTCTTCATTTCCCCCTGCTTCCCGAACAAAGAAAGCTCCAAAGACAAGTAAGATTACTTCAAGTATTCTTCATAAGCATTTGCTATGTTAACATTCTGCAGAAAGGACGGGCTTGCCAGCAGACCAAGAAATCCTTCACCAAGACAGAGGGTGTCTTCTTTAGGCTTCACATTGCCTTATAAACTGATCCCCAGATCAAACACAAAACATAACACAGACAGGAGAGGTTTCTTTACCTTACTGGCTGACACATCTGGGTCAACTACGACAAGAAAGTTGTTCGTTCAAAGACATACCATCAACAGAATGGAAAACCAACTTGCCTGTTCTGGTTGCCAAGCAATAATGAAGAAAATTGCTGAAACCATCAATCATGTACACCCAGAACAGGCTAATATGCTTCAAAGTTTGAAGGCAACTTAGAGGTGAGTTATTTTGCTATTTCAATTTAACAGTCAATTTAGTATGAACAGACCAGCTCTGTTATGAGGATGAGAGAAAGGAAGGAATAGAAAAGAATGAAGGAATAGAAGCAAAGTAAGTTTCCATCAAGTGGGAAGTAACGTCAATGTTCTCATTTACCAGACAGGGTAAGGTTCCTGGTTTAAACTTCGTAAGTGTCAATGATTTTGCAACCATCTATGAACTCAGACAATGCAGAACAGTGGAAGTATTTTGTACTAGCTCTTCATTTCATTCGTAGTATTTCTTCATGTCCTCACTGACTGCTTTTTCTAAGATAGCAGTATCAGCCATTCCATGAAGGTAAAGGGAACAGGCTGCAAAAATGTTACCAGTCACTGTATCCAGTTTCCCTAATTCCAATACTATAATTCAGAAGTTACACGAGAAACAAAAACAAAGGGGGAAAAAGGGTGTTAATAACTACATTCCTGATGATTCCAGTGGTACGTATATGTTCAGTAGAACAGATACTTTCTCAGGGTAGGTTGTTTTAATACTAATATGACACTAAATGAACACAGAGTCAAGAATAGTAACCTTGATAATGTAAATCATTCTTTAGAGCTATTAACTGTGAGTAGAGATGTAACAGACTGAAAAAGGAGGACAGGGAAAAAGAGAAGCCAAGAAAGAAAATTGCATGAGAGTTGTGGGATGTGTAGACAAGGTAAGGAAACAATATAAAAAGAAGAATGAGTGATAAGAAAGTGAAACACAAGATAAAAGCGGTCATAAAAAAGGAAGGCAGCAGAAACTAGGGCATAGATCCAGAAAAGCTCTTATGTTCTTAAAGTTAAGTATGTTATTAAATATATGGCACCCACTACAAATAAAGTTAGTGATATATGTTAAAAGATGGGAATTTACAATCGAGGAAAGAAAAGTAACAGATCAAAGAATAATAATATCCAAAGAAAGAACAAAAGATTTCGACAGAAGACTAGAGCAAAACTAAATGTAGAGTGTGAGCCATCCTTGTCACAGGGCACTTTCTTCTGAGTTTTCAGTGCTAGAGAATCTTTGGATGCCCTAAAATCTTAAACTGTAGTTTCTCAGATCAAAAATTGCTGGAGCCAGCTTGGGGAAGTTACATATCATTTGACAAAAGAAGAAGAGATAATAATTTAACAGAAAAAGTTTACAATCACAGGGATGCCACTGATAACAACTAGACTGAAAGAAGTTGTAATTGCATCAAGACTAAATCATACATATATACACACACACATACACAATCCCATTCTCATTTTAAAGAAACAGTTTCACAGGCATGAAAGCAACAAGGATTAAAATCAAATGAAAGCAAACATTTGCCTAGAGAATATAACCGGTGTTTGAAAATTTTTTAAGCATACTTTACTGGCTCTTGGGAAAATCTATAATTCACAAAAATATCACAGTTGAAAAAATAAGAAGGAAAACTAAAATTTGGTTCACCTTTGGTTTAAAAGATGAACAAGTGAAAAATTATAAATTTAGTAATAGTTTGGGATAATAAAATTTTGGATACTCAAATGATAATGGCAGATTAAACACATGCAGAGAATATATTCGTAGAGTGAAAACAGATATAAAGGCAGCATTTCAGGAATTCTAGAAAATTAATAACTAATCTAAATAATAATTAATAACCAAAACAAAGGGACACAAAAATAAGGCAGTAGTTCAGGCAAGGAAGGCTGTTTTCTAAAATAGCTAGGAAAAAAAAAGAAATCCTAATATTGACATCAGACAATTCTTAAGATGAAACTGGTATTCTCAATAACAGTAATGTAAAAAAAACCACAGCAGCATTCAGTAAGTCTGTTCTGGTTCAGAAAATCAAGGTTTTAATTCAGAAGTAGAGACTAATAAAATAATATCAACCAATAGCATTATATAAGTATATTATACATAAGTATACAGTGATTCTTCTTAAATTCACCAAATAAATCTTAACTCAAGATGCTTGCCTGATAAGAACAATAGCATTGTGTAATATATTTTGCCTACTGTAAGGCATGCGATACAACATTCCAACAATTTGGTAAAACAAATCAAATTGCCATCTAATAAAATGAAAGAAAACTGTTTACTAGACTTAAAAAAATGCAATGATGAATGGAGAAGAATCAACAACCAAGCATTCTCTATTGCGATTCACAGGTATTGTTCGTATTTTCCTCAGGGTCATGAATGCAAGAATAATAGCATTACTAATCAGATGTGCAGAAAAAATACAGTACTTGGAATAATAAATACAAAAATACTGCTTTTAATCAAGAGATACAAGATGGAATGTTTTATAACCTTCCTTCAGGAAAACAACATTATTTCCATTACAGCTAAATATAAAAGCATGTATGGGGGGGTGGGGAAGGGGAAGGCATGTGATACAAACCATTTGCTAGGCATACTACTCTGTCCTGAGGAGAAGTGACTCACAAAGATTTTCAGCACTAGCAGACAGCCAAACAGGAGCTGTCAGTTTTACCCTGTGCCCATAGAATTCGATAATCCCAGTGTAATATAGCTCAGTAGAGAGAAACACAACAGCAAAGTAGAGTCACATTTGCCTCTGTTGGCCCCTGACATACCACCTACTGGGAATATACATATAAAATGAAATTAAATGAACAGCCCTTTTTAACACCACAGGTAATTTCCCATCAGACACTTACGCCATGCTGATACCTGACTGATATCAAGTAATGAAGCAGAGTTGCTCTCCTCAACCAGCTATACTTCAAAAAATTTTGGAGAGCTCCTACAGGTTGTGCTACAAAACAAGTCAGCAAGGATGGTCAAAGCAGGTCTTTCAGACACACGAGCTCTAGAAACAGGACTGTGCTCATTCTGTGGGAATTACCTGCAAGGCAAACTCTGCAGCAAAGAGATGTTTCCCAAGGTCTCTCTCATGAAGCCTCACAGCATCCAGATGCCAAGAGCAGAGACAAGAGGAGATGGACTGCAAGACACAGTGATGTAAGAAACCTAAGCAGCACTGCCACTCAGAGCTTCCTACCTCTGCTGAGGCATTTCCAGCTTCCTCTTCTTCTTGCTTCATGTAAGTGCAAGAAGGTGGTGACTTTATTTTAACATGTTCTTCAAATGTGCAGAATCCCCATCCCAACATACCAAATTCAGTCACTTGGTCACCACATCAATGAGAAAGATACTGTCAGATTGGAGGGTATCAGAAAATAAAATATCTAAGCTAGTCTAGTAACTTGCCAGCAATTGATAAAGTCACTAGGACAATTTAGCTGACGTTTCAGAATACAACATACTAAAAAAGAAAATAGCACAGGAGATGCATGATATAGAACAACTTTAGAAGGGATTAAGATTAAGAGCAGGAAACAAAATGTAGCTGTCAGAAAACATCCTTACCAGCTGCATGACACTATTTTGAGGGGAGGAAAGGGAAGGAAGAAGAAAGACTCACTGATGGTACTCTTAAAAAGCTAGAAAATTCAAACATATCTGCCCTGAGCAGAACATGGAAGGTAACACCCAGTACACTTTTACTATTCTTGATTTTTCCAACTATGCTGTAGCTGGTGACTGGTGATACAGAATATATATTTGGCAAATATATATTTGCCAGAGATGAGACGAACTATGTCAGCAGACAGAAAATGGTCCCAGCACAATCAAGTAAATATCAAAGTTGTGCATGATTGCAAAACAAAAGCTTTAGACACTATTAAATGCTTCAGAGAGCAGATAAACACATAACCCACAAAATAAGCAAATACTAATTTGACAGGGCCTCATAATTTGGAATTTTGCTACCGAAGAGCCAGTTTTTAATAGCAGTCATAAAGCCCTTAAATTATGCATTTATGCAGGAGAAAGCAAAGCCTACAAATCCCCTAAAATACTGCTTGATTGGAAAAAATAGGAAATTAAGAAGTTGCAACAAAGGAACTTCCAAGCAGACAAACAGAAGGACAAAATATTTGTAGTTAGTACACAGAATATATTCAGTGATGCAGAGCAAACATAAGGAAAACCGAAACAGCTAACTACCAATGTGAGACATTATTTGAAGCAGCCCTTCAAAAAAAACCCTGAAGCTGCTGTCTTAATGAGGACAATAAAAGACTAAATAAAACTCTGGCAGACTGAATGTAAAAATACAATAAGCCAAGCCAAAAAAGGTTTCACAAATAACTTGCAAGGGTTTTTTTTCATGTTAGGGTAGTAAGAGTGAGGGCCAACTGCAATGAGTTGGAAAAGGATTTCACAATATAAAATATGGGATGAAATGGTAGCCGGAATCCAATAAAGATCTGAAGGTTAAAGAGTATACTAAACAAATTATGACTGAAAATTCAACTCATTTAGACTAAAAAACACCAAAGATCAGAGGAAAGCTGATTACTCCCTATAAGTACATTAGGCATAAACATCAATACCTAAAACGTATTTAGGGCAAAGAAAGAAAGCTGGCACTGCAAATAAATTTACTACGGAAATTACAAGCTTCTCGGCTGACAGAACAGCGAAGCTCTAGATCAGCCTGTCCATGAGAGGAAAAACAGCCTAACTGGGCTTTAAGATAAATGTGGATAAGCACCGTGAACAAATTACGTGATCTGGTTGCTATGACAGCTCAGTACTGGGTTAGCCATCCAACTTAGGCTGGATTCAACAAATGAGACTAAAGCAAAAACTTACCAGCATGAATCAGATGCACTCTGAGTTGTGTCTATGCAGAAGCAAGTCATAGTGCCTTACCTATGCAGAAATAAGTTTCTGCTTAAATGCAGAATGTTTCTGCTCCTCTTTAGATCAAGAGAGATGAAGTGCTTTGTGTGCAAGAAGCCTTGGAGTCACGTGCATTATACTTCAATCACTAGAGAGAGAATGAGTTTTAAAGGGTGTTCTTAAGAGAAAGAATGTTCCACTTATATCCAAAATATCTGGTTTTGCCTTTGATTATGTTTCTATAAGTGCAGAGGTGGCTTTAAAGCCTGAAGGTCCAGCCTTTCATAAGAAGTTATTTTTCTTGTCAGAGCAGATCTAGTGCTGAGACAAATTAATGACGTTAGTTAGTTACAATAGGGAAGGAAATTGGTTAATAGGAATAATTTGTGTCTATGCTACTGGTTTTGTTCACAGTAGTAGCAAGGTTTTAAAGTGATTTCCTTCATTGGCTTGGATTACAGAGCAGCTGGGATGTGCAAAAAAACCAAATTCCATTTGGGGTAAACTAAACTGAAAACTCTACTCCAAAAGCATACCAAACACAGACTGACTCCTCACAGGGACACAAGACTGGTTCTTCGGGCAGTCTCAAGAAATATGTCTAGCATTATTGCCAGCCAGGACACCAGGCCCTCACTGTCTCATCACAGCTTTGCCACACATTCACATGCATGGACGCCACTGTCTGGAAACCCATGCCACGAGAACAGCACAAAATAGGCACGGTCCTATCCCAATCCAGATATCCAAGTGGGAGGACCTCGGCCTAAACTGGCCGAGTATTTACTGGAACTGTGGCAACAGTTTAGGCTGAAGGGTTGTTAACACCAAAGCAGCTGATACAGGTTCAATTCAAAAAGTATACATTTCCCAAGAACAAAAATTTTACCTTGAACATAATGAGTTGTACAGTGTTTTGTCTAGTTTTCAACCCTTTAAGTTACCAAAGATCAAATTTGCTGAACAGTTTGTCTTACTTGCCCCAGTTTAATCCGTGAGGGACAAAAGATTAGTTGCTTGTACCTAGTTCTTGTTTAAAAAAAGAAAAAATATCATAATTGACTTGACATCTAGTTCATGAAGTTTCTTGAGTTTCTCTTGATTCAGCTTTCTCTAGCTTTCTCTCTTTTATTTGTAAAGGTATTTCTACAAGTGCATCCTTTATGTTGCTAGGTTTTAAGAGAAAAGAAATAAAGGAAGAAAAAAATCAATATTTAAGACAATTTTTTGTCAAAAGCCCAAAAGGAATTATGAAAGTAATCTTCTGTTACTTATGTCAACCTCCCTTTTTCTCTAAATTTACTTTCCCAGTGTTTGCAATGGGCACTTTGCATACAAACTCTGCCAGGGAGAAACAGCAAACACTTTATTAAGAAAAAGACTACTCCACAAAAAGTGAGGTGTTAAGGAAATAATTATGAATTTCCATTACGCATGTAATGACAAAATTTCATTCAATTGGTGCCTTTGAAGCCCTCCTGCTTTAAAGTCTGTGCATGCATGTGCAAGAGCAAGCTCTTGTGTGTCTAGGAGTGGAGGACCAGGCATTGGCATGTTTTGTCTCAAACATGACATGGTTAAAACAGGAAAGCTGCGATCAGAGGAGAGGGTCCCGCAGAGGAGAGGCAGCGCTGTGCTGAGCCAGCTTCCTGCTCACCATAGCACTGGTGCTCAGTCCTCTCGACTCACTTCCTGGAGGAGGGCTCAAAGGGCTGGCTGTGCATGTGCGGACAAATCAGTGTGAAAAATCTCTTTTACGCTAAGAGGCGTGCACAGTGTAACAATACACAGAAGGCGATCAGGCCCCCTCGCTCTCTTTTTCCTCTCTCTTTCACTTGCATTGTTTTCCCCAGCTCCAGACTATCCGTGCAGCAGACCAACACAACATCTAAGGACTGCTGATACTCTTTGTTCTCTGCTTTTTCTCTCATTATCTCTCTCCTCCCTTGCTTTGCCATGGGCAAAGCACGGCTTTTATATTCTACTCAGTATTGAAGTTTGTTGTGGGAGCAGGAAGCTTGTGGAAGGGTGTTGCGGCCTTTTAGCCAACACCGTTGAGTAGTGGTGCTGTGACTCGCTAACCAGCGTTTGGTTATGTGTTGTGGCTTGTTAGCCAGCACCTTTGAGAAGCTTGTTGTGGGAGTTGAGAATTTAGTGGTGTACTGTACAAAATCTAAGGGTTTCTAAGCCATCATTTTTGAGAAAGGGGACTATTAGAATTTAAGGGCTTGTTAGCCAACACCTTTGGAGTCTAAGCAATGGGCTTGTTGCCGGAGTTAAGGCGACTACAATCAAGCCTGACACACAGCCCAGAGTCTTGTTCAGCCTGACGAGAAGTTAACGAGCATCGCATCCCCAGCCAGTGGTCATGGCACTGGTACACCAGCATACACAGAAACACCATCGGAAGGCTGTCCTGCTTGGTGCAAAGCAGCTGTTAGCTGGATAGAGCAACACATATGCCAGCACTATAAACAAATCCACAAGAAATATGCCCAGTTCAAATTACAGAAAGTTCAGGTTGACAAAGCAGAACAATCAGACTGGCTGGAACAAAAACATTATCACTTCTTTCTCTTGTGAAATGCACCCAGCTTTCTAATGAGCACATGAAATTAAGAGTTCAGCGTTGCTTTTACATCCAAATGTGTCCAAGCAAGATATCAATGCCTGTATAGAAAGTGCCCTTCAGACAAAGCCAGAAGAAGACAATACAAGCAGAAATTGAATAATTTCTTGGGACAGAGGGAACACAACCTGGCAACAGTTGCAGATGTATTTGCCTCAGCACAGTCTGAGATTAATGGTGTTTTGGAATGAATAATCAGGCTGTCAATTTACAGCCATATAGCAACGTGAGCCCACAAATACCATTCAAGTCCATTACCTCAAAATTGATGAAGCCAATAAAACGAGCAGTGAAAATCTTCCTACTGTATAATTGCAAAACAAAATCTCAGTGATCTTATTTGTGAAGACACAACCAGTGTATCTCCACCTGAAGAATGTAGAAGGCAAAACTATAGACAGTTACACTGAAGTTATCTAGCAAGTTGCAAAGGACAAAATCTAAAGAAGATTTTCGTTTTCCGTTGGTTTGGATTTCAAACCAACAGATTTGGTTTGATTTGACAAAATTGCCAAAATTCATATCTGACCAATTTTGGCTTTATGGTGTTTATGTTTAGCTGCCACAGATGATACACAGATTGAATCAACAGTTATGATAATCCCCAAGGCATCTTGGCAGATCTAACCTGTAATTGCTGTGCTATTGAAAGCCATAAAAATTGTCAATGAAAGCTATTTAGAACTGAACAGATACAAAATTAGTATCTCTATACAGAACTGCAATTGGACTCTTTAAAAATTAAAGTATCAGAAACATAAACATATAATTCCAGCCTTGTTTCATTGCAGATTATTCTCGTTTAACTATTCAATTTTTTAAAATAATCAAACACAGGACAAACGGTATTTTTAGTACTTGAAGTACTTAGTAATAAAATTATTTTTATTTGAGCATTAATAAAAATATAGAAAAATGTCACCAAAAAGATATTTTCAAAATCAAATACTATTTCCACTTTAAAAACTAACCAAGTTTTACCATTTAGATTTTAGAACATACTTAAATGACAGGATTCTGTTCTTTTGTCTGCAGTAAGCAATTGTAACAGAAATTATTAAAAAAGAAAAAGCAAATATCGACAACCCAAATTATAGGTCAGGGAAATTTTAAATAAATTTACTTTTAGCATGCAATATAGAAAAGGGCTTTTTACAGACCAAAGAAATCTGCAAATATGCAAATGCTAGCCACAAAATATATATATATATCTTGTAGATCTAGCAAATTTTTCAATATGGAGTAATTATTTAAAAATCTTTTCCTGCAGATTTATCTTCTTTCTCAGACTAGTTTGCAAGCATCAACTGAGTTCTGTCAGACTGAGCTGCTACAGGCTCCTTGGCACGTGGGGTTTTGTTCCCTAACGTTAATAAAAAGGAGTATTTCACCCTTGATCATATCCATCTGCAAGAAAGCATTGCACAAATTTATTTCCCATTTATCTATAGCATTATTCTCCAAAAACGAAGAAAGATAAACAAAAATAATACGTTAAGAAAATAAACGGTCATTTTTTTATAATGTGTCTTCTTCAGGAAAAAAAAATACTGTCTATATTCCAACTACATTGTTTAGCCAGAAATGGAAATAGACATCTGAATCACTGAGTGTAATCCTGCTACCAAACCTGCACCTCCTGTAGCCACCTCCCTGAGCCTGTTGTAAACAGCAACATGTCCTAGCCTACCCCTCTGATAGGAGGCTGAACCCATCTACTTTTCCAGCTCCAGTCTGAATATATTCACAGTCGCACCTGTTTGGATTTATGTTGGCAATTGCTTTCAGGACAAGTGTTCCAAATCTCATTAAGAGAAATAGTCTTTAAGCAAAATCATCATCTACAGCATTATGGCAGAAAGAGATTTAAAATAATCTTTCCGAAACACAAGTTAAGCTATTAGTTTTGCCATTTTTGTTTAAAGTTATATCCATATGTTAATGTGAAAGGTATTATTGAACTCTCTACACCTTTCATGTGCATTTTATGTTGCTTTTTATATATATAAAAAAATTAAAATTTTGTTTTCTCTTTTCTCTACTTTTGTACTTTAATTTCCTACCCAGAGATCTCATGTTCTCTTGTACCATTCATCAGGTCTCTAGAGTACAACTCTGCATACAGTGTATGGGACTGGGGCTTAATGTTTTTCATTAGCCTCCAAGGGATCCCATGAGATCTGCTTCTTCCTCCCGTCCTTCCACAAACAGCCTGTGCAATCTCCTGCATGCCCTCCTCAGCTTCTGGAGATTCCACAGCAAGATTCAAGCAGAGCAGCAAGATGAGTGTAAGAACTCAGTCCATGTTGGCTCTGTCCCTTTAGTTTCTACTTACACTTTTCCCACAGTACTGCCATTAATTTTACTCTTTTCTCATTCTCTTTTCACCAGTGTCTCCTCCTACCACTCTGCTACACTGTGGTGCCTGAGGAGACAGCAGACAAAAGATGTGGGATTAGAGACTGCTGCCTGAAGTAGCTTGGAGTAGCTTGGAGTGCCACCCCTTGCTGGGCAGTGACATTTCAGGCGGGGTGTACTGGGCAATGCCAGCAAGGCAATCACGGCCGTCACTCCAAACGAATGATTAATGACTGAACTGAGGCAGCAAAATGACAAGGTCTAAAATATGAGAGTAACAGTCTAAGACTAAAGTCTACACATGACTTCTGATCTCTCCCCAGAGAAGAAGTGCTGTCTACGGCTCCAAATGGCGGAGGGGAATTCTGAGACTCACGGGATCGCTGCGGCTTGGAAAGACCTCAGAGTCCCTGTCATGCAGCACAATCCCCTGCTCAAGCACGGTCACCCACAGCAGATTATTTGGGGTCAGGGCAGAGTCCATTTGGGAATATCTCCAAGGATAGAGACTCCACAACCTCTCTGGGACACCAATGCAACTGTTTGACTGTCCTTGTAGACAAGCTTTTTACTGTCGACAACCTCCCCTTTTTTATTTTTTTAGTTCTTAAGTTCCTTTTCAGAAACAAAGACAACCGATGAGAATGAATGAAGTACATAAATCAGAGTAGGAGAAAAAAAAGAAAAAGAAAAGAAGCGATAGCACAGATCTCCTAATTTAACTCATTATATTTTACCTGTTGCAATTTCTCTGGTTACCACAAGATTGGCACAATTCTTAGGCTGGAGAGTTGTGTTCACAAGTCCAAGCATTACGTTGTAGGAAGCAACAGGGAATCCAGCTCTGAGGTGCAATCTCAAAATTCCCGTTATTTGCACACTGGTACCATGCGAATTCATGAAGCGAAGGCAAATAAGCAGCACTGGGTTAGAACTTGGTTTATAATCTAATGGACAAATGTTTTTCTTTAGATCAGTATAAACAATCTTCAGTCCTGCACATGCTTCACTTTTTCACGAAAACCAGCAACACAAATCTTTAAACAAAAGTTCTGCAAGACTGGCTCCTAAATTTAATCTAGTTTGCAGAATGAGTATGGCTTTTTCTATTTGTTTTCAGTTTCTGGGTCAGATATTTATACATAGATGCTGTTGCACTTCTGACACTGCAACGATTCAACCAACACAGAATTTGGAACTTCTTTTTTCCAGTGCCTATGATGATGAGAAGGACTGATCTGAAAACCTAATGTGCTCTTTCTACTTCAGTGTAACCACTAAGTGAAATTTCTCTGCTCAAAATTAATTTGGGGAAGGGGGAAAGAGAAGAAAGTCTTCCAACAGTCCTTTATTTAATACCTGATCATTAAGGTATAGATCAGAAACACAAAGAAAATACAGAAATGTGAAATGTGCGGTAATGGCCTCTGCACCTCCAAGTGACGTGATCTGAGGTCCAGGCTACAGGCCATGAAGGGAAATAGAAAGATTCCAGCTTATTTCACTACACCTTTCTCCAAACACTCATTCTCTAACTTTTATACATCAAGGCATATCACTTAGGGACCCAGGTTTAAAATAAGCTTAGCAATACTTAAACGGTAACTCCAAAACTTAAAAGTGAACTCCAAAGAAAGCTTGTGTCATTTGGAAGAAAGAAAGATAAAAGAAAAACAAATTAAATCAAAACAAACAAAAGCCAAAACCTCCAAGATAGAAAATAAGTAAAATAAATATATATATATGTCCAGCTATGGGGGAGAACGATTTTTGGAAAATCATATTTATTAATGAAAAAAAGAATGCCGTTAGATAAAATCATTATTCAGTAACTACCAGGTAAGTTTTACCGAGTTCAGAGCCTGTGTTAAAAAATAGAATGATCAGACTCTTACTTTGTACCAGGAAGCACCCCGATGACAAATCTCAAAAAATACATGGTTTCAAGATCATATGCTATAAGTATGGCTCAGCATCAGCAGAGATCAAAATACAGTATTTCACTTCGCTCATATCAGAAAAACGATACACTGCCTTGGGTGCATGACTGCCCTTAAATTCAAATAAGTCCTTTCCCCATTATGTCTCAGCCAATTGGTAAAGGCACCAGCATGTGATATCAGATTATTTTATTTACTGTTGTCCTTCTACCTACGTGAAGGATTTTGACTGAGGGGCTGGGAGACAGGACGGGGGGGTCACATCGTTCTTTTGCAACTGCAGCACAGGATTTATGGCACCACCTATAGCACACATTAAACAAAGTACTACTACACCTGAAATATTCACCTCAAAACATACTTTAGGCAACTTTTGCAATGTCTTTGGCTTGTTTTCTGTTGCTTTTTTAGGCTTCTCAGCGACACTGCAGGACACAGGAAAAAAGGAACATAGTAAGAAAAGTAACGTTTGAAAGGATAAAACATAAATCCAAACCAAAACATCTGACTTCTAAGCATTTCCATAGGTATAACTGGGTGTGCCCAGCAAAGGTTCAGGGTAAAAGCAGCCTTTAAAATTGAGTGTGAGGGACAGAAACTGCAAAAACCAGAAGTTTTTTTCTGACTTACATTGCTCCCAGCAGGCTGTTGCCATTCCCTCTGCGGGGCTCTCACTGGCCAGGGGAATCACATGACACTGGGAACCAAAATAGAAAAGTCTCGGGAGCAAGGAAGCTGAACCAGAAACACATTTTCAAGAAAAGACATGTCGTGGGCATGATAACACACCCGTAGGAGCAGAAGGTGGTAAATTTAGAAGGGAACCTACGCTGTGCTGAAAAATGGGTAAAGCCTTGAACTTGGCAATCTGGCATTGGCTACCTTTTCAATACACGGGAAAGGTTCATAAATCTCAGCCTGTGTCTGTACGTAACTAAACCTGCTAACTGCTCTAGTAAATCACCAGACCTTAAAAGAAAATAAGATCTATCAAATTTTACAACAAATCTATTGAAGTTTAAAAACAGCCTCCCACCGTCGGAACCATTTTCATCTTCAGGCTAAGGTTTCCAGTAGTTTGTTTGCAGAGAGGAAGCAACTTTTATAAAAGGATATGCTCTTAAGATAATTGGGTGAGCTGTAAACACATTTTGAAGATTGCTTTCAATTCTTTCATGAGTAAAAATATGGTAGCAGACCTATGTGTTTGTAAAACATCCTAGTAAATCTATAAATCTAATAATCTAACCATAAAGATATAAACAAAGATGCAAAGAATCCAAGTCAAAAGCTGAACAGATGAATTAATGATCAGATGCAAGTTCTGTCCGACAATAAAATATACCCTGATTTTAAGGCTCCTGTCTAGGTATCCCTGTTAGAAGATTACCTCTTCCAGTTTTGTAAAGCTTGTAGAAATTAAATTCCATCAAAACACTGTTCTTGGGATTACAGGAAACACAAGTTACCTCTGTATCAGCGAACTTTTTCACCATTTCCTGGTCATTTGAAATTAGATTGTTACAATTTTACGTTCTATAAAATGTCAAGCATTTCCTTGTTGCTAGTGAGTCTCAGGACAGTTATTGCAGATAGGGGTTTTGCTGAAAAATGCAAACAGCAGTAGAGAAACTGTGATCAAGGAAAAGAGAAATATGCTGTACATCTTAACAGGACAAGGACAGGAAACAATTTATTGTTCTAGTCTTTAAATGCAGTCACCCTCACCTTGCAGCCATAAGGCAAAAATATTGAAAATCCCACCCTTTCAATGCAACTGTCTCACAAAACCTTCTGGATTAACACAAGAGTAGAGAATGCAATTCAAAATCCTACATAGCAGACTCCCAGCTGTGCAGGAAAAGAATTGAAAATAATATGACCATGAGTTAAGAAATCAGACTGTTCTCCTTTCATTAAAAAAAAAAAAAAAAAAAAAAAAAACCCAAAACCAAACAAATAATAATTAAAAAAATAAAATTAAAAAAAACAGGAAACCCCTCCCCACACCCAAAGCTTCTTAATAATAAAATCTCAGATTAAATTTCCCAGAAAGAAATGCACACCTATGTCAAAATATATACATCATTAGAGAATATCTTCAATCAAGACAAATAACTTGGTATTTAAAAAACCAAGATCTGCTTTATTCTGCAGGCTACTCCAATACTTAAACTGAATTTTTCATAAAGCGAGGTACAAGTCCACATAAACATGGTAGCATGAAAAGGCTCCTTGTATCTTCTCTGTTCTTATTAACAACTGTGAAAGGAAACTTGAACATTGACTCAAGGTAGTAGTAGTAGTGTAGAAGTACACACCAAAGCTGTTGCCATTGGTTATTTGGAGATAAAGAAAACCTTTCTAAAGCTACAAAATTGGAACTATTTGATGGGGGTTTTCTGGAAAATAAAAGTACATTTTGAAAAATGCGTATTACTGTGTACACGCTTCCAAGTATTCTACCAGGTACATGACTTCTGTCACTGTGGTTTTAGGAGGAGCTTTGCATGACTGAAATTGTGCCCTTTTGCAGGTAATGTGGCAGAACTGAAGTGGATGGAAGCTTGCCATTGATCATGGTGAGAGAGGAACCAGGGCACTTATATAAGTACACAAAATACACAAAACAGTAGATTCTGTCACAGCTCTTAAAATTGCTACAGAAAATTGGCTTCAGCTACCTCTTGTTCATTGATTTCAGAAACCTTCATGAAAAATCATCCCTTGGATTAATTTTAAATGTAACAGTGGCATGCTTTACCATATTTCAGACAAAGCCTAGCTAAGTAGTAACATTTTTCTCCGGGTATTTTCACTCAACAAACATAGTGCAAATCATCTCAGGAACCCCCCTGTGATCAAACACAGCTTATTTAATTTGCTTTGTGTTACACTCTCCTCTATTTTATTTATCAATTGGGACCTATGAAAGCTGCAAAACACGGAGTGGAGGGGGGGCTGTGCTACAATATTCCATCATAGGTATGGATGAAATGGAAATGTAATGGGCTGGAAATGTAATCATATGGGAAAAAAAACTAAAGGCAAAGACAGTGAAATAAATGGCTAGAGAAATGCCAATTTAGTGAAAGAAATGCGCACATGTGGGATAAAAGCACAGCAAGGAGGATGTACACCATCTACAAGACAGAGTACAAAGCCTTGGATAAAAACAGAAAGAGTGTCAATGTATCCTGGAGCTTAATGCAGAGTGAGGAATACTTGAAACAGAGTAGAACATCTCTTTACACAGCTGGAACCAGGGCATCGGTGTTATTCTACATGCCTGCTTCCTGCAGTTTTCTTAACACTGATATATAGAGAATCGTAAAATCATTTACATTGGAAAATACCTTCACAATCATCAAGTCCAACTGTTAACTGAGCACTGCCAAGTTCACCACTAAACCAAGTCCCTAAGTGCTACATCTACACGTTTTTTGAATATCCCAGGAATGGGGACTGAACCACTTCCCTGGGCAGCCTGTCGCAATACTTGGCAACTCTTTTGGTGAGGAAATTTATCCTAATATCCAACCTGAACCTCGCCTGGCACAAGTGGAGGCCATTTCCTCTCATCCTGTCATTTGTTACTTGGGAGAACAGACTGACTGCCACCCGGCTCCAACCTTCTTTCAGGTAGTTGTAGGGAGCAGTAAGGTTCCCCTTCAGTCTCTCTTTCTCCAGATGAAACACCCCCAATTCCCTCAGCCACAAGACTTGTGCTCCAGACCCTTCACCAGCTCCGTTGCCCTTCTCTGGACTCACTCCAGCACCACAATGCATTTCTTATAGTGAGGGGCCCAAAACTTGGCAGCCTCACCAGTGCCAGGTACAGGGGGACAATGCCTGACCTGTTCCTGCTGGCCACACTATTCCTGATACAGGCCAGGGTGCCATCGGCCTTCTTGGCCACCTGGGCACAGCTGGCTCATGGCCAGCTGCTGTTGACCAGCACCCCAGGTCCTTTTCTGCCGGCAGCTTCCCAGCCGTTCTGCCCCCGACCTGTAGCACTGCAGGGGATTGTTGTGACCTAAGTGCAGGACCTGGCACTTGGTAGTGAACTGCTTATATAGGCATTCACCAAATGAGCAATTTGACAAATACTGCATTTCAATACTCCACTTATTTTTTCAAATACTGTCCAACATATACCTATTAGTTTATAAAGTTTCTACTGAAAGTATATTTGGGACAAACACTAGTATGTTGACCTGCCCTGGTAGTACGTTATGATTTCCTAAAAAAGTCAATTCATAGATAGTTAAAGAACACTATTAAAAGTAGCATGCAGAACAGTTTTATCAATTTAAATTGCTAGAAACATGTATCTCTATTTTACCTTCTTGGTAGGTAGCTTAATTCTTGAGCCAGAAGAAACCAAGTCAATCTTTTCAAGCTGTGGGCTCACTTATATCTCAGAGTAGGACTAGATTGAACCAATGTTCTGAGATAGTCTCTTTGTATATTAATAGAATGCTTAACAAGAAAAATAGCAGGGCCAGCAAGTAATTCCACATCCATGGATAAACTCAGTGTTTGGACCCCTTTTTATTTGTAATACTAATACATCCTCAAAATAATTTTCTTCACCACCCCCCAAAAACTTAATTCTGACTGCTATCACCAAGTTTACATATGTTTGAAAGGGACAGTTTGCCATAAAGTTAGTGGGAATTTTTAGTATAAATAACAGAAACAGACTAGTAATATGTTCATCCTTCCTTATGCCCACAATTTAGAGCAAAAATTTACTATACGTTTTAGTCTTAACATGCAAACAAGAATAAATAATATCACTCTCTTAATCCCTCTTGTGTATAACTGTAATCCACAGCCATTTGAACAAACTGTAGTAATCCCAGTGCTACAGTTGGCCTTTAAGAGCCTAAAGATAATCCTTTGTACCAGATGGTCCCCCCAATTTACTTAAATTCACCATACAAATTTACAGGTGTGTGGTGACACACCTGGTCTAAGCACTAACATACATACGTTGCCCACAAACCATTCTCCCAGAAAACTCCATCCTCACATAAGATATTTAAACTCCTTTAGTGATCTTCTATGAGTGAAGATACCAAGTACTGATATAAACCAAAAAGATCGTATTCCTTACAACCAGGGAAAAAAAGCTTCCAGTATGTTCTAATGTAATGATAAAACATAACCCTCCTATCCCAGGGGTTACTGCTTCTGCTGAAGACCATTTTATCCCTAGCAGATAAAACAGTCCCTAATAAAAATGCAAACACTTAAAGACTAATTTTGTGCTCTAAGGGGAGAATGGAAATAAGAGATACTGCTTAATCTATTTACATACATAATGTGACTTCACACATAGAAGACAGCAGCCAGTTTTATGCAGTCCCTGTTTCTGCTAGGAGAAATAGAAAAAATATGGGGCAATGTCAGGGTACACAGCATTATCCACTGCCCGCGCTGTCAGCCATCAGTATGTCACAACTACATCCTATTCTACCAAATTGCTGCAAAGACTAGAGATACACATTTCTTTTTGACCTTTTTTTTTAAAAGAATGCTACCAGGTTCTTTTTCAGTTTAAACAAAGTAAAAATATGTATATGCAATGATTGAAATGTAACTGCGACTAACTTCAGGTTATTTTGATGCAACGCAATTTGACCAAATATTTTGCCGTAGTAACTTCTGTAAATTCAATCTATTTAATAAGAAAGGTCCTTATTTATTTCTGTCACTTAATATTATTAATTAATTTAGAATATATACAATTTAAATTTAGCATTTAATGCAGGACTTAAAATGTAATTTCAGAAAAATATTATCAAAAGTGTATGCACCAAACAACTACATATCTAAGTGCCTGGTCAAGGTCAAGAGCATCAACACTTTTATGGAAAACTTGGAACAGATTTATTCAAATAAGATATCCTTGTGATAAATTTAGGTTCTTGCTTGAGCATCAGCAATCAAATATATTACTTAGGCTTCGTATTTCCCATGTGCCATTCAATAGCAATCCCATTGCCATCATTATCACCATCTGTTCAAGAAAGGTCAGGATTTATATGAACGTATTAAGTCTTAGAAACATAATATTAGAAGTGGTTTAAAACAAATTAATTTCAAAAGGTTAAACAAATTAATTTCCTTGCTATGGCTGTTGAGCATTAAGAGAGACAAAGTACATTCGAACCAGTAGGGAGCTTTCCTTTTCCTCCCAACCCTCTTTGTAACAGCCTCAAGAGTACCCAGAAGCTCTTTACGCATATTTTCTGTCACCCAACACCAAGATCCTTAGAGCCTAGCAGAAAATCAGAAATGTTATTGGTTTGAGCAGAGGTACCCGAAGAAGGTGAATCAGCATGATTTAAATCGCCTGGGTTTTACTTCCAAAGTGTCCAGCGAGAGAGTATTTCTTTTTCCTTAAAGTGCCAAAACTTTAGTTCAAACCAGTTTTAATTCAAAACTTTTCCTAACACTAAACTGATGTTCCAGGAAAGAAAGTCCTATTTGATTTAGCAAATCTAGAAATCACTTTAGCACTAATGGACAAATCGCCAAGGCTTACCCAATAAATCACTAGAAACTTGTGATTTTTTTAGTACTTCAGAATCTGAGTACACATTCAGGCACAGATTAAATAGATCTTGTTTTCATACAGTTATAAACATGCAATCCATGGAAGGGACACAGGAAAGAAAGTCTGCAAAGCTGAGCAGGCAAAATCTTACTCTGGAAATACATATTACAAAACAAAGGTAGGGTTTCATTAACATTCACAGAATATGTGATTTAACAGGGAATTCCTCCACTTCTAAAAAGCATTTAAAAAAAAAACCCAACAACTAGAGAATGTGTTGATTAAAAACCTGCATACCATTGCAGGACAAGAGACCAGTTTAAAATTATAGATAAAGATGATCCACTTTCATTAAATTCTCGTCTATCTTTGTGTATGTCTATTTGTCTTTCTAATATTAGGAACTGTCTGAAGTCACGAAACTCAAACCTGCAGTGTTGAGCTCCTGCCAAAAACAGATGTTGTTATGAGTGACAGACTAGTAATAAATTGAGGTCTCAGCTGATTCAATACCTCCCATTAATATGGCCCTATTTATTGTGACTAAAGTACATATATATTTTTTGTTATTATAACAAAATATTATGAACAACTGTGTTTTTCTTCTAATTTTCGAACAAGAAAGGAAAGAAAATAAAGTCATCTGTCCCTAGCAATCAAATAGAGGAAATTGTAGCCTAAAGAATGAAAAATTTATAAAGGGATAAGAAAATCATAAAAAGAGGTTATAAAAGATATAATAAAAACCTCAGCTAGAGTAGGCATCAGAATTCATAGTTAAATTGTAGGAATAGTAACCCACACAAGTCACCAACTGATTAAGGGAAAACAAAAACACAAGTACTTTTCAGCTGAAACTCAATGATCACATTTCATTATCTGTCCTTTTACATTAGTAGCATGTTTTAATCACAGTCTTTGCTCCAATTTTGTAGCTACTCCTTGAAAAAAGGCTTAGTGAAGTCAAGGGACAACAGACCTGTACAATTATTTCTTTTTATGATTTGGTGTGGGATGGAGGTGAACAAAGAAAGAGGAAAGATCGAGAAAATACAAAAGGCATGGACTACATACTTAATAGGAGGAATTTAGGGAAAAGTAAAAGTAACATCTCTTCTCTCTTCTGCCCTCACTCTTCAAACTTTTCACTTAAATATGACCACCACATGGAAATGCTGAATTGTTAGAGTGGAAGACAAAGCTATGAATAGATTATCAAAAACATTTTATTTGACAGAAATGAAGTGGCTACAAAAAAAAAAAAAAGAAAAAGGAAAGCATTTATTATCAAATATCATTAAAGAAATTTTGAAATTAAACCTGATTTTCTAACAAAGTATCAAAATTTTTAATCCTTAATATAAAAAACCCAGCAAGTTAATGACGTTTCATAATGCTTTTTTCATGATAAAGTTTTAACTGGAAAAAAACCTGATTGGGACTGGGGTGAATTTTATAAATACATTTTGAGATTGACAGTGGGCTTTTTTGACATTAATTTCATCCCTCTCTAGATGTACTAGCCAGCTAACTCTAGGGACAATGTGAAGGTAAATCAGGCACAGAATTAAAGCATTTAATACTACACGCACACTATTCCAAGAACAACGTTAACCTGGAACAATGTGCAGCAAGATGATCCTCGAGAAGCTGCCCATGTTGCAGATCTAGAAAATAAACTCAAACTACTCCAGAAATACAGCAGCACATTAGTAAGAAAGCTCATTTGACTCAAATTGCATATATAGGAAAAGGAAATTGTCACTAGTCATTAACGTCAACAGTTAAGTCAAAAGGAATTTCTAATACTGTTGTCATTATTTAACTTAGCCTTTACAGGTTCAATATCTAGAGGGCAGAATCTGTTTAAAATGAACAATAGCTTGAGGTTCCAAAATAATATGATGAAGATAAATACAGCAACAAACAACACAATTTCAAGCACATAGCACAACCACCAGCACGTAGCAGAAAAAACATCGGATCTAATTATTTTGATTGTCACGGAACTATAAGCACTTTTAAGCATTTATTTACCTGCTTATGGATTGTACGGGCGCTCCCAAACTCTTATTTCTTTCCCTGCATCACTGGTAGTGCTGCGAGCTCCTCTGTCCTCCAACCCAGGGCAGGATGGCTGCAGCAGCCAGGAAAACCAGCAGGATGGACACCTCACCTGCCTGGGCACTTTCTCTGTTCCTGGGGAGGCTGAGTTCCATAACAACCTGTGCCTCCTTCCATTGGCTTGAGGCATGTACTGCCTCCTCCACTTCAGATCCACATCCTTTTCCAGACCTATTGCTTTTGTGTTACAGGAGTCAGGTAGGAGAGGAGAGGGTCTGTAGACGGGCAACAGTAAAAGGATTCATGGAAAAAAAATGTGCCTGAGTTTTCAATGGAGGAACAGAGAAAACAGTGGAAAAAGAAAGCTCACTGTTCTGCTTCCAAAACTTTGTTCATATTCACTGAATCAGAATTTTACCAGCTGACAAATTGCTGTTACCTCTCACTACTTGCTTATGTCCTCTTCAAAAGGAGGGGATGAGCTGTGACGCACACTTGCATCCATGTGTGCAGAACACAGGTTAATCTGTGACTTGCCAAGCAAAACAACCACCACCCTACCCCTGAACACAGAGATTCCTGTGACTTCTGCAAGGAAAAATAGGAATTCTATCACCCAGAAACACAGCGGAGGCCGCTCCTATGTAGGATGAGGAAACAAATGCACATGGGTAGCCAGGAACCAGCAAACATTCACATTTATTAATCTTCAGACAACACAGCACTGCTAATTTAATCTGCACCACATCTGTTGGCCAGCACAGGCAACAAAAAAAGTCTCTGCCTGTATCTTCCATGGGCCCAGCACTCCATGCCTTAAGTATGAAACAGTATCTGAAACCTTTAGGACACAGGTGAGAAAAACTAAAAGCACAAGAGTTCAAGTTTCTCTGTAGCCAGCTGAAGGGTTGCAGACCAAATTCCTAAAAGTATGCTCTTGGTGCTTGAGTCAAACCCTATGTGTAATTACTAGATTTGGAGAGTATATTGGCAGTGAAATGTGCCATGAGATGCTTCTATCACATCTTTCCTCTTGATAGACTGAAGCTTCTGAAGTGAAGCTTCATTTTCCCCTTTGAAGATTGGGCAAAATTAATTACCAGCAACTGAGCCTTACATACCCACACCTTAGTGCGTGGTTCTCAAGAAAGTGGCTTTCCAGTTGGACAGGGAGGACGTGCCATTGCAGCAACCCTCACCCACGAGTGCCCTGTGGAAGCAGTGCTGGAGAGCAAATCCTGTCCTCCATATTGAGGGAATCCAGGCCATCACACAGTAGATAGGGCTGGCCATGCTGGATCAGACAACTGCACAGTAGAAAGTTTCCAACACCATCTATAAGCAGGTGTCTTGGAGGAACAGGTAAACATCCACAGCAATTCTCCCTGCACTTAGCCATCTCCAGCTATTTCCATCTGTGGAGGAGGCTTCCTGGGCCAGCTGCAGCTTCCATGAACCAGAATATATGTATGTTTTTGGGAAAGGTTATTCAAGTCACAGGAACCCAAGTACACTTAGCTCTAGCTTAACATGTGGTATTTTCAGTAAACACACTCTTGAGAAAAATCTACAAAAAGCCTAAACTGAACAGAGAAACCAGAAAGATAAATAAAACAAGGATTTTCTGTCCTATTCTCAATCCCCCTTTGCAGAGCACTTTAACAGAAACTATCAGTAAATTCATCCTTAAAAGCACTCTATATTTAAATACATATTTAAACCTTTTTTTTAATTAAAAATGGAGGAGAAAATCTAGCACATCTCTGTTTATAAAACAGGATATAAGAAAGTTACTGCTTTTAGTTTTTAACATAACTCTTTTTTTTTTTTAAGGACAAAAGATATTACCACCTTCTTGTTTTCAGATTCCCTAAAAATATCAAAGAACAGTTATTTTGAGACTTCAAACAATAAAAAAAGGAACATACTGACAAATTTACAAGGACATGCAAACTAATTTCTAAATTTGTGGGACTGGCATTCTTTAACTGGCATGAAGAAATGAATGCTTCTTTAACACACAAGCCAAGAACATTCCTTGAATCTTGTACCCTAAGAAGTCACTGCTGATGGAAAATAAAAAAAAGCCTAGTTCTTTATTTGTAGTTCTCTGTCTGAAATAAAGGTGAATTGAAGGGGGAAAAATGTGTTAAGCTTTTTAAATACTAATAAGTTAATTCACACTGCATGAACATAATAGCCACCTTGCTTGGAGTTTGTTATGCATTTCTATCCATGCAGCCATCCCACCAGGCTGCTGGGGGATAAACTGATCTAGGCAAGTACAACTCAGACAAACTTAATCAACAGCAACTCTGACACATTTACTTTTACAGGAATCTATCAGAGGTAGTGAATCCTTTAATAGCACTTCAACTGTAAAGCTGCCCTTTCACATAAATCTTCCTGAGATTCAGTTACCTGCTTTTCACCACTAACCCTGTACAAAATTGCCTGAAGGCTTCTCAGAAACACAGGCAAGTGAGTTCTGCAAAATGGTAAGTGGGCAGCCAGAAGTTCAGCAGGAAAAAGAAAGGAAAAGAAAGGATAAAGCAGAAAGACAGGCTGATGTAAAGCCCTAACTAGCCAGCCCTGCTGCTCCCTGGCTGCCAAAAGAGCCAGGTGAGCCTGGTCAGCACCAGCTGCAAGATCTTCCTCCAGCAATAGCCTTGGCCCAGTCAGGCATTCCCTCCCCTTTTGGTGGCTGTGGCAGCTGTAGCAACCTCCCCGCCTTTGAAGGGCTCTGGCACAGGCAAAACAAGCAGTGGGATTCACTTGTAAGTCCACACTAAAATCTGTGCCTAATTCTAACTTAAAGGTAGGAAAGGCCTGAAACTCCAGCTTACAGGAAATCTGAGGAAAAAAATTATATATATATATAAAATGGAACTGTTAAATGAGCCCTTGTGTGATCTTACCTGTTAGAGTTCAGGCAGGCTGCAGTTACTGGGACATAATCTCAGAGGTTCTGACTTACTTATCTAGACAAACTGTTACTCCACGTATCAGTAAGCTTCCCAGTCTTATGATTTAACTGACACAGAATTCAGAAATACTGTCTTTGCAAGCTTAATTACTGTAGTAGTAATAGTCTCTTTCTCCAATATAAACATATTTCATGTGTTAGACAGGCCAAAGAGCTAGATGTGTGCGCGTCAGCAAGAACTGTTAGGTGATGTAATTCTGTCCTTATGCCCTGTTTCCATTTCCTTCAAGCATATTTCTTACCTCAAAACAAAATCCTAAGTCTTCCATGTTCCCAATCTTTGGGTGTCTGTCCCCACAGAATTGTCATTCCACATAACTGCCAATCCTATATATCCAAAAGTCCTGTCTTGTTTCAGAAAAGTTATGACCTGGAGTTTCTGGTGGGTTTGGTTTTGGGGATTTTTTTGGGGGAGGAGGGTGTCTCTTTTTTTTTTACCTTTTGGGCAAAATTTTCTAACTGATCAGTGCATTTGTGAAGAACAGAAGCTCATCTTTAAGAGAAGAGGAACATAATGTAACCACGTGACTTTGTCTTTTTTTAAATTAACATTAACTAACATTAAGTTCCCATAGTGTGTAACTTGCAATAAAAGCCTGAGGTAGCTGACCACAAGCCCTGCTGTCCAAGTCTGACACTTGCCAGAAGTCCTATCTTCCTTCCAGTTCCTCCACATCTGTTCTCCACATCCACGCCTCAAGTTCATGTCCAGTTCTGGGCCTCTCACTTCCAGGCAGACATTGAGGTGCTGGAGGGAGTCCAGAGAAGGGCATTAGAGCTGGTGAAAGGTGTGGAACCCAAGTCTTATGAGAAGCAGCTGAGAGAGCTGAGGTTGTTTAACCTGGAGAAAAGAAGCTTCAGGTGAGGCCTTACAAGTACCTGAAAGGAGATTGTAGCCAGGTACATGGTCAGCCTGTTCTCCCAAGTAACAAGTGATAGGACAAGAGGAAATAGCCTCAAGTTGCGTTAGGGAAGGTTTAGATTGCATATTAAGAAAGATTTCTTTGCTAAAGAAGCATTGGAACAGGCTGCCCGGGGAAGTGGTGGGTCACTATCCCTGGAGGTATTTTAAAAGCACATAGATCTGGCCCTTAGGGATGTGGTTTAGTGTAGACTTGACAGTGCTGGGTTCATGATTGGACTCAAAGGTCTTTTCCAACTTAAATGATTTTATGATCCTACCCACTTGGCAAGGCAGTCCAGCCTCTTGGTCCAGACCTCTTGAACCTCTGATGTGCAAACTCAGAAGTTTTGTCTTCTGGACTGTGCAGACAGTGATTCTGCTCTTGCTTGCTGTCACATTTGGGCTAACATCCCAGAGGTTGGGCACTTCAAGACAGATCCCAAAGCACTGTAGTAGAGAGCTTTTCTGGGTTTCACTGGGAACCAGGAATTACTCCTGCATAGGTGTGAAGCCCTCAGTGGGGAGAAAACACAAAATATGAGCTGCTTGAAAATTTAGTATCTGTGCAGTACCGTCTAATAAAAGAGCCTGAATAAATTAGGCGATTATTTTTAATTTACTCAATTATTTTTTATTAATTTCAATTTTATTTAAAGGGCTTAATTATAATTAGTGATTCAGCATTGGACTGCATACAGCAAAGATGTCCAAAGCAAAGCCGAAATCCAGGCCTGAGCAATAGGAAGGATAAGAGTTTTCTCTGCTGCGTCAAAAAAAATAGTAAGGGTGACACAGGGACAAGGAAGAGGAAAAGGAAGAGGAATGAAAGCGATTAAAAGAATTCTGTTTACTTTAAGCTAGTGGCCAAATATCTGTGAGAAATGCAACAGGATTTTAGACTAAGTGGAAAGGGGAATGAGCTGACATAGAAAAAAAAATCGGTGCTTGTTCTGTGCTCCTCCCTTTCCTTCCACTCTTCCCAGGAGCACTAGAAAATAGTAACAAAGAGGAAAGCATTAATTGCATGAAGAGGAAAGTGCAGAGAAGTGCAAAAAGAAGTTAAGATCTCAGGGGAAACCCTACGGATTATTGCCAGATTTCAGAAAATTTACTTTTGCTTGCTTTCCAAATGTAATTGGAGATGATAAAATTGATAATTAGGAAGAGAAGAACAGCTTAGAGAAAAAGCAGAGTGCTGTGCTTGCATAACTGGTAACAACAAAGAATTTTCAAATCCATTATTCATTGAGGATAACATTAAACACCTATTAGAGATAAAGACTTGATAGATTATACCCTAGGGCACTATTTGAGGTAGCCAAAGCAATCTTTGTCTTGCTAATCTAGCAGCAGAGCAGTTCCAAAAGACACTTGGCATTCCTTGGCACTTCTCATAAAATTTCCACAGTGATCTGGGCACTTTGCAAAGATCTGATCACACCTGTTATCAGAGGTGGGGACATAAAATCTCAGGACAACATTTGTAGAGGATTTAAAGATTGGTCATTAAACACAGATTTGGATCACTTCTCAGATGTTATTACTGAAGGCCAGTGCAAAGTGCCTAGGAATGCAGGTCAACTGTGGTTGAAAACAGGGCTTTGTCCCATAAAATTGTGACGGAAAGTGTTTGAGCCACCCTGCGTAATTTCTGTCATCAGCCATACTTGAGCACCTGGTGCTAAAGAGTCCAGCATTATAGCCAAGCTCGCTCCTCAACTCACCCATGTGAACAGCCTGACTCTACAACATGTGCTCCTGGCCTTTTAGCCACAGCCCCTGCGATAACAACCCTCTACCAGCTCGGCACCTAAAACTGCAGGAATCGGGTGCATCGATCCATCCTAAAGCTCGCACTGGATCTCAGCTTCCCCAAGAGCACAGGACCACTTTTTCTCCACAAGACTACAGATGCTTTCGTTCTCTGGTTCTGCAATTAGAAAGAAAAGCCTGCTGGAGAGTAGGAGGTAAGTGGAATTGTGCATCTGCACGTTAAGTGCAGACCATGAACTCCATAGTAAATTCTGAGCACTATCTTGTAGAGAAGAGCTGCCAATATTTTAAAAAATTTATTAGTATTTAGGGAGATACTGGAAAAAAGGATAAAAAGAAGAAAATTGCTTCTTTCCAAAAAAAAAAGAAAGAAAAAAGAAAATAGGGTATTTCTGGTAATCTTCCTGCAAATTTATCTTTATTGTTGAACAGCAAATGGCACAAATGCTAAAAAATTATTTGCTGGCTAGCAATAGGTTTATGTGAATCAAAGAGTATTAAATTATAGAAGAAAAAGCTTGCCAGAAATCCATGGCCCTTTCCAAAAAAACAATTATCAAATTAGTGAAAGAAGTGAATTACCATGTGACAGTAAGAACAGCACTAGATTTCTTATAAAAATCATAACTTAAAAATTAATTCCAGCTGGCCTGGATAGCACCGTTGCCAAATTCAGTGAAGTTATCTATAGTTACATTGCTATGACCATTTAACATTTGCAAAGAACAGAGGATTCGATAGTAATAAAATAAGGTAAGTTTTAAGACATGTCTTACTTAATATCCACAAGACAGAAGAGACAGCATGCTTGTTTAGTTATTGCATTAATGCCTTTCCAACCTTATTAAAAACAAAAATTTCTTTAAACCCTGTTTCAATGGATGTAAGTAAATTGCACACTGCGGTTCTCCCACTGCATCGTGATGTCCCTCCTTGGACCCCCCAAGCCATGCACTAACCTCTTGACATACTAACCTCTTGCTGGAAAAAGTCTCTTTAATTCTCCAGTTGCCCTCCATTTGTCTTTAGTTTAAAGATAATTCAGGCCAGCTTGTTCATGGTTACCACTGACTCACCACGAACTCTGTCGATGTTCCCAGTAGTAAACAATAGGGGAGGAAATGAAAAAAGGAAAAGAAGCAAAAACCAGGACAGGATCCCATGCTGCCTCTAGAGAGGACAGCATGTGCGTGAGAGCACTGGCTGCACCCCGCATAGGGTGCCCTGGCACATGGAGGAATGGGAGGAGGGAGGGACTGGGCACTGAGGTATACGGGGAATACCTTGTGGAGAGCAGATCTTTTGGACCAGCTGAAAATCCATGCCACCGTGCCCCCTTCCAGAAATTAGCTAGCCCAGAAACTGCTAACTCAAGAGGCAGATAGTAAAGAGATACTTTCACTGCGTGGTCTGAGCTGCCTTCTCTACAGCTCAAGCACTGCTCTGCTGATAAGCTGTGAGCTTTTTGGGGGGAATGATTTGATCTTTTGAAATGTGTAGCAACAAACTGAAAAATGCTGCAATGGGTCAGTATTCTCTTAACGGCTTTGGGACATGGAGACATTATAGGGATTTGAGGGAACCATTTTTGTCATAAAGATATTGACAAGGAAAATTCCCCATTGGAAGACAAAAAAAAAAAAGAAAAAAGACTTTTAAACAATCTAACTTACAGAAAATATGCCATCTGAAGTAGCTTTTCATCTGTTTACTTTTTGATTTGTTCATAAAAGTATTATATTACTCCTTAACCAAAGAATTCTGAGAGGATTAAAACACAGGGAGTATTAAAACACAACTTGCACTGAAGTCTGAAGAGCAACTTTGCTATTTCTAGTATCTTGAGTTCTAAATTTGAAAGTTTCCACAACCTCCATATAATGATGAACAATCTTCCTCTTATCTGATTGCCAAGGAATAGCCATCCTGAGCTCTGCCTTTTGTCCTGAATTTAAAAATAAACTCTTTTCCACAAATTTTGTCTAAACATTCTACTTTGTGCTGTATGGCAAGCCCAATCTTTTAGTCCTTTATGCTAGACAGAAAAAAAGGCTGCTCCTCTGAATGATTTATTGCCCCCTCTGAGTTTTCACTGACACAAAAATTACTTTGTCTGTATTTTTTCAAAGAATGTTTGCATGCAACTCCTCCATGCCCACGAAAGAGCTTAAGGCGTGCAGACAAATGCTTTAAAGTGCTATCTCTTTTCCAAGGTCTGAAACACAGATGTCTCTTTTTGGTAATGCTGCGTGCCATTGACCTTACTGCAGATTTGATGTCTTCCATTGGTGCACCATCCAGACATGATTTGTTAGGTAAAGGGGTTGTTTTCTGTGAGGGCTTTTTTTAGAAGCTTGTTTCAACTTCCAGCCTTCATTTAGAGTTTATCTTAATGTTGTTTCACTTTTCAACACAGTGATTTATACACAAAGATATAGCCACTTGTCAGATTATAAAGGATCTTAACTAGTGAAGAAGGAAATATTAAATTAATATCTCTTTTCACTTTTCAATCTTTCAAAATTTTTGGATTCAAGCAGTGTCTTCTTTCATTTGCCTTCCCTCCTTCCCCCCTTCCCGTCCTTTGTCGTTGTATCCATATTTTGCAAAGAAAATTTGGAAGAACAGATTGGAACCTACCTGCATGATATGTATATCACAGTTACACCTAACTCTGAAATGCTGTCCTTTGTTTGAATAAGCTTGCACAGAATAGAATGTTTAGGTTTTATCCTCTTCAGTTTCTCTTAATTTTTAGTGCATACTTTCTGTTACTTCTTAAACCACAGTTACTGAAGGAGGGCCAATTTTCTTTCCTGTTCTTCTAAATCATAATGGTATTTTATATATTTGATTTCATTCTATGCCACTCATAGTTTTCCCAAACACATTCAGCCATGAATACCTCCTTAAGGAAGGATAAAAGAGAGCCTGATGAAATAATGTGCAGAGGTAGGGAGATAGTATCTCTCCTCTCAGGCGAAAAAAAGTAACTTTCAGACTCTGGTGAGACGGCGATGCTCTTAGGAAACTACCTTGGTTTCTGGCAGTATGACAGCATTGGAACTGGTCCATTGGTGCAGACAGGTGCACAGACTAGGCAATTCTTCTATTGTCACATCTTCAGAGCTGAACAGAAGCAGATACTCAGGGAACAAGTACACATGATATTTCTGAGTACTTTACTAAGCCCCAGCTGTTCTCCCTCAGAGAAATGGGTCTGGTTTGTCCGTTTACTGACCCTGGTTTATACATTTACTAACCATATACACAACCTTTTTCACAAACTTATCCACGTGTCCTGAAACATACTTAAATTATCACGCATGTAAATTAGCCATAAAACGCTTTAGCATTAACTTGCTGCATGACTGTTGCATTAAAAAAAAAAAAAAACAAACCCATCTTCTGCTTATTTTGAACCCGGCTTCTGTTAGCTTTCATGTACTGAAAGAAATTATAAACTGTCAACATCATGCATAACTTTGCAGATTTCTGTCAAATATCCCCTAATTCATCTATTTTTAGGGCGATGAGTCTTAACCTTTTTAACTGTTCCCCATTTAATCTCAGTATATGAACAAAACTCAGAAATTTGTAATGAAAGAGAGACTGCTAACAAAGTCCTCCTTGTGGTTGCATAATTTGTTTTTAATAAAAATACCGTAAAAAAAAATGATTCTTTTAATACTCAGACCCATGTGTTCTTTTGTTTAGACCATAGCCAAGGGGCAGACATTCATTTCTATGTTTTATATTGATTTCCCATTATAGAAATATTATAGAATATAATCAAATCAAATGCACAAACACAAGACAATATTTGACTAGACAGCAAATGCATCACATGTATTCACAGAAGCCATTGATTGCTATATTGGTCACTGACAGCTCTTCAGCTGAAGAAATTATTTCATCCATTTCCGAGAAAAATTTAAACAAATCAGAATCCAGAGAACTGTAACAGTATTAGAGGATTTAAACAGAAAAGGTGATGAAAAGATAAAAAAAAGGCTGTGCTAATTGGTTTTCTTTTCTCTGAAGTGGAGGCTGGGAACAGATATGACCGTGATCTTACAGTAAGTAACAGAGCTCTATAAAAGGGCAGTAATCAACAGCTTACAATGTCCACCATGAGAAAAAAAATGCAAAATAACTAAGGCTGGATATTACAAAGAGTTATCTAACAGTCAGAGAAGGGAAATGCCAAAATAGTCTAAAGAGTTCTGGAATCTCCTCCTTTGAGGGCTTTTAATATCTTCCAGGGTGGCATGCTTGATCCTTTCCCAGTCTATGAAGATAAAAAAGTGGTGTTCTAAAATCCCTGTCAGCTCGGCACTTCTATGGTTCCTTATTGATGTAATGTAACATGTGGCTTTAATGGGACACAGCTGCCTAAAAGCATTTTATGAGTTCTGGTAGCTAGCCAAAGGAACAATATATGGACCTGCAAACAGCAGGAATAGGACACAAGAGCTATTGTTTGTAGTCATATGGTTTCATTTGTATGTTACTTGTTTGGAAAAACTTAAATCTTGCCTATTCACTTCTTGCTGATTCTGTCTGTTTAAGGCATACAAAGTGGGGAAAAAACAGAATTGAAGCTATTATTCTGAATTCAAAATTTTCAAATTGCTAAGTGCACCTAGGGACTATCAGCACAGAGCAAACAATTTTTTCTTGGGAACAGGCATAATCGCAACTTTGCTCCAATTAAAATATATTTTTCCATTGTTGTCTCTCTCTACTTAACCATTACAATTGCCATGACCTAATGGGAACTCAAGCTTGAGCTTATTTTCCAAAATTACAACCATCCACTTCGTAAATTATAAAATCACACACCTTCCATGTGCTTGTGGCAGAATTTGCTCTGATTTTGCAAGCAGAAGTGTATGAACCCTCTGCTGCATCTGATGAAAGGAAGGCTTATCATTAAGGGCTTCTTGTGGCAGCTCTGCCCTGGTGAGCGTGAACAAGACTGACTCGTTAGGCGGTAACAGATGACAACTGAAAGACATCACACTGATGAACTTTAATTTGGCAATGTAACTTTATTCCAGATATGCATGTCTCATTTTAGCTTCCTATATAATTAGTGAAAAGAGGTGGGTCCTAAACCACGAATTAAATTCTTTCCATTGAGCAGACAACCAGAGACCATTCCTAACAGGCACCTAATTTAGGTGCTCACCTTCTCTGGGCGCAAGCTATCAGCATCTGGTAAAGAATATTGGAATATGTGAGGGGTTTGTTCTGTCAGGGAGCTCATTTACTGCTCATTAAGCAGGCAAAATCTTCAAACAGAAACAAACTTGCAAAAGGTTACATACACAAAGCACTTCATTCTTCCAAGCAGATGCAAGAAGTAAAATAAAGCTATATGCACACCTGCCAATATTGTGATGGGGGGAAAAAGCACCATATTTTAATATGCATAATTTTAATTAAACACTGATCTTGTGGTGAAAAAATACTCATCGGACTTCATGGCAGTAATTCAAATTCACATGGAAGCTATGCACAACCTTTACACACCCTCAGGTGGTGTCTACAGGGGCAGTTTAGTGACCCCTGCTTTCATTCTTGGGTCCTGATCCAGTATCATCCACTCTTCATGAATATTATAGCCTTGTTGGACTGTCTTGTGGAGAAAACCAAGCCATTTCCTCCAAGACAAGAATTAGAAAAACATTAGAAGAACAGAGTTGCAAACTTGGGCATTCAAAGTAAAGGAACATCCAAGCTAAGCCTAGTTATCACTATGGTTTCTATTTGTACGTTTCTATTGCCACTTTGCTGCACACATTTTAACATAGATTTCATTTTCCTCTTGGTTCCAACAGAATAGTTCAGGTTTAAAAATTATTTCTTTCATAATTTTTTCTAAAATATGACATACTATTTAGCTCAGAACAAGGGGCCTTGTACCAGCTAGTGTAATATATTTATTAAAATTCTTTTCTATTAAAATAACTGTGACTTGAACTTTCACAGACTGTTCAATCCCCCTATTTTTTGCATGTGTTAGGCAAAGGGAAACATTTTCTGGATGTAAATAAGCAAGGCCAAAACTAAGTTTGCATGGGATATTTTATCTCTGGAGTCCACTCATTCTGAGTTTTTGGCACTGCAGAATTGCAAATGCCCCTAGAATAGGTGTTGTGTACAGTTGTTTTGGTTTGAAAAACAGAGTAACATTCTTTCTTTCAGTTATGTACTGATCCCTCAATTCACGTGTAGAACTAGAACCACAAAACCCACAAAACCATCTTCTGTCCCTTGTCTTATTCTCTCCTTCCTTAGGCTGATGCTTCCTCACACATAAGTCTTCCCATTTTGTCTTTCTGAGCCAATTTTAGTGTTTACTGCTTAGCCTGCTGATTGAAGTTCATCTTCTGATAGACGCTGCAGTGGAACTTTTTTTTTTCCACTATTCCAGTCCCTCCTGCAGGAAACACCTGCTTTGGCTATATGGCCCACCAGCCCCATTTCTTCTGTTCAAGGCTGGTAAAACTAACCTCTGACTGTCCATGCCTTAACTCCCTTCCTCATTCATTACCCGAATCTTTGTCTCTCTTTGATCCAGACCACTAAATCCAGGTTGCTTTTACCCAGCAGAGTAACCGAAATACTGTTTTCACTGCCCCATAAGCCCCCAGTCCCCGTATTTTGTGGTCTTCCACAGCCAGATCTAGTCTCTTGCTTTGGTCCCTAGACCAAGGTCTCCTCTGTTATTCCTTTAAATTTTATAATTTTGCGTTATAATTTTATAAAGCATTGGCAATGCAGAGAAAGAGCCCCTGACCTCTGTAGTGATGTTCAGGGCCAGTGTAGCCAGCAACAGTTTGAGAACTTCAGTTACAGGAGGCATCTGCTCAGCCTGAACTGTCCCAGCCTGGGCACGCAGAGATAAACTATAGGGGAAAAGGCTGAAAACATCCATCAAGCATGAGCATATTGGAATTACGTGTTCTTTAAGCAGCTTACAGCCTTGCCAGATTTGGTCCGATTTCACGGAGATAAAAGCTGTCCTTTAGCCAATAGCCACTTCTCTTCCAAGTGTCCAGTTTCCACTCAGAAAACACAGATGCACTCAGGCAAGAAATGAGAGCCAAACAGGACTTGAAAATACCTTTGGCAGCCCACACAGTACACTTGAACAAATCCATTAGGGTCCACATTTTCTACATTAATACAAAGCCTACACTGACTCTCCTCACCCTAATGAGATCATGAAATGGTGACCTGCAGATCAAAGATCATACAAGTACATTAAGAGTTCCACAAAGAGGAGAGTATCTTCACTGTGCAAAACAATTTCTCTAGCCTTATTAAAAGAAACTCCAAACCTGGAGAACTAATTTTGATTAATTTCTACATGAAGCACTTCAGCATGCCAGTACAAGAAGTCAGATTTCAACTCAGACAGCAATAGTTTGGCTACATTATAATCATCTGAAAACAAAGTCTGTAATGGGAAGTGTCAGACAACTTTAATAGGTGGGGCTGATATAGCCACCTTATCATAGGGAAACACACTACACATGCAGGGAGATCAGCCATAAAATAACCTCCTTCCCGTTGTTGCCCTGCAGGTCCAGTAGCTCTCACACTTCAAGCCACTTGAATTTTGGCAGCCCAGTGCCTAACAGCCAGAAGCACAATTTCAGGCTGATGATAAAACACGGACCTCTCAAAACAACTCATAACGGCTTTTCCAGCTTGTAATTTTCAATGGGTGAAATTAAAAGGAGTTGTACACTTGCTGCTACACTGTATGTTCCAAGTCATCGGTACTTTCTGGAAATTTCCCCAAATGTACACCTGTAGCTGGTAGTTTCCGATACACTCAATAACCCCACTGAATACAGACAAGAGTTATTAGGTATTTCTAAGGGTAAGGGTATCTCACAGGTGCCTCTCCAGCCCGGTGCACAGTGTAAAACACTGTTTTGGTGCCAATGGGTATTGCTGCATTTCTGCAACATGGAACTTCACAGGGAGCTGTACACAATGTATTTTACTTGGAGTACTGTAGATAAGCTGTCATTTCTGCTTTGGGAAAAGGGGACCCCACATCTTACTGATTATTGCTCCAAAAGCCAATTCTCCCAAAAGCAGGCTAAGACAGAGACCTGTCATAGTCTAGAACACAAAAATGCACAACAGGTATAACACAGTAAAACCTACATTGACTTACTGTATATGTAAATAGAGACATGCAATTAAGTCACAACAGATATAAATCAAAACAGAAACAAACAAAAAAAATTAATTACCTACTTTGACAGATTCATACCTGCAGTCCTCTCATTCTGAAGCAAAAAGCCAGGAGAGAGAATATTCAAATTTCTTGTCCATTTGGGTGGCTTCTTTGCACATGTTCCTGAATTTTCAGCTATGATGAGATCTGCTCATTGGCAGTCACCAAGAGGCTGATATGACCATGAAATGAGGAAACACAGGGAATGAAAAATAAGGTACTAGCACCACCGTTTGCTGAGGGCTGGGAAAACTAGCAAAAACTTTCAGAGACCATGTAGACCTATTTCTATAATGCTAGCTGCTTTTAACTCACCATTGCTGCTATTGGAGATGCTTGATCAAAACACGCTTTCAGCATTAATTATTTGCCAGGAAAATCTTAATGAAATCCAGATGATGATTTTTATTCCCAGCACTATAAATCTTCATATGTAGAAACAGTTTCAAACAAGGGGTTATTTTAGCAATTTGAATTAAACAGAAATATAATTGAGAGCTTACCATATATTGGAAGTGAACATAAAGTGGCTGGCAGAGGTGGACTGAGACAGTTCAGCACAATTACTTTCCCCCTGGAAAACACATTTTTATTGTCACTCCTTGTCATCCCAACACTAAGAAATATGGGGTTTCTGCAAAGTGACCCTGGAAAGGATGAACTCTCCTCAGCCAGCGGGGCCCTTCGCTACTGTCACATGGTGTTTCCATTTCGGCCTCCTGTATCGTGAAGCAATTTAAGTTCGCTTCTAAGAAAGAGGAGGCCTGGGAAGCAGAAAAGTAGCACAAATCTTATTTAAGCAATTTAAAGGAGCACAGTTTGATTTTAAAATTTACTGGTTGAGAAATAGATTTCAACACCTGCATTGCAAAGTGTAAATGGGACTCAGATAGACTTTTAAAATCTAATTTTCTTCTGGCTTCTCTGCTGTCTGCTAGTTTCATTTTGTTCCTCTTGAGCAACAGATGTAGATGTTACAAATGGCAACCACCAAATCAATTCACAAAAATGGATGTATTACACTTTCCACAGTTTCAAGGAAAAACCTCTGTGGAGGAAAAATCCTTTAACGTGCAACAAAAATAGCTCTATAATTACTATTTTTTATAGATTTAATAGAAACGTTTCTATTGCACTTACATGTTGATAAACTTTTCTGTTATCATGATATTACTGTTGGGCCAAATGACCTTATACGTGTCCCTTTTACAAAGTTCTTAAAGTCATATGTTTAATTCCTTACTCTGGTTTGTTCCTCCTCAAAAAAAAAATCATTAGATTTAGTTCTGTGAAAAATAAAGAGCAAGAAATAGCTATTCCATCTCATCAGGATAGTATCTGATATCTGCTCAATGCAAAGTAAGTTCAGAATGGGGCGAGGAAGAAAAGCTAAAGTATACCTTCCTCCTTTTGTAATTCTTTCTTGAAAATTATTTAGACCAGGCTCACCACTCCAAGATTATGATTGCAAATCTGTAGTTTAGTGCAACAACCATCATCATTTTTAAGCATTCTTGCTCAGAAGGAAATCAGATCTCAGGCTAAAAAATTGCATTATTAGGAGCTTCTGTGTGGTTGCTGGTTTTCCTTTCTCACTTCAGGATTTTTTGGAGAGGCTTTGTGTTCCTGAACCTCTGGGATTGGCAAGGGAGATTCACTTGCAATTGGAAAGATGTATTAGTCAGAGGAAACAACTTCTGGATGGATCATGGTGAGCAAGTCCTTCCTTCACAGACACTTGGGGCGAGTCCTCATGGGACAGGAATCTGGGTGCCAACATTCAGCTGCTCTCCCCACTGTCCCTTCTGGTGACACTAAGGACAAAGATGGGAAAGAAGGGAAGAATGATGGCACAAACCCCCAGAGGTCTGTCTGACAGTGGAAAGCTGGGGGAGGGCAAGCTGCCAGACAGACATCCTCCAGGGACATTGGAAGAAAAAGATTGATGTGATAGCTAAAACTCTAGGCTTCAGGCTCCAAGATACTGCCACCTTGATTCATTTCAAACCACTTTAGAGAAGCCAGCATCTCCTTAGAGAAGACTTGCTTCACGCACGCGCGTCTCAGCGCCACACAAAGGCACACGAGCACTGCTAATATGTGCTTACATGCTCCTCTATGCACTCACAGCACAGTGGCACTGTATAAACTGGGGGAAAATACCTTCTTGCTTGTATGGCAGCCTACAGGTATCCACTTCTTCTCTACAGTAATGCTGACATTAGTGATGGTTCTGCTCAAACAAGCACATAAACCAGAAATAGTTGTGCTTGTCTCCATCTTAATAAGGGAACAGAAGTACACAAGAATACAAGGATAAAATCAGGATTTAACAAACAACAATAAATTCGTATTTTCTAGCTTCTGAAACTGGCACCATCTGAGCAACAGAAGAATTAGCAGCCATTTTCAGTAATCATATATTTACTGGAATCATGTAAGCAGATATATTCAGCGTTATTATTGAGGATTTCTGTGCAGTGCTTTCACACAGCATTTAGGTAATTTTTTCCGTAACAAGCTATTCCCATCTCTATCAAGAAATTATTATATCCTGGATTCAAGTCAGAGTAAATCTTGATTCCTTTAAGCTTCCTTTTTTTTGAAAGGGAGAACATGGATGTAAAAAACCTTCATCCTTATGAAAGAAGTGACTGCAGATAACAGACGCCAGAACTGAGGCAAGTGAGAGCACAAAAGAGCTAAGTGGCTAAGACACCTGCAGCTTAGCAGGGGGAGCAGCTTCCCTCTTTCAAATAAAAAATGTACATGTCTGGTACGTTCGAAAAGAAAAAGGGGCGTTAAAAGAATAAGTACATAATTTACCTATTAAGACAGAACATCTCATTTGCATGATAGTTTTACTGGCAGATGTGAGTTCCTGAAATGTCTACAAAACCAAAAGCTACCTACACCTTGAAATGCTATTTGTTCCCTGGTATGAGGAATGCTGCAACACTCAAAATACTCCCTCCAGGCAGACATGGCAGGGAAAGATTTACATCAGTGTGGTGATGCAACTATTCAGGCTGACTCCAAAGTTAAACATGTGTCCAGCTGATGGTCTCACAGGCAACCACATTTAAAGGATGACATCTCTTTTAATTCTTTCCTTAGAAGGGATATAAACAAGCCTGCAATGAATAAATCAACTCCTAACCAAGAACATAAGGGAATTTCTTTGTAGTAACTGATAAACTTTTCCTGTGCAAACCTCTTTGCGTATGAAAGTTACTCTACAAGTGTTCCCTATCTGTGGTGCCCCATCCTGACCCTTTCCTTTGGTGAGCATCAGCCATGAGAGAGCATCAGTCAGCTCCACTGCCAGGTCCCACAGCCAGGTTTGCCAGGCCAGCACTCTACAGAGAGTTAAAACCTGCTTAAAATCTTTTCATAATTAGGTAATTTGAAAATAGGTAAACAGTTGAAGTTTTATTTTACAATCTAAAATGTAAATCTCTACACAAAATAATCGTTTATCTTAGGAATAGTGTCCGTATTCCTCTTTTCCGCCCCTGCCAGTTTTATTCAGCCAGTTTAACTGTCCGGAAGAGTTGTTTAACTAAACTAAAAGTAAACAACATTTTAAAGGACTTAGGACATATAATTTTATTTAAACCAAGTTTGTGTTGTCAAGATACCCAAAGAAGCCCCAGTGAACAAGGAGTATAATTAGGAAAGTTGATAGTATTATTTCCACCATAAAATGTCATTAAACGTTTTGTAATTGATGCAGAACAGATGCATCTCTGAAAATAGTGTACTTTTCTTTCAAAACAACAAATGAACTCCTGGCTGCCCAGGTCACTTATTTTGTGTACTGACAGACTGGGTTTTCAGTAGTTGACCTTTATCAGATTGGCTGACTGACAGCAATTTGGTAGGTCGTTCTGTTAAAGGCAAATGTGTATTGCTGGGCCCCAGAATAAAAATATTAATTGGTTAATAGAATATCAATCCCTCTTTCAGTTCTATACTCTTTTGTTGTGGTGCTGTTGTTTGGCTCAAGTCTCTTTATCTTGCTATTTAGCTAAATCACTAGCAACAAAATGAAAGAAAATTTGAATCAATAACTGTGTTCAGAAAATTTGTACTACAGCTATAAATAGAACCCAGTCCTGAGTTGCTTCCAACAGGGACTAAAGCTTTCAGGGTACTCAAAGAAAATTTCTACCCCATTAATAACTGGGCTATTCTCATAAATGCCCACATTTTCTTAGCACAAGCTACCAGACTCCACAGCAGGACTCTTTTTGATGCCTACATTGATACATAATGTGGTAGAATATTTTTAACAGGTTAAACTCACCCAGCCTTAACAGGGCAAATTCTGGTCCTCTTGGGGCTGAGTGCGTTCAGCCCTTCACGGTGTTGCTTTCCAGAGGCACTTGCACTGAGCGGGCAGCAACTGCTGGTGATCGATGCTGGACTCGCTTCTTTGCATCTGACAGATGTCCTAAACCAAATCACATTGGAAAAGGCAGCTACTCGATATGTTGTGTAAAATATGTTGGTTCTTCAGTTCTGTGATAGTGACCAACTGACTGAATTAGTTTGGTAACCTTTTGAAGCCCTGACAGAGCATCCTCGTGAGTACCGAAGTGAGACTGTTCGGCAGCAGCCTCCAAGTCTCGCTGCATGACAGCAACCGCTCTGGTGGCGTTTTGCCTCCCGATTCTTTTGGTTGCTCCATGTTTACACAGTCAATGTTTTCCCATCAATTTTTTCCAAATTTGCGTTCTGTCACTGACAATTTTCTGCCAGCTTCCCAAATAAAAGCATTATGCTGGCTTTTACCTGTTAGCTGGGGCCTTCGAATTGCAAATTGCCACAAATGTGTGCAATCTGTCTCATCTCTGAAAGCATATCAGGTAAGAATTCTCAGGCTTTTCCCTACATAGCCAGCTCCTAAATTGTGTTATGCACTGGCATTCACCTTCCTTATTTCTTACCTTGGTAACATGTTTCCCTGCTTCACAATAACTCTTCACACTAGCCTAGCCAGTAAAATCCATCTGCAGTAAGTACCCATTTTAGTTTCCTGCTAGTATTTAGTAACAGACTGAAACATACAAGTACACATATAATGTAATGTGTTAAAAAACTGCTCTTGAAAATTTAAGGCAGTTTTTATTCCACTTAATTTGGACTACCTAGGCTTCTGAGCAGAGGAAAGGACACTTAAGAGCAATTAAACAAGAAATTCCACAGCAGCCAAAGTATTTAATTTTTTCATAGAATATAATTTCCTTAAATTTTATTTGTCAGCCTTTTTTGTTGCTCTTTAAAAAGCTACAGTGGTACTCTGTTAGAGATAAGGCTTTAAAAACAAATATAAACAAATACTTAACTATAGCTTCTAACTGCAAAGCTGAGGATAGAAACAGTATGGCAAAATACTGCTATAACTATTTATGTTGTTGAAAATATTACCAACCTTGGACAGATCTCTGATACATAATTATATACTTCTGGATGGAAAAAACCCCCTTGAAATCTATCTATTCCGCTCCCTTTCTTGTGACAGGAGTGATCAGATTCTCTCCAGACTTGTGCACGTATGATTGTCCCACTGATAGTCCTGTCAAATCTTGATCACAGCTACTACCACAAGTTTGTCAGATTTTCCCAGCCTAATGACCTTATTTACCTTATTTCAGCAAATAAGCCCCTCCTTTCCTGCCTGTGTTAGTGGCCTACCCATGTGCTCGTTACTAATCTTTTTTGCAAGCTGTTACCATTGCTCTACTACTAGAGAAATAGGAATTGACACTTACTAGATGAATTGCCTTCAGTGCGGGGATAAAGCACTACAAGGCACCACAACACACTGAAAAAATGTCATTTGTTTCAAGCAGGCATTTAGCTGGATTTCAAGAATAATGAAACACCATCTAACTGATGTTACATGTGAACTGCTTGTAACTGAGGCAATGGCAAATATCAGTATGGCAAACATCACTTTATCTTATTTGATGAACGCTCACCACAGACTCATGACTGGAAATTGCTACATACTAGAAAACAAAGACCATCATGTGTCTGGATGTGTATAAGGAATATACATTATGCCCACATGGAGACTTCAGTAATTTGGGTGATTATTCTACACCAGCATCACTTTATTCTACACCAGAAGCTCTTTACCTGTTTGCAATCTAGTCCCATTCCCTCACTGCACACCTCTGTACCACTGGCATCCTGATCCCTCAGACCAACCACAGCACTTGGCTCTTGCTGGCTGATACTTTGGGGCTTTTACAACTCTTCCTTTTTTTTCATAGACATATTTTAGTGTGAAAGATGTATCCCCTCCTTTAAACTGAAGCTGAAAGTTTTTGCCATTTTTTTTAGAGCTCCTGTTATTTATCATGTGGAACTAAAACAAATATGCCCATCCGGAAAAGTATGGCAAGCTTCCAGGAGAGGCAAAACCAAATATATTCTGTGGTAATTAGAAGATCTGGGATTTTGATATTTTGACTACTCATAATTATCATTTCAAAGTCCCCTGGTGTAAGTTTTAACAGGTTGCTCCAGAAAGGACCACACCACACAGGGGAGTTTTCTCTTTGCTGTCACTTTCTGGTTTTATTTCTGATTTCTCTGAACCTACTAATGGCAAAAAGCACCCTATATTTATGATTATTTAGAAATATTTGTGACAATGATATTCAGATACTTTACAAGGGAGTGTGAAAGCAATCTTAAAACTGTTAAATGTGATTCCTGCATAATTCCAGCTCCCTTTCTGTACTGTCTGTCAAACAGCCCGGAGTTTAAGGGATGGCATTCAAACTGCAACTGAGCTGAACTGCTTTTCATGTGTCTTCATCTTGTTTCAGCGAAGGAAACACAGCTCCTTTAGCAACTGTTAAATTGGAGGGTTTAGTGTACTACAGGAAGATCCATACTTTGTCAGGAAATGCAGCTGAGAAATGAGGCCTGGAAAGGCAGGGAAGTGTCAGGTCCAGCTGCAGCACAGATGTGCAGCTCGGCACCAGGACAGAAGGAAAGGATACAGTGATCCTTCTGCCTTGCACTTTGTTGCATTTTTCAGCAAGTTACTTCACTTCATTGTAGTTTCTCTGTATGCAGGCAGTAACAAGAGGTCAGAAGCCCTTTGTCAAGAACTTTTAGATCTTACCATAGGAAGTACTATATTGGGGCATAGTCTTATTAATAATAATTAGTAAATCATAAGTAATTATTATTTTTAATTTTTTGTCATTTAATATAGTCTAATTGTATTTGTAGTTATTAATAAATTATTGGTAAAACATTTGCAAATAAATGTATTTATTAGAAAGAAGTCAGTGTTATTATTATCATCATCACTATGACTATTATTAGGTGGACAACACTGTGGATGTTTTCTGTTCAACACAACACACCATAGTATTTTTGTATTCTGACACTTTTCTTTACAACATTAATTTAATTTGCGTACTGGTAGTGGTGCTAAACCTGCATTTAAGATCTACAGGACAGGCACCGATTAAGAATTTGACAGCATTACCATGATGTTCATTAGTTAGAGTTGCTGTCACAGAAGGCTCTCAAAAAGTAATCAATATGGTTAAAAGGAAAATATTGTCATACCTGAGTCCCTTGTAAATCTTTATTCCTCTCCAGGAACACAATTTCAGCTTCCCAAAGCACAAGAAGGAATGTCAGAAGTTTGGGCAATTGCACCACTGCTGCAATTTTTCACTCAAATGGTATCACGTGAACCCATGTTATCACGTGTTTCACTCACATGAAAAAATGTGGATGTTACCATGAGAAAGCTTTTTCTGTTTAGCACTGGATAACGAGGTCACTAACCTGTGCCCAGCTAAGAAACAGGAGAGTGGTAAAGCCAAAAAAGGGTTAACTCCCAACTACAACCCTAAGACAAGCAGAGCCTCAACTGTGAATATTTATTCAAAGTGTAATATATTGAGGAATTTACTCTCCAAGGTAGCTCTTTGCCACTGAAAGTATCTCTCTCTAAGAGACTTTCCAGGACAGCTTATTCAAGGATTCTTTAACATTAACAGGTTGTAATTTTGGGGGTGTAAAATTTGCAATCCACCTAAGAAACAAATATCATTACAGTTCATTTTAAGCTAAATGCAAAACTAAAAGGAAGTAACATAGAATTATATTTCCATTTTTTCCTAAAGAAAAATTCAGCAAATTATAGAGAGTCTTTTATATAACCAAATATAAAATCATTACACTCTTGTGCTTCATCTATGAAAATTTTAAAGAGCTTTCTAAAAGTGGGTGAGAAACTGTAATTATCTTCCTTTTAAACAGAATAAAAACATTAGTGCTTAACCTTTCTGGAACTGAAGTCTTGGACCACAGAACAGAAAGGAACCTTCTTCTATTATAAAAAATTACATTTTTCTCTGGCAAAAAATATAGCTTGCAAATGTATTTTGGGTGTTTAACTATGAAAGAGACAAAGGCAAATGTATTTTTAAAAAAATTCTTACACATTCTAAAATTTTAAATTATTCTGATTTTCACAGGGTTTTGCAGAATGTGATTTATGCAAGTACTAATCAGTCATAAAACATAGCAATCTTGCAGGATTTGGGATGGCAAAGGAGGTGTGTCTAGTTACTACAGCACTGGGATTTGTAAAATGGACCAATAAAATACTAGATATTATTAAAATCTTCCTTTTCAAAACAGTAGTACAAACAGTAATTTCATATTGGGAGAAATACACCACTGATGCTGCTATGGATATGTGGTAATCAGCATTTTTTTCTTCCTGTAAGAAGCACTAATTTACTGTATTTACTAGTTTGGTTTTTTGAGTAAAGTCCTTGTGCTGTCATAATGATAATTATCTTTCACTGAATACATATGGAAAAGACTTTTAATATTCCTCTTTATTTAGAAACTATAAAACAAATTTCTCTACCATATGGAGAAGACATGGTACTCTCACCTGCTATCCAAACCTGCAGTTCCTCCACTCTTATGGGTTTCACAAGGTACAAATGGAGATCCTTTGGTGAAGTGTTTCATCCAGCCAAAGCCGGCCAAATTCACCAAGACACCAGCCACAGGCCCAGAGTGACATCTTTGCACTCTTCCTTCTCCACTTGGAACTTGGAAGGATCAGGAACTCTACCAGCTGGAAGAGTGACTTTTAGTTGTTGTCACTGTATTCCATGGAGAAGGCCACCTTCTGAACATTTTGCAGTTTTCCAAAGAGATTCACCAGTATTTCAGTTCCTGGGGAGGCTCCTCCCCTGCAAGGGCCAAGCAATGGAAGGCAGGCAGGGACCAGAAGCCTTGCTGGGGGAGACTAAGACCACAGCACCCCGCTACCATAAGGTGAAATCGTAGCTTAACCATCTTCTGCGGATTAATGGGTGAAAGACTCCTGATGATGGTAGTGAGAAATGGGAGGGATATCCCACTGATTTCTCAGTTTCTCAAAATCAAACAGCATTTGCCATTACAGTAAGTGAGAAGATGAAAATTGCTAGGTGAGAAAAATACAATTCTTTCCATCTTAGAATTCCTACAGTTCAAAAACTTACTTTTCTCCCTTGCTTTCAGACCATTTTCAAACCGCCTTTTTCTTCATACTTCTTTTTCCCCTCATTTTGACAGTATTGCTGAAGTCTCCCAGAGGCAGGCAGCAGGCTAGTCTAGTTTGGATTGTATCTCTTTCAAACTCCTGTCCCTCCCTTTCAGAGGATATTCACCTTCACAACTCCAGCTTATTTTTAGGAGTCATTCTGGGTTCTCCATAACTCCAAAACCCAGATAATAAAACCCTTCCTATATGCAGAATGCAGGTACATAAATACAGTGGAAGAAGATCACAGACTACATGTCCCATTTCCTGCTGGCGTGAAATGCTGGGAACAGTTTGTACAGTTGATTCCATCCTACATTACCTTGCTTTCTCCCACTCTTCCTACTTCATTTGGAGATGTGAGTGCTGATTTCTCATACTGCTCCTGGGTTTCCCATTACTGCACCCAATAGACTCGATCTCTATCTCTTGCCCTTGGCTTCCTCCCTGTCCTTCATCCTGGTCTATGACCAGGAAGTTCTGAAATGCTCCCATCCTCACCGCTATCTGCTGCTTGCTTCCCAATCTTCAGCTCTCCCAAACACTCATTCCCAAATCCCTACTCAGCTATTCACACCTCTCCCTTTTCCTTTTGTATCTTATAGCCCACCTTTACTGTATCTCTCCCACTGAACTTCCTTTCTCTTCTCTTCCCTTCCCTGTCATAACTAGCTCCTTCCTGGAGTCTGTCCCTTTTCCTTGTGTCTTGGAGACGGACCCCTCCTTCCACTCCTGTTTATTTCTAATGAAAAGAGCATTGGGAACAGCAAGGTGTGTCAACCTTTGCTCTGGCAGAGCAAGCCAGGAACGCCTGTTACAAAGAAACTAAGTTTTGACTCTGGCCTGAATTGCTCTGAATTGCCAGATTTTTGTTTATGGATATAGGCAAATTATAGGTTTTCCATTAGTCTTGTTCTTAGGAAGGATTGAATCATTTTGGCTTGAATTTTCAAATAGATAAATTCTGCCATCTGGCATGGAAGACTTCCCTCTTCCTGTAAATAAAAGCAAAGCATCACATTGCAGTACAGGCAATGATACTACTGCTACAGACACATGTAAAAACCGAACTTCCAAACCAGTCCAGTCAAGAATTTCTTAGGAAAACCACAGAGAGAACATTTTTTGAGAAATACAACCTCTTCTTTGATTAGGCCAGGAAGTCACTATAAAGAACTATGAAATATTTGAACATGCACTACTTAAGAATAAAAGAGCTGTTGTGAGAAACTGTTATCCTAATTGGGGAGATTTGGGATCTCTGTCACTTGCTGATGCAGACATTGTCATTTGTAGAGCTTCATGAGACTGAAAGGAAGCTTACCTATCTTGATTCAAAAACCAGCTGGTCAGCAGTCCTCAGGCACTGAGCCAGTCTTTCCTCCTGTTCCAGCTTCCTTTTTTCCCTCTACAACACAGGCAGATTTCCAAGGGCAACTAGCTCCTCTTGTTTCTATCCTGAAGTTCACCCACAAGTCAGGAGAAGTTTATAAAGCCTTGCAGTTAAGATTTATCACCAGAGGATTAGTCTGTGCAACTCTGAACCCATGACATTATTTTCTGTTTAGGTCATTAGTCTAAATCCCTGCCTGTTTACTGGTTGCTTTTTCAAATATTTATTCTTTTTGATTCCTAGACTCTCCACAGCCTCCTGTCTCAAACTGTTGAGATGAATAGTTGCTAATAGTAAATATGGGAAAATATCTTCAGGCATATTTTTAGGCACTTGAATCAATCCATTTTAGCTCCATGCCTTTGTGAGATGTGTCTCAGATACCCTCTGCTCCCACTTCCTTCCACAAACCCTCAGGCAGCTAAATGTCATCAATACAAGCTGAGATTCAGATCCCTACGTGTTATATCAGCCACGCTAACTACTCCACTCCTGCGGGACACACCCCGGCTCTGTTGTCTGTCCTCTGTTGCACTGTTCCCAATCCATATTCTCAAAGGCAGCCAGGACTACATAGTGGTGTCACATGCTGGAGTAACACCATGGAGGTATTATTCTAAATGTCTCTAGTACCAAACAACATCAAAAATACTAAACATCGATATTACTATGATAATCTCAGCACTAAGCTAGCATTTTTCTGCACAGCCTGGTTTGGACTGATCTCTACGGAAAGCTCTAAGGGACTTTTACTCCATAACCTGCAGGATTCCATCCATCTACACTGATGGCCATAGTACGTCTGCTATAAAAATCATTGAACTCTGCTTTGCAAGAACCTGCATCTGTCCTGGTTTGTCAGCTGCCATCATTTCACCCTCGTGTTATTTCTCCTTCTCGCAGCTCCACCTCCCCTGCAGATCCCGCAGAACATATCTGTCCCCTTGTGGCCGTATGCCTGACACAGCCTTGCTGCTCCGTCGGATCCTTTAGGCTGACCAAAGCCTTTCAGCTCTTTCTCCCACCCACACAAGGGTGGACTGACTGTCCCTGTCCCAGCAGCTCCAGAAAACTACCTAAAAGGGGAAGGAAGCATCTAAAAGACACTGCAGTCTTACACGAGAGAGTCAGCTGTATCTTGATGTCTGCCGAGTGCCACACAGCGCTGCAAGGGTCCGATTGCACCCTGGCCAGAGACAAAGTGCAGGAGGAGGCTGCCAGGTCTGAGGGGTGGAAAGTGGCAGCAGAGCAAGAGCGTGGGCAGATTTCTTCAGCAAACCTACACAACCTGGCTGACGCTGGGGCTCCTTGCAAGGCATGGATGCGAAACCTTGCTGGGTGAAGAAGAGGGCTGACCACAGAGACTTTGCGGCAGGCAAGTGATCTGTGAAAGATCCAGGTGAGAAGATATCGTGAACGACAACAAATCCAATGCAGCATGTAGAGACTAAGAAAAAAAATGTCTTCAGATAAAGGTCAGAGTAGTTGCCAGTAGTATTTTCTGCTAGTCCTGTGGGATGCCTGTTGGTTTAATCATGAGTCTCTGACCTCTTCTAAGGGCAAGAAGCCAGCCAGAGTGGCTGACCATATAAATTCATATCATTACTTTATAATTTATGCTGCATTTATTTACATCGCTACTGCATTATGAAGGGTACACAGAGGAAATGCTTTGAAATACTCAGTGAAATAGTTTTAGTGCTAGAAATACTCTTAGAGCTCCTCACTTCATGCCAGCTTGAGCCCAAGCCATCAATCAAAGCACAGCTGACAGGCTGCAGACACTCCCTGTTGGGACCAGAGGTGCCTCTTTGGTGTGCCCAGATTTACATCCCCCTTCGCAAGACTCCCCCTAATGCCCTGCCACAGCCCCCAGAGCTGCTATGCCCGCGCTCTTCCTCACGGTGAAAAACGTAACCAGGAGGGGAAAGGGCTGACTCAGCTCTGCTGGCATGTTGCTGCCTTCAGAACTGCCCTGGGGAAGGTCTTCCAGCATTCCACGGGTACCATCACATGCCTGTTTTGTAACCAGAGCTCCCAGTGTTTTGTGGGCAAGATTCTTTTTTTTCTCAGATTAAATTTCATTCATTGGCCTATTTAAAAACAGTATTAATAGAAAACTGAGTGTTTTGTTTACAACCAAGCGCTCATCGACCCCACCCATCATACTAACATTCCTCTTCAAAAAAAAAAAAGTGCAAATCATTTCATAGAAACACCAATTTACAACAAAAATTATAAAAGGTACATGTAACCTGGGGCTGAAACCTATCCAGCTCCCAGTTTGGTGAGACTTCCTGCTCTCCAGTCCCCGCCTCAGCATTACCAGAAGCCATCTGACACTTGGTTTCTCTGTCTGGGACCTGTTTGGAGCCCCTTGCTCACACTGCAATCTTCTTTGTGTTGTTTCTCGTATTTATCCAAAGTGTAAGTAGTCACAGGGGAAAAAATGAAAAACATATCTTAACTGTTTTATTTGTTCCCTTCTGAAAATAAGTGTTCTTTGTTGTCTCAGGGCTTATTAGCTGATTTTAAAACTGACAGAAAAGTAAACTATTTTGTTCAAACACATTGTTATATTTTGTAGGTTTTTCTTTTCTGACTCAGTTATCCTCACTAATTATGAGTGCAATCCAATAAACTCATCCTCCTTCCGTAAAAAAAAGTATTGCCATAGAAGATTCTTACTTAACAAAACACAAACAAAAACAAAAACAACCACAAACAACCAAAACCACAAACAATCCACCCCCCCCCCACCCCCCCCCCCCCCCAAAAAAAAAAAACAACTGAAATCTTCCATTTGTAAAGGATTATCTTTGAACATTCTTTCCAATTTCTATTCTGGCAAGCTATCATTTTTTTATTTTCCACATAGTTAACTAATTTTGTTTTATATGCTTCAGTGATACCAGAAATCCCTTTTCTCTAATTTCATAGAGAATTTCACTTCATTTTGCTTCATTCCTCACCCTTTTTCTTTTAGATGGTCATGAGAAATGGTCAACATCTGTAGTCTCCTATTTCACATGAAAAATTTGGGAGAATACATTGCTTTTTCTCTCAAAATGTACCTGATTCCTCATCTGCCTTTTTTTTAAATAACAGCTATTATGACTTGGGTCATTAATATTTCCCCTCTCCTGCACCCTCATAATGTGTAAAATAATCCAGTAACTGAACAGCCCTAGGAAAATGTGTATGATGCACACATCCACAGAAAATGTGAAAAAGCAAGGAAATTGCTTATACAGCAATAATAAACTACAGAGTGACAGAAGTCAAAGAGTAATTTAATGTGATCTGTCCTCATGTGTCTTAATTCTAATTTAGCAAAGTATTTGAATACTTTTGTGCTTAATTTCTTCAAGGAATCATGGTTCTGTTACATTAATATTCTGATGCATGTTTCTGCTGTGTTGCAAATAGTGTATTATCAACAATATGATGCGTAGGCAAGAATTCAGTTCCATGTACTTTAATACACTCATAACACTGTAACACTCATTTTTCTATTTGCTTTGTGATTTTATTATTACAACATTTATAGAATGTAAATTATTTCACTCCAATAACTACAGTTGCAACATTTTAATTTGTTCAGTTTTGCCTTAACACTTCATAGTAAAGTGGTCTTCATTGGAGTTGGTTCAGCTGTTTTTTGGAGAGGAAAAAAAATTCTGTAGCCGTACTGTTCTGTGAGTTAACACACATTACTTCTATTTTCATATGCGTTCTGCTGATAAATCAAGAATCCTTTACCACAATAAAAGAGTAATAATGAACAGAAAGAAAACTCTTGATCCCACACCTTTTATGAATACAGACAAACCCAGCAAAAATAACCTACGGGAAGAGGGGTGTCCGCTGACACAACCTTAATACACACTTGCAATGCCTGTCTTATGTTGAATGCATCTTGGTTTAAAAAAGAAGAAAACATTTGAAACAAATGTTGAAAACATTCATAAGCCTCATCTAACTTTTCTTTCAAAACAAAGACTAACTTCAGTGCTGTAGGAAACAAGCCTTGAAAATTGAAAGTTGGTTCTTTCAGGGGTTACTTAAATTATATAGGTCAAAAATCACCTGAGCTTTGTTCCCATCAAGTTGCTTCTTATCTATTTATGTATTTGCTTTGGCTAAATGAAGAAATATGTGAGTACACTTCCAAAAGTAAAGCAAATACAGGCAGTATTAGTAGTCAGATAATAGGTCATATTCTTTTGTGAGCATGGTGAGCAGTAATACTTCAGAAAATACAGAACTGCTGTGCTAAAACAAAAAAACACATTGGAAAACCTTTGTTCTTTCTTCTGGCTTAACACGCAAACCAGTAATCAAGTATTGCTGTGAACTTCATGTGAAAATCTGCCTCGTCTGAAATAATTTAGAGAACTCTGCTGGTGGTTTCTGTGAGGCTGGAACTTCACTGCTGGTGCCAGGGCTGGTCACAGGGTGGCAGGGTATGGGGCTAATGAGCATGACAGGAAGGCTTCAAGTCTCCTGGCAGACATCAGGAAATCATTTCACAATACAAACTTACTTTATAATTGCCAGTCTCAGAGATTACTTGTTAATGTTATGAATGTATTATCTGGGCTGAGTGGACCTAAATTTATAATTCAATTTACTTAATTTTCAAAATACAGTAAATCATGCTTTGTATGATATTTATTAGTGTGGATGAAGAAAACAGGTTTTGTTCTTTAGTAATAAATCAAACAGAAGTGCCTATAAAACCAACAAAACACAAAGTGAAACTACCTGTATTATCTCACAAAGAATTATAAACTTATTGCATCCTTTTCCACCCTCTAAATTCCCAATCAACATACCATGCCTAAAAATTACATTTCATCCAGCCTGGCCTTAAACACTTCCAGGGATGGAGCATCCACAACTTCTCAGTGCAACTTGTGCCTCACTACCCTCACAGAAACTAATTTCTTCCTAATATCTAATCTAACCTACTCTCTTTCAGTTTGAAGTCATTCCCCTCAAAACAATGTTACTTTATAAAACAAGAAATCAAATTGAATTTAATCCAGTTAGCCACAGAAGCGTAAGAATTTACGCAAGATTTATCTCTATCTCCTCAAATGACTGATTTTACAAAAGCTTGTGTGTTTATTTTTTTCTTTTACAGCAAGTCACTGAGAAACAATTCTTCAGAAGTAAATGAAATGAAAACATGTTTTGAGTCCCCACCCAGATACCAAAATTACCACTCTTACTTGAAAAAGTGTCATTTTTCTTAAAGTAGTGTGTTCAGTTTTACTGAGTGGGTCATCATTTGCTGAGATACTGCAGAAAGCCCACAAATGGTCAGACATAAATAGGTAAGTCTTCTTTACTGTTCTACACATCCGTAGAAAACATATAATGGGAAGAGAAAGCTAAAACTACAGAATCAAGTTTGAATTTGCTACTAAAACAGATTTATTGTCCATATTTCTCTTTAAAAGATCATGACATTCAACAACACTCAGAAAGAAGTTTTTATGACTTAGAGGTAGTTCTGTACACCTCATCATCACTTCTCTGAAAAGAAACACTTTAGTAGTTCAACTATTTTCTGTAGTGAACAAGAGTTTAAAAATAATTTTTCATTGACCCAGAAGAATTGCCACTTATTTGGCCTGTGAATAAATTGCCCAAGGAATACAGCAGCTGGAAGCAAAATTTTGGCATCAAAAAGGCATCATGACCAAGGCCAACACTCAGTTTTACCAGATATAGCTACATCAGGCACATGACAGGACCTTTTGAGAAAGCCTTTGCTGCAAAAGCAAAACTTTTTGTTTTGCCATACGAGCAGACCAAAGAAACTAGCAGAAGAAAAAAAACATCTCTTGTTCCAAAATCAAGATAATCCTCTAACTTGCAGATAACTGTCTTGAAGCTAAAGCCCTTATGTGTAAAAATGCAGAGAGGTCCCATGCAGCAAGAAGAACAGAAGCAGGACAACCTCTACTTGATTTCATCCCTGTCACGCAGAGGTAAAACACAAGGAATGGCACTGAAGAGGACATTCAGTAACTCCTCAAAACTGTGAACTGACCTTGGGTGACCCATGACTTCAATGCCTCTGCAGTGAAACTTGAGGGCATTGTTGATGTGGTGCCTATCATTTTCATAACTGAAGTATTAAGCGGCCCAGGGATTATCTGTGTGCCATCTCCAGGCTGCTGGCTTTACCCTACCCCTTCCGCTCGGTCCCTCTATTGAAGTTCTAAAAATCAGCTCTAGTTGGTGTCTGTACAGTAGGGAACAGAAACAAGGATCTGTTTTCTGTGGGTGTCTAGCAGCTAAGGAAGCAAAGAAAATTTTACTTTGCTCTGTCTCTTTTCAGTCAAGAAGCTGGATGTTTCTTTGCTGCTCCTCCGGGGTCCTTGCCACGTCTTTGAGGCAGACACAGGGGAAGAAATGGTGCTGATGAGAGTGAATCAGCCCGTCAAGGCGTGTAATGATTTCATAGTCAGGAAGAGCCAGGCTGGCAATGTCAAGGCCCAGCATCCGCGAGACCACCTCTCGGAAATCTGCCAGCTGCGAGAGCAAACGGAAGGGAATAAATTAAATAGGAAGCAAAGGAGATGTCAGGGAAAACACGTACATATATGCATACATACAAACACAAGCACTTGTATTACCGGTGCTAAATACAGGCATATCTGCTGTTGCTCAATACAGAGAGCAGAAGAGGACAGAAACAGCCCTTTGGGGCATACATCAAATCACAAAACACAAACAGCTGAGGTGTCAAGTATCTCAAACACAAAATACATTTTTCAAGTGTTTCTTTAGTGTCTTTCACAGGCATATCTTTCCTGCTGACTCAACTGCAAAAACTGAGGAAAACACACTTTTACTTGACCCAGATGACCACAAGCTATACAAACTGGAAACTCTGGTGGGCACATCCCAGAACACAGGCTAAGGTGCTCATCCTTGACCACTATCTGCCACTGCTCCCCTCCACCCTGCACTATCTTGAGAAAAAAGAAAGGAGGAAGGTAGAAGAAAGGTGGAAGTTTTTGGCACATCCTACAGTCTGACTTTGATTTGAATTAGGATACAGCCCAAATTCAAGATGCAGCTTAGGAAATTCTTGTTTTTCTTCTGTGCATAGCTGCTGAAAATGTCATAGGAATGGTATTTGGTAAAGTAATTAAAGACACCAGCTTTGTCTCTGCAGTTCCAAATGGACAGATGTCCACAAGTAGTTGTCATCACTGCTGATTTACTCAACTCACAATATGGATCATTATCATTCAAACTTCAAGGCCTCTTCAACAGAAAACAAATTACACAGCCAAAATGACAAATGCCTTAATACCCCTTATCATCAACACACAAAAGAGAAAAATGTTACTATTTGAGGAAATATGCTTTTCTTGCTATCTATTTGAATGCCAAGATCCCCATTCCCAAGCATGAAAGAGACTGAAAATGCCACAAAATCATCAAAACCATCAAGAAACCGGACTCATGTTCTGGTGTACCAGCATCCTCACTCCACCAGTCGTGCCAAGAGCTAAGGATAAGAAGGAGATAGACAGTCCTGAAGTGTCTCCAACCCCAAGAACACTGTACAGAATTCTAACACAGTTAGAGTCTGTGAGGAAAGGGGTTTGCAGCATTCCTGAAAACAAGGTCTCAGTTTCCAAGACTTTGCCAAAGACAGTTTGTTTCAAGCCCTGGGGAGCTGCCATCAGTTCAGAAACACAAATAGGGAAACCAATACAGAACACAGCTGAGGTCTGGAGTCCACAGCACAAGACAGACATGGACCTGTTAGAATGGCTCCCAAGGAGGGCTGCAAAGATGATCAGAGGGCTGAAGAACTTCTTCTATGAAGTCAGGCTGAGAGAGTTGGGGTTGTTCAGCTTGGAGAAGAGAAGGCTCCAGGGAGACCTTGTAGCAGCCTTCCAGTACTTAAAGGGGGCTTATAAAAAAAAAAAAGGGAGAGCAACACTTTACATAGGCATATAACAATAGGAAAAGGGGGAAGGGTTTTAAACTATAAGAGGAGAGATTTAGATTAGATATTAGGATGAAATTCTTTACTGGGAGGGTGGTGAGACACTGGAACAGGTTTGCCCAGGGAAGTTGTGCTGCCCTATCCCTGGAAGTGTTCAAGGCCAGGCTGAATGGGGTTTTGAGCAATCTGGTCTAGCGGAAGGTGTCCCTACCTGTGGCAGGTGTGTTGGAACTAGATCATCTTTACTGTCCCTTCCAACCCAACCCATTCCACGATTCTATGATTTGAGAATTCAGTCCCAGCTATCTGTATTACCAAGGCAGTGCGATGTCTTGGATCAAACGGTGGAACAACGTTACGCCAAAACCCCAAATTTCCCATATATTATCTTCTACAGAGGAGGTCACCGATGCGGGGCAGTGTGTTAGGCAAGTAGGATTTAGCAGATGCTAAAGATTTTTTTTTAAACGTCTGGATCACAGACAAGATAAGGAGGCAGCAAAGCTGGAATTTGTTTCCATACAGACTTTACATTAGAAGATCAAGACAGCTCTCTGCAAAGATCCAGCCTTTGGATAAAGGAGAGAAATAATAAAGGATGAGCATCACCAAAGACTCAAACACAAAGGTGTGCTAAGAAAACAGCACTCCTGCTAAATTTCCTTTGCACCTTCCATTCAGTGAGTAAAATTATCAGAAGTAAAAAACAGGCAATGAATGTAATTAAGAGCATTAACCCAGGACATTGGGGGGCAGGGGTTTGGGGAAGTAAAAAGCAGACACTATATTTTATTTTCACCCTGTAACTACAAGAAAGTAGAAGGGGTCTTATTCCAACAGAAAGAAAACAAAAAAAAAAAAAGTCCAAAGAATATTGCAACAATATTCAAGTGTTCAAAATGCCTTGGATTCAGACAGTAAAAATCCAACATTTGTGTGCTTTTAGCAAAATACTCAACGTATGACTCCATGGAATAATTTCCTGCATATAATTAATATCTTCTCTGTGCCGGATGCTTTGATTCCTCATGAGATGTATGAAGAAATTAAATTTTCCTGCCAAATTTCTAATCTTTGTTATAAAACAAAACTGTGCTAAAGATTTCCAGGGGGAAAAGGATCCCCAGGTTGTTGGTCTTCTCTCCATGAAAATAAAAAAAAAATTTCTCGACTAATTTTCTGAAATAGCATTCTTAAATTTCATTCAGAGTCATTGTTAAGCCCAACATATAGCATAAAATTTTTAGCTGGAAAATCTAATAAAATTCTAGGCAGTTGAAATAAATTTAAAATTACAAATTTTTTACTTTAAAGAAATGTCCGATTTGCTTTCAACAATTATGCCATTGTTAAAAAACACAACATGCAGGGCAATAACATACATACTTCACAACTTTTTGAAATTATAATGGAACGCATTTAGTAATATGTTTCCCACAAATTATATTCTCCCTCTGAGTTACCACAAAAATTTTTCTGATCTAAACTTTAACAAAGTTATAAGTCACAAATTGATCCAAAATAACTACATTCAATATTAAATCTAGGGGTTTTTTTTGGGGGGGAGGGGTGGGGTTTTTCTTGTATTTTCCAACGTTCTTTGGATTTGTGGCCTATACACAGTAACACAGACTCATTGAATCATTTAGGTTGGAAAAGACCTTTAAGATTATCAAGTCCAACTCTTAACCTGCATTGCCAAGTCCATCACTAAAGCATGTCTAAGTGTCTTTTAAATACCTTTAGGATTGTTGACTCAAGCACTCCCTTGGGCAACTTGTTCCAATGCCTGACTAACCTTTCAGTGAATAAATTTGCCTAATATCCAATCTAAACTCCCCCAGCACAACTTGAGGCTGCTTCCTTTCATACTATCACTTAGTCTTGTTGAATCTCTTTCAACTGGCAAGGAAAAAGTGCAAGAGATGGACGTGTGAGAAACAAAAGGAAACAGATGAGAAGTTGATACATTATATACCTAAGATATTTGGAAAAAGACATACTTTAAAAGAGATACTAGGAGTTTACGGTATTTTGATAGTTCTCTAAAAGGTGATGGAATATTTTGTGATGAGCAAAGAAAATAATGCCTGTATTTCCTATTCTCTTGCAAAACTTAACTTGTGGAATAGATTTGCGATCACAATTGTCACTCTGGCTCACAAGTGTGAGCTAAAAATTCCTTGTTTGATAATGTTTGGAACAGTTTTAAGCACAGCTGGATAGCTGTTCCACCTATACCATTTTCCTACACTCTAAGGTACCCCTAGCACTTGTCAAACACCTATACACCTACCTGTCTCTCTCTTTTTGCTAGTTCTGCAAGAGTTGTTTTAAGCACCTTCATCTCACTGGTAACTGCTTCAAACATATTTTTGGTTTTTGCTTTGTCTTCCGTAGCTTCACGGTCCTTTAAAAGAAGTTCTGATTTGGCAGATCTAAGTTGTTTCTCAGCTTTTTCTTTCATTCTTTCCAATTTCCCTTGAGACTTACTGAGTTCCTCTATTGTTCTGTTCTGCTCCAAAGTTTTGATCTGCAATAAGATAAGGAAGTGTTAAATTTGTCATACTTTTTCATCTAACTTGAGCAAATGATAAAAATATCAGGAGTGATCATGAATAAGCACTTTAGTGTGGTTTCTTCTGGGTTCTTCATTAAATCATCACATGCACCTGTGAACTGAAAAGTTATTAAAGGAGACTGGCCTATTTCAACACGATTAACAAAAAGACTTTTCCTTCAATGACAGTTAATCCTCTCCAGGTTTTGTTGAAAGAGGTATCTGGACAGAAGAGAAAATCCACAGTGAGGGTTCACTCTCTTCCAGACCCTGGAAAAATAGTATGAAAAAGAGTTGCCAAATGTTTTGCTGGTAAAAATTATTCAGTGGGAACATGATCATAGTTGTCTATTTCACTCCATCAGCCACAAGACACAAAGTCCCATAAAATCAATCTTCCTTTCTCCTAGTGGTGGCAAGCTATCAATGGCTGCAAACTACTTGTATTCACCTGAGTTAAAGCAGGTAATATATTATTACTGCAATGTAATGGAACATAGAAACAATTAAAATTAAGCATCTTCCCTGTTATTTTCCCCCCATACCTATCAGAATAGACCTTCTGTGAGCAGTGCATGGGAAAACACAAGACGACAGTCACGTCAACAGGAAAGAAAGGGATGCATATATTGTATTTTTCTTACACTGACCTGAAAATTTACGTTGTGCTTTGCAGATTCTACTTAGCATATCAAGACAAATTGTAAAATACCCAAAACATTGTAATACTATATTTGCTTTCGCCACCTAGATTTGAGTAGTTCTCCATGAACACATTTATTTTAAATGAAGTCCAGCTGCATCCAACTGGAATAGAAATATAGATAGAAGCACAAATGTAATCTTTTAACTCACCTTAAGTTCACTGGTTTCAGACAGCTTGGCTTTGAGATCAGTATTTGTTTCCCTTGCCAGATCAAGCTGCTTCTGTAGCCTCTCTATCATCTTATGTAACTTTCTGACAGTGAGATTGGCCTCATCTCTTTCCATAGCTAAGGCAGCCCTCACTTGCTTCTCTTCTTCCAGCTGCGTTATCTTCTGCCGCAGAAGGCTCATGTGCAGGTCTTTGCTTTCAAGTTTTTCTTTCTGAGCCTTAAGCTTGATTTCCAAACACAAAGACATTTGAAAAAATATATGTGAAATACAGTGGTGCTACATAATTGCAAATTTAATCCTCCTGTTGCATATACAACCTGAACTCCTCTTTCTCTCTTGAAAATTCTGTGAAGTATCAACATATATACCTTAACTTGATACTCCTTGTGTTACCAATTCATTGTGTTTCTCTACTGTTTTAAACAGACCCAGTTCCCAGCTCTATACTGTTCTGACAAGCCTAAACCCCAAAAAATTCCCTGTGTCATAACAGGATGACAGAGGGATGTTTGACCAAATTTGAAAAGACTTGTTCCTATAGGAACAACTGAATGAAGGAACAGTTCTTGTTGGAAATGTTTAAATTCTTGGTGAAGTACAACCAACACCCTACTAGTTCCTAGAGAAGTTTGTGTAATGTGCCTCCCTCCTTGGCAGATCCTTTTAGATTTAAATATTAATGGCAGTAGTTTACAGAACTATAAATGTGTATTAAAAAGTAGAGAAATATACAGATATAAACATCCATAACTTCATAGTTTTTTCTTAAGAAGTTGTGAAAAGTAGTATAGTGTTCAACCGACTGGTAGGTTTACTTATTTCAATACGCAGTCTTTTTGCAAAGTTTGCAAACATTTACTATCTTCTTTTTATGTCATGGACATCTTTGAAATTCCTTGCACATATACAGTCTTCTGCCTCTAGCAAGGCACTACAGAAACACAGCCATATGTTTATCTTTGAATGGTATGTCCTTTTTGCATACCTTCCTTCTGAGGCTGTATGCCACAGTCTTGTTCTCAACCACCGCGTCACCTTCCAGTTTCACCAACTGCTCTACCCGGGCCAGAATTGCATCCGTAGTCATATCAAATCCAACCTCTGCTGCTAGACTATCCAGCTTCATCTTCTCATTAAGTTGCTCCAGAAACTTCAGATACTAAGATGTGGGAAAGGTGGCAGAAGAATAATAAAACTTTGTTAGAAGCCATGAAGTACAATTTAAAAGCAATCCCTGCTACAGCGGCAGCCATCAATACGTAGCTAAGTACACTACCCACAAGAAATAATACTGAAAGGGTGTAACTGGGCACACTCCTGACACAACTGCAAATTCTCCTTAGGTCCTTTTTTCAGTCAACACTTATTTTGTTCATAAATCCCTAGATCTACTGCATTTATCTTCTTAGCAGGAAAACTTGGGGTTTGCTTCTCTGCAGCAGTAGGTATGTTCCTGCCTCTGACTCCAGTTCCTGTCTGGAGCTCTGTTGTTTTGCATGGCTGTGCACTGGCAGGGAGAAGTTAGAACGGACAGCTGTGTCCCACCTAATACTGCAAGTGCTGTGATTGCCCAGTACTGTGAGCTCTAAACCAGGTGCAACTGATAGCAGTGATGCCATGGATGACATACGATGTAGTCCGAGGAGATGCAGGAATGGTAACACGGTCAGCCTTCAGCCCTTCCCTGGACCAGCAAGGTTTAGAAGTAAGTTACTGGTTTACAAATTGCTTTTAAGGTTGTTTTAATGGCATCTCCATCTGGTTTGCTGATGTGAACACATACAGATACAAAATATTATTCGGTCTGGTTTTTTCCTTCTTTTGTCCTGCCCTACCAGCTCTTTAAAAATTGCTGTAGTCCCTTGCTCTCAATTAGCCTGTCCTGGAAAATCAAAAGCCCTCCTTCCCACTAAGAAGAGTTTCATTTTGTTTCTTCTTACTTCTGTTGCAGACCGTTATCTTTGCAAAGAAATGACAAAACAAACAACAAAAAAATCACTCCATCAACAAACCAGTTTCACAACTGATTCGTTAGCAAAAATACGATACTTCTGATTTAAAAAATTAAAAACAGCAGCAGCAGAAGAAAGTACTGAAGTTGTTCATTAATGAGAAAAAAATCCCAACAAAAATCTCTTGAGTGGAGCAAAATCTAGAGAGAAATTCAAGAATCTAGGGCCACATGTTATTCACACAGGAAGCAGAGCTGAATAAACAGCTCCTTTTTCTGGTTTCCTCCCAATGTGGTGGATGCTTCATTCAAAAAAGTTATTGTATCATAGTCTAAAGCAAAACAAATAGCAAAAAATTGATGATTCTTTGCAAATCCAACTTTCTAAGCATTAATTCTGGCCTGGCAACATGCTAAAACTTTGCTTTTCTTAGCTGTAGTGTTTGGCTTACCAGGTACTATGTCATTTTTCAAACTCATTGTTACGTGAATGAGTTATAGGCTAAGTGTGTTCATTCATACAATTAACACAAAACCCTAGTAGCCATGATTGTCTAAGAATATGAAAGAATCAAAGACTACAAGATCTTGAGAGATTGCAGACTGGACGATGTTTTAGAAAAAGACGTAGAGATGAGAGAAATGTTGACATCAGAGAATAATTGAAGGACTTCTGATGTATTTACAGGGACTTCTTTTGAGCTGGTTTGGGGGTGTAGTTTGGCTTTGGGGTTTTTTTTTGCTTGGGTTTTTTTGGGTTTGTTTGTTTGTTTGTTTTGTTCCACAGTAATGGACTTGGAACTCAAAAGCTTAGCTACATCTTCCAACTGCAATTTTTGGTCAAAGAAAAGGTATTACTACTCCCTGCATGATGTCTGACTTTGCTATTTCACTTTACTCGCAGTGTTCCAAGTGACCAAAGCAATACAATGAGCTGTGTCTCTGCCTTTAGTGACTTCTAATCTTTAAGTAAATAATGTGTGCAACTACTTTTTGTTTCTCAAGCTTCAAACCATCTTGCAGCAGGTCTCCAGTTAATAATTCCTCTTCCAAGTGCTTCAGTTGATCGTGGAAATTCTCAGAACATTTTTCAGCTTTACTGCTCCTCTCCAGGGCTTCATGGTACAATCTGGTCTGATTTTCCAAAGCTTCACCCAATTTAGCTAATTGGGTTTCAAGCTGAGATACCATCTAGGGAGCAAGCAAACCAACAAAGCATATGTGGTTAGGGGGGAAATGCTAGGAAGATATGAAATCAACAAATTATTAAAAACAGGGCAAAATATCTACCTTTAAAATACATGCATTTAAAAAGTCAAAAAGAAAAATCTGCTGTAACCACCAGAAAAAAATGTCAGAAGTGGTGACATGTAAGACACCCAAAAGTGAACAGCAAATATCATACATAAGATGAGTCAAATGACTAAAAGTTGTGGCTATTAAAAAATCAATACAAACTAATTTAGACACAACATTTCCAAATATGTGGACACAGCAGCAATACCTGGTAGTCAGCTGTCATTCTTTAAAATAAGCCCAAAAAATCACTATTCTATTGAGGAGCTGATTAGAAAAAGAACGTAAGTTACTTAGAAAATACATGCAGAATGTAGGGGAGAACGTAGATATGGATTATTAACTCTCAGAGGAGTGTTTCCCAATTGTTGACTGTTAAGCCATGTTTAACTAAAAGACTTTGCTAAAAAAAATAAAAGTAATAATAATTTCTGTAATCTAGCCAGATCCCAAGGATAAAAGGATAAAATCTCAAAACAAGGAACAAGAGCAATTTTGAAAAAACTTCTAGTCCTTCACTGTTAACTTTACAACACCTACATATAATGTAATGGATTTTAAGTTGTAAACTATTAATAAATTAAATGCTTGAAAGTATCTGGTTACACTACAGCCAAATACTGAAAAGTAGTTCTATACACAAAATTGCTTGTTTCCTTCTTCTTACTGTCATATAACAATTTGGTTACATAATTAATTATATTGCATTTGTAACTCCATGTTCAGACACTCATCTCCAAGCAGCCTCTTCATTTTAAGCATCTTGTTGGTTTATGTTAATAAAATGAACAGTAAGTACACAGAGCTCTCATTAATTTTAATGGCACTGAAAGGTTTCCAAATCTTACTGCAATTAAATACAAGCAACAGTTTGCACCCAACTTGCCTAAAAAACACTGAGAAATTACTGCTGCCCATACAGTAGACAACACTAAACAATAATAAATCTGCAAGAACCCACAAACACATTTTATGCTCTTCTGCATCTCACATCACCTAGCAGGAACAACAGTTTCAGTAACTTGTTCCCCCAGAGATGTGCTGCTGCCAGAGAATCCAGAGCCCCTTTATCAGGCTGCAGAGGGGGTTTTAGAGGCTTCAAAGCCTCTATAAACATGAGAAATTCAAGGACCATACTACAGAAGTGGAGAGCAAAAAACCACCAAGCTGGCATTTTATCATCCTGGGGCATCCTGGTGTGACTTTCATCCTTGGCTTAGCGACAACCCACAATGTAGGCATTTCCTGAAACAAGGTTGCACCCCTGTTACCCACCCATGCCTGATCCATCATCTTACAAAGGCTGCATTTTTGGTCCTGCAGTTCTGACCTCCACAATTTCTCATTCCTATGACTTGTGCAGCTTGATCAGCCAGCCTGCAAAATAAAAACCCCCTTCCTCCTTTTTGTTTTGATGTGGCTACTGGATAATTTCAAATTACGACCATTTTACATATGACACCGAGTTGGGTCAGATCGTGGATCTGCTAGAGGGTAGGAAGGCTCTGCAGAGGGATCTGGGCAGGCTGGATCAATGGGCTGATGCCAATGTATGAGGTTCAACAAGGCCAAGGTCCTGCCCTTGGGTCACAACATTGCTACAGGCTGGGCAGAGTGGCTGGGAAGCTGCATGGTGGAAAAGGACATGGGGGTGCTGGTCAATAGCTGGCTGAAACTGAGCCAGCAGTGTGCCCAGGTGGGCAAGAATGCCAATGGCATGTTTTTTTGTTTTAGTTTTTTTTTTAAATACTTCATCAAAATGCACAGGATATTTTCAAGAACTATTTCCAGCCTTGGACAGAATACAAAACCTTTTGCTGTCATTAAAAACTATCACATCAGCAGAAGATGATAGAATTTTAAAATCTGGCAAGGACACCAAAGCCGGTTTTCAGTGGGTCACTGAAAGAAACTTTTGATTTAGTGTGTGACTTTTAATTATATAAATAGTCTTCACTGACAAAATTAATAAATGCTCATGCAAGCGAGCGAGAAACTTCAGTGCAGTGTCAGGATACTGCTATTGGTCAGACTGCATTCAGACTCGCCCTCCTCCTGAGCTGTCCCTTCTCTCTCTGTACACTCAAACACAAATTTGCAAACTCTACCAGCCCAAACACCTCAAGCCAGAGCCTTCCTTTTACCTTCTCCTGGATGGTGAACAATGTTTAGCTGTAAGTGTAAAAATACATCTTTATTTTTAGGTGCAGGTTTTGAGGATTGGAGGGAAAGAAGTTGCCTGTGGCAACTCATCAATTATATCTGCTTTGAGAAAGAAGTCAGTTCTTGAAGTCACCATTGCAGCAGCAAATCCATACTTGTTCACGTTTCACTAAATCATAGCAACCAAACAGCTAACTTTGATGTCTGCTGGCACAGAAACCAAATTTCAATGTTGGAACTGAAAGACCATTCCAAGTCTTTTCTTCTTAACAGCATCTGTTATTAATTTATTTTCTGAACTCTTCCTGCTTAGTAAAACATAGATGCTTTTTCCCCATTACCTTAAATAAATAGACAACAAAATTAAAGGTTTCTGTAATTTCAAGACCTAACCAGAAAGAACCAACACTCTACCAGGTGAATAAAATGAAACAGAACCCAAAGAAAATAAATACACACACTGGGCAAGCGCAGTAGTTGCTGACTTACTATCTCTTTAGTCTCCCCATTGCGATTTATTTCTTGGATCCTCTCCAAAATGACCTTCTCAGAAGGTTTAACTATTGCAGATCCATGGCTGAGCAGGGTAGCAATTTCTTCTTTAAAAGCCTCTAAACAGCTCTGAGCAGTCCTGGCCTCTTCTCTGCTGCTCTTCAAGTTTGCATCTAACTCCCTGGAAGATTTCTTCAAATTGTGCAGTTCCTGCTTTGAGGTTTCCAAAGCTTTCTGGTTAACAGTCAGTTTCTCTTGGAGGTTTCTGATCTCCATCTCTAAACTCTGTCTCTTTATTACAGCACTGTCAAGATCCTAAAAGTGCATGAAAAATTAAACAAGATTTTTTAAATCAGTTATAAACCCTCTCCACCACACACAAATTAAGAAACAACTCAGGAGCAGGTACTGCAGACAGAGAAACTAGGACCCATAGTCCTCATATTTGGTCAACATCAGGGTTTCATAGGAGAACTGCCACTGAAACTGATGAAAACCTGAAGTCTGCTGTAATCACACTAAAGGCTAACCTCTTATAGTGGCTTGAAAATTTGCAGGTGAACAAAACTAATTTTTTTTATTGTAAAATTATTGAAATCTTACTTTTCCATTCAGATAACATGACCTGAAAAACAAGCAGTGAAAAAGATGTGTCACAAATAAAGCCAAAGTACTACAACTGAGAGGGAAAAGGATAGGATAAAATAGAATATTTCAGTTGGAAGTAACCTGCAGTGATGATCAACTCCAACTGCCTGACAATTCGGAGATGACCAAAACAATAGTCACAGTCTCCCTGAATATAGTGGTAAGAGGTGGTCTTTGAGATCAGCTTATCTGAATGCGACAAAAATTCCTGAGATTATTTATTCACAGAAATTACAAATCAAGGTTTGCTTGGGAATAAATAAAATATAGCCAATACAAATGTATCTATATCAGTTGTATGTAAATATTGACCTAACAGGACAGAGCAGACAGAGAGAATTTTGTATCCTGACTCATGACACCAAAACAAATTATGAGAGGAAAAATAAAGAAAAATCACCATCTAAACATAAAGAAATAAAGTCTTGTGAGTCTCTTTCCTTTCCCCACAATACTAATATTAAGAGTGCTTACACATACATATACAAGAAAACTATCCACAGCAAAACCAACTAAAAGTATAGCAAAGAATAAGTCTTCATTTCTCAAGGTATTTTCTGATTGGTGAGAACAAATGGGAAAGAATATTCACACATGATACAGAAGGAAAGAATAATACTTCACCCAAGACACTAAATTATTACGGAGGATGGAAAGTTTACAAAGAGGGACTGGATTCCTCTGGAGGTCTCAGTGGTAAGTTGAGGCTCAATAATTGGACTGATATGAGTTAAGACTGTGCACACTGGAGTTAAAGAACTGTTCCTGAAGCAGTTATAAATATGGTTATTACTCAAGGGTCTCTCAGGGTCTGTGTGTGCTTGCTGTGGAGCATAGTATGCCATTTGTATTAATAGAATACCTGCCAATCAAGCAGTAAATCTGGGAGCATTTCTGTAGATCAGCAGGGAGGGTGGACAAAAAAAAAAAGGAGTTTGCATGGCACCTTCAGAAAATAAAATATTAAAATATGATACCAAAAATACTAAGATTTTTAACAGCTACCAGAAGGCAAACATGCAAAAACACAAATAAAAACAACCTCTGTCATTTAGGAAATTATTTGTTATTACACCTTTCTGAAGTAGTTTTAGAACTGTTTTAGAAACAAATGTTGGCATGATTCCTTGCCATTTTCTCTTTTTTATTCTAGACAAGTCCTATTAATAGAAAATTCACACCTGTGCTCAGAACTACATTATGGTAATTACAGCAAAGAATAAAGAGTCATTTATTTCAATTACAGTTTTCAGCGGTGCGTATTTTTCCTTTCAGAAAGGCAGTGCTAAAATGGCTTGCCAGTACCAGGGAGCTTACCTAATCACCATCTTGTTAAATTGTGAACAGCTGAAAACAAACATAGTTTATTCAAAAGATCAAGGTATAAAATAAGGAAGTGAAAGCCACCAGCAGTGACTGGGAAACTGCCTGGCAGAAAAGGACCTGGGGATGCTGGTTGACAGCAGCTGACCATGAGCTGGGTGTGTCTGGGTGGCCAAGAAGGCCAATGGCATCCTGGCCTGTAGCAGCAACAGTGTGGCCAGCAGGACCAGGGCAGTGATCGTCCCCCTGTACTCGGCACTGGGGAGGCCACACCTCAAGTGCTGTGTTCAGTTTTGGGTCCCTGAGTTCCAGGAGGACACTGAGGTGTTGGAGCATGTCCAGAGAAGGGCAACAGAGATGGTGTAGGGTCTGAGGGTCTGGAGCATGAGTCTTATGAGGAGCAGCTGAATGAGCTGGGGGTGTTTAATCGGAAGAAGAGGAGGCTCAAAGGAGACCTTATCGCTCTCTAAAACTGCCTGAAAGGAGGTTGGAGCCGGGGGGGGTCAGTCTCTTCTCCCAGTTAAGAAACAATAGGACAAGAGGAAATGGCCCTGAATTGTGTCAGGGGAGGTTTAGATCGGATATTAGGAAAAAAATTCTTCATCAAGGTGCTTCATGAAGCACTGGAACAGGCTGCTCAGGGAAGAGGTAGAGTCATCATCCCTGGAGGTATCTGAAAGACTTGTAGGTGGGGTACTTAGGGACATGGTTTAGTGGTGGACTTGGCAGTTCTGGGTTAACAGTTGGACTCCATGATCTTACAGGTCTTTTCCAACCTAAATAATTCCATTTTTCTATTAATACTGACACCCCAATCAGCAGCATTGTCTCAATACACTGAAGTCAGCTACAGATACATATACAAAAAAGAACCCACAATACATTAACATTAATAAGAAAGTATTAAAGAGAATGCAGATATCTTCCAGATGAATTCTTACACCAGCTGCACCTCCAGTTACTACTGTTATACCATAAAGATTGTTAACTGGTTTGCTCTTATCTCTTGTCTTCTCTAATGATTCAATCTGGAAACACCTATGATGCCTGCTGAAACCTGTCTCTAATATGTATTTTCTTAATGACATCTTATCGACAAAAAAGAAAAAAAAAATCCAGGTTCTGAGAAACTCATTCCTGCATCCATCTGTTGGGACAAGAAAAACCTAAAATCATTTGGCTGTCTCTCCTACAGTCTAAGTATTTGGGTATATTCAAAACGTAGCCATGTTTCTCAAGTTCAATCAATTTCCTTAAATAATATTTTCATATTTTAATTAACACTTTTCATACAGGTGATATATTTTAATAAATTTATATTGATTAGAAACTACTTAGATCTATTTTGTTCATTAACATACCAATATAAGTCAATATTGAATACTAAAGTGTATTTTCTTGGTTGATTTTGCATCAGTAGTACATGCAGATGTATTTGTATTAATTAAAATTTCTTGCTTACATTTCAAGTATGTTCTTTAAACATTTTTCATGGTGCACCTCTTCGGAAAACAGATGTTTAAAATAACACTTCAGAAAGAAATCACAAATATTTCCAGGTTGAATCGTCAGCAAAGATGTGAAACAGAACAAGACAGTTTACTAGCTCTTGTAGTTCATCAATGGCAATGCTGTATTTAACTTAATCTGGAAGAATATATGCATCCTCTTCTATATCTTAGATAAATACCACAGAATAATTTATTAAATATTAAAAAGAAACTTGGTTAGAGTAAGTAAGACATTTTAAAGGCCCTACAGAGACTCTCAAAGAATGTTATAATTCTTTAATCATGATTATCATAATCAATAATAACTCTCTGGACATACAGAAAGCAAGGACAGGTATTCTGATTCTCGGTCTAGAAATCTGGACAGGATTTAAAAGTTGTTTTTCATTAAATACAAATTTGGTATCCAACGCAGCCATAATAAAGATATGCACAATATTTACATCTTTCCAGAAGCAAAATCTTGCAATATTCTATCAGAAACATGAGAAATTCAGAAATAAATAGAAGAATATATTCAGAAATTAAAAAAAAATAGATTGAAAAAAACAGCTTCTTGAATTGCTTTTTTTACTTTTATTAGTTTTAAGAGTCATTGGTTTTTATTCTTTGCCACTTGATATTGTCATAGAGTGAGACTGAGGGGAACAGATGAAATTATTGTTCACTTGCTAATGTTCCTCGAATTAATTCCAGCTAACTGTGACAAATACTGAAGTATCAAACATGCTAAAGAATATTTTAAACATAATAACCTTAAAATGTAACTAACTGGCTTTCATTTTATTCAGTAAGAATTTTTGAATACAGGCAGCTACCTCCTCCTGGGACATAAAAAAAACACCTGGTCAAGAGAAGGAATTCACAGAAATCCTGAGGAACAGGAGTGGAGAACTACCTGGCAATTAAAACAGGCAATTATTCAGAGGGGTGGCAGGGAACAGTGTGGTGGCTGAAACTTGCTGGAGATGACTGACAGAACAGTGTGATGGTCTCTATACACTTAGGAAGAATTTTAAGAGAAAACTGGGGGAAATGGGCTGCCATCTCAATCTGTAATACTGAAGATGGCCAAAACGTTTGGCCCTAAGAGCTTCAGGCACACGCAGGCAGGAGTCACTTGTACTCAGCCTTTGCTGGGTAAATTCAGCTACAGGCAATTCCATTAATTAAGCCCAGAAAACAGCCCAGAAACATACAGCCAATTATGAGTCTTCTGGCATAGGAACAGTATGGATTTCTGCTTCTCACCTTGACAGGGGAACATGTCACAACACATGCAACTCCGTTCGTGTGCTTGAGCTGTGCAGCATGAAGTACATGGCAAAGTCAGACTGACTTTATGCCACTGGTGCCCTTCCTGTAACCAAGCAAGACACCCATTAAGGGAACAGGGGATCCCATACATCACACTTTACATGTGAGGACTTAAAGCATTTTTTGGTTTTTTACTTTCTTTTTCAACAATGAACTTCTTGATATGCTTTTGTGAACACAAAACCTTCTCCACAGATTTACGCCGTGTCTGCAAATGTAAGTAGCTAAACTGAAATACCACTGGAGGAATCTGCAGCCTCCATGAAGACAGGGCTTTTCAAAGGCAATTCTAATCATTTAGAAAGACATTTCTGTAAAATTGGTTAAATAAATTACTCATTTGGCATACACACAATAATGATACGAAAATATTTTTCAGAAAACTAGCTCAACTTGGTAAATGTTTTGGCAGTCAGAGCAAACTTGAAAAACAAGTCACAAATGGAGCCCTGATCTTGGTTTAAAATATCTCCTGATTCTGGCTTACTGAGTAAACTACACTCTGTTCTTCCTCACACACCTGTGTTGGAAGTGAAGCATGAAAACAGAATGTTCTCGAAAAGGACCTGTTTGAGTTTTTGGTGAGGGTTCTCTCTCAGTTCCATTGAGTCTTAGAAAATTGTACACAGCTTGGTAAGAACTATTTTCAGCAGTAAGTAAAATTTATGACCCTTGTGGTACTTACATTTATCTTCCCCACAAATTCTTTCTTCTCCAGAGCACGCTGCCAGCTATTTCTCATCTCCTAAGTATTTTGCTTACAACCAAATCAGAACACTATATCCTTTAAAGTGTATGGTGGATGTCTCTTCTTCAGGAAAAGAGGAATGCCAGGGGTGGGGAAAATGCTGTATTACATTTGAAAACTTACTTGCACAAAGTTGTCTTTATGTTTAGGTAACCTACAAAATCAATCGCACACAACTCAGCTACATATTTGGCAGTCTAAGATTCTTCTCTAATTTTCTCACCTTCTGGCCATGAGCTTTAGCCACACTGTTTCACCTGCAGGAAATCTTCGTTCTGGCTTCACTAAACTGCTTCCTTTCCACAGTCATCACTCAAAGTGCAAAGCAATAAGGAAAATTGCTGCAGAAATGCACTTTGTTCACCCATCGTTTAAAATATACAAACTCTTTAATGGGGAGTTTAAGCTCTCCTGGAGCAATTCAATCCTTAAATCACACCCTTTTCCTTCCCAAATCATAGCTAGGTGAATTTGGTGAATACTTGACTTACAACTTAACTTATATTTCTCAGCTGACCATCCTTCCTGCCGCACAGATTTCCTCTAAGGCTTCCCAACAGTGAAGAACGCTTTCCTGCAAGACCCATCCTACTGCCTACAACTTTTTGGGTATGAGCCAATGGTTATGAAATACAAATTTATGATGCACTGAAAAGATAATCCAGGGTGTATGGAAGCCAAGACACTTTACCTTCCAGTGCCTTAAGAGAAAGAATAGTGTCCTATTGATTCCTTTCAACTTCTCATTAGAATTTTTGAAAAACTGAGTAGAAAAATTCTCAGAAAACTTGCAGTATCAAATAAATGTTATTTAAAAGAGCATTTTTTCACCACTGCATGCTTGTGCCTCAGATATTGACAATATACACATTCATTTATTTACATGTTTGTGCATGCACAAAGGCTACAACACTAAGAAGAAGGCAAAAATAGAAATTTGCAAACAGCATTGAAAGACGTTAAATCTATCTCAGGTCTAATTTTACAAAATGTTATTGTTTAATCTTCATATCTCACTTTCAAAAAGTTGAAAATAACCTTAGAAAAATGTCCTTTTTAGGAAAGACCCTAATCAACATAATTTTTTCAGAACCATTTTTTCTCGTGCAATTCCTATTGAAAATTAATTTGAAATATCAAGAAAACATTTGAAAACCAGACAAGCATACAAGCCATGCAATTACGTACCTTATTAAGTTTTTCGATGTCTTGGCAGTATCCTGCTCCCTTTTTCTGCTCCTCGGCCACTTCTGAAACTAATCTCATGATAGTTTCTCTGTTAGCTTTAGACTCCATCTCATGGACATTCACAGCTTCTTGAAGAGCAGCAACCTGGTCTTTTAGTGTCAGATTTTCTTTACATATTTCAGAGACCTTGAGAAATAATTCAAATATTAGTATCTTCTTAAAAGCTCTTAACAATTAAACATATTCATCCCAGTTATACCTGCTCCTAATCATGGCAATAAAGACACGGTGTTACTGGGGACCCCTAGGTCAGATTTATAATTGCACCCTACTATTCATTATAAAAAGAATAGAAAGACAATTAAAATCATAGAATCATGTTCTCACTGTAAACCCCCACCTTAGCATAATGTGATTCAGATTTACTCCCACACAGACTTTTTGATGTATTAAACAGGTGGAGAGGTACTGCTGCTGCATCTCCGTGCTTGACACGAAGCAGGTCACAAAACAGACTGTGCAGCTACTCCATGTGAAAAGCAAATCATTTCTGCCTGGCTTTTTAAGACGTGTGCCTTTCATTTGGAATGAGAAAGCTGCAATTCACGCTCAAAACTTTTTAAACACGAGAGGTTTGAGTTAGTAACAGATATTTCATAAGCACATTCAAGGACAGGGCCAAATACCTGGTGTGCTGCCATTATGAGCCTTGTAAAAAGGAGTCCTTTCCAGGAGGATTCTAGGGCTGTTTTGGTACACTATGCTATTTCCAATCAGTGGAATAGATGAATGTGGGCACTTCAAAGAGTGAGCAAAAAATGTACCCTGATTCCTACTGGCAAGACATTTGTTAAGACTAAAACAGATTAATTCTGTCTTAAATAAAACCATAATGTGGAAAAGAAGCTAAATAGGTGTGCTAAGACCCCAGAAAAGGTTTCCTAAGGAACAGCTTTCAGCACAGATTAGATTTCCCAACTAGATTTATTACTACATTGTTAAAAGACATGAAGATATGTTTTATAAAGCTCTAATTATTAACTTATTAATTATTGAAGCATGCAAGAGTGCATCTTGTGTGACAACTTTTTTAGAGCATCTATTAAAATTTCAGTGTGCTTGCAATATTACGTAATATTACGAGGGCATACACTCACTGTGATACATACCTAGATAATCTTGATTTATTAAGACCGTACTCTTACAGTGACATGAACATAATCAAACAGAATTTCCCCAAATACCTATTGTGCTCCAAACTGAAGAAAAATTGGGATCAAAGAGTAGACAGAAGACAAGTGAAATGCATAAAATTAGAATAAAATGTCTTTCAGCAGCATTGATAGAGGTTAAAGAATATACGAACAATTTTCCTTTCCTAAATTGAATCTTAGTTATTGGAACTTCAGAAGTATTCTGAAGAGAAATAATAAAGTTTTATTATTAAGTCTCAGAAGCACCATGAAGTTATTTACAGCATTTTATTACAGGACACAGTCAGGGTTGTTTTAGGGCATGCCATTTCAGATGTTTGCATTTAATGGTACGTCAGCTCAAGATAAGAGTTAGGATCTAGTGCTACAGTTTAGACATCACCTGTTGCTCCCCATGTTAATGTTTTGAGGAAAGCTTTCAACCAAGTGTCTAATCAGGGCTGTGTGTGGGAACTCCCGGCTGATAAAGTATTTATGCAGATAAGGGCAGACTGAGTTCACTGAGGCCTATTCAGCACCTCTGAAAATTAGCCCAGTATGAAAAAAAAAATCTGTCTCTAAATGATAGCACTGTCTGCAAACCATTATTAAATACAAAGATCTCTATCACTTGCTTTACTTCTGTGACAACTAAATATTTTTCAATTAAATTGCTGTAGAGAAACATTTGCCTACACAGTCACCTTTGATGTTAAATGTTCCTGTGGTTTCTCTTTTTCTCTGATGTCTATGTCCAAGAATCCAGAAATCTGTGCAAGGAGCTCTTCATAGTTCTTGCTGATTTTAGAAGCTTGAGTCATGTTTTCTTTACACTCATTCATATATTTACTAATCAGACAGAAAAAAATGTACACATCAGGATGTATGTTCCCTGAAAAAGAATTCTAGGCAAAATACATTGTCCCAAGACTATTGCTAGCTTCTGCATACCATCAAATGAATTTTAAAAGTTACATTTAATTCTCTGTATCTGTTATGTAATACATATAACCTTTGCTGTTGCCTTCTGTGTAAACATTTCTTCATCTTGGCTTTTGAATAACACTTCAAAAAATCTTCTATGATCCCAATCTCATTCTCAGCACAAAATTTGAATAAAACACAAGAACCAAGTGACGTGAATGAATAGTGCCCTCAAGACACTAGAAGCGGAAAGTGCAAGGAAAAGCTTAGAAAATTCAGGGGGGAAGAGAGTGATCAAGTCTTAGCAAAAATATGTGAAAAGCACTTTACATCCCCTCTCTAAAGAAGCTGACAGTGATGATTAACAAACTCCAAGGAAAGAGAAGCCTTTCTGGACTAATGGAAATGTAAGACGTCCAGAGTACCTGTGAAGAGAAGTTTACCAGCAGAAGCAGAGATGGGAGACACTATTTTGCTGTACAGTACTCTGAAGCACTACCCATGAAAGGGATGCATTAAAAAAGACAGCATCTAGGGGCTACCACAAAGATATGAAGAAAAGGGAGCTTTTTGTCAGCAATTTTATCACTCAACAAGTGCCTATCATGCGGATGAATGTCCCACATGAAATATGTTCTCAGCCTTAACAGCAGGTGTCAGTTTGTAAATGCTCTACAAGAACAACCAACCAAATAAATTAATAGTGAGTTTAATTCATTAGTATAAATGTGGTTACATTCCTTCCCTTGCCAGGGACAAAGATGGGTCCAGCAAACAAGAGCCACCACAGTCTGCTTTGGTAGCAAACACAGATAAAAATCTTGCTCATGATGCTGAAACACACATCACTTATGAAAAGCTACAAAGAAACAGATTAGCAAAAAACAGTCAACCAAACAGAGCTCAAAATGACCACTAGTGTAATCCCAATGTCAACTCCAACACCTCTCAGTAACACCCATGAGAGCGGTAGATAGGTAGTGGTAGATTTGCAAGACAGACTATTGTGCTTCCAGTTGAAAAACAAGTTCTAAAAACTTTCTAAAGCAAGTTCTTCACTCTAGAATAAATCAAGACCTGAGATGTAATGAAACAGGTGTCTAGAGCAAGTATTTTATTGAAACTCATTTGTTTATCAGAGCACAGCACTATTCTCAGTTTTCAAGGTGGGCGTGGTAGTCATTTTTGGACTCATTCTTTTCCATTTCTGATTTCTTCCTCTCTAGGCTGGCAATCAAACAGAGCATCATTCCATAACCAATGAGCAGCATGAGACTCCAAGAGGAGATACACAGTGAGTGCAAACATGGTACACTGAATGGTTATAAATCAGTAAGCAAAACAGTCAGTCCATGAAAAGATTTAACACATAGCCTTAGGAGGGAGATCAGCACAGCTGCTGTAAATGCTGCAAAGTGAAAGAGAGTGGCAGAATAACAGAGAGGAATGGAAAACATTCATTACTGCTCTGGATATTGTGAGGGCAGTTCCACATACTACTGCACAGCACACACCATGAGCCAAAAGAACTTTGCCTTCTGCAGCAGACACTGTCCCTCAGAACACAAGCACCCTCACAGCTTCCTCACCTCTGAGCACTTTCCTTTCCTCTGGAGCCCCAACAAAACTAAACCATGAGATGATTGCTAAACTGCTCTTATGAGGAGGGATATGTTAAGTGAAAAGGTATTAGGCTCAGACGTGCCATATATGCGTGCTTATATGTCAGAATATTATATAAGATTGACCAACAACGCCACAACTGTTCTGTGGCTCTAAAAACTGAGGCATCCACAGACAAAACCATGCCTGCTTCTAAAAATAAAAGATCTGAAGTACAAAGCTCTCACTTGATAACTTTACGAATCATCTAATTACCTGCAGTAGGGCCATAAAGGTGTGAGCACCTAGAAAATAGGCAGTCAGGTAAAAAAAAGAAGAACACAGCTTTTTCACAGTTTTGCTAGCTCTTCAGAACTAATGAGCAAAGAGAAGGGAAGGAAAAAGAAGAAGAAAAAAGCTTTTGACAGTTCAGACTCTAAAAATACCATGGCAATAGACCTGTTGAGTAGAAAAGCACCATTTTCAATAGGAGAGGTGTGCATCCTGGAAGCCAGTCATAGAATTCACCAAACATTTCTTACTATATCCCCAAGGTATAGAATGTAAATATGCACTTCATGGGTGCTGGCTCGCTCTTCCCTTTCATTAGCGGTTTTCAGTGAAAATCTTTTTGGAACACCTAATTAGGACTAGTCCTGTGCCAAGTACTACCAAGGCAGCCAGACGAAGTGGCTGAAGTTCACTGAGTCAGTACATTGGTCGGTATGAAGTGACACATGTAACCATTAGCTGAGGAGGAGAAAAAGCTTTGAAAGCAAACACTGCACATTCATGAGCAATCCAACATGTTTGTTCCTTTCAAATGAGCAGACTCACTATCCCTGTTCCTTTTTGCCGGAAGTCCAGTGGCACACTCTAGGTGCACAGTGAACCAGATCCAGGATTGGTAGAGATGGAAATTGAGCTTTTTATTTTGCTCACTTCTTGGAGCAGTCCCCTGGTCCTGATCACCACGCCTCAACACAAACAGAACTGATTACACAACTGATTACACAAGTGTTGTGGGCCAAAGAGAGCAGCCAGGGCTGCTCTGGGAGTGACAGCAGAGATTTATGCCCATAAAATTGATTGTATCACTATAATGACAGGTGAGTATGAAACACAGTATTCCAGCAGTTTTCTCCCAGTGAGTTAGGCAAGCAAACAGAATAGGACGTTTTTCTTTGATTTTTTCCTTTTCTTTTTTTTTTTTCTACCAGAAATAGCATTTTAAAGACTATTAACAGCCATTATGTCAGACTGCACTCTCCAGGCAGGGCTTTTGGCAAATCAGCTGGTAATAAACAAGAGCACTGCAATGTTTTTCTCTAAGTTTTAAAATTACTTAATTATTAATTTTTAATGCACAAAGTGTGGCAGAGCTGTGTGAAATACTGATTTGGGAAATACAGGTGTCTAGTAAACACTCACCTTGCTCTTAACTAGACAGTATTGATAGAGTCACAAATATCAGCCTGATAATGGGTGGAAAAATCCATTATAAAAGTCTACAAGGTGTCTGTTAATATGACTAACACTGATTTTGGAATTTCAGAGTTCAGAATATTGTCATCCCAATCAAGTTTGGAATGAGTCTTCATCCTACAGACCCAAAACGCAAACAATTATGTAGAACTGACAGATCAGTGCTCTGATACACTATGCTAAAAAGAGTACAGTTAAAGGATACTATCTTTTATAAGTTTAATGCATTTCACCTTCAAAGTACAAAACACTCCAACCTCCATTTATGGACTAACAACTCAAAACAAAATTCAAATTTCAATACCTTCCACACACTCAGGTACAACAGTTGTGCAAGGCACTGTAACAGGATTCAGAACTGCAATAAAGTCTATCCACCAACACATTTTTCTGTATGTCCTCCCCCCCCCAAAAAATTGTTTCTTATCTGACATGACTCTTACTTAAGTGTGGCATTTTTCTCATGAAGCTCCTCCTTCAGCTCCAAATTTTCCTTATATGCCACCTGAGCTGTCAGCTCAGCCTGGTTTTTAGAAGCGGCGAGTGCACACAGCTCTTCTTCCATCTCCTGGATTTGTGTTTGCAGAGACAGGAGGCGAGACGTCTGTCTGGCATTGTTTTCCTTATAGCTTTCAGCTTCAGCCTTCAACTCTTGAAAAGAAGCTTCTTTAGAGATCATGCTCGACCTGAGTTTAAGAAGCTATAGACAGAAAAGGAGAAAATTAATGAAGAATAGTTTGCCCAGGCTGAAATAACATGACTGTATAACAAGCTTAGTAATGTGATAGAAATGCATTTCTATCACAAGACTGAGTAGAGGGATACAACTTTATTTTCATACGACTAGGAAAAAGCAATAGGAGAGGTTTGCAAAAACAAAAGCTACTGTTGGGTAACACCATACAACTTTTCAAGATAATACCTTACAGGAAGATAAGTTTATTTACTAACTCAGAGTTTAGGACAAGTCTAAATTAAGTTCTGCTGCACGACCTTAACTCATGTCTCCTATGTGTCTGCATTACAATAAAGTTATTAATACCTCTATTCCCTCTTTTTTGCCTGCCGCCTGCTTCCAGTTCTGGTGCACAATTCCACAGACAATCTATAGCTGCAGGGCGTTGTAACAGCAAAGTATCCTGTTGAATGAGTGTGGAGACTTTTGACGATCTGAGGCATATTCAGAGGCAAATGAATTTTTGGAGCATTGTGTGGTAGGCACCCTCTTCTCATCTTATGCAAGTAGTTACTTCTGGGCATGATAATCCAATTAAATGTAGCTGGATTTATGCAGAAACAGTAATAGCACCTTTTAAGGAAGGAGAGGAGGAGGAAAATCACCCTCAAATGCTAAAGACGTCTTACAGGGATGATGCTAGAGCTTTCCAAGAGTTCAGGGAGTTCAGTAGATTTTCCTCTCTCTTTTTGTTAAAAATACCATTTTCCATTGAACTATTTCTGCTAGAAGCTTCTCTAGGAGACTATACTTGAGGGAGACTCACCAGGCAAACAACATTTTCACATGATTTTTTTTGTTGTAGGAACAAGTAATTTAAAGTGGACTTCTTTGTCACAAGAAGTGTTAAGGCATGTTTCAGCTTTCCTGACTATTCCAATTAAAAGCAGCAAGACACAATCTGAAGGACTTCTGTCCTATTACATAAAATTAACAGGCAAATAATTAAGCCAAGTTAACTGCTCTTTATGATGAGTGATAGAACTTTTAAATTGTGGCAAACATATTAAGGCAAAAATATTTAAGATATTAAACTGCAATCCAGGACAATGGGAAATTCACTTCTCTGATGGAGTCTTTCAGTATGACCAGACCCAAGATAATCAGAGAAATTCAAGAGGCTGGTGAGCTAACTGCCTTGGAAAAGAGAGGTCCTGCTTCTCCTCTTTCCAGCCACGCGCACCTGTCCTCTCCCTCGCACCAGCTCTGTGTTTGTCTGACTCCCCCACAAACAACTTAAATAACAACTGATAGAAAATATTCACTTTTTCTCTAGCAGAGGAGAAAGAGGAAGTGGAGCTGGTCACATCACAGAGCAAAGGCTAATGCTGAGAAATCAGGTAGGAGGATCACCCTCGCAGCAGCAGCACAGCCTTCGATAAGCTTATGCTTCACGTGCAAGCGCTGGTTTATCAGACACTCTGGAGCTGACATAAAGCACCACTGACTTCGAGAAAAGCAGCTTGGCTCTTTCCCGGGTTCATGGGCTTCATTTCCATACTCCACCCTCCTCTCTGTGCTACCAGAAGCACTTACATGGCAACAAGGTGAAATAAGATTGGGAAACTGATCTCGCTAAAAAACAACCTGAAAGGAATTATTTTTCAATTGCATTGACACAACAGTGCACTGTAAAAACTACATTTACACATACATCTGGGCCGGCACAAGGGGTGGGGCAGCGTGGGGAAGGAAATGAGCAGCTGAAGGAACAATAGCATTGCTTTGCTTGGCAGCTGGACCAAGCTATGGTATCTTAGAGTGCTCATAGCCTTAAAATTTCTCTGTGGTTCAACTCCCCATCCAATATTTTTTCCTCTGTCCATTGTCTTTGTGGTCAGTTCCAATAGCAGAAAAAGCAAGAATAATCCCATATCATGAGTTTTACAGAGCACTCAAAAGAACAAGGCTCTGACCTCAGCTGGGTCATGAAGGTCTTTATTAACAAGAGCATGAACAGCTGGTTTCTTGACTATGCTTTTGCAAGCACAGCCTTGAAGAATCTATAAATCAGTCAGACATTCTGGCAATAAAGCCATTTGACATTTCCAGTAATAAATTGTTTGTATGAGAACATGAGATTCTGTATGGCTTTTTAACATTGAAATTTAAAGCACGGATTCTGGATAAATGTTAAATGTAGGAGAACCCTGCAGTAACTTCAGGATCAACTGATCTAATTAAACCTCAGCCAATGGACACTTATGCCTGTAGCTCTGGATGTGAATAAACGTAAGCATTTCATGTCTTCTAAAGGCAAATTTTACTCCACTTTAAAACTGACGACTGCTGGCATTGCTGACTTCCATCAAATCAGTTTTAGTCAGTTATATGTTAAAAAAAAAATTACTTGTGGAAATACTGAAGCTCTGAAAGTTATCCTGTAATAAATCCTCTCCTGAGAAGCACCATCTACACAGCAGGAAGAGTAGAAAAGAATGTGTACATGTTCTTCAGCCTCTCTAGTTACAGTCAACCTCATTAGCACAAACACAGTTTCACTGGTGATGAAAGCAGAGCAAATTTGGGGAGCTATAACTTGAATAAAGGGGAGAAATGGGTAAAGATGGGCAGCTAGATCTTAACTCGCCAGCAACAGGAGGATATCTATCTGAACTTTTATACAACCACAATTTAGAGATGCTAGTTTTCAGGTTTAATATAAAAAGATTGAACTCAGATGATGATAAAAAGCTAGACTGCTTCAAATCTTTCAAATAAAAACTAATAATCAGTTCTTGATCACAGAAGAAAGCAAAGTAAAAATCACACAGACATTCTAAAAACAAGTTTATTACAAAAAAACCTCCAAAAGTTCTGTAGCAAAAGCAAGTTTTGGACTTTCTGCAAGCTTTCTATTCTCCACATAAAGTGATGCAAAGAATCCTCAGGTTTAGAGAGAAGGATTTGAACTTATTTTTAAATGTACCTCTGACTGGGCACAGTTATACTTCACTGAAAGTGCTGCAAGTTCACTTTGAGCAGTTTCAGCTGCAGCTCGATAGTGATTCATCTGCTCTCTAGTGACAGGAATATCCAAAAGAACGTGATCATGAGATTCCTGTGAAGACAGCATGAAGACAAAACCATTAGACATCACATTTTTTGAACGTTTTTGCTTCAGCACGTTTTTGTTTGATTAAGCTGCTCAAGGGCATTTCTCCAAATGTTATCCCCAGAGCAACACACACGTACTGAAAAATAGGCTAAAGTCCTTTTCTATGAGTCACCACTTTCATCTCCAAGTTCAGCCACCAACACCATGACCTCCCACTATTTTCAGCTCCAGCTATTTCCAGCACTTTCTATGTATTTACTAACATTCAAATGGTCCCTTTTCTACAAACTCATCCAGTCACTCTTTCAACCTGTATAAACTTTAACCCAAAGGGAGTCCTCAGGTGTCTCTTATGCAAAGAATCACTTTGGTTTTTAATCTTCAGTTATCCTGCACATCCCCTCATTTTCATTTCAGAAGAAATGTTGAAAAAAAGCAATGGCTATCAATCTTATCTGTGCCACTCATGATTTTGCAGATCTCTATCGTATCTCACTTCCACAGTCTCTCTACCAGGTTGAAGAGCCCATGCCTACTCAGACACTTGTATCTGCTCCTCCAAGTCACTTTTTGGCTTGCCATTTGCTTTTTTACTTCTAACCTTTCAAGGTTAGAAGTCCTTTTGAACTCCATCACTTGGACACAACTTCAGCTTGCTGACTGATGCTTTCTCATCCCCAGCAATCATCATAATGACTTCCTTTCATTCTTTTTCAAGTCCTGATTCCACGGCAAGCACTGCCCCTGTCTTTCTAGTACAGTCTCCTTCACACCACTTGTACAACCCCTTTAGCTATGCCCTTTAGATTCTATAGTAGGCTTTCTCCTTTTTGTGGTGTTCTGCTCTTCTACAGTCGAGCAGGAATGTGCTGGATTTCTTGACCTTTGTTACTTAAGTCTTTCAAGACAAAAACTCAGACCTGAAGTCTTGAGAGAGTTTCATTAGACAGAACGTTTTTTTTTTTTTCCCCAATCAATAGTAACTATAAAACGATGAAATGTAACCTCTTCAGAACAGAACTAAGTTTAGGTTATGCTGGGAGCACACATGGCAGAGAACCAAAAATGACATTTGTACTCCATCAGCTCTCACACAGGACTGAAACAAAACTGCAATCCTCGTACATTTGGGTATGAATTACAAAATGCAAAACATCCCCAGACAATGACTGCTATTGGAAAAAGGTATTGGAATGGAGACAGAGACATCTCCTCTTCATGCTTTTCTACATCAGCATCAGTTTCCAGGCTGAGATAAATTACAAGTTCAGCCCGTACCCATTCTAAATAGAAAAAAAAACCCTGAAGAGCTTTCCAAATATGTGAACATCTTGTAAAATAAGGATTTACCATGAAACACATAGAGAAATCCCTGAGGAATAAGGAAAATCTACTAGTTTAGACTGTAGCAGAAGATAAATCACCTTGGATTAGTTGCTATAATATCACAAACTCTATTCTCTAATCTTTCTTCCCTGTGCTAGTTGACACTAGACTAGACCCGTCAAGTTTAATTGCATTCATCTCCTTCAAAGACACTCAGCTGTGCTCTTCCACAAAGGAGTTGCCACTCTCACCAAGCCAGACTGACACATGCAGAAAACTCACAGCCACATAGAACACAGCACATAATCTTGGAGATAAAAGGGCTGCTAATTTTCTCAACACTTTATCACTGTTCTGAGGGAGTGAGGGAAAGTGTGTGCCATCTCCTCACTACTTTTGTCTTACTTTTGCTTCACTCCGCTTGTTTCACATGTAGAACTACACGAAATTCTTTAATGTAGAGGGCATTCTTCTCATTCTGTAATACACCAGGGCTCCAAAACGATGGATGGAGATTGCAAACAGTAACACTGTGTATGCTGCTTATGTATGTTATTATATTTGTAGTACTGCATGAAGGTAGGTTTTTCCTTTTCTTCCCTAAACAAACACAACTTATGACTTTACAGAAAAGAGTATATCTCAAAACTGATGAAATAAATACATTTCAGAGCATAGCTGAAGAAAATAAGCCCCCTTTCAGAAACGATAATCCATGTAACAGCTTTAGAGCTGAAACTTCCAAAATCTATGTTTTTCATACAAATCTAGATTTTTAAATGATGAGCACTTTAAAGATGCAGCTACACATCCAGAAGGATTTAAAAGAAGTTTAAACGAAGCCAGGGCAAAAGTGAATGGAAATTACAGTTCGACTCATCTACAGTCTTAGTGAGATTTACAGAGGCAGATCTCTGCATCCTCCAGTGCCTTAGCAAACATAGAACTAATCACACATGGTGGCACCATGCTAGGGAAGTTGGTAATTACCATCATACTTTTAGCAGGAAATGTGCATGCTTTAAAATTAATAATTTTCTATGTTTCTGTGGTTGGCCATCAGCCAGTCACAGGTCTGATCTTTAATCAGACCTATCAGACAACTCAATTAACTTGGCATGACTTTACTGTAGGGGTAAAATTTGTAATGCAGATGTGGCACTTTTATACCTGTGGAAAAATTCAGATTTGTAATGTTTCATGAGTACAATGTAATCTATACTGATTTTTGTTAGGAAAATAGAATTAATGAAGTGTTAAAAGAATAAGAGAGATTAGACAGAAGAAGTCTTAATATATTAACACTCAATCAGCTCTAAATAACCTAGGTTTTGGGTGTTTCTCCCACTCACACTATTAATTTTTTTGATCTCTTTCCACTTACCTGCAAGAAGATGAAGCTTTCACCTAAATTCATGCTAAACAGAAGTTAAGCCTATATTTACAATACTTAAGAGCAATATCTACTTGGATTTTTATTAGTAAAAAGTTCTTTAGAAGATCAACAATATATTGTGATTGTTGTTATTGTTGACCATTTTTTGTTTTGATTTTTTTACCAAATAACTGCCTTTATCTCCCTGGAATCCAGTCCTTAGTTGGCAAACTTCATTTGATTCAGAAACAACAAAACTACAACAACATTCAGTAGTTCTATACCTATCCATGTACTTTGAAATCAGCCAACTGTTAAAGCCACTCACTCCCATTCTTCTTTTGGCAACTTTTCTGTCATTTCCTGCTGTGTTTCTTATTTCAACACTGGCAAATGCTGCTACCACTGCCACTGCCTGCACACAGCCCAGACCCCTTTCCAAAAAAATATATTTTTTAAAAATCATTTTTGAAACAGAAAGCCTCCAGCAAGCATTTAAGCAGCCATCACTCCCCTGAGTGACTTGTCAAGGCACTGCCATAGACCGTAGTCAGGGCAGGGATTTCTTCTTCCCATTCCCAAAGTACCTAAACACATTGGAGTTGACATACCCAACATGATGACTTACGAACCTTCGTTGACTTCATTCTTCCTTTCCTTCTACAGAACAAATAAGGGGAAGAGGGAAGAAAGGTTGAAAATTAAATAGATTTGTAATATGATGGCACATTACATTCTTTTTTCACAGATATGCTTTACTAAACTGTATCATAGGTTACCATCAGCAAAGTTGGGCATGAAAGCAGAACACCACGGGAACGTTTCTCTAGTAGCCTGTGAGCTCTGATTGTCTCCACAGTATTCAAACACACACCTAACCAAAACAGGCACCTTCACGTTGGCTTGTCCAGGTTACTGTCACCGGTTCAGCTACACAGTCGGCCTTCACGCAGTGATTGCTTCCTTTGTCACTGCTTTTCAGGTGCTCCAAGTTTTTATTTCACCTCTCCTTTTGTCCTGCATCTCTTCTACACTGATATATTTAAAAAGGAAAAAAAGATCTAAGCGATAACACAGGATCTATCGTAACTGAACTACATCTTGTTTTCCCCCTCAGATGTTAAAGTAATCAGTGGGCCCTTTTCACCTACATGTTTATACAGGACTTGGTACACTGGCTGGACTCAGTGGGCTGTTCAATGATTTCTGTAAATCCCAGTGTCATGACTGTTCATATTCTGAAAACAAGCAAAATGAGATATCACAAACCTGCAATCTTTTTTCTTAAGAAAAATGAATATTCATGAGTGTATATGTGCATAAAATTGTTCTAACTTCTGAAAACACAATGCAGCAGCAGAGTTGATTACTACTATTATTATTATTTGCTGCGACCAGAAAGAAGATGACATCCAACATGAAATACCGGAAAGAATGGGTAGCTGAAATATTTCCACACTTGGCTAGTGCAGATTTTTCTTGGTAGCAGCAGCCAGCCAGCCAGCATGCACATCACCTCAGAAAAGCCACAACAGCCACACACAACAACGAGCATGAGAAGGTTCAGACACTATTCCACAGTGACTCAGATTCTGCTAACACATACGAGAACAGACTAAAATGAATCACAGAATCAATGAGGTTTGAAAAGACTTCTGAGAACATCTAGTCCAGCCTATGACCGAACACCCCCATGTCAACTAGACCACGGCACTGAGTGCTGCATCCAGTCTTTCCTTAAACACCTCCAGGGATGGTGACTCCACCACCTCCCTGGGTAGCCCAATCCAATGTCTAACAAGCCCTTCTGTAAAAAAATTCCTTCAAATGCCCAACTAAACCTCCCCTGGTGCAGCTTAAGACTGTGTCCCCTTGTCCTGTCACTGGTTACCTGGCCCCTCCACTGGAGACACTTCAGGGGGAGGGAAAAAAAGGGTTCACAAATTAAGCATCTTGTATGTATGTATATTTTGGGTCTTCTTTATAGATAATATTAATTTGCCTATCAGGGATCTCAAAACGTATTGCTAACTATATATTAACATAAATCAAAATTTGCAAGTAATATTTCACAACTACTTCAGTTCTGTCACTTGCTCTTGCACATTATAAAGTTCCAGAAACACTCAAATATTTTTGATCACTTTCCACTCAGTAAAGACCTATCTCCCCTTGCTGATTCCTCCTTGAACTACGCCCAACTCATTGCTTGCAGTACTTTTTTTTTGTTATTGTTATATACCTAAGGAGTTTTTCTGCATTAGTGTAATGTTCCAGAAACATGTAAAACTAAGTTAAGTGTTCTCAGCAGCTCAAATAAATTACCAGAGAGATTTTCTAAATTCTTTTCAGAAGGATACTGCTCAGCTCTACCCTCCTCCCTTTGAAGTAATCATTGAAAGGTATTACTGAAAAGATAAAAATCACTCCTGGCATTCATCTGCTGAGGAGGCCAATTTCGAGCTTGATTAATGGGCCCAAATGAAAGCTTCATTACAATCAAAATTTTAGTCTTACCCACTGCTACTACTACAAGCAGCAGTTAAAGCATTTTCATCTTTCATTTTTCTGTTAGGATGAGGTGACTTTGCATCTAAATATAATAAATGCATTTAATGTGATGAAAGACAGCAGTCATCTCAAGGCAATTAGAGAGACACACCACCTACACTCAACATTATTTAACATGCTTTCTGGTTGACTTCATCCTTTGTCTCTATGGACAAATTAAGGAATTTGGAACTCCCCTGACACTTTCTCTCACAGCTTTTCCAAAATGATTAAGTAGGAGCTGCTGTGCTTATTCCCAAAACAATAAAAAGGGTAATTGCTAAGACAAAATTAAGTGCTTATGCAGGGATTTGTACAAACAATTTGTTCTACTGTTTTTACTTTATCAGTGCTAAATAGAGTTAGATAACTTCTGTAAAAGAACAACTTAAATGGTATATTTAAAAAACACCATCATGCAATGCCAACAGCTGCAATTTTCCTCCAACGCCTACAACACTTCACTGCAGTCAACAAAATGCAAATATTTTAGAAATACTTGAGTATGTTGGTATATACACAATTAAAGACTGATTATTGCTGTAGTTTGATTTACCAGTTGTAGCTCACATTTTATAAGCATGTAATTTCTAGTGTGTTTTTGAGTCCCAAAATCAACACTCACAAACTATTTGACTTCAGGTTGGTTAGAATGTGGAGCAGGTTGCTGTCCACTCTGTCACTAAGCAGCACTAACAAAAACTTTGTAATTGGGTCATAACAGTTGTATTTAATATAATGGCAGTTGTTTTTGCCACCGCAAACTACCAAAATTTTGTATTTTTTTGCCTCAGAACAATATAGCTTCATTACAAAATTGATACTCAAATATTCAGGAGATAATGAACTGTTCACACACAAATAAATTGTTTATCCTTTGGAACACAAAACACAAGGTTCCTATTATATCTTTAGTACAAGGGTTTGATCCTTCTAAGCAATATCCTCAAGTGTCTCCCTTAAATTCACATCAAAGCCAGCAAGCCAGTTTCAAAGGGGGAAGAGATGCAAAGAAGAAATTCTTAGATAACTATGAATTCCTGCTCTGTGAAAGCTACTCCCTTCTGCAGCACTTAGTAAGAAAAATCTTTTTGACCTTGAATTTTTAAAGATAAGCTGTAATGATCAGCTGAAGTTCATGGGGCCTCAATTGCACCACCGGATGCAGCTCTGCACCTGCAGAAGTTCTCTTTTAGGGTTGGGGTTTTTTTTGTTTGCTTTGGTTTTTTGGTTGGTTTGGTTTTGTTTGTTGTTTTGGGTTTGTTTGTTTTGGGGTTTTTTTGGGGGGGAGGTGCTAAAGGCGATATTAAATTGAATATTGCAAAGATGGCTTGCAAAGGGGGGTTAGAGCCAGCCTGTGTCAGCCTCTACAGTAACACCGACAGAAACTATTGACAGAGCGAGGGGAGGGAAGGAAGGGGCATTTTTCCCAAGTCAGGGCTTTACTCCCTAATAGGAGAACTGCCAAAAAACCCCCAAGCGCTAACAAACCAACCCCCTCGGCCCTTTCTGCCCTGCCCCGTGCCTCGGTTACCGCGGTTCCGCCGCGCCGCTGCCCCCGCCAGCCCCGGAGCCGCTCATGGCCGCAGCCGTGCCCCTGGCAACGCGTCCGGGGGAAGGACGAGGGGAGGCCCTGGCTAGGGAAGGGGGGACTGAGCTCGGTGGCTGCAAACCAACAGTCTTCACAAGGGGATGCTCACAGAAACGCCAGGGTTGGTTTTGGTTTTTTGTTGGTTTTGTTTGTTTGTTGTTTTTGTTTGTTTTCACTTCAAATAAACATTACCTGAGAAAATTTGCTCACATTTTCCCTCAAAAAAGTCAGAAGAGGCGAGCAGAGCAGATGGCACTCGAGCAGCGGCTCCTGTGACCCAGACAGGCTTTCCTTCTCCCCCCAGAACCTGCCAAAGGAGCACCCCCGCAACCCGGAGAAAGCAGCCTTGCCCTTCCTGGCTGCTGAACCACCCCCAGCCGAAAGGGCACCTCCTCCTCTTCCTCACCTTTCATCCAAATACAGTGGATAAACATGGGAAGAGAGGAAATGAAGGCTGCAATAAAAGAAAGACCTGCGGGTGTATAGAGGCTGTACATCATTTTCTCTGAAGACCCTGTGAGCTTTAATCAGCCTCTGGGGACGGTGCCATCGTGCACCGTTTCTGTACTCACAAGTCAAAAAGTACCCCACCTTTGTCAGGAATGCTGACGTAATCACGTTTTCCAGAGAAGAAAATGGAAAAGCTAGGGATGGTACTCATTGTTTTGTCCTTGTCCCTGTGTGCCCGACGCCGTTTCACTGCTGTTGCCGAGCGTGCAGAACACCCCAAGCAGAGGGATTGCCGGCGTGCATCATCACCCCAATTAAAATGCTGCATCGCTTAAAGCACAGAGGTATACGATGCCATCCCTCACCTGGAATCTGACACTAAACTCGTAAAGGAAAGGAGAAAAATCGCTTAATGTGAGGAAGGAGTGCTGGCGACAGGTCAGGGGAAATGGAGACCCCGCACGGGGCTGGGGCGGTGCAGCACAAGCAGTAGCAGTGGCGGAGCCGCAGCATCCACCTTCCTGGGTGTCAGGTGTCAGGTGTCACGATCGCTGGGGGTGCGAGGGGGGACGACAGCTCCTTGGTGGCACCCTTCCAGTTCATCCTCATGGGCGAAGGGTGAGCTAACAGCCACACAGGACGGCACAGGGGTACAAAAATATATCACAAAAAACATCGTTCTTACTGCACGCAAATGCTGGTGCTGCAGCAGAGGAGTGAAACCCAGTAGGGCACCACCGGAACAAAATTATCCAGCGCTGACAGAGCGGATGGGGGTGCAGAGAAGGGACAAAGCTGCTACCACTGCATGGTGCAAATTGTTGCTCCAGGGTAACCTCACTCTGCAATTCAAACCTATTAAGTATTTCTAACAGGTTAAAATTGTACAGGTGGTCTTGCATAAACCTAGCACGTTTTACTATATGCTGCAAATATCATCCTGGATTTGTCCAGCGTTCGACTACAGCCTAATCTGTCCTACTACTGGAGTGGCGTGCAGATGCAGGATTATATGATTGCGAAACTTTGTCCTGACTTTCCTAAGCATGTGCTCGAGCACACTTCCCCATCGCCAGTCCTGCAGTGCCACGGCTGGTTCGGGAGCTACACTTCAGCTGCTTCTACACCCTTGGTGACGGGGAAGGAAAGCTTAGACAGCTGTATTTTACCACAGATCTATGAAGTTATTTGCCCTTAAAAAAAACACTTGAATCTGATTAACTGTAGCAAGAGTAATAACAAAAGAGACAAGATAAAAAAAGGATGAAGAAAAGTAGATATGTCATGTAACACTCTGAAAAAGAACAGGGCAGTTTGGGGGAGGGGGGGTGTAAAACCCACTCTTCAAGCCATTTGAGTGAGAATAAACTACCTTATTACACAATGCTCACACTTTAAAATGCTTTACCCTTGTTTGCTAGTATTTAAAAGTAGACTTCTCAAAAGAATTTCATGTTTCTTTTTCCTTAACAGAGACGGGAAATAACAATTTAGGAGGGGTATATTTGGGATTTTTAATTCTAAATAATTTCAAGGAGTCGTTTTCATGAATCAAATTCTTCATGTTGTGTTTCATAAAATACATGGAAAGGATGTTCTCAGCCTTTCTGAGCAAAGAATGATGCAAATCTCTTGAATGTATGCACCTAATAAAGCCACACTAATTTTTGAAACAAAAAATAATTTAAAAATTACTACAAACTTTCCCTTCCATTAAAATGCTCAGTGTTGAGAAGAGATGCTAAAATTGATCTGTGCTATGAAACCCCAATTCCAGTACCCAGTACACTCAAAAACGTACCAGGTGATATTCTGCAAGTGTCTAAATGAGAATGGATGTGTAAAAATAATTTCAAAGGCAAAAGTCATGGGATGATGTCCCCATGTACACACATGTCGTGGGGTTAGCAATCTTCTGAAGGAAATATCCTGGTTTTACAACCCTGGACTTCCCTTCCTGGACAAAGGGGGTGGTGAAAATGCAATATGCGTATGGGGGAACTAATCAGGCTTGGGAAAGAAGTGTAAATGAAATCTGTGCAAATGAAAGCTGCTGCAGCTGATGTATTAGGTCATTTTCAATTTGAGGAACTTAAACCAGATACAGAGTTCTTGAAAGTCTAAACTCAACTCATGCAGCTATTTTGCAAATTCTTTGTATGTGGATCTTAGGTTTCCACAGATATATGAAAACTCCCCGATTTGCACCAGGCAACTAGCTCCTGCTAATGCTTCCATCACAATCCAGCGAAGCAGCAGCAAAACTTCCAAGGACCAATCTAACATCATGGATGCAGTCAAAGCTGAGCATCCAATACATGACAAAGGCATTCAAATGTAGCTCTAATTCAGGATTATCTGAAAACAAGGATACAACCAACTACAGAAAACCAGGGATGTTCTTTGTTCACATAAAGATACTTGAGCCCTCACTGCACGTTGTAGGCCTTTCTCTGTCTGGAGGAATTTACCTGCCTCCTAATTCCCTAACCTTAGCCCAGGGGTACACATACTCATTAGGCAGAAATAGGACCACCACACAGATAACACCAGAGTCACTGGACACAAGGAAAAGTAGGTGGAAAGACCCTTCAGCTAGCTTGACGGAGCACTCCTGGACCCTAACCCTTTCTCCTGAATTGCTCTGCATGTTACACAGATCCTAGACGAAATTAACAATTACGTGTGTATATAAACCATCCAGGACCAGAACTCAGTGCATTTCCCAATCTATAACAATCAATGATATTTTTCAGGAAGTGGGAGATAAGAGTTGAAACCTATTCCAAATGCAACTGCATGAAATGCATCATCAGGCCTTTCATCAATTAGAGTCACTTGGAAAGCATCAGCCTTACCATGGTAGTGTGAGACTAATCACTTAGTTAACATTAAGAAAGCAAATAAAAAAGCCCATAGTATGTATCTTGATATATCTTACCTCAGCTTTTAATCTTTTACTTCATTAGACTTGGAAGAAGTAAGTGGAACCCCAGGAAAAATAAATTTCTACAAGGATGAAAATTTTTCTTCACAGGGAATTTGAAAGATTATGATTATGTCACTTACTGGAAAGTGATACAACAAAAGCAGCACGCAAGTACTGAATATGTTTATTCACTGTAAGTTATCATAAGAGGACATTTTATCTTTCTTTCACAGTGGAAACAAAGCCAGATGAGCTAAACCTCAAAAAAGCACTGTAAATAAAAACCCTTCTCACAACATGTCTGCAGAATTCACAACTGCAAAGCTGAGGCAGAATATGGATTAACCTACAAACTGATTCTTAATTCATGTAAAAATACATGTAATGTGGACTTTTTATTTCCAGGGCTGTTAGAAATAGAAGTATACCAGCAAGAATAAAAATGTACAGAAGTTTTCAAAACCTTTTTTAGGAAAAAAAACCCCAAACCAGAAGCAAACAAGAAAATATAAACGGTCCACAGTATAGGACATGTTTTTCCTCACATGCGTTCTGCCACTGGCATATGGAAAAGAAAGAAAAGGACCATTTTAACCAGCACATTTTCAGTTTTATTTTAAAATCCTTAGATAAGTGTTAGGTGAATTTCAACTTACATTTTTGCTTTAAATAAAAATAATTACAAGCTTTTGTTCTGTAATTTTGGGTAAACAGTAATCTGGTAAGCAAACAAACTTTAGTGAAAAAAAACCCAACAGTTCTGTACAAGATTCCATTTTGGAATTTTTATTTTAGACACAATTAAGGGTTTCTTTTTAGATGAAAACGATTTCATAGAGTAATTTTCATGCAACAGAGTGAACTTTTTTCCTGTGCTGTCTGACAGCACAGGAGATAAATGTTCACATGGAACAAGTTGTTAAATAGTTAACCATGAATGCAAATACACTATGAACTTTAAAGAAACTGTTTCAACAACAACAGTAAGGGTTTATGGGACATCAGCAAGGTGTGTAAACCAAGGTGTTTTGGAAATATTTCAGATACAGCAAGGGTAACACCAAAATATTTCCATTTTTGCTGAGAACACATGGAGAACCTATCAGTTCTAGAAGTCATTCTGGAAATTACACCATCAGCTGCACCAACCTTAGTAAGTAATTACCAAACACATTTTAAGAGATTCTCAATGACTTTATACAGTTTTGAAATTTTAACAGGAATATAAGTAGCGTAAAAGTCAGAAAATTCCTTATTATTCATCTGTCTTGTTACAGAAGAACATTTTATGATACCTATCTCTTGCATCTGTATCTTTCAAAACTCCATTGAATAAATATGCTTTACAGGTTTATGCATAAAATCTGTTTCAAAGAAAAAAAATTCAGGAACTAAGAGCTGAATTATTTTAAGTTGGCTTCCCCAGCCACTGAAATAGTATAACAATGTCTGACTTGCACAAAATTATGTAATTTATTTCAATATTCTTACAAGCCTCTAGTCACACAATCAACTTATTTTCCACATCAAACAATTTATCTTAAGAAAACTTATATACATAAGAAATTATTGTAGATATCTTACATAACTTATCAAGTATTCAGACAGATGTGTGTACTGACTTTCATTGGGCCTGTGACATTACTTTCCTCCTATTTCATCAGCAATGAAAGTCATCACCATCAAAAACTGGCTTACAAATACAGTTGTTCAAAAGGTAGAAGACAAAAATAAAAAGAAACATTTTTTTGTTGTGGTCCTCAGAATTATTGAAAATGCCTTTGGTTTTTGCCATAAATATTTAAACGGCATATGAAATGAAAATCTCAAAAATTTGGATGTACAAATCAGTAGCTCCTGAGTTATACTGTAAAAGCATTTTGGGCAATCAGTTGTAACACAGATGTATAGAAAGAACTTTCTTGAATACTCAAGTAAAAAAAATGCTATATTACAGCACATGCTATTGTTCTAACACATGCTTTATGTTATATTTTAATAGTAAATTCCACCTAAATGCAATAGGCTCATGCTGCTATTTCATGAAGCTGTATTACAAAAGGAATTAACACTGAATAGCTGCAAAAACATTTCCTATTTTTAAGTAAACTGTAGCAAACCCATCAGCAGAGCACAGCACCTCAACAGAATATGTCCTCACAACTTTTTTTGTGTCATGGGAGACTGGAACACTGGCATTAAAGCAACATTGATGTTGTTATTTCTTTTTTTCATACAATCAATCAAAATTTTACAAAAATATAGCCAATCAACAAACATAAAATTATGCTGCATATTCAGTTCTGCCTAGAGATAGCACTTCACAATTACAGCCGTAGAAGTCAAGTACTTGGAAGTTATGGCTGTGCATTCCTTACACAGCCATGTAGTCACACTGTGTATTACCATATAAACTTCTCTTTGTGAGGAGCAAAAGATGAAAAGTGCACTTTTAATCAACTGGAGAATAGAACTATTTTTTTTCAGCATGACATCATGTCTTACATTAGCATTCACATGCTAAGCTAAGAATTACATGTCTGATAGTACTCTTCATAATTCAGTAACACTGAGCAAATGCTGCTGCATCTAATTGATTTTGTATTTCGTAGGATTGTATTTATCACAACTTCATACTATTAATTTTCACTGATCTGCATTGTGAGTTCCCAGAAGTAACAGCCTGAAAGCAACGTGGGTACAGGGACACATTAACAACCAGTAAAAAATGAAACCAAATTTCTCAGCATGTGTAAGGATTGTGTAAGAGGCAAATCTATTTATCAAGGGTGGCCTAAACAATGACTTTCTCTTCTTGTCCATTACACACTTTTAAACCTCTCCAGCAAATTAAGTCGGCACCTTACAAACAATCTGAGCACAGGCAAAGCAGATTTAGTCCCAAATTCATTTTGTCTCTCTGAGCAAGGTGTGGTCTTATTCCACACATTTCACAATTTCCATCTCTCTATTCTTGACTCAAAGTTGTTGCTTCAAAATGCATTTGAAACAAGGTAACAGCATTTTCAAAGATGAGACACTGAGGCTCCAGTGCAGAGTCATCGTGTCGTTTACGTATTTCATCAAAGCACTAAAGTTGGAGTGCTGCTGAGCTCTCTCCAGTCAGAGAAACCTTCAGCAGTCTGACCTTCAGCTTTCTTGACTGGATTTCTAATTTCTGCAGTTCAATCAGGTGCCTAAGGATGAGGATGAATTCACTCCGTAGGAGTACTAAGCCAAAGATACACAGGAGATGAGCAAATAGAATAAACCCAGGTCTCAAAATTAGAACTCTACCTACAATTGCCTCATTGCCTCAAGAAATTCCTTGCATCTTTGTTTTTGAATACTTGACCTTGGAACTTTAAAATACTCTTTCAGATTTAAGAAGAAAATAAACACAAATAATCAAAGTCACCAGCATTTGGAACATATTTATCCATTGTATAAATCTTTATTGTATGAACATAACGAGCAGCAGCTTTGGAGACCAGGGTAGAAGAGCAGAAATGGGCACCTAACTCCAGTTAACAGGAACCTGTATGGCATATCCTTCTCTAGCCTGTACTTCTCAGTGTAACTGGGGATTCTATTTCCTCCCTGAAAATTAAGGCATCCCGCTTAAAAACAACCAACAAGCCAAAAACCCCCACACAAATACATTTGACAAATAAAGAGAATTACCACAACAGAAGGAATTAGCAGTGCTTGAACCTCATACATACACTGCTGACAGGCCACCTGCAAATCAAATCTGCATTAAATCTAAAATCCAGTTAATGTAACTGCTTGGTTTCATTAATTTGTCTGTTTGGGGAGTTTTTTCTGTGTGCTTCTTTTTGGTAGAGCTTCATAAATAAACAGTATCTTCAATATTCTTAAAATGAGATTGTCCTTTCTCCCATTAATCTCCCTACCAGGTGGGACAACTTCCCTCCCACGGGCAAACTGGCTAGCAACATTCACTTGTGCTTTAAAATTGAAATTCAATTTTCAATTCTACATGAATGTTTACAAGCTGTCACCCAATAACTTATCACTTAATATAAAGCAAATTATACTCAAAACATCAAAAGAATCTGTCTGGAATTAATTTCTGAATTCTCTAAAATACTAACTTTCATGCAACGCATGAAATGACGTGGAGTACAAATTATTCTGAAATAAGTGAATTCATGCTAATGTGGCATCAGGAAAATTGTTTCTGAAGCAAATTTTTCACTTGTTAAGCTTTCACTCATTAAACTCATACTCACTGATGAGGAAAAATATTATGGAAAACTGAATATTCATCTTAAAGGCCTGCTGACATCGGACATTAGGAAAACAAAATGTATTGAAATGCATATTGATTTACATATACAAAGACAGTTTATAAATTTTTGCACAACATTAAAGTCTTTTGTGGGACAAAAACAACAATTCACTTTGGAGGAAAAAGTGCAAACAAAAAAGCCTCTTTACTGAAGCCAAGCATGGAACAGAGAAAGTCATTAAACTCAGACTAAATCTCTCTTTCAGAACATTAGGAATCGTTTAACTAGAGACCAGCATCAAACTGAACTACCCCGTATTTTCCACTTACCATCCACTCAGGCTCAGAAGCCTGAACTTGCTCACCTTGTCCAGGTTTTAGGCCAACCTGAGTGTCAGATTTCAGTGTTCTCAAACTACAGAGAGGTGCAGGATGAAACTTATTCAAGGCTTGATGAAACGGGACACTGTATTCCCATTTTCTATCTCCTGTCAATTTTCTATAGTTTAGATCACCTTTGAAGAGAAGCAAGTTTGACTTCTGTAGCTCAGCATACAAGTCAGGAGCAACTTCCCTCATACTGGAAAAGTCATGTGGTAAAGTCCAAAACATGTGGTCACAGAAAACCCAAACTCCCTTTTTCAAATTGCCCTCCCAGTTTATTCCACATCTAGACATCCACATATGATTAGCTGACCCCAGTTGTTTAATAGTCCAGTTAAAATCATGCTTTGTGGTATCTGATACATACCATGGAATACTTTTTCCATGAAAATAGACTTCATCAGCTAGCTTCGACGATAGCAAGAAATCAGCCAACACAAGATCACTTACAAGTTCAAATCCAGCGTTATCCAGGATTATGTCAACTCTAACATTACTTCTTTCTGTTCTATTTTTTTTGGCATTTACAAGTAGTGACCAAACTTTTTCCATATCATTCACTAAGATGTAAGGTACCATGTTTTCCAGGGATTGCAAGGGACTAGATTTCTGAGAGCTGTCTTGACCAGCTGAAAAAGAAAGGTCACACTTATTGCCCCACAATGACACCTAGAAGGAAGAAAAAGAAAAAAACATTTGCTAAGTCTCACTGTAGTTAGATTCTAAACTTTACATACACTATAAAGATTTTTTTTCCTTCTTTCTGGTTTAGGTAATAGAAGTTCTAACTCCACATATTCTTCCCAGCTTTAATAAAACTCAACTTTTTGCACAGATATCTGAACATAGACAAGATTTTGTGGACAAAACCAAACAAAGCTCTGGATGTACACAGGCATCAGAAGTGACAAAGATGGAAGATTTAGATCAACATAAACACACTGATCACAAAGCTCAAAACAGAAATATACTCCATACTGCAATTCCAAAAAATATCAGCAGTAACACAGAAAAAGGAATAATAAACGCAGCTTTGTTTTTTTACCACATGCAGCCAAATAAGTATTTTAAGTATATATATTTTAAGTACTCACTAACGAGCCCTTTGTAAAGATTCATCAATACTTGGCATGCACTGTTGCCAGATAACGGACTTATTTGTAATCCTATGATACTTTGGTGTTTCTACCCAAAGGCACTATATTCCAAGAATAATGCTGTTATAAAGCTTTTAAACCACTTCTGTCCCAGATTGACTTCTAATTTTTTTCTCCAAAGAAGTCTCAAAAATATTTAAAGTGCCATCTAAAATTAACTGTTTTAAGAAATTACAGGTAAATATCAAAAAGGTCATCTGGAACTTGACTTAAAATGTTTGAGAGATACTGGCTTTGAAGGAAGAATTGATGGGTTTTCATATACACAATGAAGACCAGCAGTTAATAAAAAAGTGTCACATTTATACAAGTACACAAAATATAAATATTTTCAGAATAGCAGCAATACAGTATGGCTATCAGGACTTCATCACACTTCTACAAACAAAAGATCTATATTTTAATTTCCATATCAAGTTCAGATTCTTTATAACTTCAAATTCGTGTTTGTTTCATAGGAGAAATATTTTAAATTCTTGTGTTAAGCACTGCCAGTTTACCTGCAATAGCTTAAAAAGTTCCTCCTGAAGTTGCTTTTCATCTAGATCCTTGATGTTCTTAAGAAGTTCCTGAAAGTAAGTGCATAAGGCAATAACAGCTTCTTGGGATTCAAAGAAATTTTGAGCCTTTCCTTCCTTAAAAACGTCAAAGTTGTCAATAGGTGGGCTAAAAAGAGAATAACAAATATGTTGACATACTTCCCACTTTTTTCATGACAGCACACGCAAATGAAGCTCAAAGGTGAGCTTTTTAAGACTGTATTACAGGTCCTAGTTAGATTTTCCACTTCTAATTTGTCATACTATATTTTCACACATCTCCATAACAGCCCAATGTTGTATCTTGCTAAAACAGACACTATGCAAGGCACCTTTACATAACAATATATTCTGAAAGCGAACAAGTATTCAACCACAGCAATTCTGGGAACTGCCCATACAGTGAGCATTTTGAACTCCAATCTTCAGACAAGAGAATTAAAACTGTAACATATAAGTGAACTCAAGTCAAGAAACACTGGCCTGATTTTAAATGTGCTTGTGTGTGCTGGAATGTTACTTCCCATACCAAATTCTCTTACTGTGACAGGAAGTTATTCCTATGAAAGTCTTTACTAGGATTTTGGAAAATTACCATGACAAATGAGAATGTTGTAATATATAAAAATTATAGACCCATCTATTATAAGAAATACTTGCACGAAAGCCTTTCAACAAACGATTGAACTTCCATCCAAGCATATGCTTAAGGGCAACTAAATAATGGAGATCAAGAAACTTAAAAGTGTACTAATGAAAAGTATCTGCTCAGCTTTCAAAGTGCAATCTAGCGGAGCAACTTCATATCTGACGCTTTTGGTACAAGAGTTCAAATTACACAACATATCAGTAGAAACTGAGTCCCATTACTGTATTTGCATCTCTGCAACACTAAGGGTAAATCCAGCACTCGTGGAGCTTTCAAATTTTTTTGGCAGCAATGGGATCTTAAACTGTTCATTCCTACCCCATGATGTTGTACTGGCACATCTCCATGGTACCAGCACAACAAGTTTTTCCTGCCCAGTTATTTTTAACCAGTGTCAGCTCCCAAAGTTCGATGCAACACGTGGTCCGCAAGCACTGCTGTAACTAAGAAGCTGGTGTAGAATGAACAACAGGGGCTGCTTAAGACGGGTCTACTGCTCTAAGAAACAGTTCTCAAATGGTAACTTCAGATTTCAAGCAGCAAAACAAGTTAGAATTACCAACAGATTTGTGGCTCTCATATTCCATGTTTAAGGCTTAAGAGAAAATTCTACACCAACAAACCTTTTAGAAATACTACATGATTTTCATATCTCAATTCACATTAGTCTGCAAGGTCAAGCTATACAGTCAAGCTTAAGAGTTTCCATGCAGACCAATTCACCAAAACTGAAGCATAAAAAAAATGAATAAGCTTCAAATTCTGCTGAATTGAAGAAGTAAAGGTATTAATTTTAAATCTGAGGTGCAAGATGAGGAAAAAGGAATATAGTAAAAGCTTAAGATTTTCCTTTATCTTACTCCTCAGCTGTCTTTATTTTTCCCAAAATAAAAACAGGAAAGAGCAATGCTTTGCAAATTAATATACCAAGCCAGTAAATACTTACTTCTGTGCTAATGCTGCATGGATTCTTCGATACATGTAACACTCTACATACAGCCAAGGGGACTGAAACCAACTTGGCTCTCCACTTCCATTTGGTAAATTTCGTTGGTAGTCCAGGTATTGGTTCCACAGCGCAGCATCAGGCAGCTCATCTTCTAAAGGGGTCACTGGCTTGTCTGTTTGCAGCTCATTCCGCAGTTTGGAGAGGAAAGATATAGCTCTCTTCTCTGCTTCAACACCCTTCTGAAAAAAAGTGGAGAACAAAAGTTCCTATTCTGTACATTTATTCCTGTAGAGACACAGATCAGCTGTTCATGGAACGTGCAATATTTTAATTGCCAAATGAGAGTTCCTGACAAATCAGAGCTCAATTCAACAAAATATATTTTGGTGAATAAAGCTCATTTCAGATCCAACATCCTAAAATGAATTCCATATGGAATTTCTGTTTAGATTGAACTTTTTGCTTATTAGAGGTGAAGAGAGTGTTGAAACACAGTAATGTTCAGAAGGTGTTACTGTCTATCAAACACTGCATCAACACAAAAACCCAAGTAAGTGATGCAATTGCAGAAGTGACAGATCAGAAAAAGGTTAGACAGAAATGTGTGTTACAGAACTGAACAAAAATAGCTACTAGAAAGAAATTATTTAAAAAAAATCAGACAAAAGGATTGAGACAAACAAATAATGATTGTATAAGACACTAGCAAAAACAAGGCAGAGAAGAGGTCTCAAGGACTGGGGGGGGGGGGGATAAACATCAGGGAAAATAGGGACCTTACTCTTACCTCACCATGTTCTTCAAAAAATTCATTTTTATGTCGATGCAGAGTATCAATAACTCTTGTGAGGATCTGGGGCAGTCTGTCTTTAATTGTAAAATATGCAAAAGATCTAAAAAAGAGAGGATCAGTATTTTATTATTGTCAGCAAATGATGAAATAGCTTCAATTTCTAAAAACAAATACATGATCTTTGTGCTAGTTTGGGCTGGGGCAGAGTTAATTTTCTTCACAGTAACTGGTATGGGGCTGTGTTTTAGATTTGTGCTGGAGACAGCGTTGATAACACAGGGATGTTTTCCTTATTGCTCAGCAGGGCTTGCACACAGTCAAGGCCTTTCATGCCTCACCCCACCCCACCCCACCCCCGAGGAGGCCCTTGCACGGGACACTGGGAGGGGACACAGCCAGGACAGCTGACCCTAAGTGACCCAAAGGCTATTCCAGACCATATGGTGTCATGCTCAGCAGTGGAAACCAGGAGGAAAAGCTGGTCAGGGAGCCACTGCCCGGGCACCAGTCAGTTCGTGGTGAGCAATTGTTTTCATTTGCCTTACTTGTTTTTCTTGGGTTCTATTTCACTCTGCTCTTTTCATCACAATTTATTCTCATTCCAATTATTAAACTGCTCTTATCTCAGCCCACAAGTTTTCTCATTTTTACCCTTCCCATTCACTTCTCCCCACCCCGCTGAGCTGTGGGGTGCTTTGCTGCCAGCTAGGCTTATAGCACAACAGTATTAAAAGTAGTTTTCTGTGCCTTTAAAGCAGTGGACAGCAATAAAAAACAAAACCAAACCAAAACAAAAAAAACTTCAAACTGGTCAGGTTCTTGTGCCTACTTTTGCAGAAAATTATAAACAGCAGTCTTTTCAAGAAAGAAAAAGGTAAATGACTGGCCCTACCAAAAGAGTGAGAAATTGCAGTTAATTCTAGGCTAAAACGCGACCTCTGTTGCTCAGACACCCAGATGCAAAACCAGGGAACCGTAAAACTGAAAGCACAGATATCTGCTCAAAGTTTATCACGTATCTCATATCAACAAGAGACGCGCTCTCCATTATACACTTGATTTATATTTTCTCTAAAGGCTCTTTATATACGAGGACAACGATTAGAACGCGGCCAGGCCCACAAAGAGCGCAAACCCGGCCTGGAGGATGATTTTTATTGCGAGACTTCTACCCGGTGCGTCGGAGCCCCCGAGCAGAGCAGCGGCACAGGAGGCACGGTACCGGCGCCGATACCGCTCCACGGCCCGCTCCGACCACCGACAGCGGCGGCGGCAGCGCCGCGCCCGCAGCGCCGCCTACGGGCCCCGGGCGCCGCCGACGCTGCTGTCCCCGCCCGTCCCCCGGGCCAAGAGCCGCCCCCCGGCCCCGCCCGGCGCCCGAAAACCTTCGCTCCCCGGCGGCGGGGCGCCGGACGGCCCCTCGGCTCACTCCCGCCCCCCGCCTCGCTGCCGGTGACGAGCGCGCCAGGCCGTGACGGACCCCTTAAACCTGCCCGACAGGGACACCGGGAGCGCCGGTACCGCCGCCATCTTGCTCCGCCCCCCCGCGAGCCGGCGCACCGCCCTCCCCCTGCCCCCTCCCGGAAGCGGGCCCGAGCGGCAGCCGGACGTTATTGGCGCGCGGGCCGCGCCCCGCCGCGCGGCGACGGACGGGCGGGGCGTGTCGGCCCGCGCGCCCTGGCGGGGCCCGGCGGGCGGTGGGCGGGGCCGCGGCTCGCGCGGCGGAGAGCGGCGCGCCCCCTCCCCCAGGTCAGTGCTGGCGCGCGGCGGCGGCGGGAACCGCCTCGCCCCTCCCGCCGCGGCGGCGGCGGCGGGCGCGCGCGCGGGGCGGGGGAAGGGAGGGGAAGGAGGGCCGGGCCGGGCCGGCGGCGCTGCGGGTGCCCTTGGCGGTCCCGCGCCCCGGACGGAGCTGCGGCGGAGCCCGCGCCGGGGCAAGGGAGGGGTGCGAAGCCCCTCCCGGGAAAATCCCGAGGCGGCGGGGCCTGCCGCAGCGCCAGCGAGACGGGTGTAGGCGAGCCGAGGAGGCCTCGCCCGCCCTTCCCGCCAGCTCCGATCCTGCCGCGGGCAGGAGGGCCTCGCGACGCTCCTGGCGAGGAGGGCGCAGTTTCGGGGCGAGCAGGAGCCGTGCCTGCGGGTGTGAGGGTGATTCGCAGCCCCGTGCCTCCCCCACCCCAGGGTGCCCCTCTGGCGGCCGGAGCGGGGCGGCTGCGGGGCCGTTCCCCCGCCATCCCCCCGTGTTGAGGTGTCGCTGCGCCGGGGTGACGCAGCAGCGGCGGAGGCCGCGGGCCGGGGGTGGGGGGGCCGTGCCCCCCGCGCGCTGGCGGCGCTGCCTTCCGCGCCCGCCAGGAGCGCCCGCGAGTCGCGCGGGGCGGGGGCGGTGCCGGCGGCCTCGCTGTGCCCGCGCGGGCGGGGCGGCTTCGCCTTCCGATTGGTTGCCTGGCGGCCCGCTGTGCCCGCCCCCCCCGGCTCGCAGCCAATAGGAGCGGAGCCCTCGATCCCAGCGCCCTTCCCCCCGCGCTTGCCGCAGGGGCGCTCCTGGGGGCGGTGCGGCCGCTGTTTTCCTTGGAGAAAAGGACGGCAGTGCGGGGGCAGGGAAGGGGCGGGATGTCCCGGCAACCGCCGCTGGCGGGCCTCGGGGGCAGTCTGGAGGCATCCGGGCTGCGTGGGCTGAGCAGAGCCGGCGGGCCGGTCTGTGCTGGTCTAGTGCGCCCGCCGGCGGAGTGGGCCCGCCCTGTCCGTAAATGTCGGTGGCTGTGCCGCAGCAAGCCGGGCCTCCCGGCCGGGGAGACAGCGGGCGTGGCTAAAGTGTGTCGTATGCTGAAGAGACGTTGGAAAATAAATCCTAGTTCCGTGCCTGCTGCTCAAAGGTGGCGCCTCCTGCCCTGTTGTGGTCGCCCTTCGTCCCTCTTTCTTCTCGGATTGCTGTTCCGCTCCTCCTGGCTAAATGCCTCTGGTGCCACGGGTCTGACGCTCAGGCCCCTCGATGGAATTCAGTCTATATGATCTCTCTTTCCTTGTAACTTACTGTATGCCTGTACAGTTGAAAAATCATTCCTGGCATTACTGATTCGGGGTGAGGTTTTGTTGGCTAGGGAAGCCAACATTTTGAGTCTCGTTCTGCCACTTACCACACACTGCTGGAGACTTCTCCCCATGGTCTGGCTCTCCACCACCTGGACTGAAGTTGCTCAGTTTCTGTCAGCTCTTTTTTTATCCAGAGGTAACAGGCCTTTGAAAAGGTAAATATGCCTTGTCCTGGACAGGGTCGCTTTTTAAATACAGAACAAGTTTAAAATGAAAATAGTCGTTTATCCCAGTAAGTATGCCAATAACAGGCTTCTAAATTAGGCAAAAATGTACACGTGAAGAGCATGTAAAGATATAAAGTTATGCCCAATATCGGTTCATCTATATATCCTTGTTAGGATGGAGGGCTTGTTCCACAGCACACACCATGATTTGCTCTTTAAAGAAAATGTTTATTTGAACTATTACGTTAAAATGTATTCGTGGTATTGAAGATACTCCTTCAGTTTTTGAAAAATATTCTGAAATAGGCAGGTTTTTGAACTAGGCAGCTTAATGACTTTTTGTTAATAACTTGCTGAGGATGGATTTTGTGTCATAAGGGAAATGTTCTTGATTAAGAAAACCAGATGAGGACAGGTACTTGTCACTAGGTTTTTTCAGCAAATGAAACACATCCACTGAGATATTAAGTCTACTGTCTGAATATTTTTAAGTTTATTTGATTATCTCATGTAACATAGTGTGAATACAGTAGGGTTGCTCTTAGTCTGAGCTACCAGAATAAGGACACTGTTGTGTTTCTGGCTGCACGGGTGGGTCTGCAGGCAGGCCTGGTGGTCCCTGTTGCACCAGGATGTACTGGCAGGAGCAAGGCTGTAGCTCGGCTTTATTCTCTGTAGTCAGGACAGATGGCTGGGGCTGGATCTGTGCTCGGCTGTTCATGGCACAGCAGCTGGAGCTGATGCTGAGCAATGTGTGTGTTCTGTAGGTGACATTCCCATACAACCATGTAGTAATCTAATTGTTGTTTTTATTATATATCACAGTGATTCACAGCATCTGATGTCCTCTTTGAGGTGTGTGCTTGCTTGCTCACAAGCAGTGGAGTTACTGAAAGTGCAGGCTGCTGCACAGAATGAGCAGCAGAAGAAAAAGATGCCTGCTTGTATATTGACACAGCAACCAGTTCTATTTTTTCACCACTTGTTGCAAGTGCACAGATGTGTTTTGATCTTAGAGTGTTTCCATAGGATCAAAAAAATCTTTTTATTCCCACCAATGTCATGTGCTTAGGAGTAGTAACACATGCAAGAGTAGTATGGACCACCTTTTAGATAAGAGAGAAGTAATATTATTGTTTTCCAAAATGTTGATCGATGATTTTGTTTGTTTGTTTTAAGTACAGTTCAGAGGGAAGAAATGAGACTGAAACTTCTGCACCTTCAGATGAGATCTTTCCACGCTTTAACAACAATATGCCAATGCCAAAGGTTTAACAAAACTGGATGTCTACTATTAAAGGTGGATAATGAAGTTGAAAGAACAGCTCACAGAACAGCAAAGTCTTGGAATTTCTATGCTCTGAAAACTGCGTTCCCTTGGTTGACAAGTCAATGTGTGCAAGTCAAGAATTGGCAATTTCTCCGAAGATTTGTATCCACTTTGGGAAGAAATATTTATTATCAGAGTGGGGAGGGCTTTTTCTCATCCTGGAGACATTTGGGTGTGACAGTGATGGAAAACTACAGGCTCAATACAGAGTGGATCAAAAAGCTTAGGAGCACATCATCAAGATTTTATGCAGTTGTATCAGCTGGTAAAATTGTCCCCAAACCCAGTAACCAGCCAGTTAAGAGGCCACCAAAGGCACCGAGGACCAAGCAGCCATCCAGAACAAACCTGCCGCTCTCAGACATGGAGGTAAAGGATGACATTTACAGTCTGTGTGACATTAAGGGAGTGCATCAATTTAATTTACATCCAGATTTGGGTTTAGGTGAACATTTTAATGAAATTAACATACTTCATTATTTACACTAGTGTTAGAGCTTTGCAAATAGAAGCAAACTTGATAGAAACTGGCATGTCTGGTATTTTGAAGGTAAAATGGAAGTTTACTTGCAATGTGTTAACAAGAGTGGAGGGAAGATGAGTGATTCTTATAAAATGGAAAGGTGAAGTGCATTAAAAATAGTTTTGACCAGTGCTTTCAAATCACATTTACTATTGAGAAACAAAGTCTAGCTTTCAGAATAATTGAACTTTCCCTATGTTTCCTTGCTTATCCAGACCTACCCAGTTTTAAGGCTTCAAATAAATAAACTCAAACAAATAAAAGTGAAAGTAAATAGTATAAAGTTTATATTCGGATTAAGTTTCAGATGGGAAATGAATGTGCAAGTGTAGCCTGTGTTAACCGAGAAAGATCATTGCTTATGAAGAAATAGCACCTTGATTATCAGACTCCTAGGTCTACAGAGGAAATGCAACAACACACTGTTTTAGATACCGTGAGGTATGACGAGGAAGAACAGTGCATATTTGTAGCCATATCTCCTTAAGATAGCTCTTAGCCAAGCCAGGCCTTAAGTATACTGGAATACAGGATTTCCATGGTGAATCCTGGTGTCAGATGTGTTACTGTTCTCCTCAGGCTAAAACACCAAGTTCCAGGGTGTTGTTAGTTAGATAGTATGATAGGTGGGACTAAAAGCATTGTCCTTTCAGAAATAGCTTCCACGTTGCAAAATATATCTGTTACATAATCTACTGAATGTGAGCAGAGAAAAGTTTTAGTGCTTGCCTTCTCATATCTAAGCTTCTGGTTAATATTTTGTGTGATGAGTATGCCTTAGTGTAACATAAAGAGGTAGTTATAGACAATTTAGTTCCCACTCAAATTTTCATGTTGCTTCGCAAGAGGAAAGTGAAAAATATTAGTCCTGAAACACCGTGTAATGTTTCCAGCCTTTTAGTCATGCTATGACATTACATTCAGAGTCTGATTCTTTTTGGTTTTGGGTGAAGTGACAACATTCTTGAGGCTTTTAAATGACAGCATAGAATGCAAACAGTTTCTTTGTTTGACATTTTTATATATATGTGCAAGTAACATGCAGTGCTGTTTTTATTTTCCATTGTGAAGAAATGGAGAAAATACTGCCTGATACACTGAAATAATAATATACTTCCTGAGGAAGCTTTTGCATGGCAAAATGCTGGGCCAGAAATTATGTAAACTCAGACCTAACAGAAACAGAAGCATTTGCTATTTTTTAATAAATCCGATGTGGTTTTGTCACATATTTATTCCAATCTGCAGGGGTGCAGACAACCTGTCACCCTGACTGCAGGCTGACAGTGGTGGAGTCAGCATTTTTTTACCTGTCCCTATAGCTGTGTAGTATAGAGAAGTAACTTAGAGATGTAGCTGATTTCTGCAAGATTAATAGAAGTAGCACAAATGAAGAATCTCTGAAGGAGGTTTTTTTTCAGTATGCCATCAGGTTTTTCTAAATCTTGGTGTCACAAAAGAAGCTGATCTTGCCTTCTGTGCATGTTTGAAGGCAACCAGGAGCCCTCTAGTATTGGAGGCCCTAACACCAAGGCCGTTGCCTTGGGGACATCTCCTTCCCAGCTTCTCCTGCCTCTGGAGACAGCAGTTGCAGGCCCACTCCTGAGGTTCTCGGTTAGAGAACTCTGAGGATCTGTGGTGGTTTCTGTCTGGGAGGGCCTGACAGCTGACACCTTTCTTTTGCAGAGCACTTGGTGAATGAGGTCCTTCCCATCCTCCCCAACACTGGTCTTCATGTGTTTTTACAGGCAGAGTGCTGAGCACCAGCAGTGATAAATTGTTGTACAACCAGTTTTTCAGGATAGATGGAGGAGTTACTTGAAAGCAGTGGGGTGGCTTAGTCAGTCCATCAGTGAGTGGTACCACTACTTGGTTAACCTTGTGCGGTCTGATGGCAGGAAAAGCCTCTGAGCTAATTCTTAATGTTATAGTCACCTAGCATAGAAATAGCTTGAAATTCAGGCAAAGACGTAGTATTTACTACACGTTAGATAAAGACTGATTCCTATGGTGATACAAGGACTAAAGTTCATCCTGCAGATTTTCTTTCTTAAAAATTTTTGTATGCTTAAAGTGGAAGAGATGGACTAGGGAGAGTTATGATTCCATGAGCCTGTACAGTCGTTGGGGGCATGATGATACAGAAAATGAGTTGTCAAGGTACTTAGCTGTCCTTAGGAGCAGCCATCCTGTGTGCTGCTCGGAACAGAATCTCAATAACACTGTAGGCAGAAAGGAGGAGAGTGGTGAGTAGCTCGAGTTCCATTCTAGCATCAGTACAGGTGCTGTATTCTGGGGTTTTTGAAGTTTGCAGGTGAAAGTGATGTAGCAGAAAACATGGCATTAAGGTTGATAAGCCATTTAACACATCTATTCTAGTATTAGCTGAGTCACTGATTAGAGTAGATTTTTTGGCTGTATCTCCACCAACAATCATGGGAATTTAGACATTCGGACCACCCGTGGACATGTATTTTAGGTGTCTTAATCTCAAATTATACCCAAGACAAATGTTCTCTATCAAACAAGAATTTTGTAAATACGTAAAAGTGAAACAGTACATTGTAACAAAAAAACCCTCAAAACTGAAAGTAGTTCATATCCAAAATGCTATTTCAGGCGTGTAGCTTAGCAGAAAAACTTCTGGTTGTAACTAAATGAGAAATGTAGCCATTCAAACTAAAATTGCAGCTGTAGAACAGAAAGTTGATCCTGTAGTACATTTGCCTTGAAATGAAGAATAGCCTAAGTAATAAACTGTGGGAAGCACAGAGCAGGATAGAGGTTTTCAGATTGTATACTAACTAGAAGATGAGAGTTTGCTTCCTTAACTCTTGACAGAAGAGTTTCATGGCAGAGTATGTGTACTTACAATAACCAGAGGTTTCTGGAAGAATCTTCAGATTTAGATGTATAATTGGCACTGGCGATGTAGAGATTGAGAATGGATTTGTACAGTTGAAATTGTGATAATGAAACTTGCTACTTCAAGGGAACTGAAAACAGTTCTGTTCCACTGTTAATTCAGCCTTCTAGCACAGTTGTGGGAATATGCCTACAGAATTGCTCTCTGAATATTATAATTACTTTGAAAGCTTATTTTCTGTGAGTGGTTGCAGAATTAAGGTGATGCGTAAGTAAAGATTTGGATGTGATAACAGAATGTTGACATTAAAAAAGAAAAGTTCAAATGTGAGGTGGTGATTCTGACGATTGGTGACAGGCCCTCCGCAGGGAGCAGAACACCTCTTTAAGCCTTGCTGTTTGACAGTGTGTGAGTGCTGCAAGAATGTAACTTGGATTTTAGGTTGAAGTGTATTGTGGGTCTAAATGCCTCCAGATGAGTACAGTTCTTTTATTCATTTGTTGTTAGTTACATCTCCATTTGTATTAGTTACAAAAAGCTAGGAAGTGACTGATCCACAGTGAGACGTTGCTTTCTGGATATTTTCCACTACATTGTACTGAAAAACATTATTGTAGGTCATACATGGTGTCAGAACAAAGAAATATACTTCAAATGAGTACTAGAATTTTCAAATCAGTTTATTGTGACTGCTTTGAATAATCAAGAAAATCTCAAGTCTCCTTGCAAGTCAGCATAATTTTTCCAGTTATTTCTTTGAATAAGGTGTTTTCGTTATTTAGGATTGTGGGATATTGGGACAAACTGGCTATCGTGTGCTGTTCAAGTGTGGTGTTGGTGGAGACCACGCTGTTAGTGCAGGATGCAGCTCAGGGTGGGGGAGGGATGCTGTAGATGTGCAGCACTGCAGCTGGCCCAGGAGGTCAGTGACTTTCTGTGCTGCAGCGGCTCAACCTGGGCAGTGGCTTGGTGCATGGCAGAACATGATGTTTGTGGTTGGAGCTTCTGCTTGATAAACAGACTGGGGTAGTCAAACTCCATTTATCTTTAAAACACAGATGTTAAAACTGCTATCAGGGATGTCTTGCCTCTGGTTTCAGTGGTCAGCCGAGCGTGTCGTAAGGGTGGGATGGGAGACCAACAGCAAGTGAAGCTCTACTGTTCAAGTATTTGATTGGCATTCAGGGAAGAAGGGTTTTCATTGTGGCTCTACCACGGAGTTTTAACTCATGTCTCCTGGTTTGTTCTCAGTGTGTGATTTGCTTTCCCACTTAACAAGGAGCAAGTAATCTCATCAGTATATGTACAGCAGGTGGAAAGCATGTCAATGACACCACAGAACAGTGCGTAAATGAAAGCTGTCACTCTTAATAAATTTGAAGCAAACAGTTGTCTTATTAACATTTTGCTTCAGCCTTGCCCTAACTCAAATCTTTATTCCTTTGGCACAGAATCTGATGCAGTGCACAGCCTTTGCAACAGCAGATGAATATCATCTTGGTAATCTGTGTCATGACCTGACTTCACGTGGATATGTTGAAATAACAAGTTTGCCTAGAGGTAGATTTTTGAAACATACTAAATGCAATGTTATACCTTGGGAAATAAAATATGGGTGAGGAATATAATTTTTATAACTTTATGTATTCTTATTCTGATAATATCCTGGAATATATTGTACTGCCTGTAAAATTATTGCTTTGCTTAAAGATTCTATTTGCCTAAAAATTCCCACAACAAAACCTTTCAGAATAGCAATGTGAGCAGGTCTTGCTCTTACCCTCTGATAATTTTTCCCAACATTACAATTACACTAGAAGTATAGAAAAATTACATGCATGCATGAGAAATAACTTTGGAAATTGACTGATACAGAGAATTTCTATAGACATTCACTAACTGAGAAAATTCTGAATGTTTTATTTTAATTAATCTTTCAGTAGTGAGGTAGTGCACGACTTCAGCTGTCAGAACAATTTTGTAATTTGAAGTGTTGCATCTTCTTTCTGTATCCACATTTCTATTAATGTAAATCACAGAGTTGGAGAGGAAGGCATGCAAGAGAGAATCTTGCTGACTAAGTGAAATGAAAATGATACACACATAAATGCTTAGTTCTAGTAAAGAGATTGCTGTTGATACTTCTTTATTGGGCCAAGTATATTCTAGCAATTGTGGAATGCTTCACTTAGCTAGGCTTCAACAAAATAATTTATTCTGGTTTCCATATAAAGTATCTCTGAAGACTTGGGAAAGTATGGCTTGGAAATAGCTGCAGTATACTACAAAAGAAAAACAAATGGATCTTATTATAGCTTAAGGAGTCTTATGCCCTGGAACAGCTGTGATTTTCATATGTCAGTAGTAGAATGCCTTCTTCCTTTTTAAAGAACAGATTATATGAAGCCAGGAGAAGGAGAGGCAGTTCATGGGCATTTCAGTAGGGCTTATCAAAAACCTGTCTGCCTCTCAAATAATAATCTAAGTGCAATAATACTCCAGTGGATCTCTTGCAAGCACAAGATTTACTGATGGTTGTCTTGTTCGGAAAGATGAATATGAAAGACAATACCCACTAGAATATAGGCTTCATGTTCCTTTGTAGTTTCATTGTATTAAAACTAACCCTGGTTTCACAGCTTTGGGATAGAAACTTTGTACAACCCCCGGCATGACTGTGAATTAAATGTTACTGTTGATGGTATTTTACCCTGGCAGTGTCATTTTTGCCAGTTCCTTTTATTTCTTCATGGTGTTTTTGACTCATAATGAGTACTGTTTATCAGAGGTTTGCAGGAAGTAATGATGAAAAGATATTGGATTGTGCCAGCAAATCTGAAGTGTTGTGACGGTTGGCATATGCATGTAGCAGTGGCTGGTTACCAAGACAAACACTGAATCTTGGAAAATAATTTTTTAAAATACTACCCCATAGAAATCTAAATCAGCAGTTATTGTGTGGATTTGTTACTTTGTAGTGTTTTTCCACAGCATTATTCTTGTTTTTTGACCTCTTTAAAAACATTTTAGAGGCAGATCCTGCACCTCCACTTAAAGTAGACCAGTTCTCTTCAATTGTATATGTTTTGGCTGGAGTGGATAAATAAAGATATGGCCTGTATTTGAAAAGGCAAATGAGAAAATGTAGACAAATGTTACTTCCATTATGAACTCCAACTTCACACCTAAAACTTCCTCTAGTTATTCGTCCAATGATGTGTTTCTGAACTGGAATAGCAAGTGGAAGAAAAGTCTTTAAGGGCTGATTCAGACCAACCGTGTGGTCCCCATTCAGATATTAGCAAAAGTGTATCTTATACTTGGTCATCTCTCTCTGCTGCCTCAGTCTACCTGGCCTCTATGGCTTGAGCAGTAAAGCAGAAGGTAGAACTTGTACACAAGCAGAATTGTCACTTGACTTGTGATTTTCCTGCAAAGGCATCTAAATTTTTAAGGCTTAGCTGTTAGGCCCTGCAGAATCTTTGTGAAGTCGCACTTTATAATAGTGGGCTTTACTGGTCTTGCTTTATATAGGGGGCTTTACTGGTCTAGCTTCCACTAGTGCTGCAACAAAATGAGTCATGCTGGTTTGAAACCGCATCAGGACTTCTAAAACTTTATCTGTATTAGTGAGTGGCACAGTGGAGAAGATTTGTAGAAGAAAAATCAAACCCCTGTTTTGAGAACCCAGCAACCACATTTTGTAAGATTCGGGGAATTCTACTTAGACTAGCTCTGGTCTAATCCTTTGTAACAAATGCCCCATTAGTGGTTGGAGTACCACAGGTGCATTTTTTGGAGCTTCCCTTTCAGTTTAATTTAATGCAAAAACCCTCACATTTTATGTACTGTTGTGCAGTGCACATGAGAAGTGTGGTAAAGGAGGGTGGGTGGATGATTTGTTTCAAAAGCACACTTCTGATGTGCAGGGAAATGCAGGTGTAGGCTCTCCCATCTTGGGGGTATGCTCTTTCAAGTTTCTGACTGGCAAAGCAAAGTCAGCACAATTTGAGTGCAGATTAGTCCCTTAGTGTATAGAAAAGAAAAAGATCTTCCAGGCAAGCAGATTTGAATGGTAATTTCTCTGCAACTGCAGGCAACTTCCATAGTTCTCTCACATTGTATGTCCACTTCCGTATTCTGTTCCTGGTTATTTACTATGTCTGCATCAGTTTTCTCTTAAGTATTTGTTCTTCAAGGCTGCTACATTTCGTTAACTGAAGATTCTGGTGAAGTTCCCAGTAGAGGCTCAGTCGGTCTAGAGTGTGGCAGTTCAGAGAAGCAGTGTAGTTTGATACTGTAGTTGTTTCCTGGCAAGCATTTCTGTCAGAAAAATAAAATGTGGGACTGGCTGATGCGTTACTGTGCAACTGTTGAATTATATGCTTACAGCTATCAGCTGTCATGTTCAGAAGTTTGACTAATTATTCAGTTTTTTCATTTATTTCAAACAAGATGCTGCAAATGTTTTGGTGGTCAGTACTGAGAAATCTGCAAAAGAAGATGATCCTGGCATGATTTTTTTCTTCAGGTAAGCTATAAATCATGCTCAAAACATTATGTGATTAATAGTAATGGTGTGAAGGAAGTAGTGCAGCTTGCTAGATCATTGTATCATGTTACCTCATGAAACTCAAGGAATAACTGTCCAGTCAGAATGATTTAAAAAAATCAGAATTATTTAAATGGTTAAAAAACACCTTCTCATGGTTTTTCATTAAAGTATGGTTAAAAAGCAACTGGTATGTAATTTCTGTGAAGATAGTTTTAAGTTTCTTGATTCACAATGACAAAAATTGCCACTGTACAATTTGACTATTCCATTAAAATACATTTAACACAGTGTGATTACACTCAGTTTTTCCTTGAATTCGCAGGGAAGGGGCTGTTGTATTTTGGAATGTTGAAGAGAAAAGTGTAAGTAAAGTGAAACTGTTGGTTAAAACTGCATAAGCAGGTGTTTTGTCAGTCTCACGAAACTCATCGTGTTAGGGGTTTGTTTGGAAGATCGATCTTTCCATGAAGGAAAAAAACTGATTGATTCTTCTCCTAATGAGTGCAGGTTCTTGCCTGCTGCTGCCTTCAAGTGTGTGGGCTGCTGATACATCACCTTTGAAGCTCATCTACTTAAGGCAAAAATCTGAAAGCTTAATCTAGTGAGACTGACAAAAAGAAAATTTTTGCAGCTCTACATCTTGAAAAAGTAGATCAGAAAAATCAACCTGTGAATGATTGTTTGAAAGGCACTAATATAACAGAAAATATGTTAGAAGCAAAGGATCATTCCACTCTATTCCATTTTAAGTCAAAACTATTAAAGACTTATGTTTGTATAACTTTGAAAGAGAAAAAATAATTATAAGCAACTCTTTAATACTGTTCTGTGTTTTTACCAGCTAGCAATTTTCCTGAAGGAAGTTTTTTATTGGTTGGTATAATTATTAAATATGTTGCTGACATATAATATTTTGGTGATCTTTGCTGACCAAGAAGGGTATGCCAGAGGCATATCTATTTTGATGAATATATTTAAATTTATTTAATGTTTTAAACGTATTTTTATTACTGTGGTTAAACTGGGCTCTAGATACAAAAAGTATTGACCTTATCTGTAAGGCAGAGTATGTGAAATTAAATGGTGTATTAAATAGATTATACTGAGATGCATAGAAGTTCACAGGAGGTTTTCATTGGGGTAAATGAAAACACAGAGCACTTGTTTCCAGACGTGAACAATTTATGGATTCGAGTTCATTTTTTCTGTTTCAGAACTGAAACATTCCTAGTTACCTGTCTATTTTGGGGGGTGTCAGTGTATCAGGTGTCCCTACAGAAAAAGATACTAGTTCTCCTTTCAAACCTTGCCTCTAGCACACTTAGGATGCTATGGCTGTAACTATACTACTGATTCACAAGTATTACTGAAGACCAGCTGACTTAACTCCTGGTGATCTTTGAGTTGGACACCTCAGCCCCCAGAGTACTCTGAAAATTCTCCTTTTGTTGTACATGCTTTGTACCTTTGAAAATTTCATACCTTGTTTTCCTGGTCAATACTAGTAAGAGTAGTTGGTCCCTTGCTAGCTTTATAAAAGAGGAGGAAAAATGCCTCTTTCTGCTTACTGAAATCATAGTCAAAGTGTTAACTGCCAAACAACTTGCTCAAATAGAACAAGTATTTTTGTGGACATGCTTTAATGAACTGAAACGAAAGGAGAAAACCCCTGAACTGGGCTGTAGAACAGAAACTGAAAGTAATTCAGTACAACAGGGAATGCAGAGTATCACTGCAAATGGACAAAAGTACTCCAGATTGACTAGTTGGAGAAGAAAAACTCTTTTACATTAAGAGACACTTAACAGGAGAAGTAACAAATACAGACTGATCACAAAAAAAAAATTTAAAATACGAAATACCAGTTTCAAATTCCTGAATAGGAAGGTTGTACAGCAGCTTCCCTACCAAAATAGCGAGGGCAAAAAGAAAAACCAGCTTTGAGGTTTTTTAAAAAGGAGATTGTGTGACGTAAGTGCCCGTAATAGCAAGGGTTTGCAGCTAGTGACTCCGGAACATCTCTTCTAATTAGTTTTACTGTGTCACAACTAGTCCCTTCTATAAAATTAGGCTGGGCCTAGAAGCAGTGCGGAATTTGCATTGCTGAACTGTCCCTGGACACCACTGGTTGGCTTAAGTGCCTGGCCTCAGAGCAGACGCTTCCTATGTTTTCATACCTTTTTTTTTCACAAGACTTGAATTATATGGCAAGTCTTAGTCATGCTAATATTGAATTCAGGATTACAAAAGGAGCAGTTGCAGCTGTAGGGTTGAGGGGTTTTTTTCAGTGAAAAATGTTACTGTGTTACGTAGATAGATAGTATCACCAAAATTCTTGAAAGCAATGATGAAAGCCAGCAGTCCAAAGAAAATCCCTCTTGCAGGTGACCTAGCAGACTTTTTTAGAGTACTTAACCTGGAGAATATGCTTTATGAAAAAGTTATAGTGTACAGTTTTGTGCTAAAAGCTTAACTATGATCTTTTATTTTAAAAAGAGAGTGCCTTTTAAGTATGACTTAGTAGAAGATTGACCTCTTTAAAGAATTTAGGCATCAAAAGTGTATTGTGGTTTTGTGGTTTGTTTTTTTATTGGCTGTTGTGTAGCTAAATGCTTTTTAAAAACTTTTAGGTGAGTGCTTTTTTTAGTTCAGAATTTGTTCTAATTGCAGATGAGGGGAGCCTTGTAGTATATAAAAAGGAACAAGGATGAGAGATCCTAAATCAGATGTCAGAGGAGAAAGTTTTGTGAGAGAAAAAGGCTCTTTCTTCCTGCATCAGATTTCAGTGTGCTGGAGAATAAAAGAGCAATGAGATTACTTCTGCAAGTAAAATTGCACATTTAACTATTTACAGGGATGAATGTGGCAGCTGAAACAATTTTTCCAGATTTTTGTAGTGGTAAAGGATTTCTCTAATATAACTGACCTCTGGTAGCTGAAACAAGACTACTGATTTCAGCAGCAATCAGAAACAAAACTACTGATTTAGCAGCACACTAGTAATTTTATCAGAAACAACCACCTGATGTACTTATCCTAAAGATTCATTCCCTCATTCAGACATCGGCCAAAATCTTATACAGCTCATTGTTATAATACTGAATACATCCATGTTATCCTTACTGCTGCTGTGGTTAATCCTTACCCTGTTCCATGTGTGCAGATATTAAAAGACATTTCAGTTTTCCCAGATTCATTGAAGTTGTTCATAGCCACAAATTCTTCTGAAGCAGTTTCAGAAGTAAACTGTGTTAATAATAACTTCATTATTTAGCACACCTCTTCATTGTTATGTAAATAACTTCAGCATGAAGGTTGCATTCATCAGCCTGCTCTATGCAAGTTCTTTGCAGAGTGATAATTTACTGCATGGTAACTGTTGCTGCAATTGTCTTCTTAGATGAAGAATATCATGCGAGTGCTAGAGCAGCATGAAATTCAGCCATACGAAGTTGCACTGGTCCATTGGGAGAATGAAGAGCTGAACTATAGAATAGGAGAGTAAGTATCTTCAGGCATTCTGTACATAAAAGCTAATAGACACCTAAACCTAATTCAAGCAAAATCAGCTACTAAAAATATACTTGTCCTTACTTTTTTTCCAAATGAGTAAAATAAAGAAAACAGTAAATCTAAGTTGACAAATGTTGCTGTCTTGGTAAACTTGCAGGTAGTGGCCTTTGTTATTTGCTTATACGATAGATCTTGTAAGTAAGAAGCTCCCTGCCCTGTCTGTGTTCTTCGGCAATCCCAAACAGAAACTATGTACCTCACAGCAAAAAAACTAATGAGCATTTTTGAGACAAGTCTGATTTTAAAGATGCTCTCTATAAGCTTTCTCTTTGTCCCTGAGGTTCATATACAAAGATGTAATTTCAGCATATACTTCATTTCCTAGGAAAGTTACAACTCGATTATTGTGTAATGATAAACCTGGCAAGTTATCTTTCCTTGTTAAATAATGGTTTTTCATCATGGAAGGAAAATTATCTCTACAGAAATAATTCACAATGAAAATTACTATATAAATTACGTGTAATTTTCCAACAGCACCAAAAAGCAACCCCTAGACAGGACACTGTTAATACTAGGAACTTTACTAATGAGGTTGAGCTTATTTAAGGTAACCTGGTAAGGAGACGGGTGTTTGGTTTTTCCTGACCATTTGAAAACTGCATGTACTATTCAGTTGTGTAATTTGTGATTCCTGACATGCTCCATTGTGCATGTTTCATAGTGAGATTCACATGAAAAATTGAACGAGTCTTTTGTCCTCTTTTCTTTGCTCCTTGCCCCCTATGCAATAGAGGTTTTAGGGAAAGTAGCATCGTAGTGGGGAGGGAGTAAGGTTGATAAGAGTGACAGTGGAAAACGAAAACAGAAAGATAACAGAGGAGCTAAAGAGCAGGAGAGAGGCCAGCATCCTGCTTACTCTGAATTATCTGTGTGTATGTAGTAATGCTGTAGTTACCATCACAGCTTGCTGCACTTGCATTTACACCTAGAAAATTTGGTCATAGTATTAGTCTTAAATTGAGGAACTAATTTTCAGTGATTTGTTGTGATTGTTGTCAGGTTGAACATGAGTAAAATGGAAGGATGAGTATGACACCCAAACAGATCTGGCATGCCTAATCTAAATAAACAACCAGCCTTTCAGCATTGTCCGTTATTCTTTAAATGTTCCTAAGTTTGCGGCTCCATCAGTGAAGATGCTTTAATCTTGTCTTAACAGAGGTCAGTCAAAGCTCCATAAAGGACAAATCTTGTTAAATTCTGAGCTGGATAGTGATGAAGTTGTTCTGCAGAAATTTGCCTTTTCAAATGCTCTTTGTCTTTCTGGTAAGTTAATATTGTTCCTACTATGTAGTCTATGCTACAGATTTTGTGAAATGTGATTATAAGTGGGACTTGTACAGTCACAGGCTGGAAAAGATTTGGTATCTGGTTTAGACAAACTGTAAAGAGTGATTGTGCTTCAGTGAGAGGATTTGTTTTCAATGCTTTTACTGTGTTTTCTGTAAATTGGAATTGCCTTATTCAATGTGAATCGTTCTAAAGCTGAACAAAGCACATTAACAAACATGCTTTGCAAAAGATACACATTCTACTGAACATCCTGTTCCCAACCCTTGAGAACTATCCTAGGATAACAATGAGTGTAGAGTTCAGTATTAGAAACTTCTCAGCAATCTTGGGTAATTCATACTGACATCATTTCCTCTGACAGAAAAAGCTAGATGCCAGCTAAAGGGATACAGAGCAGCTATTCCCAGCTGGGGAGGTGTATCAGTAACACATATCTGGACCAGAGTCAAAATAAAGTTTTCCAGGCTTATTAGCCATGGTAGCAGACAGTGGGAGGCACTGGGAAGAAGTCAGGCTCACCAGTCATGCTGCTGCTTCAGGAAATAACACCTGTCTGCTGCTTCAGACCTTGAATGATGTAGGAAGTGGGAGTTAGGAACTAGCAGCAGTAAGGCTGTCCTCAGGAAGGCCTTTAAGGGAAGTCTGTCTGGTCTGTCTACCTCTACTGTCTTTAGGGTAAATTCCAGGATTCCAGTAGTATTTTAGGGAAGTGCACCTTTATGCAGGAGAGAAACAGAATGCACATTTTTGAAGTGTTATACCATTTGATCAAGGAGTACAGTGTAACTAAATGGTTCCTGACTGTTGAAGGAAGAGCTGTTGAGAAAAAAGCATATTGTTCTCTATAGTTTTCCTATACTTAAAGCCACTGTATGGAAGAGTCGTGCAAGACCTAAGAGGGAGCAAGGGATTTTTTCCCAGGAGATAATGTTCAATAAAAATAAAGGATGCAAGTATAGTCCCTAGTCAAATTTATGACACAACAGAGACCAACCTCTGTCAAATAACGGGTGACAGATTAAATGCTTACTGGCTTTTTTTTTTCAGGGGCTAAATTTAAAGTCATTTAAGTCAGTGGCTTGGATTAGGCCTCTGTATTCAAAAGATGAGTGTGCAAAATGCTCAGCATTAGGTTTACTGTCAGTGTCCTAACCAGATGATACTATTGATTACTACCACAAGAGTTCATTTTGACAATTAAGTCTTTCCTGATTATTTTTTCTGTTTGAATAGGGTTAATTTTTGATCTGTTGCTACTTCGTTCTTGTCGGGGAATCTGTGGACTAAGGAACAAGGCCTGAGTTGTATTATCATCTTGTAGAAGCAGCTTTCCAGGTTTAAGCTAAGGCATAGTAGAATTTGTGTTGCCAATGCCAGTGCTGAACTCAAGCTTCCAGAGAACAAAAGTTAGTATCTTCAGTAACAATACACTCACCTGAAAACAAAATGGGAAATTGCTCAAGTTTTACTTGAGCTTCAACAGGAACTGGTGGTGTGTCTGTACCAGCTAACTCTCTGTGGTTGGAGCACGGTGCATCCATACTGGACAGATGGAGAATGAGAGCTGTGCAGGACACTAGAAATGCAGTGGAGGCTCTTGAGGTACCACATGAAGTCAGCCTGACACCAGCATAGCTCATTATCTCCAACCTCCTTGGAATGTAATTTGCAGAGGGCTCACACATCCAGTAGAGCACTTGGACACACAACTTCTGAGCTGAAGCAAAAACTCTCCAGGATCTAAACTAATCACTTAGAGAAGAAAGCTGCGCTCAAAGTGAAGCTGGTTCTGTGTGCAGAGATGTGTCAGTGCCCAGCCCAGATTTGTCCACTGATACATGAATAGTGATTGTATAGTACAAACTGTAACTTGCTTGAAATGTCTGTAAGCATCGACATGTCCTGAAGCAGCCTGTTGGCAGATTTAAAGTTACAATTACTTGAAAGCATATGTACCTCTCACAGTCTGCTTTGTTGTCTCTGTTGCAGTAAAGCTGGCTATTTGGGAATCGTTACTGGATAACTTTGTGGAATCTATCCAGTCAATTCCTGAGGTGAGTGAGGTCTTGTTTGTAACTCTCCCCTCCTTTTCTCCTGTTTTGTAAAAGACCAGTGCATATGTAGCTGAGGATAGGGAAAAAATAATTGAATGCTCAACACATTTGATGGTAAATCCATCAATGTAGAGCAGCTCAGAACATCTGCAAAGTGGTCGGACAAGAAATCATCAACCTTTAAAGGGTTGGGAGTGGGGTTCTGCCTTGTAATAATGTTTCCTATGTTGTGCCACTGTCACCTGCTGCTGGTGAAATGTATGTGTAACGGGACAAGCAGCATTTAAAAACCTGGCCAAACACACTGTGTGGTAACTTGGGCTGAAAATAATGTGCCTTGACTTGAATATAATGAAGAGTTTGAGTTTTTCATGAGACTTATTTACTGTACAAAGCCCATATGATGTCGTATATAAAAATGAGATTTGTAGGGTTCAAAAGAGAAAACATTGAGTTTATTACTTTTATATGAAGGAAACAAGTGGTAATGCATTGATTGTTGTAAGGAGAAAGTCTATAAAAAGGCTAAGTAGTGGCAAGGTAAAAGAACACTGTCATGACTTTAAAATAAAAATAGTAGGAAGGAAAAACAAATGATCTCTTGTTCAGGAAATCATTTATAGAAAATGCCCCAGTATTTTCTGTAGATACTGATGACGTACTCAGTGATTTATTGAAAACCTTGGATGAACCATTTGCTTGGTGATATTCTTAGAAAGCTAGAGAAGCAAGGCACTAAGCAAACAAAACTAAAATGTTAATAAGTACAGTATGCATTTAGATTTTAACACACTTAAGGCTGTAAAGTTCTGGACTTCTTAACTAGTAGTACATGTTTCTTGATCAAGTAGCAAAGAATTTACTTTTCAGATTCTAAAGTCTCGAAGGAAGGTAAAACTCTCTCATGCAGATGTGATGCAGAAAATTGGAGAACTCTTCGCACTAAGGTAACTTTTGGTTACACCCAAGACATTCTATTACATGGAACTTAAACATCATGTTGTGCATGATACAAAGAGCAGGATACACACTAAATATAAAGCAGGGTGAGACAGGGTGGGAGAATTCCTTCAACCTTCTTTTGACTGAAGTCTGTGTGCTATTTACATTAGTCAGAGGACCCACTGGGTTACCACTCACACTGGCATTTCAACTACAGGCATTAGGCAAGCAGTATATCATAAATGGCCAAATTCCACACCCTTTTCCATTCCTGAGTCCAGTAACACGTCTCTTAACTAGCAGTTACAGCAGATACTACAGCTCATAAAGGATACCAGGGAAAAGATGGGTAGGTAGAACTGTTAGCTACAGCCTAGAGTTGGTAAAAATCTTCTGAGAGTTCTGGTCTTCCCTTGACTAAGGGACCTCTGCTAAATTATGGGATTTAACATTTTTTCCTCCCTCAAGTCAAATTTGGCCCTTGACAATATAGACCATTACATACTCAAAAAAAAAAAAACCACCAAAATTTCTAAGGTAAAATTAAAAAGCAATTCCTATTTCAAACACTAGGACTTACATCCTTACTTGAAGAACTGATCAGTAATCAGTGATGATGTTCCAAGTATCCAAAGGTTTATGTTACCAACACATTGAAGGCAGGAGATTTTAGCTTTTAGCCTTTGTGATGCTTAGACCATAGTCTGATTCTGAGGGGTATGCTGTGTTCACACATCCAGCATGCACTACCAGTCACATTTAGGAGTTCTGTATTGCTATTTTGTGTACTGCCAGCATCGTCAGGGACCTCTCTGCAGGTATCAAAAATTAAGGAACGTGACAGGTTGAGGAGGCAGAGTTGCCATAAGGCAAAAGTCATTTACGTTCAAAACAGTTCCACAGTAGAGTATTCCCAGGGAAGTTTCAGGAGATGTGACGAATTTTAAACAATCACTCCAATTGTATTTTTACTATGAAAGGAGATTCTTTTCATATTTTATGTAGACTTACAGGAAAATTTTCTTATTTCATTTAACTGCCATGTAAATATTTGCTCCTATATTCACCAAGACGAAGGCTGAACTACAGTAGTACCCATTCTTTTTAGACACCGTATAAATCTGAGCTCAGACCTGCTAATAACACCTGACTTCTACTGGGATAGAGAAAAACTGGAAGAGCTTTATGACAAGACTTGCCAGTTTCTCAACATTAATCGCAGAGTTAAGGTGAGTGTCTTACTGTTTTGAGAATTTTTCACAATCAGATCAGTTGTCTTTGGCTCAGCAGGGTCGCAGATTGCTCTGTGAATGTGCTTTAATTGCAGAAACTGAATAAAAAATAAGATCTTATACACTTTCCCCTTTTCCATGTGTTCTTAGCCCACTCGCACCTTTACCTGGTTTGGGTTAACCTGCCTCACATGAATGAACTGCTTATTTCCTGAGCCACTAAATTAGGCTTTAAATAGTTAGAAGAGCTGAGAAGCGGATTGTTTCTTACTGACATCATCATTCACATCAGTTCTTGAAGGGTGATGTGATGTTTAGTGCTGAACCAGAATAAGAAGCATGAGAACTACCTCTCCTGGTGGTACAGAAAGCATAAACATTTAATTTTGAGGCATTCCAGAAAGCTGCATCTTCTTTTGCTTGTGACTGTTTTCATTAGTAGGTATCCCCCAGAAGCACCTCAATACCTGTAGATGCATTTCTAAATTTATATTCTTTTGGGGAACCTATTGAAATAACAGGTTTATTTATACTGAAGCTTCTGTTGCTTGTGCATGTTGCCTTACAGCATTTTCTGTTCTTTTTTGCAGAGGTGTTAACCCCTTTCTAGTTCTGTGGAGTGTGTTTCCCTGTTTAGTGATCTGATTCCATTTCGGGAGTCCAGATTTGTGATGCTTGTAATTGCTTGCAGGTAATGAATGAAAAGCTCCAGCACTGCATGGAGCTGACAGACCTGATGCGAAATCACCTGAATGAAAAGCACGCGCTGCGCCTTGAATGGATGATAGTAATACTCATCACCATAGAGGTTGGTGGGGCTTCTTTCCAATATTAAGAATGTAATAACAAGTGCAATTTCTATACTTCATGATTTGGGAATTATTTTATTAATGTGATGTACATGGGGATTAGTATTTCTTTGCAATTTTCAAATTGCAGCTACAGTTACTTTTCGGATTATCTGATTTATAGTGTAAACTGGTTTAAAGATTTTTAAATAAAATAAAAATTCTTATCAATGTGTTTGCTGTTCCACAGGTTCTGTTTGAACTTGCAAGGGTAGTTTTCTGATGACAGAACAAACTCAGGAAGAAGAAAACTGACAAAACAATGGAGAACACAAGGCTTAGAAAATTCCGATCATATGCTTCTGGAGAATCATGAAATTGTGTGTCTTGATAAATCTCTAAATCTTCTACTCAAATAAAAAAAAAATTAAAAATCAGTCTGTGAACATTATTCCCAAGCGCTGTACTAGTAATGTTAGAGAGGTCTTAACCTATGGATGAATCCCATCTGTGCTGACTGGATTTGGTGAAGGACTCTACCGCTTTCTCCGCTAACAGTTAAAATGATGCTGAATACTTTCCTACTTTGTGTATTTCTGATTGATGATGTTTTCCCTCATTTTCACCAGCTCCCTCTTGGACAGCTGCCACACTGTCCCAAGCTTGGAGATGGCACTACTGTTTGTTCTCCTGGCATGATTTTAATATATGTGGCAGATATATTTAATGTTATGTTCCACCCCATCAGAAAGTGGTGTTTACATACTTGTATGGGAATACCTTTGTTGAGATGTAGTACTATTTACATTATTTTTTTACATTTACTATTCATATGGAAGGGGAATGAGTTATCTCTGAGGTCACAGGGACCTGTGGCAAAATGGTAAACTCAGATTCACAGAATTTCTCTGTCCACCTTATCATGCTATCTGATTTTCATTATTCATAAGTTGCAGGGAATGAGTTAGCATAGGGTAAGATGTCTTAATTATCCTCTAAGGTAAAAGTTTCTTCTTTTTTATTTTTAATCTATTCCTAGTCCACAGAGTGTTACTTAATCATGAGAGGATGAATGGATTTTTTTCCCTAGCAACTTCTTTTTCTAAATGTATTTTCAGAAACTGCTACACAACTGCTGTTTTATCACCTGTTTCAAAGTCACTTTAGTCCAGTGTATTGAATAAGGAACAAAACCTAAAGATTCTGTTAAAAGCTCCTGGAGCATCATTAACAAGCCATGATGACTAAATTCTGGCTAAAAATGCAACTACATTTGCAGTAGCTTACTGTTCTCTCTTCACCCAAGAGCATTATTTCTGAGTGTAATGCTGGACTCCTGTTGAATACATCAGACAGATACAATGGAGAAAATAATAAAGTCAGGCACACCTAGGAAAAACATCTGACTGCAAACTCATCATTTTGCCATAAATTATGATACAATGCCATGGGTGCCTCTGAAGAAGCAGACACTGCTCTTAAGAGTAGGCTTTCTCCACTGGAATCAGAACAGATTGTAGCTGGAGGTCTTGGTTCTGGAATAGCTCAAGTACCACTTCTTTGAACTGCTGAGAAGGTCTGAACAGTCAGACCCTGCTCAGGGAAGTGAATCGGTCAGAACAGCTTGGTGACAAAGACTTGTCACTGCAGAACTGCTCTGTGCATCAGTAACCCGACTTACACAGTGTTGTTAAGAAACAGAACATTACATCTTTTATGCAGCAGGAAAGCTTACCAAGCACCACTTAATTCCAGTAACAGAGAATTAGGTTACATTTTAATTCTAATTTTTCCAGCAAATATTTTTCAGGCTTCTCCCTCTGCCCTTTTGAGAGTAATACTTTCAAGAACATTAGTTCTTGAAAGACATTCATCGGACATTTAACGTTTCAGTATTTCAGCTAATTTGCTAAAATCTAAAGATGCAGACCAACTGCATCACTAGGAAAAGTGGTTTTAACAAAGTCATTGGAGGACTCTGAAATGCTCTTTAAAAGCATAAAGTGTCTAGGCTTGATTATCTGAAGCATTCTGTCTCAGGACTGTAAGAGTTACCAACACCTCAAAACAAGAGACGCACAGTCACTTTTGAAACTGTAAATCAGTTTATCTTGGCACATAAAATCACAGCCATAAAGTCACACTCTGCTTTCTGCCAAGCCCCCAACCCTGCTTACTCCATTGAGTGGCTAGTCACAGTTTAAAAAAAAACCAAAAGCTTCAGTTAAGCGTTAACAGACCTTCAAAACTTTGTATCCGTTTTTTTCATGGTGTACACACTGGCAGCTGCATCCAGGCATGAGGGGTTTTTGTTTTAGCAGCTATATAGAGAGTCCTCTTGCTATACCGCATGTAGAGAACCAAGCTGGGAAGCTGAGTGCAGCAAGAACGTAACTTGAGCTTTCACGGCACAGTATACCAGGGAGTAAAGCCCTCTGTGACCGCACAGCACGTGGGAAACTCTCCCTGCCTGCAGTCCCTGTTTCTGCTTCAAGCCAGAGATCCCTTGGGGAGCCTGTGCACATGTACACATGACCTGACCAGGAGGAAGTTTTATGGCAGAGGCAGGATGCGACTTGAGCTCCAGAAGCAGCACAAAATTGCCTTAGCTGTGAGAACACACCACCCATCTTTCACCAGCCTCATCCACCACGTGCACTCCTGGTGTAACTGAAAACAACCATCGTCACTTCAGCTTGCACAGTTTGAGTCTCCACCAAAATGGGTCTACTCTAATCTCTTAAGGGTCATTTGAGGGGAAAAAAAAAAGATGCAATAGCAATAAATACAGAAAATGCAAGGAAAACCAGAGAGGAATCCTAAAGTATCCAGAACTCTGAAATTTTGACCTTTTTAACAAAATTAGGACTGAATGGCAAAATTCTGTTCATATGGAGCCTTGTCAGACCATTCTTCATAAGGATCTCAACTGTGCAAACTGTTTCTATCTGTACTTTTTCTGTCAGATGAGGTAAAGGACAACTTACACATCATTTTCTTTGGCAGATTTGCGGGGAAGTTGTCACAAGAGTAGCTATTTGTAAAACAGCAAGGAATGCTGAGAGTTGTGACTCAATTCCAGACCCCTTTTTCTGGGGTGATGGCACTCATGGGTATAGAGTCAGTCTCTGCTCTCAGCTGTGCTGCTGTTCACATCAGCTCTGCTTGCTGGATGCATACACACACACCTCTCTGGACCTCTGAGAGCTGCTTCGTCTATGGAACACCTCACCTGCATGAGCATTAAAAATGCCCTTGGGAACCACTGCCATTTGAATCCTTTTTTTCTGAGGAAAACAACACATGCAAGTACATATATTGCTGTAACTTTATAGTCAAGCTCCAACTAGGTATGTCGCTCCAGCCAAGATGACATCGTCACATTTGAACTTTACCAGTTAAAAGTGGGCAGGGCCCATGTAAAAGGCTAGTTTCAGACTAAGCCAAAGGCAGAAAATAGACGGCTAATCTGCACTGCAGGAACTGTGTTAGTTGGGTTACACTAAAAATTCATTATGGACATGAGTCTCCTAACCAAGAAAAACTATACACAAAGTTAAACCATTTCCTTAAATTACATACATTGTACTGACAAAAGGATGGTTATAATAATTATTTCCCCTGGTCTAAATTGCAGCTACTCAACTAGTTTTGTTCACTAGGTGTAGAAACAATTCCTAATATCCTGATACCAGAAAAACACCTTAGCCTACAGAACAGCAAAGATCCATTTCTTCATCTCTTCACCTCATAGATCTTACACCAAAGATGGCTCACACATCCACCAAAGGTGGATCTCCTCCACCTCTCAGACCACCAGACCTACTGGCAACAAAAATGGGAAAGCTCAGATCTCCTTGGGGATGACCACTCACCTTTCATGAACATACCCCAACAGCAAGGCAAGGAAGGGCACGGAAGCCAAGGCAAGAAAAAGCAGAGCCGTTCCACAAATGCTGCTGGACCCTTACATCAGTTTTCCCAGGGATCACTTTTACATTCCTACAATGCTGTATGAAAGACAGGTGAGACTTGGACCAACTATGTGCACAATTCTAACAGAGGGAGGACAGAGTCCTGGATGAAAAGCTTGGAGACTCTCAGAGGTACAATGTTCTAGCAAGAAGCTACTGCAGCTGTCACACTTGCCAACCAAGCCTTCTCACCGGCATAAATCAAAAGTGGAAGTGTTAGGAATGGCAGCTGTGCTAATAAAACAGATTTACGGCACTGACATAAACTCATGTTTTACTACAGTTGAACCCATGTGAAAGCAGTGCCCCACACTATCAGGGAAGAGTTCCCACACATTGCCTAGTCCCAGATCCCCATGGCTTCCACTCCTCTGGGAGTGGGTCAGCAGGGAACAGTGAGCAAAGAGCTATTCAGAACAGGGGCTCTGCTCTCTTACTTTTCAAAAATGCTGAGAAATTTGAAAACTCACTAAAAATCTTAGCACTTTGAGCCTAATTAACATCACTAGAGCTGTTAAGGTTTTGACTATAGCAGTAAAAAAATCCACTATTCCACTCCACATTTCAACTGAACTCATCTAAAAGACATACTTACAGGACTTGAGACTGAATCAAGTTCCTCCCACTGCTCAAGTGACTTTTTACTCAGATTAGCAGAACTTCCGTCATCCTATTAACACTTAAATCATCAGCAATATGCTCATTTACAATGTAAAATATGATCTTATCAGACAAAATGCTGCCTCTAATCCAAGTACATGCAGACCAAAGTAAAACCCAAAACCTAGGGACTGATGCTGTCATCAACAGCATCACACCTAACTAAGAATGTGCTCAAATGTATAGCACTATCTCAAACAGTCTGAACCGTCCTTTCAAAAAGTCATAAAACTGGGAAAGAAATCCTTAATCAAGTACCTCCAGGAACTCAGGAGGAAAAACCAGCACATAAAAACTAAAAGCACAGTAATGCCACTTAATGAGACATGAATAAATTTTTATTACAATTTCAGGTGCATGGATTGTAACCTAAAAAATAAACCCAAAACTCAGAAGAAGAGATAGAAGTAGTGTTTTGGATTCACATCATAAGTTTGGTGTCCCAAATGCACCAGTTGAACTGCTTATCACTCCCTGCGACCCAGGTAACATGGCTCAGGTCAGTACTTGAAAGTCAGTACTGAAATTCTGAAGTTTGTCAGCATTAAACTCAACACAGCCTTCTTTCTACTGAATCCAGCAGGATTAGAAACTGCATTATTCTGCATTCAAGTATTGCAGTCCAAATAAAGGTGATTTAAAACTGAATTATGAGCTATTAATAATACAAATAAACCATAGCTAAGTTAATTTTTCTCCAGTTCCAGAGACAGCACAGAGGAGAATCCCCCACGAATGCCAACACACAAGAAAACAAGTGCAGCATAAAAGAGAAAAAGAGGCCACAAAGCCTGCCAGTTATCTGCCAGAAACACGCTGGTTTTCCTAAGTAGCCCACTCAATTAAATTAAAAATGATATCATTTTTTCAATATCTTCCATGAGAATGAGACAGATCATCAAACACTAAGCAACTTGAGTTCAAATGCCCATCTATTCTCTTTACTTTGTATTTAGTTTGCAAAACTGAAATGCAAGGGAAACCATTCAGGGGAAAAAATTGCCAAGTAGACTGGTTAAATACACTCTATAAACTTTCTGCCACATGCTCACATTGCAGAACTCAAAGAGTTGTGCTGAACTACAACAGACATGTTTTTAACATCTCAGCTATTCGAGGTGGGTCTTAAAGATGAAGTTCTGTTCAGCTGCTTTATTCAAAGTACTGGAACAGCAGCAGACAAACCGTCAGTTTTCAGCTCCATTAAAATTAAAAGTTGTTGGGTTTTGGGGTTGGTTTGTTGGGTTTTTTTAAGACTTCACTAGTCTTAAAAACCTGTACTTTCCAAGTGCAGTTTAACTTGGGTAAATAAATTAATATTCATGAGCTATTTGATGCAAACAGACTCAAGCTGTGCCTATCAAGACATCCATTAATTTCAGTGGGAGATGGCTTAGTCAGACTCACATAAAACTGGTCTAATCCTTTATCAATTTAGATCCTCTAAAAGTAACAATAGCCTGGGATGGCTGCAATCATCAGCGGATCTACAAACCAAACAAGATACAAGACTCCTCCTCCCCATCAGCACACCTGCTGTCAAGATGCAAAATTCCAAGTCTGGGCCTTTCTTTCCACAGTACATCTTATTTAATTACGGTGGAAACAACACCCCAGGTACAGCTAGCCCCCTAAATGCTTGCTTAAAGAAGTACCTTAAAAAAGGTAATAATCATCTGGACCTAATTCAAACAGTTGGCATTGTAGCGTATGCTGTTCCCCATGAACAACAAAAAGCATACTGGAGGACAGCAGGAGCAGGGCTCCAGGGCAGCGGGTGCAAAGGAATCCCCTTTAACTATTGCTGGCCAAACATATTCCCACAAGGTCTTCAAAAACAACAACAAAGTTTCTCTCTGAAAACGGTTCTGTCCATGCCACTGCTCCGCTTAGCAGATGTATCCAGGCTGTCCCTGGACTGATTCCCTGCTTGGAGAAATCACGTCCAAGGGCTCCCCGGCCTCTTGTAGAAGACGGCATCCCTGCTCCACACTAACAGCTCTGACTTAGTATTTCTGCAAGACCAACAATTTTTTCCACGTATCGCAGACATACATGTATTTCCATGTTGTCTGTTGGTGCATTTCTTCATGCAGTTTTATAAGCATCCATGGATTATTCTACAGCATGCCTCACATTTGGATAAAACAAGGCCTTGCTACAGCCACCTTCCCTCCACACTCCACCACAACCAAATCTGCCACTGTGGGAAGCTGCAGATGTAACTTTTACATATGACAGCTCTATCATCCTTTAAAAAGGCAAGTTAAGAACACCCGCTTCAAATAACCTGCGTCCAGCTCAACAGACCGCAGGCAGACCCAACCTTTCCACTTTTGTACTCTGAATCACTCTTTTTGACAACTGAACTTGTAACCTCCCATCTGACAGCTCAGCCACGGCGTGCCCAGGACAGTTTCACAGAGACCGGTCCCATGCCGCCCCTTCCCGGCGCACCGAACCGACACTGGCTATAAATGACACCTGGAGAGCAGCCAGGGTGAGGCGGAGGAGGGCACCGGCTCTCAGAGCTCGTGCCCGAGAGGCCCGGGACACCGCGTCCCGCCTCTGCCGGCCCGTCCCCGTTTCCCACATCCCCGGCGATTCCGCGGGAAGCGCAGGGAACGCACCTGCGCCCGCCACTCCTCCCCGGCAGCGAGCGGGAGGGCGGCGGCATCCATCCCTCCATCCCACGCCCGCCGCCAAGCACCGCCCGGCGGGAGCCACTCGGTGCCCCCCGGCGGCGGCACCGAGCAGCCTCTGCCGCCACGGCGAGGCCGGACGGGCGCCGGGAAGGCGGCGGCGGGCGCGGCGCAGCACGGCACGGCACGGCACGGCACGGCACCGCCCCATCCCATCCCGGCCCCGCACGCCACCACGATCCCCGTTATCCCGCAGCGCTGGAGGCGGAGGGGGGTGCAGGGGGCCACACCGGCCCCCGCCGCCCGGGAGTTTTAAAGGGGCAGCGCGCCTCGCTAGGACGGGAGCAGCGGCTTTGGCCCGGGGGTGCCCGGAGGGCGGGAGGGCCGCTCCCGTTCCCGGTGGTGGGGCGGGCGCGGAGGGAGGGGCGGGGGCTGGGTGTCTCCCGCTGCCGCTGCCGCCACAGCGCTCGCCGCCTCCCCTCCCCCACGGCGGGGGCTCCTCGCCGCAGCCTCTGTGCTCCGCTCCCGGTCATGTGACCCGAACGTAACCGGACAGGAAAAGCCGCCGCCGCCGCCGCCGCCGCGCTGACTCCGTTGTTGCTGCTGCCGGGCGCGGAGACGGCGGCGGCCCCCGCGCGGCGCCACCCGGCGGCCCCCACGCCCCCCAGGTGAGCGAGCACCGGCCGCGCCGCGCCCGCCCCGCGGGGCAGCCCGGCCCCGCCGCCCGCACGTGCGCCCGGCCCCGTCGCGCCGGCCGCGGCCCGGGCTGAGGCGGCGGCGGCGGGGGCGCGGCGGGGCCTGCTCGGCCCTACCTCCGCATTGTGTGCGAGGGGCGCCCCGGGCCCCGCCGGGTCCGGGCGGGCCGAGGGGGCGCAGGGCGGGAGGTGGAACTGCCCGGTGAATCCCCGCCGGGCCGGGCCGGACCGGGCCGGGCGGCTCCATCCGGGACACGGTACGGGGGGGGGGGATGGGTGCGCACCGAGGGGAGGGCCGGGCTGAGCCGGAGGGGAGTGGGTGGGTCGCGGAGAGGGAGGGAGAGAGGGAGGAGGCCGGGCGGGCCGGTGCTGCCCGGCGCCGGGCTCGGCTCGGCCGGTTGAGGCCCGCGCTCCCTCCCTCCCGCCCCCTCCGGCGGCGGTGGCGGCGGCGGCGGCAGCAGCAGCAGCGAGATCCGGCGGGCGCGGGGCGGGGCGGCCCCGCCTGTCCCCCGTCCCCCCCCGGCGGGTTGGGATGGGCCGGCCCTGGCGGCGGCGGCGGCGGCGGCTCTTCCCGTCTCGCGCGCCCTGGCGGCTCCGCTCGCGCTGCGTCTCGCGCGCCGTCTCCGTCCCGTCCGTGCGCGCGTGGCGTGCGCGGGGGGGGGCGGCGGGCGGGGCCAGGAGGAGGCGGGAGGGAGGGGCGGGGCGGGGCGCAGCCAGTGAGAGCGGCGCGCGGCCGCCCGGCCTTCCGCCCCGGCGGCCAATGGGAGGGCGCCGTCCCCGCCCGCACAGCGGCCGAGCGTGCTCCGGGCATGGAGAGGGCGCGCGGCTGGACACGCCCCCGGGCCCGGACGCGGCGGGAGCGCCCCGGCGGGGGGGCGGGAGGCAGGGAAAGGGCGCGCGCCGTCCCGTCCCGTCTCGTCGTGGCGGGCGGGGCCGGGGCCCATCGCGGGTCCCCACCCGCCGCCCGGGGTGAGGGCGAAGGCCGAGTGGGCGGCTGCCGCCGCTCCGGGAGGTGCGGCGCGTCTGTGAGCGGCCGGGGCCGGGCCGGTGCCCTCCGCCGTCGGAGCGGGAGCAGCGCCGCGGGCTCGGTGCTCTCGAGGTTCGGTGCCCGGGGTGCGAGGGCAGAGCGGGAAGCACCGTGCCCGAGCTGTTCCCTGCCGGCCCGGTTGGCTGCCCGTGCCCCGCGCACTCCCGCGGGTGGTACCGGCGCTTCCCCGGTGTTATCCTGGGCTTGTGCCCACCCCTTTTCCCTGCGGGGTCTCCGAAGCGAACACCCTTCCCGAACGGGCTCGCCCCCGCGTGGCTTCTCACCCAGCGTTGAACAGATTAGGTAATTTCCAAAGCCGTGGCAGAGCGGGGCTGGGCCAGGGAAGGACTGTCCCCACGGGGTTTCAGGGCACAACAAGTATTTCACACACTTGTTGAATCGGTCAGCACTGAAATACGCCCTTGCCGGTGTTAATCACCATTTTATTTAGCTAAGGGTAAAATTCCTGAGCACACGCATACCTATAATGTACAAAGTGCTTTCTTTGCTCTTTTCATCTGCCCTGTGATTTCCTCAGAGTGTAATTCCTGTAGTGCTTTTAGCTAGAGCATTTAAATATCATCCAGATACACGCAAAACACAACGTTGTGTTCATTTATCATTTTTTAAAAAGATCAATTCAGGTCTCTGACGAAGGGCCTGCTGTATGGGTAAGAGTGAAGCTCCAAACCAAACAAACTTGGGACGGTAATAGCTAGAAAGAATGCCTGTCTGGCTTAGAGTGCCCTCACATCGGTGGGTTGCTCTGCTTGGCAAGTTTTGTTGTCCGAGTGCAAACCAGACTGAATTAAAAAATGCAGAACACATTAATAATCTAAATTAAAGGTTAAAAAAAAAATCAAGTATGTTTTCTGTAACATCACCCTCATGGCGCATCTTGCAGGATTAAGTAACACCAAGCATAATTTTTGTTCCTGCTGATAGCAAGAATTCCCTCTTGTGGAGAGAGGGAGAGAATTTTAGCATATTGTATGTACACAGTTATCCAAACATTAGTTTAGGGAGGAGAATATGTACCTAAAGAGAGCTGAAACCTGTCTTCTTTTTCTCTTATTAACTGTAAGAAAATAATCAGCTGTATCTTACACTGTATTTCTTTCTTTGTCTTTACACGCCTGTCTCCAGTGAGTTCTGATCTCATGTGAATGCAAAGGAATGCATTTGGCCAGCCTCCTTATTGCTTTAAATACGAGGGAATTCTTCCCTGTCCAGCAAGTAGAAATACTTGCTTCTTCAATGACTAAACATACTGGCATATGTGGGATACACTTCTGTTCTCTTTCCCAAAAAGCCATGCTCTTACTGTATAAAAGAAACAAGGTGCTTGAACCTGACTTTAAATTTCGATAACTTCCTGCTAAGTTTAGAGGAGAAAACATCCAAGACTTTTTATAAACCTTTTGGTCCACTTCTAGTTTCACCTTCTCTTTCTGTTCTGTTCTGTTTCTGTTCTGGGCATTACATGGCCAGGAATTTTGTTGGCTTCTTTTCTGTTTTATATGTTTCTGTATAGATCTACATTGCTTCATACTTTCACTTTTTTTGCTCAAAGCTCTATTTGCTTTAAGTTTGTATCTGCTCATTGCTCTTACTAGCCCTATATTCATCCATCCATCCAACCATGGGTAACTGTCCTAATATGTTTTCCTATTCTTTTCCCCCAAAGTTACCAATTTTTGCTTCCAAGGCTGCCCTTGAATCCTTGAGAAAAAGTTTATAGCTCTTGGGTAGTTCTTCGTGGGCAGCCTCCAGCAGCTGGTACAAGGAGGTGCCTGGGAGGGTGAGGGGCCGTGGAAGCCCTGGCCTAGCGGGGCTCAGGTCAGTGCCGCATTTCACCGTTCGTTATCCTGCCTGGTGCCGATGGCCAGCCATGGACAGAACTGCACCTCTCACTCTTTGGGTTTCTTGATTTGCTAGGTAGCCATGAGGCATGCAGACTTCTTAGAAATGCTGTTGTGGCTGGTCTCAGTAGATAGATCAGTAATTATTAGGTGAAAAGATAGTCCAGAGGGCTTGCCGGTACTTAGAATGAATTCACGGTATGAGCCTGGGAAGATTCAGGTGTGTATCTGGTGTTTCTCAGGAGAGGGCATAACCATCACAAATGTTTAGTTATTTAATGTTGGGCTTGGATTCAGCTGGATGGACCCATTACTCTTTTAGGTAAAAGATATACAGAGACACTAAAATCCAGGTTAAAAATATCTAACCTGTCTTATTGGGTTCTGTCACTCCCACCAATGTAGGTGAGGGTGACTGACATCAGAAATTCAGTTTTCCTATTTGAGCAGACAAGAGGCAACCAAAACACTTTCTTTTTCCCATTGTGTATAGGTGTTTTTACTACTTACTAATATATCTTCTTCTTCCTTAGCTATTTATATTTCTGTATCCAAGTACCCACATGGTGCCTTTTCAGAACACTTTGGTCCTGGTTCTCCTTTGCTCTTTAAGCCTTGGTAAATCACTCATACCTTTGTGAATTGCATTGCCAATCATGAAAGAGAGATCCTTGCCTATATGTAAGGTATCTTTTATACAGTAACTTGTGATTAAGATGTGTTACTTAAGTATGGCATCTGGATATTGGAGAAAATATCTGTTAAGGGACAGCTACTGTTGCATCTGTGCATCTACTGTTAAGTTTTACATGAAAGTCATTTGCTTTTCAGAGTGTAAAAAAATGGATTTGGCCAACCATGGACTTATTCTGCTGCAGCAGCTAAATGCTCAGAGAGAGTTCGGTTTCCTGTGTGACTGCACAGTTGCCATTGGGGATGTCTACTTCAAGGCACACAAATCTGTCCTCGCTTCTTTCTCCAACTACTTCAAGATGTTGTTTGTTCATCAAACCAGGTAACTGTAAAAAGGTTCACCGTTTAAGTGTTGTTCAGTTAACTAAGCTAAGGAGGTCTAGCACCATTTTGAAACAAAAATGTTCTTTTTGCTTCTTGCTATGACATAAGGAGTATGGAATCCAGTCTTATCTGCAAACTAGAACCTCACTTTAAAACATGTTAAAGTTGAACTGTGATTCATTAACAGTAATTTTATAATTCAGCACAGGTTCTTTATCCTTAAAAAAGCATAGAACATAGAATTTCTACAACTGAGTACTTCAAGGATGCTGTCTTCTTTCCTGCACTTTCCTTCCCCCATTTGCTGTCTTCTACTCCGTCTTGACACTGTTCTTGACATTTGTGTAATGTTACATAAAACCCAATAAGTATTTGCTAGGAGGTTTTGAGAAATAAACTTACAAAAGAGGTGTATGTGTTTCGTTTCTTTGCAGTTTATCAGTCAAATAAATAATAAAATACTACATAATGGTGGAAAATAAGGGGGTTTGTGGTACATTTCTTTCTGTGGTTTTTGTTGGTTTGTTTTTTGTTTTTTGTTTTTTTTTTTGGTACCACAGCCTTACACTGAGGACATTGAAAAGATCACCAAAGTGTAAGACCACTTTAAAGATTTTTTGGTCTTTTTCCAAAATACTTGGACTCAGAAAGTTTATGTTAAGTGAGTCACACTCCTAACTCTTTGGCTAAGAGTTCTTAGCCAAAAGTGAACTGCTAGGACAGAAGTGCATTTGCACGTCTGAAACAGTACTGCAGGCTGATGTATCAGTCTTGATGCTCCATCAAGAGCACACAGTCATCTTTGGAAGACAGCATTGCAAGGTTTACTTTTGAGTCATATATCTGAATTCAGAAGCGGTCACAGAGAGAGCTGAAGAAGGGTGTACCTCAAGAAATGGAAGAATTGGCTATAATTTCCTCCTCAGCTTGTTAGCCTACTGTACTTAGAGCATTCAGGCCACAGCATGCAGTCATGTCTGTTACTGAATTTCTGTGCTTTATTTGTGTTTGTTTTTAATAGAGGAGCTACAAATACTTCTGAAAAATAATTAAAATCCCAGTTCCTCTCCTGTTAGCTAACTGAGCTGACCAAGATGTTCCCTGTTTTCTTTCTTCATCTGTGAACCTTGCCTTGCATTCTGCACAGAAATACAGCTTTAGCTAGAGCAGTGGTAGCTGTCTCAGTCCAGAGCATTGTAAAGGTTGATGCATAGGGCACACTGAGCTGGAGGGTGGTGTTGGTTTCAGTCCTGTTGGGCTGAAGAGGGCATCACAGCCAAAGCATCTTCCTTTGAGTGCTCTAACCAGGGGACTGCTAGGCTGACCAGGCAGTCCACTGGTGCTGCTGTTTCTCCTTCCCTATTCAAGGAAAGAAGCTGCTGTTCTGCTGTGTAAGGAACCTGGACTCCACGGGTTACAGCTGTTGCATCAGATCCCCAGGGGGATTCACACCCTGTCCTGCATGGTTTCTGGATCGTAATGCACTTGGGACAATGCGATACCACACACTTGCAGAACTGTAGCTGTAAACCCTAGTAGGACATAGAAGCCCAGCAGGCAAGTGCCAGATGAATCTTAGGTGTTTTCAGGGTTAAATACTGAGAAGAGTTTAATGGACTGTGAATTTAGAGTCCCGTGCTAGCAGGTTTTAGTTTAGCTACAGATGTGTTTGAATCCAGCCAAGAAAAGGGGAAAAATGTCTTCGTAGTTTACAAAATATATTAATATGTGACAACACATTTACAACATAACAGCAGGTTAGAATGGTACAGATCACAATGGGACAGCTTTTCTTTCAAGCCAGTTACTTCACTGAGGAAAAAAGTCATCTTTCAAGTAGCTCCTAAGATTAGCTCTTTTACAGTAAAGCATTTCTCTTAATATTTATTGCAGATTCTGTCTTTTGAATTTAAGTAGAAGCCTCCTATTTTTATCAAAGCTTGAATAACCTAGAACTGGAAAAAAATATTTTCCTTATCTCTTATTTATAATTTTGTTTCACCTTTCAGCGAATGTGTCCGTTTGAAAGCGACCGACATACAGCCAGATATCTTCAGTTATCTCTTGCATTTGATGTACACTGGGAAGATGGCACCACAACTCATTGACCCAGTTCGACTAGAACAGGGAATAAAGTTTCTGCATGCATATCCACTAATTCAAGAGGCCAGCCTTGCAAGTCAGGGAACTTTTTCTCACCCGGATCAAGTCTTTCCATTAGCATCTTCATTATATGGCATTCAGATTGCAGATCACCAGATAAGACATCCCACTAAGGTTACGTCAGCCACTGACAAACTTGGGCGAGAACCACGGCCGCAGACATCACGGATGAACCAAGAGCAGGTTTCTGAAGGCTCACAGCTCTCGCAGTTGGGTGCAAATCTGCAACAAGTGACCCGGACAAATATGTCTGCTTCTGACCCATTGCCATCTTCTCTATCTCCAGAATTGGTATCTGCTGCTGGTAATAATTCACCTTCAGGAGAAGAGGGAAACATGGAAGCATCTTCTTCAGATGAACAGCCTTCCTCTCTCACGATTGCACATGTCAAGCCAAGCATTATGAAAAGGAATGGAAGCTTCCCAAAATACTATGCCTGTCACCTCTGTGGTCGCCGGTTCAATCTGCGCAGCAGTTTGCGGGAGCACCTGCAGATCCACACAGGAGTTCCCTTCACATCTAGCCAGCAGGGAGAAAGTAATATTTCTTTGTCTCTCTGTAACAATACAGCTGATAAAGATGCCATGGAAGTGCCTGAAGCAGGGATGATTAGTGACAGCGAGCTGCAGCAGATCTCAGACTCCCCAATAATTGATGGGCAGCAGCAGTCAGAGACACCTCCCCCCTCCGATATCGCAGACATTGACAACCTGGAGCAGGCAGATCAAGAGCGGGAGGTAAAGAGACGGAAATACGAATGTTCCATCTGTGGTCGCAAATTTATTCAGAAAAGCCACTGGAGGGAGCACATGTACATACACACAGGCAAGCCCTTCAAGTGCAGCACTTGTGACAAAAGCTTTTGTAGGGCTAACCAGGCTGCCAGACACGTGTGCCTAAACCAGAGCATGGACACGTACACGATGGTGGATAAACAGACTCTGGAGCTGTGTACTTTTGAAGAAGGCAGTCAAATGGACAACATGTTAGTACAGACCAACAAGCCCTACAAATGTAACTTGTGTGACAAAACTTTTTCAACTCCCAATGAAGTAGTCAAACATTCGTGCCAAAATCAAAACTCTGTCTTTACACTAGAAGAAGATCGCTCCATTCTGTTAGGTGGTGGGGACACAGAAGCCTCAGAGACTGATAATGCAGTGTTAGCCTCCATCAAAAAGGAGCAGGAAGCAGTGTTGTTGGACTGAATGTGAAACCCATATCAATTTTTTAAAGTTTCTTTACTCATTTTTTATTAAATCAGTTTTTTCCTCCCCCTACCTCTTACCTCACCCCTGCCATCTTTTCCAGCAACCTCCTTCCCACCCTTTGTCTTCAGCAACCAGAACTGTACTGGCACATTAGGAAATTGGACTTTGCCTCTCCCACCAAAACAAACAAAAAGCTCTTGCATCAAACCACAACAAAATTGATTTTAATACAAAGGAACGTGAAAAAACAATCCAGCTAACTATGTTGATAGTATTAGTTATTCCAAATTTAATAGATTTTAAACAAAATTTAGATTGCTTAAAAGTGTATTTAGATACAATGATGAGTGTAACGAGAAACAGAGTATCAGTTTGGTAACCAAAGGATATATGTATTTTAGTTTCCCTGGTAGAAGGCATTTTGAGATCTGGCAGATTAAACACCATGCTCTTTACAAGTCCACATGCAAGTCAATTAAGGTTATAACCTAAGTCCTCAGAACTTTTCTCAAGGAATGCAGAAATCTTTGTTCATTGAGTTAAAAAGAGCTGAGGGTGTTGGTTTTCTTTTAGCTGTATGTTTTCCTTCAAGTATGCCTTTGGGTATCTGTTTCAGAGTCAAGCAAAGTCGTTACTTAGTCAAATTTTGACTTAAGTAACTGTAATAGTAATGTGATGGCAATCTTTATATATATATATATAAATACTGTATATGTATAAAGATTTATATATATATAAAGTGTTTGTGTGTATATTTGGTACAGGTAAATAAATGCACACATGCTTTTTAAGTAACTGGCCGTCTACTCTCGGATTCAGCCTGGAATGTCTTTTAGTTGTTTGACAAAAATAGTCATAGCACAGGTTACTTTTAACCAAATTTGAAACGTCCTGAGCTGTGTGTGCATTTTTATTGACCTGTTGAAGAGAAGCCAATAGGTAAGTGTTGTCACCCAAGCTACCAAGGAAACTAGAGAAGTGGCATACCTGTGAGCACTGCTCCATTGCTGATGCAGCCACATGCGTGTGTTGTTAGCTATATATAGGTTTGAGTCATTCTGGATGAAAGGAGAGAGAAAAGCTTTATTCCCTTACTCAGGCAAGGAACGTCCATGATTTCATTTGGTCTAATGGCATGAGTTAAGCGGGAGAAAAAGCGGTGTTCTAGCGACAGGGGATCATGGTTGTTTTAAAATGAATCTGTAGTGCTGGCTGGGAAATTCTGCTCTATGAGAGTCCTGTTATTTTGAAAGCCAAGACAAAGCCTGCAAAAACTGAAAGGGTGAATTCTGTAGTTTTAGTTACTGCTGATGGTAGTACTGCATCTTTGTGTTAAAAATCAAGTTGTTGATTTTTATTATTTTATATAGATGCCCAGATTTTTTGCTGGTAGCCTAAAAACCTAAACTGACAGCAGCAGTGAAGCCCACTGAGCAATTACTGGGCCAACAGAAGGCGTACATGGACAGAAAAAGTGCCCCATCATAAATGGAGACAGTGTGTGTTTGGGGGGAGGGGTGGGAGAGGGCAAGTCACAAACCACAGCTCTTCTCTGTGTATACGTTTAAACTGAATATCATCTTTTTGTGTATAGTTAAGTTCTCAGATTTGTAAGTTTTTATACATCATTTCATTGAATAAAAACTGAATTAAATGGGATATGATTTATTGAGTTGAAGGTGAAAGGTTGCTGGTGTTCGGTCTTCCTGAATGATCTCTTGCTGAATCGGTTTAAAAGCCAAGTGATGTATTCTGTTCATCAGACTAAAACCTCTGTCACACAAGTGAACAATGAGCTTACTAAAATTTAAGGTGGATTTAGCACAAAAAGTCACTACATACTAGACTTTTTCCCGGTTTATTATAATATGACAGTTATTGTAAGTGGTATTGATTTTATTATCTCTCTTGTATTAGAGTAATAGATTTAAAATCAATTGACTTCAAAGTATAGAAGCCTTTTGAGGTAAAAAAATAACATCTTACAGAATTATTTTAGTGTTGCCCATTTTAAAACTTCTTTAGGATCTTCATCTACCAATATAATTTCCCTAAATGTGGGGTTTATTTTATCTTCCTTAAAAATGCTCTCAGAGTAGAAAAACAAAAGAATAAATCTTTCCTAGTTCAGGGTAATGTCAGCTTTTGAGGTATCTGTGGTTTAGGGGATAGTCACAAGTTCATTTCCAAAATGACTGAAGCTGCTAAAGGTGCTGCCACCTCAGCTTTTAGTTACTGCTTAGATGATTTTTTTGCTTTTAATTCCAGAGCTCTGCTCTGGGGCAAAGTACAACAGTTCAGCTCAACTCCCCAGGTGGCTGGTTGTTTCGGGGTGCACATGGCCACACCATTTATTGTGAGACATTATTCCTGCTCTCACCTCTCCTTCTCCACTCTTCGGACATCATGATGTTTGCTCAGTTACATGTTGAATGGACTCAAGTGAAAAACAACCGGTCTTAAAAAATGCTATTTTTTCTGTCAAGTTTGTTCCTTATTTTAGCTCTGCAGAAGGTTTTGAACAACTCACAGATTGTGCAAGGATGGAGATGAGCCGGGAAGAGGCTTTACTGAAGCCAGTGTTGCTGCTAGCAACATCCAGGATATAGAAGATGGGAAGTGGTGACTCCCACTTGGGCAGGTAGCTCCTCTGGAGGGCAGTGTGGCCTTGCAGGCCGGTGTGCTGCCCAGCAGGAAGGAGCAGGGTAGGGCAGGGAACAAGCAGCCATGGAAGGAGTTGTTTATGACTACTGCTGCTACAAGGAACGTGAAATTGCAGGCTCAGCAGAGATACTTTCACCTGTTAATATTTATTCTTATGAAATAACACTGTCGGGTAAAGAGAAAAAAAAATCACAATAAAGAGACTGTTTTAATATGTGTTGAGCTATGATAATGGTTTCTTTTGAATACCCTTTTATTGTCTGATGCTTCATAGGGATATTTAAGTCATTTCCTTTCAACTACTTGAGCAGTTTTGTTCCTCTACAATGAATTAGAAACTATTAGAAATTATATTCTGGTAATTAACAGCTGCATCAAGAATTTGGGAAATTACAGCACAGACGCAATTTTGTTCAAGATTCTTTATTTAAACTCTGAATTATTATTACTGTTAGAGATAACTTCAGGGTTTATTTTTCAGTGTTTGACTTGGAGATTTGACTGAGTTGCTCATTGATCATTCAGTCTGCTCACCTGCTGAAGTTGTGAATTTTCTACCAAATGAAAGCAGACAGCTTGGCAGGAACTGCTGAGAAATTGGTGAAAATCTGCCATCATTCAAGGCTGTGGGCTGGAACTTCAGTCCCATGTTTTTCCAAAGGAGTATCTTCGAAGTTAATTTCCTAGGCATGTCACTTGACATCTCTGCCTTCACTTCAAAAGTACGAAACATCTACAAATCTATCTGCTCCAACAGAGGGTTATCACTTCTGAAAGTGAAGTTTGCAGTCTGTTGCAATCAATATTTTTGTATCAAGTATCTTCTTAGTCACTGGTCTGATAATCATTCTGCTTCTGCAGGGGGAGAATTTATCATGTGAAATGCTTGCGTTACAAACATTGAATACTTAAAACTGGGCTCCTGGTTACACTGTGGGACCTTCAGTTGCTGTCTTCATGCTTAGAAAACCTGGCTAGCTCTTCAGCTCCAAATCCCATAAAATAACAGCCTCAGTCACAAAAAGTTGTCAGTTGCAAGAGAAAAAAAGAAACAGATTTCATTCTGTTTACTTTAAATAACTTCTTTGACATTGCAACATCTTTAACATTAATTAAAGGAGACCTGGTTAGACAAGAGCAGGTGCTATGGTGCCTGGTGGCATCACAATCTCTTTCAATATTTTTTTTTCCCAATCTGCTTAACAGCAGAATTACCTTCTTTGGGTATTTTGCTTTTTGGAGAGTAATATAGTCCTTTAGATATCTTCAGCCCAAGCACTTAAAGATAAACTTGATTAATTCTTAACCAAGTTAAAGTAATTTTCCTTGATTATATTTCCACACCTTTTAATCTTAAAAAGTACACACAAATAAGGGAAGTTCATTGTGGAGTTCTGTCATTGACTCTCTTATTTATTGCTTCCCAAAATTCAACAAATGTTTTAAGATACTTCATAGCTATGAATGATAAGGAGTAATCAGGTTATTTTTTTAAAAAATAAAATTTAAAACCAATTAACATTCCTACTTCAACACTGTAAATGTTACGCTGTTAATTACAGCAGCACACTTTGGTTAATGAAATCTAAGTGACAGACTACCAGTGGTGATGGAGGCTGGCTGTTTAAATAGCCCAGCTATTACTTGACCTGAGACAGAGTGTTTCCATTTCTACAGCTCTTATTTTGTTCATTTGTTTTTGTTTGTAAAAATGCCCATTGTCACTGGATAATGAAATCCCACTCATACCAAAAGTAGGACAAAAAAGAAAGAAGCAAGAAGTCTTTTGCAACACCCGTCGTTAATGTGTATTTGCCATATGATCTGTGATCATCTCTAGAAATAAGAGAAGGTCACCATCCTTAAATATGGGCTTCTATCAAGCCTGCCATTAAGAAGGACATATTTTGATGGAATTTAGCCAGAGCATGTAACAAATGTCCTCTGCAGTACAGCCTTGGTGCTGTGATGTTGGTGCATCCGTGCTTTTGAACAGGTCACGTGTGCCAAGATGCAAGAGCTCAGCATGGTCTTGGAGCAGCGGTCATTCCTTGCAGTGCCAGTGTTTTAGTCCTTGTGCCAAAGGAGCTGCCAGCAGGACTTCCTCATAATGCAGTCCAGGCCTATTGCCTTGGCCAAAATGGAAGCCTTCCTGGAACCTTAAGAAATTGCTCAGGGAAGAGAGAAGCAGAGCCACAAAGTGAAAGCACAAACATTCACTTGCTGTACTGCTCTGTGGAGTGTGGAGGAGGTACCCAGCACTCCAGCATGCCTCAGCACAGATCCACAGCCTGTATCCAATCTGCTGACTGTGTCAGGACTCACTTTGAAGCAGCTCATACACTTTTTAAGGGAGCTTTCTGATCAGTCCATTGTTTCCTTCTATCCTTAATCTCTCAACCACACAGTTAAAGCATTTTCTATTTTGTTACTACTGTATTGTGCAATTCCAGTTTCAGCAGTTAATTATTTTATGTATTGCCATTGTTTATTTGGGTCTCTCAAATTCACAGAACAATGTACTCTGTCAATCAAGCTTTATTGCATGAGCTTAATAGGTAAAAATCAAACCAGGGTTCAATCCCCTTTTGACAAACTAGTCTGATCTTTCAATTTTCTAATGTGTTGCTTCAACAATTCACACGTTCATTAACTCAGGAACTGACTAAACTACATGCTTATGAGCAAGAGAGTTGCATGGCTGAGGGTGAGGGTGCTCATCCTTCCTTCGCCACAGGTGTCCCCTCCATCACCTTAGGAAGCAAGGAGCCTCAGCAGCCTGGCTTCTGCTGGATCTGCTGCCAAAGGTTTTTGGGGTTAGCTGGTGTATTCCTGCCTCCCAGAGCAGAAGCCTGGTCTACACCTTTGCTGTGGCTTGTTGCAGCTCACTCTGAAGCCTTTCAGGCTCATCAGAAGCTGCCAAGCAGTCACTCCTGCAAGGCTGCAGGTGCAGCAGCCCTGGTCTCTTTCTGGCCTCGGCAGCAGCGCAGCTGCCGCTCTTCCTGCAGCCACAGCACTTCCACCGGCACAGGCCGGGTGTTAAACTGTTGGTGTTAAAGTGCCAGCATGGGCTTCCCATCCCAGCAGGAGCAGGTCTTTCCTAAGTGTCCTACAAAAGGGTGAAGTCCAGAAAATGTGGGGGGGTCAGGTCCTTCCACCCCAACAGCAGTGCCTGAAGGATGCGAAGGGAAATAGTCACTCAAAGCATGTGATTGGCAGCTGATGAGGAAAGGAAGGTGATGCCTCATCGCCAAAGCAGCACCACTCCAGCTGCTGGCTCACAGTTGTCTCACAGTTGTCCACAGACATATATACAGAATATAGAGTCATAATTGTTCAATAATGATAATAATTTTATTCTTTGATATGATTGCATTCTTACGCAGAATTAAGTTGTTTTAATCTCATTTTGAGGCACCTTTGCAATGCTGATAACAGAAGGGGACCCTGAACAAGTCCTAATTTGTGCGCAAGAACTGAAAAAGAATCTTTGTAGGAACTTCATCCTTCTTCAATGAGTGTATTAAAGTTCAAAATTTTCATGCCATTTTTAATAAAACTGTAGTATGATACTCATTTTTTAAAAAATCATACTATGGGCATGACTTGAAGGGTGTAAGTGTTGCTATGCATCACTCTCCTGTCATATAGGAAATGTCTCAGAGCAAAGGGCCACAATGTCACCATTTTTTTCTGAGTTCTATCTGCTCCAAGTGAAACAAAAGCAAAAATCAGCAGAAGGAATCAGCTGAAAAATGGATCAGCTTTCATCTGTGTGCAGAGCTGTGCCATACAGAGTAGAAAGCTAACGTGGTGAAACAGCAGCTCAGACTAAATGGGGAGAGTCTGACAGAACTGAGCAGTTACTCAGGAAGCAGCCACCTAAACGGTGAAGCTGTGATCATGCCTATAAGGACACCACCTTTCCTGTTTTGGGGTGGGGTTTGGGTTTTTTGTTTTGCTTTGGTATTTTTTACGTTATATTAACTGTTTCCTCTTAGAAGTGGAAACATACAAGGCACAGAAATAACACTGAAATATTTTACGTTTATAGAGGATTTTGACATTGCAGAGCTTCCTGTGAAAACTTTGCAAGGTGGGTATGACACTTGGGCAGCTTGCAAAGACAACACTTTCAACTCGGACAGTTCTGTGAATCTATGCAGTCAGACCATGCCCCTAACTTAGAGCAAGAGTGGAAGCAGGAGCTTCGGCCTCTCAATGCCTGTCCCAGAAGGAATTGAGAACACATGGCTTCTGCTCTGCCAGCATAGGGCTAGCAGCACTCTGATGAGTTCTCCTCTCAGGGCTGGTGCTTTCCCCTTGCCCCTGCCAGCAAGACAAGGTGCTACCAAATGCAGTACACTCGCCTCAGGGAATGGGAGCACCACCTTCAGTGCTCCTTAGCTCGAGGGTCAGAAATCTCTTAGCGTGGGATTTGTATCTGTGTCTTAAAGAGAAGAGCATATACCAGGAATTTGGAAATGATGATTGTATTGATGCTTTTTCCACCCTTCCCCCCATCATAGATAGGTTCTCTTTCTCCTAAAGGAGTTGTTTTGTGCTCTAAGAAGAAGCTGACCTACAGAAATTAAATGTTATCAATTCCTGTGTCCTTGGTGGACCCATGAGAAAGTAATCTAGTGTTGCAATGTCATAGAAAACATTTCCCTGCTTCTGATACTACTGCAAGGGAGTGTGAGGTGATGGTTCACTCTACATCTGGCCGTGCTGGTGGGCCCCTCCAGAGTGCTTACAGGAGCTGAGGTTTGGCATGGTGAGAGGAAAAAGTGCAGCTGCTGCTGCCAAGAGGATTTATTTGCTCTGTCATGTAGCTGCCAGTAGCGGTACTCCCTTGCAGTGCCACACCTCCGTGGTGACTCTTACATGAGAAATGAGCACATCTATTTCCTATTGCTGTCAAGGAACGCGATTAAACATGGCTCTGAGAGCTGGGAAATAGAGATACAGTGACAGTGGCACTTAGCACTGATGTCTCTGCCACTGAGCATAACCAGGCTTTGCAAAGTAGTAACACTCCAGGCTTCAAGAGGTCTCCTGGACAGAGCTGAACTGCTCTGCCTGAAGTGAAGCAGACAGTTTTGCAGAAGTGCCAGCTTACAAAGCGCTATAGACAAGGGCAGTTCCTCAGTCCATGTTTAAAAACTTCCAGCTGGGTGGCAGAATTCTTCTTCAGTGCCTGATGGGACCAAGAAGGGGCATTTCTTGGTATCATTCTGCCACAAGAAATGTGTTAAGATTACACGGATGAGTTGCTCCAGCTCTCAAAAACCCAAAGGGGACCCCAGGGAAATCAAGCACTTGCTGAAGCAATGGTTAGGTCCAGGAATGGCACTGCCTCTGACAGGGCCTGTGGTAGCAAAGTCACACGATGCAGCAGCCACGCTGGACCTGTCAATAAGGCCACAACCCCGGTGCTCTCAGACCAGTTCACATCCTGGCTGTATTCCCCCCCCCGCTTCTCATGCTCCTCCTCACCCGCAGAGCGAGGGAAACTGAAATGTCCTCGACTTGGGGAAAGCACTACTCAGCAACAACTACACCATCAATGTGTCATCAACATTATCCTCACGCTGAGTATGAACACGTGGCACTGTACCAGCTGCTGGGAAGCCAATTAACTCTGTCCCAGCCAGAACCAGGACAAGGATTAGGGTTAGGACTGGGAGAGAAACAGAGTGGTAACCTCTCACCAGAACGGGGCTGCAAGAGAGCTGCCGAAGGAAGAGGGAGGCTGTAGAATGTCAGTGTAACAACTGGTGGAGAGTGCAGGCACAGGACACTGCCTGTTCAGCTGGAATGACACCAAACAAGTATTTCAAGCACTGCAGCCTCTAAACAGAATGTGATTTTCTCCCCTTCTCTCTCAGTCTTTCCTAATTTCAGCTTCACTTTCCCTTTCACTTGAGAGCATGTGCAGTACATGCCCCCGTTTCTGTCCCTGTCTCACGATAGGAAAAGGGAGTAGGAGGCAGAGGAATCCTTGGAGCCCTCCATGAGGGGAGTGAGTTATCTTCCATGATCCTGGCTCTGTTGTGCGGACCTTGGCATGGAGCACACGTGTAGCTATACTGAGCATTAAAGGCATTGCTTTTTATGAGCATGACAAAAACGTAAGGTCTTCAAAGGGTAACTGTCAGCACCCCTGAATCAAGCCTCATGGATAAAGCTCCTGACTCTGCCATAGTCTTGCCACTTGTTCTCTAAGACTGGCATCTGTCCAAATGGCACGTGAATGCTCAGCGTATTGGACAGAAAGAAAAGAATTATGCACGTTTCATTAACAACAATATACTCTCTCAAGATTATTTTATTTTCCCAAGCAGTTCATAGAGATGGAGATAAAAAGGTCTCAGTTAAGCAAATGCAGAAAATGGTCTTGGGAGAGGCTACACCTACCATCTTTTCTGACGCAGATTTCACTGAAGTGTAAAAAGCTTTGGGAGTGAGGCACTCCATGCTTACCACAGAAATAAACACTCATGCTCTTTGCTTTTCAAAAAGCTTTATTAGAGGGGAAGTGCATTTGCCTTCATGATGACCCCACTGCCCTGCTTCATGGCCTTCCTCTAAAGTCATAATCTCTCGTTTCCTATTCAAAATAATTTTTCTTTTTGTCATTATTTTATAGCCGTCTTATTGTTACATATGACTGCATTCTTACATTCTATTTGGAACCCAAAGTGACTTGATGTTGCATGGGTCCAGGTCTTGCTCTAATCCCCAGCAATATCCCTTCTCTCCCACCTTGATGTGTAGTGAGAGGGGCCACATAGGGCAGAAAGAGTTCCAGCGACTGAAACACATTTATGGTTTTCTTTAACAGCTCTAGGGGCCTTTTTATGTTGTGGGGTCCATTTCCAGATTGCACTTTTCTTTAGTAAATTACGGAGTAGTCAGATTATTATACTTAATCCTGGAATACATCCTCTGCAAGATCCTAAAGTCTCTAGCACAGCACAGAACTAATTTCTTATTCCGGGGCAGTGATAATCTTTGGATTTTTTGTAGCAGCTGTTTTTCTCCCACCTGTCCGTCTGACTCCCCAAAAGATGAATTCATGACTGGGCTCTTGTTCCTGTTCTGCTGGTATCTCTACCCCAGCTGACTGTGGCTGTGTTGTCACAAGTGTCCATAGTCTTCACAGGTTTTGTGAAGCAGCCTCCTCCTCCATCACCGATGCACTGCCTCACAGTGACCTCTTGTGGAAATTTTAACATTTCCAGCTCTTCAGGCAATGTAGCATGAGCTACACGTATGCTAGGACTACCGTTTAAATTTTGGAATAAAGTAAATGTATAGTTTCATCTGCCAGATGAAAGCAAACCTCATCTGATCTGCCCCCGGTGCTGGGGTCATGAAAAACATTTCTTTCGTGTCGATAGTTGCCATCCATCATGAAGAGGACTGACTGTATCAGCCATCCTGGGAACAGATGCAGGGAGTGGTTTGGCAGCAGCTGTCGGGCCTCCATAATCTGCTGTTATTTGCTTCTTGCCATGTGGGTGCCTAAGAGACCACATCCCTAAAACCCTCTGCCTTGGTCATTACTTCTTTTTGTACTGTGTCACCACCTTCCCTGGGTATCGATCCCAGAGGATTATTATGAAGAGAGAAGCTCAGCTAATTGATGTAAAACAGGTGTTGTCTGTACATTTAACTGACTTAGAGAAGCACCACTGAGTATAAGTGGTTGTGGATAATGTACTTAGACAGAGAGCAAACTCTATTTCCCCATTTTGCTTTCTCCTTTTCACATGGAGACAGGCTGGCTCTTTTTCTTTTCCATTACCTTTATTTTAGTTGAGGTTCCCCTCTGGTTTTTGCCATTTGTGGTATATACTGGGTGTATCTGCCCCTGCCAGCCTCAGGACTTGGTGCCTTTGAGTGCTCTGCAGCCTGCTGTGGGACAGGGCTGCCAGGGTCCCTTCTGCCCCGTTCTTTGGCTTTCCAGTGCAGCCCCTGGGTATGGGGATGCTGCCAGGGGGGTGCTCTTTGGGGCGCTCAGTGGCTGCTCCTGCAGAGTCATGGCCATGGCCATATAAGTGCTTCTTCCAGCACTTTCCCAGTCTCATGGCACCAAATACAGCAGCGATCTAGAACTGAACTTGCATTTTCCCTCATCGTTTCACACGTCTGGTTTGTGCACATACATCACTAATGCAAGCTAACCCTCTGTCCTGCTTTCTGCTCTTTAACAGCTGCCAGGGCTGGATGGAATTTCAGCTAACTGGCAAGACAACAGCTAGAAGTTACTGCCTTTGCCACCAATTCCATTTCTCCACCTTTGGGGGTGTTATACGAAGCAGGAGATATGGTTCTACACACATTTAAGGCGCAGCCTGGGTCGGTGTTTCCTTTTGGCTTATTTTTGTGGGAAGCCCCAGGGAGCCTGCGGGCGGCGGAGCCTCCGGCCGCGGTGTGCAGGGACAGCACCAGAGGGTGCACTCGCACCAGCGCAACCAGCGCGCCCTCCGCAAGGACAGCCCCTGCGCGCCCCGGAGAGCATCCCCCGGCAGCATCCCCAGACCCGGCGGCTGCACTGCAAAGCCAAAGGAAGGGGCACAAGGGCAGCCCTGTCCCGCAGCAGGCTTGTCCCGGAGAGCAGAGCTCTTTGCATGGCGAGCCGCCCAGCACTCGAAGGCACCAAGTCCCGAGGCTGGCAGGGGCAGGTACACCAGGGAAAATACGCCTCGAGAGGGTGTTTTGTGTCCCCAACACAGCAGAAGCACTGCCAGGAGAGACCCGTGAGCTGATAAGCAGGTGGCAGAGGAATTTCAGCGCGGCGGAAACACCGGCACCTCCCTGCACACCGTGTTCCAGCTGCGCCAGGGAAGCGCAAGGCCAAGGGGAAGCAATTGTTTTAGCTTCAGTGCAGCTGCTGAAGTTCCCTGTCCCCAGGTCCAGAGAGGGGACAGAGCCTTAGCACGTCCTGCCAGAGGAGGGTGCACGTACGCACCCACATGTGTGTGCACACACGAAGCACACAAATGTCCAGCTGCTCCTCCAGCCCAGAACGCTGCCTTAGGAAGGGCTGAAAAATATTAATTCTCCAAGCATCAGCAGTACTGCTGCCTCTGCTTAGTCTTCCTCCTCTCTGCTTAAAAACCAGAGTATCTTCTCACTTTGGGGACACTGTTCTCATCGTTTGGTTGCATTTTGAGATCACAGCAGAATTAGAAAGTGCTGTACATTTTTCCCGGGAACGTTAAAACAGTCTAACCTCAGCACTGCTCGCTTGACAGTCTATTTTAGGCTCTACAGGCTGACAAACCATTAGTATTTCAGTCTAGCCCATTTAAAATTCAAACATAACCTTCTAAACTTTGGTCTGTGTGCTATATTTAGAGTAGGAGCTGGTAGAGGGTTTTGGTGTCTCCCTTAAGAAAATAGGTAATGAGCGGGAAAATTGAGCTTTACACTTCAAAGATCATTATTAGTTAGCCATACGCTTTCATGTTTCTTGTTTTTAGCAAATTTTTAAAAGCTCTCTTACTTGCCTTTCCTCTTGCAGAAAGGAAAGCAGTAGCTTCACACTATCTTTCGTTCATTGCTAAGTGTTATTTTAAAGCTATGAGCTTATCTTTAAACTGACGATACTCTTACTTCAAATGTTCATATATATGTATGAACATATCCTTTAAAGAGCACTTCATCCTTGAGAAGCCACAGTTGCCATATTATCTGCATTCCTGCAAACGGGTCACAAATTCACGTTCAATAAAAGCACTCATTGCTTTTCAACTCATTTAAATCTTTTCCTGGTTTTGCAGACTGTGGAGCCTCTCTGATTTTTTTCCTAATGCCAAGTTTGTCATAATGAACATTCTGTTTCCAGTAGCAGCAGTCTTACATCACTTGATGCATGTTGGTCTCTGCTCCTGCAGTCCTCCAGCTGTGCTCTTCTGCTTCCCTGCTTGTTGTCAGTGCCACCCACCACCACTCTCCTGCTAATTTTACTTTGCCGCTCAATGGGGAAAATTAATCAATACATTTCATAGTTTACAATTCAAAATTCAAGTATTATTTTTTCAGTGATATGCCAAGGTTCCTGGTTTCTATGGTATAATGTAGAAGTATAGCAGGTTGGTTTTTCATAGCACATCATCACTGTGCTCCTGTACATTAGTCAAAACTAAAAATAGGATTTTGAGCAGTTTTAGGTACATTCATCTCTACTGCTTAGATTGTAAGATTTCATGCTACACAAGTGATCCAAGCTCTCAACAGGAAAGAGACAACAAAATGTGATGCCTCTTCTATTGGAAAAATAAATAACTAATAACAGGAACATCCAGAGCCCTGACACACATCAAGGAATATTTACAGAAAGAAGTATTGTATCTGTTCTCTTCATGAGCAACTATTGGCTATGAGTGAAAGAAAACAAAATAGAAATTTCAACATAGTCAATATACTGCCATGATTAATATGAGTCCATAATGAGTATGAGCCTGCTTCTACTGACTGGTGCCAATAAAGGCTCAAGGGGTTTGTCTGTTTGTTTGGGGTTTTCAAATTGGATATGCTTTTGTATGAGGAACTGTCAGCAATATGCCCAGCCTTTGCCACATCATTCATACTGGTGCAGGTTCCCCCCTTGCATCTGCGAGGCATTAACTGGCTCTACTGTGGGGAGGAGAGAGGATGTATGAGCTGGAATCCAATTGCAGGATCAAGACAGATTATGCAAAAATCCAATAAAAGCATTTTCCCAGTAGGGAGATTCGTGCCAAAGAAAATAATGCTATTTTCAAGATTATTCAGCAAATATTCTAGTTTAGAAGAGCTCATGTCAGCTCCAGAATAATGGACAGGTCCTATTTGCCCTTGAAATTCTTAATAATGCTCATGAAATGATAGTGAAAACATCATCTGGGAGATTAAAAAAACTAATGTAACTGGGCTAAGAAAAGCTTCCTCTGAATAAATAATGTTTCCCCCTTGCCCCATCTTCACCAAGCAGACTTTCCTCGGAGCTGTAAGTAACCCCCCAGCCTCCTCTGCATTAGTCAGCCAGTCTTGAAAACATTACTCATTTTTGGCCCTGGGCACGCACTACCCTCAAATACTGGCTGAGCATCACCCCTCTGTGTCTTTTTCTTGCCCTCATGGCTGCCCTGGAATGGTGAAAGGGAGACATGTTAGTACAGGCAGTTGTGTGTCAGGACTTCTGCTTCATACAGCTGCTTTTATGGGGAACGACAGGCACCACTGACTGTCATGCTGCCTCTGGGACTGACTGGTGAAAATCTCCCAGAAATTCATTTAAAAGTTCACAAGGAACCTGCTTACAAAGCAGGGAGAGAGAGCTCAGGCAGGGGGGAGGAGGCCATAGAACTGCAAGGCTGAGGGGACACAGAAGACCCCCCCAGGGGAACAGTTGCACTGGGGAGAAGGCAGGGATTGCTCCCAGGCTGCTTCCTGAAGGCTTCCTGGGATGTCTGCCTTCCAGGACAGCAACTGGCTTGCAAATGCCTTGCAGTTTTCCACAATTCCCTCTTGTCTAGCTGCTTAGAGGAAAGGCATCATACTGGTTTATCCTTCCTAGTCTGGTGCCTTTGTAGGAGGGACAGAGGCATATCTGTAGAACAAATGACAAGGACAGGGTCAAGCTGACACAGAGACATCACCAGGGCACAGCTCCTGTGGCATATCAGACTTCTGCTTCCCTCGTTTCATCATATCATCACTCCTTGCCCTGCCCATTGCAGGGGGGTTGGAACCAGATGATCTTTAAGGTCCCATCCAACCCAAATAAATCATTCCGTGATTATACATAGCCTTTTCAAGCTCCGGAAGTGGATGTCATTTTCAAGGGGAAATAGGAGATGCTTCCTAAAACTGTTCTTCCTATTTTAAGGAGTTGGTAGTATTTTTTCAAGAGGATGTTGAAGCAGACCAGACACATGCCTTTACTAGAACCCTATCTCTAATTCTTACTTTTGTAAAGACTACATGTAGTGCCCAACTAGAGCCTACATCAGCCCTGTATCAGGTGTTAGCACTGTGGTGGCTGTTTCCACCTTGTTAGGAGTATCGCAAAAAGTTCACAGAGCTGTCACCCTCCTTTATCACATCATTCATCCTCCCATGAAATTAGAACTCCAAACCCTATGGCTGCCAATTCCACTGGCCTTCTGCTCCACACTGCTCCTCATTCCAAGCCACATCCTTCCTTGCAAGACCGTCAGCCTCCTCAGGCCTGCTCCCTTCCCATGTGGCAGCTATGAATGACAAACATCCAGCGTTCAGCATCCACACATGAACATCTCAGGAATCCTCTCTGCTTTTGGCAAGCCTCCTGCCCATCCCCAAGCACTTGCTGTATCCAAGCTGTGCAGGTTCCTCAATGAGCACAGCTGCCTCCCATATGCTCTGGCTTGCATGGGAAAGCCAGATCCGCTTCCATAGCTTGAGCTAACAGGCAGGATACTTGAGCTATTGCCAATGAAACAGCCCTACAAGATGAATCCTCCTTGGGATGCAAGAGGCTCGGACTCCAATCCCTAGTTAGATGCCTGTTTAGGGATTTCACTAACCAGTATAAATGCACAAATCTTGCAAAAGGGCCAGCAGAGGCTGTGTACACCTTGAGCACAGTACCTCCAGCTGCCAGAGGTGGGCAGTGAGATCAGTCCCTGCAGTGTGAGCCCCGACACCACGCCAAAGCAGGAAGAGGGACAGGCAGCCTGCAGTGTTCCAATATCCCTGCGCTTGCTGCGACCACTACAGCTGAGTATTTGCAGACACTAGATTTAGCATTTTAGTTGAGGATGGGAAGGCACCAATTATTACAAAGCTAGTTCAGGTGTGAATCTATCTTGAGATACAAACACCACTAATCATCCTCAGCCACAGAACATAAACAGCTGGAACAATTTCATGTCTGAAGTCCAAAGTCTGCTAACACCAATAACCAGCACACCCTGATTTTTGGTGCCGTGAGTATACTCGCGCTAAGCAGAAGTGGGGGAGTCTAGAAGATACCAGTTATGGGCCTAAGACCCTTCCTCTACTTATCTATGACAAAGGTTTTGTGGACATTTATGATGTTGCTTTGTTGGAGTTTTCTATACTTCAGTCACACCAGCAAGGCATATGATTTACTAATTTTTCATTCTGGCTCACTAAATACTGTTACCTATCTTGAATTTAATAAAGGTATTTCAGTCTTCTGGAGTACCTTATTCTTACTACTTCTTCTGAAGTATGCATATTTTATTGAAACTTAGAGCCAAACCATAGTTTAATTCTGTAATTAGCTTCTTTAATTCACATCAAAAGCTGAACCTCAGTCAACAACAAATGAATTTTCAGGAGCAAATCTAACTCCCTGAAGACGAAGCAACCATGAGAAAATAATTTACACTAAGCAAGCTGAAAAAAACCCACCACAATACACAGGTTAGAACAAATTTGTAGTTGCACTTTATTTAATCAATGAAAATCTACCTTAAAAACACAAAATCAAATTTGGTAACCCAATACATTGGATTAGAGAAAGCTTCAAGCCTTTAAGCACAAGCCAGAAGTCACAGTCTCAAAGGAGAGTTTCAGAGGCCAAAGCAATAAGCTGGAACAAAGTAGTATCTTTTTGTGGAGACATGCTCCCTTGCACCATTAGCATTAGTGGTTTTGGGTGCAGCAGGTTTCTTTAGCTGTCGGATATAAAAAGAAGCTTTTGTATTTGTTTTATAGTTAGGTTTGTTGCATTGCTTACCTAGGCCCTGGATTAATGGAGAAAACAGGCAAGTTAAAAGCCCTTGCCTGCCCAATTACTACCAACAGACAATTTACATTGTGGTAAAGCTAGCTTTATTTAAATGAGGTTCAGACAAGAAGTAACTTTACATATTATTAACAGCTTTGGAGCTACAAACGTAAGAATCAGATTACACAGGTCATGCTTTTGTTATTTTACCTGCTGCAGTTATTGCAATATGGCTTAAGGTACATAGGTATACAATTTGTACAAATTCAGCCAAGTTTGCACTTGTGAGGTGTTATTAAGAGCATCATTACCTTGCAAGCCAACCTAAACGTGTGGAAATCAACCAAGGTTTTTGGAATTGCCCAAAGCTAAGGGGGAAAGCTGCCGCTAATGGTGGACAGAGATAGACTGGATTGTTTGAAACCACATTGTTTGGCTTTAAATATTTATATAATTCGCTCTGAGGTAAGGAAAAATCTTTTGATGCTTCCACGCAGGGCAGCACCAGATGGTGCAATCACACCAGTGCAATCAGTCACATCGCTTGCTGGACGTGCAGCCCCGAGGAGAGGCCAGCACCTGCCGTAACAAGAGCATTTGTACACTAAAGTTGATTTTAAAATAAATTACTATACAGGTATGAGAGTGAGCTATTGTTCAACTTGATGGGCATTGGTTTCATAACGTGCGATCTGTAACCTTCACTTTAGAAATCAGAGCTCAAAGTACTGACTTGTACCCCTTGTTTGATTTTAATGTAAACAACAAAGGAGAGGATCAATTCCTGTTGGGAACAGACATCCCAGGACTCTCAGTCTTGGGGCGTCTAAGCATCTTTACATCACCCTGCTCATTCTAGTCTCAGGTGTTGTCAGTCCAATCCACCTTTCATGAAGGTTTTTAAGACCTCGGTACCCCAAAGATCTCATCAGCTTTTTGCAATTCAAGGCAGAACTCATTACGAAGTCCTTTTCCTCTTTCCTACTCCTGTCTTAGAAAAGACAAGATTGTCAGGAGTGGGGAGAATTTCAGAAAATGGTGTGGTGGGAAAACAGTTCAGGCAGGGGTTGAGAAAGGAGGAAGTGTGTATGCAGGAAAGATGTCAGACAATGTAGGGCAGGGAAAGGCTTCAGGTTGGGTGGGGGAGTGACCAGAAATTATCAGAGCTGGGAATGAGAGGGACGAGATACAAAGGCAGTGGCACAAGAACAAGGTGACAGTGAAATGGTGTCTGGAAGGCTCTCAGAAACCAGGAAGGGCTGCAAGTAGAAGTGAGCAGCAGGTCAGGTAAGGGCTCTCCTTTTGTCATTAGAAATATCATCGTTCTACATTAAAATCAGAACTGGGTTTAGGATATACATATAAATATTCAAAGCAAGACAGCCAAATTTTATGAGAGATTTTACAGGGGGGAAAAACCTGGAACAATAAATAGGAAACTACATGTTACCAATTTCCACTGCAATAGTATCAATTTCCTCTCCAGGCTACTCTACAATATTCATTTAAGGGAATGCCTAAACAGTACAGAAGTATCATTGCTCTACATTAAAATCAGAACTGGGTTTAAGACATACATATAAATATTCAATACATTACAGTCCAGTCCTGAGACCTGAAGTCTGGAACAACAGAGGAAGGGTATTTTCCATCTCCTTTCAAGCTACATTGTAGAAGTAATTTCTGACTACATCAGGCCTGCACAAATACAACTGAAAGATGGACAGAGATACTGAATGGGACTGAAAGGCAGCAAACTTGAGCACCTTGCTCAACAATTTGTGCGTGATCCAGTTCCTGCTGTTTGACAGACATATCCAGAAGTCTCATGTGTTCTCATTAGTCAGCCCCCTCTTCCCCCTCACACACAAGCTGAGCAGCACCTACAGCCACTCACAGGTCAGATCAAGGCAGCTAGGAAAGATGTGAGGGGTAAGGGAAACTGCAGAAAGAAGGGAGGGCGGTTCACGGACGAGTGAAGGGATTCAAGGAGATTGGACAGACAGGACACACATTAAATGAGGGGACAGTAATAACCGTGGCAAAAATTCTAGCGGTCTGCCCAGTCACTCAGTGGTGCATCACCAGTCTTAATGAATTGTTTTGGGCAGAGACAAATGACCTTCAAATGGAACACAGGTATGGATACAGCCAATATTAAAGGCATTTTTTTTTAACAGAAATGGCAAGGTGAGGTCTTCAAAAGAACAGATGTTAACATCCAAGAATAAAGGGTAGTGAATAAAGCTCCTGGTTCTGTGGCAGGATTGTCAGTTGTTCTCTAGGATGGGCATCTCTCGAAATGCCACATGGATGCTTAGCACATCTGAAAGAAAGATGACAATAAAAAAGCTTTAGTAATGACAACTTACTTTCTCAAGAATATCTCTTCCCAAGCAGTTCTCAGAGATAAAGGTCTTAAGATTTAGTGAAGAAAGTGCAGTATATATCCTAGGGAGAGATTGTAATTTCTGATTCAAATTCCTCTGAAGTGCAAAGAGCTTTGTACATGAGGCACTACAGGTTTACCATGGAAGGCAATACTCACATCCTTTAGGATTTTAAAAAGAGCTTTGTTAGAGAGTGTGTTTGCATATTAAATCCCATACATTAAATGTGTCATGTGAGTTCCTACCTAGGAAAACTGGAAAGTACATTTTCTACCTCCCAGAAATATCACACCAAAATATAGGCCAAGTCCAAGGCCACTGAAGTGAGGGTAGCCCTTCAGCAAAATAATTAAAAATAAAACAAACCACCACACCACATTAGAGAGAACAGCTTAGAGATCCTCAGAACTATCTTAGAAAAAGAAATAAATTACTAGCTAAAAATGCTACTTACGTTCAAGGCGTCAGAGCCACCGAGTTCTGACTTTGTCTATCACAAGATGTTCCTTCTTGGCAACTGTCATCTTCCCACATTTGTGTTTTCCCATCTTCCATTGGTGGGTGATATGGTTGTTCTTCACTTTCTCTGCACATTTGCTGTCCTGTATGTTGGTCTGAGATTTCCGTAATGTACCCAACCTCTTTTTCCCTTAATTTTGGTGCATGTATGTCTAGGGTGTCTTTGGTTGAATCTTCTGAAGTACTTTGTTCTAGTGTTGGTTTCTGAAGTCTCACACTTCCCCTTGACATGTCTTCAGGGCTTGTCGTGACTGTTAAAGAACTCTGACTTTGTCCATCTTGCAGCACCTCAGAAGTTAAAGGCATGTCCTTTGTTTTTTCCACAGCTGCATGAATTTGTGCAGACTCAGTTAAGGTAGCAGTTTTCACTATTCCTGGTTGCTTGAGCTCTTGTTCTTTACTTCTTATCTCTTCCTCTTTTACTGGAAGCTGCTGATCTACCTGCATACTTCCCAGACGTTCAGGTACCATCATATCTGATGGGCTTTTCCCTATGGACTTAATGCTCTGCTCTGACTCAAGGGCAGCCGACTCTTCTGCTTCTGCAAGTTTGTGAACAGCCGACTGGATGGCATTCAATACAATTTTTGTACTCTGGGACTCTATCATCACAGACTGAACAACATGCTTCTCAAATTCCAGATGGCTGGGAGAGACACTGTGACTGGAAGGAATACCATTGTGTTCGGCCTGTCCGGTGCTCTGGGGCCTCTCTCCCTCCTCTGATACTCCGTTCATGGAAGCACAAGTTACTCTAGGCTTGGGTGCCTCCACACTTCCAAGCTCTGCAGTCCCATAGCCTGAACAGTCAATAGTAGAAACTGGGACCTCTTCAGAAGCCATTTGCTCTGGTGTGGTTGCCAAGGGCTGTACAGTTTTGGCTGTCATGTCTGCGTGTGTTGCAGTTTCTGCCATGACATGCTCTCCACCTGCTGCGGCTGCTAGAGCCACAGGTGTTTTCAGAGCCCCCAAGCTTTCAGCCTGTGGGGAGGCTGAGTCAGAGCCTTCCTCTTGCTGGACAGCAGTTGAACATTCATCAAGTCTCACAGCTTCCTGTTTTCCATATTCAAATACTTCTTTGGCTCCTTCTGTCAATTGCTCATTTTTCTTATCTTCTTTCTGGAAGCCTTGACAGTTCAAGGTTTCTACAAGTTCTTGTTGTTTTCCCACAGTCTCTTCTCCAGCCGAGCTGCTGGGTATTTCACATTTTTTAGGACATGTATCAGTGATAACAGCACTTCCATTTTCAACAATCTCTGGGCACGCTGATGCTAAATTAGATGCCCCGTCTGCTTCAACCTGCACAGGAGCCTCAGCAACAGTGGAAGTGCTCTCCAGCAGTGTTTCAGATTTGAGCACAGCACCTTCCACTTTGCCACCATTGGTTTCATCACTCTTGAAGCAGGTCTCAGTTGTTTTGTCTCTGCATTGTGGCTCTAGGATGGGCAGAGAGTCCACAGCTGCTTCTGAGCCAACTGTTTTTGAAGGAAGGGCAGAGGTTTTTCCCTTGCTCTGCAGTGGAACCTCAGGAACAGTGACTTCTGTGCTTTTTACTCCATTGAGCACAGCATCATCTTCCTCTCTCAAGGCAGGTGTCCTGCTAGGAACTCCTTTAGTACAAACTGGCTCTTCTGAGTCAGGAATGCCATCTTGTTTTTCATTTTTAGCAGGGACCACAGTGACAACTGCTTCTGCACACTCTGGTCCCACAGTGAGCGTTCTGCCCTCTCCTTCAAGCTGCAGAGGCTCTTCAGCTGTAAGCCCCAAGGATGAGATTTCATCCTCTGTCTTGTCCTGAACCTGTGGAGAATTGCAAGAGATCTGTGAAAAAAGGTACAAGCAGGGAGTAACCAGCAATGTTCTAGGTGAAAAACTGCAACACTCAGAAGGACAAGAGTTATAGGAAGAGCACAAGGTGATGACACACCTTGATTAGTGGCTCACCAAGATCCCAGCCTGTGTTGTTTCTGAGGACATGTAGCTCATTAAACAAAGGGCAGCCTTAAAATTAATTAAAGGAAGGGACAGCTGGCAGCACTTGAAACAAAGACTAAGCCAGGAAGATGAGGAGGTAGGGAAGAAGGTAGGAATGTGCCAGCCACAGTAACTGCAGCATTTAAAGCTGGAGATAGTGGTGTTGTTTCATGTCCTCCCTTTGCAGAGGTACCTCAGCTTCACCTGTATTTCTGCCTACAACTAAAGACACCATCCACTGTGTATGGCGTCACATGGAGCACATCTGTATCTCAGGTGTTCATATAATATCTTCAGTCACACTGTGAAGTGCAGGAGCCCTAATGGCAACCGTTTCAGTACCTCTGGATCCATGCACACCATCTCCTACTCCATTTCTGTAGGCATAGCATCCACCCCATCCTGCACACAAGCTTCAGTGCCTGCTGCTTCTAGACATCTGCGTGTCTCTCACTGGAAATGAACTTCAGTTGTCTCAGGCAGCACAAGGAAGGTCCTTGACAGCAATATACCCACAACCTGTTTCTAAACTAGGTATAGTGTCTTAACACTTGCTGACTTTTTCTTTGACAAATCAAACTTTATATGCAATACTTACTGCAGGTTTTACTTCTGGAGCACGTTTATCTCTTGTCTCATACAGTGTCAATTCTGTTACAGGCAGTTTCTCTTGTTCTGAAGGCTCCTGCTTTGCAAACAGCTCTTCCTCGGGAGTGACAGCTTTGATGCTGTGAAACTCCTTGTCATGTGATAAAGGTTCCTCTGTTGTCCTCTGCACTTCACTTATTTCTTTATGCTCTTCTACAACTGCTTCTTCATATGCCTGACACTGGGTTTCATCTCTCAACACCTCTACATTTTCACGTCCTTCCGTGCTTTCTTCCATCTGAGAAGGTATTTCACTTTTCTCTGAACCTTCAGGTAAAACACTCTCTTCAACTCCATTTTGGCCCTGAATGGTCCCTGCACTTTGCTGGGGCTGGGGGCCATCCTCTTTGTGTTCTTTTTCCAAGGACTGTTCAAGCAAAACAGTTTCCTGGCCTACAATGTTCCCATCTTTAGCATCGCCTTTCACTTCTGACTCCAGTCCCTGTACTGTTGTAATTATAGTTTCTGTCACGGCTCTTTCACTAACCAGCTGTGCTACATCTGATTTTACTCTTTCAGCAACTTCATTAAGAACTTTTTGCGTCTGTTTGTCCAATTCTTTCAAATTTTGTTCAGTGGCCTCTACTTCTTGAACAGGTGTAGCTTCCTCTGTAGTATCTGGGGTTTCTAACAACTGTGAAACAGCAGAAACCATCTCAGTTGTCTCCTCGGCAAGGGACACTTCCATTGTTTCTTCAGCACAGGAAGCTTCTGCTGTCTCCAGAGCAGTCACTGCTTCTGAGGTTAGCTCCAGCTCACTTGCTGTGGTGTCATCACTTACATCCTTTTTAGTCTCTGGCACTGTCTTAGCAGCTACCACTGCATCCTCCACAGTAACACCCGGTTCAGCCGCTTTCCGAGTTTCTTCCTCTTCTCTTGCCTGCTCAATGCACTCTGTCAGAGCAGCAGATATCCACGACGGTGACCTTTCCTCAATGCTGGTCACTGCCCTTTCCTCTTCCACAACAGAAACAGCAACTGCATGCACCAGCCCTCCAGATCCTTGCTCCATTCTTAGGGTCTCCTTTAACTTTTCTGCTCTCTCTTCCTCTGAGGTTCCTTCTCTCATCGCTTCAGCATCCTTCGCTCGTTGGGCTTCCATTTTCTCCTGTTCTGCTGCTTCATATTCAGATAAAGGAACAACAGCTGGAATATCAGAATCTTCTTCAGCTGTTTCTGTCATGTCTTCTCTTGCTTGTTTAAGATGAGCTGGTTCTGGCTTTCCATCTGACTTTTTCTTCCTGCGTCCAGGCATCAGTTTTCTAAATGGAACCCATGATTCATCTTTCCCAGGCTCGCCATCTGATGTTGAATGCTCCAGGCTAGATCCCACAACAGAGTCTTCAAATCTCTCTTCCATTCTGGTTTTAGATCTCCTTCTTGGAGTAACCAACCTTTTAAATGATTCCCATGTTGAAATACCTTCACTTTCAGATGGGCTTCCAGCTTGTTCTGGGGAAGAATTCCCCTGTCCTTGATCACTCTCTTGAGAGCTAGTAAGAACTGCATCTGTCGCTGTTTCTTTGCTCTGTCCAGACTCTTCTACTTTTTGGCTTTCTTCATCAGATGATGATGACTTCCTGGCTCTTTTCTTTGAAGAACCTACACATATAAAAGCTTCCCAGGACACAGAGGTGTCAACCTTTCTTTTGGGCTCTTCTGTAATTTTCTCTGGTTTCTGGTCAATCCCATTTTCTTTTATTTCTCCCTGATTTTCATCAACAACATTTTCAGTTGCAGATACTGCCACACTCTTTGTCTTATCAATTTCTTCTTCTTTATCACTTTCAGAAGGCCTTCTGACACGTTTCTTGGGAGTCACCATCTTTTTAAATGATGCCCAAGGTGTAACAGTTTCTCTTTTTCGCTCCACATCTGGAATTGTGGCATCTTCATTTTCAGTGACTTGCACTCCATCTGCAGGTTTTTCTAAAGAGGGAATTTCATTCATCTCCTCAGGAGAAGAAGCAGAACTCTCCCCCTTTTGTTCCTCTGGGCTGTCTGCGGAATCTGATAAGTGCTGAATTGGTTCACCCTGTTCTCCTAACTTAGATTCTTCTCTTTTACCTTTCTGTTTCTTTCCAGACAGTTTCTTCAATCCAGTACCTGTAAAGAGTTTCTTTAAAGGGCTGCCTTGTAATTTAGTCTTTTCTTGAGAAGACAGGAGTTCCGCTTCATTTGTAACACCTTCCGGAGGCCTCTTTTCAGCTGCCTCTTCAGAAGTTATTTCCATGGTTGTTTCACCTGGTTTGTCAGTATCAATCGTATCTGTGCCAGGTATTCCCTGTAGTCCTTCATCAGTGGGTTTAACTGACTGTTGATGATCCTCTGTGTCAACTGAACGTTCAGAAGTAGAAAAGGACTTTGATTCAGGAGCACCCAGAGTTGACTTTGTTTCATGTTCTTTGCTTTCTTTTGTCTCTGTGGTTCTATCCAGAGCTTCTCCCTGTGCAACATCTTCTGCTGTGGGTGACATTTTCAATTCTGTTTCCTCTGTTTTTTCATCTAATGTCTCTTTCCCAAGCAGAGCGGGTTTATTTCCTTCCATTCCTTCAGATTTTTTAAGCTGTTCACTAGAAACTTCCATTGCCAGAGATCCTGTTTCAAGTGTCTCTTCAGAGGCTATTTCAGTTCTGTCATCTATTTCACACTTTTCCATTGACTCCAGTTTTTCTCCCACAGGCAGGACTTCTGAGGATGTTTTCAGTTCTCCATTCACACTGTCAGTGACAAGAGGTACCACTGACTTTGTTTTTAGTGGTTTCTCTGTCACCTCATTTTCTTTCTCTCCTTCAGTTTTTTCTTCCTCTTTACCAAGATCTTCTGAGACTTCCACCAGTTTCCTTTCTTGATCATCTTCATCTTTTTTTCCCTCTGCACTTTCTTTTACAGCTACTGTTGCCAGGTCCTCTTTTTGTCCCTGCTCATCATGCTTGACTACCTCTTCCTTTTCACTTCCTTCTACTCCTATGGCTGCCACAGTCTTTTCTGACTCCTGCATTTCACCTTCAGTTTGCTCCTTCTCGTGTGTTTCAATAGTTACTGCTGTCACATTCCTCTCTTCATCTTGCTTCTCAGACTCAGGTTTCTCCTCCTTTTCACTGGTTTCAGCTGTTAATGTTGTCCCCTCTTTTTCTTGATCCTCTTCTTTCACAGGAGACTGTTGTTCATCTTCTTTAGGCTTCCTAAAACTCTTCTTTTTTCTAAATCCAGTCCATCCTTGAGTAAAAAGTTTTCTTAATGGCGATGCAGTTTCAGTGGCTAAGGCAGCTGGCTGAGAACAAATGTCATTTGCTTCTGGTATTTTAGGAGATTCATCTTCTGTTTTTTCATTTTTCAGTGTATCTTTGGTATTGTCTTCTGCAGAGAGTACATCCTCAGGCACTGCTGTTTCTTCTGAGACGACTTCTTTTTGATCATCAGCTCCTTCAGGGGCCTGTGTTTCCTTTTTTACAGTAAGCAGCTGAACTGGTTCCGATTTTCCTGTCTTTTCCTTCTTCACTGTGAACCTGAACCCAACAAATCTAAAAACCTTTTTAAAACCCAGATCATAAGACTGTGGTTCTGACACCTGGTCTTCTGCAGCTTCTTCCAAAGCTGGCAACTGCTTAATTGAATGAGCATCCTCTTTCTCAGCATCTACACCATCCTTGGTGCTTGAGTCAGATGGAATTGTCTCCATAGTTTCAGTGTCTTCCTTCAAAGTTACACTGGAATGTTCTGTTTGTCCAACTGTTTAAACAACAACAAAACCTCAGTTAATTTCTTTCTCAATTTAATGTTACATTATACCTTTATATATTTTTTCATTTTTACCAATTTTCATTAACATATTTACTCTATTATTATCTGTGTACCTTTTCTAAATGCTACTAGTACCCTTTTAAGAACTAGTTTTTGTTCTATTATTACTGTAATTATTTTCCTTCTTTGTATCATTGTACAATTCTTTCCAAAATTTATTTGCAAATGCACCTTTCGAGCTCATATTCTCTTATTCTATTCCCTGATTTTGCAGTTCTTTTTGTGCGGTTTGTTTGCTTTGTGGTTTGGTTTTTTTACTTTAAGGCAAACTTAAGTAAGAAAAAAAATATTTCCATCACAGACTATACAGAATAATATACGCAATTATTCCTGAAGCAAAGCTCAATAAACATTTCCATGCAGATAGACGCATCTGAGGAAGCCCAATGAACAAAAAGACCTGCAAATAAACAAAACAAAACTAAAAAGCCCACCCAAAAAACCCTGTTGACCTAAAATGATGACAAAAAAAGATGGCTTATTTTACAGCTCTGTCCCTAAAGAACAGTAAGATGTGAAAACACCCATGGAAAATTACCTGTTTTTCTGGAAACCCCTACAAAACAGTTACATAACAATATATTGCTTTGAAGATCATGACTCTTTGGAATTCTCCCATACATTGCATCACCATCTACAGCAATTCCATGTTGCTTAAAATGAATGAGGTTGTAACTATGCAAGAAGGTAAAATCCTCCACTGCTCACGTCTGTTTGCATTATATTTTCTTTGAGGACAACTCCTTCAGGTCACTGGCAACCCCCCTCTCAGTCTTGCTAGGACAATTTAAGTATTATTGCTCTCTCTGGCCATGAACTACTCAAGTTCACAGACTGCCACGTAAATTAAATCTACGGCATATTCAAGACACCAAATGATTCTTGGGCTTGGATGCTGCCAGGATTTCAGTTTAATAGTATTCTTGACCCTTGATTTTGTGCAACAGGTTTAAGTGCAAGGACATGAAGGAATGTACTCTTCTTTCTGACCAGACTTGTTGGAGTGCCAAGATGAAAAAATAATATTTAAAAAGATTCAATGTTGAACAGCAATGCCCTAGAAGAAGGCATGGTCCCTTTCTTTTAAGCTACACGTGTGCTACTTCAATGTCCAGAGGCAGGAGAAGACAGCTTTAAAAAGTATCTGATCATCAAATTCCCTGAAGTGATTTGGTTTTTATTTGAACCACCTTTAAGTTGTCTCTGACTCTGCAGCTGGCGCTGCTTTGCTGGAACACCTGATCTCCAGAGGTCCCTCACAGCCTCTTGCCTGATTCCCCCCTTAGGAAGGGCTGCTTCTTCAGAAGCACACAGACAATGAGGGCTAGGTAAGGCTGGAACTAACTACACAATAAGCAAAACAAAATCTACAAGGATACTGGCTCCTAATTACTAGGTAGAGGGCAAATCATGTTTCACTATCAGCAGCCTACTTCTTGTTGTTTCTCAGTCAACATAAGCAAAGCTTTTTGTGTTTTCCTTTATCTAACAGTTTAATATTATTTGCCTCAATTGTTAACTCCTAATTCAATTAAAAGCCTGACCTCTGCTAACATGCTAACTCCCTGAACATTTTAGACCAGAGATGTTTGAACTGAGCCATTTGAGAGGGAGAATGGTAAGACAAAACGGACATTTTTCTAAAGCAGCCAGAATTTTTTAGTCCATTGGTAATATACCTCTTGCAAACACCAGAACACTCCACAAGCAAAACAGCTCTTATCAATCAAACATTACATTTTGTTTATTTAGTTGTATGTTGAGACGTTACAAGAACAAAGTCAAGGAACCACTTTTGTATCTGTGTTCATTTATTCCTAGGTCTGGAAATAAAGTCCTTGTCATTTCCATAAAATTATGGAATTTAACAGAAAACTGTCTAAGGCTTAAAAGGAATTCACAAAGTTAGAGGCACTTCTTCAACGACTATCTTCAAAACATCACATATTTTGTAATTATTTAGTAACAGGTACCTCAATATATTCTTCAGCTTGTTTACACTATAAATGATTCTTCTGGCTTAACCAGCTATGAAGCTAAACACTGATCATTTAACATTGAATAAAAATTTGCTCACGAGCCAGGCCTCTTAGCATCTCTGCTGGAAACAAGGTCCATATAGTCTTTCTGTTTGTCTCAGCCCTGCATTAATGTCAATGTGCTTACTCTTAGTCACAGGAAAATCTCCATCTGAGATGAATTAGATAAAAGTAGACTGAAATACAGGGCTGAGAGCAAGTGGGGAATGCTGGGTCTAAGCAGGAAGGAGCAGAAGTGCAGGAAGGCAGAATGGCTGCTCAGCAGTCCCAAGTGCCTTCTGACTTCTCCACTCCAGAGACATAGATTTGTATGGGCTCACCTTCCATCTTGCAAACACTGCCTAGGAATGCATGCCCCTTCATTATTGAAAACCCTGAGTTTTCAAAAAAATTGTAAAAAGGTGACATTTCTTTTTATTTATTCCAAAATTGGGTGTTTAGTGTAAATTCTGTGTTGAAGATGAGTTTCAGGTATTACAGATAAATGGGATTACCGTAAGAGAGGAATATAAAGAATATGAATAAATGAGGCACTCCATTTCCAAAGAGAGATAAGATGTAAAACTAGTATATAAATGCATCTCTTCATATTTAACATAGCATTCAAAGGGTTTTTGCTTATTGAGTTTATAAAATGATGTGTTTATAACACCCTAGGATAAAGACTACGTCTCTGTAAAATGTTTTGCAGCTGAAAAGAGCTGTGACTACTACAAAATCTGCAGGCATGGGTATGCATTAAGACAGCAAATGCAAACATAAAAATAGGGAATGGAGAGTTTAGATGCAGTGATAAGCCTTCAAAACTGTTAAATCAAGCTGACAGTAATTAGGTCTTCCTTGTGAGTCCATCCAGAAGACACCTTCCCTTGCAACACTTCACTAAACACAGTGCAAAAGGAAAAACTAACAGAAAATTGACTGACTGACAGACACTTATTAATACCAGTCTGAAGTCGCAGCTATGCTACAACCCAACACTTCCATCTCTCCCTCATGGTGCACAGAGGATACGCTTACAGACCAAGCTCAAGCACTACCCGTTCAATGCCACAAAAGGATTTAACCTGTCCAGAAGGTATTTCACCCCCAAGACAACATTCCAGTGTCAGCTGCTAAGTGACCTCCTGCTGTTGCACCCAGTCTCTACTTTGTCTCCTCCTTTAACATTTTAAAACCCTGGAAGATTCTTTAAAAACGAAATTCTGATGCCCTTCCTCAGTGTTTGAGGAGAGAGGTGCCCTTTAGGAAATTTGCTTCCATGTTGCGAGGAGGCTGCCACTGTTGTGTGACAAGACTCCAGTGCCATGAATAGCCAAGCTGTACTTTCACAATGTACACACCCGGAACTTTGTATTTAGCAGCTGGATTCTATATTGATGTTTTTATTAATGACACTGCAGTGCCCAAACACTGTCAGTGCAATTCTGAATGCAAAGCAAATCTTGAGCAGCTCCACTTGGAAAGGTTTGGAAGTTACTTACACAAGGCATTGTTGGTCAGAGTTCTGTAGCATGTCACTACCACAGGTGTTCTGGCAAGACAACCAGCACTTTCTGAATTAATTCATTGATTTTGAAAGCACCTTTAAGAAACATCAGACAGACCCATCAAAACAGCTACCAGAAAACAAAACAAAACAAATAGTAGTAAAATACTGATAGGAATAACATTTCCTTAGGTCTCTCGTGAGCAGGGCTGTACTTCACCAGCTATGTGCTAGCCAAGGAACAGAATACAACAAAAATATACCTAGAGGAGGCGATAAAGATCAGGGGTGATATCATAAAATTGATACCCTTTGCTGTTTAAATCCACTGTGACTAAGGACCAAAACTGAAAGTCTATTTTAACTGCTTACACACCAGTTAATCTTTCAAACATTTTTAATTGAATCAAGGTGCTGCTTGTGTTTTAATAACTGCAAGTGTTCTGTTTTATTCTGAAAGAAACTTTCAAAACTGACAGTCTTCAGGATTCAAAGGTGCTTGATTTCACAATTTCATAGGTACTTAGTCCATGTTAAGAATTTACTTCTATTTTATCAGGAGCATGCTGATCAAATGTTGGAGAATTAGTATTTTCAGAATGACTGAATTCCTGTCTCATCCCATTAAAAATAAAACGAATAAATAAAACTCTTCTTTTTGTAGACTGACGGACACTGTTGGCAGTGCAACTTAACTGCCCCCAGCTCTCATCTCTCTTCAAAAGTGAAAATGTGTTTCTCCCTTGGTAGCTGCCAAAGAGTTTAAAAAAAGCACTCTGACTGCAAGAGTTAAATCCACAGCACTTCATGTGCTCGAAGTCAACCATCTCAACATCTGGAGTTGGTTGACTTTTCCCCCTAAGGATTTGCAGCACAGCGCTGGATTTTTTCCATGAATTCCCTACATTCTCAATCTCTCAGATGGATGTGACACACACACCCAGCGCCCACCTCACAAACTCCTCTGGCTGCTGCAAGGCTCCAGAGGACTTTGTGCTGTTTTCATTTATTCAGTGTTTAGGGCCAAATTGTGCTTTTGGTCACATACACAATTAATTCTCTCACTAGGTTCACATGAGCAAAAGCAAATGCTGCAGCCATGAGGCTGAAGGTGTATTTTACAAGAATTTGCCTCCGCTGTGTCTAGATTTGCTACAAATACAACATATAAAAGAAAAAAAAAACTCCACAAACAAACAACAAGCCACCAGCAACTGCTCTAAAACTCATATGACGCAAACAGAAGGCAGTTAAAAAAAAAATCTCTGAACCAAGCTTATATTTGTCAAATGCCATTTTCTCTTAACTGCATAATTCTTCTAATTGTCATTAAAAACATTTAATGACAATGTAAAGAAAGGATAAAAACTGATACAGGTGAGTAATTAAAAACCAAAACACAGTTTGAAATTACAATATCTATTAAAAACCTACCCTGAACAGATTTATTTAGAATTAAGTAGCTGTTTGGAACTACTTGTGAAATTGAGCATTTTAAAAAAAACCTGAGCATTTAAAAAAAAAAAAAAAGAAAACCCACCTGTGCTTTTAAGTTTCCATTGTGGAGTGTATGAATTGGGCATTATACCACAAATTCTGATTCTTTTTATCACAAGCTTCAGAAGGCTGGGTTTAATAAATCAAACACACTACTCACTTCGCAGTGACAAAATAACACAGAAATATGATTATGTGTTATACTTCTAACAATTTTTTTTTAACTACGACTGTGACATTGCTGCTTCTTAACAATGTATTTTTCACAAATTCTTCCTTGCTTTCCCTACTAAACACCATATTTATTTCCACTTCAATGTACAAACAGTTCTTCCATAGAAAACACATACTACATCCTTCTCCCTTCTATTCACTGAATTATTTCTAAGGACTGACTCGCCATGTTCATCACAGGGAGCAAGTTCTTTCAGAATAATTAAATAATGGGAGAGGATTTACAGAGATTTTTGCATGCTAAATCTCACCGTGCATCCACGCAATTCATGAGCTTTTCAAGCATGATGCTATTTCAAAGCTTTTGAAACAAATACTATTTAATCTTCTGAAGAGTTATGTTTAAAAATCTCACATTTTAAAAAAAGCTGCAAAACATCTATTTTTTTTCATGGCTTAGAGCTCCTTTAGAAAGCAAAAGCAGCATCCCCAGAAAACGACATCATAGAAAAGTAACTGAAACAAACAAACCCAAAAGCACAATCATTTCCACTGTGTTGCTGTATCATTCGAACATTCCTCAAAAATCTTTATTTTCAGAAGATTTTGATTTAACTGTACTTTTCTGCTCCAACCCAGAGCTTCTCAAATTCCAATTCTGAGCCCAGCTTCTCAAATTCCAGCAGGAAAAGTTGGGTATTTCATTTACTCAAGATTAAGATATTTCTTTTTTTCATTTCAGTGTTTCAACAAATAGCACTAAAAATCAGAAAACAGTATTGTTCTTCTTTAAAAACAAACAGAAGACTTTTAAAGCCAGAAGGGTCATTAGCTATGGCTTGGATATAGTTGCTGTAGTTAAAAATTCTTCATTAAATACGCTCACAATAATAAACTGCTCTCAGACCAGCACAGCTGTTCTGTTTGGGAACCAAACCAGCATGCTACAAATATTTATGAAATTTCATGGTTAGACATGCTGTCCACATCTCACATTCAGTGACTTGGTTCTGCTTCTTAAAATAAAATTTATTCACCAAGCGTAAGATAGATGCAACCCTAGCACTTGGGTACTGGAGGGGAAAAAATTCATTGCTCCATTAGAAACAAGGACGGGATAAGCAATACAGGCCAGTAAAAGCTGGGACATTTTTGAGAACCTCTAATGATTAATGAACAATGAAAAGCAGATTGAATTTTTTTCTTTATCAAAACGACCACATAAAGACTAATGCAAACATCACAAACTCACCACAAAGGAGATGAAGCTGCATTCGCACTAATTAGACACATGACAGCTTAATACACTCCTGCATACCAATAAGCAGAGGTACTCTGTCCCTTCCAAGAAACAGTAACACATACTACAAGCTAAACGCAGTTCTTGCAAAATGTACTACAGAAGCAGCTGTGCTGCAGGGAAAATCCAAGGTTCTTCCACAGGAATTATTAAATAAGGAAAACCTCAAACGATCAAACTGTGCAAGCATATAAAGACATTGCTTTTGAAAAACAGTTTAACCTTTAATTGCTAACAATAAAAGGAAATAAAAAAAATAGAGAACCCTTGAGGAAAAAGTCTCAGCATGTGATAAGCTCATTAAACATCGAGTTTAATGAAAACCCTATTGTAAACAGCAGTAGGATATCTCCTCCACTACTCACTGATTCAAATCACGTAGAGTCCTCCCCAGGGCCAGCTCCAAATGGAGCCGCACTTCTACAGGCTTTGTTGTCGATATGTATTGTAAAGTTAAACAATTTTGCATGAATAAACTCCCCCTATTTGTTGAATTCATTCACTGGATCTAGTAAACAATACACATGAGAGTAATTATTAATACAATGAAATAAAGATTTCCTAGATAGCTAGAGCCATACATCATCAATCTGAGAGAAATTCCGATGCAAATTAGCTATCTTCAGGAAAAAAAAGCCAAAAAAACCCGGGGTTTGTTTATTTGAACTTCATAATGCCACTTTGTCTCCCAGAGAAAGACGTATGTTTGTGCAAACCCAGCAGTGCACAATAATGTTTTTTCTTTTAATTCTTTGCTCCTCCAAAACTCATCTTTTCAGAAAGCCCAGTTAGTTTACAGTATTAGCTCTCAGCTTCAGTGGCTTGTGTGCTAATTCCTCAAGTAAAATGTGCAGAGTTCAGTGCACACAGCATCGAGTTTTTGGTACCGCAGGCTGGGATCTCACTGCCCCCCATACACATACACACACACACAGATATCCCCTTGCCACGGTGCTAATCTCTGAATTTTGCTTCGTAAAGATAAAATAGCAATGGAGTAACAGCTTCATTTCTCTCATGCAAATATTTTTACAACATATAAACGATGGTAACTTCTACATCTCCTCCAATTTCACCAAGTTTAGCTCTTAAGGTACCTAACTGCCTTACTGGTTGATTAATGTCAAATAGCATCATCAGTGCGATCACTACTCTTTTTTCTGTTCTTCAATTTCAGATACCAGGTCATAGCCCCGGTCCTGCAGAAAAACACCCAGCTAGCACCTCCCCATTCATAAAGCCTCGGATCGTCCGATTGAGGCGGTCTGAAACTTGCTGAAGTTTCAGCAACCTTCGCTTGGAAGCGGTTCTCACTGAGACACAAATACTTAAGCCAGACCTTTTAACTCGTAACGCCCTGCCAGGAACCCAGAGTCAGTAACACTGGGGGCTCGGGGCCCCGGAGGCTCTCCGGCAGCGGAGCACCGCCGCAGCTCCGGGATGCTGCTGCCGCCCCCACAGCCCAGGCGCTGCTGAGCCCAGAGAGAGCAAACCGCGTGTGCCGGCAGCCGGCAGCGCCACACCGCCTTACCCGCCATCGTCACCGTCCCCAGCATGGCTGAAGCCGCACGGACACCACGAACCCCCTCTCCGAGGTTCCTCCCAGGGGCGCGGGGCAGCCCCAGCCGACGGCAGCGAGGGACGCGGACGGGCGGTAGCGGCGCTTCCACCCCCCGGCACCCGGCTGGCTGAACGAAGGGACGGCTGAGGGAGACGCTGCCTGATGGAAGTCTGCCTGCCGGAGGGCTGGCTGGCTCTCCCCCGCGCCCCACGGCCGCTCCCCCCGGCCCGGACAGCCCTGGGCCCCGCCCGGGACCGCCCCCCGCCCGCCCGGCTCTTCCCACCGCTGGCCGGCACAAGCGTGGTGCCTGAAAGGCTTCGTCTCGGAACTGCCGCTTCGAGCCTTTATCTCCCTCTGCCCCGAAGGGAAGAGGCGCCGGCTGCCGCTTTCGAACCAGGCGCCCGCTTCAGTTCCCGCTGTCGTAATGCCTTCCCGACGCAGCTTCCCACAAAGCATCCAGACCCAACCTCAAAAGATACTGGTTAAAACCCCAAGGATTTTACCCCTCATAAACAAAACCATACAAAACACTTCTGTTTTTCCACACCGAAATATCTGTGCCTTTGCCTGTTACTGTGGGGTTGGTTTGGTTTTTTTGTTTTCATTTGGAGAGTTCTTTAAATTGGAATGATAAAATAAAATGTAAAGGCTCAGTATCTAATACAGGTGTCCTCCTATTACAGTGACAGTATTTCTATTTTGATTAGAATTGATTATGTTGAGTATCTCCAAAGTTCTGATGATACTTGAGCCTTCATCTCTCTGACTGTCAGAACCAACTTCCCAGCCAATTTACCAGAATGTCTGGTTAATTTAATCTTACAGTGGCAACTTTAAGGAGTCTAGGTCATCTCTCAAATGGTCTTCTGAATGCAAGATTCAAACAATGACGACGAGAACCAACCAACCCAAAAACCCTTTAATCACAAATACTCCTTTACTGTAGGCAAACACTTGTGTTGTTTCAGTGCTTGGTATCACAATGCTTTACTTCTAAGTTTATAGACTTGCAAGCAAGGTGAAATAAACAAAGACTGGAGAACATGAAGTGTAGCACTAAAATGGAACATTTTTCTATGTGGAAAGATTTCTCTGCACGCAGCAACGAAGAGATACCTCTTGTCCACCTTTACTCATCTGCCTAAGGACAGATGAGGCGGACCAGGCTTTCTAAGGTCCAGAGGAGTGGACACAAACAGTTATGAACACCTGAACATAGCCTTTAATTGAAGAACTCTTTTCAGTGCTTGACTGGGCAAGTTTTATTTGCCTCTATAGATAATGTCACTTTCAGCTATCGTTACCAGCAAATACATGCTGCACCACCTCCATTAAGGGATTTTTTACTTCAAGGGCAAACACATAGAACTTTTCCCTTTCACATAAATAATGCTACCACGTAGACTTGGCTCCACTGACAACAGTGACAAAATTACACGATTTTGTCTTACAAGACAAGATTTCAATAGGAATATCACACAACCAACACGAGAGATGATTCTCAAAACAAAGCCAAGGCTTTTCAGGCTACTCAAATCCAAATTCCTAATGCTGTGTTATGTTCACATCATGCCATGCAACTGGTCACGTGTAATTATCTGCACTCAGAGGGAGCTTCTCACCTCTTCATTACATATCCTAGTAATGTGATTTCTGTAACTGAAACTACAATGCAGGATTATAAAAAATAATTATAATCTTTGACTATTAACTTGAAACTCATGCCCTTTTAAAGGTCTTTTCTTTTACTTGATCCAGAAGCTAAATACCAACATGAAATCTTCTGACACTACTTCCAAACATCAGGTATTTTCTCTTCCTTTATGACTCTGTTTAGTGAGTATCCTCCTCCCATTCCTGTCCACTTAAAGAGTCACATTTTAGAGAACCAGAGTTTCATGAAAGATAAAACAAGCCGCATCCCATTTTTATAGTGTCAAAAGCCCCTACTGATATGATTAAAAAAAAAAAAAGGCACAAAAGCTCAGAATAACATATGGTAGCCTTCTATTGGCATAATAGCATTACAGCAATGAATCTAAAGACACGACAAAGAATTGCTTTCACCAGGATTCAAACCCTAGAATACACCAAGTGTTACCCTAGAGTACACATATGCCTTAAGCTGCTCTACAGGCTGACACTGAAGATAGTGCCTCATCTACCCTGTCCCCATCCCTTCCCTGTTCTCCACCACCAGCATTAGACGCCTGCTCTAACTGAAAACTATCCCTCCCTCTTGCCATCCTGCCAAAAAGTCAGCAGGCAGCAGGACTGCCGAAGCAGATCTCTCAATGCACGCCTGTGAACAGGAACTGAGGGAAGCAAGAAGAGGCTGATGAGAGCAGGAAAGGTGGGCTGCCAGATCACACAGGAGAAAGAACAGTATGTTCCTGACCATGCAGCAAGGCAAGGGGGACATTCCCAAGACAGAACACACAGGGATGCCTATGATGAGAAAGGTTTTGTGGTCAAAATGCAAATCCGATTAAAAGCTGTAGGAAGGGGAATTTTAATCAAGGTAAAACCAACAGATTAGCAGCTTGTCCCTTCCTATGAGTTCAAAATACTTTATCATTAATATCACTAATAAATTAACATAAAAGGATTTCTGCCTTATGAAGGAAGCGACAGGCCTAGGCAGCAGGAACTCCTAACACAAGAAGTGGAAACTGAGCTGTTCTTACAGGGAGATGGTCAAGAGATGGGCAGCAGAGAAGCAGAGGCACTCAGAGCTGAGAACTACCCCTAAGGGGGAACAGGTAGGCACCTCCAGCACTGACACCAACAGCTTCAGTCCACAAGCCATCTGTCATCTGGACTCTTCTACAGAGAGATTATCTCCCACAAAACAGTGCCCTAGAAGCAACTGAGCAACAACAGATCACCTGAGTAATACTGTTCAGTAGCAGACACCTAATCGAGCCCCATTTCTACTTCTCATCCCATTTAGCACACAGGCCTCTATGGTATGTCCACTGAGCACAGGTTTTTACTTACCATTTGTTCCAGTTGACTCTGTTTGCTCTCTGGGTGGTTCTTGGAGGGGTGAAGCCACCTCTGGCTGCTGCCCATCCAGTTCCTCAGATGCTGTAACAGCTTCCAGCTGCAGTGGCTCCTGTGGTGAGGCATCATGCTTCAAATTGTCTTCACTAACATCAGGTACTGGTAAACTTGCATTTAAAACCTGCATGGTCAAATATTGATTGAAGGATGGTAGAAGGGAAAGAAAGACAGAAGAAAAGAAAAAGAAAACATCAGTATTAGGCTAGATTCCCCTCCAACCCCCACAGAATACTGTTCTTTCATTCTCATTTTGAATATATACATGCAAGCAATTTTAACTTTATTAAATATAAGTACTTCTGTAAGGAAAAAAAACCAAAAAACATAATCTGGAACTATTTATCTTTCTGTTCTTCCACATGAAATACGTGGAAGAAGCAGGTCTTACAGACCTATAACCTTGTGTAGAAATTGGTTTCTTCCATTAGGGAAATCTCCAGGATAAGGTGAATCTAGCTGATGGAAAGAAATCCTTCATTCAAAATATCTGGCAGAACTGCTCTGATATAAGAATGAATCCTCTCTACAATATAGCCTTTGGTATTGCTCCTCTACTTATGTGCTTATCTTATAATCATCAATAATACAACTACAAAGAAACTGAACTATTCAGGACAGAAAGCAGAATATATGTATATTTCCCATGAGAAAATGCAGTGAAACCGAAATTAAAACTAGAATTTTTGGACCTCTGTTATTAGGCAGAAAAGACTCTTAAAGGATGAAAGAGCTTTACAATTCTTTGGGACTCTGCCCTATATAATTTGAAATACTTTTTCTAGATTTGCTAATATGTGCAAAAAGAAGAATCTGTTTTTCAGCTTCCACACTTGATACATTTTAATTGTTTTCAGAATTTGTACTGGCTTGCGCTGTAAGAAGAAATATACTTTCACAAGCATATTTTTATTTTAAAAGTATGAAATGTCTTGTGGTCATTATAAGATTCTTAATTACCCTTTAATTTATTGATTACCCTTTATTTAATGACGTAGCTCTCCAACCGATTCTATTACCTTCCAACAGAAGCCTTTTCAACTAATTAACCATTATTCCTGAAGTGAAGGTTTGAAGTTCCTCTGGTGGAACAGCAAACCTTAATTATGTATCATTGTCTTATGACTCATCAGTACTCCCAAAATACTGCCATTGAATCCCTGTTAATTAATCAAAGGTACCACAGATACATCACACTGAAAGATGGGATCTAACATCCACATGCCTGAAGCGCCAAACTGGGATCAGGAAGATGCCACATTCCTGATGATTCTCTTCCAAACTCCCCCTACATAAACCTTCTGAATGGGGAAATCTATTTATTTATTTTTATTAGTAATTAGCCTGCTGCAAGAGAATTTCAAATCAACAGACAGAGTGCCAGGAAAAGGGCTTTCCTCTTCATCATCCGGCTCTTTTCACACGCTGGGTGAGATATGGGAGAAGCGCCGTACCCCACTTCCACAGGCAATGAAGCGTGTGCATTCAGGTTCCCGATTTTCAGTTCAGAAGCCCTTAATTAAGCCAAATTGTTTCCAACCGGCGTTGTTGCACTCCTCAAAGCTGCCTTTCACAGCCACACAATCCACCTCACGAAAAAGGATCCCATTCTGCTCCACTGCCAATACCACAGACGGAATAATTTGGCTTCAGAGTTTTCACATGCTGAGACCAGATACTAAATAGAAGAAATACGGAATGGCTCAACACTCAGATTACATTCCCGCTTCTCACATCATCCTTCCCATAAATCTAAAACACAGGAACTCAGGAGGGATAAAGACGCCACACCACCGAACAAAGGCACGTAAACCCTGTGAAGCTCCTCTGCAGTTGCACACAGCATTAACTGAATGGCAGTAACTGATTAAAAACAAGCAAGAAAATCAGACACAGGAAACAACAACCTAATTCCGAAAGGGCTTTAAGATTCTTCAGTACAAATTTAGTAAAGGACCATTACTTTTTTTTTAAATAATAAGTTTTACTGATTTATTCTTGAAAGACAACTGCTAGTCCTGCAAACACAAGAACAACCTTAACTTGACTGGCTCCCAGGGCACTTGGCTATCTGAAGAAAAAGCCATGGATGACTGTTTCAAGACGACACCCTCAGAATTAGCACCAACAATTCTTTCAAGTCACAAGAAAGGCAACAGCACTGAATATCTTAGCACTCCTCAGGTTATTCAAAGATTTCTTTGCCTTTCTTTCCAAACCTCCCCAGGCAGCACACCATTTTAAAGCCAGTCACATGCATAGACACACATGTCCAGACACAGTCAACCATTTGCCTAATAAGCACCAGCGGACTCTGCAAGGAACCAGGGCACAAAGGTATTTGGTAGCCCAATGCAGTACAACTTGTCTCCTTTTCAAATAGAGCACAGACTGTTACGATAAAATATTAACAATGGTAGCACTTACTACTCCCCCAGCTCTGAATTTATTCTACAGTTGTGATGCATTCAGGAAAACAGTGACTTTATATAATCCTTAAGATTTGTCATTTCAGACCAAAATTCAGAAGTCACTGGGTCTAGCAGATAACCCCTTGAATCTGTTAAATCTGCAATGCCTTCCAGTATAAAAAACAGAATTAAATATAAAACATTACTAAATGTAAGACTATAAGCAGTTTTTACAACCAGCCAGTATAATTATAATCCCTGTTCACTCTGTACATAAATTCAGTTTCAGAAGCAGGATCCATCAGTCACAACTAAGTAAAAATGTAAATACGTGGAAAACCTCAGTATTTTCAAATCTAACCAGACCTGTGGTATAACCCTACCTTTTTACCCCAGTCTCTTGGGAAAGAGTTTGATGTGATTCGTGGCCTTGGTAAGGCAAATTTAGATTTTCAAATCAAGTGCTCTGCTTTAAATAATTGAATAACCAAAACTAATAAAACAATAGTATTTTTCCAAATTAAAACATGTGCAAAGGAGAAGAAACCTTTGGGGAGCTTGTAATGTGAAAGGAGACATAACAGCATCATTAGTTTAAAAAAAGAAAAAAAAGTTTTGTGTTCTAAAAATGTCGCTCAGGCTCTTTATGAGGGTCAGTGCAGTCTGTCCCACTGCATTAGTCCTCAAAGAAACTAATTTCAGTTTTCCTTCACATTAACTGCTTCATTTCTCTGAAGGGATCTAAACTGCAGTTTAGTCCAATTATATCTAATTTGATGAGCAGTGTTCTTAATTCCATTGAGAATAGTTGTAAAGCTTAGACAAATATAACATCAGAGTTTAGAGAGATGGGTGAAAACAAAATTAAAAAAGACAAAAATTAATGGTATTAGGAATCTCTTCATTCACCTTTATGCATTTATCTACAAGTAATGAGACATTACATTTGGCAGGTTTATCAACATTTTATCAGTATTTTGTGGCACACATTCATTACACTCCTTTGATTATTAATTTATGAATGTGCTGTCTCAAACACGGGAGAAACCAAGGAGAACTGGTTATCCAGTTCACTGATCTTTCAGCTTCTTCATTGTCAAAACAAAGGGCCATTAGCAAAGCAACACTCCAGTTTCTGTCACACCATTACTATACATCATGCATGTATTTTTTTAATATTTGCCCCACATTCAAAACAAAGATGGAAGCAAAGGGCAGACACACAGCTAACGAGACTAAAATGCACAGGTCTTGTTGCCTGCATCACTCTAACCAAGAGCAGCTTCTGCTCCATCTTGCATCCAGCAGTGGGTCCAACTGTTAGACCCCATTAAACGCACGCAAAATTGAAAATGGATAAACTAACACGACAAATTGCACGAGATGTGGATGAACTGCAGGTCCCTGATCTCAATGTACATTAGTGGACGCTCCCTTCAGGCACCGTTCCTGAGAGGTTCACAGCACCCAGCCTCTTCCCCCACCAGCAATCACCATCATTCCCAACATTCCTTGTACCAAACCCAAATAATTCCAGGGATTCCTCACACCAGGCCCAAATGTACCAGAGTTAATTTTGCCTCATTCTGTTAATCCTGCTACACTGATTCTACATTAGATTACTAAAATAGCCAGATCCAGCTGTCTGAACAACTGAGCAAACTAACATAATGGTCTCAATATTTTTCCTGAAGTTTGATTTTGAAACTCTGGGAAAGACTGTTGGCATGCTCAGGGGAGCTGCTCCTAACACATGCTGCTTCATTAAAAAACTTCAAACACGAACATTTGGGAAAAGAAAAAAATTGGATCATTCCAACTCTTTGTTCACAGCAGTTTGTCTTGTTTTGCATTAGCTAAACATTAGAGGTTTGTGGGACACTCCAAGTTCCAGGTGAAGAAAACACAAGGCCCTTCCTCTGTAAGGGACATAACAGCACACTTAATTTCAATACCTGATTTCTGTCTCCTGCAGACAAAGCCAAGAACTTTCTCTGCACCTTTCATCTCCTCATCTACCCTCTTCTCTCCCAACTCTCAGCCTGACTTCGCTGTGACTCCTCCTTATGGATGACTACCCTCAAAACCCAAATGGATAAAACAACACAGTTTCTGCACCCAAATAATCTGACATCCTTCTGCAACCTGTGAAAGAAGCACTCCCAGTCTGTTACTCTGAAGCCTGATCCAACCTGAGCTCCTTCCCAGGTCTCACACCTTTCAGCTCTTTCAGACACCACCTTATGAAAGCATTTCACTGGTACAGCTCACCCAGGCTTTAAGGACCAGTCAGAACAAGGGCTGAGCACAAAGCACCTTCCTCTCCTCTCCTCTCAGCAACTACACCCAGGCTTGCATTTCCAACCTGGAGGACTTTCAAAGACCGGACACTCCTCTTTGCATCTCTTTAGCCTCTACCACATCAAACACAAGCTAATTGCCTCGGCTTTCAAAGTGCCCGGCCACTCGATCTACCACCTCCCTCTTATCTCCAATACGATTAGGGGGTTATTTCACGCTTTTGGTGCCGCTATGACACCGATTTCCATTGTGCATTTTTTCAATTACATATTTTTATGCTTTCACCTCAGCCACTACACAGGCGTGGTCAGCCCTCCAAACCTTACCACTGAATTGTACCAGCCTCTTCCTCCCCAGTTGGAAGAGAAGTATCTAAAGTGAATCAGACCCCATTGAGCCAGGGGAACTCTGCAGCCTCAGACCAAATGTCTCAAAGTGGGGCTTCTGGAGACACAGTCTAGGGACTTTCCTTGAACAAGCTTAGTTTCACCATTGCTAACATAGTATTTTCAGGCTGACTCAGCTCCCTCACCAGAACGAAGTTGTTTAAACAGCAGATGTAAGTCTGCCCCAGCTGTTTTTTGTCAGGCACTCAGACAATAAGACACTCTGACATCTCAGCTGGTAACCTCTTTAGAAGAGACAGTTCCAAATATTTACTGTCTAGCACACACTTGCTCTCATTACAACACAGGTAGCGTAATCAAGTTACTACTCAGAAATGGGAACCATCCCGAAAACACTGTTTGAATAACTCTCTGCTCAAGCGAGGGCCCTTGCATGCCAGCAAGCCAGGAATCCACCACACCACATTTTCAAGCCATCAATATCCATTAAAGTATTATTTCTGACAAAACTAGATTTTGGCGCAAGAATAGCTAATTAGCATGCCCGTATTTTTCCAAATTCTCTCTGGAAGTTTCCCTACATTGTTTCAGGTAGCTGTTCCAAGAGAGCTTGGCTCCTTCTACAGGGCCACAAAAGAAACCTCTATTAAAGCTGGTACGTTGAACTTCTAAATAAAATAAAAGTGGCACGTGTGTGATTGTCATTGTTAGCTGCAATGCTGATAGGATGATGCAGCTATCCTGGCGTTGCTCACATGGCTCGGAGTCACCTTTCACTCCATGGGAGGGCACCACAGTGGCTTTTTTTTTCCAGATCTCCAATGTTTAGCATCAAAGCTGGAAGTTGGGTGAGAGCCACATCACAGCTACAGAGAGGGTGCTCACAAGATGAAGATGCCCAAACCAATCCAGTCATGTGCTGCCACCAACAGAAGTGTCACCCAGCTTCCTGACCCATTCCAGTCACAAGGTCCTGCCTGCTCCCCTGTACCTGCAGCTTCTGCTGAGTCCCAGAAGCCAACACATCTTGCTCAATCAGCAGAGAATGACCTTGCCAAAGAACTGGAACAGTTTTTCAGGGGCTTAGCTCCTTCAACAAGCTCACATAGTGCCAGGTGCAATAAGGGAGAAGCTGCAGGTGCTCTGGGGAGAAGTCAGGAGCACATGAACCGCCTCATCAGACATCTCAAAGGTTTTTGTCAGTTCAGGACACCTAAGGTTTGTCTGGTCTTCTTCAAGACCAAAAAGATCTTGTTCCTACTTCTAGCACTATTGAGATCTGATAAATCCGTCTCAAGCCAAGCTTCAGGCCTCTGTGCTGCTCAGGACAGTCTGCTCGTGAGGTTTCAGTGAGTTTTCACCAGCTCACTGCCACCAACAGGAAAAGTTTTTTCATTTCCCCTCCTGCAGATGCTTGCCTTGTCCTGGCTCTTGGTCTCACCTCCACACTGTAGGAGTCAAATGAACTCACAAGCAGATCAGGAAAATGGTCCAGCAAGAATAAATTTCCTTGTGTCCTGAAGGGTTAGTGAGTTTAACTTGCTTACAGAAAGGCAAGGTTAGGACACGATACGGCCAAGCCAGACTGCGTCATCTGAGGCAAGACAGGGAAGAAAAGAAAGGGAGAAAGGAGGGGGAAAACAGCATTGCTGCTCAAACAGCAAGAGGGTAACTCCATCACAAAAATCAGCCTTCTGTGGAACCATACCCTGCCCCTTGGTTTCAACAGGACCTTGGGTGTCAATTCACAAATCTGATTAATTCAATTCAGGCAGCTGAATGGATTAGTACCACCAGGATCTGTCACACTCCCCTGCAGAGATAGTGGGGGGTGGCTATGTAAGATAAGGAGCAGCTCCTTCACTGCCAGAGTTTAAGTCTTGTCTGCTACAGTAAAGAAATCCACCCATTTTGAGTCCTAGTACTATACTAGGCTGGAAACTCTGGAGCTGCTTTATGTGTAATTCACCAGGAACTTTTGAGAAGATAGGGCCAACAGCTGAGGTACTCCCCACATGAGCCCACATTCAACCCACTGTGTTTGGAAGCCAGCACCCAAAGGCCCCTAAATACCCCTTGCTCTGTAGACCAAGTGCTTTCCAGGGTCCTTGGGCTATAGAAGTGAGCAGCACTGAAACATACACCCTCCCATTTCAGTATGGACACCAGGACACCCAAAAGCTGGTATCTGGCCAAAGTGTCACATGTGAACGACAAAACAGCTTAAAGACTATAAATTTGTTCCTTTCTAGAAGAAAAGGCAAAGAGGTTTTCATCTTGTAAAAAATACAACTACGTCATGAAAGAAATTTAATTAAATATTTCAAGGATTTCACATCACAAAAGAAAGCATAACTTCTCTGAGACTTTATAGCCCGTATAAGACTAGATGCTTAGACAGTTTATTTGTAATTGCCTTGCCAATACTCACTCAAGTTAGATTCCACTAAAGCCAGTTTCCAAAGCTTTTCTTCTAAAAGGGTTGTAATAAGCATTTTAATTAGGATAACGCAAGGAAAAAGACCACCCTCCAAAAGATTCCCATTGTATCTTCTCCAAACAAATTAGCTATCTGACAGATTTCTCCAGGGGCACTGCAGGACCTGGTAATTTTCAAATCCAAAGAGCTGGAAAGAATAATGATGAAAAACTGTGTCAAAAATCTGCATGAAGTTACTTTACTTTAGTAAGACAGACTAAATGAGATACAAAAGAACTCATGAACAAATGACTAAACTTCATTAAAACTTATTTTTCTTTTTATGTCATGTAATAGAAGGCAAACCAGCTGTTTTAGGAAAACAGAGCAATACAATTTCTTATAGCAGCAAAATGGTAACAGAACTTCACCACTTTTAAACAGTTTTACTTGAATAACCACGCAAAAATCTATTAGAAAACATTTTTCTAAAGCTTAGAAGACATAAAACACAGTAGTAATAATAATCTGTACTTGAGAACAGTATTAATGTTATTCTCTTTTTTTAGAAGGTCTTAGTTCCCATAACTGGATAAACATGGCTATGAATATTATGTCCCTTCTTCAAAGTCCCATTATCTTAATTTTTAAACAACCACAATAGCCAAGTGCTTGCCTGATATAAATTCCCTCATTTCTAAATGTCAGCATCTGAATTCTAAAATTGCCCAACACAACTGCTAAATATTTTGTTAACCAACACCAATCCCCAACGTTTATTTGGTTAAAAAGAAAATAAAATAAATCTTAGTTAATTTAAAGTTCATTCGCAATGTGGTTTTCAAATCTGTCAAAACACGCACAAGGAGGTCTAGTGGCAGCCAGGAACTATGGGAAATTCAACTTGAAAGTTAAATCTGAACCACAAGGTCAAAGAAACAAAGTCATAACCAGTTCTCAAGCTCCAACACACCCACGCACCAGTCACAGAAACTTCGGAGTCTCCCTGCTCTGAGCACCCGAACTCTGAAGAGCCCAAAGAAGGGGATCTCGGTAGAACGTGGTATTATTTCTCCCCTCACAAACTCACGCCTACCCCAAAGCCACGCTATGTAAACACACAGATGCACATAACCTCCCTTTCAGTCCCAAAATCCCCTAAACGCGCCTATTCCAGAGGGATAAATGGGTTCATTCATAATCTATTTTTAAACACCAGACATGTTTTAAAAGAATTTCTTTCAATTCTTCCACGTCTTTATTTTAAATCACACATACCTAGAGCTCCTTCGCTCCCCACGGGCTGGGAGTTCGGGAGTCCCCTCCCCCTTGTCCCCTATGCGGTACGACAGCGGGCCGCACCAAAGCCATGGCTCCAGCCCCCGCCGCCGACACCGCCGCCCCTTCCCCGCGGCGGCGGGGCGGGGGCTCAGGTGAGCCCGAGCCCGGGGGTGCGGGCCGCGCCGGGAAGGGGGGGCACAGCGCGGCTGGCGCCCAGCCGAAGGCACTGCCGAGCCGCCCGCCCGGCCGCGCCCCGACGCGCCTCCCACCTGCTCCCTCGGGAGGGGAGAGGATGGAGTGGGGGGGCTGCGGAGAGCCGCGGGAGCCGCGCCGATCCGGCCGCAGGACCGCAGTCAGGGCGCTCCTCGGCGCAGAGCTCACCGCGGCTGGGTGCGGCTCTTCTCGCCCCGGCCCCGGCCGCACACAAAAGCGGCGGCGCCCCCGCGGCCGCCCTCGCCCCCCGCCCCGCCGCTGCTGCCGCCGGCGGGAGTTTTATGACTGCGGCGCCGGCCGTGGCGCAGTCCCGGCCCCGCCGCGCCCCTGCTCCGCGCCCGGCCCGCGGGTGCCCGGCGCTGCGGCAGGTGCCCGCAGCCGCGGCGGGAAAGTTTCCCCGGCCCGGGGGTGCGGCAGGAGCCGCCGCCCCGCGTCTTCCCCCGCCTCCCCGCCGCCCCTGCCTTACCTTGGCGGGCTCCGCTGGTGGCTGGGGCTCTGCCGCGTCTTCTGCCGGCAGCGGCTCCGGAGGGGTGCGGGGCGGCTCGGCGGCGGCCCCGGCCCCGTCCTGCGGGGCGGCCGGCTCGGCGGAGCTGCCGGCGCCCATGGCGCTGCCCCGCGGAGCCGCTGACGGGGGCTAGCGGTGGGCGGCGGCGGCGGCGGCACAGCCGGGAATGAAGGAGCCCGGCTCTCCGCAAACTCCTTTAGGGCGCGAGACGGGGGGAAATTTAAAAAAAAAAAAAAAAAAAGAAAGGGAGGGGGGAAAAAAAAAGCGCGAGCGAGAGCAGCGAGGAAAATCACCTCCTCCCCTGGTCCCCCCGCCCGCCTGCCTCTTGCTCCATCACATGAGCAGATCCCCGGACACGCCTTGCAGCATCAAACCGGGCTGATAAGGAGCGGCCAAGGGGGGCAGCGCCCTGCCCGCCGCCGCCGCCGCCTCTCCCCGCCCCTCCCGGGCACCGCCGGGGCGGGGGCGCCTCCCGGCCCCCGTCCCTCCGCGGCGGCACCGCGGCGCTGACTCAGCGTTTCGGCCCCCTCGCCGCTCTCCCGGGGCCGGGACGAGCGCCCGCCCGCCGGCACCTTCGGGGGCTCCGGCCCTGGGGCCGCGCCCCCCGCCCGGCCGCGCTGCCCCTCGCCCCTCGTGGGGCTCCTGCCGCTCCTGCCCCGGGCGCTCGGCTCCGCGGCCAGCAGCCCTCAGCGCCGGGCTCCGGACCTCAGCCAGGCTGGGCCTGTCTGAGGGAAGGACGTCCCGGTTTCAGCCGATGCAGAAATGTAAGGTCCCATGTCTTAGGTAACCTCGAAAAAACAAAAAAATCAAGACGCCTTTTTTTTTTTTTTTAAATTGTCATGCAGGACAGGTTCGCTATTATTAATTCACGCCAGATCATGGCCTAGGCAAGCAAAGCCAAGAACAGTAGTTTCTCTCCTAGCCCAGAATACACAAAGCATCTTTCCCATGCCACAAAATCAGGACCAGCATGTATGTAGGCACCCTCTTACCTGGTACTTTCAAAGGTATCAGCAGTGAAATAGCACACACATTAAAATGAACTAATCGCAGCGTGCCAAACAGGTAGCAAACGGATCCATTAACTGTTCTTCACCATAAGTATAAATTTTTTTATAAACATATGCATGTACCTATCCTCTACAGAGTTCATGGTTAAAATCAAGAATGGTCTTAAGACCATTTCTTCAAGAATTGTAGTACATACACAATTTCCTTTAGAACATTTCAACCAGTCCTCACCCACCAAAGCACTGTTTCATTCAGAAAAAAACCCATTCTCTTAAAATTCCATTCTACAAATGGCCTGATCTCCACATGCTGGTCAGTTTTTTCCCTAAAAAAATGAACGCACATCAAGTTCAATGACTGAAAAAGCCTTTTCATCATCTCGCCTTAGCTAACAGAAGAACCAACTGGAATTGTTTGTGTTCAGCAGAACAAAACTGGTGTTGTGGATCAGAGTTGGGATCAGCATCTCACCCTGTCTTCTTAGTCTTCCTCATTTTCAGGTGAGAGAGGAGACACAGGTCTGAGCTTTAAGTAGTGCCTGAGTCCCTGTAGCAGAACTTACCCATAGCCACTCAGTGCTTCTGGATCACCCATCAGCCAGCACCCACAGCAGGGGAGCAATGAGTCTGTTCCCAGCCTTTCCTGGCTGTCATGCTTTGATGCCCGTGTCTCTGGTGGAGAAAGAGCCGGCACTACCTCCATTCCCCACCAAATCTGCCTTTCTCCCTGCCTTCAGCTGTGCCTTTGCAGGCGCAGCTGAGAATGGAGGCCAGCCCAACTGCTGCAGGGCTATCTTGAGCTCCCCTTCAGTCGTGGACCCTGGGCACACACACACAGGATTCCTGGGCTTTGGAGAGGGGAGGGCCAGCCATGGGGCTCAGTGGCACACAGAGAAGTTGGGAACGGTGCGTGCCATGGGGAGATCAGGGTTTTGCCAGGGAGTTTCTCAAGAAGGGAAATGTGACATAATTCAAGGTCTGTGCCACATCATTTGTCTTTTCACTGCTCATTGACCACGAAATGCTTTCTCTGCAAGCAGCTAGAGCACTGCCTCCTTCCTCCCATCCAAACTTGCTCTTTAGTCCTTTTGCTTGTGCCCGGCAGCACCGGCTCTGTGCCCAGCAGTCTCAGAGCAAAGATGCTGCAAGCACTGCAGCTGAGAGACACCCCTCAGTGCCCATTCACCGGCCATTTTCTGAACACAAATTATTTTCTTTTGGCTGGAAGTCTTTACCTACATCTATTCAGTGAAATAAAATGTGCTGGGGATGGCTTTCTGGTGATAAGGTGGAGCAGCACAGGATGGCTTGTGTGTACACTCTCCCCACTCTGAACCACCACATTGCTGCAAACTTGTGATGCAGACAGCCATGAGCTGTTATCCCATCCCTGTATTATCCCTGACATGGGCACAGCTTCTGTCTCCTTTCCTCTTGCATTTATTTGTTTGTTTTTGTTTTCTTTCCTGGAGTACATCTAGCATAGGAACCTGTAAGAGAGATATCCAACATCTCCAGTCTTGTCCTTTTTGCCATTCTTGATGGTCTGTACCCTGCCTATACAGAAGGAATCACGATGAATGACAGGTCTGACTCTGGCATTTGTCAGCCTGTATTTCCCTACCTTCTGCCTCTGTGCTGGGGTGGTTATTGCCCAGACCTTTACCCTGAATGCTGCAACTGCCTCTTGCTGTATAGAAGTGTTGTTCAGGCACTACGTCTGTTTCTCTTGACAGCCTTTCCAGTGAAGTGGAGTCACATATGCTTCGGCTGGTCGTCTTCCAAAGTCACCACGTGTTGGCGCTGAGACAAGAATATTCAAGCTATTCACAGAAGTATGCATGCACACTTTTTAGGATGAATCCAAGGAATCAAGAAAGATAATAATTAAAGCTCTACTGGCATGTTATCTAGAACTATTTCCAGTGAAACATCTTTGAGGAAACTCCTACTAAGAGGTGCAAGCGCAGACCTTCCAAATGGCAGGACAATCTTTCAGCATTGCAGCTAGCACATGACTGTTTGCAAACTCCCCTGAAACCTGGATAACTTTCATAATGATATTTATAATGCAGAGTCTGTGGACAGGGCTTAATTTACTTACTTTTAAAATTGCTCCTTTTCCAAAAGCATTTATGATTGATGTAACTGCTGCTGATGCTTTTGTACGGAAGAGATGAACCACGTGTCTCAGTCCATGAGCCTGTGTTTTGTTCCTGCTGTCTTCTGCCCCATTCATGGTTTTCTCCATGCACTCCTTCCAGCCTTGACTCTGTTGGTCCCTGCAAGTGGCCACAAGCTTTGCTGCTGTTGGCCACTCTGGCTGGTCCTGAGGATCAGCAGGGCAGATGGGGAGTCAGCAGCCAGGTGGAGATGGGAGGGCTAGTCCCCAGCATCCATGATGAGGAACGGGGCTGCCTGCCCAGCCAGCATGCCAGGGGCTCCTCCATATCCAGTCCAGGCTGGCTGTTCACAGGTTTGTGTGAGACGGTGGCTGGGAGCACTGGCAGCTGCCTGGAGCCCTGTTTACATCAAGGCTCTTGCTTCCTTTATCAGTGGCGGAGCTGCATTGGGATATTTTTGGCATAAGAGCTAAGTGGAAACATATCATGTAAGTGTTCTCAAAATGGGAAGCTCTCAAGAACATACCTTAGATCTGGATAGAGAATATAGTGCTCTGACTTCACCTCAGCTGTATTTACTGCAATCTTCAGCTTTTCCGCCCTCTTTTGTCCAGTTGTGACAGGAAATTCTAGGATGCTGTTAGAAATACATGGATATGCCTAAGGAGCTGGTATGTATCAACCTAACAAAATAGTGATGAGTATAAAAGGAAAAAAATTACAAAAATAGCTGTGTAAAAATAGTTTTCTTGCAAGCAACATTGATAATGCCATAGCAAGAAATAATGAAAAAGGAATAAATTTTGCTAGTAGAAGACTGTTTCTTTACTTCCCAGGAGCTCACATATCCCAGAAAAATCACACTGGTGGATAAAATGAGCAGAAACTCTACATCTAATAGGTTCACATCACAGAGGTGTTCTGTATCAGAAAAGACCTATTCATGGATAAAGACACACATCTGTGCAATTTAAAAATAATGTTAGTAGCAGAAATTGACTTCAGTCTTGAATTTGATGGTGATTTCAGTAAAGGCCATACATTTGTATAGCAAGTGTGCCATTCATCGAGTAGTTGCACATTACTGCGGCACCCAGAGACCCTTGTTGGACACCCCAGAGCTCTTTCAGGAGAGAGAGACCCAGCCTGTAGTTTTCTGTAGTACCAATCTGTCTCTATTACCTCTCTACTACTCTCTCTGCTACCCAGCCTGTGGTTTCTCTGTAGGTTCCCTGTGGTTTCTCTCCTCACCAGTTCTTCACTTGTCCTGTTCTTCCCAGGAGGTGTTGGACAGATATGTTAAGCTTCAGGAGTCTGACTGTTGTCACCTGCCCATGGACAGTGCTACACAGGGGCATGGGACAGGACAAGAGACTGCAAAGGTCCATCGCATTGGGAGGCTGGCTGAAGAGATTCACAGCACAGCCTGGGCATGGCCCAAATGGTGCTGTCTCAAACCTGTAAGAGCTCCGGTTATTGGACAGGCTCTGATCTGTCCGTGTCAGAATACTGGTGTTTCCAGGAGGCAGTGTTGTGGTGTTCAAGCCTGAAGGTGACAGTGGATGAAAATTTTTTCTTAAATGAGGAAAAAACTAAAATTTGGCTGTATAAAGAAGGAAAAGAAAGAAGTATTCTATATGAGTTTTCTTTTCATAAGAAAAGAAAGAATAAGCTCAAAGGACTGCATTTCATCATTCCCCTATAATGCCAAGCAGTCCACTTTCCAGCTAAGGAGGGGAAAGATACAGCCAGGCTGTAGTTTAGTTTTGTGTTATCAGTATAGTAGTCATGCAGTGTAATAGGAGAATAAATAATGTGGTGTGCAGGTGCAAGGGGACGCCAGCTTACAGGCAAGCCTAGTCTCAGTGACAAAGATGGAAGAATGTGACCTCCACTGCAGTGTTTTATCTGCTGCAGAGATAAATGCATCTCACCCAAGAAGCCTTTCAGGCAGTGCTCTGAGGAAATTCCTCATCAAGGGAGGAATGCCCAGAGAAGAGCGATAAAGAGGCACAGAAGGTCCCCCTAATGCCATTACCCCATTGTCCCAGCAGCAGGTGAGTGAGGCTCTTTTGTCTTCAGGAGGAAACCCCTGTGGCTTGGGACTGAGCAAAGTGACTGTTTAGAAATGCCTTGGCACTGCTGATGTTATCAAGAATGGCAGGGTTCAGAGGCAGCAGGTGCTAAAACACCACCCTGAAAATTAAATTGGAATCTGGAGCGGACTTAGAGAATAATTTAGATTGAGGGGGGAGTCCTCCAGAGGTCATCTAGTCCAATCTCTTGCTCAAAACAGGGTGAGCTTCAGGCTTAGATGAGGTTGCTTAGGGCTTTGTTCAAGTGAGTTCTTGTTCCTGCTCCCCTGCTGCCAGTGCCTGCCCCGTATGTGCACATCACTAGATAAAGAAAACGCCTTCTCTCTGTCACCAGCAGCAATATGCTTCCAGTCACTGCTGCTGAGGGATCCCAATCCTTCACCAGCTTGGCTGTCACCCTGAGATGCCCACCCTTTGCCAGTTGCCACTGCAGTCTCTGCCAAGCCTCTGTATCCCCATCTGCTCTCCCAAAGGCTTGGTGCCCCAAGAAGGCTGTACCTCCCCAAGGGGAGACAACCTCAGCCACCCCAAAAGGCACCCAGCTCTACCCACCTGGACAGACACATCCCCCTCAGGAGCCCTGTCCCGTAAACAGGAATCAGGATGTGAAGCTGCTCTATGCACCCTTCCTACTCTCCAGACTATCTGTCCCTCTGGCAGTTTCTCATAATGTTTTGTGGCTCCTGGCTGAGACATTTGCAGTGTGGAAACTACATAAGCCATGAAATCCTGCCTCCCTCCTTCTACCCCGAGCAGGGTCAGTCAACCTGGGAAACCTTTACAGCTGCAGGTAGGAAATGGCAAAATGTTTTCTGGATCACAACATTGGCAAACAGAGCAGGAAAACGTATTTTAAAAGAAACACAGACTGCCGAGATTGTGTCTTAGTACTGTCACATTCTTCCTCTGGCCCAAACAAGCACTGTCCTGCTTTGCTAGTACCCACCCAGAATAATTTCCCTAGCCTGTTACCTCGTGACCTGTCTCTTTGCAGCGTATTTCTGCATCTCCACCAAGCATGATTTACTTGTCTTTGGCTTTCCCTTCTAACCCCATCGTATTTATAAGTTATCTTTCAGTGCTGGCAATGGTCACGGCTACCCACCTCTTTCATTTGCTTTTGAGATTTTCAAACAGGAGCATCTGCACTATGCCCTATGCTGCTCCTGATGCCTGGAGGCAACGTCCTTCAGAACCTCCATTAAATCATGCCTTTGACATGTCATCTACAGAAAATGGAACAGCAGATAGGCAGCAGTGTGGCTGACCTATGACTACTGATTACTCAGCGACATTATTTTCTTATTTCCCTGTGTCCCTTCATGGGCCAGTCCCTATCTGTTGCAGACACATCAGGTTTCACCTCTGGGAGTCAGCCCTTTTCCCTTAACCCCTCGCCTGCATGGTGTCTGTCAGCCCAGGCCGGCAGGCAGTGTCCAGGCACAGAGTGGTCCAGTGTCCTTGTCTGCCAAGGGGTTTCACAGGTGAGCCCCTCATGCCCAGGGGTGCAGAGCCGTCGGGTGGTCCCCTGGTGAGCAATGCCTCCTTCCTTTCCTGGATTGGTGAATGTGGCCACTGAACTGGGGGAAGCCACAAGATCTGCTGTTTATGCCGCTTTGTAATGAGATTGTAAATTTTCAGGTGCAAGGAAAGTGCTTTTGTTCTGGCCAATATAATGCCAAATATAAGGAGGGTCTGCTGTGGCTCAAAAGGCCTGTTTCTTCAGTGATACAAACAATAAATACCCCTTAGTCATTCATGATTTATAATTTTTGTGGTGAGCAATCCATAGAAATTCTAGTCTGATCACTTGACTGACAAAGTACAAAGCAGCACCCAAACTTTCAACCAGAAGTTTTTAACTTTCTGCCAGTGTGATCAAAAATAAGCTCACTCCTGAAAAATAACCAGAAGAAAGATAGCCAGAAAGATAACCATCATCTTTCAGACTTCTAAATAATACCCGAACTTGAGCTCAAGGCATTTTTAGCCCCTTTGTTGTCAAGGCACATAGAAAAAGATTACAGATGCAGGAAGGATGTAAGAAGTAAAGCAAGCATAGGTCATTTCTGTAGTCCTGGTTTTGTCTTAGTCATTGTAGAAGAAGGCACTAACACAGCTGAGAGGCAGAAATCTTCAGCAGCAGTGAGAACAAGTGAGAACCATCTGCAACCTCGGTATGGGCCTGTGTCTTGGAAAACAAAAAGTAGAGAGCCTCTTGTGTGGAGACAGGAGTCTTTTGGTAAGGCACCACATACAGATGTAAAATTTAGATCAACTTTTCCAATTTTTACACACAAAAAGGTAAAATGCTCTTCTTGATGGGTCTCCGCTTTTATGAATTTATAACAATAGTAGCACGTAGCACGTATTCAGCCCAGCCAGTAAATGCTCTCTGGACCTCTGCTGTAACAGGAGGGACAATGACCCAGCTGGTGTCATTTCTAGGGCTGGTCAGGCTGCCACTGCACTTGAAGTGATCCTTGATAAGATTTCAAGTGAAAGAAGGAGGGAAAGACAGAAAGAAAGAAGGCAAGGAAGCCTCCCCCACTTCAAATTCTTCAGGCTGACCTGTCAACTTCTATGTTACTACATTTGGACTTGAGTTTCTTGCCAAGGTCAGAGCAGATTAGGAGCTGCTTTCATATCTGACAGAAATACTACTCCCCGGTGAACAAAGGAGTGTAGCTCTAGCATCTTTAAGTGGAAAGAAAAGTTCAGTCCTCTTCAGTCATCAGCGTAGAGTGCACAGGGGCCTCCCAGTATTAACTCTGGTCAGCACCGGTGGGTCATCTTCACTCCATAATCCCACATCCTCCCCCTCTCTGCTTGGATCTGAGCTGCAGCCTCAAAAAGCACTACTGAAAATACCAGAAAAACAGTGAGATTTGAAGGATCATATGATCATCTCATGATCACCAGTATTTGTTTCTTTTTATGCTCTTTGTGGGAAATATATACTACTTTTTTCTAAATCATCCTTAAAACACAACAGCAGAATTATGTGCAGCCAGGCAAGAGCTTGATTTCAGGAGTGACCTCAGGACTCACATTTCCTCTTGCCTGAAGCTCAATTCACATTTGTAGGGAACTTGCTCAGTGGGAGACGTGTTTTTCTTAAATGTTCAACAGCTGCATGGAAGCTAGGCAGCAGGAAAAACACAGGGGCAGGCAAAGGATAAAAATAATAATACTGTATTACCCCCTTGTTTTTTAAAACTTCAGTTCCCTCAAATAAAACGTAAGAAAATCTGGAAGTCCTGATGTGATGAGAGCAAGGCACACTGGATGAGCAGCTTGCCAGAGGTCATAAAGGAGCCTGAACAAAGAACAACATGCATCGTTCAGCCATGTTTACAAAAATGTCTAGCTCCACCAGAATTAGTAATTGGATGCCAGAATGCTAGAGTTTTTTTCAGTACAGAACTAAAGAACACAGGGCTGAGAAAATGCGATGTGAAAACAAAAGGGAGACAATTTTGTAAAGTCTTTAGAGCAGACTGGCAAAGTAAGAGGGTTCGCTGAGGAAAACATCTGGAGAAGTTTTCACCACCAGAAAAGGAAGGAGACTGTAGTAGTCAGCAGGTGACCACAAATCACTGAAAATCAGTGTTAAGCAGAGTTTTCCGTTTACCTGCTTGGCTTCCCATATGTCGTTTTACATGTCACAGACTGAACTTGCACCCCTTTTTTTCTTTGCCTCAATGATTGTTTACAGCAGTGAGAGGAGCCGCTCAGAATAATTCAGAAGAAATATTTCCCTGGTTTGCTTTCCCTGTGTGGGATGCCTCACTCAGCTGGAAATCAATCTATGAGCATCTCACAACAAGGAAAGAAGGGGAAGTTAAGAAGGAGAAGAAAAAGAGAAAGAAAGGAGGAAAGAGAAGCAAGGAAGTCAGGAGTGGCAGAAATTTGAAGAGACACACAGGGATGATACTTATGGACTCCAAAGACAGGTGAAGCAAAGGGCAGGTAGGAGGAAGCAGTGAAAATCAGTGAGACTCGGAGAGAGCAAAGAGGATAAAGGAATGAGGGGAAAGGAAGCAATTTTTTCAAAAATCTAGTGTTTAGTTGAAAAATGAATGCAAAATAGTCACAAGAGTTTTAACCTAAGCAGATAAAATATCAATAAACACTTTTTGGACCAAATCAGGAGTTATGGCCTCATCAGTGTGCTTTTGCTCATCAGTGGGCTGACCCCTCTCTCTGCGCCTGCCCATGTGTAGTGGTGGGGAGGGATGGAGATAATGCTGACGGAAATGAGTCCCCCTTTATCTGGCCTGGCTCTGGCTGCAAGACTAAACAAGCTGAAAATACTCCTTAAAGGTGACAGGTCTTCAAAAAACACAATTAACAACTTCAAGATGCCCTTCCAGGAACCAGCAAGACAATTTGGAGCATGCAGGGTTGGTTTATCCTAAAAGGAGTCAAAGTCTCTCAAAACACGTAGTCTCAAAAGCAGGCACGTCTGTCAGGCCATGGAGAGAAGCATCAGCTGTGTTCCTCTGGCCTCATGGGGAGTGGATGCTGGCAAAAGCTGAGACTGGGAGGCAAAAGGGGGCTTTGTCCTTCAAGTGGTTCGTAAATAACTTCCATCTGATGCTGCAGAGGCAATGACTTGGGGACCAGAGATGTCTCAGAGAAATACTTCTGCAGAGAAGTTCCAGGCATGGCAGCAGCCCTCTGAGGAAACCCAGACCTGGTACCAGCATGGGTGCTATCCCATAGCTTGTTTCTCGTTGTGTTAGAAGTTGTAAAATCACCCCTGCAATTGTCAGTACGGGTTTGGGTCTCATCCTGTGATGGTAGCATAAAAAACAATAAAATCTTGCCAGCAAAATATGAACCCTCTGGCAAAACTAAAAGCAGTCCTTTTGTATAATCCTCCTCCTTGTTTTCGGACCTGTCCTCAGTGGCATCATGCAGTAGCTCAGTAAATCCCTTTGGCCACTCTATCCAACAACCTGCAAACTGCTACATTAGAGTATGAGCAGTTAACATGGACACTACATGGTAACAAAACTCCAGTGGACTTTACCGAAGTTTACTCTCAAAAGCAAGCAGTCCTGACCTGAATTCCTTCCCAGAAAAGCAGGGTGTAGGACTGGAGCATTCCCAGAGGACTCTTAGCTGCATTAGAGACACGGTCTGTGCCTGGCAGGTGTTTCTTAGCACGAGCTCTTCACAAATGGGTGCACACATGGCATGGAAGCCCACCAGTGGGGCAGTGGGTCTCCTCAAGTCCATTCCCTGTGTGGGCAGAGCTGTCTGTGTCACCTGGAAAGGTCCCCTCTCCACCAGCATCAGCACAGGTCCAAGTTGTCCTTCTAGCTGGAGGCTGGGAGTTTAGTGCCTCCTTTATTCAGTAGCAGTCTCTTCTCAGTACTAAAGTTACCCAACCTATATTGAAATAAGTTATTATTAAATCTTATAATTACTCTTTTCAGGTCTCAAGTGCTGGGCACACCAGAAAGTCAGAGACGATAAGTGGTGCTTCGCGTGGGTTTTTTATTTTTGTACATCTTTTCAGTGCCAAGCTGGGCCCCCACACCATGCTACAGGGGCTGAGCCCTGCATTTAAATGATGCCTGTGAGCCTCAGTGTGGCTGCATGCCGCCCATGGAGCTATAGAAAGGGATCAAACAGTGTGACGAAAATTACAGGTTAAAGCCAACCCCTCTGTCAGCTTGTGGCTGTGAGGTCAGGAGTGATGGGAGCAGAGGCACTGTCCACTTGGATCAGACTAAAGTCTCTTCAGGTCCACAGAGTGACATTGATACTGTTCAATACCAGATTACTACAGGGGAAAAGATCGCTCGATGAATGTTTCTGAAATCGCTTTCTATTTCGTAGGGTATGGTTTTGCTAAGCTCTGTTGTGTAGTGGCTGACAGATTTCTTGAGGAATAAAATGTTGCTTTTATTTTTTGTCTCCCTTACTGTGTATTTTAAATCTGATTTCCAGAAACAATAAATATATCTGGAAACTACCCCACATTGTGTTTTTGTGGTGTCAGGAAATAAACCTGGCAGTGGAAAAAGTGATAATATTTTCTAAGGTTTTAACCACCCTCCATCTAACACTATGTTTTTTCATTTTAATCTCAATTTCAGTGACAGCTATGTCTGATTAAACTACTCTGAACATTACTTTAATTTCAAGTCCATTAATCATTGCCCCAAAGCACTACCTGCCATGCCCCAAAAGTAATGTGAAACAGGGGTGTAAGCTAGATGATTGGTAATATTTTTTATGTCTGAACATCCACACCGCAGTATCAAACAGATATTCAGATTACTCCCTTGTCTCAAAGGGTTTTTCCCATGATTGTCTGGTCCCTTTCAATCAAACAGGGTGTGTGCATCAGTCCCAAAGGCAATGTAAAGCTGACCAGAGCCATATTTCTGCAGATTCCCCAAAAGGCACAAGCAAGAGTTCTTTTCCTCTCTGAGGGTCAGAAATGATGCAAAGTTAATTGACTTTATATGGATGTTGCGGGCTTCCCTTCCATCAGCAATAAGAATATTTTTTCCAGGCATGGATGGTGGTGCAGAGGCAGAAATTCCCTGCAATTAGGGTAGTTCTGGCAAAAAGATTCCCTTCTCTCATGCTCCTATTCTCCATGACAGAAGTGGCACTTTCAGTATATTATTCTTATATGAATGTGTTAATTCTCTTGCATTGTCCTTGTAAGGATTGGAAGCATGATTTTTTTAGTTCTGGGAATTTTTATGGGGGGGAAGCAGGAAGACCTAGCTTTTGTAAGAACTGATTTTTTTTACTATGAAGGAGAAGTTTGATTATTTGGTAGCTTTGTAGAGGTAGGGTAATACTGCATGAAAGAGCAAATGCAAACCACCAACTCAGAGATGCATACAATGGTTAACTGCCTGTAGTGTTGGTTCATGAGATGTTAGTTAACTATGGTGCCCTGTTGAACCATGGAATCACAGGAGTGGAAAAAATCATGCAAAGTCACCAACTTTGCCTCTCTGGCCCAAGGGAGGATCAGTTGTAACTGAGCTATTCTTGACTGCTGCTCATCCGTCCTCTTCTCAAAGACCTCCAGAGATGGAAACATTTCAGTTTCCTAAAATAATCTCTCCGCACTCTGCAGTGGAGCCCGGAACCTGCACAGCACCCCCATCCGCTTCTGTGGGAGGCCAGGGATCTGCCCCAGACTCTGCGGAGAGCCTTAGGGAAAGGGAGAAGAAAGGTTTTCCGCTCTCTGGCTATGCTTCAAGGCAGCACCACCACTCTTGTTCATAGCCTTCACTGTCCTCCTTCCCCTGATCTCCTCTGCCAGACCCCCAAAAGATGATGTATTGCTCCCCCTCAGCTTCCTGTCATGACTGTGATGTGAACTGGGTCCCTGAGAGCACCTGCATAAGAAAAAAACCTGCAATTCCCCTGGTCAGTGGCAAATAGGGGTCGTGGACTGGAGCAGGGGAGGGGAATGGTGTTCACAGAAGGATGGCTGGAGTAGTTTCACTGGGTTTGCTGCCAGGGCAAATGGTCATGGAAGGGGACTCTAACTCACATTTCTCACTATTTAGCCAACAGCAACTGGTCTTAATCGGAATATTCCAGAGATGTTGTTACTCTTCATCCAGTCTTCCAAACCGCACCCTCCATTTGTGCTTCGTGGACTCGTTTCCCATGCACGTGTACAAGGATCAGTCTGAGCCTCAGACTCAATGAAACCACTTCAGATCCCTTTTACAAAAGATGCTAGTCTGTGTCATGAAGCAACCCATTACTAAAAATACCTTAAATTAACTTTGATAATTTCAACTCAAAGTCATTTAGGTATTTTTGAATACCCTAACTAGCTATTTTTTCTCTTTCTGTTGAACTTTCCATAACCTTACAAAAAGCAAAACTAACTTAGACAGTTTTGGGAAAGTGAGAAAAAGTACTGCCCTGAAGCCCTGCCTGTGGTGCTTTCTGGTGATGTTTTGTTCTGGAGGAGCGTTTCACAGCAGAGATCTGATCCTCAGCATTGGTGTTTACAGTGGAAGAGCTGCCAGATCCATAAATACGGAGACTAATGAGCACAACTATGCTCAAAATGTTTCTTTGTGAATCACACATAATTTTCTTATCCAAACTGAGGGAACATCGTGTTGCTAATGCAGTACACAAGGTCACCTCAAATTGTGAAGTAAAACTTATTTTCTCTTTGCTGGTTTTGCTTTCAATGCCATTGTGTTCCAAGTCCCAACATTGTTTTACAATGTCTCTCTTGCTAGTTTTCCAGGTATCCTGGATGGGAGACATTTGTCTACCCCTGACCAGAAACAAATGGGTTTAGTCAGAGATTTTCAAAACAATAAAGATTTTTTTTTTAACACCAAAAATTTTCTGTTTGAAAGGAAATATTCCAAGATGCTCTACTATAAGGCATGTTCCTGCTCTTCTGAGTAACAACTGCAGCATAGCTAGAGGAGTTGCACAGGTGAGAGATGCTAATGGGTGGGTTAACATTAAAAATGTTTATTTTTATATCCCTTCATTTTTCAGCCACTGGGTTGTATGAGATGGAAAGCAGGGTGGATTCAGCAAATGTTTTCTCATTTTGCACCATTTTTCCAGCATGTCTAGACTCAATAGGAGTATCCATGTCTCTGGACTTGAGCATATGAAGCAGATGAATAATTTAGTTGCTGGTTATTGAAACCTGATGCAAGATGCAAGTAAAATGGTGACAAACCAAACAGCTGAGTACCCTGTTTTTCATGGGACATCCTCAGTTGTAGTGTGATGTCCCAGTGTAACGTTCTGTGGTATCTATCCAGGGAGGAAATACTTTGGAGCATTTCATTAGATAAAAATATGCAGCCAAGAAGAATTCCAGCAAGTGGTAATGCTCTGCTACAGATATGTAATGTGAATCTAAGGCATTGTTCAGGAGAGTCTCTGCAAAAGCAATCTTAATCCTCTTAAATTTTTGGGCTCTTGATATCTATTCTTCCTGGTCATTATAAACTTAATAAATTTTTTTTTTAGTATTTCCAATTTTGTGGGGTAGGATCTCTGGAGACAGTAAAGGCATGAGATAATGTGAGGTTACTACACTAGATGCTGTTAGTCTTCAGTGCAAGGATTTGATTAGTGCCTCTAAGAGCTCTGATTTTATAATGCCATCCGTTTTTCAGAGAAATAACCTTTCATAAGCTCTGACCCAATTGTTACAGAAGCCAAAGTTAAAAATTAAACTCTAAATGCACCGAATAAATATGGCTCTGTGTAATTTTTATTGAATGACCATTAGTTTCTAGAGAATTTCTTACTAATTTTTCTGTCTTGTGTCAACAAACATGGTAAGGGAGTGCCACATAAAATTTAATGTCAGTATGATTTTAAAAAAAACCCGGAAGTTTATTTCTTTCCCTTAGTTTTTTTGTTTTGTTTGTTTAATTTAATTCTATTTATTTAGGTTTCAACAAGCTTTGTTATGCTTACAAATGCTCACACTGAAATACTCTATTGGGGCAAGAGAGCCAGAATTGGCAGGGACTGCAAAAAGTTCAGCTACAAATAAAAATTAACCTGATGTCTGTTTACAGAATCTAGGCAAAACACAAAAAATAAACACAGAGTATTATGAAATAGCAATTAAACTGTCAGATTAATTCACTTTTAATAGTCCAATAATGTAAAGTTTTTTAAAAGAGTCTTTAATCTGGCACCTTCTTTACTCAGGAATGTACTGCTGTAATCCAGAAATGCAGAAAAGCATTACATGTGTCAACAGTTTAACCAAATCAGGGAAGATGTTTGAAGATATCTGAAATATTAATTACATGAGATCAGTCTGGCATTCCAGCCAAAGCATGACCATCTTGTGAAGCTGGAAATGTTAGGTCTTATATCTTGGTCTGAGTTACCTTTTGCACAAACTTGAATATAATCACCTGTGGTTCACAAATATAAACTAAAAAAAATATATAATCTTCTGAAAAGGTGAACAGGGGGACAACTACAGGGGCAGAAGGGGACCATGAGCGTTTCTACAGCTAGTTTCAGGGAACACTTTGAGATGTATGAGAAGGATTATTGGATGATTTTGCAGATATCCTTCAGCCCTGTCTTCCCATGTCATAAGTATATGTCTATGGGTCAGTTTACTTTTATTAGCTTGCCCAGATAAATATTAACTCTTACACTATTATTGTACGTACATTGTTATACTCTTGTATGCTGTCTAGTGGTTGTTATGTTATAGTCACTATAGTTTTAAGAGTTTAAGCAAACTGTGGTTTGAAGGGAGAAAGTACAATTTCATTAGACTAACAAATGTTACAGGAGAAAAATAAGTAGGTCTTTCATCATAGAAGCTCCTCTTCAGAGCTACATGACTTTTTAAATTAAAATGCCTTTTGCAGTTAAATGTTTCTCTTCAGCTCTAGTAATTGTTATATGACCCATGTTGACAAGATAAAATATATACTTCTGTTTCTTACATGTTTATGGTTATAATATTCTCATGCCTACCTTACATCTTGCACTGATTCAATTGTCACTTTGACCTGAAACTACTTAATTAAGCCAGTGCAAAATTGTTGTGATCCCTCCTTTGATCTGGATCTACTTGACTTGGACAGGTTCAGGTAGATGTTGGTTTAAGCTGAACTGGAATAAGTCACTCTCATGTGATTTCACATGGGCTCCCTAACAATATAACTGCTTTGGTTAGTGAGCCTTGGAGTTTGATTTCCCTTTTGCTAAGATAAACGGCTTGTTTGCCTTTTTCAAACAAGCCTCTTGCAGATGTAAGCCTGCCCACTGTGATGGGCTCGTGATGGTGGCTGTGCTAACCCAACGCTCCTCTACACCTGCAAACTCTGTCCCTGGCACTGACCTGCTCTGACAGTGCAGATGCAGTGGCCAGATCGGGATTTACTGACACAAGAGAAGGTGAAGGGAGGTGCCACTGCCCCCAGCCCTCTTGCCACGTGCTTTGCCCCTAGAACTGATAAAGGAGCAGCCTCATCCCCAGCATTCACTTTCAGCCGTATTTCACCCTGTGAAAGCTACATCTGCCCTGCAGACATAGGGGATGATGGCTGTGGCAGCCAAGGGGTGTGAGGAGCTGTGAACCCACATCAACACCCCTGTGTCAGCAGAAGCATCTCACACAGACAAGCCACGCTGCCAAATCATCATATTTACTGGGGTAGTTTCTTCATCTTGGGGAAGGGCACGTTGTTCTACCCACAATGTCCTGTATGATTTAAGAAAATGTTCAAAGCTAAAGCAGCTTTGGTGGTGAAGCTGCCGAGGATTTAAAACATTCCTGTACTGGCAAAGCACTCCAATTGGAAACATGTCAGTATATGGAGGAGTTCTCTGCATGTGGTCACACAAGTTAACACTGATCTGCTTAGATTGATTTAGCGTGTGATTTTAGCTCACTCATAGCTGTGTCACAGCTGAGACATCAGACCCATAATCACTCCCCTCCTAAAAGCATCACTGGCAGCATGAACTCTTAGCAAGGAGGAGTCTGGTCTCTCCAGGCTGGATGCGGTTCATTCCCAAAGTGAGATATACATGTTTGTTAGCTTACACTGTGACGCGTTTGCTGCTCCTGCTCTTTGCACGAAGCTTTTGCAGCCATCACAGTGTTCACTGCAGCAATGCCTAGGACAGAGGTGGCCCGCCTCAGAGGAGCAGTGTCTCTCCCAGCAGCTGCAAGGACTGCCTACCACATTAAAGAAATGAAATCTCACTCTTTATCATGCAAATAAGCAAGGTTAATTCTCTACCACGGGAAAAACGTGAAATTCCCGTGTGACATCCCTTTCCCCTCCTCCCTTCTCACTGCAACCAAGTGGTGGAAAGGGACAGCCCATTTGGTACAGCATCTAAGAGGAGGGGGGAAGGCGAGCACATCTTTGTTCTCCCACGGGAGCTTTCCCGAGGGCCTGCCCTGTTCTTGGCAGCATCCCAAAGACCCAGGCGCTGCAGACCAGAGTGTCTGCCTTTGATCTCTCCATCTTGACCTCAGAGCAACCCTGCTGCCACGCCAGCCAATACTCCCCACTGGAAATGAGAAAAAGAAGGAGAAGCTTTATAAAATATTTCTTCAGCTGAATTTTTGTTCATCTAGAGTAGGGGCCATGTGGTGTGTCTGCCTCCTGGTCTTTCTGGTCTCCTTTTGTCAGCAGAGAAGGTTCCTGGGCCACAGCATAGCACGAGGAGAGAGTGTCAGGAGAGTGCTGCAGAATCAGCAATCTGCCCAGTAGAGGACACGGGGATCCCCCTGACCGGGGAATGAAAGACCAACCTAATGACACATCACTGTTTTCACAACTGAAAGAGCAGTGGCATTTGATTTAAACATAAATCTGCAGTTCAATTACAAAGAGTTTCAAAATGTCTGAATTCAGAAGGTGATACTTTCATAATGAAGCTGCAAGGATCACAGCTGTATGAGAATATGGCCCTAGGGAGTACCATCATTTTCATTATTCATGTTGCCTGGCCTATTTTCTCCCCTCTTCTGGAAAGAACATTGGAGTGTATAAGCACATGTGTGCGTGTGCATGCATGTGAGAGAGAGGATATAGGGAAGTTACATTTTTCAAATAAAGTAGCTGGAAAATGTTGCTGATAATTAACCGTGTATGTATTTGGCTTTTCCCACCACAGAGTGCAATACCCCCCAGCAGAGTTGTGGCTGCGTGACCTCATGCCACAGAGGCATGAATTTCTGGCAGTTCCATGATACCCACACGTGGATGCCCTAGCTGCCACGGAGCTGTTGCTGATGGGAAGAGTACAGACTCCTCTGCTCACCGGACAGGAGGGCCACATCCACAGCTATCGTGGCCACTGGGGACTTCCAGTGACAAAGCCCTGAATCCAGACACCAGCAGGAGCAGCCTCTGAGGCTTAGTGGGCTTGTCTGGGCAGACTCAAGGTCTGCTAGCAGAGGGAGGGTCCATGCAGATAAGTGTGAGGATGGGCCTCCCTTTTGCCTGGGGGCATGTTGAGCCCTTGGCAGGGCAACAGTGCTGTCACAGAAGGGATTGGCCTCTCAGCAGTGCCGTATGTGAGTGACAAAACCTGTGAGCAGGTAAGTTACTGCATCCTGAGGGAGTAGTGCTATTAAATCTGTTTAGCATCTTGTTCACAGCTTTGAAACGTTTCACAGGTATGAGCTATGCTGAAACATTTCTACCTACTATGCTCTGGGAGCCAACGTGTTGTCCTAATTCAAATATATTTTTTTTCTCATTCTGCATTCATCATGGGGACTAAATTAGGAGAGATAAACGGGTGGCAAACACTCCTCTCCTCCCCCCACCACACCGCAGCTGTGGCTGTGGTTCTGCTGGATGCCAGCAGCTCATCCCCACTGACAGCTCCAATTTCTTGCTCTTGACTAAACCATCTGCACATGAGATGGTGGCACTTAATGGTTCTCTGCGCAACCTGCTTGGCTTTGACACGAAACTGCTTTTTAATGCATGTAGTGGAGATGTCTAACATTTCTACATGAAAGCATTACACTTTTATAGCATTTCAAAGTGACACATACTTTCATATATAAAAAAAATAAAATCCACAAAACTATAGTTCTGAGAGGAAAACAATTCAATTTCAAGCTGTTATCGTGCTTGTCAGTGGCAGCTTTTTATCTGCAGGGGCAGTGGGCACACACAGGTTCTGGTCAGTGGCTGCAGTGGCTCCGGGGTGCACCCATCCCTAGGCAGGTCCAGGAGGTCACTCTGTGCTTGCAGTGCTGGCAGCTGGGGAACTCTATATGTGACAGAGAGAGAGAGAGAAAGAGAGACTCAGACCAGTAACTCAATCTGATTTGAAGAGTCACCTTTCTGTTCCTGAATCACACCTAAACCCTTTGGAGAAAGTAATCATTAGGCTACTTGCAAGGATAGGGGCCACTTAGCATGACGGTGAAACACAAAGCTGGAGAGATGAGAGGTAAAGATAGCGTTTACTCATCATTCAGCCCATCTGGATTTGGTTTATGGTACACATTCCTCAGCATCTGTACCAGAGACCAGAGGATATCCTTGTTTCCCTCAGCCTGTATCTCAGCCACCCACCATTGCAGATGCAGTATGCTGTGTAAAAACTTTCTTTAAACTCTGTGTCCAGAGGAGTCACTTCCAAACATTGCTGGATAAGGATTCATGTAAGAACTGAACACCGTCCTGCCTTCTTCTCTGCTGTTGCTGTGCCTTTTCTGCCTTTATCCACACGTACACACATGCACATAGAGGGGGAACTAAAATCTAAAATAGTGGGGATGCATCCCCCAGTGCCCTCCCTGGTGGAAATTTTGCCAAGGCTGGCCACCTCCGGGCACCCCTCCGCCTCCTTCTCTCTAAAGGTGGTGTAGCAGAGACCTCCTGCCACAGCTTCATCAGGTGGCTCATCTGGTTTTAGGACAGCTGGTGCTGGGGCAAACACCGTCAGTGTCGTGGTGCAGGGCCCTGAGCTGGTGCCTGTCGCTGCTGCCAGCTCAGCCTTCTTCAAAAGCTTTCTCCAAGGGATGGCGGGCAGGCTTTTTGCTGGATGGTGCATTGCCTCCAGGAGCTGACGGAGAGCCAAACTCAGCATAAACACCGTGTGCTCTGACTAATGTGACAGAAATACAATGCCAATAAAGTCTGTACATCCAGATGACCCGACGGTGCAGGGAGGTAATGACTGAACCGCGGTGGACCCGTGTTCTGACCCGCTTCACAAACACAGGCACGGATGTTGCTGGTCAGGGACTCCATCGAAATCCAGGAGAAGGGAAGAGGTGGTTAACACCTTCCTTCACTCAGCTATTGGCCAAGCAGGATTGCGTCCCAGCCTCCCTGGAAACGTCTACCTTGAGTCTGCAATATGCAGATTAAAGGGATGATAGGCATCATAGCCATCATACTGAGTCCTCCACCCCTTGGGAATACTCCGAAGCAGTGACTGACACACCCACTCCCACTTACTGCCTGGGGTACTGTGGGTCTGCAGCATTTTTATCAGCCTGCTTGTGTTTTTTACAACTATTTGAGCCTTGAAAATACCCTGCTAAATGAAATACAGAGCCAAGCTGAGAAAATGCTGAATATATTCCTATTCTGTAGTTGGCTGCATTTCTATGGAAATATAGATCATTACCTTAACCAAAACTTTTTCAATAATGATATTAAAGAACATCTTTATTTTGACTTTTTGCATTTAAAAGCAAGCATAAATTAATGTTAAAGGATATGTGAAAGAACATATCTGTATCTTTGGCCAGAGGTGAATGGAGAGAAGGCATTGCAAAAGTGACATTACCACTCTTGCAGACCTAAGGCCTCTGTTATTGTGTTATTGAAACTCAAGGTGTCTGAGACCAGAGAGGCTCTGTAGGAGCTGTAGGCACCAAGTGTGGGGGTGGTTTGTCCCAGTGGCATAGCACAAGGTAGTCAAAATATGGCTCAGGATCAGCAGGTTAAGTGATAATCACATCTACGCTTATTTAAAAATAGCAAAGTCTGAGGTCACTCTGCAGAAATTGGTGTTAGAAATGCCACAAAGAATAATAAAGACCTGCGAGTCTGGTTATAAAAAGAGCAGTGGGAGGAAAGAAGGCAGCAGAAAGGTGAAGATTTATGAAGACTTCTTATAAGGCATTATGGTGAGAGCAGGGAGGAAAAGCAGAATATAGGTAGGGTATTTTTTAATCTCATACCTAAAGATGCATGTGCCTTACAGACAAGTGGTTACGGGTACGTACATCTGCAGGTGTCCCTTCCCATTCAGCGCTATGAAATACACGTGTACACTGCCCTGTAAATGCAGCGTCCTGTGGCTTTTATTGGTACAAATCAAGATTGCTCCATTTTGCAGATATGGTCCTTTGTGTCTACTTACAGCTACGCCTGTGTTTTATTGGGCTGTTGTGTGTATTTTATAGAGGTCGTGCTGCAGAGATCTGTGCCACTAGCAGCAGGAGATGGGGATGCTCTCAGTCTGTATGGCCAGCATAGCTACCTTAGGTAACTGAGCACTAAACTAATCATCTTTTTAATGTCCTGGGATGATGTAGAGCAGGCTCATCATATGATCCAGCAAGCAGGCAAGCACTGCTGGCTTGAAAAGAAGGAAAAGAGATGACGTAGTGGTGACTTTGCTCTCACTGAAGTGAGATGGTTGCCTACCTTTGCTGTGTTGAGGCAGCAGATTTGGTTATAAAGCAAAGTGAGAGAGGGTGATTGATTCTCAGCTAGTGAGGACTCACTGTACAGCCTTAAGCAAAGCATTTACCCTTTTGTTCTTGCTTGTTGCCGCAGCAAAAAGGGAATATGAGAATTTTTTTTAGTCTTAGATGCACTGTAATAAAACTATCTGTGAGATGGTCTGAGAGGATTGCTTCAGAATTGCCATTGTTGTTAAAGGATTGCCTAAGGACAGGGTCCTCCCGGCTGGGAGGATTTAAAACGGCATTGCGAATGCTTCAGTGGAAATAAAATACCATCACAGCATTTGGGGTTTACCCCCTCTGCTTGAATGGTGAGCTCGGTCCTGCGGGAGTGTCGAGCATTAAAGCTCTCTGGGGCTGGTGCCGAAAAGCCAAACAGAGCAGGAGACAGAGCTGCTGCCTGCTGACACACGCTCTCCTGCCATTCCTTCTAATGGGGCAAAGTGGGACAGTCTGATACTGGCCTGGAGAGAAATGGAAGGAGAAACTCTACCCGTTTCTGTCTGTTTTAAGGCAGGATGTGAGAGTGCTGCATACGCTTTGTTCTCCCTCCCTGCCCGAGCATCTTTGCGTAAAGTCCCTGTGATCAATACTGATTAACTGTCTTCAGAAAAAAGGTCCTTCCTTCCTTTGTTTCTCGTGAGATAAGAAGCATCCCGATCCTGCCAGCCTGCCCTGTGGGAATTGTTAGATACTTTGCAGCCTGTAAAACCAAGTGATAGCTTTTGCAGTGGACAGTGCACAGATGAGATGACTCAGTGCATAGCTCCTTAGACAGGAGCAAGGTTTGTTTTTCCAGTTGATACAGCTGAGGAAGAGGCCGATTTACTGAGCCGAGAATCCTTTTATTTCCAGATGTTGTGACTGAGCGGGTAAAAAAATACCTTTGCTTTGAGTCTGGCTTTTCTTAGTCTTTAGGCTTTGTTTAAAACGGGTAGCACCCTTGGGATTAGTTAATATATAATTTAAGTGGGAAAAGAAACGAAAGGAAGGCCACAACAAATGGTTCTAGTGTACAAATCTCATCCAGTGACACAGCAGCTGTGAAGCAAAGCCAGTCACCCAAGAGCAGGAGTTAAATGGGAAGGGATGGAGCTGGACTTCACTGCCTCAGTGAGATTTATTTCACCCTCCCAAGGAAAACTAACCTTGGAAAAGATAAAACAGTAAATACTGCTTCTTTCTTCTGGTTGACAGTTTACTGCTTCTGAGAAGCAGTGGTTTATGGACGGCAAGAGCACCAGACAGACTGCAGCAAGAGGTGAAGCAGAGAGAAAACGGGAGATGCTGTACGGAGAAGGGAGGGACAAGGAGTGGGCAGGGCCACCCTTTCCAGCAGGAGCAATCCTGCAGTGAGGGAGAACATGATTTAGGTTAGATTTAACACGGCAAAAACTACTTCAGTTTGGAGGGCTGTGGCGAGGTGAACATGGAATGGGTGATATAATTCTCTCTTCTGCATCCCACCACTCCTGCATGCACACAGCTATCAGCACCGGCAAGGTTTTAATCTTGATTTTTGAACCCAAATTCTTCCTCATGGACTGTAATAATTTTTCATTTGGGCATGTACTTTGTTTTGTCTTTAAATGCTGTGTTTATTTGATTGACCGTAATGGCTCCTCAAGTTAGACTGTTATTTTATGTATTGGTTGGAGTTTTTTAATATTACAGCTATAATGGGACCCTCGTGAATCTTGTGGATGATAATACAGAGGCATTCTTTCCCAGTTTAAATGATACTGTAGCATCTTGGCACATTTGGAGGTCAGGCAGTGTGGCAACATGATGAAAACTCCTGTTAAATGAATCATTTGTCCTTTTGTAATTGGGCTTCTTGGCACATCTTGCTGAGAAAGTGAGTTGCTTCAGCCCTGAAAAACTCAAGTTCACAATGTTCACTCAAGTATCAAATCAGTACCCGTGCAAAAGGGGAACAAGCATTTGTGATATTAATTCCCTTCTGTCTAGGGACAACTGAGACATCTTCCTTTTTATTTGCCTTTTCCTTTCTCTGCAGCCATGTGCTGTTACCTGAGTAGGGCAGAATGAATGGGCAAGAAACTCTTAAATCTTTACCCAAACTTGCAAAAAAGCTCAAAACTATAACGTTTAACTGCTGTCATTTATTTGTGAGCCTTTGCACTTTGGAAATTTGGCCCAAATTTAAGGGAATTCAATGTGAGAGGTTGCTCATGGGATACTTTTGACATAGTAAAAAACTGGAATGTGCTTAGAGCCCTTTGCTTTCAGAAGAAGTTTGTATAGGTATTTAAAAATTCATGTCCTCAGTCAACCTTCTGGGCCTTTAGAAGCTTGCCAGAACTGGAATATGGGCTGTCACTCTGTCAGAGAACATTAAGCCAAAGTGCAAGCTATTTTCAAGATAGAAATAATAATTCACCCCCAGGATATAGCAACTTAAGCAGTGGCTCCATCAGCAGCGTGCCAATGGAGGCTGTGTACCACCACAGGTCCTAGGTCAGCTCTGGAGGATGCTGCAGCCACAGGTCCTGTGGATCTGACTGCTTCCTTACATTGTTCTGAACAGTTTTTAGAGGTAGTAAAGAAATGGGTGGGGGGAAATATTAGAGAGAGAATAATGCTGAGTGACTCTTCATTAAGATATTTACTGTGAGCAAGAATAATAATGTTTTTTTTCCCCCCCTCTCAGTGATTGGAAAACCAAGTGGTACTTCAGTTGTGATACCAGATGTTTGGAGCCCCTTGTTTGGAAAGATTTCAAGGATTTTATTTTGTATTTTTGAGAATCTCCTAAGGAAATATCTTTATAATATTAGCTCACAATGAGCTAAAGTTTGGCTTACTTATTTATACTCCCATTGACTTACATTTTTCATACTCCCTTTTTTTATTTGCGTATTAAAATTGTGACCTTTAAATTCACTTTTCCATCACATATAGTACCTTTATGTTACTTATGTTTTTAGGAAGCCCCAGACTGACTTAAACCTCAGATCTGGTACTGCAGATACAGCTCAAACAGTGTTGGTGCAGCTCATTGGGTAAATTATTGTGTGGCCTTAGTTTCGTATTACGTTAGACTAAAGCCATAATTGCTGGTAATTCAATATGACAAAGGAAAGGAAACATCATATTCCGCAAATTAGGCTTCATATGACGGCATTACTTACGAAATGAACAGTTGGTCAAGGACTTTTAAGGACTATAAATAGCAGGAACCTGTAAATTCAAAGAGCGGAGTTTTTAGTGATGGAAAGCAGAAGCGTTGCAGCTATTGGCATAACAAGGCAGAAAGAACCCTTCTGTGGCCTTGAGGGCTGAAGGGAGAAGTAGGTGGATCACATTCATTAAACATCCCAAGGGATGGGCTTTCTTTTAAAAATTTCTGTACTTCTGATCAGTGAGCAGCAGTGCTTTGGGAGTCACTGGGGTTTGCTCTCGAATTTAAGTTCAATAGTATTTCCGGGCGAAAATCTGCCTCTGCTGAGAGCAGCAGGAGCTTTGCTATTGATTTGGCTGGGAATAAGGTCTCACCAAGCATGGCAGGGCAGGGAGGATCTTGACTTTTCTTTTTACAAACTCTGAGGATGTAAAGAGGGCAGAACAGGTCTGCACCAAGACCCTTCCCAGGACTGCTGAGCTCAGTGAAAATTGCTTTGCCTTTGTTCAGGTTTCCTGTGCTGAGGGCTCACTGGGTGTCTGGAGGTGGCAAAGCAGCAGGATTTAGCATCACTCGGAGTCTCTGGCCTGAGCTGTGTTCCTCCAGAGAGCTGCCCTCACCCCCATGTCCTGCTGCCCACTGCTATTGATGGGAACGCTTGTCATGCCTTTTCTGAGGAAAAGGACTGGGTTTTGCTACACCATGGAGGTTTTAATCCTTTCTGATTTTGATGTAAAAATTAAAATCTAAGTGCTTGAGTCCTGACAGAAAATTTGGCTTCATGGTGAATTTTAGTTTCTTTTTATCTTGTTCAATTATTTGTCCATTAATGTCAGGCAGGAAAATGTTTTTAAGAGTATTCAAAAAGTGATAGAAATCCAACCATTTCCTATCATTTCCCTGTGGAAAACATAAAAAGCTGAGAAAATAAATCCTCCCCTGTTCTGAAATGAACATTTGAAGATCTATTTATTTCCATTTTTCATCTTGAAAAATAAATTTCTGAAATGTTTTGTCCTGTCTGCCAGATGCTTTTGCTTGAGTCACGCATTTGCTCTAATTAAAACCCCCTCAAATGTTTGACACGTCCTGTGTAAGCGCCAGTGCTTCTTATGTACCGTTGATAGCGAAGACCTCTTACCTACCAGCAGTGACTGAGGAATCTCTTGGAAAGGAATCATTCCCATCTTTCAAGAACAATATATTTTTTATCTTATCTAAGAGTCTTGGATCAATAGGATAAAATCGACATAAGTCTTTTATCAAGCCTATACATTTTATCAAAGCGCTGATCAAGAACTCAAAAGGGATTTGGGTCAAAATCTAAGCAGAAGGATGAAAGACTTTGAGTTGTGACATGTCTATCCCTGCCAACAAGCTCTATGTTCAAACAAAATACCTCATTCTTGGTAACCTTGCCATTGATTTTATCTTTAAGCACCTTGTCTGTAGTCTCACCTTCCTTTCTTCTCCTGATCCCAGCAGGGCTGGGCGGGTGTCAAGGGAAGGGCTCCAAACTGATCAATAGACTTTGGATCAGGCTATAGGCAATTACCGGGCAGTAATAAAACCTTTTAGGTAACATCTAGGGTGTGTTCAAGCCAGTTTTCCTACAAGACTAGGCAAATAGGGAAAAGATACACATAATTTACCCTCTCGTATTTTTATTTTAGTCCGAAAATGTCAGCCGAAACTCCAATTTACCTTTGCCTTTCAGTATTTGAAATATAACTGTGTTTTATCCTACAGTGTATGGTTCTGAAAGGCACTTTTAAAATTTAAAATATTTTTTAAAAAGCCTAATTTTCTCTCATCTCTTAAACTGTGTTCCAACAAAGACACAGAACCACTGAAAGGTGGTTTACAAATTTCTCTTACTCCTGGCAATTTCAACAGGCAACTGAAATGAGCCATTCCTCTGCCTGGCATTGCTTGGTACACACGCGTATCACAGAGACACCAACCTGCCCCTGCTGTGCCTCTCACCTTCCCACCACACAGAAATACCTGCTGCCAAATCCCATGGGCCTAATTCTTTGCTCTTCTGCCTCCTCAGTCCCTCAATCGGGTGAACAGTAAGTGTTTGTCAAGCTGGCTTTCACAGTGGCTAAATGGTTCTGCAATAAACATCAGGATCATAATTAAGATGAAAATATTTTCCCTCCTCTGTGTCCTCAGCAAACTAAAGGCAATGCTGTAGAGCTACACAGCACACCTGAACCCACCACACAAACAGGATTTTCCAAGCTTAAAGTGATGGATCTGCCTTTTCCTACCTTTCTCTATGTGCAGCTCTCATTTAGCAACACTTTTTTGTAGTAGCAGCAGTAGTAGCAGTGGCAGCAATGCAGATCTCGGATGGTTCAAGTGAAAGACACAAATACGCGCTGAAGAGCTGCCAGGGTTTGCACACCCACAGGTGCAGAGGCAATCTGGCCTCTCTAAAAATCAGCTTCTGAGCCTTGCACCAGAGGCAGCTGAGGTGTTTCTCACCACTGCAGCTCTCGAACTGCCAGGCAGCATTTACCCAGAGCTCTAAGAAGCTATTGCATTATGCCCTAATAGTGTCCATGTGTTGATCACGGGTGAAAGGTTGCTAATCACACACATTCCCATGATTAAAAAGCTCAGGCTGAAATGCTGTTTATAAATTATTCTCTTACACAATGGAAACACTTTCCTGTTGCATCAGACCAAGGTGCTCCCTCCCCAGAAAGAGGGATCCATGGGTCATGCTGGGATATGTGCCCCTGGAGCTGCCCAGTTCCTCCAGGTGCACGGGGAATGCATAGGGCATGGTTGGGGCATTGCAGAGGCCAGCAAAAAATAACTATCAGCTTTGCTTTCCCAGTCACCACAGAGTGGATAAACATGGATGGATCTTCTCTTACGTGCCAAGAAAAGTAACGTAATTATTAATCTCATTTCCTCAGAGAGGACAAGGGGTGATTTATTTGGTATTTTACTTCTATAACACATTCAGTGTGTGAGCTATCTCTTTGATTTTATGCCTTTCCCGCTGCAGCTGCCTTGCACCAATGAAATACTATGGAAGTCTCATCCTGGCCACAAAGAGAAGGGAGTGACTAGGAGTGAAAGTCTGGGTCTGATGATCAGCTCCCATGGAGTAAAGCATATCCTAGCGGCCACATGCTCCTGGGGGAAGAGCAAATCATAGGGACAGAGAGAGGTCCCCTTGCTGGGGCATGAGAGAGGGATGAGCCCTGGGGACAGCACAAGGCCACAGGTCTGGGAAGGTGGGAGTCATATCTTGGTGGCTGGGCTTTGGAAGGCTCCCGACAGAGGTGGGTAAAATGGTAATTTGAAAAATGATGCCAAGATTAATTTTTCTTATTGTTCCAGGAAACCATAGTTTCTTAGAGTCTCTCCAAGGACTTGAAATAGAAGTCCTGAATTTCTCCTGCCAGTATGGGCAATGAATAGCTGGAAACTGAGACTTTTGCCATATGTTGCTGAAACTTTGATGGAGAACTTCCCTTGCTAAAATAAAGTTGATGAGATTTGAGTATCAGAGCAGCATTGAGGTCCTGAGCTTAAGTTTCTCCTCTAAACTCAATTTTTGCTATCAGTCTGTACAGTTTAAAAAATAAGTGAAGACCATTTGCCCTGTTTTGAGGATTTTCTGTTGGTAAGATGCAATAAGGACCACCTGTTTTATCTCCTGTTCATGGACCCATTTTCAGGGCTGAGTAGGGCCCTCACATATGAGACTGTAGCAATTTAGGATTTTATGAACTTCACATTGCCTTGCAACAGATTTAGAACTGAAGTCAATTTGACTCCTGATTCTAAAATATAACAACTGAATTGCAACCAGAATTATGAGTTAGTTAAAACATTACATGTAATGAAAGCACAACCTGGCAAGAAGTGGAATTGGAAAGTTTGTTCCTCATAAATTTCTGTATCAGCATGGAAAAGATCTTGTCTCTCTCCTGTGTCCATTTCAGTTCTTCATCTCCCCACTGTCTCCCTGCTTTCATGAAATCTGTAGTCGTTTACTTGTCTGTCAATTTACTGCTTAGGGACTGATTCAGTATTAGGGGATGGACAAATACGCGAAAATATCATGATCACATAAAATCAATTTCCTTGAGAAAGAACAAAAATAAGGCTAAGAAGCTCCCTTCACTACTTAGTAAGCTTGGGATAATTCAATATATGCAAATGTATACAAAGTGCCATGGAGGATATAAATTTTACTGTTTAATTAACATTAATTGGAAGTGATCTGTGGTATCACATAGAGCTTTGAGTAGGCAGCCATTTCCAGTTTGCATTTATGGGTGTGAAATGTGTGTGTGTGTGCACACAGATGCACATGTGCACACAGCTCCAGCAGTGATTACCAGTGCTGAAAGCAATCACACGCTGCAGCTGACAAGTCAAAGATCAAGTAGAAGTTTTTTTGTAAAATGGGGGAAATCCTGCTTTGAATAACCAATGACTTGACCTTTGTCAGCTGTTAGTCTAGTTGGTAGCAATTATCCAAAGAAGATTAAATTATCAGTCTCAAGGCAAGGTACTTTGCATCTTGAACAAGACCAGGGATTAAATATAGATACTTTCTGAATGCCAAGGGGGTTTCCAGTGGGATAACGATTTCAGAGGAAAAGCACACTACTGCGAGTAAATTGCAGCTTTCTTCCCCCTTCCTTGCTCCTTTTCCTTAGCTTGAGAGCCCTGAGGAAAGCTTACCATGGGCTGGTGACTGCACTACTCGCTTATCCAGCAGGCTGCAAGTGGGACTGAAATAGCAGCACTCGCTGTGCTTGCAGATCAGGCAGGTGGTGTGTGAGTCCTGCTGTAGGAGCACCTTCACAAACATCTGTATGCCAGGTCATGGTATTTCGTGGTTGGATGCTGACTTCTAAGGCCTGACACCCCTTCCTGAATACCATCCAGAGTCCCAGGTCCGTCCACCTCCTCAGGAGCACCAAGGTATTTCCCCAGAGACAGGACAGCTGTGCCCAGGCTGGGCTGAGGGATGATTTGCCTCAGGGGTACATGTGGTGTTGGGACTCTCAACACCATGGTGCCAGACGGTGCCAGGACAGCTGGCACAGCAGGCAGAGCTGGCTGGAAGGCAGGGTTCAGCCACACCAGCTATCCCCACCACCCACCTTGGCAATGGAGTGGTTGCTGCAGGCACTGTCCCACCTGCTCCAGGGTAGGGCTGCCTGCATGGGCTGAGGCACCCAGAGCTGGTGGTTTAAACCTACCCATCTGCTTTCACAGGAAGGGGCTGTGGAGGGGCTGCAGCTTTGCTGCCTCCACTGGGGTGAGGGTAACTCTGGCCACTGATCCAACCATCTAAGTCCATCAAACACTGGGAGACCAAAACTCCCAGGTGAGGATCTGATATGCAGCAGGCAGCACCTGCACCTGCCAGACCTCGTTGTTATAGAGAAACTTGAAACACCTGAGGGCTGGGGGGATGTGGAGTGAGAGTTGTTTCCTTCGGGTGTTTAGGCTTTTTTCTTCTTGTTTTTCCTCTCCAGTGCTTTGAAATAAGAGACTAGGCCAGTGTTCTGAAAGTCTGCAGGATGTGACCTGGACTGTGACAACTCATCCAAATGAATGAGCAGGTTAGTGGTCTTAAGGTGGCCTCTTTGAGGGGTCCTAGAGAAATAGCTGTGCCATGCTTCCACAGTCCAGGGGACTGCCTGGTTCTGGCCATCCTACCTTTGCAGCAAGCCTTTTGTTTTTCAGCACATTGCATGACTGAGCAAGCCCTCCAATTTACAGCTGGTAAGCAACCCTACAGCGTGTGACATAGTCCCTAAATCTGTACATGAAAACACAACTTTGCTTGGAGAAATTTTGTTTTCTCATAAATACAACTTTGAGCATGTTGTATGCTGGTGAGACCTGGTGAGCTCCAGAGGTCTTTTCCATCCTGAGCAGTTCTGTGTAAACGGCATGGATAGGGCTAGCATCTATACCAGATCTGAGTGGATGGTTTAGGTGAATATTTAAATTCTAAATTATTTTTATTAGAAAAAATATAGACTTATGATCTGCTGATTCTATACTGGAGTCCTCACCTCTATTGAAGATATATTTTTTTTAAAAATCTATTTGCGGGCTGGGCACTGGCATTTAAATAAGTTACGTAGAATTTAAAGCATATGCTTGAATTTTTGAGTCCAGCATTTAAGTTTATAAATCTTGGGAGAGGTTTTTTGTTTTTTGGGGGTTTTTTTACATCTGTCATATACATCTTTCCACGTAGTAAACACCTACATCTTCACTTGGTGGTGGGCTGCGGGGAGCAGGACTTGCCCTGTTTGTAGGGTGCGATGCTGTGGGGCGCTCTGGCCAGCCCTTGGCTTGGTGGCATGACGGCAAATGTCTGCAGTGAGTCAAACTGGATCCAGTGCTGATTGCATCTGAATGGTCCCCAGACACAGGTTTCAAGATCCAGGCGAGGTTTTCTTCAATCCTGCTGCAGCAGATGGCTGTAAACATTTCTGTAGCTGTTCAGGCTCAAGTCAAGCTGGTTGAGGTAATGTGAAATTCTAGGTCAAAAGGTGAAATGCTGCTAAATTTAAGATTCAAGTTTATGTAGATGAGTAAATGTTTACTTGGACTGTTTCCATTTCATTTGCAGTAAGTAAGGTATGGCTCTCCCAGCATGTCTCCCCACCACAGCTGGGTGTCACAGCCACTTCACAGGAGTTATGAAAAAGGTCCTCCCCAAACATGTTTTCCCAAGTATGCAAGCCTAATTGCTCCTGTGCATCCAGGCTTGTCTCCATAAATGTTTGGATTTGGCTCTGTAGGTTTACTTCATCATCCCTTATACAGGATTAAACAGTGTATTCTCCTGTCAGTTTGTTCCTACCACTTGTCTTCAAACAGTGGAAAAACCTGAGCATTAGAGATGTTTGGGGTAAGAATCCATTCGCAGATACACAAATATATTTGATGGGATCCTCTCACTAGGAGAGAGTGAGGTTTTGGGTCTTTTTTTTTTTTTTGTCAGAGCTTAAAGGGACAAAACTGGAATACCAGCAGAAAAGTGGTGGTTTAAGTCATGTTTTAAGGAATCATTTTTGCACACAAGTACTCCTTCCCCAAGCACGGTGCTGGATGAAGATGCTGTTGGTCCTTTCTGAAGGGTTAGAAAAACAGACTCTCTGTCTTTTAAACAGCTCATGAAACTCTTGGTTTGATAATTGCAGGTTGTCTGCACAGCTCCCAGACGTGTTTAAATCATACTGGGTATAACCCTTCCATTTCTCCTTCCAGGCTGGTGTGTGGTTTGTTTGTTGCTGAGTAACTGCAGTTGTGGGATAGATGTCCAAATTTAGCAAAGGTGAGGTTATCTGTTGCAGTGACCCACTGCAGAGGAGGCACGTATGAGGAGGACTCAGTGAATACAGGAATCTGAGCCTGGAGCCTCCCCCCTCTCTGGGCTCCATGGCAATTGCTGCCACCCTGCTGATCCCCTGCAGTTGCTATAGGTGATGCAAGGCACAAGCTCAATGTAAGATCTCCTTCCCGTCTCTGGGGATCTGGTAATCCATACTGTGAGGAAGAATTGATGGGAAACAGTTTACAACAGCTTGCTATGAATTGGCTCTTGGTCATCTCCAGTAGCATTAACTTTCCAAGTGTATTATTATCTCAGAAGCTATTTTAGACTTCTCTTTTTTTAAACTGATGACATTTTTCACTTGCTGGTCATCTCTTTATCTACTATTTCTTAGTAACACTTCAATACATTGTGCTGATTTAGTGTATCTCTTTAATATCAAATTAGTATTAAAAGTTCCCTTTTCAGCAGCAATTTGCAGTTAAATGTACTTTCGTTTTATATATAGCCTTCTTCAAAACTGTTGGTGCTAAGTTATATACCGCTCTACTTGAAGGAATTTTTTATGTGAGATTTAGTGAAATTATTTGTCAGACTCACCTTGATTTACAACTGCTTTCATACAGATCTGTCCCAAAAGAGCCAACTTGATTCCTGTGCTTTGTTCCTTCATTTACCATCTTCATAGTTTTTCTTATTATTTTTCATTTTCCACATACTATTGAGAATTAAATAAGTTGGATACTTGGTTATTACCAACAAACTGAGATTTAAAGTCTGCCAGACTTTCAGTAGTTCAAGAAGCAGAATTAGACACAGGTTTCATCCTGGACGAACAAGCTTTTGCCAGGTATTAATGTCTGACACTAAATGACAGTGGTTTAACATTCTAAACATAGGGGGAAAATCAACTCCTATATGGCACTGATGTGAAGGGCTTGGTTCATTAAACTGCCACCTCAGGCTAATGTCATAAAAAGCAGATTGGTGTTAGATGTTGGTTTTGTTGCTCTCCCCAGAAACCTCCCTCAGGGAGAGTTCACTTACCTCAAATACTTGAAAAAAAGCAACAGGTTGGCAAACACAACTTTTTCTGACTGCAATGGAGACACGAAAGTGATCCAGATGAGCTGGAGCCATGTGGGAATAGGTGTAGCACACAAACACAGAACCAGCAAATACAGGGACATTGTCTCCTTGCAGAGATTTTGTCTGACTGAAGGTTGTGTAAGGGATGGGCTGCTGCCCCAAGTCAGACATTCTCCCCTCTCAAGCTTCCCCTTGAGCCTTTCCTCAAAAAAGAAACTGGAAGGAAATATCCTGGAGTTCATATAGTGGCATAGCTACATGTCATGTACATGTTTTGTACAAATACAGCCATAATTGTATTTTTCTGGAGAATAAATATAAACTGTGTGTGTGATAAGAACATGCAGGGGCTGTGTTATATGGGCAACTAACAGGCTGTATCCTGAAAAGCTGAAACTCTTCTTTGGCATTAGGAATCTAACTTTGACCAGATGTTGATGGTAATTGAGTTGAAATAGCATGATGGAAATTGCCCAGTGGGAAACAATTTAGCTTTTAACATGTCATAACTTAAACCTTGATTTAGTGTATTGCATAGAAGTGGGCATGACTTGTATTTGATACATCCTCTTTTTTATTAGTACTCTGCAAAGTGAAGTTCTTAAGGTGCCTGTGGGGTGTGTGTGTGTGTGGGTGTATTCCAGCTCTGGGCTTCCTCAGTGCTACTTTTTCTGCTAACCTCTCAGCTCATAGGAGCATAGAAAAGTTTGCCTTGGAAGGGACCTGGAGATCACCCAGTGCAGGGTTGATTTAAAAAGGTTTGTCAGGGTCTTGCCTGGTTGAGCCTCTGCTGATATGTTTGTCTCCTCCCAATCATTACTCAAAGGACTTAAGTTAAAAAGTTTACTGGGGGAGCAAATATTGAAGATTTTACATAAAAGTTCCATGCACAAATAGATCCTTGCTCGTGCTTGTGTCTATGTAATACATTACACTCAACCACATGGAGTAGGGAGCTATTATTATGACCACATTTGTGAAAATATTTGAATTTAGCTTACTTTACGTAAACACTCTGGCCTTAAATCTGCAGTGAATGGTAACATGTATAGCACAGCGGTTCTGTTCTCAGGACAAATGCCTGAAGGGGCTTTCAGTGTTTCCATTCCAACCCTCTCAAGCAGGGGGCCATACCTTGGCCTTAAAATTTTTCTCTGAAATATTTTCTCTAAAGAAAATTCTATGAAAACCTGTATGTTTAAAGGGGTGAAACTACTCACCCTCCCTCACCACCCTAGTAATTCAGTGGAGGGGAGAGTTTGCATATGCCTCCCACACTCACCGCTGGCTGATTGGGTGGCTGTCAGCAGGGCGGACTCAGGGGTCACTAAGAACAAACCTAGTGCTTGAGACCTGTTCCATATGGGTAAGGTCCTGGCTGAAACATTTCAGAGAAGCTGAGAAGCTGTTTGGAAATCTAGCCATGAGAAGCATGCTAAAAACCCAGTACTAATGCAAACCACATGGCTGAGACTTCATTTAGCTATTTAGAAAGCAGGAGCACAGTACAGTACATGCCTGCAAATGCTTGATTTCTTCCCCCACCTTCCCCATTTTATTAATTCCTGCTCCTGCAGGAAGGATGCTTTCTACTGTGTTATGGTCTAATGATTTAACACCCCTAACTCCTGGAGCTTTTGCATCGCTTGTGTTTGAATCCTACCTTGAGAAGCCCACAGATAATACTCTTGTACCTGACACTGCTTCACACAAATCCAGCTGACAACTGAGAATGGAAAGTGTCCAACTGACCCTTGCATCTGGGCCAGCCCTTCACACCAAGGACCAAAGGCAACAGCAATATATTTTGGGACCAGGACAGGTTGTTAGCCTAGTATGTCCTTCCCCAAGCACAAACCAACGTCAAAAGGACTGTACTGACAGAGAAGAACCAATGGACAACCCTCCAGTGCATGGCCCTTAGTGGCAACAGCCAGGCACAAACACTTTCCTGGGTTCTGGGAAGCCAGGTAAGAGTCCCATGCTTTGCTTTCATCTGGCACTTCACCACAACCTGGCTGAGCTCCTCTCCTTCCTTGGCACAGCTGTGTTTAGCTGGAGATATGGGCATGACAAGACTAAGTGGCTTATGAGGAATTAAAAAAAAAAAAAGTCACTACTAAAAAGAAAAGTCACTACTTAAGTAGACAAGATCAGAGACAGAGAGAACAATATTAAATCATGGATGTATTTTATTAATGAATTCTGACAGGCACCACTTGTGCAAACTAAATGCTAGCACACAGACTTTATTTTCATGTTCATGGCAACTAAAATTCTGGAAACTTGAATTTTAAACTACAAATCAAGAAACTGTTGCATGTATTATGAAGTATTTCAATGTCATTACAGAATTAGTTCAGCAGTAGCAATAACAAAGTATTCAGTCACTACAAAAAGCAGATCTTCTGATAATAAACAATGGCATGGTGCTAAACACACTTCAGCAAACGCAGGGATAAGCTTGGCAAGCTGCCTTATAAAGCTGTGGGTCTGCCATGTGACAACGTTGCTCAGAGTAGATGCAAAGGCAGGAGTCCCACAGACGCAGTCACATCCGTGTAGCAAGTACACCTACCAGTAAGACTGAACTTAAAAAGCTTTCTTGTTAAACTCTTCTGGATGAAGGCCTCAGAATCAGGGTGGCCCCAGGGAACATATTGTGGCAGCTTCTGCAGCTCAGCTGGTGGCCAATAGCTCAATCCCTTTGGATCATGACAAAGAATCAAAAATGCAGAAGCTTGAGAGATGTTGGAGCTAGTTAACTAGATATGGTGCGGGAAAAGCTACAACGAAACACAAGTGGGCCATTTCAGCTTTCCTTTACTGAAGCTATCTAAACAATATATCAAATCCTGTGCACATGACAGTAGAAAAATTACAGGATGTTTGTCAACTCTCAACTAAATGAGCTGGAATGGTGTTTTAGGGAGAGACTGATGGGTCAGATAAATGGTCCCAGTGTGTGTGGCCTGAAGGGATAATACGGAGAAAACATTATAGAAGGTATCAAACAGCAGTTTGAGATGACTTATAAAACTTGTTGCTCAAACATCCACATCCATACAGAAGCTTCACAGGTAATCAGCTAGTGCCACATTTAGTATCCCACACTGCATGGGGACAATTCCAGTGCACCGGCAGGGGAACCACAGTGACTCCTAGAAAGGCACGATTACGTATTTTCTGAACTTCTCTGGACAAAATGGAGGGAAAACTTGTTTTTTTTTCTTGTAAGGAAACTACTAGGAAAACTGTGTTTTGAAACCACACCTGTCTTCTTCCAAAACTCTTTGGCTATTTCTCAACTAGACAGATCAGTGTGTGCAAGACTAATTTACAACACTGTTGTGTGTATGAATAGCATTGAGTTGTATTTTGTGGCACAATTTAATAGAAAATATAAGAAATCTCTCTTCCCAGCAGCTCTGAGAGCTTGAATCTTACTTTCTACTTATCATGTTTGTCATGCCCCAGTGTAATTAAAGCATCCACAGTCTGGGTTGTTATGAGCTCTATCGTCTAGTAAGGATAAAATATTAAATTGCTCCAGTTTTCACATTTAAATTTATCTTCACAGCAATCCTCGTGGTGCTGGAAGACCACGCTATGAATAGCACTGAAATGCAGTCAGCAGACATTTCCGTGCTACTCCAAGGAAGGCACAGACAATTAATTGTCCCCAGTTTGCTCTACTGTCCATAATTATAGTTTTGAGTTTATAAATAACAAAGCATGATTTTAAAAACCAAAACAAACCCCTCAATTACTACAGAGTTCCTGAGATAATTAAGTCTCCAAATGTGGCTCTGTAGAAGGGAACCAAGGCTACACTGCAAAAGGCCCATAACATGCAGATGTGCGTAAGCAGAGCAAAGCGACAGGATGGAAAACGTCATCAGGAAAATAAACTCTCTCATCATTATTTCACCGCTTTTTACCTAAAAAAACAATGGCCTATTGTCTCGATTCACCCTATTGTTCTGACGAATTTTTTGTTATTGAAGGAACCAACAGTCAGTCAGCAAGAGTTTCCTGAGGAGTAGCAGCTTGGAAAGTTAAAGCCAGTATCCTGTGCCTAAGGCTTGTTTTGCTACAGGTTTAGGAAAAACCAGGAAAATAGAGTTACTGAGACAAATTAAAGCACATGGTTTGCAATTCAACTTGTTTGAATACCCCCTTCAGATGGAAATACCCTTCACATTTACAAGTATGGTCGTTAAAACCTGCAAAGTGAAGCAGAAAAAAGCTGTGCCCTGTCGCATCCCTGCTTGATGGACATTCCTCTGTTGTTACTGGGCCGTTGTGTACTGTCAGGGAAAAACTCTAGGTCGGGAGCCAGCACAGCAGGAGGCTTCATTAGCCATGAACAGGAGCAAAACAGTGCTTCAGAAGGAGCAGTGCCCTGTCTGAACAACCAGCTTCAGCACAACAAGCACATAATCAGCCGGACAGCCTGTAACACATGGTTCGGATAAAGACAGACCTGTAGATACAAGACAGCTATGGCTTAAGTGTTTCAAAAGATCTTTGCCCAACAAGGAAACAAATTATACGTTAAAAACCTTTTACAAAATACATGTTCTGTTCTTTCTCTGTTTAATATCTTCCTTGCTTGAAGCTTGGCTGTTGTCCAAATGCATCCAGAGCAATGCTTGATGATAACTCAAAAATGTGCAGTTAATCTGTGTGTGTAGTTTCAGCTCTTGAATGCCAGGAGCAAAAGTGTACTTTTCAGAGAGAAATAGGCTTGGTCACACTGCATAATCATGTTTATGCAAGTTTTTAGATAGCCAAGATAAAGGAAATACTTCTGTACTGTCCTCTGAGAAAAGATGAAAACTCTGAGTTGAAAAACTGCTCATTTTCAATGTCATTTTATCCACAAACAAGCGTAAGCCCCAGTAGAGAGCTTCCTGCATGACAGCGAGTAAAACTTTAGCTTGCTGGGTTGGGGGTTTTTTTGGTTTTTTGGTTTTTTTCAACCTTACAGCTATATTTCATCATAAAAACTAGTTTGAAGAAAGAGTAAACTTTTGCTCTTTGGTCTATCTTGACATTCTTCCAGAGACACATTACAGGAATATTTCAGATTCATTTTTTGTCTCCTACTTGCAGGAAACAGGAAGGTTGCAGTTCTTAATTTTCAGGCTTCTGAAATGACAAAGATAAGAAATTTATACATTGAAACAAGATATCTTTGCTTTCTTTAAAGAAACAAAAAAAGCGTCGCAACCGAAAATGAGTGCTTCAATGAAATGCGATATTTTTGCCTTAACCATAATAAACAAAAATGTATAGTTATGCCATATGCACCTCCTATTTATTTCCTGTGTAGCCCAGCTAGGTGAGAAACAACAATCTGTACTCGTATTCCAGCATGATACAGGCTTCAGGCTGCACATTACTGTAGTAATTGCTGCTGACTGAAAGCCAATACTGTGGAATGAGACTGGAATCAGACTAAAAGAAGTAATTTTTTTGTTCATAAGATCAGTTTTGTGGATGCAAAGGAAAGGTCTTAAAACACTTTCTATTCATATATGAATAAATTAAGATGAAAACATCTAACAAATAGTTTGCAATTTTAGAACATCAGTTTTGGTGTCCTGCCCTCATGGACTTCTTTATGGCCATGGAGATGCTCACAGGCAGAGCTCTGGGATTCCTCTCATGTTCAGAAAAGCTCTGGGGGCAGCAAAGTATCCATGCTGTGTATTGAAATTATTCCAATGCTCTGCCAGTTTTGAAGAGGAGAAGAGTGAGAGAATACATCAGACACCGTGGATAGTGGCAGTCCTACGAAGTCACAACCAACCGAGGAGGACAATTTCCCCCCATTACCATCAACCCAGATACTCAGAGAGCCAAACTGGCACAGAAAGAGCAGGCACCTACTGCCACTGATTAAATTAGAGGGATCCTTAGAGCTCACAAGGGTCCTTAACAGACTTTACTTGTGCAGGTCCAGTTTGTGACTTCCCCTCACTATGCAAATATTACTTCTTTTTTTTTCTTTAAATTTCTTCCTTTTGGCAGACTTGTCTCCATGTAAGTCTTATTCTGACTGGTGCTTTCTACAGACAGCTCCTAAGGAAACAATTTCCACTTTCTTAGTGTATGAGTTGGGCAGTATAACTTAAATAGGACAGTGGCCAGTGATGAAGGACTAGCCAAATTCCTTTGGGTTCATTTCTGTGTATTAATGTTTCATTTTTTTGATAGATCGCGTGGCTCCTACAGACAGACTGCAATATTGTATGTCCATGTGTTGGCTATTTGTCAACAGAGAAAAACAGAGTTGACTTTTATGATAAGGTTTTTGCTTCTATGACTTTTTAGAGCATGTTCAAATGACTGGTGTGAAGTGGTAGAGAAAAATCAAAGTGGCTAACGACACCCAGTGTTTCAGCTCAGCCAGAGCCTCACAGAGCATCCCGAGAAGCAGGAACTTCCGCCTGTATGTCTTTTGTAGGTCTGATGAAGACATGCATTGCAGAGGAGGATATAAACTGCACACTAAAACAACTGTTCTCAGCTCTGCAGGCATGTTTATAATGAAACATCTGCAGCTTTTCCACAAATCTCTAAATATTTTTCAATTAAAATGTCTTAAAGATCAGGATCACTCCTAATGAGCTGGCACACCACCATATAATTAGTAATATTACATCATACACTAAAATGCTGAAGAATTCAAATTAAATGAAAAAAAAAACCACTCAATCTGCCATCACAGAAACAAACCCACAAAGATCTCAAAGCGTAGTATCACCTACAGTGTGGGTTCACTTCAGTGAATGTGTGAAAACAAAGGATGCTATTAAACTTCTCTACAGAAAGTTGAGAGTAAACACTACATGGGAATATTATTTCTCTCTTCTTCCAAAATTAGCAATGTACAAATCTAGCACATGAACCAGATGAATTTTAGAGCTAATGAACACTTGACTACCTTGTGTGGTGCTCACTGGATATTACCATAGTCTCAAGGCATTTATTTAGATTGTTAAACATAGGAACACAGGTATGTGCCTATATTGATGAAAAATATATATGATCAAGCTGGTTTTTTTCTTTAAAAGGCTTAAACTTAATGAATCATTGGATATGTATGTTATTTCCTACCTGACTCTTATGTTTCCATGACTTTATTAGCATTTTTTTTACATCTGACAAAACACCATCACTGACTAAAAGCCAAGTTTAACATTTTCATTTAATGCACAGCTTCCAATGAAAGGCCTTCACAGCTGGAATGGAGTATTTTGTCTGCTTAATTACTGTTGTTCTTCCAACTTCATCAGTCCCTGGTTTGGATGGATTTGTGTAAGACTAGGCAATAAACACCCAATTAAGCAGGCTATGTGAATCTGCATAGAGATTTTACATTAGGATTCTACAGTAATTTCAAATGGTTCAGAAGCAATTACATGGCTGACACATGATGAATCAATATGTATGCATGAAGCTGTCAGACACATCATGTGTGTCAGTAACAAAAATGGCACAGATGCCAAGGAGTGGTATGTGTAACACTACCCAGCCACAGAATAGTCAGGCATGGTTTGCATACAGGGCAGTAATCACCTGTGCATGCAGGTGAACTTCCAAGCTACATGCTTTTTACTTGTCTTGACTGGCACACACAGACTGGCAGAATCTGCGCTCACCAGATGTTACGTGAATCTTGTGGCATTCACATGTGGGCAAGTGAACAGTTCACTTGGTCTGGCTGGGTTGTGCAAACCTCTCCCCTCCTCCAAGCAATCCATCAAAACACAGAAACAGAAGATGAAAGCCCTTTCTCTCAATCCATAGTAGGCAAGGATTGCTAAAGCAGGGCTGAAGGACCTGGGCACATCCACTGCAAAGCTGTGGCTGTTCTGGGGTCCCACCACAGTCCTATTAGCTCATAGTAATAGTGTTGTTCTGTCTTAAAAAAGAAAAACCCTTTTGCTCTCCAGACCAATCTACTGGGGGAGAGAGCTAAGTGATGAAAGGAGAGAATCCCATCACAGGCACACATGGTTTGTTTCAGTCAGGGTTACATTCTCTCTTATTCCACTTATTATGTTAAAAGGTTAAAATGGAGTAGCATGAAATATTTTCATAACATCTTGTATTTTTAAGTGAGGAACATGCGCTGCACAAAATTAAAGCAGGACACCAAGAAGATTAAGTACTTAGAGAAGGGGAGGAGGTGGTGGAGGAACTGCAACCTTCGAGGAAAAGGCAGAGAATCCAGCACGAAAAACAGGCTAAGAGGACAGCTTTGTGTTCCTGAAATGCTTATTACCATTTGAGACAGATGACAGCTGTTATGAAAACAAAACATGAAAAAACAAAGCAGAGCTCATGAACAAACTGAGAAGTATCTTCCCTGATATCTACGTGATGATGGACACACACTGCCACATGAGTGTAGTATCAAAGAGTACATCTTTTGAGGTGAGTAAGATGACATGGTTTCTTCAGACTGGCTTTTTTCCACAGCCAAGAGCGGTACAGTTGCAGAGCTGGCTCCTCCTGATGCCAAACTGACAGTGCCAGGAAATCCAAAAGGCACCATTAGTGGACACCAGCGAAGTGCCAGTCACCATTCAGCAAATGAAAAACCCACGTGATAAAGTGCACATTATGAAATACACCCCCAAAGTGTATGAAATCCTTACTGAAACTAGAGCCTAGATAAACTCCTGACAACCTTTCCTACACACACACACGCGGGACAAACATCCTCCCCCGAGCTGGAACAGGAAAATAAAGGCTGTTGACCAACCTGAATTTGGACGTCACTCTCAAAACAATCCCTTCACTTGCTCTGTGATGGGGTCAAGGTCAATGTCATAGAAGCACGGCCTTGTGGGCAGTCCTGGCATGGTGCTCATCTGTAGAAACAATGGCATTCAGTTATACTCCTGCACCTGTAAGCAGATAATCAGTCTACCCTTGCATGTAAACCTTAGATTAAGAGAAAGGCTGGATTGTTCAACACAGGCTCCACCACAGATGTGATCTTTACCACATTTTTTGTTTCTGTTAAAAACGTCAAACTTGGTACTTTTTTGATGAATTTTTAAGTATGAGCTTCTAAAAGACAAGAAAGAGAAAACAAAAGCCACAAAATACAGGCTAGCACAGCAACCTAAGAATAAATTCTGTAACAAAATGAACACCCTTTGGGACTTGCTAGTTCCTCAAAATATTTATCCAGAACATTTATCCATTTATATCTCCTGAAAAAAAAATCACACAGTAAAGGGCAAAGATATAATTGTCCAAATTTACCTGGTGATATGAATGTGTTGCACTCAGACCTCTCCCACAGAAAACCAGAATACAGAAGCAGAATTAATCACAACACTTACCTAATGTCAGGAGCAAATTGAAATAGTTCTACTGAACATACAGGAATTACAGTTGAATCCTAATTCAGTAGTTAGAATTAACAGGTTGAGATACAAAGCTAAAGCAACCCAATTATCTCAAACTATGCATAATTAAGATCCTGATCTAGCATAAGACACTAGCATCTGCATACTTTTAAACATCTCAATAGTTTCATGGAGTTAAATTACACAGTTAACTACAGGTCTGCTCAGGCTACTTACACTATTACTTCAAACTGGCATTTTTAGCAGCAATTAAAGGCACGTGACTGACATGGAAATCTTGAGGTGCTGGTCCACAATAGTTTAAGCCCCTTTAAATCAGAGGTTTGCCAGTTTCCTAACTCCCTGCCTCAGGACTCCTTGCTCCTCCTTTGCAAAGGAGATGTCTGGAGAGCAGGTATGGCAGAATAATGCTGGTTTTTGATTTGCTTCATTTTCTCCTGTTTCAACCCTTTAAGCCAGGAAGGGCTTCCCCATTCCCAGAGCCACCACTGGCACAGAGTAAAGGCTGTGCCTGTGGGGCAGTTTTAAAGCAGGACCAGTTTGGATCAACTTGGGTCACTTCGGATTCACACCCTGAATATCTCACTATATTCCCACTAATTCAAGGAACTCTAAAAATAGCATTTGGGCTTAATGACTCCTTAAACCCTTTTGATATCTTAACCTCCTAAGTGGAGAAAGTGGAGAATGGCCCTGCTATAATAGGCCCTATATTAATACCTAAATTGATGAAAGACCTTACAATCTCTGAAAACAAACCTGGAATTCAACTTAGCGTGACTGTTTGTTGGCTGGGAGTCTTTAAGCATTAAAACTTCTTTGCTAGATTTTGAGGAACAAACTTTTCATTGGGGCAAGTCAGCAGAGTTCATTAAAACTGGTAGTTAACCTGACCACAGGAGGTAACCTTCAAACATGGCTGTGTAGAAAAAAAAAATTACACTGGCTTGGGTACCATAAACACTCCAAACACGATAACCTACATAAAGGGTCAGATTTGGGTATGTCTTCATGCTGAAAGGCGACAGTTTCACCCAGGGAACCCCTGGGATGATTCCCTCTTGGAGCTGGCTCTGGCACTCATCTTACTGCAACCAACCTTATTCAACACACTGAACCGATGTCAATACATGTTTTTGTGGCCAGGGTTGGTTGGCTGATGAACTAAACCTGCTTATCACATGGCCAGATCACCACCAGGCCCCAGGCTGCACCAGGGGAGCAGCCAGAGCACACTGTGGCCAGCCATCACCTCCAGCTCCCCGGCAGAGAGCTCAGAGCCAGACAACTTCCTCCCTCTATCCTCTCTAATTCCCCAAGAAGCACAGCTCAGCTACAGTGTTTTCTCTGGCCAAAGGCAAGCCCCAACAGGATAACTGGCCTCGAAAGAGGAAAAACTTATGACCACCATCCTAGCCGCTCCAGAGTGCCAGACTTCCAGACCCCCCTTGCTGTGGGTCGGACTGTGTTTCATTCTGTCAACCTGATCTGCTGCGTATTCATTGCGAGGGTCAGGATCTGCCTTATGCTTCAGCTTTGCTCCGAACACTCACGTAATGACTCAATCGTGGGAATACAAGCAAAATGTAAGACTTCTCCAGCACAGTCCTATTTACTCCAGAGAAAGAACGCTGCTGCCATTTCAGAGGTAAATCCCACGTTGAGACCGGGGAAAGGTGCCTCGGGAACTCAGTACTGGTGCAGCCCGCATCTCGCTTGAGATCTAGCTCAGAGGAAGAACAATGCAGCAAGCTCTTCTAGTGGCTCAGTACATTTCCTCTGTTTTTAAATATAGTCCTTCCTGATGTTTTGTTGTGGTACATAGCAGGATTAAGAGACAAAACTGTCAGTTTGCATTGACCAAACCCTGCCTCGGACTGCATGACATCATTTATTGGCTGACATTGCCTTGTATGTAACTAAGTGCTAAAACACCTTGCTACTATTCTTTATCCATTGGCCACGGCAGTTGGACTGCTACATCATTAGGGTTACTTAATTATTTTCTGTCTCAGGTTGGCCCCAGCCTCTGAGTTAATGTTTGACAAGGAACTGCCTTAATGAATTACATCTCACTGGGAGGGGAATGATCAAATTGCCAAAGACAACTTTCTGGTTACTTTGTGTATGGCAGTTCAACATCTGAAAGTAAACTCCCAAATTCCAAGTTATCTTTTACTTTTTTTTTTTAAATAAAGCTAATTTAGAAGACTTTTTCTTTGGTTTTTTAAAAATTTTTTTAAAGAAATATTAAATACAAGTCCTACATATGTGTTTTGTATTTAGGACTTGTTTTTTTCTTTCATAGGCACAGTTCTACACCAGTATAACTCTACTGTATTAACTAATGAAAAACTATTACATTTAACAAAATGCAAATATTGAACCAGTTTATTGCTGGTTTGGGAAATACAGCTATTCTCATATTGAAAACTGAATTCAACAAAAGGGAATAGGTTCATTTGAATTAAAACCACTGCTGCATAAAATGAAGTACAAGGCAAAAAAAAACCTCCAGAAGAAACACTTTGGGACAAATACTTAGGTGAATTACAGACTGAAAATAAACTATGTACTGTCATTTTTCCCATGGCCCAGACTTTCAAACAGGCAAAGCCATGTAGATTTATGATCATTACTCTCTGCTCTCATTATCTGGACACACAGAGGTAACATGCAGAAGAATCTATCCCTTTTTCATTACTTCAAGGTCAATAGGAGGAGATGGCTGGCTGACTGAGGAGATTACTACAGATTATTCCCTCTCCAGCCCTCCACTTCTCTCCTTCAACCACAAAGGCAGGAAAGAAAAGAGGGCTCAGTCTGCTGCAAGGCTGCAGCGAGGCTTCACCTGACTGGCTTCCCGCACGGCTGCAGGCTCAGGATGATCCTCTTCCCTCTCACCATTTTCCATGATGCTGAATGAAGGCATTCATGAGTGAGTTCACAGGCTGGTCTTTACTCCAGCAGGAATGATCCAGAGGCATCCCTCTCCCTGACCTCATCACCAGAGCCCAGATTTTTGTGCACAGAGGGGGAAAGCCAACCACCCCTCGGCTGTAGCACATCCCGTACCTGCACAGTGCACAGCAGACTATCTCCACCTCTCCAAGGCTTTCTGAGATAACTACTTACTAAAACTACTGCAGCTCTAAAACTTGAAAAAAGGAGAATGAACAACGAAAGAGAAAATGTGCTTAAAATGTAAATCACTTTGGTAATTAGCAGGTATGTACAGCACGAGAAAAACCCACAGAAATTTACAGTCATACAGCAGCTTGCTTGGCATCTCATAAAATATACATCCTCTATATATTGCCCAGAGATCAGCACAACTCTCCATGCTAATATAACAACATCTGGGTTATAGATGGGTAGCTATGCAACATCGCACAGCATGGCTGTGAGAAAAGAACAGGGTAGGAAGCAGAGAATGACAGCACATTATCCACTGAAAATCACAGACTGGATTTAGACAGCTGAAATAATCAGTACTTAATTCGAACAAAACTGCTACTATCACACTTCCTGGGAGAAGGAAAATACAAAGCATAAGCTTGGTACCCTAAGGCTTAATGCAATTCATATGAATGCTTTATGCAGGGAAAAAAGAAAAAAGAAGATATACAAGTAATTTAGGAATTAATAGGAACTAGTTTTGTGGGAACAGACCATTTTACCTACAAACTATGCAACTGTCCATACATCCATAAGAGCGAATCAACCGCAGAAAGATGATGTGAAAAACACAATGCTGTTTGTTACTATGGCTCTCTGTGTTTAGGAGGCAGGAGCAGCAAGTCTTACAGTCAGCTTATCCTAAGGATCATTTACGCTCCTGGAAATGCACAGCTGGTGGAAGATAAAATACAATTTTAGTTATGAATGCCTGAAGGCTACGGTTATATTAGGCATTTACGATCCTCCAGAAGTTTACTTACATGACTGAACAAAAAAACCATAATGAGCTTCCTTACAAATGGAGAATGCCAGTTATTTTCAAGGAAGTCATATGAAAGTGTTGCTCCACACCCTCTCCACAAATGCATCCACTGTTACTGGAAGAGTGACTGAATTTCATTTAAATTACAGTTATGTGTTGACTTGTAATTTTAGTTGGCCATAAGATCTGCTTAACAGTTGTACACAGTCAAGCACCAAGACTCTGCTAGCCAGGTTTGTTATGGTCCCAAGAGGAACTATGCTGCTTAGCCTTCTTTTTATATCATACAAATGCCTATCAGTGGTTGACATATCCTGCCTTCAAGTGTGTATCCATCCATACATATATCTAATTTTTTTTCATTTATCTATATGAAAAGATCCTAATAGGACATGAGATTGACTTGACAGGGCTAGCACAATGGCACGATTTGCAAAACAGATGGTCCCGAGGACCACATCCAACTCATGTTCAGTGTCTTTTTCACCTATAAGACAAGAAGTGTCTGTTTTACAGGCATAACATGGTTTCTGTTGCAGAGAGAAAGAAAACCAGAGGAATCTGTACTTACATAAAGTATGGCAAACAACTGATTAGAAAACACTGAAAAATCAGCAAATAGCTTATTGAGGAAACCTCCCTATTCTGTGGCTTACGGAGTTAATATTGTGTTTGACAAGAAATGCAAGTAACTCGCATTATTTAATTGTATCCTTTTGTTAATTAAACAAGCTATGACAACTCACAACCATTTCAAACTTGAAATACTGCAGAAAACAGATGTTGTTTCTCAAGAGAATCCAGCATGCATATGACTGCAGATAACTCCTCAATAAAATCTGATGGGATGAATTGCACATCCCACACTCCCTCAGCAAGAAACAATACAAGAGGAAACTCAGGAGATTTATAAATGGTGCTATAAACCTGTATGCATTATGGTCATCGTGCCAGAACTTGCTGGAATCCTGAGGCACGGCACAACGGAGCTACGCTTCAGGGTTTCAGTAACGTCTCCTAGTGTGAGTTAGAGCTCTGGAAGACAGACCCACCACCAGAAATTTGCTCCCCTTCAGTGCATCTGTCAGTCTCAGGGCATGCAAAGGTGAATGGAAGAACTTTCTGAAGAAATCCTTGCAGGTCTCCAGTCCTGCCTGCCTTTAGGTGCGCTTTATCTTGAGTGCCAATTACTCCCACTTACACGTGTGGTGCTGGCCACGCACTGGAAGCTGGCACCTGGGGAATTGCATCTATGGAGCAGGACAGAGAGATTAACAGTCACCTCACTGCACTGCATGGCTGGAGAAGTGTGTGCAGATCTTTTTACTGGATCCCTCATGGTCCCTGCACTCTCCATTTTAAACCCATACTTGGAAATATTTCATGAGACTATCCATGCAATGAGGGCAGGGGGTAGGACTACAGCACTCCGAAGCATGCGGCTGTACAAACACTTCCATTGAGCAGTCACTTACTTCATCTCCAAACTGGAGAGTCCTACAGCACACAGGCACTCGGTGTGCACTGAAAAGGGTGCAGAAAAATTAGGCAGCATATACTAAGTATCTTCATGATCAGCTTGAAGTTTGTTCCACAGAACTGGAAAATTCCTCCAGTCTGCAGAGCTCTATCACTTCAAAGGTAGCTCAGGTTTTGAATGATGGAAAAAAATAAAATTACATGAAAATAACAATAGAGAATAGTTAAGAAAACAGCATTTTTTCACCATAATTACAGGAAGAACATCAGAACAAAAAGGCCAAAACAAAATCTGCACAATATAGTTTTCATCTCATCCACCCGCCACATATTACAGAGGGGAACAATACCATACCAAAGCCTGAACTGATGCTCAAGTGACCTTTCACCACCTCTTAAAAGCAAACAAACCTCCAAATCTCATATTAGGAAAAGGAGATGCACAATGGAGGCAAGTTCATGCTTCCTTCAAAAAATATCAACCTTTACAAACTAATAAATTCAGCTTTGGAAATGGCAATGTATTTTAAAAATTTACTTTAATAGCTATATAATGTTTAAGAAAATACTATCTCATTGTTTTTCATTGCCTGAAGATAACAAGGGTTTCTAAAAGCAGCTAACCAATGATTTTTAGTCAGTGTTTAAATAATGGTTTACTTGTAAGTTTTAATGAAATTCTGCCAAACCTGACGATGACCACAGGAGTTAGGGAGAGCGAAGATCGTATTTCCTTCTCAGGAATTCTTTAACAAAAAAGGATCTTGTTGCAATGTCTAAGAACAACCACAGCAAGAAACTCAACACATTAGCAACTTTCAGAATGGTTAAAATAATGTTTGAAAAGATGCTGATGCTATCCTGACATATGCTGTGGTATTCCTTGCAATAAACAGCACTTTTTCACTGGCATATTGACTGATATCAGGTGTAGAATTCCATCTGGCATCAATTATTGTATTATAATTGCCTCTTACTTTGATGTTTTACACATTCTTGGCAATTGTTCGATTTTTGTGAAAGGATTTACAACAACAAAATGCATGGACATTGCTCCTCTGCTCTCAGCATCTGAATGAAGTTACAAAAGTACTGAATATTGATTATACAATCCTAATTGGCCTTGCTGCCAGGTGCTCAAGTTAGGCAGAAGCAACTTGTGCCCTGCAACATGCTCTGAAGGATTACCAGGACCCAACCAATTAGTCATCTTGAGCGGAAATGATCAGAACCCAAAAGTGATCACCTGGGCACCCTAGGGAAAAATCAAAACCCACGTAATAGTCCACATCTGTCCAGTACAGCTTTTGGAGAGATCTGTGGGTGCATATCCCAAAGGAAGCAAGGGATTTCTTGGTGAATCAGTCAGTGTAATACCACTGGAACTCAAATGCTGCTGTTAGTGATGTGCTGAAGCACCAAAGACCCAGAAAAGACATTTTCCTAGCTATTAAATAAAATATTTAGGAATAGATGTAATCTGTAAAAGAATGAGCAATTTCCCCAATTAAGTAAAATATTTATGACTCACATACATGACTGCAGTTCCTCTTGGCAGAGTTCTCTCAACTCATTTTCATCTTAGAATTTATAAAACCACACTTGAAGAAGAAAATGGTCGCCGTGACAGCAGCACAGTGGAAACAATATATTAAATTTTAATTGAAAAATACACCTCTCTGAGGTAGCACGTTAGATGGTGTTAGTTGAGTCACTACATTCTATACAATCCACAACACACCATGTTTCACAGAGTATTCTGCCCTACACAAGGCAATTGATAAACAAAATGCTACAAAAATGAAAGATACAAAACCCAAGTTAACCAAACAACCCCTCAAAAAAACAACCATTCATGAAGAAAATGAAGGGGGAGAGAAAAAAATGAGGACTAAAAATTCCAGGTGACTTGTTCCAAAACACTTCCTTCACGCCAGCCCACTCAAATCCATTTCCAGAAGTAATTGCTCCCTTGACCAAGGCCTACATCCTGATTTTCCTTTCCCCCCTGGGCTTTAAACAGAATCCCTGGCAGAGGACTCTTGCTCACTGCCTCTTGTACAAAATCACCTCCTCATCCAGAAGAAATCCTTCCCTGCAGCTCAATCCTGATGTCAGACGCTCCCAGGGCTGTTCCCATTCTTGAAAAGTGTCCAATATATCAGACAGTGCTGGAAACGTGCCTCTGAAGGAATAAATCCAGAGGATAAAGGCATTTTTCTCAAGGGCTGTTTCAGCAACAGGAATATTTAAAGCATCTGATGTTCATGGGTACGTAATTCTCCTGCTTTGTTCAGCGTTCGGGTCTCCTGGTAAAGAGGAGGTGTCCAAACTGTGCCAGCAGCTCAGTTTCTGCTGAAAACAGAGCAAGTTTTGTGGTATTTGGAGGGGCGAGGTCTTGGGTGACCCATCTCAGCTGCCTTGCATTTGCTCAGAGATGGGGCACCATTCATTTCCTCGGAAACCTGTTTAATTTGTACCAAGTGTTTCTTCAGAAGTGCTGTTCTGCGAACCCTGGGAGCAAGTCCCACTTTGTGCCGCTGATCTTCACTATGACATTTTGGTTAAAAGCTTCATAACTTTGAGAAAACCTCAATTACAGCCCAGAAACTGGAGATGGTGGCAGCAGTAGACTATGTGAAGCAAATGTGTGTGCCCAACATGCAACAAACTTTACCCTTCTCAGCACACCATGCTAGAAGAGCATCAGGAGCATCATCCAGTCATTTCATGGCAAACTACAATGTGGAAAAAACCAAAAAGATTGTATAACTGTGGTGAATAAAAGCACATAAAACTGCTGCCATACTAGCCCTCTTGGTTACAATTAACTGGATCCACCGATACCTGAGTAAGTAAGGTTTCCTAGGAAATGTCGTATCAGGCAAAGATGATGTGTGTGCATGTATAAATATGGGAAGAACTGCTTCTAAAGAACATAAAGGTATTATAGCAAAGGACTCCTTAAAAATTAATTCTTTTTAACTGCTAAATTGCCAAACTGGCTTGGTCTCATTACTTGATTTAAACGAAGTGCTAGTGATGACCTTTATAATACCAAATAATACCAAAGGGTATCAGATTTTTGGAAACCACCTCAAAACAACAGAAGTGGAAAAAAGTGGAAGAGGAGGTGACTATACTTTGCTAATCCCATCTAAGTAGACACAATCTAGTTTTCAGGACTGGGAAACAATAAAAGCTAGGATGTACACTTCACAGGTGCAGTTCAGCTTTCTGGTCTGTAGACATCATGGGAAGTGTCAGAAAGAAGAGCCTGGGAAGCTTGTCTGCAAAGAATGATCAGCTGTGGCGGGCACCAACAGCATCAGTCACTATCACTGTACTGTCATCATGTACAAACCTTGACTTGTGAGCATCTCTAACCTCGTTAGTTCAAGTTTCTATATCTACTTTATCAAGCCACTCATTTGGATAAACAAATTATTTTCTCTTTGTATCACTTAATATACATTATTCTGTGACAGACTGAAGCAAACAAGAAATAGACAAATCAAAGAAGCTCCTTATATTGTAATTTTGGATATGGGTGCTTTCTAACCCTACAGAGTTTCACTCCATCGCTCTCCACACAAATTACTGTTTTGAAATGTGTGGTCAATGCCATCTTAGCTGCACTGAGGAATTCAAAAACTTCTCCTTTCTGTTTGTTCCTAACTCAGAAGTTCAGAATGGATCCAGCTTTGATGGATACAAGGACGCCAAATTATTAAACTGTCTGTGTAAATCAGATATTCTGAGTCACAATTCTGTCACAGAACTCTGGCAACACACACTATTCAATACAGTGTGTCCTCTAGAATCATACCAGAATGTACTGTGGTCCCCACTGACAAGGAACAAAATAGAAAAAAGAAGGATATTACTTAGATCAGCAATTTTCCTCCTCTAGTCTATCGAACCACTATTTTAAGAAGTCTTCACAAAGCTGCTAAGAAAAGCAAGCCTTGAATAACCTATGCTGTAGCTCACACTTCTCCGGGAAAATGGAGGAACATAGAAATGCTTTGAAAAAGGCTGAAAGCTACTGACTTGTGATGAACTGAAGTGTTCAGAAGAGCCAGCTCCTTTGTAAGCCATCTTGACAGCACTAATAGCTGTAAGGAGGAAAGAAAAACTTCTAGCCATGAATGTGGGACTTAACTCTCTTATGGCAGTACTGATTTTCAAAGTTTCTCTAAGAAGATACTAAAACCCTGATTTCTGTTCACTGATAGAGAACCACACATTAACAAGCTGTCAAGACAGATTTAATTGTCAAAGAAAATCAAACAAAATTTTTTTAACTGATACCACAGTCTTTATCCTACAAACGTATATCCTTCCGTAATATAATAAGGATTTATGTATATTTTATTTATAAATAAAATTATTCTCAAAGTACTTACACATATGAATGAAATACTTCAAGTACACCTGGGAAATAAATAAAATAACATCTCCACTTTAAATTGTTAGATAGGAAACAGAGAAGGTTAAATGATTTGCCAAAAGGAGCTGAGGTGCTGCCAGGATAATGGAACTTGAAATTGGTAACTGATTCTTGTCTTAGTCTCATATAACTGAAATTCAAAAATAACACTGCATGAAACATCTTCTTCTATTACACAATGAATGCTGTATCAGCATTTTTATACAACTTTCCCCTTTTCTCACAATTTGTTCTCTATGAACTTGCAGTAAGTCACTTCCCTAACCATAGTTTCTGTGATAAAACAAGGGATGACAATATATTCACAAAAGCAACAAAAGTGTTGTTAAACCATCTAATTAAAATCAACTCTATTTGGAAACACATTTTTTTAGTCTGAAGAACAAACCAACCCCCAAACAGATGTTTTGTGGGTAGTATTTTTCCCAAATGAAGCATATGAAAGGACAAAAAAAAAAGGGAAGGTAATGAATTTCTGCATCCCAACACAAGTTAGCACAACGCTTTTTTATTCTTACAAACATCTAGTACAGACACAGCCTATGGGAACTTCCTTTCAAGCACTAAAATATTTGTAGAAGTGCCACCATCATGTAAAAGTTTTTTTGTGCACATACAGAGTAAATCCTAAAAAGACTAAAAAAATAAAAAAAGGTAACACATAAATTAAAAACCAGTTCGAATATAAACTCTCGAATGCCAAAGTGAACAAACTAGCAGGCAAAGCCATAAGCTTTATTTACTCTTATAGTATAGCCCCCCAGCTCTTCCTAATCAAAACAAGTCTGTAATGAACTTTCATTTTTGGCAAAGAAATCATTTACAACTCCACTGCTAAGCCAAGGCATAACAAACACAACCCGTAACACATCCACTGATGTCCAGCCTTCTTCCTTTCCTCCTGGTGACCCCATGAATAAAGATGCCCCCAAGACGGCACACCAAACTCACCTGAAGAGCTGCAGCGCCCCAGCAGTGTGTTGCTACCCACCTGCCTGGGCACTTTCCTTGAACAGAGGCTGCTGGTGAGCAAGAGTGCATGCAGCACTTGAATGGAGCCAGGGATCCTGCTGCAATCTCATTGTCACCATCCCCTCCAGCAACTGGAATTCATGTAGTCATTATCATTTGAAAATTACTTGCTGTTTATTTGTAGGAAAAGGCTGCTTTATCTTAGCTTCCACATTGCATTTCTCAGACTGTGAGAATAAATACTGACTGTGAAGCTATTTTTAAATTGATTTTATTTCTGTGAAATTTATCAAGAAATTTAGGTTTTTTTCTTCCCCCCCCTCCCCTCCCCCGCCAAGAAAATGAAAGAGACAAAGAGCTTCACAAACTCAGAGGAAGCTCATTTGTGCTGCCACAAGCATGCCTTGATCCCATTCTGGACAGATTACCTGCAGGGCGCTTATTTTCCATGTCTACTCCCTGCATCACATCTATACTACAGGTGCCAAATACAGTGGCATTGATGTTCTTTCCTACGGTCTGAAGCAGAGCTCTATAGTCAGCACAGCTCATTCAGGGTCTCAGACACAAAGCAAATCTGACATGTGCAGTGCCAGCAGCGTGATGGTTCTCTCTGATGCATTCAGAAAAGGCTTTACTCTGCTCCCTGTGCACCACTGCATGTTCTCTCTCCTTTGTTTTCCTGCTGCTTTGCTGCAACTGTGCATGACCCTGCAGGACAGTGCAGAGCACATCCCTGGCCATGGCTGAAATACAGGAATGAGAAAGAGTCGTCAAAGCTAGAAGAGGGTGGGAAGTATCTGTATCTACTTTGCTTTATTTGTTTGTGAAGCATCATCTTTTGTCTTCATTTCATTCAGTCTAGTATTAAGAGCTCCTCGTGCCTTGCTTCCTACACGCACGGAGCAGCAGGGCGTTGTGTAGGCACGGAGAGCTGGCGCAGTGTGATCAATGACTACAGAAGCTACACGCTTTAAACCAGCCAGAAGGCAGGCAGGGAGCGTGTTTGTCCCATGTCACAGCAAATGTGCGTGTCCCAGGGTTTTGTCTCGCGCACTGGCTGGTGCCAGATGTTGTACGGAGAAAAGCTAAAACTATGGAGGTTGACAAAGCAGTCTCTGTCCAACTGGGAGCTGATAGCTGAAGACCAACTGAATCCGTGAACGCTATGCTTAGCGTTTTTTCCAAATTACTTACTTGTATTAATTACAACCCTGTATATTGTTGATGGCTATAACCTTTCAGAAGTCTTGTTAAATTCCTGGACTCAATGGCTTTCCTGTGTTAATGACTTCCACATTTTAATCACATGTGAGAAAGTATTTCCTTCTTTTATAGAAGTATTAATATAAATGCCTGGCAGCATCTCTTCACAGACTGAAAACTATTTTTAAAGAAAAACTAGTTTCCAGGAAGTATGGAGCGGCTTCAGATAACCTTTAAATTATGCATAACACCACAGGGACGTAATACAGGTATAAATACAAGTCTGTGAAATTCACAAGACTTCAGATTTACAGATACAAACTCTATATGAACATGATAACATAAAAATTCTTGGCTTTCTCAGTACTTCAAATATTAGAAACATGTTAACATGTCAAGAGTCTTAAAACTGTTTCTGTGAAGAATGATCCAAGACATTTTTATTAAATGGAGACAAAGAAAGTGGTCAAGTTGCTAAAGAATATGAACCTTTTGCCAAATTGATTCAGGGATAGCAGCAGAGCTCAGATAACATCAATTAAGCTCTAAACACACATTTTAAGCCAGCAAGCCTATGCAAAATATTACATGTCATACTGTGTGCAAGCTGATATTTAAAACCCAGTTCAGTATTTTGTTTTCAGAAGGGAATGGCCACATATTAATGTGCGGCTGTATGACAGTCTTCGTAGCATTCTGCCTTTCAAGATTACTCACCCATCAATTAAAATTTTAGCTGAAAAAGGTACTTTACATGAATTTTAATTTTTGTGGGATCCAGGTTATAATGTAGAGGTAATGTGGGTTGTGTATGCCTAACATACGTGATAACCTTCACAACTGAAAAATTTTCTCTCTCTTGTGAATAGGGTTGCATTGCTCCTCCAGTTGTAACTTTTGAGTTTCAACAAGCCAGCTGAAGTGGCTGCAGTGTCACATGAATAAGGATCTTTACTTCTTTGTGGACCTGCTGAGATTACTGGGGAAGGTGATGAAAAGCCTGGCAGACACTGAAAAAAACAGCACAGATTAGAAAGTAATTTCTGGGAGGAAATGTTTGCTCTAAGTGCATTTACAGATGGATGCCATACAAGGGGAAGCTGGCATTTAACAGGTACTGACTGCTCTCATCCATTTCACTGTTATTAAGGCCACTATTAAAAATACATACAAAAAAAGAGGATTTAGTGAGAGTGAAGGGAAAATGATGACATACCCGGGGCACAACTCCAAATAACGTAGGAGATGGTCTGTGACATCCTTGTTACTCATTTCCTCTCGTAAGATTTTGACCCTTGCCTAGCTCATCCTGATGTTTGAGACTCACGGTCTCTTTGCTAGTGAAGATCCCTTAAGAAGGAAACAAAAGGCAGCCCTTCACACTCCCGTTCCCTCAGAGGGCTGAGGCAGGCAGGGCTGGGAGGCCAGGCTCCTCCCCAAGGCAGCACAGATTTACAGCTTCCAGAGCACAGGTACCTACACCCAAATTGCTGCCAAGAGGGGCACGTCTGCAGCCTGTTTGACCACTCCCTGGTTCACCAAAGGACTGCACCAGCTTTAGGACTGACTACCAGCAAGAACAGTGGGACTTGGAGCAAGAGCTGAGACAGACACTCTTGCCATCCCTCCCTTAGCTCTTGCTGCCCAAATACCTTGGTCACTTCTCAACCAGTTTCTGGACAACCACTCCTTTTTTTTTTAGAGTGATATAGAGCAAAGTGAAAATACCAGAGGCTTACCTACGAAACACTAAATATAGAGAACTGTAACCACTGTGGAGCTGATTCACAAGTAAATCAGATGTTCACTCAGGTCACGGCCATCCTTCAGAGAGGCAGAGGCTGATACAGCTCCAGCAGTATGATTTTCATTTGTAGACACATGTCTGTCAGAACCCTAAATCTCATACTGTATTACCTTTGTGACTGATATTATGTGGGTCTGGAAATAATCAAAGGGCAGTCAGTTGCCTTGAATTTGATAAAATGTAAGAATTTTTCTTACTCAAGTGTCAAAAAATATTAACATAACTTGTACTTTATAAAGTGGAAAGACTCCAAAACCAGGCAGTGTTCCATGTACCTGCAGTGATAAGTAGATGAATGGTTAGCTATAATGTAGACCTATAAAAAACCAGAACTCTCTTGTAAGTTTCTTTTCCATCTGGGAGCATACTGCAATTCTCCATGAAAAATGCCAGCAGCAAACTGTCATGCTGAATTTTCCTCTACAGTATGTATTTGATTCTGAATCAATCCCACAGAGAACAGCAGACAACATCAAAACAAAAGTCTTTAATTGCCCCATAAAATGAAGATTACTTTAGACCCCTAAAAATGAACTTTTATGAGTATATCCCTGGAAAATGAAACCACTAGACATTACACTGCAGTTATCTGGGATTCATCTCATATACTACTATTTTTTTTAAAAAACTGTACTGGAAATCATATTGAAAGGCCTACAAGAAGGCACATTTTTGGGTTATCATGGCTTTTGCGTCTGGGAAACAGAGTTTAGAACATACCTTTAATGAAATGGTCCATTTGGCCTAAGCAACCCAAGGAAAGAAAAAAGTTGCTTTCCCTTTAGAAAAATGTGATTTAAAATGTTTTCCAGTTGCAAAAGTAAACGTAGGCTCAGCTAACATTCCAGAGCAGATTCCGTTTACCTAGAAAAAAGCACTTCTATCCTGGAATAAGACCGCTTGCAGCCATTCTGTTCAAATTTTGATGGTACCTCATTCCAGCATGACATGTGCATGTGTGTGGTGGGTGTCTGTGTCTATATTCACCAGTTCTACCATCATAGTCCTTCTTACCAGGGAGTAAAGCAAGTCTTCCAATTGTGCCCATTTAGTAAAGTGCATGTAAAGCATTAGGAAAAGGAAAATTTAAACAATTTGAAATGATTGCTGACATTTCCTTCAGGAAAAGATGATAGAATCTGTTCTTACTGCAGACTGTGCAGCAGCACATTCATCAGTAATACAAGGAAGCGTGGTCACTGACTCACACAGCTTGCTCAACTACCAGGTTTCTTGTCCAGATGGCCTTTCTACATTCAAATTACGATAACATGCTGAATAAGCCAAGGGATGGGAGCTCTTGAAGACAGGGCACATTCACTAAAAGGTATTTTTTGATGGTATTATATCAGTGTATCCTATCACCAAGTTATCCTAAAACAGATTCAAAAGGCAATAAAAGGGGCAACTCAGGAATAGCAACAACTCTCCAGCTCAGTGGAAACACAGCTATGAGACTTGATCCTTATGCATATCCATAACATGGGCATTTTGTGTAACTGAACAACTGGAGATATTAGGAAACCTTATTTTCTTGTGGTCCCCACTTTTTTATGCCCACCTCTTAGGGATTTGTGGGTTGTAATGCCACCTTGGCTCTTTCTCCTGAAGGAGCCTTCTCTCTCTCTTCCAGAGCACAGGCATTAGGATAATTTTTATTTTATTTTTGATTGAGTGTCTGGGAGAGGGAAGAGGAGCCACTGCACTTTGGAGGCACTCATGTGATTGCATGTGTCTGACTTTTTTTTCCTTTTCTACTGGCTTTGACCACTTGAATAAGCTTCAGTATTGTTCTGAGTATCTTTCTCCCTGTTACACATAATCCTTTACGCACTACATGTCTTGTTCAACAGCAGGGGAATATTTGAAGCAATTGTATATTTGTATGGCTGCGCCAGACATTCTTCTTATGCTCTTCCTGTGCTGTGTTTGTAATTGTATCTGTCTTTCGAAAATTCAATTAAGGGACTGTTAATAAAAATTAATTAAATTATTCCTCTGACAATACAGAGCAGCATCACATAGATGACATATTACCAGTTCATGATGGTGCAATGAGAAAGAAGCAGCAAAGTAAGTCTCTTCTGCATCCCTCAAAATACTGAGGAAGGATGCTCTAAAGTGGCTTGTTAGAAAGGATGTCATGTGATACAGAATGTGAAACAGCTGCTGCTTTCTAAACAAGGCACAAGGGAAGCTAAAAATAAAGCAAGCAGAAAGGTAAAATGGATGGATCCTGGATGTTTTCTCCTTATTCCTAATGAAAATAACATCTCAGCATTTTTTTGAGAAACAAGGGTGTAAAATATACAGAGGAGGGTTAAGAAAGACTGTGGATGAAGACACCCAAAGGAGGATCCAAATAATTAATAAACAAGCAAACAAATAAATCTGCAACATTTCATCAGAGAAATAATTCTCCAGCTATCCAAAGTGTTTTGTTTTCCAGCAGAGATGCAAAAATCCTGAAACGCATTACACTGTGTATCGATACAACTTTTATATTTGATTCTATTCCAGCACATCCAATATACTGGGGTAGTGAAAAGAGATGTAAGGAGGACAAAGGATGAAAGATACTCTTATAATCAGGAAGAGAGCCACTGCAAAGGATGAATAACTTATTTGCCAATCAAAATGATTGTGAGGATACACAGAGGAATTTTATTCCCATGAATGCTTACCAGTTGCTTCTTACTGTAGTCAAAGCATACAGGTTCTTGACAATGTAACCTACTTGTGAGTGTTTCTGAAATTTGATTTAAATGACTTAATTTCTCCTGAATATGTAAATCCAGAGGTAGGTATGCATGCCCATATGTGTGGGTAAGTATTCCCACAATTCTGAATGCCTATGAATGGAAAGTTTTCTTGTCAAAAGGAAGCTAGTTAAAAATAATCGTATTGCCATTTTTATTCAAAAATTTCTGTGAAGTTTTCCCATCTTGTTCACATAAGCTTTCAGTTTATGATTTTAATTTATATGAGACTTCTACTTTATTTCTTTCTTTTTGAAACCAGCTATCCCAAAGCAAAATGATGAGTGACAGGATGAATTGACAGGGCTGACTACATTGAAATGCTCCCACCGCTTCTGGCTTGCTGCACCTGTGGTTCACAGCACATTAGTCACAGTGTGTGCTGCAGAGCCCATGCATGCCCTACCTCTAGGTTCCAGCACTATTAATTGAATTTGGGGATGCAGCCAAACAGCTTAAAACTTTCATATACAGTGCAGTACTCTGTCTTGTTAGGACAGGAACCTTGGGTGAGCTTGCTCAGGCGCTCTGCAGAGCATTAGCACCGGGAACAGCGCGTGGGCTGTTTGCCCCAGCCTGCCTTCCTGAGACTTACGGCATGACTGCTTCAGCAGCCACATTTCCCTTTATGGCAGGGCCTTCCAGAGCATCCAACTGCAGTAATGTAACCTGTCTGTGAGGCAGGGCTGTGTCCAACACAGCCTTGCAGGGAAATTGATCCACCCCTCTGGCACTTGTCCTCTCAAGTGATGAAAACAACTTTATTTTAGAGACCAATGAAAAACAATACATTTTGACACTTCCATGCCACTGTTCATATGGTCTATACAAAAAAGAGGAAACTAATATGGAATATAAATGTGCCAAACCAATTACAGTTGATCACTCATTTCAGACAAGCACCATCCAGCATTACATGCCACCTGAACCGTCAGCCAGGATGGGCATGATTCTGCTTAGCTCAAGAGGACTGTGCCCAGCACACCACCCATTCACAGCTAACCCAAGGGATGTAAACAAGGAAGAAACACTGCTTTGAGCTAAGGCTCTTAAAATGCTTCAGAGCAAAAGGAACTACATATTTGGGGTTGAGGAGTGAAGTGGGACTGAAAACCTCAGAAGTGGGTATTTCAAGAAAATTATAATCAAATAATGCATTTAAACACAGTCCAGTCCAGTTATGTTGTAAGAAACCAATTAACCTCCTTTCAAGTATCATAGCATCTAAGGACTCATTAAATCAATTAATAATATGATACTTCATGCTAGTTCATCGGTGCTATTAGTAGCACACTGTGTTCTACCACAGTTCCTTTCCCACTTCACTACAGACCAGCACTAAGTATCAACATTTTTGTTGTTTGGGTTAAAACCAGGATTATATGAAGTTGTAACCTAATGTTACTAACACTGACTAAAAGTTATGGACAGTAGTAACTACAAAAAAAAAATACAAAACCACTATAAGCAAAGCAATTGTTACTAAAACGAGCACTTATTTTACAGCTGCTTTTTCCCTGATCCACTTTGGGTGTAAATGGGCAAGTTCATCTGAGCTCTAGTCACACAGCTGCAGCTTATTGGTTTACTGTGGGTAACCAGCAATGCATTTATATGATCAAAACCACTGAGACACAACTGAGATCATTTTGATCATGATGTAGGAAAACAGCTAACACAAATTTTATAGCTTTCAATAATCCTGTGTGTTTCACAGACCAGTCATATGAAACTAATAACTGATGATGAAACTTTTTATTAAGGAAAATCCTTGCCAAAGTGAAGGAAGATACACTAACTCAGGAAACAATCACAGGGGGAAAACCCTCCACTAAAAGCATATTATGCCTGACACTGAAAATAAATGGACTTCATAGCATGATGTGAAAGTAGAAATATCCATTCAGCAGACAGAAAGTGCGAGTTGCCTTCTCATTAGCACAGGTAATGTTCCCCAAAACCAGAGGGAAGACTTGTCCCTGGCTGTATGTCGGTCCAAGACTGCCATCCTCCCTGCTTGTTCATTATACCCATGCTGACAACACCCAGCTCAACATAATATAAAGGTGGCGAAGCACACCCACAGTATCTTTGGAAGCAAAAACTACCTATATATAGATACATATCTGTAAGTATATATATGTAGATGAACGTGCCATTGAGCCAAAGGGTGGTCATTAGGCACAGTGCCCTGCTCATGGCCATCCTACCAACTTTGGAACCACAGGCAGTCCTTCCCATGCCCGCTGTGCCATCCATTGTAGCATCACAGATCGCCACGCTGCACCGCACAGCATGCCACGGGCTCCTCCCATGCCACAGCCTAATAAAGTACTACCTTCTCAAAAGTATCAAAAAGATAATCAAAGGAAAGAGTTAAAAAACCATAAACACAGAGCTTTGGAGAAGTTTGCACTCTAGTGATAAGATTTTGGCCATCTCCTTTCAAACCATTGATGTCTTTCACGCTGAGCTACCATGATGCTAATTTGACATAATTTTTCTTCAATTCTGCATGCCAAAATCTATATCACAGCAGTAATTCTCTGTCTCATGTCATATACTTGCAGTCCCACTCCATGAGCTGGGAAACCACATAAGAAATCAAAGAAAAAACTGTTTCATTGCTAAATTGGAAGGACACTAGTAAACAAATTCTTGAAACCATCACCTTAAAAACAGACTTTCAAAACCCTTAAAAGCTTTGAGTCAGCTTCTGAAGCAAAATTAATAAAAATGAAATGAAAAAAATGAAAAAAAAATTATGTCCACGCCTATCAGACTTCAGGACCACACTCCTTCTTCCCCTGTTCTCCCCATAAAGGCACATATGCCTGCCCACTTTCATGTCTAATACCTTGGCCCCCTTCCCAGTGATATCCTCCTTCCACTCTTTAAAGATGTGACACAGAATCCAGCTGCAACTACGCTGAGATTTGGCTACAAATACCATGTGCAGCACATCAGTTGCTGGAACTTTCATTCTGACATACAAAGCAGTGACTTATGACGGCTAAATAAATAACAGATTACACAATAGCAAAACCAACCTACTTCCTTACAGAATTTTGCAAGCTTCAAATGAATGCTGCAAAGTACTTTGTAAAGGAGAATCATTGTAGGAGTCATAAAGAAAGAAAACGGACCGGGATTGTGATGATAGGACCGCTTCCTTTGTCACACTGTCCATAGTTTTAAGAACTAAGAAATAAAAAGGTCCATTCCAGGAATAAAACCCAATGTTCAATAAGAAGAAGATTTTCCAAACTTTGTGACATTCAGATACCTAGCTACCCTTAAAAATAATATGAATTTTACAGTCATTAATTCCTACCTGGCTTTGTAAAACCTGACTCCACGCTGCTCATTACAAGAATCAGTTCACCTGTATGCTACCAAATCAAATTTCAGTAATTCCTACTTTAATTTCATTAGACTTTGAGGGGCTGTGAAAAATATTTTAGCTGTGAAGAAGACAGAGGAAATCTTGCTAACTCTTAATGTCAGCAACATCCTCAAACAAGATGCCAAAAGATTTGCTTCTTAATTGTGCTACGCAGTTCCTTTGACTGGCAGCTGTCTCCTTCCCTGCCACTTCAGCCCATCCCAAGAGAAAAATTCATACTTTTCCTGGATCACTTGTCCCATGACACTCACTGGAGGTTCAGCAGCAGCAGTATGTGCACAGCTGTAAAACATCTGGCACACAGGTGTATGAAATGGCATTTGCTTGCTGTCTGGCTAGTCACCACACATTTTTTGGAAAGATAACAAACAGTTATTGTGCAGAAAGACAGATAGTACTGCTGTACTCACTATTGTAAGTTACACTTATCTTCAATGGTGTAATCTCCAGAGCAAGGCAGAAGAATAAATGTTAAGAAAGAGAACTTTTATGGAAGTCAAGCAAGTTGGTACTGATAGTCTAGCTTGGATCCTGGTTTATTTCCAAGGAGCAAGTGGTTGGGGCTGGAAGGTGCACTTTAAATAAATCCTCTGACACTGTCTGAAATGGAATGGGAGCAAATGCTTTCCTTCACCAGCTTGAACTTATGAGTTAATGCCAGCAACATTACAAACATTAATCTTAAATATAGCACCAACGACAGACTAAACACAAAACTCTACAAAAGAAGTATGGCTGTATAAAAGCAAATTTGATATACAAAGGCAACTTACACAGAGCAAAGAAGAAAATGCATTGCTTTCAGCATAAGACATTAGACATTTGGAAAAAAATATGTAAAAAAATTAAATCAATGTCACATTTGCCAAAGGCGTTGATTAGACAAAATGGCTAACTCCAGAGTTCTACTTAAAATAGTACAAGACAGACCTACATGGCAAAACTGAGGAGGTAAGTCGTGCCCAGTGCCTACCATGAGCATGCAGGCATATGTGTGAGCTTTAACACAACAGGTGCAACACTAGCAATGAAGATTTTAGCATGGACTGATAAGCCACGTTCAGAATCCCTCAACAGCTTGCACTACAACTGGATGCTGCATCTTCATCACTGCCACCAGGTGGCTATGTGTTTGCTTACTCACAGTACAAACACCTCAGATTTGTGCTCAGGTATCCACAATGGGCGTACGGTGGCTCGTGTGGTGGGCAAATGGAGGCAGCGTCTGCTATACACTTGTTCATTCCCCAGTAACCCCTAAAGAAACTTGATGAGACTCTGGTGGCACTAGGGCTTTTCCTACCTGAACCAAGTTTTCAAACAGCAGTCCAAGGAACAGATTCTCTGATTTACAGTCTATTGAATATAAACGACCTGGTCTATATGACATGTCAACATCACGATTCAACTTGCAAACTCAACGTCTTTACCATTGCAGAACTCTTGATTTTCCTCTGCTCTTACCCTCTTTCTGTTAAGAAAGAGCATATTCTACAGCAATACAACACCAAACTCTCAATGTGGGCAACACACACAGGAAAAACAACTGTGTAATCCAATCAAATTATCCAAGCAATATTGAAACCAGAAAATACTGACTGGTCTTTTCCAAGCACTGTCATACCCAACAAAACTTTTGCTTTTTCTTTCTATGTTAACTTTCTACAGAAGGTTTTCTCCCCAAAAGAAAAGGCTCATCACATCTCTCAAAAGCCTATGGTTACTGAAATGAAATGGAACAAGAATGATTCTAGATGAATAGTCATGAAGACAGGAAACATGACACAGGCATTTTAGAAGGAAGGGCAAGTCTACTATAAATCAAAGCTTGCCAAATGTTTCCAGCATGAAAATGGATTGGCAGCATGAGGTGATAGGTGCTTTGGCAGAGATAAAACTGACAATGTGAAATGAAATATGTGTAGGTTATTAAAATAGCGAGCTTTGCTGGCAGCTGGGGTTTGTTGAAATCCTAATCAAGTTTCCAAAAAGAATTCATATTTGGAATTAAAAGGGAATGCCTCATCTATTGGCAGAAGCTTTAAGGCTCATTTAATTAGTCCTGAAAACGAACGGGTGCAATATTTTTCTTCAACTGATGTTATGCAAATGCACGCATGTTTCAGTCTGCCTGTGTTTCTCCAGACTTCATACTTCTCTATCCTTGCTGTTAAGGCAGCTGGAGTCAGTTAGCAAATGTCTCTCATTTTGATACTCCAACAGCAATTCAACCATATCCATAACTCTTTGCACCAGCTCTGTTCTCCATTGAGTCATCAGTACAGGACCAAGCCCTCTGAGCATGCGATTGGCAACTTTTTGATTCAAAAGTAAACGCTAATGATTTACTAGGAGAAGTAGATTTACTACTTTGCCTCCTGCAAATACTCTGTGGGAGAGGTGCCACTCCAAGCACTTCCAAAACAGATGAAAAATAACAAAACCCTTTCTTTTTGCTTAAGAGATATGAATAATATTCTGAGATATTACCTACAGTGCTGAATCAGCAGCTACCTTTACCTTCTGATCATCCATAAAGGACAACCTTCAAAAGATGAAACAAAAGCCAGGAAAAGAGCTAGTTTTTGCTAAATAAGTGGCAAGGAGTCAGAGCAATATTCCATGAGCATCATTATGCCTTAATGTATCATCTAAACTGCAGCAATGTTTCATGAACTATTTCAAAAACAGGCCTTGCAGCTGCTTGGCCTGGAGGACGTGTCATGGGATCAGTACACAAAAGGAAAGCAAAACAAATACCTCAGATGCTACTGAAAGTTTCTGCTGGAAAATACAAAGATTTTGTTTTCAGTTTTGTTAAAAGATTGGCAGATCCCTCCAAAGAATTGCAGATAAGCAACTAAACTTTAAATTACAATATTAAAGGTGGATTTTTTAAGCTGGTTTTTTCTAGTTACCATAACTTTTTATTATTTTACTAACAACAAGTGAAAACCCAAACCAACAACTTACACCATTCCTATGTTCAAGACCATGTGAACATCAGGGAGTGGGAAGGGTTAACCCGTGTATATTAACATAAGCAGGTTGGAAAGCAGTACTAAAGAATAGATACTCTGTGCAAAAATTAACACAACTCTGCATTCCTCACTTTGGTCTCTTTCCTACCCTGTACTTAAGTCTCCATTCTGCCCAGGGGCTCGATCTCCTCTCTGGAAGGAGAGGACTGCAGCTGGAAGAGGATGAGGCTGCCCCTAGGCACAGGTACACGTACTCACATGCACACTGCAGCCCTGCCCTTGCTCATCCATGGCCAAGAGGATGGTCCTGCGGGACTGCAGGAGCTTTGTCTTAGCTCTGTGTAAGCTAACTTGGGACTGGCCACCCTTCTCTGATGTGATAAGCTTGAATTTGTATACTCACTCAGATCAGCAGCTTTCTAATATCTGATCATTTAGGGCATCTGCCAGTTAACATGTGGGTCACTAAATGTGCCCTGCATATTAAGTGGCTAATCTGTGGTTCTGGAAATGTTTTGGAATAAATATAACAAGCTTCAACATCTCAAAGGATTTTAAGGCTCAGGTTGCACTATCTTTCAAACAAGGCCTCAAGTAGCACATGCTGCTGCTAGCAGTACTAGCTGGATTTCCCCAAAGTCAGGTATTTTCCCAGTTTTGTTGCTTTTGATGGACAATTTCCTTCTCATCCGAGTACAAGGACTGTACCTAACTTGTGCCTCCTCTGCGACGTGTCAGAAAGTTACTGACGAAAAGCACTGTGCAAGACACAGTGTGTTACTGCAAATATATCACATGATAGCCTATCAAACGGGAAGAATGGCACTGCAGATTGATTTTGAATAGCACATTTGGGATTTGCTAAGGATGTCCATTGCACAGCAAACATCTACTGCCTGACAACTCGCTTGTCTGCCACTGACAGCAGACTTTGTATCAATTAATGAACAACTTCCAAAATGCACTTTTTGCAGCCATTATCTAAGGGTATGTGAAATAACTTGTGATATAAGTTAAATAAACTCTTCAAAATATGCAGCCCCCCAAAACCAGCCTCCTTAATGTAAGGTCATTTCTAACGTACCTTATTTATCTTTCATGAATGCCTCAAGGCATAAGTAGGTACACTAAGAAATCAACAACCACTTTTACAATTAGGTAATTGAGTCTGCAAATTGCAGTAAATATCCCCGATTCCTGGCTATCAGCTGACAGCATTATTCAGAGGAGATGCTTAATCCAAAGGGAATGAATGAGAAAGACTGAAAAATAGCTAAGTGTGCATGTGGCATTCAAATGAATACAAAAATTTCTTTTAGAACAGAAGTAAGACATTGCTTGGAAAATTATTATATATTTTGATTACTGGAAATGCAAAACAAAATTATTAAATAGAAAAAAAGAAAACTTTTAAAGTCTATCAGCTGGAAGGAAAAACAAACATTGAGAACACGGCTTTGGAGACAAGATAGAAAATAACACACCACCTATGAAATGATACACAAAATGGGCAAGTAAGAAAGGGGCCCTTCACAGCAAGAGAAACAACGAGATGCTGCGAATCACAGCGACTCTCAGATGCCAACAGGGTGGAGAGCCAAAAGACTATTTGTCATCTGCTGCCAAAGGGTATAAACCAGCACATCTAGAACAAACACATGGTGCCTACTCCGAGCACACCTGTCTTGATACCTGGATGCTGGAGGTGACCTGCACAGGTGTGTCTTGGTGCTTGGGAGTATGCAGCAATGACAGCCAGAGTGACTGAAAATTAGTTTCTTTTCCCATCCTAATTTTGCCTCAAGATTTGCTGCATTGTTGCAACATTATTTTTTGGTATCTTGAAAAGCTATTTATTTTTTCAAGGGCACGTGGGAAAACAGTACAGGGAGAAGAAACAAATTTTGTGAGGAGAATGAGAGGGACTGGGAAAAAAAGTGGAAAATATGTCCTGTGCAAACAGGGATGGTACCAAAGTCACTTGGGAAAACATAGCAGGAAGAAGAGAAAAACACTAGCTGAACTAACACTCAGAAGATCTCATCAGCAAAATGCAAGGAACAGAAGGACACGACTTCAGAAGATAATTGCTAAAAGACAGAAACAATGAAGCAGCAGTAATGATATTATAGAGTCCTCATACCTCTCTGAGGCCTGAGAACAAATACCATCTCTAATGTAGTACAAGCAACACCCATCTCAGTAGCCTTAACTTCAGGAACAATTCTGCCCTGGTGCCTGTGAACTAGGTAAAATTCCCATTTTGAAGACCTCAAAGTCTAAGTAGCCAAAGCAAATGAGGAAAGGAATACAAAGATGTCGAGGGTTTCTGAGAAATGCATTTTTAAAGCCGCAGTAAAGAATTACTTATTAAGAATTTATCATATGCATCTTAAAACCCATTCTCAACGGAATTAAGAATCAATATTCCACTGCATCCAAAGCCAGATAATTTTAAATGTAATTAATGTTTTCTTCCATGGAAATTATATAGAGCTGTTAGAATTATGTAGGGCTGAAAATAACACTATTTAGAGGTTGTGAAAAGGCAGAAACACCTGATTTCCTTTTTTCCCTCTTTTTTGGAAATTGTTTTCTTTCATTATTTCTACAGAAGTTGAAAAAAAAAATCAGCAGCTGGTTTCCTCTGAAAGTCTATTCCTCCTATAGTTTCTTTCATAGTTGGACTCAAGTGCATCACAGGACACACAAAACAGAAAAAGAATGGGTCCAAGATGCATTTACCTTAAACAGGCATGTCCTTTCCCATTTTATCTTTGAACACAAAAAAGTCAATTAGTTCTTAAGGTTTTTTTCCATAAAACTACGAAAATCCTTTGAGTTTTCTTGGTTTTCTGTTGGTTTAAAACAGCTTCTGCAACTTCATTCACCATTTGTAAGAAACTGCTGTCCTATAGCAGCTCAGTAGAGTAGATTCATTTTTTGAAGTTCTCACTGCAGTAAGTTGTATCAGACTATTACACACGTGGAACAAAACTAATACAGACTACCTGGCAATTCCTCCCCATGACCTGCACTAGTGCTCAACACATTAACTCATCTATTTAGAAAATCAGACCTAATCACAACATCAAAAAGAGAACAGATTTGGATTGTCTTCCTCTGAATATCTGGAGGTTTCCCCTCAATTTACAAATGAGTATTGCACTTGCATTTTAATGTGGTCCTGTAGGTAATTTTACCTCATACAAAATGACACACTAATGCAACGCGACCAGCAGCGCTGGCCCAAATACAACAGATCTTTACATGTCAGTTAAAATGGATTTAGGTGAAGGTTTGAATTAATTTTACAATTAAAGCAAATGTATTTTATGCACTTGGCAACTTTTTCTCCAAACTTTCCTTAATTTGTCAACTTCTTCTATGAATTTACCTGCAAGAAATTCCTTGAGGCTTCACATAAATTGACTTTCTACTTTCTTTTTGTTGGTTTTCACTAAACTACGGAATAAACTTTACTGGAGGGCAAAGTACAATTTACCAAAACAAATTTAAAAAGTGGAAGCTCATTCTGTGGCAAAGGCTAAATTATGTTTTCCAAGAATCGCATTTGGCAGGAGTCTTAATACAGCAGACTGCCTTGGTTTCCAGAGGTTATGTCTGAATTAAGAGAGAGCCAGCAACACCAGCCCATAAACAGTAACACAACATGTGAAGGAGAGCTGGAGCAGAGAGCTGAAGATCATGAAAAGTTCAGGACTTTGTGAGATTGAATTCAGGATGTAAAAGCTGCTTACTGCTCATGCAAGTACCATTGAGATCACACCTTCCATTCAGTACATTCCCTGGCTCACTCACGCCTGGAAGAAGCCAGAAGTCTTCTAAATGACCTCCCTCCCCACCCTTTATCCTTTTTGGCAAGCCTGGAAGAACAAGACATAGTGACACTAATGCAAAGGGATGTAACATTTCATAGTCAAGGAGTAAAACGTGGATTTGAGTGACACAGAGACGGGGCCAGCAAGTCTCCCCTTGGTTGGTTTTGGGGTTTTTTTGTTGTTGTTTTTGGTTTTTTCTATTATACAACTTCCTCTTGGCTGGATCCCTAAAGTTGTAAATTACACACTGTATGTTTAATGTATGCCATAATCTCGTTTTCCATTTTGTTTCCATAAAATGTTAAGTTTTATGGTGCCAACAACATAGCTAAATTCTCTCCATTTAAATAAAGCCCTTTAATTGCAATTTATTCTCATGTGTATCCTGAGCTGAAACCGAAACTATTTCTATTCGAAGGACTAGAAAGAATATTCCTAATTTCTGCAATGCAATGATTCAATTTTTTTTTCCTCCACTAGCTTTTCTGCTTCCCACACTGGACACATTCCATCCTTTATGTCAAACGTATCAAAATAAAAACTGCCTCTAGATGCCAAAATAGCTCCCAGGAGGAAAAAGAGAGAAAAAAGAAGGAGGACAAAAAAAAAAAAAAAAAGATAATGAAGAGGTGGAAAAGGTGGGAAAAAAGGAGGAAAAAGAGTAGGCTTTTGACCACTATCATGAAGATATGATGGCATCTATGAAATCATATCAATTTTCTGCAATGAAATGTAGGAAAACTGAACACAATGAAGGCATGGTTTAATGGGTAAAAAAAGGCGTGCATTTTCAGTGCAGTCCACAATCCAAACAAAATGTGGATAAACAACAGAATGACAATTCCTAATACTCTCAACTGTCAACAGAAATCTCTCCAGTTATAGAGAAATTTTCCACAAATATCTGATGATCAAACTAAAAGCATCCTTCTATCAAGGAATTCATTCCCACAATTTACTTTTTTCTGTACTTATAAGGAAATTCTTCTTACATCATATGACGACTGCTCCATTCATTGCACTCCACCTCCAATAATAACACTATGAATTAAGTCAAACATGTATAAACCGACGGGTGGAAAACTGCCTTTTCAACATAAACACACAAATCCTTAAAACACTTTCAACAAGAAAGAGATACCACTCAAAATTGGTCAGCGGCAAAGCTGAATAGGAACTGAACTGTATAGCACATGCATTTCCTCTGGATACTGATACAGCGCATACAAGAGCAGGAGTACTCCCTGTTAAGGCTGGGTTTGAATGGTTCAACAGGTTGGTGCAACAAGGCCAAGTGCCAGGTCCTACACTTGGATCACAACAACCCCAGGCAGCGCTACAGGCTGGAGGGACAGCAGCTGGAAAGCTGCCCAGCAGAGAAGGACCTGGGGGTGCTGGTCAACAGCAGCTGAACATGAGCCAGCTCTGCCCAGGTGGCCAAGAAGGCAATGGCATCCTGGCCTGTATCAGCAATAGTGTGGCCAGCAGGACCAGGGCAGTGATTGTCTCCCTATACTTGGCACTGGTGAGGCCACACCTCAAGTGCTGTGTCCAGTTCTGGGCCCCTCACTACAAGAAAGACACTGAGGTGCTGGAGCAAGTCCAGAGAAAGGCAACAGAGCTGGGGAAGGGTCTGGAGCACAAGTCTGACGAGGAGCGACTGAGGCAGCTGGGGGTGTTTAATCTGGAGACGAGGAGGCTCAGGGGTGACCTTACTGCTCTCCACAACTCCCTGAAAGGAGGGTGTAGCCATGTAGGGAGTTGGCCTCTTCTCCCAGGCAACCAGCGACAGGATGAGAGGATATAGCCTTAAGCTGTGCATGGGGAGGTTCAGTTTGGTTATTAGGAGGAATTTCTTCACAGAAAAGGTGATTAGACATTGGATTGGGCTGCCCAGGGAGGTGGTGGAGTCACTGTCCCTGGAGGTCTTTAAGAAAAGACTGTATGTGGCACTCAGTGCCATGGTATAGTTGACAAGGTGGTGTTAGGTCACAGGTTGAACCCCATGATCTCAGAGGTGTTCTGCAAACTAATTGATTCTGTGACTCTATGAAAAGAGTAAAATGATAGGAGAACAGAAGCAGTATCAAAATCCTTTCAAACAGGCACATATGCTGCATAGTAGTAACACTCTTGGAAACCTGAAATTGGACCTGAGCCAAAACCATGAGCTGGATGGTGAGAAAAATCTACAGGACAGCCTTCTGAACAACCACTGGCTGAATGAAGCCTGGAGATGCTCATGAGGGAATTCCTCTGTGAGCAGGGAAATCAGGCATTTATTATCTCATAATATGAACAGTACTGCATGTAAGACACCAAACTCCACTAGCTTTTGTTTTCCAGCAAAGTAACCAGACCCTTGTATTTCGGGCTATTTCATGAATCAAAGACAGGTAAAAGTCACAGCTTTTGTTGTACAGTTTCCTTGTACAAACCCTCAGATTAGCAGTTCCCTTCTGTGCTCCAGTAGTTTTTGAGAGCTGTGCAAATGCAGTAACTTCTGAGCAGCAAGGGGCAAGTGTTGCAAACAGAACTAAGAAAAAACAACTCAGTGATACCACCTATGTGACATTTGCTACTTATTTTTGGGGGGTGCATTTGTCATATTATGATATGAATAGCATTGCCTAAAAGAAAAAGTGTAATATAAATTAACACTACTGAGATTCAACAGTCTCAGGTGTCCCCAAGTACACTTCTCCAGCAGCACTTCTGCTCCTCATAGCAGACTGAAAATAAGGATCAAGGAGCCAAGCAGGAACTCTTAAGTGGTGTTGAATTTCATGCTGTTTTGTGAAAAAATACAAGTGAAGAGTAAAATTAAGCCAGGAGATTTATTTTCACTTTTCTAAGTTAATCTTAAAAAATACTAGAAACGGTACAACAGGTTTCTACATGTGAGAAATTGTCATAGTTCTTCCAGCCTCAGTCTACTGGTTGTTTTTATTGAGTGAGCAAGTAACAAAACCAGATCATTTCAGCGTAAGAGTTTACTGATGATTTACTAAAAGGCAAACACATTACCCACATTTCTTTGCTGCTTTCACTTAGGGTATGCTCATTTGATTGCAACAGTGAAACCAGAAGGCTACCTCAAGACACACTTGATATTCAGTACTTGTAGGGTGTTAGCCTGGTAGGTGCCTTACAAGATACAGAAGATTTGCCACTTCAGTGAGAGGTATTATACAATCCCTTCCCTTGCAACAATGCAGCTTTCTCATCTACATGTACCCAGTGTTCCTTCATAGACTGCTTTTGATTATAAAACCAGAATTTAAGGAGAATCAGAGCAAGATTTTCTGAAGATTGCAGGGGATATAAAAAAATATTTATGTGACTATCACAAGCCTCCATGTGTTTAATAATTGATGTGTTGGTTGCTGAATGATTATTGAAACTTAGTATCTTTATGCCATTTTGCGTATTTGTAAGAATAAACAGTTGATTTGGACTCAGCCACCCTTTTAAAATTGCTGTAGACATGTAGTCTCCAACTAAAAAAAGTGAAGTAAAAACCTGTAAAAGTGACATTAAAAAACAGCCCCTGAGTGGCTGTGCAGAAAAGGAACCATGACCTGATTACCTAATTCTCACTACTCTTCCTGAAACTATGCACTCTGAGGTTAAGTTTAGACTCAAAGTCTTCAGAGCATTGCTGAGCTTGAAGTAGGACAGCTCGTGAAGAACTTTAACATTTCTAAAATACTTTCTTTCCAATTGCAGCATTCCTATATATGACTGAATAACTCATTCTGAACTTCTTCATGTCACTATCTTTTCTTATTAAGCCTAAAGCCCAGCTCCTTATGTTGTCTAAAGAAACATGGTTATTAAAGAAAGATGCTGCGGTCAGGCACTCCAGCCTAAAATATCATGCAATTATAGAATTTTATCTTCTGAAAATATGGAGTCCCTAGAGAGAAATTGTTTAGCCTACTAGCTCCAAACTTTGACATGTTATTAAAAAACACTATTAAAAATGTGAAACCAGTTAAAAAGAATGCTCCATTTGTAACAGGCATTTTTACATGACTTTGAGAAAAGCTGAATGTCCAGCTGCCAGGCACTAACCTATAAAATGTCAAGCACTGGTATAGCTAGCATGGGATTATCATCCACTGGATGGTTATGGAGGTAAGAGTCAAAATTATTTCAGAGAAGCCAGACTTTGCTGTGAAAGTGAACACCCAACCATCTGGTGCCACATCTCAGATCTTTTGCAGCTGTCCCAGACTGCACCACTATCTAGTGCATTTCATTGGGAATACTCTCCTGACACAGCTTTGTGTCATTCCCTTGGGTCCTGTCACTGGTCACCAGAGAGAGGAAGTTGTAGACTGCTATGAGGTGTCCCCTCAGTCTCCTCTTCTTCTGTTCACTTCATAAACTGAGTGATTTCAGCTGCTCCTCATAAGGCTTCTGCTCCACACCCATCACCATCTTCATAGCTCCCCTCTGGATGCTCTCTAATAGCTTTATATCCTTTTTTTACTGTGGCTCCCAAAACTGCACACAGGACTTGAGGTGAAGCCAAGGTGGTGAAAAGGTAACGCTCTATTCATGACATTTCATAATTTCATAAGTAAAGAAAGATTGCTCTTTTCAGAGCAAACCCATTACCACTTATCAAAGGCAAAATTCAGTGTGCCAGCATTTGTACCTTTTGGGGTTTTTTTAAAATAAGGACACATGGGGAATATCTCAGGAAATACTTTAGGACTTTTATGTGGGCGGGTGGGTGGAGTAAAGGAGGAGTAGCAGCATAACTTTATCTTTTAGCATTGTGCACTGAATGTAGGTCAGCCTACTCCAATGGAAATACCCCATGCTGATTCTTCACATTCTTAGACATAAACATCTCATGATTTTGCAGGCCAGGAAATCGTGAATTTGGTTCCTTGTCCTGTCCCAGACTTTTCAGGGCGGCCTTACTGTTTGTATCTCTGGACTCCTTATTTAAAAAAAACAACAACATGTCAAAATTTTGCTTGCCTAGCAAATTACTAACACAAAGAGATAGCATGCAAATGTTGAGTATTATAGCTTCTATGGTCCATGTCACAACGTAATTTATAGAGAAGTTCCGTTTCTAATTTCTCAGTAAATACTATTTTGTGCATAACAAATGCAGGATGCATTTATTTCAATATAAAGTGATCTGGAAAATGCCCTTCCTTCTCTATAAAAGCTATTTGTTAAGTAATAATAGACATATATTTTACTATGTAAAAGTATAACCTATTTTTAACCTCACATTGTCATACAAAGTTTATGGAGAAAATACTTAAAAAAAGGAAATCAGAGTCCATTTCCTGTTTTAACAAGGATAATCCCTTGACCAGAAGGCACAAATATTCATTCCTCTTTAATGTTAATTAGCACACTATTTATTTTAAATTTCAGAATTTAACAAATGAAAGCAAGTTGCTGGGAACATTAAGTTCAAAACGTCTTTCACCTTATTTATCCAGAACTCAATAAAACTGTTCAGTAACAGACTTGCAGCCTCCAGCTAGGTTCCTGCTATTAGCCTTAAATCATTTTTAGAGTTGCAGTAACAGTAAGTTGCCAAACTCAAATATACAGCTATCTACATCTGCTAGATAGTTTGTCTTACTGGACAGTCTGGAAAAATTTCAGTCACTTGATCCAAACTGTAAAGTTTTTTGCTGCTACCAAGGAATCAATACTTTTAAAGTCTGCAAATCAGCATTTGAAAAATGCATCTGCAAGAATGTTGAAAGGACAATGTTTTTTTTTCCTTTAGGGGAGCATAAGATAGCCTCTCAAAAAAATTGCATATAGACAGGAGTTTTAAAAAGTAGCTACTCCTTCCTCAATGAATGGCTGAATCTCTAAATCTCCCATTTGAGCCATAAAGAACCTTTTCAGAAACTGCAATTTCTTCAACTGAGGAGCTTATCAGGCTGAACAAACAAAAATAGGGAGCATGAAACATAATTTCAATTTCTCCCTATACAGAGGAACAGCAGAAAGCTGGAAGTGACAGGAGTATGGCTGCTGCTACCACATTGAACCATGACAGGCAGCAATACCTACCCTGCCCCAAAGCAATCAGATTCAGTGACCCCTGTGTCTGGCAGCATCAGCCTCTTCACACAGCAAGTCACCCAAAATATCATGAATGGTGGAAGAAATACCTGGCTGCCCTCTCTAATGCTCAAGTCTGTACATCTTCTGTATGGATAGCACAATCAAACCCTTAACACCGCTGTTTCAAGGCATTCCATAAGCTGATTGTTGAGCTCTTCACATTTGATCCCAGTCCACACATACCAGGCTGATTGAATGAGCTCTTAACCAAAGCCATTTACCTGCTCTGGACACACATCAGGTGTGCTAACCAGCATGGTCAGAGCAGCAGGCTGGGACTAGGGTGGGCAGGCAGCACTGCTGCACCACAGGGAAGCTGCCATGATTCACCCACCCGCTTCCCTCTTTGCCCTGCAGAACACCCAGCAAGAGGCATTCACTAACTGCTCAAACTTGCACGTGCCTGCATTTCCACTGCAACATCCCTATTTCTTGTCTGAAGTCATGCATAAAATCCAAGGGCAGTTGTCCAAAATTGGTGCTGGCTTCTGTCCAAATTGCACTTCCCACTTTTAACTGATACATCTTTGTTAAAAGCAAGCCTCATGCAAATAGGGTAATGCACATCATTCAAAGAGCCCTGCTCTCCATATGGAATATCAGTCTCTTGTTTTTTTCCTTTCTTAAGTGATGCAGCCATATCCATTCTCATCTGGGATTGTGGACTGTGAATCAGAGACAAGGAAATGAAACAGATAGAAGACATACCCAAATGGGTTATGATCACAGGTAGGTCTCACTGGAACAGACAGCAGGGATCTTAATGACTCCCAGACTCTCTGAAGGCCTTGAGCAGAGGACGCTTTCCCAGAGGTGCCCCTTTGGCTCCATGCACGCTACAGGTGATTCCTATTTGCCTACACTGATGGCATCTGCACGCCTCAGACAGCTGCACTGAGTTCATTACATACAACTTCTCAGGTCTGATTGATGAGGGCAAGGCATTCACAACCTCACTGAACAAAACTGTTCCAGAGCATAACGAGTTCTCTTGGTTCCGGCATCGCTTAAACTTGTCCCCACTGTCCAGGCACTACCTGTGATCAATGAATCCATACTGCCTGAGCTGGTGTGTCGAGTCAGCTCATCTTAACTGAAAACATGTGCTCAAGCACTTGTGATGCTGGCATACCAGTCTGAGAAATTCCCCTGCAGCAGCTCTGATCCACCATACCTTCCATGCCCTTCCGCATGCAAAGCAAAGGAGGTTAGGTAAGATTCCCACAAGAGATGGGACACTATCAAAATGCATTTTCAGGGCATCAGTGTGAAACTTTTTCTGGCTAAAGTGAAACATGAAAGTCACTGCTTGTAAATAAGTTTTAAGTTAACCTATTCAGATAAACTACTTCAGCTTAACACTGACATGCCTAAGAGCTTGAACATAATGTTACATTTCTATAGATGTACGAAATATAAATATACTTGGAAAAGATGACCAAGGAAACCTGATTGATACAACAAATACATTTGGTTAATTTTTGTCACTAAAAAGTTAATTTTGCTTGGAACCAAATTTAAACATTTGCATAGAAAAAATTCTCTGATGAGGCTTAAAATATGGTAAGATGGGAAAATAATTCTGGAAAATAGTGGACACTCTGGATACAAAGAAATAATTTCACAAGAGTCATACTGAAACTGCTTATAATGGAGGTTGCAGTAAGAAAAAAATCTCATCTAAACTAAACATTAAATAGCTTACCAAACCACAGGGTCTGTTTTCTTCTTTGATATGTTGTCTAATGATTTTATCCCACTCCGAAACAACAGGTTTTCCTTCAACAATTCAATTCACTGAAATAACACACACAGCTACAAAACTTCTTTTTTCTTCTCAGTAGAAAACAAAGCAAAACCACTCATTCATTTCCCTAACTACAAGTGCTGGCCCTCAAGGAATGTAAGGTTAGGTGGAATAAGCAGTAATAAGCTACAAATTTAATCTGGCCAGCAATGGAACGTGGTCTTTCATTCAGAAGAGGCAACATATGGTACATCATTATGATGTAGGTTAAATAATGCTCACTAGCAAACAAACAGCAGCCAAGAGAAACAGCATGAACTGTACAGAATCTAACTGTCTTGCCTCCATTATCTGTCAAGATATTTCTAAATGCCAGAGGAGGAAGAGAGGCTGTTTTGTGGGGTTTTTTTGGCGTTGTTTCAGGTTGTAAGAGAGTATTTTACCGCACGCCTGTGTCACAGCCATGGCATGGAGGTACAGTGATCCAAAGCAAAGTATATTTACTCTGTATTTCCAACAAGCACTGGCTTATCCACATCAATTTAAAACAGGTGAAGTAAACAGTAAATGCACAGACTACATGGACATTTCTATCATTTAAACACATTCTTTTCTATGCACTTTCAAAAGTTACAGAAATTATAATGGTATTTTCAAGCCAGCTAAAACTCTACTCTTTTTCTCTTCAATTTAAAAAAAAATCTTTAGTCATCAGCAAGGCATGTTCTGCTCTCCTGTAACTACATCCATTACCCACATGACTTCTTCCTGCCCAGATCTTACATCATGTCATTGTTTTAACTAACGCTTTGGACCATCTTCAAATCTCTTTAACCCTTGTGGCTTTTATGTCAGTGTCCTCTTCCAGTTCTCCATGTACATCTTGGATGTGTCTTCAAATCGTTTCACAGGTATCTCCTCCCATTGGAGGATACAACTCTCAGTTTTTCCCTTTCCAGCCAATCCCATCTTTCCAATCCTGCCCTCAATCTTCTATTCCCATCTTCTGATCACAAACGGCCACAGCCATCCTTGAATCTTAACTGCCTCATAGTCCACACACCCATGTTTGCAAAGGCTGCCACATACCCCATTCCATTATAATCTACAACTTTTTCCTCAGCCCTTCAGCTAAATCATTCACTTAGGACTATTTTTGCCTCATCTACAGAGTCCCTCCCCTCTCTGGCCAACCCAACACCATCACAACCACATCATGCAATCCACCAAGGGCCAGAAGTAGATCTCCTGTTATTACAGTAACCTCAGCCTACTAACTAATATCTCAGCCTCTAGCTTTTTGACACAAAAACTGAAGTTGTTTGTCCCCACTGTCACTTCCAGCCATCAGACATACCTATCTGGTTACCCCCAGCCCATCAACCCTACTCTGAATAATTTATCAGCCTCTGCCAAGTGTAATATTATTCAGCATTTCCACGTGCACATAGCTGGCCACTGTACAGGAATGATGCACCCTTTGTAATTCAGAAAACCTCTCTCCCTCATTGGGATGACACCTACTGTAATAGATACAAAGACACATCATCTAACAGAGGACAGCTTTTCTTTTCCTCTTACCAGTTTTCAACTCAGAACTGAACAATTGTTAACCTGCTTTCCCACATGAGTTGAACTTCATGGCTTTCCTTTACTCTTACTGCTTACACACGTACTGCAGTTATCTCAAAACCAGCTCGCAGAGTCTGTGAGCACCTAGCTTTCACAACTAGCTGTTCTGAGCACGGCTCCAGCACAGCAACTATACAACACCCAAGGCAGGTGCCAAATGCCACATCAGGGACATTTTTTGGACCAAGAGTGATCAGAATACCCAGCAGAGCTTAACTCCTTTGTAAACAATATAAAATTGAACTGTAAGCTAAATGTTTTACAAAGCAAATATAAACCTCACCATCATTTATGTTTTTGAAACATTACCCTGTGTTACACAGATCATCAGGATGAGTTGAGCAATCCAACAATTATTTCATCTGTCCCATAAAAGCACCTGAGAGAAGTGACAAAATGACAGTTTGGAGACAACCTGGGCATCATGCACCACTGAAAAACTGCAATTTCACTTCAAGTGGCCTGGACTCCAGCTTACGTTCAATAGACACTCTCAAAACTTCTTAAGCTCTTAACCACTAAGAAAGAAGAAATTTATTCAACAGGGAACAATATTTTCCTTCTGAAAGTATTAATAAAAATATTTATTTTCAAGGTCTTTTCCCTCTTACAATATCCAGGTAATATTTTGGCAGGACAGTCCTGGCTCTCACCCACAAGTGAACTAGAGCTTTATTGCTCCTATACGCTGACTTCAAACTACACTGGGTCACCCCAAGAGTTCCTTCCCAGAGGATATAGTTTCAGCACTAGTTCCAGAGACTTGAACTTCTTTCTCTATGAGGAGAAAAATATTTCTGTAATAGGTTGACCTTTCTTCAGATATGTTGATATCTGAAGGATGTCAGTTCATTGTGAGAATTTGGAAGCTGGCATGACTCCAAAGGCTCCACATATTTTCAGAGTGACCTTGCCTGTAATCTTAACCCACTAAAATGAAAGTGCATGGCTGGAGAGGAGTAGTACATACTTAAAAATCTCACTGTGATTCAAACACAGATTTATTACCAGTGATTTGGTGGCATCACTTCACAAAGGCAAAAGACAAGACGTTTTACTCCTATGACCTTCCTGCATTCTTGCAACTCACATGAAAGAGAACAATGGAAATGTGGCTGAATGTGAGAAAGCACCAAACTGCTAGGGCTTTTTGGGTGGGTGTGGAGAGAAACACACATACTACAAAAAATCCAATAATTCCCCACCCAAGCATTGCTAGTGAATGACCTCACTGGTTTCCTACATATACTCCAGCAGCTTTCCTGCCATCACTCTGTTAAGCCAAGCAATGATGTCAACAGTCCACCTGTGAGAGTGATGTAGCCCTCTGGGTCATGGTCTCAGAGAACTTGGATAAAACCTGTGCCAGTGTTAATTAAATACACCTCTTGTTTCACTGCTGATTTCCTCTGATAAGGCCCAGCTCATTTTTCCTGGAAAGACTTCCATGCTGTATGGGAACTGGAGCCAACCATAACACAAACCAAATATTGCTTAGAGAACATGAAGACAACATGCTAAATATTTAGTTAAAAAAAAAAAAATCACTGCGTATCAGTGCTGGGATAAATACAAATCTCATTACTTTGCATGTGCTAGTGACAAGGCTAAACTACAAATGCTAGTTACTGCAGATAGTTTACTATCTTTCAGCAGTACTTATCTCTCTCATTTGTAATGCTCTTCCCGATTACATTGGAGCAGAACCTGCTTTACTGATAAATTCTGACAGGCTAGAATACAAGAAGTTCGCCCCGTAAAAAATATGCTTGGAGAATGGAGTTTGACATTTAATTAGCATCAGAATTATCACGACAACTTTAATGAAAAATAGCATTTTTTCCTGCCATCAGAGAAGGCCTTAGCTGTAAGAAGGTTCTGAGCAGCTTAAGCATTAAGGAACCTCTCCATTAATACAATTAGCCAGCAAGCAATGGAAGGAAAAAAAAAATATGCTGCTCCTTCTTTTTTTCCTATATAAAGAAATCTAATCTACTGTCATGACTGGATGTCTTCACTATATGCTGTCACTGGGATTTTAGTAATCCCTCTACTCATAGCACTGACTTCTAGCCACCTTAAGCCCTCAGGACATGCCCTTTTATACTTGCTTTATTCTTGCAGACATTTTCAGATAGCTTTATTAGTAAGAGAACTGTCAAGGGAAGGCTTTCAGTTTTGAAACCACACATCAAAAATATTTCTTCTTGCACAACTTAACACTAACCGTAAGACTTAGTTGCTGACAACAAAGCAAACAAATAATCTGAAGGTGGAAAATTAGAGAAGTGATCTCCAAAGTAGTGGTACAATTATATTAAGAGAGCTTGTTTCATGACGATCACAAGTCTCCACGCTGAAAGGCAGCAAGTTGGACCTCTTGCTATAAATTTAATTCTAAAGAAAGAAACTGTGTGGTAACGATGTTAGGAATACATTCATATTCATTCATTCATTCTGATTTGTAGCAATTGTGATGGTTCCAAGAAGTGTTCTGTCCCACATTCCTGAGCATTACATTCCTGAGCATTAACAATATTTTCCAAACAACCAGTGATCGATGTCCATGTATTTACATTTTTACCTCTTGGGGATATTATGTTTATACAGTACCTCGCCTACAAACTCTACAAACTACATAACACAGAGTATACTGCCTACCCAGCTCGGGATATGGGAGAAGTTCCATGGCTAATACAACCTCTCACCAAAGTCAGGCTAACTAACTTAGATGTGTTTTTTACACTCTCCTCCCATAAGAAATCCCATATATAAAAAGTCCTTAATAAGAACTGCATTTTTTGGTTCTAAATGGAAACAGAAAATGAGAGGTAATCCTTGAAATTGTTTGGTTTATGCTGCTCCTATGGACAGTTTCTATGGATAGTTTCTATGGATTTATGACACCGAACTGCAGCTAGTTTGTAGCAAAGCGTGCAGGGTGTGACTCATTCACAAAGCTCAACCCAAGAATATTTCATTCTGACATCCAACAGAATAGCTCACGGATTTGAATTAGTTGCTGCCCATTACTCACATGCAGTCCTTCTCATAACTTCATGACACACAACTTGCAGTGCAAACTTGAATCCAGGCCATGAAGGAGATACTAGAAGTTCTGACAAATTTTATCCTGTCACCAGTAATTGGAATTTGGTCTTACACAATTTAAATACACAGCTGCACTCTGCTTCTGGTGGATGTGCATAATGTGGTCATGCAGAAGGAAAGCATATCCCCAAGTCCAGTGACTTAAAGTGACACAGTTTCCTGAACTCCAGGAACCCTCCTAGTCAGAAAGTACTTCCTTCCTTGTTTCAAACACTTGATTGTTTCAGAGGGAATTCAAAACAATAGATTAGAAACTTTCAACCTTTCCTAAGTGTACTGCTACACAAGGAAATCGGGCCATGCTCTGGGAAGATGAGATAACATTGGGAGAGTACTCTTTCCGGAAATGCAATGGCTTTTGCATCCCTTCTGTAGCACCATCCCATGAATCAGCTACATGTAAGTAATAACTCCAGCTATGAGATGTCAGATGCAGTTCAACTGCTGTTTGGATTAAGATGTGCGTGGTTGGCAGAAGGCATGAGCCAACTCACTTCTCAGCTATTTCGATAAGGCCTGTAAGGGGAGAAAGTATCAGGAGCTTCCTAATTCGAGTCTGTACTTGTAAGGATGGGTAGGAAGAAAGGATGATGATTGCCTCTTTTTAGCACCTCATAGTTTAAATCTCTAAAAAAGGAGAAGGAATGTGCTATTACTTCTGCAGTTAAAAATCTGCCCCTTCCCACTATAACTTAGTTTTACAGGACCAGTAGTGATGTTCACAAAGACTGGGAGCAGATCATGCTCATCAGCTGAAGAGCAATTATTTTAAGTGTACTCTATTCCCCAACACAATTCCTTTAATCTATATACATGAAAATTGTTTGTAATGATGGAGGAAAGATTTAAAATTTAGAATACAAATATCTAACTAGTTATTGACGGTCTGCAATTTGAATAAGAAAAGGCAATGGACAAGTAAATTCATTTTTCTGCAGCATTAGGGTGCCTAAATACCCTAGACTAACCTAAAAACAACAGCAACAGAAACAACAGCAAGAGCCATTCTCTCAGACCCGACAGTCAAAGCTCTTATATGACATTGCATTTTCTTGATTATCTTTTCCTATCAACGTAGAGCTACGAAAAGTTTCAGGGTAAGATTATTATACAAAAACAAGAACTCACATGGTTGTACACATTATTTTTAGAGGCAAACAGGAAATGCACTTCCCTGTCAAGCTGGGTCAAAGGGGAGTTACCGAGTTGAATACTTTGCACTCACCGTTCCTACCAGAGGGTAGATGAATCCAGCTCCAATGCTGGCTCGCACATCGCTAATCGGCAAAATGAAACCAGTGGGAACACCCTTCCTCTCAGGCTGATGGGAGAGGGACAGGTGAGTTTTTGCCATACAAATGGGAAGGTTTCCAAATCCCTAACAAAAAAGGGAAAAAAAAGAAAATTGTTTTTAAATTCACAGTAAAGAAACATGTTTTGTTTTGTTATCAGTATCTTCTGGAAACCCTGAAGTCCACATAGCAATAGTTAACTTCGGTTTTATAACAGCTCATAATTCAGAAGTGGGCCGAATATGGTATTGTACATGTTATTCTCTCGCAGCTCAGGCCTCTATCTCCAGAGACTTGGCTGTAGTGATACCCAGCTTCTAGAGTGGGCTCTCAACCTACAGTTAGGTGCAAAAGTTGCCTATGCAACAGCTAAAGTGTGCTGCTTTCAGAAAGGGTCCACAATAGGTATCTCACTGAACATAAAACCTGCAACAACTTAATAAAACTCTAGCACAGCAGTTCCCTCTGGGCTCTTATGACCTCGTTAGACACCAATTTGAGACCAGGATTCAGAGTCCAAAATTTTCTAAGGGCAGTAATGTCTTCTTGGGGGTAAACACAGATGGTGATCATGTTGCTTTCCTTTTTTTTTAAACAAGACAAAAACTGCATGAGATGATGGCGCCCACTTCACTAATGCCAGTGCACTAGTTACTGAAAATGTGGGAGAAAATCAGGAAAAGTGCCTCAGCAGCTCATTCCCCTTTATTTGTCTCCAAGTTATTGATTAATCTTGAGTCAGGCACCTTCTACTCTTCTGTTCAACTCCTTGACAAACAGGGCCAGGTCACAAGGCCAGGAGGAGAGGCAGCGCTTCAGGGAATTGTCTCTGCAGCCCAGTGCTGACAGCCCTTTAATGACATTGTGAAAATATTTCCTGATACTACTAACATTTAGACTAAAAAATGGATTAGAGAATCACAGCAGGAAAAAATAAAGGCATGGATTATTTTGCTTCAAGTACACTAAGTAATCTTCTTTTCCACTTAGAAAAATCAAATTAATTCTCAGGAAGTTTGCGTTATAGGGAAGATGGCTACAGTTCTGCCTGTCTGACCAAGTCGCTGAAGTTTACTCAGGAATTTTTCCTTAATATATTGTCCATAGTTTCTACTTGCTGACAGAAAGTCTCTAGCACATTTATGTCCAGAAGCCATTCCACTACAAAAACCACATTCACCTCTCCGCATGGCTTCAAAACTTTTCAAACTGTAACATGCTCCCACATGCTTTAGGATAGGTGATCTATTTCATGTTTTAGTACTCATAACTCCTTGAAAACAATAGGAACAGAAAGAAATCAAAAGATTTCACAAATATTGGGACCTCTGTTATCAATGTGCATAGCTGTGCACAAGTCTTCCTGTGTTTGCAAACCCATTTTTGCAGGTACAAATGAACACGCATATGCTAAAATTGGTTACATTTGCTAGCTGCAACTTTTGCAGATATGCAGTTACCACGTTTAAGAGAGTAACCCAAAATTATCACACTGCATAGAAAGTACACTTCCATGGACAATCTCAGAAGTATTCTGAACACTGTTCATATCTCACAGGAGATGCTTTCGAAGTTAAAACCATTCTGTTCTATCGAATCTAAACCAATCCATACTGACCTCCACAGTTTAGCACCACGGGTAAGCTCATGCCTTTCAGCAAAGCTTGACTTAGCGTTCCGGTCTGAGAACATTTCACACCCTGAGGTTTCCCAAGCCTCGCACCCAGCAGGTGCCTGCCTGCATAATTCCCTGGTGTTCTTACCTGCCGGGTGTAACGATCCACTTGTGACTGCGCAATGGGAGACAACTCTATATCCTGAGCTCCATACACCTTCTGAGCAATGATCCTTATTTTTTCAACAATAGGAAGCTGCAGAGACAAGGAAACAATACAAAGATGAACATTAGCCAAGAGAAACCAGGATCTTGTTTGCTGAGTGAGGTCTCTGAATCTCTCATTTAGATTCATCCTTGTTAAACAGGCTTGCTAAAGCATGAGACAAAGTAAAGAGCACTGGTGATGGATATGATACACAGCTATAGGTACAGGAATTAACAGATGTGGTTTCAGCTACTCCATCATTTGGAAGCTGCACAATTTGTGCATTACAAAGTTGACAACATGAGCTTATGCTCGCCTGAAGTGGGGGAAGAAAATTACTGCCATCTAGTTATAAGAATCAAGAGCTAACTCACACTGCAGATAGGGGGAAGCAAGCTCCACTGGGTTAACAGGGATCACTAGACAAAAAAGTTTCATTTCAGAATAAAGATAACCTATACAACGAGTGGACAACGAAAGGTAGGAGGCAGCCAGGGAATGTTCCTCTGAGAAGTGAGGAGTTGTAGCAGAAAATTCCTGACCCATCTCTGCTCCTTTGATTGTGATTTTCTTTTATTATTTATTATTATTCTCACCTCCTATCCTTTCTAACATGCATATTTTTCATTGTAGCTTTGATATTGTAAAGCACTTTGGACACTTAAAAAATATAAATTTCAAAGCATTCTAGAATTCATTTTGAAACCTCAAGTCACTAAGTTCAACCCCAGTCTCCAAGAGTATTCACATCATGTTACTCAGCTCGAACCGGACAAGTTCTGCTTTCATGACTTCTATTTGAAGGCAGATGCAGACTCTTACATTCAGTCTGTCAGAAAACCCTTAACAGATTTTCAAGAAAGTTTTTTGTGGTCAGATCAGGCACTTACTCTTTGTGCCATCATTTTTGTGCATTTAGAGTAAACAACTCTTTCCTATTTCCTCTTTCTCTTTCCTTTTGTTTTTAATGACCCAGGAGACAGCAACTCCTCCAGCCTATTTCAAACAAGCCGTTCTCTGACTTCTTTCAAAAGGAACAGGATGATGGAGGAGGGATCTTACCACCAGTTCAGCTAATTCAGTGCTGATTACAGATGGCCAGAAATGTGTGCAATATTAAAGGGAATATCTCATCAGTAACTTGTAGCATGTTTAATTAACAACACATGTGGAAGAAGTGCTAAACAAAAGAGATACCACTTGGGGAAGAAGACTTGGTAATCTCAAGCAATATAAAAAGCACCAGAACACAAGATAAAAGTGTTTCATTTTATTCTAACAAAGGCAAGAAATTAATTAATTTGTGAATAACAAACTCTATCTGGTGCATTTATAGGAAGTTCCACAGTTAACCACATTTTTGCAATGCCTGTCTGGAAGTAGTTCTTTTTCTGCAAAGATACATCAGTTGAAGGTTTTGTGTCAGATAGACCTTTTTTATATTTATGATTGAATTATAGAAAAATTAAAGCTTACATTAATAAAGAACTCCAGTTACAGAGGCATCACAAGAAAAGAATCTCACCAGAATTCCAAGTACCTAAAATGTAAGGCAGTTAAAAGCTACTAAGGCTCAGATAAAATCCCCCCTCAGATTGGAAATTTCAAAGACAGGTTTAAACGAGCTTCACAAGATGCTTTCTTAACATGCTCACTGTACAATTACTGCATCTTAATTGGGTGGAATAATGTCACATTCCTAACATCAGGCTTTTTACAGGAATCCAAGCAGTGCAAAAAAATCTAATCAGGATTGGAGATAGCACATCGCAAATATCCTGGGTATAATTCCTGGCAGCAGTAAGCTGAATGGAATACTTGGTGCCATGGACAGCCATCACGAGATGAAACTTGTCTCAGGGTGATTATTAAATACATTCATATCCATGGCAGTTTTCAACACAGTGGGAGAAATGCAAAACATGTCTGTTAATTTGCCTTTTGGGTGCTGTTTGCTTGCAGTCAAGGACTAACAGCAATGGCAAATGGAAAGGCAAAAGGAATTCCATTCCGTGTTGTCAGCAGGCCAGCATCAAAACTAACAGCTTTCTGCTTAAACCTCAGTAAATTCATTGAGATGGAGATGGACATTTAGATTCAACTTGCATTTGTGTCAAAACATTTCAAACTAATTTGACAGCAGTATAATTACTGCGCCTTCAGCCCCCTTCCAATGACCACAGCCATATTTTCCAAAAGAAACCCAGCAGGGCTCTGGCTAACATCACAGGAGAATGCTTTAATGGCAGTGGTGGCACTCTGCTCCTCCTGGGATGTGTGCAGTGTCTTGCATGACTGAGTCTGAGCTGGACAGTCAAACTGTATTCCTATTGATTTATGGTTTGGGGTTTTTTCCTGGTTTGTTTTTCTTTTACCAGAATTTCAGATACTTCTTGGGTCAGTACCCACACCTCAGGTTTTGCAAATGTAACCTCAAAAGAATCACCATTGGCAAAGGAGTTGTGTGAGTGTGAATGGCAAAAAAAAGTGGTTTCCTGAGCCTGTCATGTTTTGGCCGGGCCTGTGCATACAAACAGGTGAGGCAATGTGTGCATGGCGTCAGAGGATAGTTTGAGCCTATTTAATCTCAACAGAGGCAAGACAAGTCCTGGCTGAGCCAAATTCAGACAGAAACCAGCAGGAAGGCACAGATGTGCTATAGACATTAACACACTCTCAGCTATGCTTCCTTCCTGAAGTTTCAGGAGTAGGGAAAGGAGTACACTACACCACGCTAAGGATCCACCTGTTTCCTAGTATTTAGTGGGACTTTTAAGGCATTATCTATTTAGAATCACAGTGTAACAGGGCATCTCAAGCTAAAAAGTTTGCTGTGTTTCAGTTATCAAGTAATAGTGCTGGGAAACTTCACTTTAATTTAAAGAAATGTTTTCCACATTAAAAACACTTAGTGCTTTACACGAGAAATAAAAATTCATTTTGCTTGGAAGTGCCATAATGGTATTTAACAGAAAAGAAGTTCTACTAATTCAAGAGACATTTTACATAGCAGAAGCCTGGATGTTTACAAGACACGTGTTTAGCTTTAGGTTTTCAACAAAACTGTTGATTATTCAGCACTTCACTATCAAAACAGTATCACTGATGGGCAAAGACATTCACCATATGTAGCAACAATGTTAATTCACATGGAGCAGTGGGCTGAAAAGTAAGACTCATATTGCACAAGTAACTAAATCATTAGGGGGTTTTAAGCTGGATTTTTGCTCCAGCTGATACCAGACTTATCTAGAAAAAAAAAATCATGTCAACTACCTATTTGTGCCTTATATACTTTGGTTGAATGTCTGCCAGCAGAAAACACATATCTCAGATACTTTAAAAAAAAGAGTAATTTCACGTCTGTTGTGGTTTGGGAATGGTACTCTCCAGTTCAGTGTGCCCACCAAGACTCTCCAGGAATGCCTTTTCCCAGGAAGCTTTCCCTGGCAGTGATGTGACATGGTATAGAATAACCTCCTGGCCATGCCCCCTTCCAAATACTGCAAAAATTAATCCCATCCTTGCCAGAAGCAGGACAAGATCTCTCTTTTTTTTTTTGTCTGAGAATTTTTTACAATGGCCTAGGAAATCCCTGAACCAGTTGTTCATTCCTACTAGCAAACTCCATTGCAGCACCCTTAGCCACGCTGATGCAACTGTTTGCAGACCACCAGCAAAACAGTCTTAAGGAAAGGAAGAAGAAAAGCCTCATCTGAATGGTGTGCGTTGATGCACCCCTATCAACAGAAGCTTGATTCCACAGCACCTCTGCCACCTGGAGAAGGATGAGAAGGAAAGTTGCAAAATGTCCAGGGTGTCAAAAGCATGAAAGATTTAGGATCAACAATAAAAGCTATTCCTCTTCTCAGTTCCCTTAGGTAAAGTTGTGACTGTTGCACAACTCAGTACATTTAGGTGATGATTAGGTGACAGATAGACAATAGACAGTATGGATTTAGATAAAACCTGACTTTTATAGATATGCAACTATGTATTAGTACTAATGCTGAAGGAATTACGGCAGCTTCAGAGAATTCGTTCCAAATTCAATGTTAGCTTCCTGAGAAAATGGTAACATAAAATACTTGATGTAAATTTACACTGAATATGAGAAGATGCTACTGGGCCACACAGTACAAATATCTGCTGACAATTCAGAAGGTTTCTCTCAGAAACAACCAATCTTGCCAGTCCTGCCAGAGAGAATGTGCACTTCTGAAATCTCACACATTTAGAGCTACCAAAGCCATATGCTGCTTCTGAGACAAGCACAAACACACGTGCTTGCTGAGGCTGCCAAGCACCCACATCATAAACAGGATTATCTCCTAGGCTAAAGCATAACAAGTGCTAAAGCACAAACTGCTTTCACAAAAACAGTATCTGGGTAGCTGTACATTTCATTACTTGATAGAGAACGAATAAACCGTGAAATCAGCACTGATAAAGATGAGAGCCTGTCATTCCCAAGGCTGTATTGATTATCTAAGATGAAATCATACCACTGTTATCATCCAGCCATACTGCCACTTCCAGTCCATCTCACTTGCAAGACATTATATTAGTGAAAGTGGTGCTGTTTATTACACAATCTTCTTTCTTCCCTTACTATCGAAGCAATGTTTTCACCAAAACATAACTTAATAGTGCTGAATTTATGCTAAACTTTTCTCACATTTCCTTCACTCTTCATATCTTCCTTCACTTCTAACAGCTGACTTCAGATTATCATTTTTTCATGTAGGGCTTAATAAGGATTTCCATGGACAGCAGACCAGCTACAATAGATCCTTCTTTCATCCTCATTTCCTCTGCTGCTCACACTCACCCATGTGCCAGTGCAACCGAGGCAGCACCGCTGTTTGTGCAGCTGCACATACCAGAGAAAGTGATCCAGGCTAAAACATATCCCTATTGCAACCCATATCAGTTCACACATCCACCTTATCATAAAGGCAAAGCCCATGTGAAGCAGGAAGAATTGCTCAAACTGTTCAAATCTGAGCACTGAAATGTACCAGCAGAAAAAGCGAGTTGGGGCAGGGACACACACCTTGGCTGGGATTCCTGAAATCAGTCCTGCTGCCAAAAGTCGGTATTAAGTGAAACAAAGCATGCACATTACCAGGGATCTGGCCTGAGACTATGCTCAAGATTTCCACCTTTTGCATCCTAATTTGGACACCTGACTTTTTAAGCTCTTTAGCTACTGGAGAAAGGAGTTAATCTTTTTAACTCCCCACAGCCAGTCCCTGAGACTGCTGAAAACAACCCCTATTACCTTCCTCCTTCATTTCTTCTGCTTTTAAACATCCTCCTGACTTCCTCACCAACAGAACACATCTCTGCAAAGCCAGAGACAACAGCACTAAGCCCCTAGTCATACTACATTCAACTAGGTTGCAGCTAAGCCACACTTCTAAGAGAAGCCCTGGTATTATCTAGTTTAAATTGAGTACCGTAATTGAGTGTCCTTCAGTGCAGCACTGTCCGACAGGATCTCTTCACAGTTATACAACATAAATACTTAAAAGTACTTTATTCTCCAGCAAAACTAAGATTCTCTTGAAAAAACATGCATTTAACCAGAGAATATACAGAAGCACTATTCACTTGTAACTTACACATTTAACACTTTAAGTACTTTAAACATTCACTTTAGTCTCAATGCCTATTTTTAATTATGACATCACCAGTTTAATTATAAGGTGACAACCTCTGGGCTTACTGTTATCTAGCTGTTTGTGTTTTAGCAGAAATTCTTAGTATGATTCAAAATTCTAGGCAGTGGCACTTTTTTTTAACTTAACACATTCACTGAAAGCAATAAAGAAGAATCTCTGGTTGGCTAAGTGAAACAGTATGCAGACATCACTCATTCCTCTTCTTGGGAAGGCTGCCAAATGAAAACATGATGGGAGTATGGCTGAAGGTGCTGTGTGGGGTGACAGAGTGCAGTGCTAAAACAATAGCTGACTCTGCACATTCAAACTCCTACTTCTAGCTTCTCCCTTGGATAAAATAAAAATGCATTTATTAAAGTATCTGTATATTCTGGTTCCAGAAGATCTGTGGCTGACAAAAGGATTTCCAAGTCTTTAGCACTCCTCTTCCTTTGCTGGCACAGGACAAGAGTTTGTTTTTTAATTTGTGGAAAAGCATTTTCAGTCAAGTTAAACAGTTTGTGAATCAACACCTAAGCCTGTGGCCTTTAGAGATTTGTTTTCCATTTCCCCAACTTTAAAACCACAGCTGTGCCTAAGAAAATTGCTTCATGCAAAGAATAGGGAAATAATGAAAACAAACATAAAAGTACAGTGCTGTCAAGAGCCTGCATCCACAAATAAAGAGATGGAGTGGCAGAAAGACAGCTTCCAACCCTAGAACACCCAATTCACTGAAACAAGTGTCCAGACTCCACAGAAATCTCTTTGATGGGAGTGGGAGGAGTGGGTGGTACAGCCCTACGGAATTCCTCTTCAATGTGGCTTCACTGCTAGATGTCTTACTAGCAGTAGAGGGGAGGGGGGAAATAGTTTAAAGCCCAGCATACGCTGCAGGGCAGCACAGCCTGCATTTCAAGACGAGAAATGTTTGCCATCAATTATTAGGAAAAGTTTCAGTAAGGAGCATACATAATTTTATTTATTCCCACCCCAGTAGTACTTAAGGACTTTCCATTAGGTCCACACATGACTGAACTCCATGCTGTACAGAGAAGAACACAGAAGCTATGCTTCCCAGACAAATGAGCAGAGGTATGCTGGGCTGGTGTGACGGCAGACGCATGATGGATGGCTTCCACGGCTTAGCGACTCCATGGCATTAGCAGAGGAAACAGAAAATACCCCTGGCACCCCCGCACCTCCCATTCAATCACTGGGATTGAAAAGATGAGAAGTTTACAAACTATAACACTCTGCCTTGGGACATTCCCCTGGAGCTTGGCATCCTCAAACCCAGGCCCCGTGAGCCCTTCTTGACTGTGCCTTCCTCTTCGAGCTGCTCCTCCTCTCCCAGTACATGCACCAAGGAGCCTTCTCCTCCACTGACGGGGCTCTTCCTCCTTCATTACTCACAGCTCGTTCTTGCTTTTGGAGACCACGGCCAGAGGATGGAAGAGAAAATAACACAGAGAACCGCTGCTGGCAGAGTTTGCTCTGTTTCGATGCTACCCTTAGACCCCTCTGAGTGACCCATTGTCTGTGACAGCTGAAGCGAAGACTGGAAGAAATGAGATAAGTGACAGCCCACACCATACTGCCACAGCACAACAGAGGCAGGGGCAGACAGCACTCTGGACCCAGATGCTCCAGATTTGCCCAAATTATTATTATGCTCCCAGCAGGGGAAGAAAAATACCAGTGCTGAGGCCACCAACTGCTTGAATCCCTCCCTGAGAAGTGCTGCTACTCAACCTCGCTCCCAGTGGATGGTCCCAAGCTGAGAAAGCTCTCCTTTGTTCTGCAGGCTGGCCAGCCAATGCACTACACTCTGCCTAAATATTTGTGCAATCAACTTTCACTGTATAACCTGGAAATATTTTCATTTGTCATGACATTACCTAAAGGCATAGCACTGTCTAAAAATGGTGTCATCTGACAAATTTAGAAGATTGGAACAACTCCTTCCCTTCCCTCCCATTTGTGACCTTTACAGTCTTCAATTTAGTTTTCCAGTGCAGCATAAATCAGGTGATTTGAGGCTTTTCAACAATATTTGTCAGGTTACCATGTCATTCTTTCAAGGGGACAGTGCTAACTCACAGACCAGCCAGATATGCTGATCCTGCCTCATGCCAAATGCCTGTCCTTCTTTCTTGTATCTCCCGAGAGCCCACTCCACTCCAGCTGCTTGCAGGAATGTTGCTTGCTTACTGTATCTCTTCAAAACCTAATGCCTGCCTTCTTTCAGACCTATGCTTCCTGCCCCAGGTTGAGGAGGGCTGCTCTAAGTCAAGGGAGAGTTCACCACAGCAGAAGGGAGGAGACCAGGATAGTGAAGGCAGGTTACTCAACAGGCGTGCTTAGTGAGGAATATAGCTTCCCCCCTTCTCCTGATCAAGAATAGGCACTGAGGCCAGAAAATTTGGGAATAGGATGCGTTTGCATCCTCTCCTTTCCTCCCCCTAGTTGTCTAAACTTACTTTTAATGGTTCAGTCAACTTTATTTTGAGTAATGACTTTCTGCTGCAACTTAAAGACTCATACTTCAAGAAAACTGAACCCAGAAGGGAAGTCAACAGTGATAAGAGGATTGATATTTTGATATTTTCCATATGTAGCAAGAATATATATTAAAATAAAATGCCACAGATGATTTCACAAAGAGTTCAGGAGGCCTTTTAAACAAACCCATCCTTCAAACACTGAAGAGAAACACTCTGCAAGAAACCAACCCAACAGTAACTTAAGAGAGGTTATTGTGCAGAGGGGGCAAAAATCCATACGGAACCCACACAATACTGTAGCATTTACTTCAATTACTGCCAATAATATTTTAAGCTACGTTAAAAACTCTGAAGTCTATGATATGAAGACTCATCCTTGCTCCTGAACCACCCCCCCTGCTCTGTGCAATTCCTAATATTGTAAGCATTTCATTGTACACTCTATCTGTTTATGTCCTTTTCTTACAATTTTACAGTGGCAATGGTGCAGTATTTACTTGTCAAAGGTCATGCATTTGATCCATGAAATGACTGCCACACATATGCACTCCCAAAACCCTATATGAGCTATTCTGTTCTCATTTCAACTCCCCCAAAATATTTGTTCATCTTATACCAAATGTCAAACAAACCCTTGCTATAATCAAGACTAAAAAAAAAGTCAAACTACAAGCATCAGCTACTAGGATAAAAAAAAAAGATTGCCTGCTTAGAGAAATAAATAAAGAGAACCCTAAAAGCTATCTAAAAGTGGGACTATAGAAGAGTGTGTCATGGAATGACACCCAAGGAAGTTTAAAGAGACCAAATGAGATGCTTCAAGGAATAAAATTAGCACAGTCTTCTAATTAGACCAGCTTGCTATGATACTGAACAGGAGCAGAGCCTGAGTCCTGAACTGACACAACTGTGGTATGTCCAGTGTCTAAAATTGCTCATTCGGCACATGCTCAGGTATCACTGGACAAGATGGTATAAATGTATAAACATACCTCAGGATTCAGAAAAAAAAAGCTGATTCTCAACCTTTAACCAGTATTTGACAGATCTAGAAAATACTTTCTTCTAGTGTTCTTCTCACGCTACACAAATTTGTAAACATCCTTCAAGGAAGCTTTTGTTTTCGATACATTTGGAATTTACATAAAGCACTGCAGAGATGAATGCATGTGGAAAAAAAATGAAACAAAGAGAGCCCACTTGACCTGGACTATTGTCTAATTATATGTCTCACTGCACACTAATAATATAGTTTACTGCAAAGTTTGTTCTAACTAGAAAAAAGGATATAAACCAGTTTTACATATAAGGGTTTGAAGCTTTTTTTTTTTTAAAAAACCTGGGTGATGCTTTCTAACAAAAGATCAAAATATTGAATGAACCTGTTACAGCTACAGTGGTCTGTGCTGTTGGAAATTTTTCTAATTATAGCCAGTTCTGGAAGCAAATTCTGATGAAGTTTTCCAGACAGGAAAACAAGGTACATAGACATCAAAGGATTAAATGGAGACATGGAATAAAGGGAACAGTAGAGCAATTTCATGATGACAGACAGATATATGAATGAAGTGGTAGTGGTTTTATGCAGAGTATTTCCCCTCTTCGACCTTCCAAAAGGGAAAGAAAACAGAAAAAAAACCCAACCACAGCAAATCCCATGAAACTTAAGGCAACCACGACTCAATATTATTCAAGTAACTGGACAAATCTGACAATCAGATGAGGGATGGAACTATGTCCTTTCACTTACATCCCCTTTAGGCACAGTGAGGGGGTAAATAATATGTTTGAATCCCATTTTACTGCTTCTTATCTTCCTTAAATTTCTTTATTTTACCCCTTTGAACAGCAGAAACCACACCTCAAAATTGCTACAACAACAAAAAAAATCAGGGCAGGCTTATTTGGGAGAGGTGGCTTTCCTTCACTTCTCTGTGAGCCTAGTAACCAATTGACCTACATATCGTAAAAGTGACAGCATTGCTGTTTCACTCTCCTACTTCCAACTGCTTCAGTCCCCATCCTTTGCACAGTAAGGATGAAACAGAAGCCTGAACTTTACACTTTACTGTTTTTGTTGGCCTGAAGGTACTTTTTTACAGTATTTAAAAATCTTTATATGTTTTTTATAAAATCCCTTCAACTTATTTTTGAGGCTTATAATACTTGTGTGAAGTTACGGGATATGAAGTTGATGTAAGGATGTGATTCGTTCCCTTTGTGCTCAAGATCATGCTGCTTATGCAACACAGCACGAAACGATGTGTCTGGGGAAGACATTAAAGTGGAAATCAATCTGACTTTCTTTAGAGGCAGAGTCCACCCCTACCAATCCTTTTTACTCACTCGTACCACCAGATTGTAAGCTACACAGTGTATAGTAACATCAGAGCTTAAATATGGGCCTTGTCAAAGGCTAATGTGCTATCCCGGTAACACAAGTGTCCAGTGGGGAAAACTATTACATGTATTTCTCAAAGATTTTTTTTCCCCATTGAATTACACAAATCCCATAAGACGACAGCCTCAGTTTTCAGAGCATCTCAGTAGAGACAAACTTAGAAAGGCATATACATGGTCCATTTCTCAGCTGTTAAACTGTTGCACGGGCAAAATGCCTTGAATAGATGCTGCAGCACTAATATTCCCAGCATATTTCCATCCATTCTGTCAGGGCAGTGGTTAACACTGACAGGGGTTGGCTGGATTACTGACATTTTGTAAAACAGCAGGGGAGGTGGAAAGTAAACATAAAATGGGTGCAACAGATACAGGGTGCATATCAAGGAGAAGAGAGAATGAAATTCAACAGTAGGGCATACCTACCTCAGGCTGAACTTTTTGCTGGAGAGAAGAATCAAAACAGGAACTTACAGCCATTTAAAAGAATGAAGCTGAGGTTCTGTTGTAAAAAAATAGCATTCGAACATTTTCTAAAGAAACTTAAGCAGCACTGTCAACTGGGGCACAGGATCTGAAACTTGACAAGGGCTTCCTCAGAGCCAGAGAAGTCTGTTTGGCTGTTCAGATTTAAACCCACCCACATCTGGATAGCCAGGAAGGCCCTGAGAAATCATTTATATAACCTTCTCGGCAATACATCCCTCCAAATGTTCTGAGAGCACAGTGGTACCCCAGCACCTCCAGTGCTCCCGGGGGTCCAAGCTCCTCTTGACAGCTCACAGTGCTGTGATGTTACCTTGCAGACAACTGCAGTAACAGTCTCCAACAGACATGGAAAAAGTCACTCACTCTGGCAGACACAGGACTGAAACTTGGACCACGCTATCCTTTGTTGGGTTATCTAAGGGCTAAGTAAATTAGCCACAAAGCCCCAGCAAGGATCAGAGGAACAATGATAGGTGGAGGAACCCTCTGTAATGTAATCACTGGAAAAACCTAATCAGTGAAAATTAGAGTACACTGAATTGTCTGTTTCCTATGGCAATCCAAGGGGAAGATGAGACCATTGTCCTTGGTGTGAAATGCACCAAGGTGGGTCAATGGGGAAACTCTTTGATCAGAAAACTTTGCAAATGAAAGGAAGTGATAGCCTACAGCAGCACAGGACTCTATGGATACATGAAGAAGCAGATTTTGGGACCGTGTAAACCTTATGATGGGATTTTCAAAGAGGATTGTGGGAATGTATAAAGATTGCTTAGTGGAAGGAACAAAGATGGGGAAAGGGAGTAATCAAGGTGGATTGAAAAGGAACAAGAGTGGGAAGAAAATCAGAGAACAGAGGAAGAAGGGGTCAGTTGTGTGTAAAGGTGTCTGGCCAGCAGTCTAACTGAGCTCTGTGCTTGAGCACCTCTCTATTCTTATTAAATCTGGTTTCTGACTGGCTTCTGTGTGGGTGTGCTCTCTGCTCTAAATGTGCATGTATGAGGACTACAGAGCACAAGGAAAGGGCTGTGCCCAGCAGCTGTAGTGAGCTGCAAACCTCAGGGGCTTGTGGACTCTGGTGCCATCAGCTGCAGCAGGACAGGGGCCCTGGGGGCTGCTCCTGAATAGACTGAGGACTTGGGGCCACCAGCAGCAGCAGTGATCCATATATTGTGTGTACCACATTGTACTGGCAGACTCCACCTGATCATCAGGAGAGAAGGAACAGAACTGGGTCACCCGTGCTCTTTGTATTCACCTGAGAGCTGTGCTGTGTAAGTGGGCACAAGTAAAGGCAGTGCTTCCTCTCTGTGTTCATCTGGCTGGGCTGGGCAGAAGTGTGGGATGAGCATGGATGTGCTATCTGTCACATCCTTCTCACACAGACAGTGAATGCTTCAGGAAGCCACAACTATTGGTGCAATACTTGTGACTGTGAGACAGCAACTACAACTCATTTTATCCGACTGACAGGACAAATACCATGGCTGTGAGGTCTCTGGAGAAGTCTCTCAAAATAGTAGGTGAGTGTTCCATCTGCATACATACTTTTATGTTAAACATGAGAAGTATCAGAAGTATCATTCAATGCACTAAGTAATGATCATTACCAGTGAGTATCCTGCTCTCTGATTAGACAAGCCACAGATTGCTTGTTCTCTCCAGCTTTTATGATTTTAAATCAAGGCAAGTTCCTTCCCAAGTATTTTAGATAACTTCATTTCAGTGTTCTCAAAGTTCTTCTTGTTTTAAATCCAACTCTGATGCAGCATCCATTCAGTGAAAAAAAAAAAAAAAAAGGAAGAAAAGAAATCTTACCTCCAAGCTGTAGAGATATTTGAAACTGTTTTTCTGATTGGCTGCCTTTTCCACAGCTTGAGCTAATTTTACTGCTCCTCTACCACCAGCCGACCAGTGATTGCAGGGTACAGCATCAAATGCTCCAGACTCCTTTGCAATCTTACACACCAGATCAACCTCAGCTGGAGAGTCAGTTCTGCCAACCAAACAGTCCTGTTAATTTTTTTGTTTAATTAGTTCTCTTCTGTAATCTTATAAAATTAGACTTATTTTACCATCAGCAGTGGTAAAGCAGGTATATATAGAAATTTTACCATATACATAATGCATTTATATACAGCATATGAATTTGTGTTTCAAGAAAACTTTGTAACTGTTATAGCTAATTAACATGGAAGATTATCAGTTCCGTAATAGTATATACTTTTTTTGTTGGTTTTAAAACCTTAAGAACAAGCTAAGGACTTAAATATCTTTATATTCATGATGAAAAAAGGAAATTCTTTAATTGCTTCTTTGTTCATGCCAAATTGAATAATTTAAAAACCAAGAAAAGTGAGAAATTTGAACTGTGTATTTATTCACAAGAGTAATGAAAGAACAGACTTACTTGAAGACATTTAGAGCAACCACAACAGGAACTCCAAAGAGCTGAGTAATTTGAATCTGTTTCTGTAGATTACAGCACCCATCAGCTACCAGCTGGAGGTTCTGTGCAATTAAATAAAAATTAATGGAAATGGTAAGATACATAAAGTCTTCTCCAGCCAAAGAATTTTCCATAAATTTAAGAGAACATAAACAGTGCTGATCATGACAGTTGCAGGCAAGTGAAATGCTTCCAGATGAAAGTATTCTGGCACTTATTAATCCTCATTCCAATTAACAAGCATCAGACATATTTAAGTAACTAAGCCGTGTCCAGAATCTATACATGAAACCATTGCTCTCTTCTGAGACACAGGAATATGGTGCAGCTGATGACTGGTTGCTTGTCGTGGTTGTGAAAGGGATGTTAGTCTGCTCTTTGCAATGTTTATCAACAGGCTGCAGTAGTGGGGTGGGGTTGGACATACAGATGTGTTAGATGCAGAGTTCATATATACACATACATAACCCAGATAAAAGCACATTACTGTATTTCCTTATTTACTCTTTTACCTCACACTTTGTAGGCCTTGTCTTAATCGTAACAAAACACATATCCTTAACCTCATACAAGCAGAAGACCAGAATTTGTCTGGAGTGAAGTGACAAAGCAAACAAACCAGCAGAATTCACTCTTCGTTTGAAGAGTGGCATCCCACCCCAAATGTGAAGCATAAACATATTAAACTTGTTGTTTAATGAACAGGTTATGCTATCATTAACTTCAGGGAGTGTTCTTGACCCCTACACCACTCTGCTTTTGTGCTTCTATAAATGCTTGTGTGTTGATCAGTCTGAAAACTTAGCAGTCCTGGAAAAACTATTGAAAAAAGGTTATTTTTCAGCTATTTCAGTTCCTCATTACAATCCATCAGGCAGTCACACACATAATACACACAAGAGGGATAACAGAAAGGGGCTGAGGGAAGATGAGGTGGTTTTACTTGTTGGCAATGCCTGTTAGAGATGTTCACTGAATGTCAGAATTACAGCATGCAAACCTGAGACTGCACACTATCCAGCCAGAGCAAGGAGAAGTTCTGATTCTCTGCACACCATATTATTTTGTTCCTTTAAACAGAAACCTCTCTTAAGTTTTATAGCAGTTCCTCTTACCTCTTCTGTGTATTCTTTCTTCAAGGGGGCACCAGCAGTTACCTGGGATCAGGTAATAATAAACAGTCAAAGTCATCACAGATTGATATTTGTCATATAACCCTAAAGGGTCTGAAGTGCAATTTTGCTTGCTTTCTATACTGCCAGTTAACACATACCAGCACACACAACATCACAGCCTGACTGCAGCTTGTGTTTTATTTCCAGTTGCACCAGTACACAAAGAATAGCAACACTTCCTATTGTATTCGAGTAGCAAGATACAGGTCATGCCTCAGCAATCAGTTGCAAAAGACTACTAGGGGAGGCAGCTGGATCTCATTCTACGTGTTGTTGCAACACACCAGCAGTGCAAAGACAATAGGCAGCAACTTCCAACAGCTGCAGAAATAACAGCAACACAGAAGAACATCATCTTTGAGTGTCCTGTAATTACTGCCCATGGCAAGGAACCGCATGCATGTAATTTGCTGGAAAGCACAAAGGTATACATGCAAAGTGCATCACCAAGGTACTGGGGTACTATACTGAATCTCCAAGGACCACATAACATCAATCCCAGGCACCAGACTTCCTCACTTTTGTCTCTAGCATTAGTCCATTTTATAGTTAACCTCCCAGTAAAAGTATCTGGTACTCTACATGCCTCAGTGATGAATGCATCACATTTGTAAACAAATGAAAGCTTTAAACTTCTAAGGACACAAGTGAGACAGAAATAGAGACAGTTATTGAGATATATTTAAGTCCTATTTTTGCTAGATTGAGTGATAACATGTGAAAATATAAGTGCCTTGATAGGGATGGCGAAATATAATTCAAAATAAAGAAAACATGCATTAGAAGTGGACTAAAATGATACAAAGTTATTATTTTTATATCATTATATCAACCTGAAAGACTGAAAAAGGGTAGCTCAGCTTTAACTCTTAGAGATGATTAGCTGTAAGGGAAACCATGCATTCTAAAATTTTGTGGCTATGGAAATAGCTCTGGTATTTTCACCCAGTGTGACTGTTTCCCTGGCAGCATCACTCTCTAGCATGCTGCTGGGCAGATGAAAGTGTTCCAAGGAGTTAAGTGTCTGTCTGCTCGGGTAGCAGAGTCTGGTCTAATTACACGTTTGAGGAGCTTTTCTACAATCACTAATCTGTAAAGTCTCTTCGTGGCTCAGACAGCAAAAAATTATACACTGGTGACTCTTGGTACACCAGGAAAACACTTGCAAAATTTCATCAGTTACTTCAGCATCCCTGAGGGAATCAATCCAAGCAAAATAAAAGGACTTAAGGGGTACCCATTAGTGGAGTGAAAGAAATCTCAAAACCTTCACTAACAATGTTCTCTACTTCCACTCACATGCTGCAACTCTAACTCGTCTCATTTCTCCTTGGCCGTCAAATTTCCCAGCCTGTGATGACTTCAGTGCACTTACAACTACTATTTCAAAAGGCAGGGAAAAGAATATCTATATAAATCTATATCTTACAGATTTTTTTTTTAATGCAACAAACTTCCCTTGCTCTGCAAGACACAGTACTTCTTCAGAGCTCTTTAGTCCCTCTTCTTTCATTTGTGCCTTAACTTAGAGATAGCATTAACTTTAGAGATAACATCTATATGATGAGGTATCTCAGAAGGGTTATCTAAATACTGCCCCACAGACTACCCCAAATATTTCTCAAATCAAGGTATTTTACTTATTTCAAATATTAGCAACAACCTGATTTTTCCAAGAAAGGTGCAAAAACTTACGTTTGGCCCACCTCCATGCATCTTCAAAGCCCTCACTGTAGCAACAAGTACAACCACACTGGGAACCAAGCCAGACGCTCTGCATTTGATGTTGAAGAATTTCTCCATCCCAATGTCAGCACCAAAGCCAGCTTCAGTTACTGTTAAACATTAAAAAAACAAAACAAAACCACACATTAAACATGCTTTTGGTTAAACACTGGGGGATATTTCTATTTCAGCATACAGTGCTCTTAAATACACACCAGTACTCAGTTTTGAATGAACTTCCCAATAGAGGTCTATTTACATTACTGAGTCTGATTAAAAACCTATTCCCAACTCAGAAATAAATTCTCTTATTCTTGATATGTACAATATGCCATCAAAGGTAGTTACATGGGGGGGAAAAAACCAAGCAATCTAAATTACTTTGAACCAAAGTATTTAAAAAATATCTAGTCTTCTAAAATCAATATTTCTGTGCAATTATGGGTAAAATGATTGCAAATTCTCACAGATATAAGACTTTCCTATATTATTCCTCCTCCTTTGATTTCACTCAAGACGTGCTTTCATCACAACTAATGGACCTAAATTCTTCTAGGTTTGCAGAACTTCTGGTGATCTCTTGCTTTTGTGGAGAGCATGTTTAACTATAAACACAAACCAGCAGTTACAGTCAAATCTCAGCATTGAATATGCTGTTAAATAGCGAATTTAATAATGGGATTTTGCACCAAAGAAGTCAGACACGAATGTAACACGACTCAAGAGAAAAATCTGTGCAGAATTAGGATACGCCTGGCAAAGTATGTTTAGTGGAGCTACAAATAAAGAGAAGATAATCCATATTAAATGATACCAGTCTCTTCAGAGTGAATTTGTCCTGATTTGTCAAATAAAAATTATTTCAATGGCTTCTTTTAAAATCCAAGTAATTTCCTTATAATAGACAAAGACAAGCACATAGCAAATAAAAAATTTAAGGGATTAAATCTCCTGTTGGTTGAAAATTTGCCGATGCAACAATTTCCCATCAGAACACACTAAAGAGCTGGGCTCAATGCATGCCTCCAAAAGATGTGAAGGGACTTTCAGGCAGACAAGTCAGGGCAGGAAAATAGCTTGCTCCAGAGGCTTCTGGACCTGACTCCAAGCAGGGCTGGGAACATGTTCTCATTACCCAAATCAACTTGTAAAAACTCGTAAATTCCCTTTTCTTTCCCTCTTGCCAGCAGTTTTGTCTCTCATAGTTAGGAGGGGAAGGGACCACAAACAGCTGATTGAACATTTCAGGGTTGGCAACCTTCAGCAGGGTCAAGGAGGAAGAGGTACAAATCTGCTCTGTTGCTGTGGCAGAAAGTGTCTCACTGTTGGCAGCCGATGCGCTTTAGGAAGTCCCAGCCTTTGTGCATTTGTCCTAACCCTACTGGTCCTTTTCCACCTCTTCTTCGTTTTGCACAGGCTGGAACAATTGCCTGGATCTGCTCTGAGGGAGGAAATGGCTGCTGGGGCTGAGAGAGGCAGCAAGTAGTAGCAAACAAGGGGGTGGGCCTGCTGGGGGGAGCAGGGACCTCTTGAAATAGTAACATGGCAAGTGTCATGATTAACGTTCTCCTCAGTCATTGTAATAAGTAAATCATCTTTTTCTAAATAGACCTGAGAAAAACAGACACACCAAACATGGGGGGGGGAAAAAAAAAGAAAGGAAATATGTTTACACAAATGCAGTAATTCATAGGAGCAAAGCAAATGTCAGGATAAGTCACACTAAAAGCAGAGCCAGGGATCACATTTCTGCTTTCCAGTAACCCTCATTCTTCTTCTCCAGTCTCTTATGTGGCATAGCATGATTAATGAGAACCCTGAATTAGGAAATATAACCAAGATCAATCTTTAATATAAACAACAGATAAACTACCAAGTGCTTGAGAGGGTGGGAAAATAATTTGTCTCTTACAGAGATTGCCAGCACATATACATAGCAGTCTCCTAACATTTCCAAGCAAAGTTTCCAGGGAGTCAATCCATTTCATGCCAAGCCTTTTCAAGGGTCAGTTTCCCTTTGAGAAAGGGGGGATTGCAAGTCTGCCTTTCAGTGGGAGAAAAGCAGAGACGTCAGCCTTCCACAGCAACTGCTTGCACAGCAAGCCACCCTTAGGGCAGTCCAAGCGGCCAGGGCAGTGCATATTCCTCTATTCTTTGCACTCTATCCTTTGATATGGAGGGCAAAATTCGCATTTGCCTAAACAACCCAAATAGTGTATCAGAGTTCACCAGACTGAGTGCTACAACATGGAGAATGGGATTTTTTCATTGGAAGTGGAGGAAAGGGAGATGAACATCAGTGTTTTCTCCAGTGTGCGGAAGGAAACAGGATGTAGTAGAAAAGCTGCCTGGATGAAAGTTGCAACTCCATTTTATTTCCTCCAAGGAACAGTAAGAAGATAGAATAACATGCCAAGCTCTTATATTTTAAAATCTTCGTGCTGGAACACTTAACACAATTACTTTCAGATTGTTTCCTGCTTTCAAATGAAAGCATCAATGAAAAACACAGACTACGAACGGGAAGTTTCAAACTACTCTACGTTTAGTGATCATGAGATAAACCAGCTAATCACTTTAAATGTAACAACAGAAATTGAAAGTAGTACATGGCGAGATAATCACTTTACAAGTAACAACAGAAAATTAAAGTAATGCACAGGTCCATTAATTTTGATAATAATTTCTCATATATAGTTTGTCAATAGAAGAGAATTACAGATTACCGGTGAACTCACATAAATTTTGGGCAACAAACATCTACCTAAGTAGTTGTGGTCTGCTGTACTTCAGCTGAAGGACAGTTTATGACACAAGCACTACTACCTGCCTATACATTTTAGCCCAGCTTCAGCTCTCCTCCCTGGATGCCTGTTTATCCCATGCCCTGCCAAGCAACCATTTCCCAGCCCCATGAATCACAGCTGTCTGGGATGCTGCCCTGAAAGCAGGTAGGGGGTTTATAATAGGTACCAGCATGGTGTTAACTGCTTGCTTTGATTTCCAGGCCACAAACACAGTTCTAATGCAGTTTTAATGAAAGTAAAGAGGTAAATGATCTGCCTTCAGCAAGCTCACAGAAAACACACAGGTATTTGCACTTCCAGGCTCAGAACACAACTCCACGGCAAACATATACTGACCTAGATCAGTGTTATTACAGTCCCAGGCCTTGATTTGCATTCTGGATCCCCTCCTTGCACTGACAAGACTCAATGATGAGCTGGACAAGTGCTAAAAGATTATCTTCTGGGTGCAATTTTCAGTCAGTACACTTCTCTGGACTCTCACTGCGTGGCTGTATAAAGCGCAAAACCTAAAGTGCAAACCTGTTGTTTGATTTTATGCTTCAGTTTTAGAGCCTAAGCATAATAAAGAACATTGGAATGAGGACTAAAAATTAAAATTTCATGTATCAGAAGTGCACTACCATTACATTACTGTTAAGAGGAGGCTGTAGGCCAAATCCAGCAATTAATTTTCACATATATAAATCAGAAGTAAACTGCATCAAAATGCTCAAGTAAGGTCAAATAATTTGTTCTCAGAAAATATCCACGTGAGCATGACCAAAAGCAGCTCATTCTAACACATCAGGGTAACTGCAGGATCTTGGTTCAAAAAGCCAGTAGGCAAAACACAACACGCAATTACTACAGGTCTTTCTAGAGATCATTTATGTAACATCTACTTCACTCACTCCTGCTACCAAAATCATCAATAAACCATGGTTTTCATTCAAATCCAAAATATCAAAATTAGGTACGAAAGGGGAAGGAGAAGCCCATAGGGGTGAAATTAGGCAACAGAGATAAGTCTGTCAGGTGGTATAAAGTCAGAAAAAACTCTTCACTGGGGTCTGTAATTCTACTTCAGGGTTCAGGCAAATGAACAAATCACTCTGATGGTTTTGTTTCTTGTTTATAATTATCATACCCTCCTTCATGTAATCACTGCCTGACCAAGGGCATCTGGGAATCACCTACATGTGACAATAGCTTAAATAGACAGTGTCGTGTGTTACGCAGCTAATCAGATTTCACCATAATTCTTAATACAAAATGTAATTTTTCTCCATCTAAAAATACATCTATCTTGCTAAACCCGCATAAAGTGGTTCCACATTAGCCTTACACTGATATAGTGCCTTACATAAAGTGATGTTTAGAATATTTTTTAAAAAGCTATTTCACCCACAATTGAACTTCATGCATACTGAGGGTAATTTCTAGTGAAAGTAGCTTTTCCCTAGTCAGCCCTTTGTATCAACAAATCAATGTCAAAATAAAGCATTTGTACTCTAAAGGGCCAAGTCAGATGCACACACATGAGGCAAAGCTTGAGGACGATCTGTGAGCCTGGATTCCTGAACAATGTAAAAGGAAATGGAAACTCTCAGCTGCAAGTTGCCATTTACTCCCCACATGTAAACATATCTGTTCTGGTGCAGCTGTCTGCTGGTAAACTCAGGAAAGGAACAGCTCAAAGTCACAGAAGCACATGAACTGTGAACCTGGAACTGGAGATATGGTAGCTATAAAGTACTGATATGTTCTTTATTAAGTGAAAAACACCAAGGTGCGCAATCGCCAAAACAAACCAGGATGATCAGTGATTCCTCTAACAGGATATCATATTTTTGTTAGTATAGCTAGGGATGAATAAGCCAGATGTTTGTCCATTCTGACTCTAGCAATTATTTGATGTGAACTTCCATTATTATGACTGATTCTGGAATGTAGCAGATACTTTTTTTCCCCCTCCCCTGTCCCCCCCGCCACAGAGGGAGTTTTCCTGTTCATTTTCCTTTCCACACATTTTCAGATGTCATGGAACACAGGAACTGACCCCTACCACTGCTGAACACAAAGTCCACCAGAAAACTACACATGAATCTGTTAAGCCTGAACATTTTCTATGCCATGAAGAAAATACTTTGCATTGGTTGTCAAAATTTTATGTTGTTGTTGTGAGGTCTAGAAGAAAAGGTAATAGGAAAAATACTTGCCCCTTAGTTTAACAGGCCATAAGCCAACTGGATGTAATGTGTACTTTCCACCCTTTGCTAAAGAAAGATGCCAGGGCAGTGTTTGCCCTGCTGAGGTCTGGGCACTGGAGGTTTCTGATTGTTGACACACAATCCATGCTTTTGACTGAACCAGCAGACATGGCAATTCATTCTGCCTTCCTTCAAAGGAGACTTATTATGTCCTCTGGCTGAGTCTCAGGCCTCGGCTAACAGTCATTGCATCCTGGCAGCAAGGGCTGCACAGGAAACTTGGCTCCCAGGAATACACTTAAATTAAGTGCTGATTCCCTTGGGACTACATAACAAGCTATTTCAATCTTTTCCTTAGAAACATTTATTTTTCCATAAGAAAGTAATTTTACCATTGAAATGCAGAGCGGCTTTAAATGAGAAACTAAAGGTTACCTCATAACCTCTCAGAGTTACTCACTTTTAATATCAATTGCTGTTAACTTTCCAAGAGCATCCCATACATTAAACAAAAGAATAGGCACAATGACTCATATAGATTCCCAGACTGCGGACAAAAAAGAATTGCAGAAAGTTCATTTATTTACTACAAGCCAGACAGGTGAAGAAAACCCTTAAATCTCAATCCACTGACAATCAAGGATACAACTCCTCTTTGTGAGTGTTAAAGGCCTGTTTATGTATGTATGCTGCAGATGTTAGATTTTAAATTCAGGGTGGGAATCAAACTGAAAACTACAGGAGCTGTCACTGTGTGACAGAAAGCATGCTCTGCACATCTCCACAGCTCTGCTTGCCTCCCCGTATTGAAAATACACAGAAGTGCAACTGCAGTGATTCCTGCCTCCAAACCACCAATTTAGGGCATGGTTTTACACTGTGGCTGAATCAAATGAGCACCCAGCCTTGCTGAAAGGGTAATTCCTGTTCATTTTTCAGTCTTCTATCTTTCTCTCCTGCTCTGTCCCTGCTGCCCAGACTTTTTTGGCATTTATTAAATTGGAAGGTAAACTGTTGGAATTTGCTGAACAGAAAGTGAAAACATACAAAAACACAGAGCAAAAAAGAAATTATAATTTTTCCCACTAGGCTATATTTGAATTAGTTGAAGTAAGACCAGAGAAGTGTCTGAACGTGTTCAAACAAGCAGCAGAAGCAAGGGAAGGAAGGAAGATACATTTCAGCAGTGGAAAACTTAATTCTTCCCTAGCCACCTTGTCAAACCATATTCAGATATTCGAATGTAAAATTTGACATTTTCTTGCAGTTCGCTAGTAATGAGCTCATTATTTAGACTTATTCCTAGAGATTAAAAAACAGAAGATGTCTTACAAGTCACAAACAATTCATTCTAATAGAAATTAAGTGAGTCGAATGTGGCTTCATGGGCTATATGTTTCTTTGAATCCCTCTGCTAAGCCTGCTGGGTTTTACAGTCACTCTCTCTTAATTTCTGTGTCCTATACTCATGTAAAGACCCGTAACTCATAGGCTAAGTGTTGGGCCCTGACATGAATTGTAATGAATAGCTGACTACACTAACCAAATACACACAGCCCCCCCTTTTGTAACCTCCTTCTCTTACAACATTAACCAGAAAAATTCAAACAAAAGAACTGTGAATTTTTGATTGCATCCTTTCACCATTCATAGCACGTTTTCTCTGAGGTAACAAAGTAACATTCGCTCATAAGACAGATGACCACATTTGGAGCACAATTAATGGCACAGGAATAAGCCAATTACGTTACATACTTTAAAGATCACCATGGCCTTTGGCAAAAGAATTGTTAGTCTTCTGGTAATTACAAAATTAAAACCTCACCACTTTTTTGTTTGGAGTTGCGTGGAAGGAATAATTAACAGCAGCACTGATGGATCTTCATTTAAGGCTATTCTTCTGCAGTTCTGTAAGGAGTATATTAACTTATGGTACCCATAGTATTCCCCTAAGGGCTTAAAATAAATTTCATCACACTTAAACCATGTTTCTCAATGCATATTTCACTACCAAACTTTCATTTACTTTCACTTTTAAAAGATCTGGTTGGGTGAAGCTCCTGCCACCAATACACCTTTCATCAAAGGGGAACTGCCTCCTGTTGAGCTCTCAGGTTTTGGGTCCTTCTACACTCCCCTTGAAAAAGCTACTGAAAATGGACTTTGAACATGCTTTGAGAATTCATGTTACAAGCATCTGGAAAACACTAACTTCAAGGGGCAGGCAGAGAGCCTGAAAATTTCTTGCCCGGAAAAGTTCTAAGCATTTCATCAAATGGTCATGAAGCAATGCCTGCTTTAGCACCAATGTTGCACTGTTTTGTGCAAAAAGGAAAGAAGAGATGAAAAGAACCCTATTCTTGAGACAAACCACCACTGGGTGAAGACAAACCACCCTGGAAGAAGACATACTTTCTGAAGAGTAGCAGAAATACAATTGGGCAATGAGTGATGATACAGGTAGTGAATGAGGAATACAGAATTTCTGCAGCCAGACAAGCTACCATCAGAGCCTATCTCAACTCAGAGACAAAATCCATTTAAGCAGCACCTCTCACCACAAGCCGGGTTGTGGATGCTCTCGCATGCCTTCAGATGGCCATGGCCGGGAGAGGGGGGGAGCTCAGGGAATCACTCTGCCAGCCGCCCGCGCTTCTCCTCGTTCTCATCACAGAACAAAAGCATCTGTGCACGGACAGCAGAAGAGTGGTGTCGGCCGAGGCTGCGGCGAATGCCACACAACAAAGGGCCGCTGAATCACGATGATCAATGCTCCTGCCACTTGCGCAATCACCCGAGGCACGCCAGGCACGGAGTCATCCATCACCGCAGTGCGAGCCCACCCCACGCTGCACGCAGCTATTCGCCCTGGGCAGCCGCCGTGGTACAACTCCCCCCTGACTCTGCACCAGGCACATACTTGCAGAAGCATTCTCCACTCTGCCCTTCTAAAATCCAGGGGAGCACTTGCTTATTATGATAATGATTTTGTCCATGACTTAGGCACTGTCTTTTCTGTGCACACATGAAGGAAACCGTTCTCCTAGAAGGGCAAACAGGTTCTGGTTTTATTTCATTCCACTTAAGTCTTTGCTAGGAGACAGAATGCCTTCCTTTCGTGATTGGCCTGGGAGAGGACACCAACAACACTATTCCTGACAGAACAACTACATGTTTTAGAAATTCATGGGAAAGGGCATCTCCTGTTATGTATCCGCAGGAAGAAGAGTATTCCCCTGCATTAGCAGTTTGTCTTGATGCAAAAATGGCCTAGTGAAACATCTGATGCAAAGGCTGTAAATTACTCTACAAGACCATCCCAAGAGCTTTGCTGGAGAGCTCTGTGAGACTGGAAATTATTCTACACAGACTGCAATGTGTATAAAAAGCACACAAAATTTACGGTATCAGTAAACAGAAAGACGTTCCATGAAGACAGAGAACACCAGGTACTGTTAGTAGCATTTTAAGCAACAGGAAATAATATCTAGTAGTGAGATCATGCAGCATAAGCCACAGAATAGCAGAGGGTAAAAGAAGCAGGCAGGTAAAGCCCACTGTGCTGCAAGACTTCATGAAATAGCCACATGCACGGAGAAATGCAGTAGAAGCAACTTTGGAAATCACGGAAGATTTTCAGATGTAAGCTCTCCAATACCTTTTGCAGGTAGGCGTTAGTTTGGTTGCAATCACCTGTATTTTTAAAATAAAATATACGAAACTGTTACTTGAACTTCTACTCAAAGTGTAAGATGGGTGATCTGTGACAAACCTATTAATATGTATTTACTGTTTTCCCTATAATTTTTTGATAAGAAAAAAGAACTCAACTGGTTAAAATTGCTGTGGAAAATAACTGTGTCTGTTAAATGATATGATGTCGTGTAATTTATCTTACAGAAAGAATTACAAACCGAGGAGAGAGAAGGTACTAAGGTCACACACCAACAAATCCTATCTTCCTACATGGAATTCCCAATTAAAAATGCAGTCAAAACCAAAATCAAACCAAACCATAATTCTGCTGGTTTACAAGACAAATCCTTTCAACTGCTCATGGCTAAACCAATTCTTTAATGCCTCTTGTGAATTCATCCACTTAACCACAATTCATGTAATCAGGGCAAGAAAATTGCCATTGCAAACTACCCATTACCATTTCTGAAATATTTCTACACTATTAGTTGATCCCTCCTTACTACAGATTATAAATTATTAATTTTTTTTTCAGTTCCTCTTCATAATTGCCCATCATCTTGTCATCTCAGCTACTCTATCATCCTTTAGCCCTCCCCCACATTTTTGTGCTTTCTTGCTCCTTGTGCAGTGAAGAACCCCAAAACGTACACTGAATTCCTAATTGCCTTCTGGAAAGGCTGAACCTGCAACCCTTGATTTATGAAGCTGTTACTCAGTCTCTTGGGAGCTCTGTCTGAGATGCAGTAGACGGAGGCAGCACAAAGATACCGTGTCCTCATGCATGTAAAGGATCGGCTTGTCCCTGAAGCTTCATTCCCACTCAGAGCTTGCAGCCAGTGCCAAGCTGAAAATACATTAGAAGCATGTGCAGGTAGCAAAGTTGAAGAGCTTGAGATTGTCAGCTTCAATAAAGCTGTCAGCATAGAAAGCCAGCGATAAAGGGACCAAAAAATAGGCCCACCATATAAAAAGACAGGTAGGCCACCCAAAATTTAAAAAAGGCTATAACCTACATTTTTTCTTACTGTATCTGAATATAATCTGTTTTCTCAATCAAATCAGATTAATTAAACAGCAGATTTATAAAACTGCAAAAATTAAATTACAAGGTCAGAGCAGTAAACTGACCCTGAGATACCATTTAGGATATTAATCTTTTCTTTTAATGTATTATTTTATAGAATCACAGAACACTTTCAAATATTGTCAACATCTGACCTTCAAAAGCACTTTGGCTATTTGCCAATACACCACTCTGCTGATCAACAAATCATACTGGCCATACATAACCTAGCATTATTTGCAATCTCATTAACATGTTTAAAAATGGTTTAGAAACAAATTTACATCCCTAGACATGAATTCCTGAACTTTTCTTTAAAGCTAATCTCATTAGGTGGTAAGATCAGATACGTAAACAAACCTACTTTCTGTTTTCGAAGAGAAATAACTATTTTTCTGTAATTATTTTCTGTTAAAATACCCAACATGCAATAATACATTGAGTTTGTTGCTTGAAAACTAAAAACCCAAACAAAACAACAATTTAAAGTTAGCATATTTTCAGAGAAATCGCACTATTTTTCTTTTATATTGCACTACAAGAGTACTTCATCTCTGAGGCAAAACAAACCATCTGTAAATAAAAATATTTGGAACCCTTAGCATCTGCATTTTTCTTCCAGGAACATCTAAAGACATAATCTTAACCTTTTCCCCAAACCACATTACTTTAATTGGGCTGGTAGAGAGTGCAGCACAGGATGAGAAGAAAACATATCAGAGTTCTGATCCTGAATAAGAAAATGTAGCTTTAAACTGTATTTTCTGAAACATCTGTTAACAGAGCTCTCAGTGTGCGTGAGCTTATGGAATACTAGCAGAAAACAGAAAATCAACTCTGCAAAATCAACTCTGTAAACTTGTACTAGATGATATTAAAACTTTGCCTACTATAATTACCATAATCAAAACCGGAAATACATGTACTTATGTCTTTTCCACATTCCACATTTGTATTGACTTCTCTGGAGTCTTGACGAATTAAGTCAGCCATTCCAAAAGTAAATACACAAAGTAAACAAATAAACATTGCCCCCTCGTTATGTGTACATTATTAACAATTTTAATTATAAAAGCTTTCAGAAAACAAAGCACTTCTGCTTGCAGATTCAGAACAAGTCAGAAAATAAAAAGCAAACACTGGTTTCTCCAACATGATGTAAATATCTGAAGAAACCTGATTCTTATACAAGTTGTCCATAAAAAGAACAGTAGGTTTCAGTATCAAAAGGTCAGTAAACCAACCAAACAAAAGTCTAATAAAGAGCTAACATTTTCAACTGATATTAAACATAAACCATCCACTAAAATTAAAATTCAGCCTTTGAAATGGGACTTGAACTCTTTATGCATACTCTGCCCTGCTGACCCTTGCTAAAGGGTGTAAGTCAATATGAAATACTCACATTGGAGAGAGTATGATGGATTTTCTGCCAAATAACCCTAAGCAAAAGTAACGCTGTTAGCTAGGGAGCCTGCTTTTATTTCCTTTGCCAAGTGATGAATTAAGGGAACTTCCTAGCATACATGATGTTTTGCTGTTTGCAATTTTTTTAACCCCTGGTTCTTTTCTTCTTATAAATGAAAACAATACAACCAGTAGGTAACGAGAGAACAAAAGGAACTGCTTCTTATGCATTGGGAGTTTTAAAACTAGGTAAGATTGCTAACTTGGGGAGGGAAGGGAAAATAAACAGAAGTTGCAATGTCATCAGTTTCTACTCAGTAGAATGGTATTTTATTTATCAGGAACCGGGCAGTGCCTCTACTTTCTGTATGAATGACAGATCCTTCCTATCTATTTTTACCTCTGGGTAACTATCCTGAGACTGAAAATAATGGATAGCCCTTAAGAGTTGTACACTCCATTTAGTTTATGAATATCACTGCCAGAGGAAAGAGTTGTGTTAATCTCTAACATGTTGCAGAAGAGGTCAGCATACAGGACATTAAAATACCACGACAGATTGTAAGTAAATTCCTGATGTATATTTTAAGTACTGGCAGCTGCCATGGCTCTACAAAAGCCCTGTTACCTGAAAGTTCTTATTATAGCAGTGCTTGTCATCTCCCCACTTGCTACGGTGAGACAGTTTTTGCCCCCAAGAAAGTTTGTAAACTGAAAAAACACATCAGGAAGAATGGGATTATATGTGCAGGCATAGAGGCTGGAATTACTTGCTCAAGGCCAGAAAGCCAGTCAAGGGTAGAGGTAGGAATAAGATGTATGGCTCCTGTCAGGCACTGCAGCGCCACAGCCACATGACAGACCAGGAGATCTCCATCAGAGACTGTGTGCTGCTGGTGGCAAGCGATGGGCTCGGCAGCTTTGTCTCCTTGTCTTTCACTGAGCCAGAAAGAGGAGACAGGACAGGTTTCCTCACGGCACCAGCCCCTCAGGAGCCAGCCAGCTCTAGTTACCAGCCAGCCAGAAGGAACACTCACACTGCCCTTCCTGCCTCCCCATCATCACCACAGCACATTCCCCAGGCATTCAATCCCATCCCAAACACTATCTCACTGCATCTCCGTTCTACTCTGAAAACCCATATGAAGGGAAGAAAACACGGATTTCTCAAACAAGGTATGCATGCCTAGTTCTCTGCTTGTTTGTAACCCAGCCAGCTCAGTCACTGTGTGACACTTCATTCAGCACACAACCAACACACATGTGCCCCTTCACAGCTCCTAGTCTGTGAGAAAACCATTTCATTCCTTCTCCAGTGAGGCACAGAGCAGCATCCATCCACCCAGAAACAATAAAACACCCGTTGAAAATAACTGTGACAAGGCCACGCTATCTCTAAATCATTTTCTGTCATGTAACCATTAAAATTTCTTTCTTCATTCTGAAATCACCCATTACTTCAAAATTCTCTAAATGTACAAATTAAAATGCCTGGTCTCTCACATGAAATCTGGCCTGAGAACAGTGGTAACTTCTGGTCACTAGGAGGAAAGACAGTCAAATAAACAGCTTTGCTATCCTGCAGGGTGAACTTTTTGAATGGAAGATAACGTCACTATTAATTACACAAGCTCTAAAAGAGAGGAAAAAACAGAGCGAGCTGCTACGCTAGAGAACAAGTGTCAGAGCCTGCAAAGGAAATGCAAACAAATTACAAGGGTCTTCAGCCCCACAAATTAAAAACCAGAAGCTAATTATATGAGTTTACCATAAAAATTGAATTAAAAACACAAAGTACACAAGAGCTGAATGCACTGCTCTTAATAAAGTGTGGAACAGAATTTTCAAAATCCTGGAAGAGGAAGAAAAAAACAAACTGCAAACCTTGTTTAAGATGTTTAACATCTTAAATAAGTTCCTTGTCTTTTGGTGCCTTGTACCTGAAAAGTATCAAAACCTATTTTCAAGTAATGTATGAGGAATGGGGGGAAATCTGAGTGACTACAGGCTTTACGGTTTCCAAACAGATTTTTAAGAGAAGAATAACTTAAAAAAAAATTGAAACAAGTAAGAAATGTAACCTTTGTCTACCAGAGGCAGGCTATGCCAGATTAAAAGGTTTCTCCAGTGATGAAAATAGGACAACATCTCATCAATGATGAGGAACAAAAGAACCTGCTACAGCAATACACCGGAGTCTGTCAGCAAGGCTGGAAGAACATAACTACATGATTAAAGGAGAGAATAGGCAGCCACCACACGAGAACTGTGGGACAGGAGAGAGGACCAGCCCCAGGGCTCTCATTTACTATTTGTTAAACCACCTCAGCAGAAAGACTGAGGAACACTGATGGAGTTTATTGGCAACAACAAAGCTTGAAAGCATATTGCACAGGAAAACATTCCTGTGGATTTATGAAGAAAAGAAGCAGAATGAAAGCTATTAGTAAAGAGTTACTGCCATTGGAGAAAAATGACAAAAATCTGACCTATGGTTTGGGAACTTCATACTTGCGAATAGCAGGGACAAATCTGGGAGCCTAGCAGTATTAAGGCAATCACCGTGATGTACGGAAAATGTGTGCTTGAATAGGTAGAGACAGTATTATCAAAAATTATCACTTGAGAAAGAGAGGACTAAGCTGTAACACAGTATTACAAAAAAAAGAACAAATGAGTCTAAACTGGCCATGGCAATCCAGCCAGCTCACCAGTGAAGCCATGATGATCTTTTTGCCTTTTCTTTTACACCTCTTTTATACATTTTTACAACTTCTGTATTCTTAGTGCTTTTTGCCTACATTCTTGGACTTGTTTGTCAAGCTAGGAGACTCAACATTTTAGAGGTTTTGTAGTTAGGGATCAGAATGCCCCCAGACACCAAGGTCCTCTCCAGAACACATTTTGTAAACTAAGATAGAACCATCCAGGGGAAGGTTCCTTGGGGAAGGGGGGCTCATTCGAGCCTCTCACTGGGAAATTTATGATAGATATGCTAATTAGTAACACCTATAATGTTATACCAGATCTTTTGGGCGGGGTGCATTACGGTGTGCGTTAGGGTGCATTTGACTTGGACGTAGTGCACCTAAGGATCCTTAAAATAAATAGAGGTAAAATCCCTTTTTCCCTTCTGACCGTGTTTGACTCCTGATTTTAAGACCAGGAAAAGGCATCAGCAGCAGCAAGAGTTAAAAATCCTAGCTAGTTTCAGACTGGAGTTCCGTCAGTTTATGAAGGAGATCACTTGATATGCTTGTCAGATAAAGCAGAGAACTCAGCTAAATGGCTGATGATTTATAATCACATGTTATTTTATTCCTCTAAATTGCCCCTAGCAATTCTGGATATAAACAGCAGATTTGGGAACAAACATTTACAAATATGCTTTGTAGCAAGGAAAGACTTAGTAAATTTCTAACACTTTTGTTTTTTTAAAGGGAAGAAGGTAAAATCTCACTACAAGACAGTCCATAATTTAGGAGGTTTTATCTTCAAAATAGCACCACCTCTCCTGACTGGCCAAAACATCGCTTTTTTATGCCAAGTGTAATACTGGTTAGACATAATTCAATAGTTCATGATCAATACCAACTTTCAGTTTTGAGTTCAGCTTTGCATAATTTATGTGATTTCAAATTAATTCAGCTCTGAAATATGATACTGAAGTCAATGCTAGAATGCTTCCTTACACACAAAAACATTCAGGACAGCTCTCTTCTACTCAATCTTCCTTCTGCAAAGTTTTATTTTGCAATGCATGCGAAAGAGCAGAAGAAAAAATTTATAGAACTCTGCAGTGACAAGGTGGAGTCAGAACTTTCTCAAGGACTCTGAACACATAAAAATATAAGAAAAGGTTTGATTCTCATTTCACATAATAATTCATAAATTATTTCAAGAGTGTTTTAAGCACTTCCTGCAATAGAAATAGATAGTAATTTAAATCATTGTCACCTGACTTCCAGTTGCAGCAAGCTATAAGCAAGCATGATCTGCACCCAGATTATTTGTGACAAGGCAGTAAGTAAACTCAGCTTTCAGGAACTCTGACTTCATGCCAGTGAAGAAAAACACATTGCACTACATCTTGTCTCTGAAGACTTTCCTGCTTACTGGTAAAAAAATTTGTCTAAGATTTTAAAAGCATGAAGAAGGAGACTATTTTTTTGTTTCCACTTTACAACAAGTGAAAGAAATGGAATTTACTTTTACCTCAGCAGTTGTGAGGAAAGCAATAAAAAGGGCAGCCTGGATGTGAATGGCACCACCACTCACAAGTGAACGGCACAGATTCATGGACCTTCTAGCAGTAATGGTACCTTATTTTGCAGTTTGTGGTACCACTGAGACTTGTATTATTAGACCATGACTTTAAGAGCCTCACAGCAATACCAACTAACACAGTATCACCTTCCCTCCCCCTCCCCACCACCGTCACAGTTGTGCCCAGCACAGCTGCTTGAGCAGCTGCACTATGAATGGGGTCAGAGAAAAACACTGTAAAGTTCTGAACATCTTTTTTCTGGTTTGTAGTACACACAGATCAGAATAGGCAAGTAACACCTACTCTGATAATGCTGTCAACCACCCCATACCGTGAAACCTTAGCCTTGCTTTAACACTTCAACAAGAAAACCCACATTGTTCAGAGAGCAAAATATTGGAATGCAATCACAGTAGAATTTGGGGGTTCTTTGTGAAAATAAGAGTGAAGAAGTCAGAGATTAAATGCAAGCTAGAAAGATGGTGGACAGATTCTTAAAAATTAAAGCTTTCTGGAGGGTCACTGCATGGAATCCCCTTCTAACGGTATCAAGCAAAAAATATTAAAAATAAATCCTTGAACTTGACATTTCAATGTAATAATATCACATGTACTAGTGGTGCCAAAAGAAGTTTAGCCAAAGTATTTGGGCTTTATTTCCTTTTTTGGAAAAAGAGTACACTAAAAAATGGATTGAAGTGTCTTATGACATTAAAAAAAATCTACTGAAGATTATTCACTTAGTGTATTAAACACATACAATTTTTATAAGGTGCTTTATAAACTTGTTAAACAACGTCTGCTCTGAGAGTATGTAAAAGGGATACCCTTTGAAATACAACTTTGTATGTACTGAAGAGATACTTAGAACAGCTCGCATCATTAGCTTACTCTAACCAACAGAGTACCAACACAATAAAAAGAGTCAATTACGTAGCTTTTAAAAATTTACTGCTTCTACAAATTCTTTGCAATTATATCAAGTGTACCAACCAAAGAAAGAAACAGAAAGTGAACTTTTCTTAAGTCAGCAACAGTTTGCAATAATTCCCTTCTTGTCACCTGATACAACACACCAGGACAAAGTTGCCCAGCACAGCATGCTCTCAGCATCAAATGCAACATGCTTATTTGGAGTAGCAAAGAAAGCAATTGACAAACATGAAGTCCAAACCTGAAAAACAAACTTGAGAAGAATTTTGCTTTAGGATTCCAAGGAGCTACTCATGCTTCACTTCACTTGTCTTCTGATTTACAGTAACCTCTCTCTTCAGCTGAAACACCAAGGGATTAAAGAGACGGATGGGGTAATCTGTTGAGTTGTGTAGTGCAATAATTTCTGACACACTGACAGCTCAGGAAAGCCCCGAGTTCAGAGAGCCACAAAACCCACAGTTCCAGGGACAGGGCAGCTGTGATGATGGGCACACTCACTGTGCCACAGCGTGGGTGCTCCCCATGCAGGGGCTGCCTGCAGCCACGCTCAGTGGGACACTCTCGCTCGCAGCAGGGCTGGGGGAATCTGCAGGGAAACACTAAAAGGCTGAGAGGACAGACAAGTGCAAAGCAGCCAGTGGCAGCTGCAGCATGGCACTTAAAGTTCAGCGGCAAAACTATTACAAAGAACTCAAAATTAGAGCAAAAAGACTGAGTTATCAGTGCATAGCAACAAGGCTCAGGAAAGAGAGAAAGGAAAAGTTGAGCTAAAAGGCTTAAGCTATCTAAAACCTAATGAGGGCCTGTGATTCATTCGGATACCTGAAACTGAAGCAGCGAATGCCTTCAGTTAGGGAGAGTTCACAACAGGACTCAATGGTTAAACTTCATTTAGATTTTTTTTAAAGCAGGCTGTCTACATCACTGTTACCTGACACTACTCAAAAGGCACAGCACGATGCCATTCCAGCTGAAAAGCAAGCAGAGAAACAGGCAATGCTGGCCAGAGAGAGAAAGTAAGGTTTAAAAATAAATTTTAAAAGAACACTTTGAGAGTGTTTCTTTTTTTTTTTTGCCTAGGTTGTGGCACATGGTCACACAAGCAATTGGATCTACACAACAGATTGGTTTCTCACTGCTGGCTGTCCCAGCTCACCCTCTCCTGCACCAGCTCTGGTGTTTTTGTGACTCTGGGCTGAACTGCTTCTGTGTTAAGTCAGCAGAAAACTAAGCCAACAAAAAGGGCAATAGGTTTCTGCCGGGATGTCATGCAAAAACAGTTGAGCACAGGCTGAGAAAGGAGACAGGCTTAGCTGCTCTGGCAATGCAGGCTCACTCTGATCAGCTCAGTCTGATCATCCACAGTAGCTTTACTGGCACTTGAAAGCTCCAAATGCGGCTATAATACTATAAATATTTATTTCAGCAAAAACACCATCTTATGTGGCATTATCTCATCTTCCCCCTGTCACACAAAGCTGTTTGCCCAGACACTGTCTGTGAGGGGGAAGGAAAGGGATTTTTTTTGTTGTAGTTGTTTTCAATCGAGACCAAGGCTCCAGTTTAGCTTGTCACGTGGCTCTGTGAACAGGTGTGCTGGTGAAACAGAGGGGTTGCAAAGGACTGGAAACAAGCAGCTGGAGGAAGGAGGGTGCTTCAACCAGGACAGAGAGTTAAAAAAGTCTGTATTTGTAAAACTGTGTTGCAAATTCAAGCCATGCTATTCTCCATAGTACTGTCCACAGACTTAACAGGAAATTCTACTCTAAAATAAATACGGTGTAAGTGAAAAAAAAAAAAGAAACAGCTATAAACAATAAATATATGAATTATATATCTTTTATATCATCATCCCATCTCACGGTGAGTGAGCTAACATATATACATTAAGACATTTATTCTACTATTCAAGAAAATAATTTAATTGCAGACTATGTCACAGATTTTTTATGTTCCTGCTTTGGATGCAGCTGAGAGCAATCTCGTAGCCTGTGGTCTCTAAAATGCCCCTCCCAGCCACGTGGTTCTGCAAGATACCTTTCTCTGTTCCTAGCACCTTTTGGATTTTTTCCTGAGCTTATGCAACCAACCTACATGGCAGAATGTGAACTGTAATCGCTCATACAAGATTTAATGAGTGCCAGATCTAATGCACAAGAACACTGACAAAAGGGAAATGTGGAACAGTGAAAACTTTTATTTTTAGCAAGAGTAACTAAACTTACTCAGCTACTTACCTAACTGCAGCATAGCTGTCCTGCACCCTGGCTGTCTGAATTAACTACAGGATCAGCTTTCTCCATGGAATTTCAATGGTCATACAGGGTTCAGGCAAACTCCACACTGAGCAGGAATGCAGTGGAGTTTCTTGCTACCTGCTTTGCTGTGCAGATTCACAAGGCATTGGGGTCTCCATCTGTATGGATGTTACCTCAGTGTAGACTGGTGCAGACTTCGTAGCTGTGATTTTAGACTTCATTTGTGTAGGATAGGATAGGACAGTATTTAATAAACCAGTGAGTGCTACATGTAGTCTCTGCCCACGTGCTCTGACTAGTTACCAAAAAAATTTATTTTTTTAAACCATAAAGCTTAGGGTAATTACAACCATTAGAACAAACATTTACTCTTGTGACTACCTGCAAAGTTTATTTAAATAGGCCACTCTATGATCTATTGCTTTTAATAATCTAACAAGGATCTACAAATCATGCTGAAGTTCCTGGCTCTGCAGAGCAAAGGCAGTCTTATTCTGAAGCCAGTTTCATGGGGATTTGTGTTCTGTGGAATAAAATCTGAACAAGAGCCTTTAGCTGGCAACACACAAAGGTTTTCCTATATTGAAGCTCCGCTGCTTTGTCTCCCAACAGAGGAACTGGAGCCAAGGACAAACAAAGCAGAAAAGAGCGTTAAAGACAAACAGGTGGATAAGACTGAAAATAAAAGCAAGAAGTGCAAGGATATGCTCTCAGTGCCTGAGGGACGCGCTCAATGGAAGGGAATCCAAATCCAAGGCAATACATTTTGGGGTCCAAAACCTGGATCAAGACTCAAGACTGTCACCAATAAACTTTCATTCAATTGATACACAACTGACTCCTCACTTGAAAAGATTGCTCACCGCAGAAACAAAGTCATTTCACGGCTTACAAAAAATGTTAGCTACCCTAAATCCTTTTGCTCTTCATTTCACAAAGCCACGTAACAACAAGCACAGCCCAGTGAAGTACGAATTCAACTATCATTAAATAAATGTATTCAGAATGCAAAATATTCCTTGAATGGATATTTGATGAATAGAGGGATAGAAACAGACCTTTAAGCTATAGAACACTGTAAAAAACAATCCTTTCCAATATGTAGGTGTGACATAAGCATATATATCCATGTTTCTCTACTAGTTTAAGGGTGCTAGCATAAGAAACCTCGTGTTTCACATTGCTGCCTCTTTTCAAGAGCATTGTTCCACAGGTACTCAAACTTCAGCTTTAGGATTAACGTAATCCAACCTGAGTGTTCAGGACACAGAAGAGAATGGCTGCAGTATTACTACGGCAAAGCAGCAACACCCCTTTTATTTAATTAATTTTAAGGTTTAAACACTCACAACAATTTTTATAAAAGCTAGTTCATCGTTCAGCCACAAGTTTATTCAGCCTGCAACTGTAAGCTCTATGTGTGTCTACTGTTGTTTGTGCAGGCTGAATTCCTAAGACAAAAAGAGTCTGCCCACTCAAATGCTTTCATGGGAACATAAGGGCCTCATGGTGAGGTTTGACAATGCAGCTGGACCAACCTAATGGCCCACAGCCACCAAAATGAGGCAGTATTAATCTTTCTTCTACCATCTTGCCTCTGCTAGTCCTCTGCACTGGCTCAGGGACATCTGACCTCTGATTTGGCTGAGTTTACTGAACTGGTAGAGAAATAACTCAGCAGGAAAAAAGAATGGTTTCTGCTGGTTTATCAAGTGTGGCCAGATGGATACTAATAGAATGAACAACAGGACACCTCTTTCAATGCAATCCAGTCATTTGACTGGTTCAGACACCTTGTGGAGTCTCAAACATGGCGACAGGACCACGGTGACAGGACTTGAGACAAAAGGCAGGGTAACAGAAGAAGTGCTTTTGGCTTATTACATACTCACTTTAAGATTATTTTATACTGATATTAATAATAAATTAGCATTCTTACCTTTAATTGCTATTTTTTCCATTCATTTGCATCACTGCCAATTTACCAACAGATCATAATACAATAAACTGAATATTTACTTACCTACAAATCCTTTCTCTCCAACTAATTTAAGGGCAATTTTATCTGCCAAAACAGAAGAATTTCCATGTGCAATGTTAGCAAAAGGTCCAGCATGAACAAATACTGGTGTTCCCTGGATGATAAAAAAATATATGTAAGTAATTCGATGTATAGATGTCATGGTTTAACCCCAGCCAGCAACTAAGCCCCACACAGCTGATTACTCACACTCTACAGTGGGATGAGGGAGCAAATCAGAAGGGTTAAAGTAAGAAAACTCATGGGTTGAAACAAAGACAATTTAATAGGTAAAGAAAAGACTGCACACACACGAGCAAAGCAAAACAAGGAATTAATTTCTGCTTCCCATGGGCAGGCAGGTGTTCAGCCCACAAAAGCAGGGCTCCATCATGAGCAATGGTTACTTGGGAAGACAAACTCCATCACTCCAAATAACCCCCCCTTCCTCCTTGTTCCCACAGCTTTGTATGCTCAGCACGATGCCATATGGTCTGGAATACCCCTTGTGCCAGTCATGGTCAGCTGTCCTGACTGTGTCCCCTCCCAACATCTTGTGTAAGCCCCAGCCCGCTTGCTGGTGGGGTGAGAAACAGAAAAGGCCTTGACTCTTTGCAAGCCCTGCTCAGCAATAACAAAAACATTCCTGCGTTATCAACACTGTCTCCAGCACAAATCCAAAACACAGCCCTGTACTAGCTGATGTGAAGAAAATCAACCCTATCCCAGCCCAAACCTCAATAATTTTGCAGACTAATCAAAAATTATGCATTAATCAAAGCACATACAGCAAGGAAGTGCCATTAGACAATTTAGGGGTCCTAGGTACATCTCAGGTGCCTGAGACCTCATTCACTGACAGGCCTAGATGTCAGAACCTGCTTCATTCCTAGAAAGGTAACAGACAGTAGTGCAACCTGTAGGTAACTTGCACAACTTCCCCACCCCACTTTGTACTAATTAATGTTTCATATTTCCACAGCTCTAATACTGTGGTGTGCTATTCTGGCACACAAACTACAACAAGCACTAAATGCATTGCTGCAGACACACAAATAAGAGCCCAGCTCCAGCCCTACTCCACCCGTGTGTGCTCCTGTTTTCCTCACTGGCTGCAACAGCCATTCCTGTGCAGGCAGAGGAGCCAGTAGAAGCCATGAGGGACCAGAGCAAAGGGTTAAGGAGCTGGAGAGGGAGATGGCAAGGGACATGCTGGGGTACAGTGGGGATACTGACACAATGGAAAACATTCACTGCTGTTGGGAACCCAGGTACAGAGCCAAATTCTCCTGCACTAGACACCATACAAATACACAGAGAAAGTTGACTCTGTAGCACGGACCAATCTAAGCCAGAGAAAGGAGAGGCAAGGAGCAAGCAAATTAACTAGGTATAGGGAATTTGTACGGTAGGAAACAGTTCTCAGCTTCCCTCTTATATTTTTGGAAGGCATCCCAAGTAAAGGAGAAATTAGAAAATAAGCATCCACTAGAAAATACTTAGGCAAACAAATGCCTGTAGTTGTGTTTACGCATCTTAAAGTGCCCAGCTGGTCAAAGAAAAGGTAAGCAGACAATTTCACATTATCTCCATTAATGTTCTTCTCACATTCTGTACTAGGAACTACTGTCAATCCTCAAAATCTCAGGCAAACTACAGGGCAACCTCCCTCAAGTTCTGACCAGAAACACCAGTTAAGGAGGGCAGTGTTCTAGGGATCAGCTGCAGGGCACATCCAACAGCCCCAAGCCACAACCTGGAAACTATTAACCATATAATACAAGCGGGTTCTTCCTCCTCCCCTCCCCCAACCACCAGTGTCCTAAGGAAACAACCTACATAAGAAAATCTCCACTACCGTAATCTAAATGGTGCTTTATAGAAAACATGGACATTTTAGTAATGATGAATAGAAATTATATACAAAAATGATGTATCAACAAAAAGCACCTCTTCTTATTGCTTCCTTTAGAAGTAATAACATATAATTAATTGTTTTGCTCAGAGGAAAGACAAGTAACTTTTTAGCCACTGCCACATGCACACACATGGCAGGGGGCTATTCTCCAGGAATGACACAATAAAGCTACAACTCAGGTAACTCTGCCTCATACATGTCAGAGTAGAAACAGGAGCCAAAGAACTAAACAAGGAGAAATCATGCCCTGTAACAAGAGAATTAATGTAGATCACTACAATTACAACACAGTGACTTCATAGTGTTTACTTAAGATTAGGCTTCTTTTCTTGTTTTCTATCTGCTAATGGACACATACTGCAACATCAACTGGGACTTCACACAGGTACACAAAAAATTAACATGAACGATGTATGCCTTCAAAGCTTAACTGGGCATCCATTTAATAGGTGCTGTGCAAAACATGTTATCCATATTCCAAAGAGCTTGCAACATACAGAATAAAATGCAAACGACTTCCACCAAACTAAGTTTAAGCTTTACTTCTACTTTAATTCGGTATTTACACTTCCAGCATTCAAATAAGTAAGAACTCAAGTTTTTGGCTACCAGACTCAGATCCATACTGATGCCATGATGATTTTCTCCCTTTTCTTTTATACCCCTTTTATACCTTTTTATAACTTCTGTATTCTTATTGTTTTTTAGCCTACATTCTTAGACTTATTTGTCAAGCTAGGAGACTAAACATTTTAGAAGCCTTGTAGTTAGGGATCAGTGTGCCCCAGACTTCAAGGTCCTCTCCAGAACACATTTTATAAACTGAGATAGAACCACCCAGGGGAAGGTTCCTTGGGGAGGGGGGCTCACTCAAGCCTCTCATTGGGGAATTTATGATAGATATGCTAATTAGTAACACCTATAATGTTATACTCAATCTATCGTGGGTGTGCATTGCGGTGTGCATTTCGGCACATTCTACTTGGACATGGTGCACCTAAGGATCCTTAAAATAAATACAGAGGTAAAATCCCTTTTTCCCTTCTAACCCTGTTCGATTCTTGATTTTAAGACCAGGAAAAAGCATCAATATGATTTATTCCAATTTGTCTTTTATTACTCAGTAAGTCTAATTTTATTCCTCCAAGCCCTAATTTCTTGTGGCAAGCAATTACAGGGCTGGTCTTGTTAAAGCCCAGTGCACACATGGGTAGATGAGATGCATGGACCCAGAGCTACAGCCAGTGACTGGGCAGCCCAGCACATCCTGCAGCAGCTATGCAAAGAGACATGCCAGAGGGGTCTCGTCCTACATTCCCTGTGCAACTGTGCTTCCAAGAGTTCGTCCACACAACATGGGTAGGAAGGAAATTTGGACTGCAGGATCCAAAATCCAGAATATTGGAAGTCAAGAGGCTCCCATGACTAACTTGAAATCCAAACATACTACTAAATCACTGGCACAGACAGATGCCCCCCCTGGAGCTCTGAAATCCACCAGAAGAAAAGGAAGAGCTATTGGAATGTTTTTTCACAAGAGCAATCCTGGCAGAAAAGTCAAGTCTAGATACTGAAGAGAGTGAACTCCAGCAGGGCCTTGGGAGCCTCAGGCACACCCTGGAAAAGGGACAACCATGTCTTCTCAGGCCAGCTTTAGTGACTGTGCCAGTCCATCTGTCCCACTTGTTTTTGCCACTTATTTTTGCTACACTCTTAATAAATTATATGGAGAACCAAACAGTGGCACAGAAATGCATTCTGCTGACTGTTCTCAGTACAGAAAATGTTATTATCCAAGTTTCAGTAAAAGAAAATAAACCCAGAATGTCAATAAATATCTGAAGTTATCTGGCCGCTAGAAGGATATTTATAATACTTATTACCATCCTTCTCTCATCTTTACTGTGAGTGGCACTTCAAAAGTAACACAACAAACCATCCCAGAACAGCCAGCCTGCAACTACAAAGGGTTGTCCCATAGAGCAGCTGCTCTGTTACGCGTGGTATAAATAAATGCTAAACATTAAGGGATCAGTTGACAAGAGAACAAATCTGTCATGAGAAACATGGATAAACACTATGAAATCATTATGTACATTCCAAACAAAGTAATCTCAATTTTACAGCACTGGATGTAAGTTCCACTGAAGTCTGTGGTTATTGTAAATGGAGTGCTCTGTGTCTCCCATTTTGAGATTTTTACTGTCATTCCTGCATATAAAACACTGTCAATCACTGTCAGTTTCAGGCGGAATTTCTGGTGTCAGAGTACCACGGCTGTGATGGAAAGCTACCCACCACGAAACCTCTTTAAAAACCAGCAAATTAAAACACACATCAATTCACATATAAAAAAAAACACGGACAAAAGTTGCCAGTTCAGTTCCACACAGGACTGACATTTGGTCATTTTTGATTTATGACCTTCAAAGCCTCTTCCCCAGTGCATGCAGACATCCATATAAAGTTGGTACAAATCTACCGAGCATGTTGTTCTTCTCCCTTTTCACAGGCCCTTAGAAGCAACTCCTCAGACTTCCACAGCTTAACACAATTCCCATCTACAGGCTCGTGGCCAGATCACAGAGGAGTGCAGCTGCACTGGCTGCTTCTATCTGGCTCCTATCTCTGCAATGGCTGCTTCCAGCCACTGCTACCCACAGACACTGTGACTTAAAAATTCTGCCAAATCAACCGCCAGTCATCCAGACCTCCTGCTCTCCCTCATGGGCAGTCTTTTTGCCATTCCCCAAAGTGACTTGGAAGACCTGTTTTGGTGAACAGTTTTGTCCCGAATTGCCAGAGAGGTCCATGGTACCTTCTCAGCTGTACTTGTGTTCTCTATAATCATTATTTTCCCACCACCTATGTGCTGTAGGATCATTTCTAATTTTACTGTTGTCAAATCGTGATGCTGTTGCTAAAGGTCTTAACACTTTTATGAAGAACTTTTTCTCCCTGAAGGGATTAGGATTATGTTGCCCAATTATTTTTGTAAACCTCTCTGGAAACTTAAAATGCTAACTTTTGGGTGCTACTTATTAGGATTATTTCAAGTGTAATGTAGGCTTCAGTTATCCTTATTTCTGATTTGCAATTCACACCTTCATCAGAAAGATGGCATTACCTATAGCAGAAGAAACATTATTGCATCTACCTACATCTACCTACATCTCACTCAGGGTATACTAGGATTAGTTTGGCTTAAAATCTATCATGCTAGAGGGCTCTAAACTCACAAGTGGATCACTAGAGTAAATTCAAAAGTGTGCAGGGCACAACATGTTCCTTGTTCCCGCCCCCCCCCTTTTTTTTTTTAACTGAATCTATTAAAAGTAGCACCACTTACGGTTATTCAGATGAAGCATTAAAAACAATGAAGAGAGCTCAAGAGCATAGGCAGTAACAGAGCAGGCCATTGCATCCCCAGGAGGGCCAAGCGTGTCCTGGGGGGCATCAGGCACAGCATCGCCAGCCGGGCAAGGGAGGGGATTGTCCCGCTCTGCTCTGCACTGGGGCAGCCTCACCTGCAGTGCTGGGGGCAGCTTTGAGTGCCACAGTGTAAAAAAGGACATTGAGCCATTAGGGAGCGTCCAAAGGAAGGAAACAAAGATGGTGAAGGGCCTTGAGTAGAAGCCATATGAGGAGTGGCTGAGGTCACTTGGTCTGTTTGGCCTGGAGGAGACTGAGGACAGACCTCATCACAGTCTACAGCTTCCTTGTGAGGGGAAGAGGAGGAGCAGGCACTGATCTCTTCTCTCTGGTGACCAGTGACAGGACCTGAGGGAATGGCTGAGGTTTTGTCAGGGGAGGTTTAGGTTGGATATTAGAAAAAGGTTCTTCACCCAGAGGGTGGCTGGGCACTGGAACAGGCTCCCCAGAGCAGTGGTCACAGCACCAGCCTGACAGAGTTCAAGACAATGCTCTCAGGCACATGGTGGGGATGTACTGTGCAGGGTAAGGAGCTGGACTTGGTGATCCTCAGGGGTCTCTTCCAGCTTAGCAGGTTCTGTGATCCTACATGAGAGCAATGACACAGTCCAAAAGGACATCAGCCAAAGCAGAGCACTATCTTGGAAAACATTTAGATAAACTGGGGATCTCCACTCTTGGATAGGTGACTTATATTAGCCTGCAAGCCAGCAAGTATCCAAAGGATGACAAAAACTCATCTTTACGACTCAAAGTGGAAGAGTGGAGCATGAAGCAGTCTTCCGAGCTGCTTAAGTTTGCTGTTTTAAAAATAACTTTGTGAGAAGAATTTAGGGGAAAAATGTATCTTTGGGTAATGTGGTCAGGGTCCTGCTAACAAGCAATAGTGTTTGATGAAAGCTGGCAGATGTTTCAGCCATAGCATAGATTAGACTAGAAAAGAATACCACATAAAAGGCAGGAATTTTATTGCATAGAAATGTGAATATAAAGAAATGCAGGGAAAAAAAATATGTATGCATGTCTCAGAACCAAATGCCTATCGATCAAAAGAAACTCTTCTGACATTTATAATTGTCTTTCAGAACACTGCAACAAAACCACACTATTTTCCAACAGATATGCAAAGTGCAAATAGAGTGACTAAACAGTCAGAATCAAAGCTACCTTGTCACTGGAGCTTAACACACACAATGTTATCCAAGTGGTGATTTAATATCCAGTTCTAGCTGTGACATTCTTAGTCCTATGTGACCTCCAGTTTCTGCTATTGGATGTTATATTAAAATTATCACACACACATACATTCTTCATACAGCCCCATGAAAGAACAGGTTTTCTTTGCAGGGGAAAATAATTAAGATGGCTATAATAAAATCACACAGACTTAAATTCTATTTTTCTAATATTCCTCGAGACAAGGAAGTTGTCCCAATCCAAAGACAAAAGCAAAAAGTTAGTTATCACTTTGACATGCTGTAGAAAATGAGACATTTTTATCAACTGGCAATTGCACTGGTATCTTTCTGCATTCTTCAACTTTTCACCATATCAAAAATCGTTGTGAAATATTCCAGCTATGTAATTTTGACAGTCCAATGAAAAAAAAAATACACTGATTTTTCTCCAAGTGCATTTGTTTTCAAAGCTGCTTCATTATTTCCTCATTTTTCTTTCTCCTTCTCCCATTGAATGTTGCTCATCATTCAGTTTCCTGTCAAAACATCGGTACTAGACTGCCCAGGCACAAAGGTAGGTTGCACTAATTCTACATTCTTTAAGCTTTTGGAAGCAAGCTCACTAGGGTAGGTGTAAAACATTCCTCTCATAGCCCATCAAAGCTTCATTTAGTCCATGATGGCACTATGGCAAGACAGGGTGGCTGGGAGCAATCTTTTGAAAATGCATAAACAGCTAAAAGGACCCTCCTGTGATTAAGAATGGCATAAACTGTAATACAGGTTAGAATGGCCACAGCAAAGCATCTTTTTTCCACACAAAATGCTGGGCTGTGGGAATCATCATGGGAACATCCCTATAAAAGAGGTACATAAAAATAAAACTTCCCCATAAGAACAAGGTGGGAAACAGTAGTAAATCTGTGACTCGGATGACCAGCCTGCCTCCCAGTGTGCTCAGAACCAGCTCAACAATGCACTGCAGCTTGTTCGTAACACTAGGTAAAATTATGACTATAGCCAGATGAGGAAGAGGAGGAAAGAGGAAGAAAGAGGAAGAGGAAGAAAACCACCAAAAAGATATAAATGCAGATAGAGTTGAATAGTTAAGATAAACAAACGAACATTTGCTAGAATGCCTTTATGGATCTGACTCTGGCTTGGACTTTGAAAGTCAAGCAGAGTTGCTGAAGAGAAGCACGATCAGCACGATATGGAATTTGAAAGTTGGAGAAGGGCAGGCATCATAAGCCATACTTACCTCTAATGTCTGCATTAGCGTGGGCTTAATTGCATCTTTCATCAAAACTGCCAAAGCACCAGTTACTCCCTAAAAAACAAGAGCCCACATTTTAACTGACTTAGAAGTCAATTCTAAGGTGCAACACTTCCAAGTTACACTTAAGCTTATAGTTAAACAACCCTTACAGTTCAAAGCAGTGTTACAGTCATGCACAAAGAATTTATTTAGATATTACCTCAATTGTCCTATTTCATGGAGAGGTCAGAAACAGAATTAAGTGATCGGCATAAGGATGTTCAAGGTAACAAAAGATGAAGTGCCAAAGGCCACTGAGACCTGAGATAGCAGGAAGGCAATAACTTGCTAAAAATGCCTAGAGAAATGACAGATGTATTTCTTTTATGACAGAATCAATGGCATAAATCAATAGCTAGCAACAACCAGAAAGGGTATTTTTCAAGACTTGCACAAATATATACATAGCAGATACAGGACGGAAGCAGCCACAGAGTTTACCAGGGGCAGATAACGAATACATCATAAGACTAAAAGTTAGAGGTGCCTTACTGAGATGATGAGAGCACAAAAGGAGCTGAGCAAATTGATGCATTTTGGTTGTAAAAAAACTTACTCCTCTCTAAAAATTTTGTTGAATTTCACACTGACTGACTTTAAAATAAATAAAAGTCATGACATCCCTCTACACCAAATTTCAATGCTCATTTTAGGAAAAAAAAGGCTACAGAGTGTGCACATCACTATCAGACTATATGAAGAGTGCTATCTAGAAACCACCAACATATGTTCAAATTTATTCTCGAATTACTTTGATTTTGGGATTATGTGTTTCGTTTTGAAAAAACTAGATCATGGTTCAAAAAAACCACAGTAGTGTTATAAAGAGTGGCTCACAGACTTGCCAGAGAACGCAAAAAAAAAGAATTTCATATATTTTTGTATTGAAAAGAAACACAAAAACCAAACAAAAATCCTAGCTGCTGCAAATTGTTTAAAATGAAGATTGAAAAACATGGGTACAATATCCAAGCAGCCTATAAAGAGATGAACAATAATATCCAAATGAAGAAAAGCAATAAAAATAGTGTCTGTATAATTCTCAACACAGCTTTTGTCAACTAACCCAAAATTTGAGCAAAGTCTGCATGAAAATTTTGACAGCAACAGATAAGAGACATAAAAGTATGTGGTGATTAAGTACAGTATTTTACAAAATTAAATTTTCCCCTTTCTGAGCATCACATCTGAGCATGGACTTCAGAGGAAAATGACACAGAATATTTGGCCTTAGATAAAACTGAATTGAAACCAAAATACTAAAACTGGTTTCTACTAATGCATAGCAAGTGTTTCCTTGGAGGACTGTGAAGGAGAGAGAGAAGGAAAAGATTTTTCTTTGCACTCTGCATCTCCCACTATTTACAAAACTCAACGGATCCACAAAGATATGAGAAAATGATAGCAAAACAGCATCTTCTGAATTAGCAAAGGAATAGATTGCTGTTTCTTAAGTTAGAAGCTAAGATTAAAACACAAAGAAACATAAGTGCTCCAGTGTGCCGGAGCTCACAGTCTTCTGAGTCTTGGATTATGATTTCTCAGAGCAGAGCTCCGGCAACACACAGCACTCAACAACCAGGAACAACCACCTCCACCTTTGGCTCCTCCCAGGGCTTGATTTATAGGGCTTGTGCCCGCCCTGTACCCACAGCTGTTTGTAGGAGGTTGATGAGCACCTTAGGTTGAGGTAGTCTTAATTAATAATTGGATCCTGGTGTGGATCCTGGTCTTGAGTGAGAGTTTGGCCAGTGCATACCATCAGGGTTTAAATACATATTACTACACTCCAGCTCTTTCAAAATGGGTGAGGCTCTACTGCTTCTACAGAAACAGCCTGGTGCTATATGTTGTCTATATACCCAAATACTCTCATTTCTGGAAGAAAAATAAAAGCAAATGCAAAACTTTTCATCAGGTCTTTCAAGTGGTCAACAGCAAGAATAACTACCTGAGCAGCCACACATCAGCCCTCCTGGAAAGAAGACTTGGGGAAAGAAGAAGTGAAAAATAAAATCAGGATACTTCTCCCACAGCCTCCTCCTCTGCCCCTTCTAAATAATAATGGTTCAAATCCTGTCTCCTATGCTTTCTGATATCTTCACCAATCTGATAAAAATATTGAAGTAAAAAAAAAACTTCCTCTGCGTTTTAACTTTTTGGGAGTTATTACTTATGCGTTATTTGGAAAATACTAGACATGAATTCTGGACACAACAACTCATTTTATCTGAAGCTGAAAGCAAAGAAAAAAACCCATAAATAGGCATATCTTGTGTCTATCTGCCTCCCATCATTCTTAACCAGGTTTGGTGTCAACAGCAGTCCTTAAAAGCTACACAAACAATAAAGCTTTCACACCTATCTCACACGACTGTGAGAATGTAGTTTTCATTTCTTTGTATCCTCAATCCTCCAAGTATCTAGTAGACAATTCCTACAGCTCACTCCAAGTCCTGGATCCAATTTTCAAAGCTATTTAAGGAATCAGGTTCCTATTTCCAATTCAGAAAAGGTAGATAAACTTTTCTAATAAAAGAATTAAGGGCTTAGACACACACCAATTAAATGCGTGAGAGCCCAAAGATCATTAGCTTTCCACTAACTCACTGTCAGAAGAAAGAAGCAGGGCTCTGAATCAATTGTATATAGACATCCAACTTTTCTGGGTTCCCTCCTGGAATTGATCACAAGTATTCCTGAAAATAATGCTCCTTCTATCTATCCACCAGCCGTCAGGGCAGGTATGCTCCCCAGGACAGCACAGATCACAGAGCACAAAATAAATTATACACATGACACAGGAAAGGCAAACTTAGATGAAAATCCAAAATACTTTCAAAGCAACTTCCAGTGGAGCAGTCTCTGAAGTCTACCAAGAGTGGAAATGAAAGCCAGCATCAGATGACAAGGAAAGTGAGTGAAAGTAACTGCTATGAAATGAATAAAGGCTACACAGACTGAAGGGCAGAGAAAAACCCTTTTCTTTATAAGAAAAATAATGAAGTACTTGTAACTTTCCTTCAATTGAAACTATAGTCTCTAACAAAATAATAACACTTTCTGCAATTTCAGCCCTGTAAAAAACTAAACCTTAAACCATAATCTGAGAACTGCTACTTCTTTTGTTTGAAGTGAACAATGTACACAATGGTTCTGATGAACCAGAGAACAAAATCTCGCTAGCTGACAGATCATTTATGTAAGTAAATATGAAGCTATTTCTTTTTTTCTGGTCCTGGAATTACTGAAATCTAACAGTATGGCACAGAAAGTAAGATGAGAAGAAGTCTTATTTAAAAAAAATAGTGACATATTTATTTAATATTTTTCATATCTGCTGAAATACTGATCTAGGGCATATATACCGATTTAGCTTCACATAAAAATATGGTATGTGTCCATCAGAATTCTACCTCACTGTAAAAGCCAAAAAGCAATTAAGTCTTCAAAATACTGTACAATGAGCACCACATTTTGGCAAAGAGTTCAACATATTCCATTACAGAGGATAGACATTTAATCCATTACTCTTGTGGAAAGAGTCTTCTCAATTCATGAAATATTCAATTTATCTTTTTTCTATTACTTCTAGCCTGTCTCTGCATATGGTTTATATCTGCCAATGTGTATTTTAGGTTTTACTATTGTATTATTATAAATATATTGCACATAAAGTCAAAATTAAGAGCAATTGTATTTTTGTGAAGTATTTTGTGTGTACGTCTGGAAACAAATCACAGAGAAAGGTTTAGTGGTTTTGGTTCACATAGATTTCAAAGAGCTAAAGACTACTGTCAAAACATTTAAACTTGCAAAAATTCAATCTGTGTAGGATATAAACATGAACTCCAGAATTTTTTTCAATGATAGGTAGAATTGACCCATTATTCAGGTTATGTGGTATTTCTCATGATAAAGTTGCCTTTAAAGTTTTTTAGAACTATATGCAATTGCAGTTCTTTCAGCTAAAATGTTCCATGTCAAAGGACTATGACAGATTCAAGAATTTAAACTGGATTTTGTTTTACAAAAATAAAAGTCAAAATTATTGAACCTGGATTGAGAGCATTCTAAAATCTTGTACAGTGTTTTTCCTTCGTTCAGCTGTCTTGAGATCTTTCCTTTCTGAACTACAGAGCTTTACCTCTTCACTGACCCTGACTCGAAAGGAGGATGAAAACTCAGGAGGAGAACAGCTTCACATCAAACCTCTTGAGGTGTGTGAAAATTTTCTCAAGATCTAATCCTTGGATTATATCAACACAGGCAGCACAAACTGCAGGGGAAGAGGGGAAGCGTAGAGACTGCACTTAAACTCAAGAAACAGTAGGTTTAGTTGCAGGCTGTTCAAACAGACTGACCACCTGTGGGAAGAAACCAGCAACAGAGATGAAATGCTACATGATAGAACAGAAATCTATCTTCTTTGTCCATATGAATTATGACTTGTTATTGTCTTTGATTATACTTCTCCTGCTGTTGTTTCCAGAGGATTCAACTTTATACAGTACATTTTCACCAGTGCAGTATGGCTATTCATAAGCTCTCTCCCCTTGTACAAAGCATTATTTAATTTGATAACCCACTAATTTCTTTTGACATTTTTAAAATCCCAACACCACAGCATCTGACTTCTTCACTAATATTAGTAAGTCTTCAGAAATGAACAACTGCTCCCATTCTTCAGAAGAGAAACCTGCACACACAAGAATCAAAAATATTCACCAATTTTGGATGCTCAACCTGAGACAGGAAATAATTTCTCCTGGTTCAAAGTTCTTGATGGTGTTTCACTCTTTCCATAAATTTCAGTTGTTTAGTTCCTTAGTATTAAACCAGCTGAGGGACGCATAATTCCTTATGTGCTGTAAGAATCAGTTAGTGTGGACAGAGCACCACATGAAAGTTTTGTAAAAACACAGGAATAGAACTCTCCAAAGAGATGCTTTACATCCTTAACCATGAAATCATATTCCTCTTATTCCCGTCATTCTCATACACATTTTTAACACATTGCGCAACAAAAGAGGTAGGAGTTTCTGCACTTCCCAATCATGACATGCATACAAGTCTTTCCTGTGCATGGTATGGAGAACCTCCAGAAGAAAAAGAATGCAGCAGCATAGCTGCAGATGCTCATAACATGTCCTTCAGACCATGATGATTTTTTTCTTTCTGGGCGGTTTTTCTTTTGTACAATACAAAACACTGCTTCAAAGAACAACTAGAAACATATGTTCAGTACAAGCAACACTATCAAATGATTGAGACACTAAGCATAGGCAGTTTGTTTTAAAAAAGGCCAAAGAAAACTGAATTAGTAACAGACATTTTGCTGAGCACTACTTTCATTTTAGGGACACAGTGGAAAAGTTCTAAAATTCTTTTGCCCCTATGGAAAAGCCATTTCTTTCATTCATCAAACTGATTAGCTGTAAGTGGTTAGCAGGTCAAATATTTTGCAATGTTAATAAACTAAAGTACCTTCATACAAAAGTAGTGTCAAAATTAAAATCATGTATTTCAAATGCAGTTTTAATCCTAACACTAAATAATTTTAAAGATTTTGCATATGCCTTATAACATAACTTATTCCTCTCCATTTGGCCAAGACAAAGTTATACAATTGAAAAGCAAAAGCAAAACTTCAACAGCTGGAATATTGAATGCAGTTCTTCATGTCTCCTGCATAATTGGGAGTAGATGACTTACTTTGAATTTTAATGATGACTGTACTTAGAAATTTTTAGCCTTATCTTAACTTCATTCTTAAATCCAGGCACACTAGATATGTTTTCTTTTCTTTATTAAACTGGAATCCACTAAGGCTGTGAAGGTGTTCCTGACTTGCGGATTTGCTATCTTTGCTGACAAGGCAGGACACTCATTGCTTTACTCATTCAATACTCAGTAAGTTTAAGCAGATGTTAACAGAACAGGGAGAAACAGAAGAAAACATACAGAGCCTGTGTGATACAGGCAGCTGTCACCAGTGGGCTGGCATTAGACTACTCCTGGCATGCAGATGACTACAAACATGAACTGGTAGCTCCTGGCTGCACCAGAACCTGACATACGCATCCATGTGTGACCTTCCAACCACTGTTCAACGACTCACAGCCCGGATACAAGGGATAGAATGGGATTTAAATAAAAAACATACTGATTTTTTTTCAGAAGCCAAAGTAGGGAATAAGGAAACAGCAACTAATTAAGGTAAAGAAAAAAAAAAAAGACAGATAACCCTGTCCCAAGCACTATCGGCAACCTTTGAATTAAGAACAGCTTGTTTCCATTCTGATTCAGTGGAAGAGGCATTCATGTGGTAACTATCATTGTAACATCTGAGCAGACTCTAAAAGTACAGTAGCAAACATTACTAGCTCTCTCAAATAAGAGTCCGCACTTTGACTCCCTCCAGCACCGAATTTGTTTGCCTTAAGAACTGCAGAAAATGATCCAAGTAGGTTATGGAGACCAGAGGCTTCCTGAACCAGATGTTACCAGAGTTGAAGAAATGAGTTCTACATCTTGTTCTCATTCTCAAGCAGGTTTTGGCCCAGAAGATGAGCTTTCTTTGATATCTGACTGTGCTGTTCAAAGCAAAATCCTTGGCATGCACCTGCCTTTTTAATGCTTCAAGAGGCAAAAAAAACATGTCTGAGGTTATTCACAGGTCTCTACAGCACTGAACATACCAAATCCTCTGCTGTTACTGGTTCTCCTTTCTTGTCATTAGCCACCACCATTTTCCCCAGTCTTTCTTTCATATCTTGAAGGCTGGTGGTAAGTGCCAGGATGGCCATAATTTCACTCGCAACAGCAATATCAAACTGAGCCTGTAAAGTAGAAATGAGAATCATGAACCAAATCAAAGTCAGCTGAAATACTCACAGGGGATCATCAGGAATAAACTCAGGAAAGATAAATTTCACACTGGAATTCAAACAAGTTCTAAATGGCTACCTACAGCTTTTGAGATTACGCAGGGCTAGAGTAACTCGTACGTACAGATTGGGCAATGAGTTGCTGGAAAGCAGAGCTGTGGGAAGGGACCTGGGGGTCCTGGTTGATGGCAAGTTGAACATGAGCCAGCAGTGCCCTGGCAGCCAGGAGGGCCAAGCGTGTCCTGGGGGGCATCAGGCACAGCATCGCCAGCCAGGCAAGGGAGGGGATTGTCCCGCTCTGCTCTGCACTGGGGCAGCCTCACCTCGAGTGCTGGGGTCAGTTTTGGTGCCACGATACAAGAAAGACATAAAAATATTGGAAAGCATCCAAAGAAGGGCTACAAAATGGTGACAGACCTTGAGGGGACACAATATGAGGAGCAGCTGAGGTCACTTGGTCTTTTTGGCCTGGAGAAGAGGAGACTGAGAGGAGACCTCATTGCAGTCTACACTTCCTTGTGAGCGGAAGAGGGGCAGACACTGATCTCTTCTCTGTGGTGACCAGTGACAGGACCCGAGGGAATGACCTAAAGTTGTGTCAGGGGAGGTTTAGGTTGGATATTAGAAAAAGGTTTTTCACCCAGAGGGTGGTTGGGCACTGGAACAGACTCCCCACGGAAGTGGTCACAGCACCAGCCTGACAGAGTTCAAGAAGCGTTTGGACAATGGTCTCAGGCACATGGTGTGACTCTCGGGGATGGTGCTGTGTAAGGCCAAGAGACAGACTTTGATGCATCCCTTTCAAGTCAGGATATTGTATGATTCTGTGAAATTCAAACACCTTATAGTCCCTCATTAATATTCTCCATTATACTACACTTATTTGAGGACCAGTGTTGCAGACTGCTTAGCCCCTTGGCTCACATTATCCTTAGAGAAGCTCCCTGAAGGACCAAGAATTTTTTTTCTGCGGCAGAAACAGAAAATCACCAGATGTTTTTTGAGTTTTACTGGCCTGAGCAAAAGAACACAGCATTGTGGAGGAGTTTTTTTAATTATTTTTTTTTCTGTAATGATCTCCAACAGCTTTTTATTCTGGTTTCAAAAACATTCTTGCTACATTTGATCATTCTTTTTCTACTTAAGCTCAAAATTTAGAGTCTGTGCTGTTAGGTCTTGTGCTTGACCTATGAAAACGTAAAATAGATCTCTGCCCCTTTTTTTTCTAAATGAACAAATATGTAAGTCAGAAAGCACCAAGAACTGTATGTGGCATCAGTTCTATTGTTCTTGTAGAAATACATGCACACTGTGCAGCATTTCAGCACAATGTAAGTAATAGTTTTTGCTTTTCTTTAAGAGCTTGCTGTATAAATTAGTAGTATTTGTACTAATTCACTATTAGTAAAGCTCAGGCCACATGCTGTCAGAACACAAAGAGAGAAGAAAAGAAAAGCCACTAATGTATTATGTGATAGGAATGCAATGTTGGCAGTGATCAAGAGCTGCAATTTCTTTAGTAATCTCTCCATCTCCAGCAATTAATGTCTACATAAAGTTTAGTAACTACATCCTACTGCTATCCATGTAAGAAAAAAGCCCCAGGACTGTTTCTATCAGACCTCTAGCACATGTATCCCATATTAATACCAGAGGAATCTGTTCAAATTGAGAGCGTTGTCTGTTTTTAAGAAGCATCTACATAGAACATACACCCTACCACTCTCGTGCATTTGCCTAGCACTTTTAAGAGCTTCTACCCTTTTTTAACCCATGTTCCTGCTTTTAGATTTTGACAGCTACAGCCCAGAGCACTCTTATTCAGGCTGACCTCTGTGTACCCACATGTTTAGTCAAAACTTCTGGAGACACCTGAGCACTTGTCTGCTTTGAGCACAGGCAGGGAGTCATACATACCACCGAAAAGAAAAATAATTCTGAGATTAAATTGAGATAAAACTGAGATTTTCAGCATAGGGATTCAAGTGAAATGCTGAAATTACAAAACAGATTTTCTGTATCCTTTGGAAGCAGTTCCATATGCAATGAACTTTGTTAGTGTTGTGATGACATGGACACCACTATCTTTTCTGAATTTGAGAATGCCCTCAGTAAGTCATTGCAGCATATGTAAGATGAAAAATAAGCCTGAGAAATCTATGTCCAATCCATATGGTGAAGTACTTCTAATTTATCAGAATGTTTATCGGAAGACCCACAAAAGAAGTTTTCATTATCATGGCTTCTATATAAACCCAAAAGAATGGGAAAAACAATCCCAGGTAGATGCTCAAAGAGTGACATAAAATTTAATTGCAAAAACAGGCACAAAAGATTGTGGTAGCAGGTGCTATTTTAACTCTAATAACCTTTATACACCTATGAAGTGCTGAGAGAAGTCTTAGCTGCAAAGTCAGTTTTCTATTGATGAAAGGATCCACCCACATGGATTCAATTGCAGGATCAAGGGCATCAGTCATGTAATACTCTTTAGAAACCACAGCATCCCTGTTCATTAAAATGCAGACTTTTGTGCCTGCTGTGCTCTGCCATTTTACACAGGTGTCATTGATTTTAAGAGTGGTAGAACATCACTCAAAATATTTATAAAATGCATCTGTTAACTATGAAGTCCTGTTTTCTCTGGATCTCTGTCATGGCTCTGAAATGAGTTTTCCTAACTGCTAACTCTATTTCTTGAATCACTAAGTCCATGTTAAAATGTGAATGGATATGCATCAGTCCAACATCTCAATACTGAAAGCATTAATTTTAACTGAAAAAGTACAGAAGCAACATTTGACAGCCATATTGTCAACTACTACTCTATAATAAAATAACCCACTTCTAACTCAGCAGTACAATTACAGTGGTAAAATACTACACAACAAGGCTGGGAGAACCCGGCTTAAAACTAATAATCACATTGAGTTGCTGAAAAAAATCTAAACATATGAAAAGGTCTCAAGTGTTGAAGGAACTCGTACCAAGTATAATATTTTGTAGTCCTAGCCCATTATCAGAAATGACTATTAGCTAATATTGAATTTCCTGTAAGCTGTAGACAGAAAAATGTCTATTTTGTGTGTTCAAAACCAAAACAAGTGAGCATTTCTAGTGGAAGGCATCTCTGCTTAGGGCAGAGGGGTTGGAACTACATGATCTTTAAGATCCCTTCCAACTCAAACTGCTCTAGGATTTTATGATTTCTCTTTGAAGTTCTTCTCTCCAATTTGACTTTGCTTTACCTGCTGCAAAAAAACACAGCACTATGTCTTAGTCTCTTTATTTAGGCATAAGGCCTAGAAGAGGTCTGAAACGTTAAAGAAAAATTAAAGCTAGGATTTCCAAAATGTGTGAAAACCTTATCTCTACCACAAGAGCTGTTCACATCAAAATATAAAAATAGTCAGAACTTCATGAATTTCATGATCCAGAATGTTGTACTACAAGATCTTCATCGAATCAGGAGCAACTCCACATCATCACAACAAGTTTGTTCCTCCTGATACTGCTGTTCCACGCTGCATTGCTTCAGAAATTGATTTACCTACATTACACCAGGGACACTTGTTCAGGTAGTGTTGGAAAAGTCTGGCTTTCAATTTATCAGTAAGTTCTTTAACAAAGTTCCGGAATCTTTCATATAGTAATGCAGGTTAGCTTTTCACACCACCGAAAAGAACGCACATACTTATTTGCTGAACTATCCCTTCAAGCCCATATAATAAAAGCAAGCACATGCTCAAAGGTCTTACATTTCAGATTCCAAAGTTGAGATGCATGACAGGGAAATGAGAACTCTGAATAAAAAGCTTATTTTTTAACAATTCTTAGAATGAAATTTAAATGTAATTTGAATTACATGTAGCCTACATAAATTGTTACAGAGATTAAAAAAAAAATTAGAAGTCATACAAATTAACTTTATGAGGGCATAAAGGCATCCTGTCATAGGACAATGTTAAAACCCTGATACATGCAATTTTTTAAGTGCTTTCAACACATTGTGGAATATGCATTGCTTTCTGTTTCTGAAACTTCAGATTCAGTTACTTATCAACACAACCAGTTTCACTGCAAGATTACTATACAACAGCAACAGACGTCAATATTGCAATTCAAAGTACGCTGAAAGAACTGCAGAAACTCTCCCAGCCTCTAAAGCAAAGTCTGTCCAGAATGTGATCTATTAACCGCCTCTACATACCTGACGGACAAATCCTTTCTCCGTATTTGCCTGCCCAACTGTTATTTTGCGCAGGAATCTGTCATTTGTATCCACCACTGAAACAAGGGAATAGCAAAACATGTTAACGAGGACTCGGGAATATGCGTTTTTTCAGACATACCTGTTGTTACACATGTAAGATTCAACTGCTCCAACAGTGTAACCAGATAACCACACTTCTGTCTGTTAGCACTGGCACGGACTTGGTTGCTCCCTTCTAGTTGATACCATTCGGTGACAGGTCAAAACAACTCAAATACAGTTTATTTGAACAGCATTTGAAGCTAACAGATTCTTAATATTCTAACATACGACTTAGTATTTTACCTACATGAGAAAAATCAGTCTTTGTAGATACAAAGCACCAGATCTACTTCAAATCATCTGCTTCATCACTGGCTTGTTAAGAATTGATTTTAAGACTGCATGATGTTGGTTAGACTTGGTCAGTTCCTCTTTTAAAGGATGATTAAGTTGTCAGATTGCTTCTTCCAGACAGGTATCTTCCACACACATCACCATAACTAACACCACATTCAGCTGCACAGCATTTAAAGGAAGGTTGGTTTGGTTTTTTTCTTTCAACTGTCAAGAAAAACCACCTGCTATTTAACACAACTTCAATCTCAGACAATCGTATTTCTAACCTGGAAACACTTTCGGTGTTGCAAGGGCACCAAACCAACCTGTGGAATTGCAGACTCCTCTAACAATCATCACAAGCCAAGTTCTCCAGTTCTGCACTTTCAACACTCAACTTCAAACCTGCCTTTGTAGTAGCCAAAAGGAAGGACTGAGAATAATCAAAGAGCTCTCTCGTCTGCTGAGAACTGATCAGGATGCTTCTTAGGAAGAAACATAAGGAGGATGTCCTGCATGACATCATTGTCTCTAAAGTGAAGACATGGATTTGACAGATGGACCACTTGGTGAAAGTAACTGGCTGGACGGTCGCACTCAAAGAGTTGCAGTCAAAGGCTCAGTGTCCAAGTGTGTTCCAGTGATGAGTGGTGTTTCTTGGGGTCCGGTATTGGGACCGGCCTGTTTAACATCTTTGTCAGAAACATGGACAGTGGGACTCAGTGCACCCTCAGCAAGTTTGCTGATGATGCCAAGTTGGGCATTGTGGTCGACATGCTGGATGGAAAGAAGGCATGCCATCCAGAGGAACCTGGACAGGTTTGAGAGGTGGGCCCACTCAAGCATCATGAAATTTAACAAAGCCCAGTGCAAGGTCCTGGTTTGGGGCAATCCCAAGCACAAGTACAGGCTGGGCAGAGAATGAATCAGGAGCAGCCCTGGGAAGAAGGACATGGGGCTCTTGGTTGATAAGAAGCTCAATATGACTTGGCAATGTGCGCTGGCACTCCAGAAGGTCAACTGTATTCTGGGCTGCATCAAAAGCAGCATGGCCAGCAGGTTGAGGTAGGTGATTCTCACTCTCTACTCACCCTCGTGAGACCCCATCTGGAGTGCTGCATCCAGCTCTGAGGGCCCCAACACAGAAGGCTGTGAACCTGCTCTCCAGAGGAGGGCCACGAGAATGATCAGAGGGCTGGAGCACCTCTGTTATGAAGACAGGCTGAGAGATCTGGGGCTGCTCAGCCTGGAGAAGAGAAGGCTCCAGGGAGATCTTTTATAGCACCTTCCAGTACCTAAAGGGTCCAGAGAGGGACTTTTTACAAGGGCACGTAGTGATAGGACAAGGGGGCACGTCAATCCATGCAGAATGCAAAAATAGACTCTCTCTTTCTTACGGACTCTGTAGTCCTAGAAATGCCGAAGTTTACACCGACCCTAAAATAAAGTGTGCAAGGTATTCTTGATAAGTTCAGCCTGAAGCTTGGCAGTGAACTCAATCTTCTGGTAGATTTGAGTCCTGCTCATTTACAAGCAGAGCATCCAGGAACCTCCAGAGAAGTTGTCTGTACTTAAGGTTAGTGAAATGAAATCAGCTCCTTCCACTTTTCCTGCTGCTTTTGGAGATTAACAAAACTGTCTGTACAGAAAAGGATGACATAATTACCCAAGAACAAGAAGGACTTTGAGTCTTAATCTTACACAACCCCAGTTCAGGGTTGTGAGTGAGCTGGGAGAAAACCAAGATTTAAGTCACTTCCCCCCTTCTTGGGCATTTCTCTTGGGGCTGTTATAAATACCACACATACCTTCTTCCCTCTACTTGGTCTTTAGACCCCTAATTTCTTCAGGAATTCCATTTAAGGGATGGTGCAACACAGATTTGGTCAACTCATTTTGGCTTCTATATATACACAGTCATACTCTAAAATCCTACACTCCTGGCAGAAATTGCAGGACAGAGCCTGGTACATGGAAGCTGTAGCCTTGCACCAAGCTGTGGTACCATATGGCACTGTGAAGCCATATGGCAAGCTGATCCCTCCAGCACAAACTTCTCCCTTCTCTTCCTCGGAAGCTCAGTCTCACAACACGGCTTAAGCAGACCTAAATGTCTTTCCTGTCTACTCCTGGCACTCCTGAGGGCAGGAACCAGCCTTCTCACCAGCCTGGACAGGCAGTGAGCTGCTTTTTTATCTGGTCCTTCCTTGCGAAATCATGTAACCTAAACAACCTAACCAGGAAATTGTAACTGCCCTGGCAACTCCTGGTCACTGAGATACACTTACTTTCTCACAGTGGTCACTCATTCTCCAAGAAGATTCCAATAGCTGCACTAAGTAGTAATAAAATAAGAAATAACTGGTTTTGCCATAAAAGCAATTTTTCCATCTCTAAATCATCCCTCTTCCTTTACTCAAAGTAAACCTTTCACTAAGGTTTAGGTTCAAATAAGTGTTAGGTTTAATGTATCCACTTCCTTATCCTCTAGAGATGTAAACAGAATCTGAATATCAGCGGAAGACTAAGAAGAGGGAAGCTTTCCCACTTTTCAGTATATTGTACGTTTTCAAGTTAGTTTAAGCTGACAATGAACTGAAAGTTTGTGGTACTTCTATGGAAACAGGTGCTGACTAAAATTAATTTTCAGAAGATCTGATAGCTTAACTCTTCTTCCCTACAAATTCCCTCGTATGTAACAAGCTTCACAGACATATGGACCGCAGAAACAGTCCTAAATAAAACATTCTCCAAGTTATCTAAACCATTCCTAAACCCAGGGTTTTTTTCTGAAATGTTTAAGGTATGTACATCATATAGAGCTGTGTGGAATAGAAATTTCACTAACATTGTTTGAGATTAATTAAATAATTCCCTTGAGGTTAACAGCTGTTGAGCAATGTTGCCTCCTCCCAAACCCATGCTGATAAAAAAGAGGAGTCATATTACACTAAACATTTATATTACTTCTTCATCCTAATACAGGTCTCTTCCAGACACACTGTGTGACTAATAAAAAACATCTTATGCCACATCCCCAGAATTATCTTGAGAAAAATATCCCAAGTCTGAGATGACATGCACACAAAGGGCACAGTAAAGCATGGCCAAGACTCCTCCCTTCTCAGTAGATTCACCCTTTTTTCTAAGCATCACAATACATTCCATTTAACAGTGATAACTTTAGTATTTGAGAACTAAGAAAGAAAATAAAATCCAGTGGTATTTAGCTCAAAACTTCATGCAGATCTTACTTCCCCCAAAAGAAGAAAAAGATAGGTCTAGAAATTGAGGTAAACACTGAAATTTGACCCAGCACTAGAACTAGAAAAAGCAAAGGGGAGTTGTGTCTAAGGGTATCAGAGTGGGTATCAGTTTGCTTGGCAACAGTACCACATCTTTCACCTCTTTTTCCAAATAAAGCAAACAACTCAAGAGACTTTAAAAATCAGAAAAACACATAATCCCTTAAGCCTATTAAGTCTCTTGAGCTACCCCAGGCTGCTGAGCTTGGGAGGATGAGGGACCAAAATCAGGAAGAATAAATACAAATAATCTAGAGCCACAACAGACATAGTTAAGAAAAGAATGGCTAAGATTCACAAAATGCACAGAAAATACACTTTCATATGCCTGGAGAGGTATTACCTACTGTGAGAGAGACCAGGGATGTATTTAAACTGTCAAAGAAACCTATCTTTCAGAATTTTAGCAAAGTCTCGAGTTATTGCAGATACTTGACCAAGTTTAGAGCAACATGCTGCACCTGCATTTGTTATGCACCCACACTTCCCACTTGCAAATTGGTTATTCTTACAGTCAGAGCAGAAACAGCTCTGATTCAGGTAAAATTAAGCAAATTAGGAAATAAGTTATGATGAAATCCAAGGTGAAGTGTGGCTTTCTGACTACATACCTCTTTGCCATGTTATGGTTGATGGGTCAATGTCAAGGCGCACAAATTTGCTGATCTCCTCTTCTGTTAAAGTCCCAGGATCAGTCTTGTTTATTCCCAGCCTCTAAGCACAAACAAGTTCAAGAAGTGCAATGAAATGGCTTATTTGTTTCAAATGGTGTAGCTGCTCTGGCTTATCAACCCCACACATGTAAGTGAGGAGTTTCAATCTTAGTAATCCTGTTTTGAGAAAAATGTAACCTGATCCCATAATGATTCCTTTACAATTGACATCTTGTTAGATATAAGGAATCATTATACTGAGAATAATTCACAGCAAAATAATTCAATTATATTGGAAATTCTGATTAATGTATTTGAATGTTATAAAGCCAAACTTTTCTTTACTCAGTTGCAGCTCATGTGAAGAGAGAAATCCATTTCAAATAGAGATAGTTGGTATGTCATGAATAAAGCAAACACTCCCCCCTCTTGCCCTAACCTGTTACCTGAAACAGTGTAAACAAGAACAAAATGAAAATATCCCAAAATTCCAATGGAACAATCTCCGAGCCTGACTCTGCCTTAGAGTCAAGCAGGCATCATCCTCATTTTAGTTAGCTGACATTCAACTGAGTAGCACAAAAGCTTAAAATGTTATGAGAACTCTTTCCTCCCCTGCCAAAACAGAAACTGGTACTACCTCTATCCTTCTTTCTAGGGTACTACCTCTATCCTTCTTTCTACCCCCCAATTCCGTTGCCATCTGATGACTGAAACGTGACCAGTCAGGACTCATAAGCTGACAACAAATATGGAACTGGCCACAGAAGAACTGGAGCTATCCTTAAGGGTCATATTCAAGGGGTTCATATTCTCTTTCTCCTACACTAATGCACTGTGTTCCTCTCTAGGTTTTTATCAGAGTGGCACTCTCAAATCCAGACATGTTATTCATACATGAACTGCACAGGAAGCTCTTCTGGAAGCATTCAGCAAGCAAGATGGGATGCAAAATATACTGAACATAGAAACGTACCCCTTGAAGGAAGAACACTGTCAAACTGACATCAATAGAACCCCAGAAATATATGCTATATTAAACTTTCAAAATCAGAAAATATTGCAAAACCAAAGAATGTGAGCTTTCAAATGCGACTATACCATAATTGGAAAAGTATTTTAAAAACTCTAACTTTAATATTTCATCAGAAAAGACACAGCATTTAAAAACATTACTGGTTTATTTCAGGAGAAAAGAATAGCAAAAATGTTAGTTATAAAAATAATATCAGACCCAGATCCTATTACTCCAAGGATGATGCTTTCAAAAAAAGTCTAGACTTGATATATTCATGAGGGTTTATACAAACTCAGTCCCACACATCAAATCATTTTAAACAAGTTGTGTAAGAGAATAGATTTCATGAAGAGAACTATAATTGAGGAGAGACTGAATTAACAACTTACTCTCAGACGGGCAAGCTGAATAGCAGAAAATCCTCTCACGCCATTAACTACTGGAACCAGCCTATTATACAAAGACTAGAAAAACCACACAAGAAGTTGAAAGAAAATTATAAAAAGCTAACGCATTTTAAATTCATTCCACCTAATTTCAGTAAAAATTTCCTAACCACATAGGTTGTGGACTTCTGGTTAGAGATTTAAAAAACAATTCTGAGAAGGTGGCAGACTTCTGAGCCATGTCTATGATTTAACAGCCTAAAATCCAATTGCCAGAAACTACTGGTTTTCTGTGTTTCATCAAAAAAAATATATTGAAACTGGGAACTTTTAAAACTTTAACCAAGATCCAAAGTATTTAAACTATAATTATAATTTCCAAACTGGCCTAAATGTACACTTGTACATTGTGTACAAATATACCAAGCAAAGGGAATATGTCAACCCTGCTCAGTTTTAATGCTGCAGACAGAAAGAAGAGACTCCTTCTTTGATCTTCTCCGTTCCCTTTAAAGCCCCAAGTTAAGACTTGTTTTAAGGTCACAATATATTTAGCAGAGGGACAAGGATCTAGTTTATTTTCCCAGTAACTCCTTCTTCTTAAGGTACATCATACCCAACTACGCATCAGAAATACAATTTGTAACTTTAAAGTGGGTCTACAAATTATTGAAAAGAATAAGATTAAACATAGGGAGAACATGCTTTATTACACTATTTAGTACAGTCTGAAAGAGTTGTCAATGTTCCAGGCATGAGATTGTTATCTTAAAAGACTGCCTTATGATAGCTATTTGCCAGAAAAATATATTGTATAAGGAAAATTTCCCAGCAGAACACAGAATGGCTTCAGCAAGTTACTGTCCACATGGTGAAAACATAAAACGATAAACAAGGTGTTTTTCTCTGAAATGTAGTTTATTGAAAAACTGAAAAGAAAAAATGTCATCTGGATATGAGGAAGTAATTCTCACCTTATCAGACTGAGTATTCTCATGCAAGATCCTAGCATCAATAGCAGCAGCCAGCAAATTATTTGCGGCAGTTATAGCATGAATATCTCCAGTCAAATGAAGATTGAACTAGAAGGGGGAAACAACAAGATCTTTTTATTAGAAAATATTTAATTCAATTCATTAAGACAAATTAGCAGCAGTAATCATTGCTATCTCCTTGAGACTGCAGCTCTGATTAGTCAGCTATCAAGGCAGGCTAAAGATTTCCGGGTAAAAATACACTAAGCCATATGAAGGACTTGTTTTCAGCTGAGTACATGGTACGCTACTCTAAGTGTAGCCAAACAAAGCCAAGAACATCTTCATTCTTTGCTAAATGATTCGAGAATAAGAAGCCAAGGGCTACAGTTCCACATCATTAATACTGAATCAGTTTAGTGTTAGTAGTTACCAACTGACCTGGACCAGAGGTGTGGATTACTGCTGAATCTGCCCCAGAGCACAACACGCGTGCTGGCTTTGGGGGTGTATGCCAGCTTTCTGTTAACTGCAGGAGAACTGTCCCTAAGCTAACAGGCGTGAACTTTGCTGATACAAAGTTTGATGAATAAAGTTTTGTGAAAACTCTGAGATGGGCATCTTAAATTAAGACTTGTGTTACATAGGTACTGTATTTTTTATGTGTCTGACAGAAGGAGTCGGAAGGTCAGTTTTAATGGCACTTCAGGGCTGACACTAGAACTCTGCTTGGACCAGCTGTGAATGGTCAAGGTGGTCCTTCACCAGTTCTGGCCAGAGAGGTTTTGCTGAGCTCTAAATTACACTCTCTTGGGGTGAAACTGTCACACATTTCCAAACAAGCACTGGGAATATCATAGAATCATTAGAGTTGGAAAAGAACTCCAAGATCATCAAGTCCAATCTTCAATTGAATACCATCATGCCCATTAAACCATATCACAGACTGCAAGTTGAGGCTGTCTCACCTCCTCCATGGGGATCACTTGAGCATATCCCCCACCAGCTGCTCCACCTGCACAGGGAAGCACACGGTCATGTCAGTCCCATCAGCTTTGGAAAAAACCAACCATCTTTAAAAAACACACAAAGTGAAACATACAGCAATGATGACACACTTTTGGTATTTTGATTTCTATTAGAAGATCAGTGATGCACCCAAATAAACATGATTTCCTTAATCTTGCTGGCTTTTTTTTCAGCAGGTACTAAAAAGGGAATTCTTGCTCTGAAATGAAAGCCTGCACATGATGGGTGGTGCAGGCTTTGGCTGCGTCAGGGTTACCCCTCTGCTCCTGCCCAGATTCAGGACACAGTCATGCACATGCAGCTGCTGGGTGGAAAGACAAAGCAGTCACAGGCAAGCAAGCACTGCTTCTGAATGAAACCTTCACACCCTTGCCTGAGCACTCCTTCCCCACTACCTCTCATGGTACAGGCAAAGGAATTTGCTGTTGCCTATGCACAAGCTGAGTGAAGGGATTAAAGCACTCACACGCATCAGTCTTAGCTGAGAAGCACCAAGCACCAGGAGCCTTCCAGCTGAAACCAAACTTGTTAACTTAAACTTCAGCAAAGCAAAGCAGAGCAGATGGGGAGTGCTTGCCCAGTTAGGCACCAATTTCAGCTGAGAAATGGCAAAAAAAAAGATTGCATTACTTCCTATCAGAATTGAAGATGGGCTTGAAATCTGGCTGGGTCTTACCTGGCTCTCGGGCTCTTATAGAGTTTCTAGGCAAAAAGGCAGCAGCCCATGATTAGAGGTGACAGCTCAGGAGAACAAAGAGGTTCAGACCTAGCCAAATGTACACTGCTGACACAGCTTACCACAACTGCTAACTTCCTTGTACTGCCTGGAAAAATCCAGAGTGGACTCTTTCTCAAGGAATAATTAGATAATAACATTTAGAAACACATTTAAAGAGCCTCCAAGTAGAGGGGTGACTGGAAAGGTGTGTACTCACACAAAATTCCTCCTGGCCAATACATCCCTCTGCCTTTCATTATGTCTAGGCTTTATCTGCATTATCAATACACGATAAGTGCATGAACATAGGTAAGAACCTTGCACAGGAAGTCATTTGCAAGAAACCCTTATCTATTAATTACATAAGTATTAAAACATCGGATATGCTACCACTGGGACAATCCACTGAGTAAAGTAATTAAGAAATTAAAAAAGAAGAAATAAAATTAAAAAAGCAAAATAGCACTACTTCCTTTTAATCTGAAAAGTCATAGGTTCTGCAAATATTATGTACCTTTAACTCCAAAAGTAGGTCCTTGAGAAGGTTGTCTCAGACAAGCAAAGGAATTAATGTTAAGGTGTGCAGTAAGCGCCTGAACGAGACCAACTGTGACTGTGCTTTTCCCCTCTCCTAAGGGTGTAGGGGTTATTCTAGCAAAACAAGAAAAAAGATTAATCATATTTTTGCTGATGTCAGCCTGGCTAAGGATATCAGAACTTACAGCTTTTGATTTCAATGAAGAATATTTGTACAGCAAATTTCAATAAGATTACTTTATCTTCACAAAAATACTGCCACAATGTTAGCCCCTAGCTCAAGCTGGAATGCTAATATACATGTGTCTTCTATTTAAGCAATTTACTATGATAGCAGAAAAAGAGAAGATTATTTTGGCAAAAGTTCTAAAAAGAATATATTGAATTTAGACATTTTTATTACAGCACAAAAGTCTCACCAGTTTCATTAACAAACCATCCATCACGATACTCTAAGCATGTATTAATATTTTTCTGTAGTAAAGCATGAGATCCTTTATTCCCACTGCTCAAACTTTGAATGAAATAATAGAATATTTTAAGTTAAATAACCAACACTTTTGTTTGTAGAACTCAACTATCCCTCTCCACCTTTCACATCATCATAACCCTCAAAAATGACAAATAAACTGCTTTTTAAATAAAACAGGACACAAAATTCACTATATTCAATTGAACGTGATTTATTGTACATTTTTGTTTTGGAGATTTAAGAGCAATAAGGGACAATGACAATCATAGTCCATACAAAAGCTCAAAAGCCTAATGCTACAGCTCCCATATTTAGACCATGACTGAAACAGGACAGAATCTTAGAAAGGCCTCCAAACTCAAATCAGAGACTCAAACCACCACTCTACTCTTGCCCCTTTAATAAAGGGACAATGACAGCTGATTTTGCAAGTAGAAAACTTCATCAGCCTTCAGTGAATGAGAGACACCTCAGTTTAAATAATCTTCTCCCTACTTTCAACATCAGCACATTTGTTTATGATCCACGTTAAAAGTGTGGGGGTGGTGCTAGGGTTTTTCTTCTCTTCCTGTTTTTCTTTCTTGGGGTTTCATGTCTCCAAAATGCACTCTAATGATTCATTTGAGGCACAGCATTTCTTTTTCTGATTGGCAAAAGAAGAAAGTCCCGGTCCTGTTTTCCACTCACACCACTCTCACACAAATCCTCCTTTTTGGCTAAGTGTAACCATTCATATCTTTGCTGCCTTTTTTTCTACCTGCAGAGAGGTACTTTAGTGAAGCTGATGTTAAGAGCTAATGTTCATTCCCATGGAAATACAAGCATGCACATGGATCCTAGTCAAAGGGGAACCCTTATCCTGTGACCTCTTCAAAACTTGAGCTGAAACATCTAGCTCTAATTAGAAACACTTCCATCCCCAACTAGTAATTTTTCCAAGATACTGCTATCCTCAGATCACAATTCAAATGGCATAAAAACATTAGTGAAATTGTAGGATCCAGCTTAGTTCAGTCAGTTCACAGATTGGCAAAAGCCCTTCTTTGTCCCACGAAAGAAAATAGATGAAAAAACATTAACTTTTCACAAATCTCTTTTACAGCATCATCAGATCCTGGGCTTTTACTTTAAAAAAGATGCCTTGGACAGATAGGCCTGGAAAAATTTGGGCAACAGGAGGCAAGCCAAATTAACATCTTTTTATTGTTCTAGGAAAAAAAACTCCAATTCAGAAAAGTAGTCTTTTAGCTAAAGTTTCAGTGAAATCAATGGGGTTAAGCACATCTATAAGAGATTCCTTTAATTCTTCGCTTTGAACTACTCTTATGTGACCACAAGTCACTTCTTTGGGCACTTGGTTTTAGTAATTTTCTCCCACATTTTATAACATTGTGTTCACCAACCAACAGATTCTATAACATCCTCAATAACTTACTATTCAGACTATTCCATTATCCTAGAATGACACTTCTTTGACTTAAAAAGGAATTCACAGAATTCTAGCAAAATATCTGTGCAGACCCAAAAAAAGGTGGGAGACTTAGAGCATATCCTTTATCTACTCTCAAAGCAGTTTTGGTCCCTGTCGCCTTTTTATCCATACTAGGCCTTTTTATTTCCTTCTGATCTACTGCAGGAGCACAGAATGTTACTTCATTTCTTTTACTTTCAATTTCGCAGTTCCTAGAAGAAAGGACACTTTTAATCTCTACATTGTCAGGACAGGGAGCCCTCAGGGTTTTACTGTTGCCACAAGGATAGTTTCCTTTTTTCCCACCACTCTTTTTCTCATCTCCTTTTTGCCCCAGGATCCTCACTTTTGTACAAACATGTTTTTTTCTGAGCATCAGAGCCAGGTTAACTCACTTTTACTACCAGTTTCACCTTCTGACTACTGTTCTAACACTGGTTTCCCCAAACCCATTCAAATAATTCTTAGCATGGTTTCTTCTTACCCCTTGTTCTCCTACTATCTCATTCACTTTTGTCTATTGTCCTAATCTCATTTACTTGATCCTCTTATTCCTGTGCATTAAAACCAGATTTAAGGAATATATGAGTAATCCTGAGGCATTACTGCATTCAAAGACTTAACAAGGTAACAACCCTTGAAGCTATCAATTATTTACAAACAACAACAACAAAACAAAAAGAAAAAAACAGCAATAACGAAACACCAAAAAGAAAACTATTCCACCATGAAAGAGACACCTATAATTGTCCACTGGAAGTTACCAGTAAAGAACTTTCCACAGACCCCAAAAACTTGGTGCACACAATGGCTGCACTACTAACAGAAAAATTTGCATTTGCAGTGCATCCTGTCAGTGGCTACCTCCATTTTTGAGCATCAGACATATGAAGTTCACGTTCAAGAGAATTCAGAGACACCATCCCTAGTTATTTACTTGGTTCAGCTCAAAATGTGGCAGGTGGCTGATCTGGCATGCACAGCAACACAGGGACTCCTTACAACTCCTATGAAACCAGCAAAATCAAAGATGCAGCCTCCTATCCAGCAAACGAGAGGAAATTGGAACTGACAAATGCATAACCAGAAGGCATGTCGGTAGCATGAAGAATAATATCTACTTGTCACAGAAGGTAACAACACACAAGCAAGTGTCACGTTACTAAAACACTCTGGTAACTCGACTGGCCTATTCTAAAATGACTATGTAAAATGAACCAGAAAGCACTGGGAGTTTTCTATGAGACAGACCTTCCTCCAGAAAGCAAAAAGAGAAACACACCACTGCTCATTGATTAAACCAGCAGGAAACCTCAGGAGCTGAACAGTTATTTATTAGTTTCAACAGTTACCAAAATCTCAGCTTTAAACATTTGTTAAAAGAAAAAAAAGCTCCTGAAATCAAAAGAAAATTCTATTCTAATAATTTCCTTTCCAAAGCTTTTTTTAAGTATCTTCCCTTTCGTACCTGCTCTACTTCGATTGGGTTTTATAAATAAAATAATCCACTTAAGCTGTTTTGTGGACATTGAGCTGTTTTTGCTGGCTACACTACTGAACCTACACTCTTGTAGCTCAGGTCACTTGCTCACATGGGTATAAAATTACAAGTGCCAATGGTTAACTTTAGCTCAATTGCGCAATGCTGTGTTTTAACCTTATGAAAATTGAAGAAAAACCTCCTTTAAAATGCAAAAAATTTTAATGAACTTCAACAGACTTTTACAGCCATTTGCATTATTCTTCAAATTTCTTTAGTATGTTTTCAATCAAAACACAGAAACCCCACAATAATTTTCTGCCTTAAAACTTACTTTGCCACCTACCAAGCAGTCATCAGCTCCTTGGCAAAGTTAAGTTTTCCATAACGTTGGAAAGCCTTCTGTCTTTATGTATATCAAAACAAAGATAAGAATATGCAGACTTTTTGTTTGTTTGTTATACATCACATTAGCTTACAGCAGAGCTGTTTCTCTGGGAAAGCTACATGAGGTCTCCCAAAGAGAAAATAAACAAACAGGGAGACACACACTGCACCAGCTGTAACCTCCTCACAGCTACGCCAGCCGCTGTGACTCCAGCAAGAACTTTACTGCATATGTGGCAATTCTCTTCCACATTTCCTACGTTCAACTCACAGGTATCAGCAGATTCAAAGATATTAATGAGTTCATAATTCCTGTGACCCACATGGAAACCCGCGAAGTCAGGCTATGGAGGCCATGGGCACCTGAGTTCCCACCTACGTACATCTCCCATCCTGGGTTACAGCTGTCAGAAATGTAGTTCTGAGCACAGAAGTGTTGCAACTGCTGTCACCTCATCAAGATGAGCTTACGACAACGTTGCAGTGGCATCCTTTGGATGGGGCTGGAGCTTCCAAATACAAAAGCACAGAGATTACTATGAAGCTAAAAGGACGGAACAAAGACAGGAACAGACTGAGGAATCCTCCACTACAAACTCTCATAATCCACTACAGACTCAAACAAGACAATCCCAATCAGGAGCTGTGCAACAACATGACCAATACGTGACAACTGTCTCAACTATGACTTTACATTGGACTGTCAGACAATTCAAGGCATCAACACAGGGGTATTTTCCCCTCTTATCCTTCCCTATATCTTCCCTCTAATTTTTGTTTTCCTTTTTTCTTAGCTTTTAAGCACCTTGCAGCCCAAGAGACACAGCAAAAAGAAATACAATACATTTTTGTTCTCCTCTGTTTTTACCTTACCGAAAAAGTAGTTCATCATAGAACAATCAACTAATGTTAGGAGAAAAGTACTGATTTTAAATTTTCCAGCATTCAAAATCCAACACACTTCTTGCTAAAAGCAGCATTATATTTTATAATATTCACACGTTTTATTCTTCCTCATCTTGCATTTTTGAAGTCAACAAATTTCCAGAATTATCCACTAAAAGCCACAGCACTGAAGCATTTAGAAACAAGATGTTGAAAAATACAAGCACACAGACATAGATTCTCACAAACTTTAGCTGTAATTTCATATTGTGTTTGTGAATATGCCATCTACATGCTTGAATGAGTGATTAAGTTACCCTGGACACTAAACATAGCTCCTAGGTCATGCTCAAGCTGCATTCATTTGCATGCTCTCAGCTGGCAATGAGTGGAGGCAGTTTGAGTTAACAGGTCCTGCAATATATTATTTGGCACTCTAAAAGTCTGTTTACAGGCAGTTGATGCTCAAGAACCAATTACTCCATGATAACTTGTGGCTCTGCCCCCACAGTGTCTTAACACGAGCCCTATAGCAAGCCAAATACAGACAAAGAAAATAAAAAAGCAAGAATTAAATAAAAGAAGAAAAGAATGGTCTCCATAAAGAAGAAAATGGAAGTTATGAAGAAATAAAGTCTTCATCCTATTTTTGGGTGTCACGATCTGTTAATCAAACTGCAATATTTCAGCATACAAAGTTTATATTGGATGAGACACTTAGCCATATTTGTTTGCATTTAGAAAGAACAAAAAAGATTTTGCAGCTAGCAACTTTTTAAAGAGCCATAAATACAACTGTCCTTAGAGATATAAAGGTACATTTTAGTTGCATTTTGCTGTTCAGAACAAGAAGTTTGGTCTTCAGCATATCACAAATAAACTACACAAGCATTTGCAGCAAATATTTACAAATTCCTAGACATTGTGAAACATTTAAACCTGAATGCGCAATGAGAGGCACAAATGTTGCTGGCTGCATCACGGATGGAGGTTGGAGATTTTGTGGTTTGTTGAATACCCACACACATACTTTACACTCTCTTCACACACGAGAAGTTCCCATCATACATTATAAATATATCCACCAGACCCTTAAGTATAAGAGTATATCTTAAATGTTTCCTCTGAAGCACTGAAAATTTATTCTGAAGACCTCTACTGCATCATTCTAAAAGAATTTTTAAATACCTTAGGTTATTGTGAACAAACATAAAAATCCAAATGGTTCTGGTTGACCTTGCCTTGGCAGGGAGAGAATGAAGGCAATTGACAATACTATTTCACTCCCCAATTTCTACACTTCAGTGATACTCGATTTTCATTGTACTGAACATTTCCTCATCAGACAAGAGTTCCCCGCTTTTCTTAAAATCATTGTCATCTGCTACAGCCATCTCAGCAAATGAGAGCAGCTGAGAGCATATAAACACACATTGTATGTATATTTTATATGTACAATATTTCAAAGTCAAGCTTTGGACTCTCTAAGAAGAGAATGTTCCCACTACCGTAGCGACCTTGCCCAGGCACTCCTCCTGCAGCAGATGTGGCTTTGCACTAACCCCACAAGATGCAATGACTTCAGAGATGTTACAAATAGCAACATATTGCATCATCAGGTTGGGTAGGTACCACACCCAGCCCTTTGTTTCTGAAACACCATTCTGTATTTCTACATTTTATGTAGACTTAAAAGAAGATAGAATTTTCTATTTTTTGCCAGCTTTTCATCTTGCTGGTCAAAACTTCTGCATTTCTTCCACATTTCTTCCACACTGCTTTCTGTGACAATAGCTTGAGATACCTTCTTTGAAGGAGAAGGGAGACAAAGCAGTGTGAAGAAATGCAAGCACTGGTGCATGCAACCTGACACAACTAAAATCCATCCGAATGGGGCTTTGCAACTTGCTGTCTTTGTACCTCCAGACATTTTCAAATAACTTCTTCTTCTTCTGTGAGAGATTTGCTGCTAGGGAAGCCTGGATCGGCCTGAAGCATGATGACCAACTGATGATGTTGACACCATGAGCATGAAAATACACAGCAGCAACTTTCCTCAAACTCAGTCAAATGCCGAATCCATTTTTGTTTCCCCAATGCCGCAAAAAACCCCAAACCAAATAAAACTCTGCCAAAGGAAACCAATCTCAATCAGCTATTATTTCCTTCCCTTAACTGCTCCAGCATCCTCCAGGAATATCTTTAATGCTGGACTTCTATCACATAGCTTTGAACAAAGCTTCATAACTTGCCTGCCTCATCTTTGTAACATCAAGTCTCTCAGTCTACAACAGCTCCATCTCAGACAGTGCCAGAAATCCAGCTTGACCCCACAGGAAGGCAGTAAAGCAAACAGTTTGAGAAACACTAGCCAAGGTGAGGAATCAGTAGATGAAGGCAGTTAACAACAACCTTCTCCTTCTATATCAGCCTAAAACTGTATTTTAAACCTGAGTGGTTTTACTTTAAAGGAAGCAACCAATAGATTAATTCAGAATATAAAGAACACACTGCAATTTAAATATTAATGAAAACCTTCACGTGTTTGTTCACAAGTAAAAGCTTCCACTTAGTAAACAAGGTGAACAAAAATGTTGGGTCACTGAATGCAAGAAAAACCTGAAGCTCTTCAGAAGAGAAGTGCGCAATTCCTGCTGAGCATAGCATTTGCTATAATCGTGGGAAAAGCAAGCAGGATAAGCCTGCCTGGAGACATGTCTACATTTCAGAGAAAAAACATGGCTTTTTAAACTTTGTAATCTGTTCTTCAATAAAAAACGTATTTATTGTTAATATCAACAGATTAGCATGTAGCTTCTGTTAATGTTTGTTTATAAACAGCCACAATACAAGCAGCTTTAAATAGCCAAGTTAAACATTTAAAATTCTGATAAAACAGTAAGAAAAACTCCACACACCAACAGTTAACATTTCACAGAATCATAGAACAAATTGCCTTTTATAAAATATACTTTACTTCAGTAATAACAGTTTGGAAGAAAAGCTGTGTCCCTTCAAAAAAGTTCAAAACCTGCTCACTTTCAGAAGAGAGCAACATACAGATGAAAACATTCAAGATTCTTATTTGTGCAGAGTACAAAAAAGATGTAAGTTGCATGTTTATATTAATAAGAGTGGAAAGAGCGGACATTAATGACATTACAGTGCATTCTTACCCAGCAACTAGAACATATTTTCCATCTGGTTGATCCTTTAACCTTTCCAGCAGGGACAAACGTACTTTGGCTTTGGTTTGGCCATAGATCTCAATTTCATCTGTAAGCAATCCTATCTCTTTGGCAAGCACATCAACAGCTTTTGGACTCTGTGCTCGGGAAATCTCAAGATCACTGGAAAAGAAAACAAATAAGAGCCAGGAGATTTCTCTCAGCTTAGGTGGTCGACGACAGAGCACAAAACAACAGCAAATAATCCAACAATGGAGTTATTGTAATGGGTTTTTCAATTCTTTCTCATATTTTATTAACCAAACCTAAATATTAACTAACACCTAATATAACATTGAAAATCACGTGCAGTGTTTGTTAATTGTTACAATTTCACAGAGAGCTCTCGTTTAATCAGATTCCAAATATTACGTAATGCTTTCATATCAAGCTAGAGACGTGGCTGCTGGATGCTCTGTCCCACTGGACATGGATGTTTCTGGGTTTGTTTTCCCTTTTGTTCTCCTCCCTCACAGCATATTTCAGCACATACAATTTACTAAAAAGTGCATGCATTCCTTGGCCAACAGTCACACAAACACATTCGCCAAAACCAAAGCCTGTGCATGCAGCGCCTTCCATCCAACAGCAGCGCCAACATCGCCACTCCCCCACAAGGGCACCAAAGGAAACAAGGCATTTGAAGACCAACTCACGCACTTCTAACACACAGCTGGACTAAGAATGGCCACAGAGCAGAAGTCCAAAGCACAGGGCTCAGCCAAGACATCCAGAGAGCTTACGAACTACCTCCAGCAAAGGCTGGGAACAGCAACTGAGGCAAGCACACAGATTATCTGAGGGGATGTGGATGCAGGTTAAGGGACACTATTGTATCTGCAATTCCTGACCAAGACAACCAGAGGTCTTTGGGTTTAATACTCCGTCGTGGATTTTTCATTTGTGAGCTTGACCTAGCTGCCTATTATGTCCACATAAGTGTTTAGCAGCTGCAAGCTCCTGAGGTAGGGAAGCCCAGGGCCTGGCACACAGGACATGAAGAGTTGTCTCCTTTGGCTTTGAATTGCTCACATTACCACAAAAACAACGTAAAAAATTACTTTCAGCCTAACCAGGCTAGTTCTTTCCTTTAGTTTCAGTTGATCACAGTATTTTTAAGATAGAATCTGGCAATGGCATGAAAGCTCATGTCCTGAACTACCAGTCTGCAGGATCTTAAATATCCATCAGTGAACGTAAAACTACTGCCAGATCTCAACTTTGTGTGTGGACTTTGGCTGTTCTGCATCCACCAGTAAATGATCAGTCTGTGCCAACTTAATTGCTTGCAATTCTTTGAGGAAATCCTAAACTGGCTCCATTATTCATTTATAGTTCTCAAGTATCCCCCTTTTACAGCAAAAAAATCCTCCTGCAGCAGCAAAGCGAAACCCAGAAACCATCCACCCCAACAACAACATAATCCAGTACTACAGGTCAAGGAGCTACTCAGTCACAGCACTGAACCTGCTTTCTTTCAAAGACATACTAAGTGCATCCTCTTTCATAGAAGGATATACCTTTGGCTTCTTATGTGTGACTTCAAACACAAATAGCCATAAAATTGTAACAAGAACACAAGATGGAGTGGCTTACAAACATCACATGGCAAAGACTATCTGAAGTTTTCACTCAGAATTTACTACATACCAACAACTCAAGTCCCAGAAAATTCTTGCTAAGTCAATGGCAGTGTGGCCCCTTAAAGACCTAAGCAAGGAAAATTTTCAGGGTGACTATTCTCCTATTAAAGTAGTTGATGCATTTAGCAAGAGGAGAAAGATGTAGACTAATATGACAAAGTTAATTTGCATTTTTTTCCTCCTACTAAATATATTTTCCTAAAATATAGGAAATTAAAGATTTGGTTATACCTGGAATTTAGAAGTCTGTATTTGAAGCTGACTCCTTTAGTCTGACAATATATTCTCTATATTGGAAATACCAGAATTATTCAATACGTTATGTTATTTAGTATTGCTGGAGATGTGCAACAGTGATTCTTCTGCATGAATGAAAACTGTTAAGCAAGAAGTCCATCACTGACAATGCTAAGTGATAATTTACAAAATGCAGAAAAATTTCAAAGATGGAGGAAGGCTCTACATCTACTCACCTGTGTGCTGACATTTTTTTTTTACTGCATACTGTAAGAAAATTTTCCATTCCATTTCCAATATATTTGGAAATACTTCAACCCAGATGTCACAGAAATCAAAAAGCAGATGTTCTTAGTTTTAGTGCTTAAGCAGCTTTGCCTCATTTTCTATGAAAACTCCATCTGTTTCCACACAACATGGTGTATTACTGCAAGATTACATTTTATTACAGGATACTTTCCATCTGAAGGGTTTTTTTACATTTAAAAGAAAAAAGACAAAGCTACAGAGTTAGGAGATAAATGCAAGTCCTATTACTAATTATATAATATCTATTATACTATATATATTATATTATGGTGTATATATATACACCATTATTTATTAATTATGTAATTATTTATGTACTAAACACACAATGTCATAGAGAGGGTTGGGAATACTTTTTTTGAAAGTTTTTTTTTTACCATCACACTCATAGCATTGCATATTTTAACTTTTAATTGCATTATTTAAGGATAGTTTTTCAGGCTTCAGTTCTAGAAATGTTACATGCTAGCCCAGAAAAAGCTCAAGCATTTCTGTCCCCTTGTGTCCCCGGTTACAAGAGAAAACTCATTCTTTTGGCATCTCTGGTTTCAATTACATTTGTGTCCACTCCCATTAAACTGTTGTAAGAGACAGTGAAAAGTAAATCAAAATGCTTAGAAAAGACAACATTTTGTCACAGCTTTCCAAATAGACAGCAGTAGGATTCAGAATTACAGAATCACAGAGCGTCTGAGGTTGGAAGGGACCTCTGGAAGTCATCTGGTCCAACCTCCCTGCTCATGCAGGGTCATCTAGAGCTAGTTAAGTTGCCCATGTCCAGGTGGCTTCTGAGTATCTCCTAGAATGGACACTCCACAACTGCCCTGGACAATCTGTGTCAACATTTGGTCACCCTCACAGTGAAAAAGTATTTCCTGATGTTCAGACGGAGTTTCCTGGGTTTCAGTTTGTGCTCACTGCCTATGGGTCTGTCACTGGGCTCCACTGAAAAGAGCCTGCCTTAGTTCTCTTTGTATTACTGTACATTGTATTTAGACACATTGATAAGATCCTCCTAACCTCCAGGCTAAGCAGTTCCAGCTCTCTCTGAGTTTCTTCTGGTGTGAGGTTCCTTTAGCATCTGCAGAAGCAGGTGTACAAGCACAAAAAAAGTCAACGCTTTCCCGCACAGCAGAACCTCTCTTCCAGCCATTGGTTCCTCTCTCTGTCACTCAACACAACCAACACACAGTGAAGCATTTGAGCACAGTAAAGAGCTCAGTCTGCTCTAAATGTCAGAGATGTCAGCAATCGTGCCAAGGCCGACCTGAAATCCCTGAGGCCCAGACACGGGCCTTGGGAAGTGAATGACAGGAACTGATTGAAAAGATTCTGGCTATGAGAATAAATATGCTTCCTGCTTTTCACACCCACACAGGAATTTAAAAGTCTAATGCACAAGAAAGTACTTCTGAAGGGAAGAAAATAATACAAACTCAAATGCCATTGAAATCACTGAGCCTTAACTAAACACCTTCCTACATTTAGCCATTAGGAACTTCTTGTCTTTTGTATTTCTGTTGGTTTTGCACAAGGCTTCTGCTAAACCTTCCAGCTTTAGTTCTTCATTAAATACAGCTTGGCTCCAAGGCAGATCATCAAAGTAAAAATTGATAGCAAACAGAAGCACATGGTCACAATGAAGCATACAAGAGAATGGCACAACATACAGTCCACATAAGGTTAAAAATTAATTAGGCACGGTACATTTTTAAGTTGTCACACTTGCTTACTCTTTTGTAAAATGTTTTTAGGTTTTTTTTCTCCTTTAAAAGCACTTATTACCTGGGAACTGGGGAGAGGGGCTGCAGTTTCAAGCAGTGGAGGTCCCACTTCCTGTACTGCTGGGACTGGATCCATCGTTCCATGTTTTTTACCATGTTCTGGTTTTAAACAAGAAAACAGCACACAACAGCTGCATCATAAATGCTGAACACTAACTTCAAACAATCTCTAGAGTATGTCGAAATAACTTCTATGGCAAAGGCTAACGAAAAACCTCCAAACTGAAAAATTTTTCCATTTCACGGTTTTAGGACAAAATAAGAGCCACTTTCCTGTTGTTTGACCACATTTCAAAAAGAAACAACTCCATTAACACGTAAGTGGCAGAGAAAAGTCTCTAATTAGGCAGTTGGACATTTTATTCTGGTAAGATGAAGAATTACTATTCTTCTTTCGCACCTTAAAAACAACAGAAGATACTGATTGTTCTTTGACTGACTCATGCTTCTTCCACACTAAATAACAAACTTTTGGACTCTATCCATCATGATGCAAAAATGCAGATACAATTAATCTTCACAGTCTTACCAGAGTGAGTGACATTAGCCTATTGACACAAGTGCTTCTGCCAAGCTTTACTGTATTAACCAGAATTATGAGATGTCTGATTTTTAATTTCTTTCTCTAATTAAATGTAATAGGTATCACTCTATCTGATTAAGAGTTGCTATTAAAATAGAAGTCAGGTAAGATGTTGGAAAGAGCAAAACAAAAGTTAAAATCTAAACTGTAGAAGCAATTTCTGCAACTTACAAAAAGAGCAACAAATCTACAACACTTGAAGGTGCACTAACCTGCATTCTCATTGCTACTGCAAGAGAACCAACAGCCTTTTCACCAGCAGGGTTGTTTTGCTGACCAGAGTTGCGTTTCTCTGAAAAATATAAGTATTGCACTAATAAATCACAAAGCTTTTGTGAGTGGGAGAAGTATCTAAAAATTCTGTTCAAATAAAAAATTTCTGAATGTTGAATTGAAATTTAACAATATTACTGACAAAATTATAGGTGGCTTCTCTTTAATACTTCAAACGAAATCATCCAGAGGAATGAATATACTATGAAAATCAGAGAGTAACTGTATGCTCTGAAACATGTTACACAAACCCACGCAAAAAAAAATTCACACAGCTGTAAGGATTTGAAAAGCAATATATATTCTTAAACAGAACACCTAAATGAGCATGGTAAAGACTGTCTTCTCTTCAACACACACATTACAGTGAACAAGAACAATGAAATGATCACAAATACCATATAGGATTATTAAAACTTGGAAACATTACATGCAAATTTTTTTGAGTAGCAACAGTTATCTTCATCAACATGATATTAAAAGTAGGTATTCTGGAGAGTCTACACAATTCAGAGTGACTTCAACTTTAGACACAGTTATAATTGTTTCTAGTGGCAATATATCAAATGGTAATCATACATTAGCAACCCTAACTAAACATATTATTTCGTCATTTTGCTGTAATCCTTCTTCTGGCTTGTTCTTCTGTTGTTGCTCATTGACTTTTATCTAGACACAGTTTCTCCAAAATTCACATCCTAGTCTCTCTGGGCATATCAAGGCCCTAGCCACATTCTGAAGGGCGTAGACATAGTTGTAATAAAAAATAACAACTGTACGCTGACAGCTTTAACTTTTCTCCCACAGGGGAACTGAAGTGCAAACCCTGACCTGGCCAAGCTCTCGCACTGCTCACCCTTTCTCGACTGGTCATAAAAGGCTCACGTTGCCTTGCACAGTTACCCCTCCCAGCAAGGGTCCCAGCAGCAGCAGGGCACAGAACACTCGGCCTGGAGGCAGCGTGGCAGGCAGAGCCATGCAGTGGAGCCAGCACCCCCACCCAGCTACAGCCCACTCTCCCACTCCCATCACTGAGAGAGCAAGAGACCCTCTCTGCAGACATCCTCAGCCTCATTCCATGTGTTTCTTGACCGTTTCTCAAACTTTCCTGCCAGCAGGCACCTACACGTCAGTGACAAAGCCAACCAAGCTGAAGGCAACAGTCCTCATATTAAACTCTAATTAAGAAAGTGTCTGAAAAGTCCTTCTACTTGCATTAACACTTGCAGTTAAAACAAACAAACAAACAACAAAATCTTCTGGAGATGCTCAGCTTTAGATTTAGACAGAGGAATTTTACTGGAATAGTCTATTACAGTCATAAGCTGACTCTTGCTGCTTTGAGACCAGGCTGGGAGAGCTGCCAAACAGACAAATGGAGTAGGAAGAACGAAGTTTAAAACCCCCTTTCAGACAGCTGTGCTTTACAGAAACATTTTGACTTTTTATGTTATTTGGCTTAATATGACTTTTTTTATCAGGGCAGAGCTAGCATGTATGTAAATACATACTAGAATTAGACAATTCCCTTCAATAAACTATTTCTCTCAGACTGCCTATGCTACACAGTCACCCCACAAATGACTAACCAGGCTTTTACAGCGGTGAAGGTGAAACTAGAGGTGAAAGCCACGCACACATGGAGTTAGCAAGACAGTCCCAGGATTGCAACAGCTCTCTTAGGATAAATTTTCCAGATGGAAACTGGAATAGCACTCTCTGCTTTGGACTATGGTCACTACAGAACTACAGATCTTGTGCTCCCTCCTCTGACTCACACCCTATTGTGCAGGTGAGTGAGAGCTGCTGCCAGGTGCTACCTGTCTGCTCAGGCAGCTTAGAATAGAGAAGAGGCGGGGAAATGGTTGAATTTCCCACTAACATACTTAAAACCATATGGGCTTCGGCTTTCAAGTGACCTCAAAGGAGCTGGACATCAAAACCCAAATAATTCTGGCATCCTTAAGTTTTTTTCAGAAAGTTCCATACATTTACATATAAAGTACATTCCTGCAAGACACTACCAGCACTCACCTGATTCCAAGATTGTCAGTGCAACAGAAGCAGATGTTGCACTGCTAGAAAATTGCAGAAAATTGTGATAATTTAAAAATCTTTGATCGGATTTAAAAAAACAAACTTGAAAAAGAATTCTGTCACTTTGGAGTGAGCACTTTTCTCTCTACTCTTCTGATTTACAACATTACATTTCCCCAATTCAGCTATGTCCTTGCAACTTTTGAGTGCTTTTAAAACACACGAGTGTGTTAGACGACATGCACACCCACACAAGTTGGAAACCTAGCCACCATTTAGCAAGAACAAAAGTTACTTCAAGACCATTATTGCTTTCAGGCTTCATTAAGCTCCTGTGACCCCACAGATGTTAAGTCGGACATTTCTAAAGCAAGAAAAAATCCAGAACAATTTCCAAGCACCTCAGCCAGATTCCATGGAAGTCAAGAGTCGGTTGTAAGATTCAGTTGTTTCTTCAAGGTCATAACTACTCCACAATGTGCTTTCCACAAACATCTTGCAACTAAACTAAGTGCATTCTTCCTGTCAGACACCTCTGTTTCATGTACCTCTCTAGTAAGCCTTGAGACCAACATTTTTACAGCTGGTAAAATGCATTTCTGCTGTAATTTCGGAGTTTCACCAAGATTCTGACAACCTCAAAAGCATAACCATAAAGACAGATAGACATTTTGTAGATAAGTTCTATTTAAATTATCTTGATTAAAATCTCATGCTGCCTTTCCAAAAAAACGCAGTAACAGAGCGCACTGCTACAACTTGAGAAATGCAAAGAAACGTACATGCTTATGCCAAATCTTACATTTCCTGCCTTAGGAATGAATGTTACTGTGATACGTAATGCAGTTTTTCTAACAGCACTCTTTCAGAGAAGGGAAACACTAGTATTAGCCATAGCTCTTCAGAGCAACTAAAGCATGAAGATATTTAAGCCTTAAGACGTAGCATGCAGTTATACTGCATTACTTTTAGGTCTGTGAAGGCTCAGACTCCCTTTTCAAAGGAGAGAATTAGGTGTGAGACTTGCACCAGTGCTGGGAGAGTCCAGTCACTCCTGGTGCCCACTCAGGCTGAAAGGACTGGCTTATCCCACTCTGTCGGAACAGTCCTGCACCTCAATCCCAAGTCCGTCATAGAAGAGGTTTCTACTTGCAAGATGAAAACGAGGAGGGGAGATTCCTTTTCATTTATTTATTTCTAGGTATGACTGCTGTACCACCACTCTCTTTCTTCTCTATTCCTTTCCCTTTCTCCCCCATTCCTCCTTCATGTCTGACTGTGTCATACTAGTAGTTTGGGTACCTGCTGAAGAGACCTGTGTGCCAAGCCCTGGCCCACAGATACTTAATTATTATATCCAAAAATCCCTATGGGAAATAAATGCGCATTAGAGATGCAAGGAGTCTCCTAGTCACTAGTCCAGGAAAAAGAAAAGATGTATTATTTTTGGACAACTTGTGCAGCATCAGGAAGGGATAAGGATGGTACCCACCCTTGAGATCCTCAGTAGGATCAGAGATCTGCTTTGGGAGGTGAAAGATGAATGTCCAAATGCCTTCAGACAATTGAGTGAATAACAACCCAGATCTCCCACACCCGCAGTGTCTGTTCAAGTCAAGAGGACATCGTGAAAGACAAAGAAAGAAATCTATTTCTAAGGCCATGCTTTGCATGGGAACAGCAGCTGCTTTATTATGAGCCTGATCTTGCATTAGCTCTGCATAGAGTGTCTGCTTAATTTGTCCTTAGGGAATATCCCTAGTTTAAAACCCATGCAATTAGGTTTTCTCAGCTTTATGCCCATTTCCACACTTTTTATGCCCATCTCATCAACAGATGTCAATCTAGTACACTTGTGATAAGATGAACTTCCTCACCTATTCATTCGCAGCACAATCTCATTGGGATGCTGACCAGTCAAATTCATATACACACCAAGAATCTAGAAAATATCTAGAGATCTTCATGGAATTTTAAGAAATTTTACAGGAGATGTAAAATATTATTACTATTACTACACGTTATTCTAGCAGCAGGGTAACTTCTGGGAAGATTTCTTAATTTTATTCCCAATAAAATTCTGTAATGTGTTTCAACTGAGAAATTACATACACTCCCCACAACAAGTCAGGGGATAAGGAAGGAGGTGAATCCAAACTTTTTTGTAGGAATAATTACTGCAGGAGATGTTCTGCATCTTCTTAGCTACACATGATTTCTGTACTCTCTCCTGCACCGCTCTCTGCAGACACTTTCACAGCACTTCGCAGTTGATATTTCTTCCCTTCTTCTCTTTTTCCCATATTCCAGGTGAGTCCACAGAAGTCACAGGATAAGACACTGTACAAAACAGCACTACGTAATAGCTCATCTGATGACCCAAAAGTCTTCCCTCTGAATTCCCTGAATCCACTGGGTCATTGCTTATTTAACCATCCTGGTATGAAGAATCTGTTACAACCTCTCTTCTCTCACCTAACATCTTTTTCCTATTTATACAATAGAGAAAGGTGTACACATGCCCTGTACACACACCTCTAAGGGCCCTCCTGCAGAGATGCAGCTTTTAACCACACTGCATTGTCACCAAGATGCCACACACATCTCAAAGGCTTGCTGTACATCACCTGCAGGAACTGTTACCTCTTATCACCTCTTACCTGACAGCAGATCATGAGCACAACTGATAATGGTGGCCCCAGGCTTTATCTGGCTCACAGGAACATCATCGGGTTTTGTACTGCCGAACACCACCACGTCTGCATGACGGAGCTAGGGACAGACCAAAACACCCCCAGAAACAAAGCAAGCATTTAATCTTAGAAAAACATACTTGAATACTCATCTTAAAAATATTCAGACTTACACAGCAATAGCCTTTTGAGCATTTACAGACAACAAGAACAAAAAAGAAAGATTCAAACCGATAGTCTGATTCTTACTTGCCATGAAATTTAAGAATAGCATTTAAAATGAAGTTAGGTAAACAAATTGTGAGATCAGGCAAGTGAGGTTGAAGTCAGTATCAATATTTAATGGGGATTACATCCTTCCAAATAAAAAGTTCTACCATTGTCCTAAAGTCCAAGTTAACTTGGAGCAACTTAAGAAGAAGAAGGGTTGAAAGACAGTAAATAGGCACTTATAAAGAGCACAGTCAGATTGTCTGACAGTAGAAAACCAGGCCAGCTGACAGGAATGCAAGATGACCCCTTCTGCGAAGATTGATGCCTTGGAAGACTACCAATTATTTTTTCCTTCTCAGTTCATGTTTGCTAATCACTGCCCCTGATTTAGCTCAAACCTGGCACATGTTGGAGCAAAAATGGTTGCTACAAAAATTCTTATAATCAAAGATGTAAGTGCATTTCTTTCCCCACTTCCTCTGAAACAGGGCCCTGTACAAGTTATTAGAATCACCATGAGATAAGGGACAGCACCAGAAGCAGATGTATAAAGATACACTAAAAAAGCAAAACACAGACACAGCACTGCCTCAAGCCTGAATGTAAAAATTATTTCAGAGATACAGCAGTTTCGGTAATATTTTGGATAACTGCAAATTAATTCCAAGTGTCACAAGCTCAGTGAGCCACTCTACGCATTGATTTGTGACTGACAAGCGCTCCAGCTTCTTTTTTGGCCAACAGTGCTCTGACACAAGCCTGCCCAACACACTTGGCAATAAAGAGCAGCTACAAATCCTGTCAGGATAGCAGGTTTTTGGCACAGCTGAACATCCAGGAGGGGAGAAGAACATAACTGCTGCGGAAAAGGCAGAAAACTAAAAAAACTCCATCTTCCCCTCAGAGAACACAAGGATGGCCTAACCCTCCTTAGAGACCCCCTTGTGGACACAAAACCAAAAGTGTGGGAGAAGATTTCCTTGCTTGACAAATGACTAATGCAATGAGCTGATTCAGGCTTCAGTCACATGTCCAGCAACACTCCTGTGATTGCCTCTGCACAGTCATTCAGCCTTATTCTAATTGCTCACATTCCTGAGTCTGATGCAAATATCAGCTTACGCGCCACTCCTAGAAGGCCACATAAGTCATAATGCTTGACCAGAGTCAGGTCAAATGATACTGAGAAATCTGCAAGGAAACCCGGATAGAAAGACGCTGTAATGACTTGTGTACCAAGAATACCATGCTGAAGGCACACTTTGCCCGGCAAAAGAAGGAAATCTCTGCTGTAATAGTCAACATCAACACAGAGAAAACCAGTGATTTTTCTCAGCTACATGAGCACAGCCCTTTTTTTTCCAAAGAAAAAAATAATTCCTATTCTAGTAGTTATAAATCATATACTGTAAGTCAAGATGCCTTCCCATGCAAAGCCTCTGGGACAATGACTAAGAGCTCTGCACACTGCTTAGCATTGTGAATTGATGAACAAGTTGAGAGCTGTATGCAACAAGTAATAATTATGATGAATGTTCAGCCAGCATACTTAGGACAGAATTGATTCAATGTAACTATAATGTCAGAAAACAACTGATGGAACCAAATACTCATCTCTGTGACTACCGACCCTAATGTTGAAAAATGTTCTTAACAGCTGAACACAATTATTTTTGTAGCCAACATTAACACTGGTTCAGATAGCTAACATCGCACATACCCATAAATTTTACCAGAAAACCAGCTGGACCTGTCATCTCAGTGCCCTGCCCCACCTCCTCCATGAAAAAAGTTGTACCACATGGCAGCAAAGAGTTGTACCACAGGTCAAAGACACACTGATCTCTCAGAGGCGTCCCCAGTGTGATTTCCTTTCCCTTATTTCACAAAGAAAACAATATTTTATGTGCAACTATCGAAAAAGTTCCTGCAGAGTCAATAAAATATATATCACAAACATTTTACAGAAATTTTTTCCCCTGTGAGTATTTTTAAAAACTATATACAGGAATTGGGAGAGCAAGTCCACTGAAAGCAAAATACTTGTGTACAGAATTTTGGGTATCCTTGGAAGAGATTTATGTGATCTCCATCAGGGAATTTTAGTTTCACTTGCAAGAAGTTGTGCCCATGCCTCCTTTGCTTTTAGATTTTTCTCTCTTGCCATAATCTACCCTTTTGACTGCCTGTTTAATCACTAAAGCAAGAAGCAAGCCTTGGGATGTGTGTTCAGGGTCATCTCCTACATCAGAAACCGATCACAGACGTTGGAGATGGAAAAGTCCTATGAAATCATCACATTCAGCCTCCCTCAGCAAATGCACCACAGTCCCTGGACAGAGGACAGAGAGGACACAGAGGACACATCTGACAGGAACCAGATGCTACAGGCAGCCACAGCCAGAAGGTCAAGGAGATACCCATGGGGGAGGACATGTGGCCGCCTGCCCCATGCTTCCTGGACAGCAAGGCTCCATTCCATCAGGCTGGCTAGAGGAAGGAATGACAAGCATCAGGCCAAACCCTCCTAAATGTACTAGGCAACAGGCTGCAGACAAAGTAAGCCAATAGTCCAGTAGTACCCTGTCTTCTCACCGGTAAATATTTTTTCAGTTGGGAAGAGCTGTGCCAATAAATAATCTGAAACCTTACCTCATAACAAAATATGAGCCTCTCCACCAAGATTTAAATTGAAGCAGATTAAGAAGCACCACCCATTCCCAAGACAGAACACCAAATGTTAAAACAACAATACTGACTTTCAAGCCAAGTATTAAATGATAATGGCACAAAGTAGCTGTATATTACAGATAACTGAAAGTCCATTTTGCTGTGAAGTCTGCATAAAATTTGCATTTTCCCATAGTTAAAATGGACTGCTATAAAAGCCATTTTTAAATGTATGATCAAACAAAATAAAAATTAAAATTAATAATTGAAATGTAAAAGCCCTCAGAGTCCTGGGTATGAAGATAGGCAATACAAAATTGAAGAGATGGGATGCGGAATAAGAATCTGATTAAAAGGTTTTTCACAACTCTCTTTATGAAAAAAGTCTTTATGCACATCAGTTTACAATCAGGTTCCACTTCAGCCACAGCAATTCTAATTAGTTTCTGAAATCTTGAAAATTTTTAAAGTCAATGACTAGTTTCAGGTGCTTTTTCCACAAAAGCAAGTACTAATTATGTAGTTTCTTCCAGCTTTCCCTGCCTCAATGCACTTGCCCTATCCTCAATGCACTTGCCCTACACAGCGCACCTGAAAATCAAGCCCACATCTCTGCTGTGGACTCAAGCTTGCCACTATGATCCATGCTTTAGCAACTGCTCCTCTAGCTTACAGACAGGGGGACACATTTCAAAATTACAAGGAACAGAGATGATGTGCATAAAATGTTGAAGTGGAAATACTTTGTCTACATCATCAGGAACTCTCATGCAGCTTCCCTCTCCTCTCCCCTTACGGGATCCATGTACCTGGTCTCCTGCTCTTTCACGCTTACAACACAAAATGTATTTTTCTGCCTGTAACAAGACTCTTGGTCTTACCAAGACAACAAAACTGGGACAGCAAATGGCTAAGAGATGTCTAAGAGTTTGAAGCTCAAGTGTCAGCTCAAAGGAAAAGCAAACTGTGGCCAAAAGTTCTTTTCCAACCTGAAAAGGAAACTCCCATTCAGCACTCAGCTGAACCACTCTCATACTTCTTAACCTCACTTTTGCAAACAACTTTTTTCTTCCTAATTATACCTAGATAGACCAATTCTCACTTCTTTTACAATAAGATTGTAGGATAGCAGCTCTCTTAAAACAGGCATGATGTGGTTCACACACTGACTACATTAAAGATGATGTGCTGAAATAATGACTGACTGAATTTAGATGACTGAAACAAAATTCTGTTTTCTTACCGGTACTAAGTATTACCCATATTTTGGCAAGAAAATAATCTGCTTTTTCAATACAAATCTACTTGACAACCTCCTTTCAAAGTAGAAAGCATAATTTTGATGTAATACAGTATTAATCGTGTCAGCTCCCATTCTTCACATGTAATACTGAATCGACTTTTGGGGAGTCTCATTTTAAAATTACAAGGCAGATGTTCCTAAAAGTATGTCACTAGGTCATTCTTCAGGCACAATGCAGTGAATGTGCTTTGAAGAGTTATCTACGCAAAGCTTAACAGAACGATAACATCTGAAGTATTTCCTCCAAGACGCTTATGTCTTTATCTCTCACTTTGTAATTTCTTTTACATTGAACACATCAATGCAAAAAGAACAATGTTTCTTCATGGCAACTTTGCACAGATGTGCCAGAACGTTCTAAAATGCTTTCTTTCATTTGTGAATTATTTGAAAACCCAGGAAGCTCAAGAGTTCTGAAGGACATGGCTCAGCTGTGCCGTGATGATTATTCGTAAGAATTGAAGTCAAGCAAACCCAAAATGGAACAAAAAGAAATATCTGCTCAACAAAACATGAAGTGGGGAGGGAAAAGAACATTGAAACTGTGTCCATTATTTCAGATCAAAGCAATGAAATAAAAATGTACCATTATTTATTTTATTCCCTTTTCCTGCCATAAGACAGAACAGACTTGCTTTAAAGGAGCACACTAAGTCAGATGGTAGATGTCATTATGCTGTTTGGTAGGAGAGCTACTCCTATATTAGACTCTTCCTTAGGTGAACTAAAACATGTCTTCCTCTTGATCATTTTCAAAATATTTTTGCAAAAGTGCACGAGTAAAAGCAGCAATAACAAGTCCATTGCAATACAAAACCTTATCCAAAAAACCCTACAACCTTAGTGTTGTGTAACTCATTTAAATTAAAAAAATTTCTAAAGAAAACACTTGTTGTTATGCTGTCCTTTTTAAAAGAAGAACGAATTAGCAGAGCTAGTCTAAGGTAATGTAGTAACCACCTAAGAAAGGTCAGGTCAGGGTTAGTGCTTCAATGCAAATAGGTCTGGCCATTGGCTTACGACAAGTAACACTTCCCTACCCTTAAGACAAAATTCTCCTTTCCTGTTATATATTGCAAAACAAATGCATGCCAGTGAAAAGATCATACCCTTCGTAAGTTTGTCCCTCACTTCATAAGTGATTATGCTACCCCCAGGTTATACTTCCAAACAACAGCACACAAACTGTACAGCTGTTACATTCAGAGAAAGGAAAAGTTAGTGTATTGTGCAGGAAAAACAAACCATGAATTGATTCTTTCAAGCCTTTGAAAAACCTCAACATTGACTAACACATTTTCTTACTTGAAATTCAAGTTAAAAAATCAAGAGAAGATACCTGGTGAACATTCAAGCTGTTTTTACTTAATCAGCATTTTAAACAAGCAGAAGAATATAAATTCTATAATCATGTTATCTAAAAACATTGTGGTTCAAATACAGGTCGCCACAAGACAGTAGTACCTCGTTGCTTGGTAAGAAACTTGTGCTCAGTTTCTGACTCTCCAGCTTCTGGGAATATGAAACAGGATAGTTTTTCCTGCATGCATTAGATTTTATCAAGGAGCTAGAGTTAACTATCAGAGTGACATCCAGACAGCTTCAGCAGTGCTCTGGGATTACTGGAGACATGCTGCTCCAGGCTCACAGGTGAGGAAGAGGAAGGTAGGTTTCCCCTGGGCTCTGCAGATTAGTCCCGCAGGCAAAGTACAAACTCTTTTACTGCCAAAAGTTAAAACTGAGGTGCATAAAGCCTCAGACTTAGGCCTCCCATTCTGTTTCCCATCAGTGACCTGCTCCAAGAGGTAAGCTATGGGGAATGCCAAAAAGCAAAGCATGATTATGGGAAAGCATCTGGATGGAAGGAAACAGAATTCTCTCCAGCTATTGACAGTGCTGCACAAGCAGCTCTGGGCCCAATCCAAATTTTTTGCTGTGAACCAGTGGAAACACCTCTGGCCACCCTGTCGCCCACCCCATCCAGCCCAGAGCAGTCCTCTAGCACAATCCCAAGCAATGAGAAATAACTGAGGAATGAGACATGGCAAGGATCAAGTTCACAGCACTCCATCTCCCAGAGACCCATATGTTTCCTTAGTGCTGTCAGTCACTTAAAAGCCCAGAGCTGAGACAAGCCTGACAAAAACACCCACAGCTGTGAAAACACGGGTTTGCCAGAGAACTTTCTATCACAGCTGCTCGAATTTATTTCCTCCTCCTGTCCGCGCCTCCAAAGCCCGGAGGTTGGACACCATCATTTTGCCTTGGCTGCCACCCTGTGGCACGGGCTGTCCAACACAAGAGCTGTCCCCGGCACCTCACCCCGACTGGCAGCCAGGCCCTGGAGCACAGCGAGCTCCTACAGCCAGAGTCTGGACCCTGCTGCACATGCCCCGAGGACAATGCAACCCCAGTCGGAGTAATCTGTGAGATTTGGGACTAAGGAATAAGATGTTACGTTTGACAGGAAGTTATACCAACTTCTAAGTTGTGTCTAAAAGCTCTGCAAAAAGCAGCCAGGGAGACCATGCAAATCCTTCGGTTTAAGGCTCCTGAACTTCTTTGAATCCTTTTACAGTTCTCTTCAAAGATTAAGATTGGGAACTTCTTTGTCCCAAGAGCAGCAGCACTTGCAAACCTTTAGGATACAAATCCAGTAAAAGTAGTTTCATGCAGATGACAGTATCACAGGATGAGAAAAAAAAGGGGCATTTCTCTTGCACAGACAGAAAGCAAAAGAGAGAGCTGAAACGTTTGTTGGATTCCTTCTCTCACAGCTCTTGGTGTAAAATAATGAAGATAGAGCAGCTGCTGTTACACGTAATATTCTGGTAGAGGCCAGTGTTTGCACCATTTCTGAGCAAGCAGGAAGGAGAAAAGACCCTGACCCACACTGGCTACCAACAACCCCAGTGCCACCTGTGACTGCAATGATGAGTCTGCCTCTTGGGAAGGCAGCCTCTTGGGAAGGCAGCCTCTTGGGAATGGCAGCCAGGGCAGGACCGTCAGGTGGACAGCAGACAGGGATGAGCAGATAGCGGGGATGCACGATGAGCCCAGGCAGACAGAAGAGCGCTCACCTCGCTCTGCAGCTGCGGGGCTCTCCAGGGGCAGCTGAGGACGGCGGCTCCCTCGCGCTGCAGCACACTCTGCAGGGCAGCACCCTGCGCCCCGCGCGCTCCCACCAGCAGCACCGTCTTCCCACCTGTGCGACACAAGGGAAGTCGTTCAGCCGCCCCCTGCGCAGGGCACAAGCACCAGCAGCTACGAGGACCTCGCCCCAGGCCACCCACCGCTGCAGCACTCCAGAAGGGGCCGCAAAGGGGCTCACAGGGACAGCGCCGTGTGCCCACAGCAGCTGTGCCAACACGGGCAGCTCTTCTGGAGCCCGAGCAGTGACACCAGCCACAGGTCTTAAGTAGTTTCCTGGTGACTCTCTAATTTCTAGTAAGCAAATACTGTTCTTCTGGCTTTCTGGTATTTTGCACAAATCCTTTCATTCATGTTTGTTACCAAGTACATTTAACCTCCTGTTTACAGTTCTGGTACAGAAATCCTCGTTTCAACAATTATGAATCACTGCAAGAGAGACAACTTCTGAAATACTGCCTTAAACTAACAGTGTCTCCACACACAGTAAACCGGCTTGTTTGAATCTGCCAGTGTCAGCATTGACACGACACAATCCAAACCAAACCATTTGCTCAGCAGCAATTTACAGGCAAACCTGGGTTTCTCCAACGGCTCACACTAATCAAAGCAGTCAAGTGAAATCCCCAAGTGATGTCTGCATTTTTTGTTTGGAAGACTCACATGTCTTGCGTGTCTTCAGTGAAATTAAATCTGCTGATGGCAGCTAACCCCTGCCTAATATCCAAAACCTGTAGTCCTGAGACCCATTTCTGCAAATACAGCATTCAGATGTCACTGGGTCTCTCAACAGCAGGAGACAAATATATGTCAGGTGGGAAAGCAACATAAAATAGAAAACACAACAAGGTCAGATTATATTTGACTCCCAGTCAGGATCAAAACTGAGTAAAATAGTTAGGCTAAAATTAATGTAATGATTATGATAGAAGGACTCACCTATATCTTCAAGAAGCTCCATCACAGCACACGCTGTAGGAGGAACTAGACAGTCATTGACATCACCATGTACCAAGCGTCCTAAATTTAAACTGGATAATCTGCAGTGGAAAAATACGGCAATTTAACAAAAAAAAGAGCTTGTGTAACATAAATCCCTAGCAATGCTTGTAACATGGCTAAGAGGTAATCCCAAGAGCAAACATCTCTCACAAAAGCAAATCCTTTGATAGTCATGTACTGCAGCTAATTTGTATCATCCCACACCCCAGACAGACAAACACTAAGCCCCAAGAGAGCCCAGGAAAGGGATCTGTGAGTTAGAATGAGTAACACCATCCCACAATACACAGGCAGCTCTTCACTTAGCATGACTGGGCACAGCACACTGGGCCAAAACACTTCAGTGGCTGCAGTGAGACCAGGTCAGTGCTGCCAGAGCCAAGCCAGAGCCAACACATCCTGCTGGGCTCAGGCTGGTTTAGGAGGGGGTAACCCAGGTGTTTCCACACTGCACCCCATTCTCTCTCATACAGAAGGATGCTCTTCATTTCCATTCTCTGACAATCTCCAGCACTCCACATAGTGGAAAGGTAACTAATTTGAAGGATTTTTAGATTTTTTTCCGGACATGAAAAAAAAAAAAGAGAGAGAGTGGGATAAAAGAAAATGGTAATAGCCTGCAGCTAAGAGCAGGAAGGCTGCAAGAGCAGCAAAATGGTAACTCACAAACCTAAATTACACCAGTGGTCTCTTCAGAGAGCAGTACAACTCAACACTGATTGGAAATCTGTGCTAATGGGTCCAAACTATTATAGCCTACTCTCTCACCACAAGAGAGTGCTGTAAGGAAGTTAAAACCTTCTCTGCAGTTTTTCCATCGATCCTTCTTGTGAAAATTCAGTACTCTGGGACTACCACTTGTATTACTGAAGTACTGAAATATCTTAAGTACCACCAGTAAATCAAGACTTTGTTTTTCACTTCTTTGAAAAGACTATGCCCTGAATATACATTATGTAAAAAATAAAAAGATAATGACCAAAACTACTTGAGCAAAAGACTTCTCATTGATTCAGAGGCATCTTTTATCACTGCTCAATAGCACAGCTAGACACATTGACTGAGGAATCCATTAATGAAAAGCACAGGGGAAAATTGATTTTACAGAGCCATCAGGCTTGTGTCTGCTAATATTTTTTCTCAGTACTCCACTTACCCATCCACATCCTTCTCTGGTTTCACAGCGTTTAATACCTTACTGCTATATAAGCTTTCTGGGAGGTCAAGAGCAAGGCCCTGCACGTTAGGATCCTCATTAAGTCTCAAGATTTCACTGACAATCTAGGAAGTTAATAAAAAGCATTAAAGATCAGAACAACAGATAAAATGAGAATCTGATTAAAATGGGGTAAAACCTGTAATTTTTTTTCAATTACTTTATGGCCACCTTGGCTTCCCTTGCTTATTACCGCAAATTCTAAATGAAAAAGCAATAACCTGCTCTACTCAGTTTATATTTCCATGACTTACCAAATTAAGCCGCCCTGACTCTATGCTAAACATCTTGCAAAGTAAACACATATTATGTGACATTATGCTGCCAAAAGCAGTTTGTGTTTCACCATTCCAAACCTCAGCAAAAGCTTGCCACTGCAATGGCTTCAGAAGATGCTTTTAGAAACAAGATGCCTGAGGTAATACATAGCTCAAAACAGGACCAGATCACGTCCCAACACAGAACATGGACAAAAAGTTGTAACACTTGAAAAGACAATTGTACAAGAAAAAACTCATTTTATTAAACCAGCACATATGGTTACCAATTTTCCTTCTTTAAACACCCTGATCCTAAGAGCTGACAATTGTCTTGTGAAGAATTGCTATGCTGAAATGGCACTGCAGAAAAATTTATGAATTTCAAGTACTGAACCAAGTGGTCCAAGCAAGTCCAAGTGGTTTATAATTGGTCATATTTGACACCTGAGACTGTACTACGTACTCTTGATTACTTCCTCTCTAAAGTGTAATGCTGATCCATGCTATTCTGCTGTGACCAGAAAGAATACAACGGAACAAAACATGTTGAAGTTTTCTTAGGTGAGAAATGTCATGCAAGCCTGTCTTCCCATCATGTAAATAAAATCAGTGTGCAAGCATCACAAAGCTTTATAATTGAATTGGATTAATATCCAGCAGAAAAGGATTACAAGTAGGGTTTTTTTTCCTCTTAACTAATACCATGCCTTCTTAAAATGCTTTTCTTGTAAACTATTCAGTATAATTGTGAACTCTATTACCCAAACACTTGATATGCAATCAACATTAAGCTAGGGGAATTAGGCAGGAGTTAGATTAGCTGCAACTCTGAACCAAGAGAACGTACTACTTTCATGCTAAACACAGATTATACAAGCATGTCACTGGTACAGAAATGCCTCTTTAGTTTCCTGACTCCTGAGGTAAAAACAGGCCTATCTACTAAGGTCCTGTGGCATTTGACAGCAACAGGACTGGTATACATTGCAATAGAAAGGATAACTGTATATACCACAATATGGATATGAAAACATCCACATTTTTCTTAAAAAAATCTTGATATGCTACAAAATGCTGGGGGCCTACAGAGCAATTAAAACTCAAAGTTGTATTTCTGCCTCCTGGGAAAGTAATTCAGTTTTCCATTTTAATTGCATCTGACTTTAATTCAGCTTTATATCATCACAGCATTTAAATTATTTATAACTCATGCAGGGTAAAGCAGTGTAGCATTAACTTGCCTTTACTGTACAGAGGAAGTTATGGCAAAACCCAAATGTGCATGGTATTGAAATCCCTCCCACCTTCCCACACCAGGGAACACAACTGAGATGTGGATTTTAGCAGCTGTAAAAAACTTTGTCATAGTCAGCAAGAGAGTAAGCAAACCATGATGAATTTTATTGGAAGTAACTTCCTTCAAATAACAGAAATGCCCCAATTTTCTCTTTAAATACACAGCTCAACCACTTTCTAAGATACTACTTCAAAGTAACAGCAACTACTGCTGCATAGTCACTGTATTTTACCTATTTTCTGCTGTGTTACTCAACAGATAAAACACATTTACCAACAACAAAGTGTATTTGTTTTTCATTTCAAAAGCTCACTCTTCTTAAATGGGTAACTGACTGTCCAAAATCTACAAAACTTCATAGTAAGTTCCTTTCAATGTATCTGGAAGCAGTTCTTGAGATTACACTGCAAGGCAGCAACATTTTAAGAACAAAGTGTACTGAAAACCAAAACAGTACACAGAACTCACAAGCCTGCAGGATTATCAAACTTGCCAAGCACAAGGAGGCCAGCTGGGAACAGTGTCATCTTTTACTATACATTCCTTCACTGGTTCAACTTTGACACGGTTTTCTATATTTAAAACACAATTGATATTAAATGCGGTGGCTTCAACAAGGTAAAGAATTCAGGCGTCTAGTGATTTGGGGGTGGATGTTTGTTTTTTAATACATAATTTAAACATTAAAAGATCAATAAGCAAATTCAACACCCCCCTCTCCTTCCCCCCTCCCTTCCCCATATAATCATATAATCTTTAATTTGCTGAATAATTTGGGCAAGAATCAGGTACAGTCACAAGAGCAACTGTAGGAAAAAGGATACCTGAGCTGGTATGGGGTTAAACACCAAGCACAAAACCAAAATATTACTCTCTTGATTCTGCCCCAGCTTGCCAGGGAACAGGAGACACGCACATTAATTCTCTATTTTCTCACTCTTGCCAGTAAGGGGATAATATTTGCTATTTAAACCAAGGCAATCCCAACCCTATTTTGAGTTACTAGAGGTCAGTCAAAAAATAATGAATGTCAGCAATAAATACAAGTTTTTGACAAAAGCGAAAAAGGAAGACTCCTTCAGGTACTTCAGTTACCTCATCCTTGGTGCTGCCTTCAGGAAGACAGATGTGAATAACACGCAGACCAACCTGTTCAAAGAAAAGACTTAAAATTACCAAAGGCAAGCAGCTCATGATTATTAACACATGTATCAGCTAAAGCTTACCTCTTTGGCAAAGTTCTTGTTTGCTTCTTGAATCAAACGGTCATTATATGCCTTGGGGAACAAAACAGAAACTGAGTTTTAAAATAATACATTTAAAAATGGGAGTACACTAATGCACATCTATGCAAGAAATGTAGTGATAATGTCTGTGTCCAAAGGTATTCAGACTAATAAAAAGCAATTCTAAGAAAGAAGCAGGCCATCCCTGTTAATCTCAAATAGTTCAAGACTGCTGACAGTGATAAAAAGAGCATTTAAAAGGACAGGCTTCGTGGACAGGGGCAACACCTGTTAGGAAAGGAGGGCTTGCCCTCTATCCCCCAGCTCCCTCCCTGCACTGCCAGTATCCCACTCCCCAAGTCTGGCAGCTGGTGGTGAGTGGCAGCACAGAGGCTGCTGCACTGAGGACATCGTGCAGAGCTCACACTGTGCCGAGGGAAGAAGAGACAGGTCTAAGGACAGCCCAGCAGCTGCTCCCCTATGCCAGTAAGTGTGGGACTGTACTGCCACACCGACTGCCCGAGAGGTTTAACTGGGATGGAGCAACTGGTGGTACCACACTGTCCCCTGTAGTGTCCCTGCTGCTGCAGCACTGGCAGGTGAACACTTACCTCGTGTGAGTGCAGGAAGTCCCTGCCCTGAACCAGTTCCTATCAAAACCCACCGAGCAGCACAGGTGAGGCCAGAGCTCAGCATATGAGCTGGTAGGATGCAAGGGCAGGACAGTGGGTGCAGGGGAGCCAGTGGTGCTTTGATGAGCTTTGCAGGGCAACAGCTCCACTCCTAAGCAAGATCCTGATGCCTTATTTTAGTTTTCAGCTTCAAAAAAATTAAGAAGCACCCACCACTCATTTTTTGCTGTTGCACAGCTCCAACTGAGGTTCAACACGGATAATAAACAACACGGGTATCAATTTCACCATCAATTCAAGTTCAGTTGGCTCAACAGGAAAAGGACAGTCCTAAAATCATTCCACTGCAGGTTCAGTCTGCAGCTCCTCATTCCCAGTGCTGCCCTGCCATGCTCACCGCCGTTACTCACGAGTGGCTGGCAAAGGAGATAATTTCACTGCCCTCCCTCTGCTCCTCTGGGCAGATGTGGCACATGCAGAGCAGCACAAATCTTAAGGCTCTGCCCACATTACTGGTAGAGCAGTGCATCACATGAACATTTGTAGACCAAAGCAAGTTTTCTTTGTACCAACAGATACACATTTAAAATGAGCTCTGCTTCACTCCTCACAACCAGACCAGAGCTAGAGTGATGGAGAGCTGGAAAACACAGCTTGGGTGAATTTCACCCAGAAGGATCCAGGCCACATGTTCCTACAGCCACCTCCTGATGCAAAACAAACCAAGTGGGGTAAACAGGGACATCCCTTCCATTGTGCCAGCATAAAACACGCATTTGGCCATGCAGAAAACCAGACCCAGCAGACAAATGTGGTTGAAAGGAAGCCTCTTTAGACCCCTTGGGCTGGGGTAGATCACAGTCCTAGTCCAGCTCATGGTGCAACTGGATGGAGACAGGTCACTGCTTTTCTAGCAGTCCTTAAGCTTTAGCCTTAGAGGGCTTTGTGAAAACATTAAATGCAATTACCAGGGAGGGTAAGAGATGGGAGAGCCTGTTCAGACAGCCTCACTATAAGACCTACTGAAATAAAGCTGTTGCTGCATTACTTAGATGCACTATCAGTACTTCAAAAATATTTACAGCTGGGTTTTAAACTTAAAACCTACGGAATCAGAGTTTCAGTGTGTGCCCACTCAAAACCAATACCACTGTCTGAGGAAACAGGACAACAACATTTTTGTTTGCATGGCTCTGGGTCCCCTCTGAATGACAAACATCCTTAGTTTCGTGGCTTTGAAACCTTAAGATATCTAAGGACAAATATCTTTCAGCTTTGCAGGGATAGCAATCCTCATCTCTGATTTTGATTGCCTGTCAAAAATGGCACCATTAGTGGGATGGAAAGCTCTTCACAGCATTAGTAAAACAATGGGTCTCAATTACTACAAGATTCCTTCATATCAGAAAGTGCTGCTACTTCTACAGGATGCTGACACTTTACACAGGGCACTTACTTCACATTGACCCTTCTGAGCTGAGTGGGACTTTTTAGTGTGGTTTTCCTCTTCTTATAAGAGCAGTAAGACAGTGATAAGCCACAGCTACCCAAAGGTAACATGGCTGACAGGAAGCAACAGGGTCTTTCATTAATCCTGGCATCGTTATTTCAGGGGTGGGAGGTGAAGGGAGGCCCACATTTTCAGGCACGTAAGCAATTTGTTCAGGATTACAAAAAAAGCTTCAAGCTAAATAAAGGTTTGAGAATACTACTTTAATTCAACTCTTAAGTTAATCAACTTAGACAAGCTGTGAGAAAAAGTAATCCATACTTACAACAGGGAAGACTACGTTAGCAAAAGGAAGAAGGGATAAAACTGTTCCCTCCCTTCCTTTGCAAAGCTTTCCCACAGTCTGAAGTTTGCCGTGACTGTTTCAGGCCTGAAGAAGGGCAATCTACCATCTGGTGGAACTACCTCCTCCCATTGCTTTGCTTTATAATAAAGCAGATAATATTCTTTACAAAAAAAAGGATTAAAATTACTTTCTGCATCATGTGCTTCGGAAGTTTCAGACAAGTAATGGTACCAAAGGCGATCTCTCACAGCCAGTGAGCACAGACATACTTTACCTGAATAATGGCAAGCGTTGGCTCAAGCCGAGGGTTTTCTCTCTTAAGAGAGGCCAAGGAATTCTTGGCATTCTCGGTGACTCTGCTGCAACACAGTGACAAGTAAATCTTTAACAAAATAAACCCTCCCAACATTAGTCGGCAGAAACCAATGTTAGGCAACAATGTAACAGAAAAGCTTAGGCACATACGTTTTTAATCTCCAAAATTATGGCTGGATGTGAACTGTGAGGGCTGGTGTTCAGCAGGCAGCTACAGAAAACCTTAAGAGGCCAAAAGTTTGGGGGTTTTTTTATAGCCATGTGGGGCATTGCTCTGACACGCCCAAAGCCTTATAAGAAGGCTTGTCCAGCCCCACCACGGGAAGCGCAGCAGGGAACCACCACCCTGCACTCTTGGATCAGTTCTTGGGTCAGGTGGGTTCTTCATTTCCGTACCCTCGGCCCAGGGCTGTGACAGATACAGAAGCCTTTGCAGCTGCGGCTGCCATGGCTTAACACGGGCTACACCAGCCCCAAGAGCAGCAGACCAGCCAGTTTCATGGATGCCTCTCAAAACCACTGGCAGAAGGGAGAAAAGGCACCTCTGTTTGCCACACTGCTTCTTGGAAAAACCAGTGACAGCCAGGCACTGGGAATGCTTTCTGGAAAAAATTTCTGGGTAAGTGGCGGCCAGCTCTCCTCTGCTACCTTTGGCATGTACAGATGATACTTACCCAGCTGGGCAAAGAGGAGAGCCCCTGAAATACATCCGTCTGCCCCCCACAGCAAGGAAAACAAACGGAAGAAAACAGCCTGGAGTGGAGTTTTGATAGCCCGTACCCTTGGAGAAGCCAATGACCAGTTCAGTTTCATGCCGCTGTAGACTATCCTGTCCAAGGCTGAATCGGGACGGGGAGGAGCAGAGACATATTTTGCCAGGTACACATCTGCGCACGCCCTCACCTGAGCCACCGCCACATGCCGGCTGCTCTGCTCGCTCTCTAAATGCCACCAAAACCAAAACGCAGAGCAAATCCCGCCAGTGGTTCTGGGAGAAGGGGGGCATTTTACTACGAGATCCCGGAAAAAGCCCACCTCAAAAACCAACCCGACGCACCCAGTGAGGGCGTATCGCCCGAATCCCCTTCGCCCCTTCTCCCTCCATGCCCACACCATCGCACCCCCCGGTTGCATCAGCCGGCGCTGCCTCCCCACGTGCGCCTCTTACCGGGCGGCCGCCGCCGCGCCGCCGCCCCGGGGGTGCAGCCCGCTCAGCCCGCTCAGCCCGCGGCTCCGCAGCGGCGGCAGCGCGGCGGGGAGCGCCGGGGCCAGGCAGCGCCGCAGCGCCGCGCTCCTCATCCCTCCGGTGCGCTCCGGCAGCGGCGGCGGCGGGGCACGGGGCAGGGGCGGGAGCGGGGCCAGGGGGCGGGCGGGGATGGAGCGCCGCCTGCCCCCGCTCCCCGCCCCGGCGCACTCTGGTGTCGCTTCCGCTTTATTTGCAAGAAAAAACGCCGTCCAAATCTGCCCCAAACATCAGCTCCGACAGGTAGAAGCCAGTAACTTCCTTCCGCCTCCCCCCGCAATGAAAAGCACCCAAAGCTTTTGCATACTCAACGTTTATTAAAAATAGTATGAAATGGTCCCTGGGAGAAGTTACAATACTAGTAGAAGTCCCTTTTTCTGGTTGGTTGGTTGGTTGTTTGTTTTCCCCTCCCCCCCAACTCCACTGATTGCAAGAGATGCGAGTTAAACATTCTCCTAAAGCCGTTTAAACAAATCTAGATGTGCGCCAATAGATTTACCTTCTATCCATATTTACAATACTTTACAAGCTATATTAAATAAATACGAGCTCTGCTACACCTCGGCGTCTTAAATATGTACAACATTATTTCTCAGTCGGATTTTACTAGATAGATAGGGGTCCTATCACAGGGGGTGTGCTGACTGTAACAAGTATCCCTGTGGTATGAGCTAGTAAGTACCATGACCAACCAGCCCTCAAAATAACAACTCCTAGCCAATGCAAGATACATGTGGTAAATAATTTAGTCGGTTCTAATAAATTCAAGTCCTCAAATCTTAGTCTACAAGTAATTAGCTGTACACTGATAACTTCAGGTCTTCCTCATGGTAACCAATGTTGTAAATAATCAGCTGTTCTGGAAGTACAGTGCTTTGTAACTGAGGGGAGTGATACATGGTTAGTAAAAATAGTATTTCAGTGAAATTCCTTTGTTTGTTGATATGTTTAACTCGGTACTGGCTTTATCCATGTAATCTGAAGAATGTAAGCACCAAAAAAGAACAACAGTCACACAAAATGATCAGTGTAGATGTATCTAGGCTTTCCTTTCGGTACAATGTTTTCAAGTAACAGAATCCAAAGCCTTGCAACAAAGATGATGAAGGGGAGTACACGGTATTGGAAAGCCTGTCCTTGCTTTAAATGGTAGCATTTATTCTATACATTATTTGCAAAAGAATGGAATGTATTCTCATTTTTAAGCTACTTTTTATTGTACATAAATTGGAATAGAATCAGCCCTGACTGATTTACAAAATGTATCTTTTACTGCTCTCTGTCAGGAAGGGTCACTTCCTGCTACAGGAGATGCATGCCCTGGGGACTGCAGCTTGTCACTCAAACAGCAGTATCACTGAACCACCCTATGGGCCAAACATGCCCCACAATTAGTATTTCACCCAAGAATCTGGCCAAGCCTCATTCTCTCGCAGGGTTACTGACACTGGGACTTGAATAAACGCCCAGCAGGTCACTGCATAAAACACACAGCTTCTTCTCAAACTCTGCACAGCAGCTTTCAACTGCTGGGTGCTGAACTACAAGATACTCAGATTTTGCTTGCATGTCACGAACACCACCATCACTGGAGGTACCAAAACTGGTCTAGCCCTCTTCACAAGCAGTGCAGCTCCCCTTCTAATGCCAAACCCACTCCCCAGGCAAGGACTGTGTCACACCCACAGGTTCTCAAAAAGACACCACTGCCCATCTTCTGCCTCCTGCGCAGTTCCAGAAAGTAGAAGAGGCTTCAGACACAGAGCTATCAGCCTGGCACAAGTACTAGGACTAGGTTTTCTTTAAAATGTAAGAAGCTTGCTCTAAAATAATGTAGCATATGCACTGGTCCCACACACTTGGAATCTGTCTGATGAAAAGTAACGTGCAAAAAAGTATGTGCAATTGCACATGTAGCCCATTGGGGTAATAACCAGAACCCTGCTCAGAAATCTGCACAGTCACAGGAGCAGCTGCCCAGCTAAATGCTCCTGTATGTAAGCAGAGTAATATCACGCAGGTATTTTGGATGCAGAACACTGGACACCAGCTGGAAAGTCTAAATACCAAGGTTTCCACGTGATAAAATGGTTTAAGAATCAAATGGCATGACACCTGGTTCGATGGCAAGAATCAGAGGTTATCACACCTAACAAAGGAAGAGATGTGAAGGTTCAGTAGGAGATGAGAAGTTCACATGTGCTACAGAGAGACCCCAGACAGTGCACATTTGGCCTTTTTCACATCCAGGACTCTAAACCATTTTTTAAAAGATACCTTTCACATCTATTTACAATATTATTGCGATACAATGCCTGATACTGTAATATTATGGAAATACATTATGCCAGTACTGATTGTCCTAGTATATGCTCTGTCATGATAAGGCAGTAACAGCTAGAAATTACTGAAAGCATCAAGCAAAGCTACTTGAACTGAGACACTGGAACTTTTCCCTTAAAGACTGGACGATATTCTGCTGATTAGGAGATGGTACTCTCCACAGGTAGTCATTCAGTTTATCCGAATCGCTATATGCAGTCAGATATGGGGTAAGTGCATGCTTGCTGCTGGCAGACTTTGCAGGAGTACAGGAAACAGTTTTGCCACAGAATGTTTCAGAAGGAACAGCATCTGTGTTACGCAGTTTAGGATCTGATTTCCTTGTTTGGTTCTGAGAAGTCTCCAAATCAGATCCCTCGTCTTCAGACTTTATTTCAACATAGTCATCATCGTCCCCTTCTCCTTCTTCAGAATCTTTGAAATTCAAAAAATAGTTCTGAGTGGCCATCTGTGCTGTCAGAGGGGGGGCTCTGTTCACTCTCAGGACCTTTTGAGAATCCTGCAGAATCATATCTGAACAGTTTTCAGGGATCTGCTTTCTCATCTCCGGCCCTGTACATCCTGAAGCAATTCCTGGAGTTTGATGGCTGTTGAATCTAAAGTTCCTATTCAAATGGAGCCTTTTCTTATCAATTTCATTATTATATACAATTGATTCTCCAGACCTGTTGACCACGATTGAGGATGAGGACTGCGATCTGCTGTATGCCTGTGGTTTTACATTGCTTACTCTCCTCCCCAGCGAGTTATAGACATGATCTTGATGCAAGTTCTCTTTGTTCGGTTGGCTTATAATGGCGCTCCACCTCTGCGCTGGGACATGCAAACGGTTGGAAATCTGAAGGGAAGGCACCGAGCCAGCTGATGGCAACTGCTTCGAATTGCTTTTTGTACCAGCTTCAGTGTACGCATCCTTGGACTTTGGGTCCTGGGATTCAGGCCATGGAGAGAAGTCAGCCAGCTCACCGTTACTGTACGTAGAATGCAAAAGCCAATCCTCTGCTCTTGAGCACTCACTGGCAGGCTGGGAATGGGGAGGAGATGTGGCCATGGGTGTGGAAAACCTGCCAGCTGATGGCTCCTGAGGAGCGGCCCCAGCTTCCTTTCGGACCTTAGGAGTACCCTCTCTGAAGACAATTTGGTCATAAAGCTGGGAATATTCAGCTATTCTGGCACCTAGAAAGAAGAGAGAATTAACTTAGCAGAGACAAGGAATCCATTTCAATTAATCATGTTAAAATTTAAAAACCTCAAAACACTTAGTATCGGTAGAGAAGAGCTTTCAGTTGTGTCAATAAATTTGGCCTCTGCAAAGTAACATGAAACAATGGAGGCTGGAAAGGCCTTTGCATCACATTTCAGTACACTTTGTTGAGGAAAAGAAGCATAAAATATCTTGCTACAGTGAGCAGTCATGCAGGACACAATGCAGCACATGGTTCCAACAATATGCTGCTTGTTTCATGTTAAAATAGAAAAGAACATTCTAAAAATGGCCTGGTAAATAAGATATTTGGAGACTTTTAAAAATATCACAAGAAGGCAAGAATGACACTCTAGTGCATGGAGTCTGCTGGCTCCATGTCTTCAATTTGTTTCAATTGATCATGGACAAAAATAGTCCCAGAGTTGTTGCATAGCCATGACTTTGCCATTCATTAGCTAGAGCAAGACTATCGGCTCTTTCTTATCTGACCACATTCCTTATGCTTACGGATATGATTCTGAATGGTACCTGAGCAAATGTATGTGACTTGTGAGAAGGCAAACCAACTTGAAAAAACACTTCAGTCAAACTCTGAAGGTCATGCTACTAAAGGAAATAACTGCTTTTCTGTAGAGAGGCCAATAGTGCTTCAGGCATGATTTCTACTTCCAGCCTCAGTTGAATTGCTCTTTCCTGACACTGCCCCACTCTTTCTTCCCAAAGTTATCAAGTAACAACAAGAAATGAGATATAAAGGACTATTCGTGTTAAAGCAGTCTGAGAAAATTCATTTCAGTCGAAACACAGAAAATACAATCCTGATACTCCATGACCGAGGTGAGGAAAATTCATAATCTTCCAGTTCAGAACACAAAGTTCACTGAAAGTTACTAAAGAAATGTATCTGTACAGAAATGTTTCTAACATACCAATAGCAGGACCTCCTTGTTTCTTCTCCTCCAGAATAGCAGCAAGATCTTTGTGTTTCAGTTTCTGTTGTCTGCTAGCTGGCTGTTCCTGCTCTGGACTTTTAACTTTCAAAAGCTGGTTAGCCTTCTTAATTTTTTGACTGTACTGCCTTGCCATCATAAAAACTCTGTTCTTTGTTTTATCCATAACAGCCAAGTCATTTTCCATGCCTTCTGCAGGTGCGCTGGACAGGACACTACTGGCAGGTTCATACGGACTATCTACAAAAGGCATCTCACTGGAGAAGGAAGCTCTGTTCAAACTCATGAAAGAGCTCTCCTTGCATGGTGTAGCATCTTCAAGCCTGAGATTAGCCTCACTTATGGTGGCAGCCCTGGGCTTCACAGTTCTAGGGAAAATAGGAGTTTCTGGCAGAGAGAGAGTAGACAGTGAGTACTCTACATCTTTACTCAGTTCAGGTGTGCTACCAGCATGCAGCCTTTCCTGCATGTCATCTTTACAAACAGGAAAGGCTGCAAGGACACGGTCTCTTGTCTTTTCCTCATTTTTCTTGATGTAGTTCTCCAGGTCATTCCAAATCTCATCTACTTCTTCTGAGAGTTTATCTGCAGCAGACTTATGCGACAGCGAGTCAGAGTTGGAGGAGCTATCTACTAAGCTCAAAAAGTCGTTGTCAACGGGAACACGATGGTAAGGACTTTCATCTTCACTGAACTGGAGACTCTCCTCAGAAACAAAATGTCGTAGATTGTCACAATATGCAAAGTCTTTTTCCAAAAAACTCCTCCTTTTAGAGGATTTTAAGGAGTCACATTTAAAATTCAAGAGTGATGTTTCTGGAAGCAGTATGGTGTCGTAGATGTTGTCTTCAACAATCCTGAGCTCATCCAAACTTGAAGTTGGTGCTTCTTTACTGAGTAGTATCTCCTCCTGACTAGCATGAATGGAGGTCCTCTTTTGATTTGCTGTTTTCTTTTTGGAAGGTGAATCTGAGCTGCTTTTGCTTTCAGCCTCATATAGAGAGTCTCTAGCAGATCTCTGGGGACCATGGGGTGTCTCCTCCCTTCTTGTCAGACCCATCAGCTTTAAGTCTTCATAGCTGATATTATCATAAACATGTTCAATATCATCAATAGTCAGCTCCTCCGAAGATTCGGGATATGCATTCCTACTGCTCCCCTCTGCTATCTTCTCTTCCCTTTGAGAACCATGCTCCCCTGTTTTATACCTGGCGCTGGCTGGACGTGTGTTGCTTTCACCAGCACTACTGGCCCGTCTAACAATTTTGTGACGAGTGGGGCTGGGAGTCTCGTTTTGATGCACTTGCCCCAAGTGCCAGCTGCATGGACGCCCAGAAGAACCCCTCCTTTCTCCACCAGGAGCTGAACTTGCGTTGGATGTAGACGCTGATGGTACAAACATCTGATAATCGTCTTCATCATCTTCGTTCTCATAAGGTGGGCGTCGGCTGGGAAACAATGCCTGCCTGATCTGATGGTCCGTCCAGATGTTTCTGATGGAGGTACTTCCCCCCAGGATATTCATGATCAGAGGGTTGCTCTGGGGTGTGCTGAATTGTCTAGGAGACTGCGGCTGTCTAGCCGTGCAGGAAAATGGAAGATCAGTATTCAGCTGGGTGGACTCTTCATCTGAAGGGTCCTTGGAGTTCTGGGGAGATTTGAAATTTGCAGGAAACGTTAGCATATCCCTGTAATCCCTGTAATAATACACCAATTCCCTCTTTTCACAAGGCTGCCATAGCACCAGTGTGTCCTGCAGCATGGAATCATGTGGAGATGGGCAGAGCAAGCGCTCTCTCTCAACAGAGAGTGAGGGAGCCAAGGTGGCAGTGCCAGACTACTTTGCTTCCTAATCCTTACCATGGCTCAGAGTTCACTCTTGGTGTTTAATAACATCTTACTTCAAATACAAGACAGTAGCTTACGTTAATGCATGAGTAATTAAAGGCAAATTTGTTTGGCAGGAGTTAGATTAAACCTTTTATGCTAACTCTGCAGTTTCACAGTTGGATTAAGCTAATCTGACTCTGAGCTTGTGCCAAAAGTTTTGTTCTCCTCCCTTTCCTTGCCTATAACCCTAGCAGAAAGGAATCTTATGCTCTCTAGCACATGCCACTGAAGATTTCTTTTTCTTTTTAGTGTAAGTTTTCATCTAGATCTAATTTACAGCAAGGCCACGTGCTCACTAATGCCGACATAAAGGATGCTTTAAAGATTGCTGGCCAGAGTTTGGGAGAGAGAGGGAAAGATAATTCTTTTTGTCTTAAGTTAATGCTGATTGGTTTGGTTAGTTACTTGTTTTCCCCAGCCCCCAAAAGAACAGTCTTTCATCATAGATATGAATATAAATGCATGACATAAACAGAAGATGATGTATCTATCAACCTCAGGAAAAATTGATTTCTTTGACATATCTTTGATGCATAGCAAAATAGAAGTAAAAAATAATAAATGCATACCTGCATTTCACATTTATTGAGATTGAGACTTCTCCGTTTTTCAACATTTTCAGCAGCTTGACTATTAAGTCTTTTTCTTCCCCCTTTTAATTTCTGCAGTGTGTTTTGCTGTGATTTTAAAGAAAAAAAGCAGGGGAAGGGCAATGAAATTGACAGCTCTTTGTATAGTCTAGTTCAGAGGAATTATTACAAGCTAGAACAGGTCAGGGATCTACACTGGTAGATGAAACTACTTATGAGTCATCAGAGCACGGCCACAAGAATGATTGAGAGCTTAGAAAACCTGTAAAAGTATCATTGCCACATCTAGTAGTAACCACTAAGCTAATAGTATACATTTTGTGGTGGTATTCTTTTATGCTTACTCATTCTTTCCTTCTTACTTATGTTGGCAAGAGGGAGAATTACAACACACTGCACTACACTGGGACAAGATACAATTTTGTCAAATATTTATAATGCAAATAGTGTGATTTCAAAGAGGAAATGCACAGTCGGCTTCAAAAAGAATTTCAATGACTGGTTTTAGATAATTCACAAAATAAATGAACAACACAAGAATATGACCTCAGTATCAACTAAACCAAATAAACTGAAAATCTAGATTCTTTAATATAGCCATATTTCAAAGTTGGATTTTTAAGTCTTTCAAAGGTACTACAATGTGTGGAAACATCATACTGAGTGGGAAAAACTACCATCTGTGCTGTAGTAACAGATAAAGACTCTAATTTTCAGAAATCCTACTCAAAACTTCTCATATTCAAGCTCACATGTTCATAGCTACTGCCAGATGCTCGCAGATCAAGAAACACCCCATCACACAGAGCAGTGCTTGAATCTTAACTTAATATTCAAGTCCTTGCTTTGAAGGCACTGTTTCTGCATATGGCCTAAAAAGGTTTTTTTCATGGCATCAGCTGAAGAAGCAAGGAAAAGCCAGTTGTGTGCAACAGGTAAAACGTTTCTGTCAGAACTAGGTTTGACAACTGTGAAGGACTAAGTAAAATCTCATTCAAGCAGTGGGAATTTCTCCCTCTCTATAGGGGCTACTTTTACATCTTCTCTGTTAAAATGCAAGAGAGTATAGTGTGAAGCCTGAATAAAAATGTTTATAAGGAGAGAAAGTTGTAATCACTTGCAACGCATTCCTGCCTAATGGCTATTTTACATATAATTTTAATCCTTCTTTCATTCTCCCCAGGAAAAAATTATTTTACTTTTCCTCCCCTCTTTTTCCTACCTGTTCAGACTCTTCTTCGTCATCAGCATCAATCTGTTCCGTAGCAGAAGTCTGAAGATTTTCATCCTGATCACTACTGTAGGCCGGTTCAATAGACTCTTGAAACTGGCTCTCCAGCCCACTGGATTCCAGTGAAACCTTTTTCCTAGAATTCAGCAGGGCTTCACTTGATCCTAGTTTGGTGGCTTGAGATAACAGGGCTCCTTCAATGCCCATCCGCTTAAAAAAAAAAAAAAAAATCATGAAACTTCGATTAGAAGTTTATAGAGATTCTATATTTTAGTAAGATGCTGTTTTACATCAGACTCACAGGCGATGTTTAACCTACAGTCAGCTGCACTGAAGTGAGATTTATAAAGAAGTAAGTACAGCAATCAGTACGTTTCCACATAATATTTAGAACTGAAAAAATATATGCAAAAAAACCCCACTCCCATCAAATCCTGAGCTTCAGTGTTATGGCATGACAGTGAAGTAATATACAATGTACTCTGTTTATAACACATACATTTTTTAAATTCCCTCCTAAATAAAACCTTAAGATCTGAAATTCAACATGAGACTTTCAAACTGCATTGGGAATTTCAATACAAATTCTTACAGAAAATGTAAATATTAGAAATGCTCATTTCAATCTGCTTAAGCTGCATCTGCTCTGCTGCTCGTTTGGTGATATATCATAATATATATCTCTCTCTATATATATCTCTATATATCTATATATATCTCAGAGTAAGTTGAAACCTTCCAGTCTTATTTAATAAATGCAAAGATAATATGATCCAAAGAATAAACACTATTTTTATACACAGCACTTCCTTGATTCTAGTGGTATTTTAAAGTATCCTATAGAGCTAGTAATTGATTGGACTGTATTATAAACCACAACAATATATGGATCAGTAATTTTTTCTTTATTAAATATTCCCAAAATAGTAAGCTGTATTTCTACTGCTTTCATTCCAGTAATCTTATTTGAGATGCTAAATAACATTTATGGGTTTGTTTTCATTCTTAAGGTCAACATAACCAAGAAGACGCCAATTCTCCAGTAAATACTGTGCTCTAAGTCATATGAATGTGCTAAAACAAGAAATATAAGAAATGGCTTACCTTCTGCATATCTGGACTTACATCTGAAAATAGAAATACACACATCCATGAATAATCAAACTGGAATCAATCTATGCCCATTTCAATGCTACACTAATACCCCAATTATGAATTCCCCAAAGGGGATTGAATGCAGCAGCAATTGAGCAAACAGACTGCAGGATCTCTGATAAAACAGAGACAGCGTGAGCTTTACCGGAGTTCCACTTGAGGCCCTGATTTTGCAGCACTGCTATGATATGAGGAACTGCTCACAATGGCCAAGACGTGGTGTGACCAGTTCCTAGGATGTTTACAGGACCAAACCCCAAGTGTGGAAAAGCAGATATTAAACAGAAACATTTTGGGTTTGGTTTTTTTTTTTTCAAAATTCCTCTTCCTCCCCCTAATGCATTTAGGGATAATCACAAGAAAAAAGAATGTCTTTACTTGTTCTACAAGTACAGAAGCACCAGGTCAGTAAACAGTACACAAAGTAGCTTACCATTTGACTTCAAGACTTTATGGACTCTAGATGAGGGTTCTGAAAAAGACAACAACATGTTTACCCACTGTGGCATTCCAAAGAAAGCTGTGGGCATCCTGGACAACTTTTTATAACATGTATATAAAAATTTAAGCTTCTGAGCCCATGCAGTGAAGCCAGATTTTAATTTCTTTATCACAAAATTTCCTCACAAAGAAGAAGTATTTGTTGAAGTGTCAAATCTATAGCTGTTACCAAAGAACATATTTGTTTCTTAACGCAATAGCAGCTGCCCTCCATACATCAAGGAACACAAGTTTTTATCCCATGCTAAGATTCCTGCTTTCAAAAGACCTGGTCACCTCTGTTATTACTCTAAGGTGTTAGAGGTTTTCTGTTAGAAATATGCATAAGATACCAGCATCTTAGAAAGGCTTAGAAAGTGTAAGTAGCTGAAGATTACACAGAAGGTCCTTTGATCAGTATTTTGTGTTGTTCCTTCCACAGGAAGAGCAGCACCAATGCAACAAAGGTGTGCAAACACCGCAGAAACGAACACACCTCAAACTATTAGAACTTTTCAGACACAAATGCTGCTGTGTGTTAAATCATTACATCAGTATTCTCATAAGCTTTGTTTAAGTCATTCTCAATAGACAATGTTACACACTCCAAATTGGAAAGGTCTTTAAGGAGACAAAGAGGGGAACTTAGTGCCTGCAATATGAAGTCACTCAACTACAAAGACACTGGTAGTGTCTTTGAGAGTAATTATGGATATATGTTTGAGCTAGGAGGGAAAAAAAGGCCCAAAGTCAGCATAACCACCTCTCAATTCTCTATTATCCATAAGGCAAACATTACACTAAGTAAAGATAGTAATCATGTTTTGAAATAATAAGCCTATCATAATCAGGATGGAACCACTTCTGAGACGATAATAACTGCGGATGGGGGGGATGTCAGATTTAAATAATGTGACTGGCTTTCCTGCATATGCATTCTTTAATCTGTTAGAGAGTACCAGCTGTTCTTTATGCACCCACCATTACAAATGTATACTCCTTAAATTAAACGCAAACAGTAGATAAAAAAATAGATCACAAAAGCCCTAAATGATTAATAAGATACTTCATCCACATCTGAGAGATACCATGCTAAATCTGCCTGGAGTGCAGATTAAAAACCAGTTCTATGTGCCCAGCCTAACCCACCCCCAAAACAGCCCTGCTTGTTTTTCCTTTCGTCATCTAGGGGGTAAATGAGTTTATTCACCTGATTTCCTTCTCACTCTGTGAGGAGCAGTGCCTTCCTTAGGCTGGTATGATGATTTCATTTCTCCCTCAGGGCTATAGTGGAAGCCTGGGTGATCTGTGGAGCAAGCAGAGGCACAGGGAATAAGAGAGAGACAAAGATGGCACTTTGCACGCCTTGGCAGCTCCCTTTGGAGGCAGTGCCATGCTCCCTTTGTGACTAACACAGTTGCACCTTATCAGAGCCTGAAGCTACACAAGCAAGATATGCCACTGTAGGGCGGCTGTTACCCAGGCAGCCATGGAAATGCTTTGCCCATGTAGCTGTGCCTGGCTGCAGAGGACTAACCCAGCAACATTTATCCACCACCATCATGTTTGATTGCCACTTTCTCAGTCAGAGCCTTCCCAACAAACTCTAAAGGATCTGCATTGAATTTTGCCTTTTCCAGCAGGGTCGTAATTCAAGGAACGTAAGCCTGGCCTTCTTCCATCTCAGATGAAACCAACAGCTAAAGCCAAAATTTTGAAGATGGTTTTATTCATTTTTAAAACAAAAGTGAAAAAGAGTGAACTTACGTATGGCATCCATTTCGAGAATTGCCTGCTTGGCCTGGAAGAGAAAAAATAACAAATGAAGAAGTTAAAACTATTAGTAGCAGGGCAAGCTTTACTGCATATTACAGATAGTAGTGAGCTTATATGCAAATAACAACTTTAATTTGGGAACTAATAAATATGGTTAGCAGCGTTACCAAACAGTTTAACTCCCGTATTATATTTTTAACTCTAAAGTTGTTGGTGTATAAAATGCTGTAAACCTTTCTTCCTTCAAGATTTTCCTTACAGAACAGCTGTTAAAAAAAAGGTCAAAATTTGGTTTAAGAAAGATTGATGCAGGATAGAAAGCATCTCCTGATTTCTTAAAGTTTGTCCCTTTTTTTAACAGAAAAAAAAAATTGGACGTTTTAGGAAGCATATCAGCTACTAAGTAAGAAAATAATCTAAACTGAACTATCCCATCTAAGATGCTTGCCCTTCTACAGGTGCAGTTCGGTAATTTTCCACCAGGCGTCACATGTGGACTCCAATTCTTCAAAAGCTGGGCAGACAGAAGCCTCACAACAAGCAATTACTGGTTTGACAGAAAAAAAAAATTAAAAATGTGCCGATAACCTCAGAGATTTATTTCATTAGACTTTTCCTTTCTCAAGTGAAATTGTTTCTCTGAGCAGAATATATTTTTGATTTCACATTTTTTCCACAGATAAAATAAAAATCAAATAAGAAATTTTAAAAAATTGATACAAAGGCTGATATCATGCAGTAACTCTTTTTCTTTTAACAACCTGATAAGCTGCATTGAGTATTTACAGTGTAAGTATGGATACTAGCATAAACATTATACCTTCAGTGGACTTTGTCAACAAAAAGAGGAGAATTAGCAATAGGACCTGCTAGGGCTGTTTTCTCCCACAAGTCTCTTTTTGTTACACTGTTGAAAATGCGTGTTAGTACAGTACGGTGCATGTCAGTCACAGGTAACATTTTTTAGCCATTACAGCATAAAACTGAGTGAAGAAACAGTCAGGGAAACTGAAAAACCAAGAGTAAACTCAGTGTGAAAAAAAAATCCTGTTTCCACACAAGTCAGTGGCTGCTGTGTCTTGGCAAGAGCTAACCAAGGTTAACCCCTTTGAGGGGTGCTGTATGTTACACTGGGAGGCATCACCTGAAGATCTAAGACTGGATTTCATAAATAAGAGGGAAAATTTCCTTATTCTGAGATATTATAGCTATGAATATGATATCAGTGCTTCGTTTTTTCTGGCATAAAGCTTGCTAGCTATCTCACCAAAAAGGGCCAGATGACCCAGCTAAGGATGCTGGGTTCAGGATGGGCGTGTGTAGTCACAGAAAAGTGTGTGCTGCCAATGGCTTCACTGCTGTGACACCTAACCAAGACAGATTAAAATTAAAAACATCTACAGTACTGCAATTAGTGCATTTCAGTGCTCTGCAGACAGGGAGCATCAAGCTAAGATGTGCACCTAGAGTCAAGATTTCTGACATTGCACCTCCGTTACTTATGTCTTGGCAGGCAAATGCTGCTAACCCAGTTAAATTCTTCTACTCCCATACCAAGCCCTGCAGATAATTATAGTGGAACTTTCCCATTAATTTGGAGGAACTTTTAAAGACATAAGGAAACAACATGTTAATTAACATCCTGGAGTCTAAACTCTCTGTATATTGCATGCAGCTTGCAGCTAACAAGATTGTTTTAAGTAAGTTAGTAGGCGTACAAGGAAGTGTCTTGTGATTTTGTTTGGGTTTTTTGGTTGGTTGGTTGGTTGGTTTTTTTGGGTTTTTTTACCTTGGCAGGAATTTTAGCAGGATGATTTTCTAGAATTAACCTCTTCAAGTGAAGAATCCAAAGGCGCTTGTCTTGCTGTGACTTTGCCTGATAAAAAATTGGCCACCATGAGAAAAATGCATTCCTGAACTGTGCAGGGTGATAAACAGCACATGGACATGAGCCAGGTTACCCAGTGGGCAGGGAGGTTTCTGTTCATACCTGGACAGTATGTTGCATCTTAGGATTTTTGTAGTGGAAGACACTAAAGCTAAGTGGTTCCTTTGGTATTACTTCAACAAGCATCAGGTTTCCACACTGCAACGAAGAGAGAAAAAAATGTGAGTCATGGAGGAGTATTGGGGAGACCTGTAGACAGCACATTACCACCTGCTCTCTGACATACCAGTATGTGAGCTTTGTATGCAAACATTTCATCTCTCTTTTTTGTAATTAGCAGCATCTTGTCAAAGAGGAACAACGTGCGCTCATTTTTGGCTCTCTGAATGCGGAACGTTCCTTCTAACACCAGCTCCCCGTAACTCGTGAGGTCTGGCCCTTTCCAGTTAGTGAGCAAACTCTGTATCTCCTGCAACAGATCAAAGAACAACAATAAAAATTAACTTCAGAGATCTTGTTGAAACAAAAGACCCAAACAATCTGCTGAGGCCATTCCCACTCTCCTATATAATCTTTAGCATCCAACAGTGGAAGGTCACCAGACACCAATACTGAGGTTGGAAGGTTACGTGCAACATTGCAGCCAGGTGCTTGGAGGCTCACTGCAAAACCCAGACTAAAACATGCCCTGAGCCCTGGTTACTGCCTCTGCATGGACTCAGCAAAGAGCCCTGACCTCCATGGGGCAGCCTGTAATGAAAGAGCACAACCTCTGCTCCCCTTGCTCCCAATGGAAAATCTTTTGTAATTCAGTCATCAGTCTCTCTCACGCTCTCCTCTATGTCCCCAACCAATCCCTCTTAACATTTCCCTCTCACCCTGGGTATCCTCCTGAAGTTGTGTGGTCTCCCACTGAATGAATTATAATGCCATGTCCGTGTCCCATAGGCCCATCACAGAAGACACTTCTGTGAGGTGTTTGGATTGAAGAGATGATTCTCAGAAGACTAACGGATGACAAGTGATTCAGTCAACTGAATATCTCAATATTGGCTTGTATATTAATGATTTGTGTAGATACCACAGATATTTCTCACCTTATTTATTACTTAAGAAAAAAAAGGTTGCAGAAACATCTAAGAACATCTTCACGAGACTGTGTCACTTAGCTATGGCTATTATGTTTCCTTAAACTGCTTGTGTTTTCTGTCAATGGCAATGACATAGGACTTAAGCATGGGACATCAAATTCTAAGAGCAGGCTAAACCTTTAAGTAGGGAACTCTTTAGAAACATCCATCAGACTTTAAACCCGGCAGCATTAGCAAAGCAGGGACAGATTGCCTCATCCTAGGCTGGCCCCTCTAGGACATTAGACTTTAATACAGCTTTCAGCTGGAGAACATCCCATTCCATTTGAAGCACCAATGCAGGCTAAAGCATTCACAGGAATAAAACCCCAAAGCAATCCACTTTGGATATACAGACAGCTGTAAAAAAAAAAAAAGGAGAAAAAAAGAATTTAAAAATTGCATTGCATCAGATCTCTCCAGGAACTCAAAAAGTCAGGATACAGCACAGGGATCCAGTCCACCACTGTTGAGGGACACTTTGTGCAGGAACTGCTGTTGCAGTACTTGCAGCATTACAGACCACATGGCAGTGTGAGAGCCCGCAGAAGGCCTATCCCTGTGGCTGCAGAAACAGGTTTACTTTTTTAAAGGGCAACTATGAACATAAACATTTTCCACAACCCCACACGTCTGCCAGCTGAGCTCAGTAAATTTAAAAAAAACTTTTTTTCCCAAAAGCATTTAACCCCTATTTATTGCCAAATATAATTACTCAGATTTATAGCAGACTGTTGTTAAAAGTCATTAGCATGCATTTCCAGCAATATGTGGCAAAGATTACCCTGCTGCAGGCAAGATGTTGTCAAATCTTCCTTACACATAAACATCAGCAACACAAAAAATAAACAATCATAAAAAACCACCCAAAACAGAAAAAAGAACAAAACCACAAAAAGGGTGAATAAATTTAATTTATGTTAAAAAGAAAAAAAAGAATTACATGACATGGATTTCTGAAATGGGATACGCTTATTACTTCCTTTTATAAACTAAAAAAATCCCCCCAATTTTCTTAAAGCAATATAAATATTGAAAATGTAACATAAAATTGTGATTCACTGGGAACCTGGAAACAGAATGGGAGCAAAAATTCTACAAAAGAGCTTGCTCTTGATGCCAAAATTTACTCAGGGTGTAGCTTTTGTTTCTTCTCCCCAAAAAATCTTTATTTGAAGCAAAGTTAGAGTTTTTCTGAGTATCATGTTTCTAGGTTTATGCTTTTCACAAGGCAACTGATAATGAGTCTTCTAAAACCCGAGAGGAAAGTACTTAAACAATAATCAGCAAAAGAAATGCCTCAAAACAAAATTAATCAGCACAAAGGGAAGAAATCGGAAACCACAGGATTTCTGAACAAAGCCATGCCCTAGGGTTGTACAGCAGTGCTGTACAATTGAGGGAAAGGAAGAAAGAAGAGTTATCTTAAGTTCCATATTACTGCAAAATAAATGCTTTACAGGATGCTGCTTGTAGGTTAGAGATGTCGGAGATTTTCCTGCAGCAGTTATGACCACGGTTTCCAAGATCAAACAGCCACAGGCATGCTCAACAGGAGTCTAAATTATGACTGACAAAGATTAAAAGAACAGATAAACTAAAAAATGTTAATTGCATATATATTGACAAAACCAGCTCACAAACACTCATAAAATGTCTCTGGGAACTCACCTGGAGCCTGATGGCGTGTTCATGTTTCCTCTTCATATCATTTATATGCCATGCCACTCTCTGCATGGTATCTATGGCATCCAGCACCACATCATAGCCCTCAGTGTCCTTGTCAAGGTGGTTTTCTATTTCCTGCAAGAAAGGGAAAAAACCAAAGTTCCCTTATTCCTAAGTGAACTTTCCCAGCCAAATGCAATACTATGTTTTTATCTGTGCTGTTTTGTCTTTGCATCACAAACACTCGAAGGTAACGTTCCTGCCCTTGTTACTGATGCAATGATGATGTTGCTATCAATTTGAGTAACACAGGATGACGAACAAAGTCAAGCCTCTGGGGCCAGTTTAGCAGCAAGTACACTTGCAGCAGCCAATGTGAGCAGAGAGGCACAGAAAGAGAGGGCAGCACACTGACAGGAGACTTTTCAGACAGCATTTTAATGGCTGTGCTACAACACAGAACCTATCTACACACTTACAAAACCCTGATGGAATTACACTAGGCATTACTTTACAGTTGGAGAGTAGAAAAGCACCAGGCATTTTAAATAAGGATCAGTGTCTTTACACTTCACTAGAACATGACTCTCTAATAGGAAACATATGTGGAAAATGTTAACAATAAAGTATGAATTTCCGAAACTTGCTTAACGCAATTCACTGAATATGGAAAGAGTTCCCACTTCCTCCATCATTCCTCTCCACAAAATTCTTAGCAGTCAGGGTGTTTATACGTATTTAGTCCTTCTTTCAACCACCCCCAGCATTGCAACATGTGGAAAAACATTGTTCTTCATTGGAACAATAAATTTGTGTACAAAAGTGTTTAATCATGACAAGAATTTTCCAAACAACTTCAGAATTACAGACCAGCTTTCAAAAAAAGTGCTAATTATTTGGATGCAAAGACTGATTCAATGTGTCTAAAATAATTACCATAAATTCTCCACTCCAAATAGATGCATATGGTATGAAGTGACGAAGACAGAAAGTCTCCACATGTAGAAATCAAATACCCACAAAAGGAAGAGCATTTAAGGAAAACCAGAACCTTTCTAACCACCAAGCCTTGTATCAGATGCAGGAACTCCAATGTGCAGCAGCCCTAAACTAATTTCTAAATATTTCTTACGTGCAAAAGCAGGTGGTACTTGAGGATGCGTTGGACAGGTTTCAAGAGGTAAGAGCCCAGAGGCAGAGAATGCTTCAGTGCTTCTTGCCGCTCTCTGAAGAACTTGGCCAGTGCCTTGTTCCTCATGCACTCTGTCAGCACAGCCACAGACCTGAAAACATCAATACACAGCTTTAAGACACTCTGTTTCCATAAGTCTGTAGGTAAAGAACTGTTTCCTTTTTAGCTTGTAAAAAGGGGCAGCAGGTTCCCATTCTAATAACTGTTGTTTCTGTTGTTTGGTTTGGCTTTTTTTATTTATATTGTGCATTCAGCTATGTTTTCCCTTGACATGCAACCAGTCTCTGTTACTGGGAATTATACAAGCAGCATTGCAGAATAAGACCATCATTTTCTAAAGAAGGATAAAGCAATGAACCACAAGAACAGATAAAACAAAATTTCAGATAAGCATTTCTTAAAAAATATTGTATTTTTTTTCTTTTTCCCATAAAAGGTAAACTCTGTGACCATTCCTCTAATTTGGGAAGGGGAGAGGCTGATTTTTTTTTTTCCATAGACTGTAACTTATATTACATGAACTGGCCAAGGGACAAAGGAAGAAAGGGAACCCATAATTCCTACCTTGGGTAGTTGGTGCAGTACTGCGTATATATGTGGAAATCTTCACTCTGCACAGGGAGGAAAAGTTTGCATATATTGAGATTTTGTCCAACTAGCAGCAAACGTGTGCAAGATAAAGACGATGATGTGAAGACAACACCTCTTTCAGTTCCTGATCAATGAATTGTTCACTAGTCCTAACACGACCAGAATTTAATTTCATCTTTGGGGGGGGGGGGGGGGAAGATAGTTCCTTTACCTAAAAGAAAAACCAAGGAAACCTACACAGAGAAAAAACAAGCGACTTTGCAACAAAGCCTCCAAGGTACCTTATGAAAATCTATGCACCTCAAAAAAACCCCAAAAAAACAAAAACCCAACCAAAACACCATCACTACACATACCTCCTTCAAAGAGCTGGCTGCACTTATCTAGGTTTTTTGTGTGCTGAAGCACACCCATATTATTGAATCATAGAATATCCTAAGTTGGAAGGGACCCACAGCTACCATCAAAGCCAGCTCCTGGCCCTGCACAGGACAACCCCAAGAATCACACCATGTACCTGGCGTATTTACTGGGAGAAATCAGTTTCACAGGTTATGTTTGGTGTGCCATTTTCAAGCAATTATAAATACTTTCCCATTTGAGCACAGTCTAAGTGTGAAATTAGAAGCCACAAAAGCAATTTTTTTGAAAAGTAAATTATGTGAAAGCAGACAGCTATTACCCCAACAAGTTGTAACTAGATCTGGGTGGGTTTCCACACTCGCCTGTCACACTGAAATTGCTCAGACTTAATGCTGATGAGCTTCTCAGAGCTAAAGTCTGAGTTTCATTTCTTTCCTCCCTGGCCTAAGATATTTTCTTAATAATCATTTAATTCCATGCAAGAACAGATTACCAGAAACATTCCCACGTGCTCTAAGTCCACATCTGCCTATGAACTTCTATCCCAAATAAGACACAATTTCTGCAGCTTACTGGAGTCTTAAAGGCTAAGAAAGCAATGCAGAATGGCAAAATGCTCCCCATATCAATCACTTTTTCTTTCCTACGCCCTAGAAGATAAAACAAAATCCTTCAGCAGTCAATAAGACCCCAATTTCCACTCAAAGCGTCTTCAGAACAGGCTCTGGCATTCTGCAGCACAAAAGCTGTGCTCCATGAGGGGCTGTACCCCAGGGGTCATTGCTGGTGAATGGCAAGACCAAACATCTGCATTCACAGAAGGCACAGTGCTCAGAGGAGCACCACCCCTGGGGAGAGGGCTGACACAGGCTGTGGCTTTTGTTTCTCACTGTCGGGGTTTGGTTGTTTTCGTTCAGCCATTCATCAGAAAGAGCCATCTCAGGCAGTGCCCTTTGCCAGTTCCAGCAGCACTGGTCTCGTCCCCCTCTCCCGGGGGTAAAGCAGGTTGTGCCATTCAACTCTCCACTGAGCAGTGATCCATAAGGACCCCGTAGAAAGTACGATGTTACTCTGCATGAGTACAAGTCATTGCGATTCATTTCAGTATGTCTTACTGGATTTCAGTATTCTCTGTTCTGAAGAAAATAACTCAAGCAAGCTTCTAATAAATGTTTCCCCAGGGGATTGTGATCCCCATTTACTCACTGGTGGGCTGTAAGCTTATTAAACTGCTCTTCTCTTAGAAGCCAACAAACCAACTAAAAATAGTCTTGATACAAATACAGTTAAATAATTTAGCTTGGTTTTTCACACTTGCACTGACTTTGTCATCACAGCTAGTTTTTGTGGCAGCGTACCTACACCCTGCGTCCACACACAGAGAAAGCGAGCCTGTGTCACAGCCGGTTCATGCCCATGCTTAGAATCCCAGCCACAACTCCAAACCCTCTCCACTCAAAATGAAGAATTAACAAACCTCAAAGAGCTGCAGATATTACATTGTGTAATTTTCTTTGGCAATCAATACCAAACTAGCCAGCACTCATAATAAGCCAGGGTGCTTAATAGAGAACACGAAAGTGAAATTCAGTATGGTGAAAAATGTAATTTACTTTATATATGCATATATTAATTCAAAGTTTTCATTTAGGGGATTTTGGTATAAATTTTAAGATATTCCCATGGCTATGATAACAGAATAATACAATTTATAGAACTACTTCATAAGCAGAGTGAAGAACATTTTGAGCCAATTTATTTTTATGCATATATTCTGCTCATATCATATGATTATTCAGCTTTTCAAACAAAAAGGAAAAGAGTATCTGTTGTGAAATTTTAACCAATGAAAGTACTATCTGTAAAACAAACAAGGCCAAACATTTCAGGGTTATAGAGTAGGCTGTGTGCACATTCCCCTCAAAATCAAAAGCATGTCTGAAATCCCCAGGAGTCTTTTCGCACTCTTGCTCTTTGGTTTGGTTTTTGGTTTTGGGTTTTTTTACACAAGGTCAGAACTACTTTTAATGGGTTTGTTGGGTTTTTTTGTTTGTTTGTTTTCAAAGAATTTTAGCCTAGCTATTAAATGGAACAAATTTGTATTAAAAAAAAAATAGTTTCTTATGCCCTCGATACTTCTAAAGCTTAAGAATGGTTTCACAATCATCCCTGCTTTCTGAACAGACATAACACCAAATTCCCTACTGCACTTACGTGTGTACTCGCTCCAGTGAGCCACAGCTCATTTCACCACACAGAACAATCAGAGAGCATTTACTTCTACTGAGCAATGTGAGCATAGTGCCAGGAGAAAGTCAAGGACATGTGTTTTGCCTCCAGGATGAGATTGTTGATATGCACTCAAACTTGCAGATCTCTTGTGAATCAACATCATACACCTTGCCCAGGCATTGGCTGGATTAATGTGAACATGTTGGGAAAGTGGTCAAGAGAACCACGTCCAAGAGAAGTTCTTCCTCATCCTGACAAAACTGCACTGCTCAGTACAGGAGCAACAGGAAAACTAGAACTAATATGGATTTAATATCTTCCCAAATACTTTCACAACATAAGGAAAACACCAGCTATGCTCATCAGTATTTCTTCGGACATTCTTAAACTTACTCAGCTTGAAAACAGTTTTGTTCATGTCAACTGTCTTCAGACCAGATTAAAACTGATCTCTGCACAGAGACTGGAATTGCTCCAGAGATCAATTTAAATCTGGGGGCCCAAAGCTGTTGTGGTAGAAGCTGCAAAAACCTGAGACTCAAGCTGAGAGTTCGTCCACACTGACTGCAAGTCACCCTCAAGAGCCAAGCACGAGCTTGAGACCCCAGCTATACTTACACTGGTGCCTCGCAGCGGAATTAATTCACTGCATATCTCTTCCACATACATTCCAGATCTTCCCTCAAACTCTTGGTGCACTTTGCTTTTTTATAGCCACAAAAGGCACTTTAAAAGAAAATGGAGACTGAGAAAATGAGCGGAGTCAGTGTGCAAACTGAAGCCAATTGCCTGGATCTCCTCTTCACTAATGAGATGCTAGATTAAAGTAATTCTCCCTCTCCCCTTGGTTAAGCTGTTACTGTGCCTTTCACAAAACATATGTTCTGAATTTCTGGGGTGCTGAGTGAGAAGGGCCATGTGCCAGAATTCAGCTCTCCTTTAAAACAACTCACTTAAATGTAAATGTGTAGAATACTGAAGTCAATCTTCTAATTAACACTGGCATCGTTACTGTGAAAATGAAAGACCGAACTGGCAAAACCCCCTTACAAACAGTCTTTGTGTGAATAATTAAACCATAGCTAAGCTTGCACTGGAACCTTTTACCAGTCTCCAATTACAGTTACCAGCAAAATGTCTCCAAGAACTTTTACATACTAGTGTTAATCCAGTTCTTCTAGACAAAGAGGGAGGATCAGAACTGGTATAAACTAACCTAGTACAACAGTACCCTCAGAGGCAGGTTACTTCCATGCAGCAGCCATCCCACACTGTTAAACAAATACCCATTCACACCATCTGCATCTTGAGGCAGAAAGATAAAGACAGCAATTCATGATTGGATAGCAGGTTTTAAAATAAGTGTGCTTTTCTGCATGTGTGCCTATCTGCCTGTGAGTTATTAATGTATTAAAACGTTGGAAAGCAGAGGGATTCAATACAATGTTGTAAGTTGCTATTAAATATTTACATTTCCATAAAGTCATAGCTTTGCATCGTTATTTTATTGGTTAATGAGTTTTACATTACTGGCTAGTTTAGACTAAAGACATTGCTGAAGTCTGTTAACAAATCAAAGCTGCCATTTTAGGGGCTATTTACTTTGGGCACTCAGCACAAAAGATGTTAAGATAATGATTCAAATCCACAATTACGTGTTTCTGTTCAAAGTACGCTAAAGTGTGTTTTGATAATCCTTTCTCTTAAAAGTTACAAGGCTTTTTACTACCCAAGCATGAAAGTTATACACAGGAAACACAGTCATGTATGATCATGTGAGAGAAGTATAATATGCCATACAAGAAATTGTATTGAGCAAAACCAAATAACAAAGTCAAGTTCAAAGAGAATGATCCAAAACTTCAAAAATTAAGCTCCCCAGATGTCTTCACAAATATAAAACATTTTAGTCCCAACAAGCTCCAGAGCTACTTTAACCATAACTGTTCTGTTATACATGCAAACCAACTTTGTGTGACTTCACATGAATCCTAAGAAAGAAACAACTTTTACTTTATGCAGTTACTGAGCTTCGTAAGAGTGCAAAAAGCGAACACAGTACCTACAGTGAAAACTTGTTATGCCTTAAAATTCCCAACATCTAGAGTGTATTCACGGTAGGGTGAAAAAATGGCACTAGATCCAGAGCTCGTGTAACCTAAGCACAGTTCCACTGGAAGCATTCAAGAAGCTCCAGCGCAGCTACATCCATTAGCTAAGGCTGTGAGCTATGACTTCAGCGTGATAACATCCCCGTGCTTAACTCACAGGGAAGATCTAACGCACTCGAAGCAATGAAACAATAAATGGCCAAAGTCCCGTAAGACTGAAGGAGCACATGCTGCCAAAAAAGGCAGTTTTATTTCCACTTTTCAGTGCTGGGAAGACACAAGCAACCAAGAATGGACAACTGGAGTCTGTTAAGACAGTCAGCAGTTGCTGTAATGAAATCCTCACGGCCAAAACCAGAACTGTGGGGTATTTTGGTATTGTTTGATTTTGCTTTTAAGTGTTTGCACTTGTCTGGATGAAGCTAAAAAATGCCTGTTAGTACTGCAATCTCTAGCAATTTCTGAGCCATCAGGCAGTTGCCTGCCAATAATACAAATGCTAAAAGCATTCGACAAGGGAACAAAAGGCACAAGCAATGATATGCAGATGGGTTTTGGAACTGAGGGCCAGAAAGTCTACCAGACAAGCCCTTTCAGTTGGCCAATTTGGATGAGAACACAATTTTTTCCTGGACTTCTTATTATCAGTTGCACCATCTCTGTTTTGCATCCCAGCAGGAGTAGTCCCAGCAGTCCCAGCTATAAGCAAGCAATGCAGCAGAAATATCTACCAGCTCCAAACTGTTTTATCTGTAGACACAGTAAAGGCCTCCCAATTGGCCTTTACTTGCACAGGCACTCTGTTGCAGAGTGCAGTAATCCACAACTTCTTGCCCACCAGGACCCCAGATCTTTTTTGTTAAGCTGTTTCCTAGTCAGCCAGACCCAGCATGCACTTGGGGTTATTCTGTTCCAGAAGCAGGACTTTGCACTTGCCCTTATCCCATTCTCTCTCTCCTTCAGTTCAATCCAGGCTATCTGTAGCAGTAACAACGTGCCATAAACCCCACTGCAACGGGGCAAAAATGCATCCTACTTCTGTAATAGTGGTGCCAACACTAAGGCCTCTTAATGCTTACAAAAGACCAATTACTAGATAATTGCAACTTTCTCAAACTCAGCTGAAGCAAGTGATCTGGTGAAACAGCAGCACTTAGCTGGTGTCATCACTCTAATTTGCTATAAAATCCCTTATGTCACAACAGGGCCAAACAAATTACTGGACCACAATGAGAGGGTGATCGAGTTAATCCTAAATCCATGTGTTAGGCTTATTACATTGAGTGCTTGGTGCTGGCAATGCTGAGTTCAGGACAAAGTATAAAACATGACAGGCTTTGGCTTTTTGGTTTCTTTGGGGGGTTTTTTGTGTTTGTTTTTTCATTTTGGTTTCTTGTTGGTTTTTTAAATACAAAAAGGCAAACACGCCTTTAGAGAGATTATCCAAATTTTAACAACTACATGACCCCTCTTCCTCCAGAAATAACACAGAGACAGAATTATTTTTTAACACATTTGGGCTCTATAGATTCAAGGCATATGTAGATTCTCTGGTGAAGTCTGCAGTGAACTAGCATCATCTACAGCTCATATTATTTAATTTCTTGTAGTCCTACTCATTATAGCCATTCCTCTTCTCCCTGACTAGCTCTCTGTGTTTCCTGCAATGAAAGCCACCTCCTTCCCTGTATTTCTCCTGCACCTAACAATTTCCCTTACTCCATATTTTTGGCTTCAGTATTGCCCAACACAATCAAGATGTCAGATCAGTGTTCAGAAAATTCAAAGCATTTCAGAGAGAATAAGATTTGAATCTTAAGGCTAGATTTTGGGCCATCCCATTTAAAAAGAAAATTAAAGGTATAGTTGTGGGTTTCAGGAAAAATTCTCAGGAAACAATATGGCCACATTTTGTATGTTAATGTTACTACCTTTTCTAGGAATGCAGCCAAGTTTTATTCTCTAGTTGTTTTAAAGCTGACAAGGCATAACTGGAGAGTACCACTTGATCACCCACATTAACAGATGGAAGTAACACAGAGAACCCCTGTAACAGCTGACAAAAAAAAAAGCAAACCCTAAAAATGAACTCAATAAACAGCTCCACTAGTTCAGATTCACTTAGTGAAGAAAACGGCACCTTTGTCTTGATTTTTCAGAAATGCAAATCAGAAGCATATCCCTATTAATTACTAAGAGAAATTTATTCCCTTTCCATAGATCTGCTGACTTTTCTTGGTTAACTTTACAAAAGCTACCAGAATTAGGTCTCAAAAGCTAATAAATTAATCTTATTTCCCCCATATCACTCTGCAGCTGGTGCTGCAGACTTACCTTGGAAACAAAGCAATCTGCTATAGCCACAGGATCATTTTCACAGTTTTCCAAATCTTGCAGGAGTTCACTAAAACAAAGAACAGGACAAGGTAAGACAATTATGGCACACCTTGGAATAGACACACCTGTATATTCAGAACCAGACAGTGCTGCACCATTCATGGCAGCAGGTACTGACGCAGGGAGTCCTAAAAAGGGAACAAGAACCCCTTCGATGCCCCTTTTCCCCCCAGCTGCTGGGGTTTTTTATTTGCAGGCAGAGGAGAACTATAAGGAAATGGTATTCCCACTATTTCAATATTCAGGTTGTCAGGATGACCATGGTTGCTCTGCTAAGAAGCAGAAACATTCTTAGTTCCCATCCCTAGAAACGTTCAAGGCCAAGTTGGATGGGGCTCTGAGTAACCTGATCTAATTGAAGATGTCCCTGCTCATTGCAAGGAGGCTGGACCTAAGGGTCATCTGACCCTTAAAGGTGCCTTCCAACCCAAACTATTCCATGACTCTGTGACTGACAGCTCTTTTACAACAATCACAGTGGTGCAGTCAGACAGCTGTGTAGCTTGCGTATCAACTAACATGATAACTAAGAAAATTTAAAAGTTACTGAAGCGTGTGCACTGTTTTACAAAGACTTTTTATGTTCTACAAGTTTTACTTGACCAAGGGAGATGATGAACTGCTCTGAAAAATACTGGTGAGAACTAGGGACGTATTTTTCACACATGAAGAATGTTAAGAAGCTCACTCAGGAAAGTTAGTCTACTTTTAGTGTGTCTCTTCATTGAAGATAAAGTGGTTAGCCTGAAAATGTTTTCTGGAAGGGAATATATAAATATATATATACTACATGCATAAAAACAACACATGAGAGGATTTTATAATTTTGACATGCCAAAGAGAAAATTAATTCATTTGAACAGGAGCAAAGCAATAAGGGAGCCAGTTTGCTGTTGAATGAAACTCAGTTCTCGAAAGCAAATTTAGTGAAAGAAAGAGTTCAAGTAGAAGAAGAAAACCTCAAAGGTATCTCCTTGATCAAAAGAGTTTTCAGTCTTACTGAAAGATGTCCTCAGAAATATGAGAGAAAAAACTGAATTTTCTGTCAAATTGTTCTCTAATAGAATTTTCTTCTTCTCCTGACCCTCCTCCCCCCACCCTTCCCCCCCCTGCCCCTACACACACACTCCCACAGATGATTTTTCATTTAGGGCTACTTTTCTCCCGATTCACAGCTAGTTCCCTGAACAAGTTTTGCCTAAGAGTTCCTATGCCTGTATCTAGGGAACTACCCTTTTCCCCTGTAAGCAGACACAATTTCCCTCTGCATGTACAAAAAATAGTAAACCAGAAGAGTTTCCTGACTTGTTCTTTGCCTCTCTAATTACTGGAGGAAGGAAAGGGAGAAATCAATATGCAGTCACAAGGAACAAAGACAGGCAAAGACCTTAGGTTCAGTGGTCATTAAGTCACTTGGTACAGCGACAATTTAACCTCTATACCTCAATTTCTCCCTTCATCAAAATGAGAATAAAAATATGACCCTTGCTTGATACCCCACACTCATGAAGCTCATTTACATCAGCAAAAGAAGCAAGCTGCAGCAATGGTGACCCCAGCCATTAGTTATACTGACTGCCTGTGTCCCACACATGAGTTTTGGAAATAACATCAAACATGTCACACAGGCTCAGAGGATTCCTGCTGTCTGGCAGCCAGACATTGTCCTGATGGCTTAGAGTATGTAGCTCCTGGACTGTCATTTTATTCCTGCTGGTCTCTAATAAAACCACGTCATTTCTCCTTCATGATACAGAAAAGGAACACTTAAAGATTTTATATATTCATGCAATGAGTCCATGTTTATGTGGTAAATAGACTAGTGGTTTGTGTCTTCGGCACAAGCCCATAGTCTAAGGGCTGTTTTTGAAAGAGTTTTTGTTACCTATACTGCACTCTCTTCTGTCTCATCTGGCTGGTAAGAACAGGATTGGTAAGAGCAGTCTGCCACTGTAAAAACAGTAAAACTGTCATGCTCAGGCATCCTGAAAATCTTAAATAAATCCCTGTAACACCAAGCTGACATGTGAAAAAGCAGGGCTATTATTATAGGCTACATTTAAGTACCTGGCAGGAGGCAGAAAAAACAATAGAGAAAAGTGTTGGTCCTGTTCACCTGAACATCCAGAGGTTTTCTGCTGGTCACAGTTCTTGGTCTCTGCAACTGGCTTGTGCCAGCCAGGCAGGCAGGGAGCACGAGCGAGCACTGTTGGAGGAACTCTGTGCTCTTTCAGCTGAATCACTAACAAGATTCAGACTGAAGCATGACACATGTGCCAGTGCCACGTAAGACCACATACTGAGCTATGTAGCTTGGGTTATTATGGGCTGGGAAAATCTGAATCTGTACAAACATCATCGGGAGCTAATGCTAGCTCCTTTGGGATGAGAGAGGGAAGCATAAAGACTGACAATTTTGCATACAGTGCATTCATTGTCTTTTCAAATGAATGAAAGTCTTATTACAATGCCTTTTAGGATGCTTTGAGTTTTTGGTTTTATGATAGCTTCTCCTCAGAAGAAGTCAGACCTTACCACCATGAAACTCAGAAAGAAATAGTTTTTCAAAAAGAGATCATAATCACAGGACTAGCAGTTACCACGATGACCACCATTTTTGCCATTCAACACACCACCTGAAAATCCTAGGTAGTTTAGCTGAGAGAAAATCCTATTTACTGAAATGAAATTTCTCAGATCAGCAAGTCTGAAAAAAACCCAAGACTGAAACCTTTGATTATTGATTAAAGGTCAAATTCAAAGTTGAGAAAAACAAGGTAATTCTGAATCTATAAAATCATGCTCACAAAAAACATCTGAAACTACTAACATAGAACTGCCAAGTAGACCTTTTTTCTGAAGCTAAGAATAAATAAAAAGGCTCCAGAGTATGTTTAGGACCCAGAATGCCAACTTTCACACAGGAGTAAACTTGATCCTTGAAGCGATATTGGGATCTACAGTGAGTGTTCAGTTTTAAGAACACAATTTCCAAGCAGAACTTTGTATCAGAAGGCCTGAAATATATTAGCAATTTAATAGAGGACAACTTTCCAGTGAGTTTTAACCATTTTAACACATCTATCTCTAAAATTGCCCCAAACTGCTTTTTTTTTTGCCTTTTTTTTTTTTTGCTTTTTAACTGCTGCATTTTTTTTTTGCACAGCTCAGTAATTCTGTACAACAACTGATCATACTTGAAAGTATTTTTAGTAGGTAATACTTGCAGTGAAGCCGGCATAAATGCATCCTAGCTATCAAATCTGTCATTTTTCTAGCTTTTGAAGGATCAGAAAATATAATGGCCAGGACTGTGTTTTTCCATTCTGTGACCACTGGGAATCTGTAAGCTCACAGTCATTGTCTCATGGCTCTAAAACAGTCCATGAGCCTGTTTTAGCACGCTCCCACTATGTATTTTCCAGCTGTTAGACATTCAGTAAAGTCAGTTGTTGCAGCTGAAGCAGGACACGGCAGCCTTCTAGTTAAGCATATTTCCATTACCCTGCAGTAGCTATTTTAAGCTTCAGGAAAAGATTTTAGATTTCATCTTTGTCCATATATTCTGAATAGATCCGTTCTCACTCTTTCTTTTGACACTAAACAGCAATCCCAGCAGTTGAAGCCCTTAAAAGTAACTTCCTGTGATGATGGAAAAACATTGAAGATGATCTTTGACACAAGTGCTCCACTTCAAAATCCTCTTTTGATTAAATTAAGTTATCTGTTGTTCTTCAAAGAACACAGTAGTTTGGGAGATGTCTTGTCAACTATAACCAAGCTAAGACAGCTTTTACAGGAGTATTGGGATATAAGAGAAGTGAGAACTTTATGTAAATATATTTCCTGCATCTGTTGAATATTCAGGTTTTCCTTAAATGGTGAGTAAGTTAATAATTTTTATAGTAACAGAGGATTCAGACAGAAGCAGCAGCAGCATGCTCTTAAAACTGCAGATACTGAGATCCCACACAATGTGGCACTAGCTATGCAAGCAAGAAATTTTACTTCAGGCTCCCAATATATACTAGAATCCCATCTGCAGAGTTTTAGAGAAGGCTGAACAGAAAACTTCAATGAAGGAAAGGTACTTGAATACAGTTTAGAGAAATTAATTCAGGGAGTACCTAGTAGCATAAAACACTACAAAAGCCAGATCTAGGTGATGTACATAGGTGCACAAAAGGAGCCGATATAGTGGCGATAAAACATCTCTTCATTAAGAGAATTCATTAAGAATTTCTTTTACAGTGGTCTAGCATTATGCTCAGTTAAGGCACAGAGCAGGTTAGGCTTACGTTAATGTAAATACCCAGAATAAAAGCAAAAAAAAGTAAATGGAGACCACACTTGATTCATCAACTAAACAGCTAAAAAAAATCTGGTCTCAGCAAACCAACTTCGCTTAGAACTAAAATTAGATAATTTCTCAATTTATAGATTTATAGATTTTATAGATTTTAAAGTGATAAAAGTGTACTTGGCTGGTTTGCTCCCTCTCATTAACAGAGGCTATTTAACTGTTTTCATTTAGTTAAGTATGAATTTACCTGTTGAAATGGTAGATATCCCGTATGTTTCCAAACAGGGCCGATCGCTCCTCTGTTCCCAGGGAGAGCTTGGTCTGATCAGTGATACAGTCAAGGTAATCCTACAAGAGAAACGAGAGGGAGGTCTTCAGACATTTCCTCCTTTTCTAGATCAGTAAACAGAGCTATGTTTTATTGTACAAGATGAGTCTCTTCGTATCAGTTTCACCTTATTATTACAATAAAGCCTTCAGCAGCCCCTCTGTGAACAGTCACTCTATTATGAACGGTAACAGTACTTATCTGTTCCCTGAAACCAAGAAAATAACAAAAGACTGAAAGCTAAGTTATACCTCTTAGACGGGACAGCCAACGTTTCTCTTGCTACTGATAAACAAATGTTTTCAGATTTCATTCACGGTGACAATTTAATTGACAATTTGGTTGGCTCAAAGAGAAAAAAATGTAAAAGAGATAAAGAATGCCATTTAATGCAGTCTTAGTAACAGAAAAGCTATATAATGAAGAACAGAACAGAAAGCACACAAGCAACAGAGGCTCAGAAAAGCAACCACTGAATAAATTACTTTTTAAAAAAATCATGGTTACCAAAGAATGCAGAGTATGTAGAAGAAGATCTCAATGTATCTGTGTCCATGCAATTTACCACGCATAGAGTTACACTGCAAATTACATTGCTATATACTCTAGCAAAGATTTCTTTTTGCACTTACAAGACTGATAGTCTCATCCAGGGACTTTATTTGAATAAGAACATGACAGCTAGAAAAAGCTCAGATCAGCAGTGTTCTGGGAGAACAATTTTCCCACCTCTTCCCTCACTTCAATAAGACCTCAATGTCACCTTTCATTCTGTTGCTGCTACAGTATTAAAATTCTCACACAAAGGCAAACAAATCCAGCAGGATATTTAACTAACTACAACTCATAAAAAAAGAAACCTGATGTGCTGCCACATTCACGAAGAAATTCTGCTGGAGTATGGAAATAAAAGTGAAAACAGCTGAAACAATGTGAAATAAAAATAAATAAAATCCTTTGGCCTGTGGCTAGACAATGTGGTGTGGCAATCTCCCAAAAGAAACACAGCATTCCAGGGTGCTGCAAGGAAGAAACCCTGCAAAATGCCAACAAGACCATGAAAACTTCTAAGATACAACTGTGTTCCAGAGTCGTAAAGAAAAAGGTATTACGGAGCACACACACTGGCCAAGATTTATTCTCTGTGTAAATTCTGTGAAGATAAAGGGTTTGAATCAACCAAGGATCTGACTTTTGGTTTCTAGATGTCCTCATAAGGAAGGTTAAGAATTACAGTGTTTAAGCCTCCATGCCCATATCCTTCTGTCCAACTGAAACAGTGTCAGCAAAGTCAGAGGTGTAACCAAGATTCAGGTTTAGGTATCAGCAGAATTTCCTGTCCCTTCCCCCTTATCAATAATCCACACTCTGATATCACCTCCAGTTAAAGATAACCCTCATCACCCCCAAAACTCAGTATTTTTTGCTGGGGGAGAGCAAGTAAGTCTATTCCAAGGTAACCTCAGTGTCTTTAAGAAGAGCAACGAGTGGCAGTAGGCAAGTCCCCGGAGAGCCATGTCATCTCTCCTGTGACAGCAACCAGCCTTACTCTACCTTCCCTCCTGGCTTACAGCAGCCTCAGAGCCCACACCTGTCTTTGAAATGTATTTGTGCAGGAAGTCTTTGGGACCACATCCACAGGCTCCCTGAACTTTTCTTCAGCCTTTTATTTATACTCAGAAGCTGCAAAAGAGTAAAAAGGTTCAGGATGGTGCGGCAGACAGGACTGCAGCAAGCAGTACACTAGGTCAAAGGCAGAAGTAGGTGATATATTCAGGGCTACTCCAGTAATACTATTAAACAAATAACCTTTTCTGACCACAAACAAACATCATCATATAAAAGCAAAGAACAGAAAAGCTCCAGTGGAATTGCGATCCTCTGAAAACAGTTTTAGCACTGCAGGGACACTGCAGCACCCTGAGCCGATATGACAATGTTGGGCTGCAGAGGAATGGAAATCTTACAATAAGTAACTCCATACAGCACATTTAATGAATAAAGAGGAGTTTCTTTCCAATTCATTCATCTCAGCATAGCTGGAGCTTGGGTTTCTTCAAAATAACATACAGTCCACAGTTATTTCCAGTATTGTAGACAGTGTTATATGCATGACCTGGTTTTTGCTCCTTTTGTCCTCTTATCCTGATTTTCCTCCACATACACATACTCTTCTTAGTCTTCTACCAATTATTAGTAAGGAAGAGGGAAGCAGGTACCCTTCTAATGTTGCTGCCAAGCAGCAGCCTGCAGGTGCTTTGGCAGTTTTCCTGCACTCCTTTAACATATGCCAGTATCAGCCTACATACACCACACACCCACAGTCTGTGCTCTCTCTTGCTAGAAATTCCTTCAGACTGTGCTTCAGGCCCCCTTCTTCACCCAGCCTCAGATCAGAAACAAACCAGAAACTACTGGGTGGATTTGTGCTTACCTAGGGTAAGGGGAGATGGTTATTTGCTCAAAACGCTTGGGATTCAGAACTACCTTATACCTCACCTTATACTGCTAGGAAATGACATGATTTGGGGACTGCTTTCCATGATTTGGGGAAAGCTTTCTATCTTTGTCAATACTGCTGACTTGAGACTACAGACATGTTTAGGTTGCTGTTATTGGTGTAAGTAGATACCTGTGGTAGACACAAACTGCCTGGTGTGGCACTGACAGCAGGGTAGTCACAGCAGCAAAAAGCACCAGGTATCCATGTTTTTGTGAAAAAGGTGGACATTGGACAGTCTTAACACAGTGCTGTCATGAAGACCAGGCCCAGTACAGCAGCACACTGCTTGCACTGACTCAGCCAGTGGGACCTGTCTGATTACACTTCTTTATAGTGCACGTGTGCTCTCATAAAGGCTTCATGAACTCACCCAGGAAACAGATGCAGTATTGGCATATAATGTCCTCGGCAAGGACAACACCACAGGCAGATCAAAGCTACTCACACGTGGGGATTTTCCTAATTATTTCTTAGCAAATGATACTTTACCCCCATGGTAGTCACTGCTGTGTATCAACAGCTGTTATCATCTGGAGCCATAACGAAAGGTTTGGAGCTACAAGATAACAGGGCAGGCTGCAAACGTAATGACATGGTGCAGAAATCAATGAAATTTATCAGAACAGAGTACTGGCCTTATTCACTTTATTTGTTTCTTGTCAGCATCTATGAACCCTCTGTCGGCACCGAATGATTTGTTTATAACCTTTGCCTTTTATTGCTTCTCTGCAGTTATGGCGTAAACATTTAGCTTACTTTAGAGGAGGAAAAAACCCCTCACAAATGTCAGTCTCCTTAGATTGATTTATGGACCATGGTTTGGTCTCACGGTATTGCACAGTTTTCTCCTCCCTTTTCATTGAAACTCTCCAAAAACTAGGTGAGTCTTGCCAGACTGCCTTGCCTTCCTTGCTGGGTTTGATGTCCTCCCCATTTGTCTTTCATCATGCAAAATCCATCAGAAGGAATGTCTGCTAGAAGCTGCATATCCTGACTACTGTCTCCTCCTCCACAATCACAAAAAAAAAGATCTCTAGAGGAATAGAATGATGAAAACACTAACCTCAGAGGATAAAAAAAAATATTATTATATGAATTAGAAATGAGAGAAAACTGTCAAGAAAAGCACTAAATGAGCAAAATTATTTTCACATATTGATTATTATTTTTCATGTAGAAACCAAATGCAAGTTAGTGGGACATTTTCATCTAGCCACCCAGGTTTTCCTTTGAACAGACACACACCATACTCATGGACGTACTTTTGCCCAACTCCCCTCTACACAACAAAGATGTGTTTGCCAAAATCAGATGGCTGTGCAGAAGAGGAACCACTGAAACAGCTCAGCAGCCTTGGCCACCTCCACCATGGCACTCCATGGGCCACCTAAGCACTACTTCAACACCACTTGGAGGAAAAGGCTGCAGGCCAGAAGGAAAACATGCCCCAAAATGGATCCTATTTGTAGCCTGCTAGCTAGAGCCATGCTGCCCAAACTAGCCACACACTTGCAAATGAAGAAAGTTGGGCAACAGATGCACACTAGAATAGACACTATAAAATGCTTCCCAGTGCTTATTCTCCTAATTATATAGGTAACTATAATATGTACCAATTCACCTTTTGCCTGATTTTTTTCCTATTCTTTTTTCCCCATTATTTATTTTATTTATTAATTTATCCAGCATGTATAGCAGCATACTCTGAATGCCTCGTGGTTCAAAAAATAGCATGCTATCCATACAACAGGTGGCCAAGGATGACGAATTTTGGTCAGGGCAGCTCATTGCAGCTCTTTTCAATTATTTAAAGTACTGCTGTGCCCTGCAAAGGCAATGTGTGTTTGTAAACTAAGCATACTTTGCTTTCTTGCTCTGGTTCCTTTGGCTATGAGTCCGAGGGCTGACTGAAACCTAAAAAAGTGCTTGCACTGTCCACCATACAGATCCACCACATGCAAACCCAGAAACTTAAATAAAGAAGAAAATTTCTGTGAGCATGTCTTTCTACTTTCTGCTTTTACTAGTATTTGGTGGGGGTTTTTTTAAAGACATCTGAAGCTGGAAAACCCTCACACAGGCAGGTCTGAAAGCCCAGCACCTACCTGGGGCTATGCACAGTAAGGCACGGCACGGTCCTGCCACTGATCAGCAGCCTAAGCCAGGACCTTTCTGAGAACAACAAAGACTTGGAGACACAGCCTCCTCTGCTCCCTTGAGCAGTGTGAGCAGAAAGCTCCTGCACTCCACGGGCTTCCTCCCCTGCTTTTCCATTTGCTTTATATCCCTTGGCACCTTGCATGTAAGACTGCCACTTGTCAGCAGCAGCAAAGCTCTGCCCTTGTGGGAAATGGGTGTGTCAGGCCTGGCAGGTGGGCTTCAAAGGACACGCCACCATGTTGAAGGACATGGTTGGACAGCACTCACTCTGCCATCAAGGGAAAAGGACATGGAGAAGACCTCCTGGCACGGACAGCCAGCCACTCTCCAAATGGGAGCAGCCAAAGTAACCCGTCTGCTTTACTCAATCTATCACTAGATGTAGTTTGTGATGGATTTCTTTCCTCTCCGATATCCCTGCAGGAGAGCAGAGTCTGCGAGCTGGCAGGAGGCCACCTCGCCAGCACCAGTCCTCTCCCCAGGCCCTGGGTGGATGGTGGAGGATCCATAAGGAGCTCACCTGTGCTCCCAGCCAGCTTCCTCAGAAGTGCCAATCTACACGTGCAGCTGGCTCACACGCAGCCCGCGGGCAGCGGCAATAAAGCGTGACACCGTAAGGCGATACGCTGCTGACTGACTGCATGTGGAAAGGGCAAAGATTGATGGCGGGAGCACTCGTGAGAACATGGCATGAGGAAAGACTAAAAATAGAGAAGCACATGTAAGTTTTGTTTCCACTGTTTAACACTGCAGAGTAAGGTGATCATGACAGAGATCTCCCCACACTTTCCACAGTTAGGGGGCTGTGAATAAGCTAAGTTAAAGTTAACAGTATTAACTTAAATTTTACCCATAGAAGGGGATTTAGAAAAAAAAGTCTTTTTTTTCTATGTAGCTATTCCTAGGGGACAGATTTTCAATAATCAACTTCCTCACCTATATTATAGATGTTAAAGCACTGTCCCATTTGCAGCTACTAAGGCCTGGAAGCAGTGACCTCTAGTAGGTCCCTTTGGCTTCATCCACATGCATGGAAAGCCACAGGGGGAGTTATGTGTCAGCCAAAATTAGCAGTGAAGAATTCCTGAGTCCCAACACTATGCCTTGCACCTCAAAAACACACGCTTTCTTTGGTTTAGGCTGCCTTTGAACAGTTGTGCCCATGTAGACATGGGCACAGGCACAGTCATATACAAAGCTGGAAATTTCTAGGGCACATCAATGTCAAAAACACAACAGTCAGGAAATCTTGTCACAGGACTTCAAGTGGTCAGAGCACAGCTAGTCTCAGGAAATGAACTAAAGAATTTGCTCTGGAAAACTTCGTCAGTGAGAGGTCCCTCAACACTCTGTTGCACGGAATCCATTCACTGGGGCCCTGAGCATGGACAACTGCCTCACCAGCGTGCATGGCTGGGAGACAGCAGAACAGCTTCCTGCAGCTGCGGGTCCCCCCTCACTGCTTTAGAGCCTGAGCCTTTAAAGCAAGCTCTGCACATCCTCCTGCCCCTGCTCCAGTGTCAGAGGATGCCCATAACAATTTCCAGCACTGCCCCACACCTCCCTTCTAGGACTGGGGTGGAAGGAGGAACATGTCCTACACTGCATACTCCACCAGTCCAGGGTCTTATGTCCTTTCTTTTTGCCCAGTGCATGCTTTCTTCTTGTGTTCCATGAGCCATTTTAGCAGGAATGCTGTGCCTATTAAGCTCTCTGGGAGCATCAAAACCTGTCACCAGCTGATCCAACCTTGGGCTGTCAGCCTGCCTGGATGGACTGCTCTCATGGATTTTTGCCTTCTTTGTTGTAGTGAATTTTTCCTCTAATGAAACACAGTCAAAGTTCAATAACGTTCCTTTGTTCAACTGCAGGAATTCCATGCTAAAATCTTCCATCTTAAAAAGACACCTTAGAAGGCAGGCTGTCCACTAAATCAAACTGTAATTTGACAGAGATGCATTAAAAGCACTCAAACTGAACCTGTGGTTCATGGATTGTACACAGATGAATCCTGTAAATGGTCTAGCATCTGTAAAGATCATTATGAGTAAATCACTTGGAACAGAAACTCACGTGAAACTCAGCTTAGATACTTCAGCACACTAACTTATTGAAGTTGAAACCCGCTGATTAAAACTGTGTCCCACATTTATCTTCAGTTATCAGCCAGCACCCACTGCCAAAATCACAGCTACAAGATTTTTTCCCAGAAGCTGGCACTCAAAATTGCTGCTCAGAGGTGTGGTAAGAAGCAAGTTCAGAGCACAGGTGGAGATCATGGGATTACAAATGCTATCAGTAGTTTGCTGACATGTTGTTAAGGAGTTATGTGAGGTCCTCATCTAATATCTTTCTAAAGTTAAGAGGAAACACAGAAGAAATAAGCTACAAATGAAAATAATTAACAGTAATTAGGATTTCAAATAGTTCGAGGCTGCTAGGCAGATGAAGGGTTCTAAAGATTTCTAGATCAACATCACTGGTGTCAGTCATCATCATCATTCAATAATCTCAATCTTTTTCAAAAAAGTACCAGCTGAAAGTGTTTAGTAATTATAAATTTAAAAAAATTACAGTTCATCAGGACATCTATAAATTAATTATCACAACACAGTTTAGTTGGTCTGATTATAAGCTTATTGAACCACAATCAAACAAAATATTGAGAATTATTAAGGCATATTTGGCCTTCCAAAGTATGAATTACTCAGGAAAAGAGCCTGAGCCTTGTGATGTAGACCCTTGCCCTGTTAAATAAACTTTCTCCAATTTGTAAGGCAAATGAATGTTAACTTTTTTAAAAAGAGATCTCAATATGCTTACAAGTTAAATGAGACATTCCAGAAGAGAAATGTTTATTTTAAAACACAAGAAAGGAAACTGAAAGAGTCTGTTTTCCAAAGAATGAAAATGCAAACCCAGCAAAATGGAGAAAATCTGCACATATCCCAAACACACATTTATCTTAACCTTAGTAACCACATGATTCCCAGAGGCTTTTATTATTAATATACAAAGAGCAATGAAATGGAACTTTATAGCAGTGGGTGGTTTGCAAGGAACAACTTTTTAAAAGCGTCTTATTTGCAAAATGGTCTTCTCATGAAACCAGGAAAAATAGCAGCTACCTCCACACCTTAATTTGCAGGAGTGGTAAGAGCGGAAAAGAGAGAGACTACTATGTGGTTTGTTAAGCATTCAGGCTTAAAGGTCATGGATTACTAGAACACTGTTCACTGACAAGTAATATTTAATAACAATGATATAACAACTTTAAAAGTAGTCAAATATTTCCATGGACCAAAATGGAAATGGTTATAATACACAAAGAAAATTCCAGAAACTATGGCCTGGCTGGAAATGCAGAAATGTCTTTGCCTTTAAGATATCCCCTCCACATGTTGAAATTTCTTTACAGAAAATCCCAATCATTCTGCAGAAAATATATAATCTCATTAAAACATTGTAATGTTTACTGGCAATTTTGCAGCATAAGCTATACTTCCTCTCCCTGCCTGTCAGCTCTCAGACCTCTTCCTCACAGCTTTCCTGCCTACTCTATAAACTTTTGTAGAACTGCTGCTGCTCTGTTCTGTGGAGCTCCTTACCCACTGCCAGTAAGCAACAAGATGGAGGGCAGAGGTGAACAGACCTCTCTTTTGTTACTTCCTGAATCCCAGAAGGGCTCCATACATCCCCCTAGGCAGGGATACAACCTCCTGCTCCAGCCTCAGTGCAGTCACAGGAACGACGTTTCAATCCTGGAGTCCCCTGCCCACCATCGGCACTCCTAAATGGCACACTCCGTATTTAAATTACAACTTCTCCTTGCCTCCCTGCTCCCAAAAGAATAAAGCTTTCTGGAACAGAAGATTAACTTTCATCCTTTTATCTATATTCATTCACATTCAGCAAGTGGGTAGGAGGTTGCAGACAGCACGGTCGAATGATTTACGCCCTGCTGCCAGAAAAGGGAGGACAAGAGCAACAGCAGCCAGGCTTTTTGGCAATTCTGTGGCTCTGTGGAAGAGCAGCAGCCCTCCCTGCTGCTTCTCTCCCACCCACAGCTTAAGAAAGGCTCACTGTACATTTATAGACAGCTCATTTATTACTGCAGTGTAACTCACCCTTCTGTGCTGTCCAAACACAGAGCTGGCCTTAAAACAAACCCAAAGCTGTGGCTATACATTTGTGCTGTCTTAATGTTTGCAGTCCCAGTCAACCAGTGAAGCTCTGCAATCACCTGACAAAGACCGTCTCTGTCCCAGCAAGTTTCTACAACGTAGCTGTAAGAAAAGAGCTGGATGCAAAGTACAGGTGAAGGAAACAGAAGGCAGCAATGACATTTTATTCAGTCTTTCAAGTACTTGGGAACATGCTGAATGAAAGAAATTTATGAATGCTGCCAGCAGAAATAAGACTGAAGCAGTGATGGTGCAGATAAGAAAAACCATGAGTCAGTATATTTAACCCTGGCTTTGCGTATTTCCTGTGAAGTTAGTTTACAAACAGCTCCCTTTCATGCCACAGCATAAGCAGATGCTTACACCACACAAGTTGTTTATTAGGTTACTTCTGGTTGTCCACAACACATTATACTCCTACTGTACAGAAATAAACCTCTTTTTCCAAAACCCAGAACCATTCCCATCCTGCCCAGAAAAGCAAGGCTTGGGTTTTGCTTCTGCTTCTGTTAGGTATCATTAAAGGGCACATATGATGAGGAGTTTACAGCATACGTAGCTGGCAAAACACTTTTGTTCAAGATCCCAGAGTTCCAGAAACAACCTCATTTAAAATCATTTAAGAGACAAACACAAAAACTGGTTTGTGTATACTTCTGTTACTTTAGGTTGCTTAAGGATGTTTAATATTGCTCACATACAGGAAGGAAGAAGTCCGCAGGGAAAACTGAACTATCCCAGCATATCAGAAGAAGTCTAATTTACTTTGGTTATTTCTTTAAGGGTAGCCAGAAGAGCTGTTTGCACCTGTTTGGTAACTTACCTTGTGGTGTTCCTAACTACCTCACTTCTCAGCAGTCTGCACTGGTCCTGATTTGTAAACAGGAACACCAGAAACAAAACACAACACTAAAGTTCTCTAATAAAGCTAATTACAAATTAATTACAGATTTTTTAAGTGGAACATTTTTCTGCTCTGATTTATATTGTTGTAACTCTGTTTAAATTTCACAAACTTCAAGACGGCCTCTTGGACATGTACTGAAATGCTTCAGTTTCAGCTGTCATGTCTCCATATTACTGGAGAAAACGTCCCTTGCTTTTAAGCCATGTTTTCCCTAAGGAGGTCAATCATAATTTGACACTGCTCTTTCTTCATGGATGAGAGAAAAGCAGTGAGAAAGTTCAGCTCAAAAATTTAACAAATATTAATCACAGTTAAACTTATCACTGTTGCATAATCATACTATATTTATGCAAAACATAATATTTGTTTTTCAGGTAATTTAAATTGTTCATCCAAATTTTCACATGCAATTTATGTCAGCAATCCAAAGGTATCTTTCTCAGGTATGCAGATTAGCAGGCATAGAAAAAGAGGTCACATACAGAAATTAACTATAATGTGGGAACAAACATTACGGGATGCCTTAGCTATATTGGAATTCCCAGCTTTTGAATCTACAAAGAATTAACTTTCAGAACTACACTATCCAGCAAACGCAGTGCACAAACAGCTATGCTTTTACTTAGCACATCACAAGTGACAATGTGCACACTGCAGTCTTCAGCGCCGTCTTTTTAACTAACTGCTTAAAACAGAAGGAGACATCCTCTAGCAGCAGCACCGGGAGACAGGAAGCTGGGAACAATAACATTCCAACACTGACTTCCTCTCAGAAGGGTTTCCCTTAATCACTGGTGCCCCAACACGTATCTACCTCAAACATGCAACATTTCCCCTTGCAAGGCTTACCCCCACCCCACAAGGGGTATATAGCTTCGTGTTTAGTGTTCACCTCAGATGAAGCTTTCCATGCCACAAACCTGCCTCCCTGATGAGTAGTTCTAGGAGATTTCAGCAAAGCCGTCCCCCCGAGGCTTTTTGAGAAAGAATATCCTTTTTTGCTCATGTTGAAAAATTTTGGTGACCTTTCCCCCAAGAAGACAAGCACCCCCAGGCTCACTAGCAGGGACATGAACCATATCTTCACATCTCAGGGAGGGACAGCAGCAGATTCAAGCATAATGGAGACTTTGTTTCTGAGAGTATGCCTATTTTGCTGCCTTAATGTAAAATCCCCTATATTTGACCATATTGGGGCAGGGGGAGGAGAAGCACTCCAAATGCACATATTCTCAATAGGAACTTTTAGCAATGGTCCTTTGCAAGGCTCAGCTCAGGCTTCACAAGGTTTTAACCCACAACTGCTGTTCTCAGGTGCTGCCAGCAATATCTGTTTCAGATCTAATCCTCTGAGGCAAGAGTGGGGAAAAGACTGTTCCTGTCTCTCAGTGACTCTCTGCAAACCATACACAGCATAGAAAAGCATACTGTGCAATTTCAGGGCAGAGGGGACATAAAGGAATACTACAGAAAAATGGGAAGGAAAAAATGGGAACAAAGGTTGGTGGACACCCCTCTTAATTTCACAGAACTTAAGAGGCCAGAAAAATCAGGAGTGGTGATGAAAATGTTGTCAGGCCTGCTGAGAGTACTATGGAGAGAGCTCTGGAATCAGCAGAGATGAAGAGCAGGAGAAAGAGACATAGTAAAAAGTGACAAATCACATACGGAAACGAGACAACATACTGACAGGATGCAGATGGGATTTACTGAGAGAAGACTTTGGACAGATAGGCAGCAAGATCATGGGCAGGAGACTGTGTAGAGGGGAATGGGACTTTTTCAAAAGAGGAGACTTAAGTATAAAAAGAGGGAGGCAGGGATGAAAGATCTGGGGAAGAGATAGGACAAAGTCTTCAACTAGTCCAGTGGGGACGGTTTAAAAAAAAAAAAAGGACACATTTGGAATTAAAGGGTAGAGGAATTCATTCACATAAATGAAGTCACCCAGATTTCAGACGGAGTTCAAGATTTCTGAAGCTCAGCCTCTGTTGGCATCAAATATATGTGAAACACACACTGACAATGCAAACTTTAGTCTCCTCTAGTTATTTTATAGATACTTTTACTTATATTATTATACCGACAGGGATGCAGATCCAAGTATTGTAACAGGCCATTTGCATTATTCCTCCATTGTGCAAGGGTAAAACACAAATGTGGATGTCTTTCTGCAGTTACAAGCACTCACACACATTATGAATGGGGACTTCTGACTCCTATGGACTGCAAGGGCAAAACACAGATTTTTTTATAACTTCAGGGACAGCATTTTACTCAGGGGGAAAAAAAAATCACTTCAGTAAGTGACTCTAATTGAAGCTTAAGTCTATTCTAACTGCATTACTACTTGAAAAAGTCAGGCTAGGTCCTGAAGAGGAAAAGGTCAGTGAGTTCTGCCCTGGCTAGTACACCTGTCAGCATGACACAAGCAGGAAGCAAAGGTATCCAATTTCTCATCACAAACTTGCCCAAAACAAGCTTCAAGCTGCACTCGTTCAAAATTGTAATTATCCTTAACAGATCATCTGATAAAACACACAAAATGGTGGAAAAGTTCACTCTATCCTTGTTGCAATGCTTGCCTGTGCAAGAATCACAGCAGCATGCCTCAAAACAATCCTAACCCAACTTTCCTTCCAGGTCATGGGCAAAATGGCTGTACTGACTAGAAAAGCAGTTGTTTTTTAATGCTTATCCTGGAGCAAAGGGTGCCAAATAGCACCTGTACGGCCTCCTCTCACTCATCCTAAGCCTGCCAAATACTTCTTGTCAGCAGTTGAAAAGAAAACTGGAAAACCTCAGCAGGCCTCCAGGATCATTTAAAAATCACATTAACCATATCTCATGAACTCAATTTTTACTTCTCTCTACCAACTTGGAACTGTTAAGATCACCCCGATACTCAAAGGGCAACAGAAGTTATGACTTTTTATTTTATTGATTTACTTACCAATGACTACCGGCATTAGGTCAATGCAAGCATAAAAAAGGACAAAATTCTATTTTGCCCCATTCCTCCATAGTATTTTACTTCAGGCATGACAACTCCATGTTCTAAGAATAACATAGGTTGAAAGGACACTGCCCAAAATACTGAGCTAGGCTAGCTCTTAATGAGCTGACTTTTGATATTGTGACTAGTACCAAGATCCTACATGCAATTTCACATCATCCATGTCAATGGGTCATTTGTGCTCAGCTAGTCCTGGAAATCAGTTCCAGGCACACTAAAGACAAGAAGGTAACCCAGAACAGTCATCAGGTATTCACCAAGGGAAAGCTGACCAGTCTGATAACATTTTAACTATGAAATGACTGGCTTGGTAGATGAATGGAAAGCAGTGGATATTGTCTACCTTGACTTCAGGAAGACTTTTAACTCTCTTAAGATCCTCATACACAAGCTGAAGAAGTAGGAGTTGGATAAGCAGACAGTAAGTTTGACTGAGAACTGGCTGAACCAGCAGGACCTGAAGGTGGTGATCATAGGCACAAAATCTAATCGGAGGCCAGTGGCTAGTGGCATACCCTAGGGGCTAATACTGGGTGCCATCCTGGTTTACACATTCATTAATGATCCGGTTAAGGGGAAAGAGCATGGATATATTTTAAAAAATGACCAAGAGACATAAACAAAACCAACAACCCCCCCCACTGAAACTAATTAAAAAAAATGTTCCCACCCCCCAAATACCTAAAAGCCAAACAAATAGCACCCCCACCCAAAGAAAAAGAAAAAAAAATGGCAAATTTGCTTTGCTTTATACCATAAATTTAGAGAATATATTCATGGATGTGAGTTTTGACACCTTCTCAGTTACAGCTCTGAAACCTCTTTCAAAGTCCTGGAAACAACAGTGAGAACGTATTCTTTTTAAGTACGTTTCCACTGCCTACAGAGAATGTAGCATCAGCAAATCCCCTCTATTAGAGGGCAAAAAGCAGTAGACTAGATCTCTACTGACAGTTCTCATATGAGGGTAGAGGGTGATTAAAACAGCACCTATTAATTTCTCCCTTTTCGTCCTTATGCTATCCTCAATCTGACACCTCTTCAGCTTTTAGCTCTTCATACGTGGGTTGCCTCCCTTCTCTTTCTCCCTCCTTCTGCCAAAAAACCCCCATCCTGAAATAAAAAAAAACAGTCCTCCTTACTACTTTTAGACTGTGTACATAAGCTTCCAGGGGTCCTGGTGGACAACAAGCCGTCCATGAGCCAGCACTGTGCCCGTGTGGCCAAGAAGGCCAATGGTATCCTGGGGTGCCTTAGGAAGAACATTGCCAGCAGGTCAGGAGGGGGAATCCTGCCCCTTTACTCAGCCCTGGCAAGGCCACATCTGGAGTGCTGTATCCAGTTCTGGGCTCCTCAGCACTAAGGAGACATGGAGCTCCTGGAGTGGGTCCAATGGAGGGCAATGAATATGATTAGGGCACTGGGGCATCCTTCTTATAATGAAAGGCTGGGAGTCGTGCCTGTTCAGCCTTGAGAAGAGGTGACAGAAGGGATCTTGTCAATGAAGCACCTGAAGGGAGGGTGTCAAGAGGATGCTTCCAGGCTCGTCTCAGTGGTGCCAAGGACTAGAGTGACAGACAACAGGCAGAAACTGATGCACAGGAAGTTCCACCTGAATATGAGGAAGAACTTCTTTACTGTGCAGGTGACTGAGCACTGGAACAGACGGCCCAGAGAGGTTGTGGAGCCTCCCTCACTGGAGATATTCAAGGACCATTTGGACACAATCCTGTGCCATGTGCTCTAGGACGATCCTGCAAGGAGTTTGGACCAGATGACCCCATCGGTGGTTCTGTATTGACCGTCAGCTGAAAACTCGCTAGAGAGCTCCAGTTCCAACCAATCTTTAATTTTCCACTTCCTGGGTTTTTCCCTCATTTCCTCACATTGTTTTCCTGCTAATTATTTTCTGTCTCTCCACTTAGGACTGGTTCACTTGCTTATGCTTTACTCCACCAGCTCCCACCTTCATGTATCTCTTCAGTTCCCATACACTTCTTGGGCAGCAGTTGTCCTTTGACCTCTCTCCAGCTCCCCTTTTCCCATTCTCATCCCATTTCCTAACCAGCTGCCAAATCTAACCCATGTTTATCTGGAAAACAAGACAAATCAAGCTGCTTCCCTTCATTTTAGTCTGGCTCAGCACTAGTTATATGCCTGCCAAGCTAAATGGCCTCAAATCATAGAGGCCCAGATAATCAAGCTCTGTAAGGCTAAGGCACTCCTACAGACCTCTGTGGAGTCTTCCCAACCTGCTCACAACCCCCACCCTTACTTGGGTAAATTATTGCAGCATTGCTAAGGTAACTTGTGGAGAAAGGGATCTTGAGAAACATATAAAATGGGCCCTTTTGAAGAAGTTTGTTCCCAGTCACACCTCCCTCCCCTGAAACCAAGAGAACATTCTGCATAGGCTGAGGCAGCTGGTTCCCCACTGTCCTCACCATCTGGGAAGCAGCTCCTTTGAAGCACTTGGATCCTCAGCACCTAGCTAAGAAAAGCTCCACTGCCAACCACTCCACGTCTCAAATAAGCTGTCTAGTTTCACACAAAGCTTTCTAGATTCATTATTAGTTGCTGCAGGAAATAGGCTTGGGCATTTCACAGGTTCACAATTCCTTCAGTTCTTCCACAACTAAAAATACATTTGTCTTATTTACTCTACATCTACTGCAGTGATGCTTGAAGTGTTTTCTAGAAAGCATTTACTGGTATTCCTGCTTGTAATTGGAAAACCTGTTACAAGATACTAATTCTAGTTTTCAGTTCCTCAAGTTGTACAGTTTACTCCATAGGAGGACAAGTGAGGGCTAAGGTTTCCAAAACCATGGAAGTCATGCCTAGTTACTACGCACAGAAGCTGACTTGGTTCTGCAGCATCTGACAACCTTAAACACTCCAAAATGAAACTCAGGCAACAGTTGAATGTAGTGAAACAGCAGCAGCTATGGAAACCAAGGGGAAAAAAAAGAAAGTTTGCAGAAAAAGCAACCTTTCTGAGAACTTTGTGGGGTGAGGTACTGGTGTACAATGTACATTTGAGTTATCAAAACCTTCACATTTTCCTCCTGCTATTGGGGGACCAGGCAGGTTAGAGCTGCAGTTGGGGAGAGTGTCTCCAGCTGGCTGATATTTCCTATCTCAGATGACCTCATTCACCTACCTGGAGCTCTAAGTTCTACAAACAGCATGAGCCTTCCTAGATACCCTTCTTTGTGGGTTAAGCATTAAGCTACAATATAGCCAAGGGACTCAATTGTCATCTTCAAAAATGCAAAGCATAATGATGCTGACGGCACAGATACAAGTACAGAGTGAAAAGAACAATCCACAGAAGGACTCATCCATATTTTTCCCTGTACTAGAAAGAGAATATGAAAGGTAGTGTTTGGCTAGGGATTGGACAAAAACTTTACTGCTGCTAATAAATGCCATACCCATTCAGAATTAGTATTAAAGAAAACATAATTCCTTCATATTAGAGCCAAACACAACAGTATTTTCCAGTAAATACATATGCCATATTCAATACTACAGGCTAAGGACAGAGAGAGAACAGACTGTAGCTGTGAGTTTTATGAAAGGGACAGGGGAAAAGGCAGGGAAGAACTTGCAGGACTAGGACTTGGGGAGAGCAGGGAAAAGTCAGTATGTAAGACCAGATAAAGCACATAAAGAGGCAGTTAAAGCTGTCTGCTGTTTGCTTCTTGCTATACATTCTAGGACACAATTTTTTTTTGTAAATATAATAAAGTTTTGTTACTGCAAAGAGTTTATCACTTTGATCCTACTGCTGCCAGCTGTAGGATCATTTTTTCTGTTGTTTCTTCATGAACACATAGTAACAGCTTAGATTTTTCTAATCAAATAAAACTAGAAACACACTAGAACAATGATGTTACACTAATTTATAAAGACCAGCAAATGCCAGTTCCATTGTCAGGTCCATCTGTCCTGCTGTGAAATCAAACAATGTAAAAAATGGCATTATGGAACAGTTAACACTGTCTTAACCAAGTCCCCTACCTTGACAATGCTTTTTAGATCCTGCACATACATCCTCTCTGTCTCCAGAATCTCTTGGACGACTCTGTCTACGTAGAGGAGCTTCGGACTGGTGGGCTCTGTGACCAGGGACATCGCACAGTTTTTGCTTGCTCCTTTTGGTTCTGCTTTCCTTGGTATGCTTGGCCTTTTCTCAAGGCTTTCCTCAGGATCCTCTTGCTCCACAGCAGAGTTTTTGCGTGTCTTGTTGCTGGAAAATCTCCTGGCTGGGACCAGTTCTAACTTGATGGCACCTGTTTCTTTATCCTGGTTAAACAAACCCAAGTGGCTGTTTGAAACCAAGGTCATTCTGCTTCCAAAGGAGCAGTGGCTGTCCCTGGAGGATGCAGAGGAGGAAGTGGAACTAAAGCTGACAGGACGGTCACTGTCTGACAGGTCCATGGTGTTTTTTTCACAGTAGCGGAAAGATCTGCTCTCCTTGTGCAAATCTTCCCCCTTCTTCTTGGAGTCAAGGGCCTCTGTCACAGCTGGTACAACATCAAGAGGTAAGTGGAAGTCATCTAAACAAACAAACAGAAGAAGTGGGTTTATTGTTGCTGCTCCATATAACACAAAAGTTGACGGCAGCTACTTTTAAAGCTTTTTGCATAGAAAGCTGCCAAAGCTCTATTTAAACCAAAAGACAACCAGAACAACATGGTTTGGGGGTCACTGTGCTTTTTAGGTTGTGGGGATCCCCCACTGAGGGCTACAACAGAAGCATCACATTCCTCCTGCTTACATTTCTGTCTCTAGCACATCCTTCTTGTGCCAGTGTGCTGGGCTTGTTGCTAGCACATCCACAGCTCAGGCTCGGCACTGGAGAAAAACAGAACTCCAGAGATTTTCCCCAATGTTGAAAAAGACCCCCACAACTTTACTGGGAGCAGTCCCTGCTATCTCCCAGCTAAGCACTGACCCTGGCCTGGGAGGTTTGGAAACCTCAAGAAACATACAGTGATACCAGAAAGTGTCTTTCATTTTGAATCCTGCAAAGACAAGAGTCTTAAAAAAACTAAAAGCAGTTATCAATTACCAGCTCTGTGGCTTGTACAAAAATACTAAAAGCAGAATGATTTTCCAATGAAAAGAATGTAGTTTCTGAAGAAAGAGTCCCCACAGGAAAGAGTGCTGCCAAATAATTCAGTTTTCTACTGGGAAAAGAAGTAATTCTAAAACTGTTCTGCTCAAGCCAGAATATTACCCCCTGCTGAACTGACCCAAAGCTGTTTTTCAGATCAGTGCAACAACAAAATAAGATGTCTGTCTTCCTGTTGGCATTTCAATGCTTTATTTTCCTTTCCAAAATGCCCTGCAGGACACTGTCCACGATGCAATGCAGATTTGTCTCTGGCCAAGTTGTGTGTGATTGCAGCAGGAGAATCTGCAAAAGCAGCTGCAGGTAAAATTCAATACTTCAAAGCTTTGTTTCAGTAAGAAGTTTCCTCCCAAAAAAATCTTGCCACAAACTCATGGAATTTCATAATGTCTGTCCTGTGAAAAAGGGAAACTTGTGACAATTTAGGAACAAAAGTGATACCGAAGCTACCCACAGAGCAGTTGCTTAGTCCTTATTTTAGTCCAGTGACAACTTTTCAAAAATTCATACCAGTAATTACAGCTCTTGACAACAGTTTCAGTAAAGAAACCATAAAGCTGCAAATCAAACCCGCCCAAACTTTAAGGTGGCCCTTCTTGAACTGAGGCAGACTTGCTATGTAGTTACAAGCAGAAACCTCCTGGACACACAGCTCCCTGCTGCTGTCAGAGCAGGGGGAGAATTTCATTCAAAGCTGAAAGCAACTTTCCCATTTTTCAAAATAAATCCAAAGCAAACAGAAATAAAATCCCAGAGAAGAATGTTTTTATTTATTTAGCCTATCTTGAATGCATGTTTCATTTGTATGTGAGTAATTACTAGTGCCATTTCAGTGATGATGGTATTAGCTTTCTGTTAAGAAGTATTGCCCTCAAGGTGATGCATAGAATTAACACTGAGAGTAATTTGCTCATTACACAGGTTAGAAATTGGCCATTAGATTATAAACCTAATTTGGCACCTCTGTACCTCTGGTTTTACCTTGTAGTCTGAAAATCTATAGCGTTTCTTTGTGCCAGTTTCTTCTAGTTTTGAAACATAGAAGCATGTTTTCTTACCCTTTCTGAATAAACCACAGCAAGTACCAATTTCAAAATACAGTATAAAGCAATAAACTGGGAAAAAAATTAAAACAGAAAAATACAGTGAAATTCTCTTGTTTCTATCTGGGCACAGAAAGTGACGTGTACCTTCCTATTACTTGTGATAAGAAAGTATACATTTTTGATAAGAAAGAATGCATTTTTGTTATCAGCTTTGGATCATTTTTCACATTCAAGTTTGAAAGCACAATATTGCTGAATGAAAAATGCCCCCCTTGAAAAATGCACAGGATAAACAAGATAACAGGGTACACTTCCACTAGCTTACTCCAAGGTATTTTACTGAAATTACATGACAAAGAAACATCTGATTAGCTACATTTAGGAGGGAAATAAATGATTCCCACAAAATTCTGCTACCCCACACTCTTTTCTCCCTGTTTCACTGACTTGTGGTCTGCCTCTCAGTGATAATGCAAAGGCATTAATATGTATCATTCGCTTCGCAAACGTTTTCATTAATATAAAAAATAAAAACAAAACACGGATCATGCCAATGACATTGGAGTCAGAAAAAATGTTAAAAGTAGTTTTACATGGGACATACTTGTAGCCAGAAGCATTGGGACATCTTAACATATCTTAGAAAACCAAAGCAAACCCACTTATTTTCTTGTTTAATGGCAATGTCACTGCTCATTAAAAAAGCCAGGGCTTAGTTATAAGAGTTAAAATGGACTTACTCTTTAACACCTGTATTCCCAGTGACCTTGGCAAACCCCAGGCACCTGCAAGGCATGGCTAATTAATTGCCTGCAACATGGTTGACTCAAGTTCCTCCATTTTTTATACCAATTGCTATTCCTGTGTACTTCTATACAAATTGCACCAAACTAAGTGTTTGCTACTCGGTCTGTTTTGTCCGCAAAGCCTCATCCTGACTATTAACCTCAAAAGTTACTTTTTACTTCATTTTTACTCCTTTCCCAGATGGATGTAAATTGTCATGTGGCTTCTTTGTGCAGAGTTTTTGTTACGATTTTGTCCATTATGTCTCCAACCAGTAAAATATGTTTCTTGGGTGCACTTTGATGGCACATAAGCCCAGTGCTCCTGCAGAGCAGCAGGCAGGCACCTAGGCAGCTGGCACACCTGGAAGAAAGGCAGGGCACAGTGGGCCGAGGATTTCAGCATGGCACGGAACCAGGAAGCAGCTCCCTTTCCTCAGCTGGCAAGTCGTGTACCAAACACCCTGCTCATGGAAATCAGGGGACACGCCCTGGCTCTGCCCAGCTCTCAGTTCCTGCCTCAGGTACAGGTAACTGTGACAAACCTATAGCCCTTCCCAATAACACAGGATCTGTACATCTTCCGAGGCTTCACAAGTTTATCTTCAGAAACCCATTTGAGCATTGTACTTGGCACTGGTGAGGCCACACCTCTAGTCCTTTGTTCAGTTTTGGGCCCCTCACTGAAGGAAAGACATTGAAGTGCTGGAGCGTGTGTCCAGAGAAGGGCAACAGAGCTGGTGAAGGGTCTGGAGCACAAGCCTTATGAGGAGCATCTGAGGGAGCTGGGGTATTCAGGTTGGAGAAAAGGTGGCTCAGGGGAGACCTTATTGCTCTCTATAACTACCTGAAAGGAGGCTGTAACCAGGCCTCTTTTCCCAAATAACAAATGATAGAACAAGAGGAAATAGCCTCAAGTTGCACCAGGGGAGGTTTAAATTGGGTATTAGGAAATATTTCTTTACCAAAAGGGCTGTCATGCGCTGGAACAGGCTACTCAGGGAAATGGTAGAGTCACCATCCCTGGAAGTATTTAAAGGATGTGTAGATGTGGCACTTGGTGACGTGGTTTAGTGGTGGATTTGGCATAACCACTGGGTTAACAGTTGGACTTGATCATCTTTGAACACTTAGGTAAGAAAATAATCTCTACAATTACCCTTGCCTTTAAAATCAGGAACAGAGTTTTTAGTTGATTTCTGCAGTCACAAGTGCATCAGGACAGGCAGCAGTTGAATGGAGTTCACTGCCACAGCCACATGCCCACCCTCTTTTCTCTTGTCAGGGTCTGTATTTGGCTTTTCAGAACTCTGAAGAGTAGTTTTACTCTGCAGTTGTACCATAAAGTAACTTCACTCTTGCACCAGCTGCCTAAGGTCTGTAAAGATGCCTGGTGAAAAATTCACAACTGAATTAATGAGAGTGAGGAGAAAGTAAACAGCTTTCCTCAGGATTGCTCTCTATGAATCATAACTGACCCAGTGCCTTTGCAAACCCTGTAACCTCTTACAAATTTCTGTCTTTCGTACGAACTTACTATAAAAAGCAAGTAATTTGTCCCATACCCTGTGGGACTGATTTACAAGCCCAGTCCACGCCATCCCCCGGTTTCAGCAGCAGCACCAGCGGGTAGGTGCATTCATCAAAACTCAGGCAGCAAACATGGTGTGAAATCGTAGGTACCCCCAGAGCCTGCGGAGGCACACGCTCTGAGCAAGTCTTGTATACCCTGACCCATGTCTGGCCTGGTTCACTGCTTTTTTTGTTAGGCTTTCTTTTGGTTACTGAACCTTTTCAAGGATGAACCAAAATAATATTGAGAACTTCTGTTGGTTGTGAATAATGGTATTTAACTCAGTCTGGGGAGAAAAAAAAAAATGTTCAATTTGCATACTTTAATTAAGGAATAACAGTAATTACTTGTTAGTTCAGCACTGAAAGGAGGATAATTACTACTTGTCCCTACTCACAAGGAAACACGCTCCCCAAACAAGGTCATTTCTTGTTTGTGCCTTTGCATTAATTCAGTTACTCTCCCCCTTCCCAGCCCCTGCAAAGCTCCCTGCTCCTGTGTCACACACACACACTGGCATGGCACGACCCCAGAGCGCTCCCCAGCAAGAACAATGACATCTCCCTACTCCACAGACATGCAAGGGCAAGAAATACTACTGTTTCATCCCAACGGGCAACTCTAATATTAGTTACAAGACTGAAGGCACATGCAGAACAACCATCTTGGCATGTCTCGGGTTTTCAGTGCGCAGTCATAAACAAGTTCTCACCAAAAATGCATAACCTTCTTCTGTCACTTGCTTTTCTTTAACAAAAACCTCCTTCCTGTAATTATATTCATGGTAATGATAAATGGTTTTCCATTATCTCTGCAGCTTTGGCTATTCTAGTACATTAGCATACGAGAGATAAAGTGTTTTGTCTTTAAATATGAAACTGACTTAAAGATCCCCAACTCCTATCTAAATATAGGTGTTTGTTCCTCCAAGTTGTTTACTGCACATGAAATTTTATGATATACTGCATAACTAAAAACACACAAGTCAATTTATATTCATGATTAGCATTGTTGTTGCCTTTCTCCTGGCAAGAAAAAGAGCACCTCAGGTGTTATCTACAAAGTCAACATTGCCTGAAATTACAGTCTTCACATCCTCTGGAGTTTAGCTACAAAAAAAGTGATGAGACTACAAGAAATCTCTTTCCTGTTTTTTCCCTGAGATATCTTCATATTTCAAATAAAGCATTCATACGGTGGATACAATTAAGCAAACTAGTTTAGAACAATTTCTACATTCAGTATCAAATTCAAAATGCAACACTGGAATTGAGAAACAAAAATGCTCTACAGCTTCCTGACTGAGAAAGATTAAAATCCATTCACTACCAATCCCAAATGATCTTAAATACACTCCCTATATCTTTTGCTCTGAATACTGTCCAAGCGAAGGTCAGCAGATTTTTAATCTCTAAATTTTTTATATGAACACATATGAGTTCTAAAACTAACACCCTCTGTGAACAAAATCACACTAGAGAGCTACAGTATTTGCAGGATTAGATCTCTAGTCCGGACTGTCGCAAACGATATTCTGCCAAGTATTTTAACTGAACTTTGAGGAACAGAAATCCCATTTATCCAAAATCTCACAACAAGGGAAAAGAGTCGCCAACTACTGTGCTTGTATCAGTGCAATTACTGTCCCCCCACCCCCACTCCCTGCAGTATTTAAAGCAGAATAGCCTCTGTCACAACCAAGCACGCTAATACCCGAGAACATTATTGCAAGGGAAAATCCTCTGCGACAGTATCTCACCACTGAGGAATGTCTCTGGCTCCTCACACCCGGGCTGAACAAGTCCTCTCTATTTTCCAATCCTCTCTGAAGAGCCCACGACCTACCTGTGCAGCAGAGGAGAGGCGCGGGCTCTGACTTCAGCTGTTCCCGAATTAGCTCATTGGGCACTCAGGTAAAATGAGAAGCTCTTACTAGTCTGTACAGCTCCTTCGCCAGAAATATTGCATGAGTCAGCTTTTATCTATCAAACCCTAAACACAAAGGCTTTACAGAAACCTGATTCACAACTTTCTCATCGCCTTTTTCCCAGCGCACCGACAGTCTTCGGCATCACCATGAGCTTTAAAAGACATATGACATCATGCAATTCAGGGACAGGACAATGGGCATCACCGTGGGTAACTTTAAAATGCATACTTCACTGAGCAACACCCACTAACTTCCAGTTTTCCAGGCATAACACTGTGCAAACATCAAATAGAGCCCCCACTTCCACAGCATTTGTCATGCTTTGCTTCTAGATTTGCAGACGATATTGATAAGGATGTAAAGCAAATAAATCACTTGCTGGTATTGTGAAATTTCTGTGTTTATGTTAGAAACTTCCATGAACTTGCAATCTAATAGGATGATCCTGGGAAATAGAGTAATTCTGGATCTTATTCTGCCCTAACATAAACAGGAACAGGCTTTTGCAGAGTGCTTTCAAAGCTTCAGTGGTTTGGGGTTTTTTTAAGGGCAAGAGAAATGAATTTCAGAAGAAAATGTGAAAACCAAACCATCAAGAGCTCTGTGTTAAATCCCAATGCATATAAGTAAAAGGAAGAAAAGAAAAAAAAAAAGAAAGGAGAGGAGACAGTGAGAGGAGAAGCAGGAGAAAAGAAAAGATGAAAAACAGAAAAGGAGGAAAAAGGATATAGGCTGGTGCTAACCCGTGAGAAAGCTGACATCTCCTTTGCCTGCGGAGGAGGTGGTGGCATTTCCATCTTGGAGCTGGGAGGCAAAAGAAGTCAGAAGAGTTCCCAGCTGCTGGCACCACTTTCCAGGTGTGCTCTCACAGCTGCATGCTCAAACCTAGCCCACAAAGAGGCATTCTATCTTTAAAATTATACTTGAAATTCACTACCTCTGTCCTTGTACATGACATGGCCTCGGCTTCATTCAGAGTATTCCTAAAGAGCACAGTCCTTGAACAACGCCTTTCAGCAGGAAACTGGAGGTAGAAAAGGAAGCAAAGACAGCACTGAGACCATTGGCAAAGCTGTGAAACACTTTGATCTAAACGTCAGGGCTCTTGGGGTGAAAGTCCCTTTTACCCAGGCTAAAAGATCAGTTGTTTATAGCCTGCCACGCTGACACATCACGGATCGTTGAGATGTGCTCCCTTGTGTATTCCCGGGATTCTCCTGCAGCTTCTGAGGATTTTTCTATTCACATTAAAAGATCTTTTTGCAAGATCTGTGCAAAATACTTTAGCCAGCGCTACCACATATCTGTAAGTCCTGGACACACTCCAGGATGAAGTAGAACAGCCAACACTGGTCCCAAAGTTCTCAGTACATACACAGTGCAGCACCCAGCTACTCAAATCACTTGAATATGGCATTTGCTATACTCCACATGCACACATATTTCTGTCAGGAGCTAATGATTCACTCCTCTGGACTTCTGCTTCCTCACACCTTGTGCCCACCTTGCCTACAGAGCTTTTAGCACCTCCAAGTCAGATTTTAGCTAATTCCTGGACAGACATGTAGAGGATCAACCAGACACAGGACACTGCTTGGTCAATTCTGTGAAGTCCTAACACATACAAGTAATATCAGCAGCTTCACTTAGTGATGACAGACCTCCTGAACTCTGAAGACTCAGTGACAGAAAGTGTCCCACATCTGCTTCAGCAGGCTGGGCAAAAACAGGGGCTGTAGCACTGCAGTGTGAGCTTCAGCCACTGCTCTGAACTGGCACAGTGAGCTCTCATGAGCATTCCTGTGGGTGGAGGGAAGAGGGAAACAGAGCTGAGATCCTCTACTTTGCTCTGTCTTGCTCTTTCATCTCTGCACACCCACACCTGACCTTAGCTCTCCCTGCCATCCCCATGCATAAGTCAGCAGAAGTTTCCCCCACGCGTAAGAACTTCCCCAAGAACAACCCCTCAGCCTCCATCACTTTAAACATGCACAGCACTGAGAGCTGTCAGGGCAGAAGACCAGAAACCAAAAAGCCTCCTGTTTTACTAATGTGCATCACAAATGAAACAGTACACACATGCACCAGAAAAATAATGGCTTGGCCCCACTTCTCATTTTCTGGTATTTCATGCATTTTTTTTATCTGCATTATATTTTAGGAGTTGCATACATTTCTCTGCCCCATCTCCTGCTTCCTTCTATTGAATGGCATAAGACCACATTTTTAATGTATCAGGATTAAGATTTGAGAAGGGTGACCTGTTTTTATTTTGGAACAAGGCTTTGACTTTTCTAAACTTGAACAAAAAGTGAAGTTTATAGGGGTTAAGAATGATGTTATTCTATAGTTCCCAGCTGGCTAAGGATGTACTGAAAAAGTAAGTTATTCTCAGCAAAATTTTAAAAAATCACCCGTAACTCAACCACAAGGTACATTCAGGCTAAAGGACACACTGACATCTTCCCTGGAAGTGCAATGTAATGTATTAATAACTCTCTGCAATGCAGTAGCTATTTAATCTGTATACAGTACTGCAGAGACACCTAACAAAAGGAACAAGGCATCGCATGCTGCTGGTGTACGGCAACACAAACAGAGCCTGTGGGTCCAATCCTCCATTTATAGGCCTTTTAAAAGAACTGTTTTCCATCTCCTTGTGAATTTTGAAGGCTTTCTTCTCTCCTCTTTAAAAAGAATTTTAAAAAGGCACAGTTCAATTCTTTTCTAAATCAGAGCCAATGAAAATTCAGTGAAGACTTGCATATGAATGCATATGGAGGAATAACACCCTAGATGACAAGGAGGAGTAATACCCTAGATGACAAGGAGGAGTAATACCCTAGATGACAAGCAATCAAAGCTTTTCTATCCTTTTCTTCTCTGCCCGTACTGGCATTTAGTGAAGAAGCATAAAAAGTTCGTGTTCGGCATGATGCTGCTTGAATGTTTTAGTACATTTACACTCAAACTTTAGTGCCAGAATGAAAATCCACATGTAATCTTCCTTCCACCCAGCACCACACAAGATCAGGCCTTGCTGCTGGCACGTTACAAGTGACCTGTACTAGTGACCTGTAAAGTTACTAGTGGCTTTCCATGCTACACGATGTCACTGTAATAGTGCTTGGCTGGTTTCTACTTCTTCCTGGGCTAATCTACTGCTCTGAGCAAATGTCCTGTTAGGCCAACATGTGACACACTACTGTTTTCAATTTCATCTAAGCAACCTGAAGTTGCTGCTGAAGTTCACAGCTTTTCAAAGCCCACTCCAGCATGAGTTCGTGGGAGGTCTTGGCTAGGGCAGCCAATATAGCACACAACATTTGTTGCTTTACCAAGAACATTAAAACTAAAAAATGTTAATTGTCTCCCACTGTAAAGTAGGCAAAATAAACTTTAGAGAGTGAGACAGTTTCAGAAGAAGGAAACGTAGCATCTGTGAATCATTCTTGCTAGTTCCAATGAAAAACTTGTGTGGCCATAAAGAAGACATCCTTTTACAACTCATCTCTTTCAATTTCAGAAGAACTTGTAACTACAGTATCTAGCACAAACAGATTAGTTCTTTTAAACCCATTTTAACAGTCTGTTGTTTCCTTCTGCCACTGAATTTTCTGTTGACTTACAAATCTTTCCAGTGAAAATCCTGCATGAAACAAAACACATTTTGTAAAAGCCAGTTCTCTGAAATAGCTGATGCTGTCAGATGCCAAATAGAAGTGAGTTTCAGAAGCTTTAAATAATTGATGTTTTTCTTTAAATACAGCTAAATTATGTCTGCCACTTGGTTTTGAACTAAAGACACTTACTGGAACCTCCTCTGCGCCTCAGGAAGTTTAACAACCAGAATTTTGAAACAGAACTGAAATAGTAACAGCAGGCTCCTCCTAAGAGATGTTCATATTTACAATAAAATAAAAAATTTCTTCTGTGTTTCCTCTCTTGAATAAAAATGTAAGTTGCAGAAAGCAGTATTCATGTTTACATCATGGGCAGAAGAATCCTTAAATTCTACACAGGTTGGAACTAAGACATGTTGGTGGTCTGGCTGCACCACAGACTGGCTCTGGCATTTCAAGTCAGTTGTTTTCTTATGCTCACCCTCCTAAAAGGGAACATTAAATCTTATTTTTAAGGTGGCATTACAACAGTAAGCTAACAGCTCTTTCAAAATCTCAGTTCAACAGGAACATATGCAATGATAGTTAAAGGACTCTGGATTTAATAAATGACTGCAATGGATTTTTACAAAATACAATAATCAGTATTTTAACATCTTACAAACTTTTAAATGAAAATAAATAAAAAGAAACCAAGCTGATGTTCAAGTTCAAAGGAGTTTAACATACACAATGTCCTCTCACTGTATTGCTTCTACAGCTAAGTATGGAATTTTACATAAATAAGGTTAAGAAGACTAAGACTGCCAAATGGCAGTGAAATAACTGGTCACAGCAGAAAAATCAAATGTGTCTTGTTGCTGCCACAAACAACAGATCCTTAAAAATGCAGTCACCTCAAATCTTCATTTTTTTATTTTCTACTGATGACCCTATCACATCAGGACTACTGTTTACCTTGATTTGGTCTTTCCAAATCGCCCCTCGGAGCCCCATGCTCCCATGGTGGGGGGAACTTCTATACTTTTAAAGTATGGGCATCATGTTTTATGCCTTTCCTCTCAATGTCCTTAGCCTGTTGCAGCACAGAGAAAATACAGTGCCAGATTAAAATGAAGCTTCCCTTCCTTGTCATTCCCTTCCCTGCCTTGTAAGCTTTTCAGGCGCGTCTGTGAAAGCCACTCCAATAGATCCATGTTTGTGGTGAAGAAGTGTCTTCACAATGCTTTCAGAGTTGCTTTAAGGCCCTTCTGCAGCGTCTACAATACTTCCTTCTACTTCTTTCCTGTTATTTCATGAAGACAAACCATTGAGAGCAAAATTCCTAGCCCAACAAGCAATACTTTTCCTTAGAGTTTTTGAATGCATGAAGCAAAGCGTGAATTGAGATTGATATCTCTGCAATGTCAGTGTACAGAGCAGTGCAGCCTGTGCAGCCTCCGCACCCATATGCAGATGGTGTTAATGCCTGCAACACCTATTGACATATCAGAATTCAAGATTAACAGTGACAACAATCACACTTCAGAAGCCACAGGGCAAGAAGCAGATTCGAGGCCTAGACTTGGTTACAGAGAACATTTGGTGCATAATTCACAGCGACTGACTTCCTGAGTCATAAGCCTTTCCCCATACTTTCTTATCAGAGCAATAAAAAGCTTAATTTGAACCAGACAGTCATTTTATTAAAGCTATATATATTGCAGAGTCCTTGTGCCTTCTTTACCAAGAGCTTCAGAAAAATAATCCTATAGACTTAAAAGTGTTAAAATTCTCTAACATTCCTATTCAGAGGCATATTAACTGAATTTTAAACACATCTAACACCATACAAAGAAAGTTAGCAAAAAAAGGGATCTTCAGATTTCTTCTGACCATTGGATTTATTATGCAATTTTTTGTCAGTGTGGAGGGAAAAAACCCCTGACAAATGTGAACAAGAGAGGGGCACGAAACTTCTTAAAAATGTACCACCTTGTGGTTCACAGCAAGGTAGCTGAAATTTAAAACACTTGTGAAAAGACATCAGATAACAACTGTCTGCTACCATCCTTCTGCTTTTCTGACTTTTATAGTCAGTACCATTTTACTTCTCTTTTGCAGCCTTCAAGCACTTCTATACTGGCCGGTTTTCAGAGTTCTTGTTAACTACAACAAACAACATCTAAACCCGTTGGTATTCAGTAAACAACTCAGATGAATCTTCTCAGTGTTTACATCAGAGACAGGGAAAACAAACTTAGACTCCTATTTAAATCCAGTCAGCACAGCTAAAGCAGTTATTTTTCTCAGATTTTTCCTTCACACTTTGTCTTCCTTCCAGATAGGGACATTCAGTCCCACCATTTTCCTTGTTTGGGTTTTCCACTTGCTTGTTTTATGTGAGAAAGAAGTAGCAAATCCTTCCTTTTAAAAATATTAGAGCTAGCATCCAAATCAAATTCTCAAACCCAAAACACACAGCCTGGACTTGAAGAAACTTGTCCACAAAGGCCAATTTTTTGTGGTCTAAAACAAGTGAGGGTGGGGGCTGAGGAGGGGAGGATGTATCCACTCTGTGGTGGAACTGCAGTGTTTTTCCAACAAGCCATACTAAAATACAATTCCTTTTGTTGTTCCTGTTTATAGAGAGAACATCAAAGCTTTCTCAACTCCGTACCTCATACACATGGGAACTTACAAGGTAATTCACTTAAGAGCCATTCTCATGACTTATCTAGAGTCTCATTTTATTTAAAAAACACCCCAACCCCCACACAGTTAAACATTTATTTTCTTCCAAAACCTGTGATCAAATTTAGACCATTAAGCTGTAAATCCTCAATGAAATAACTTGTTATACCCATGCTTTTCTTAAATTCAAATGTCTCCTTCTAACTTCCGTCAGGGAAGCTTTCACTTAACATTCAACCATGAAACCCATCTCGAGGGAAAAAAATCCTTCCCCATCTCCCGTCCTCTCCCACAGGCACACTGCTGGGCAGTAGATCCCTGTGGGGGACTCGCCACATACAAGCATGGAGCTGGCAGAGCAGAGGAGCCGTGAGGAATGGCCAACTGCCCCCAGGCTTCTCCCAGCCTTCTGACAAGGAGGCTACAAGCTGAAAATCAGTTTCCCTCGGTCTGCCCTGACATCCCAAGCGCTCCGAGACTCTTCACAGCTGAACAATGCTGTGCATTCACTATTGAGCTCAGAGACACACCGAGAGGCCACTGCATTGGTATTATTCCACGGCGTTCAGCCTGTTACCACAGCTATTAGCTGGCGTGCTCACTTTTCAAATCCTCATCTCTTTGGAAACCCTGACTACCATTATTTTATTACAAAGAGACACAGGTTAAAAGAAGTTTAGCTGGGCAATTCCCTACTCTTCCCTCTTTGGCATTACCTATAATGTATGACTCACGTAGGCAGAATTTCATTAAGAAGCGTTCACTTTTGCACTTATATAGAAATTCTGTCACTACTGAAGTGTTCCCTTAACAAAGATTTTGACAGAAGATTTGTGAAGGTTTTGTAATTAAATCAGTAAGAGAACGCAAACAGATGACCAGCCATAACAATTTAGTAAGATGATGAAACTATTTGCAAGCTGATTCAGTTTGAATAACTTTATTCAGCAAAAGAGAAGGATGGTAGGTTTACTTCATTTTTCTTCTTTTGCATTAATTTCTATATACAGCTATGGATGAAATCAGCTATACTTATTTCTGTATCCAAAGGCATTTATCTCTCAATACCACAGGCCATAAGAATGGCTGTATTTGCCAGGCCAAGCAGCATGAGAGTAAAAGAAGTCCCTTTTTCAACTGATCAGCGTCATTTAGCAGAGCACCAAAAGATACTAAAATTTCCACTCCAATGATTTTTCAGTTAATACACGTTCTTTATAATGTAAAACTAATGAACTTGAAATACTTAAAACCTTTAAACTATGCACAGACCCTGCCAATTAGAAATTCATTGCAAAATACTTTAAAGGTTAGAAAAACAATCTGGGAGAAACATTCCCCTCTTGATGAAATTACAGCAAAGTTCTTTGAAAATAATGACAAAGGCGTCTTGCACTGAAGGTCTGAACACTTCATAGCAAGAATAGTCAAACTGACTGTGATGATGCTGCTACCTTTTGAATGGCAATTGTTACAGCTAATCCTGACTCAGGAAAATGCAACATCAAAAACTGAAGAGTGCCACAGCTAAACTGTGACATGAATGTGTACATTGATGGAGAGAAGCTGCCAGTGGATCACCGTGGGTAAGAGACCTTCAGTGGCAAAATTACCAGAGACTGGTAAAAAGCGTCTCCCAACAAGCACAGCACAGATTCACTGAAATTATCAAGACGAGGCTTCAATATCCATAATGTCCTTTGCCTTTTAAGGTGTAATAATATAGTCATTTTTAGGATTCAATGAACAGCATTGACACAAACTGTTTCTCCAAGTATCTGCCAGAAGATTGTACAAAATCTAACCCAGTTTGATCACTACATTTAACATATACCAATATAGGTGATTTATTTAGATCTCATTCATGCTCAGGGAAAAAAGGATTTTCTGTTACAAGAATACTCAAGAAAAAGTCCTGATGCAGCTGATAATTTAATGATAATACTCTTGCATCTGCCAATAACTCTACAATGGAAGAATACTGCACAGGGGGAAATGTGAGAGGATGAAAGCCTAGGAAAGCAAGAACGGAATGCCTAGCCACTCAATACTCTTAACCAGTCACCATTGCCAATTTGTAAGATTCTGGGTTGTGGTCTTCCATTTTATCGATTTTCTTAGCAGTCACACTAATATTGACATACAGGGATGAGAGCAAAATAAGTATCATAGGGATTTGCCAGATTTGTTAGTGGAGGGATCGTGAGGTTTTTTCATTATCAAGTTCTATTTACTATGAAAAGGACAGTTCATACTCCAAGCCTCACTATGCCAGCACTATCTCTCACATCCAGAGGTGGCAAGAAGCATATTTAAGATAAAAGACCTGATAATGACCATTAGCAAACAGGAAAACAATTATGCAGTATGCAGTGAGTGTGTTATACTGGAGCCCACCATTTTCCCCCTGTATTGACATTCCTTTCTCTTATGTTTGCTTTTCTCTTTTCAGACTAACAGAGTTGGTTTAGGAACATATTGCTGATACCAGTGGTTCTGCTTTGAGCCTGTAATATTACTCTGCACATAGTGATGTAGCTAGGAATCCCTCCTTAGCACTCCCACTTGCCCCTTTCATTTATCCCCTTTGTTACAGAGATGAATGGGTGTGGGCAGTGACAGCTTATACTTTGTACAAATAAAGGTAATTCACTATGCAACTCCACATTCTCATCTGAAATAGATTCATTTTAAGGAGAAAAAAAAAAAGAAAAGAAAAGCAAAAACCCTTCAGACTTGCCAAAGTAGTACAAGAAGGGATGTGCATGCAGCATGTCAAGGTTTTCAAATTTCCAAAGTGCTTAGCCATGGACTTTTTCCATGTGAGTTTTAAGGAAACATTTATTGTATTTAAATCAGAAGCTAAAATAGCCACCCTACTAAAATGGGAAAAAAAATCATACTTTTCATTAGTAATTACTTATCAGTAGCCCATGAGAATAATGTTTTACGCACTTAAAAGAAAAGCTGGTTTTGTTTGCATAACCCAGAGGTGATGCTGCAGTGTCTGCCATCAGCCCTGAGCTAGGGCACAGCTGCCTCTCTGCTACAGATGCCCAGTCTCACTGGCAACAGAAGCCTCAGCTGGTGCATCTGTAGGGTCCAGAACAGAATTACGCCCATTCTGATACTTTTGCTGCTGCAGATAGACCTTAACTGTTCCTAAGTTTAGTGCAGAAGCCATCTCACACGTGCTTATAGCACATGTAATCACTGTGGTGTCCTTTGGCACTGCAACACATTCAGACGTATTTTTTTATTATATAAGGAGTGGAAAAAACCTTTCAACTTTATATTATATGTATATAAGGCATAACAATAATCTGTTGCCAGATGATACAACTTATTTTGAGAAAGAAGGACAAAGCTTGATCTGTTGTCACTATTACAACCCTTCACTCTTACTGGAAAAATACAGGCAAGGTTAAGTAGTTTTGATATAATGGTTATGCTTTCCAAGTGTGATAAAAGTAGGACTGGCATTGAGTTGCTGAAGCCTGAAGGTTTGACAGATATCACACCCTGAGGCAGAAGACAGATAAATCTACTTCTTTCTTCAGCAGCTACATGCATCAGTGACTTGGGACACTCCTGAGCCTGGGGTCAGCCATCAGAAAACACTCAGCATGCAGGTCCTGTAAACCGATTCCTCTCCGAACGCTTTAAACTCCTGCATTTCCCTGCTTGTTACAATGGCAAGGGCATCTCAGCAACTTCACACAGGGCTCAGTGGTCCTGACTTTTCAGACCTGTCTCACCACATGAACAGAAGGAAAACAGAGATGCGACTTTGCTGAGCCTGCTTTTACAGTGGAGAAATAGGTCTAACCTATTTGCAAGTCAATTTTACAATCATATTGTGTAAGAGATGTGAATAAAACTTTTAAAAATCCACCTTTTATTACACTGCATGAAAATTCAACACACAATCGTGAAGGAAGAAGGGGGTCTCTTCTTTTTTTTTTAGTGTGCAAAAATCTTGTGTAAGCCTACTCCCCCCTTGTTGCATTAGGCTCAGTTTACACTCTGGTCATAACAAGAGATGTTTCCTTCTGTAGTTGTTACTCTATACTTCAATCCCCCATCACAAACAGCCGGGCTTGTAAAAACAGACATGTCAAAAGGTTAAGAAATGAACAAATAGAGTTTCTCCAGCTGTAGGAAAGTAGCTGACAAACTCAACCTTCTGGATCACAAGAGAAAAGTATTACTATACCAAATGTCTGGTATTGATTTAAAATGGAAATAAAGGAGTGGATTAAATTAATCTAGCAGAAAAAGTAAGCAACTGTGTGAATAAAAACTTTCAGTTTGGGAAAACTAGATCTCTAAGTAGGAAGAAAAGCATCTTAAGAGATTCATGATCTGGTGTGTACATTATTAATCCAAAGTAAAATCCATTATAAAAAATACCCAGTTTAAGTGAGCATTATTGAAATATTAACAAGAGCATATTAGTAAGAATCACGCATCAGCATAAAGGTTGCTCAGCAGGGACTACAAGCATTTTATAAATCTCACATACTCATCTACTACAGAGGTTGTATCGAATTTGTAATGCTCCTAAATATTTGATAGTTTGCTTTCAACATTTGGCTTTTATGACGGATGCAAAATTATCTGTATTTTTTCCTCTGCTTACATCCTTTAAACCCAAACAAGACTAAAAGAAAGTTACCTTCTTTTGCAGGGTGGGGAAAGGGATTTCCTAAAGCCTTTCTTTCCTCCTCTTTCCTCCCCACCCTCCAGTAAATGAAATTAAAGGTCAGCAAGTATTCAGTGCAGTGGAAAGCCCCAGGTTACAAAAATAAATGAATTACAAAAACCTATCCAAGATTACAGTAACTGGACATGTATTCTCTAGACTATTCCCAAAACCCAGACACCGTTGTGGAAATGCACTAAGTACCCTGACATTGCTAGCAAAGATGATTGAAGTATATTTATATGCATTGCAAAAAAATCCACACCATACACAGGAAAAACATACCTCCCCAAACTTTTGCTCTTGTCATTCAAGACCTTCATCCCTGAAGGAAACAATAATATAATGCATTTTCCATCTGCTGTTTTTTTGTCTGTACTCTAAAGGAAAAATGTATCTTTAAAAACTATATTCTTAATAAATAGTCTTTAAATATTTTCTTACTCCTTTTGACAGGCTGTAATAAAACAGTTAATCTGGTTTATATGCTAATTGAAATCTGTGCAAGAGGATTAAATGCTAACATAAGGATATAATAGACAGTAAGAAAAATACATTTATGATCTTTTTTCAGACAAGTTCAGTCTCAGAGCACTCTGAGGGAGTCACTTTAAGCCCACTGGTGGGCTTGCCTCCCTCCTCTCACTCAGGATCCCATACCCTCAAGCCCACTAAGAGCTCACTCCAGCAGTAGTGGTCCTGTGGGCACCCAGCTCCCTTTCCACCTGGCTCAGGCTTCTGCTCAAGCTGGGCAGCTGCACGACTGTTCCTGCCATAGGGAGAGGCTGGCCAGTGTACATGGCCCAGGGGCTACAGAGGGTCATCCCCTCTGTCACTGCACCAGTGTTTGCAAACCTCTGGGAGAACAAAGGTACCTGCACTCTGGAGCTGCACGAAAAACATCAGGCTGAGCTGTCCCAAAGACTGGACAGATGGTTCTTGCAGGTTCAACCAGAAAACATGCCCATGCCTTTACCTACCAAAGGACCTCTGGGGAGGTGTTGTGGGTTATTAAAAAGCTTAAGAACCTTATGACAGGCAGACTGACAGGCCATATCCTCTTTATATCCTCATTTAAATACAGACTTCAGTATCAGGCATGCAGTCTCATTGATTAAACTGGAATCAAGAAATCTAACAACATGTGTGTGTGTGTGTGTGTGTGTGTGTGCGAAGAAATGCACACATGGCACACTAGTTCATTAGTTTCTGGATTGACGTTGCTTCATGTCAGCTGATTCAAACAAAACTGAGTTGCAGTCAGCCTCAGTGACTTCAGATGTACATTTTGGGATTTCCTATCTCCTTTCAGCTAGTTCCTTTGGGCAGTGTTAAATGGATCCTTTTCCTTTCTACCCACACTCTCCCACAACTATAGCTTCACTTCAATCCATCCTCTGTAGAGCACTTTCATGGAGGTCAACGCATACAAGTGACTTATTTTGAACCATAGAAAGGTAAAGTATTGAACTTGGTTTTCCCTGAAAGTCAGCAAGCTAAAGGGAAAAATGCTTCTGGAAAGGATTTAGTGAAATTAAGCAGTAACTTTTTTCTATAACTATAACTTTTACAGAGAGCAGATTTTCCAATCACAAAAGGAAACTAGAATGATATGCGAGACCATGATCTGCTTGACCTTTAACTAACAACAGCTACTTGTGCTTTCATATGTGTCTGTGCATCACATTTCTGCAAATCAATCTCTAGAGATAAAACAACATTAGCAGTGACAGGAATAAGATATTATGCTGACACCCAAAATAAAAAAGACTTTGCACTTTTATGGTTTATGTATAAACACATCATGAAGCATCTCTAAAACACTCAAACTCTGCAGCTTTTCTCTATATCTTCTGCTTCTTTCCCCCTACCTCAAAGAGAAATGGCAAATGAAATATCCAGAAATAACATATTTAGTGTTTTAACACAGCTTTTCATTCTTATACAGCTATGTCAACCCATACAAAATGCAATTACCAAGACGATCAAATCAGCCCCACACATAATGACACTTGTCATTAACCTCATAAAGAAGTGAATTGTAGACAATAAAGTAGTGAATTAAAGACATTCAGGTACTTGACTGAGATGACAGAACACATGCATACAGAGATGGACAAGCTTCAATGGCCACAGTGACTGGTCATCCCAGTGATGCTCGACTCAATGACCAATTCAGGAAAGACTCTCCTCTGAAAATTTTGTCATGAAAATACAAGGTGTCACTATTTGCCATTTTCTTGCTACTTTATTCTTGGAAATTAAATTACCTTAGAAATGAAATTAAACACCACAATAAATTTTCTATTTTAAATTAGTCAATACTCAGTGCTTACTGCATTACATTATATAGCTGGCACACGAAAAAGAGAGATTAACAAAAAAAAAGCCCTACATAGTTTTACAGACCAGCATTATCAGAATTTTTTGAAAATATTATGGTTTTAAGATCTTATAAGAACTCTAAATATTGGTGAAAACTTTTAGAGGAAGCAGGCAAAAGAGGGAAAGATGGAAAAGGTGAAAAAAAAATAGGAAAAGCTTACCCCAAAAAACTCTTCCTACAGCAAATGCAGATTCATTTTCTCTGGAAGCATAACTCTATATACACCATACTGCCCAATTTAGCCAACAAATAGCAGATAACGAGGTACTGTGGTTCTCAAATATCCTAGAAATGTTATTGTCCAGAAACATCCTTGCCGAGTGAGCCCCCCGCCCCACCCTGCCATGATTCCTTGTGCACTTGTGAAGCTGTGTAACTGGTTACTCTCCCGGAGACCTTCAGCACAGGATTAACGAGTGGCTAAGAGCCATCCTTTCATTCCAATTTTAAAACCGCAGTTTTGATACTGAGCTGGACACCTGCCATCACTGCAGGCCTCAAAGAGGAATAAGGCTAAAAAAAAAAAAAAAAAAAAGGCTTTCGGTCTTACGGGAAAGTTCTTTTTCCCTGTCTGCTGCTCTGCAGCATCTTCAGCCTCCTCGGGGAGTGCGTTTATTCCACTGCCAGTTTTACATTCCAATTCCAGAGAGCTGCAGGCACAGCAAGCAGTATCTTTCAGTTATTTAAGTTTGGGAGTCCTCCAGGATTGCTTTCCATAAGCTGTCTGGGAAATGCTGCTTGATAAATTCGCACTATGTTTAGGACTCAAACTCCTTGCACAGACTGCAGAAAAGACTGAGGGAAAAGACTTGCTTGAAACAGTAACAACCCCATCACACACACATACCACATCACCAGCCTAGACCTACATAATCTGGCAAGAGAAATGGGAATAAAAATTCTATTCTCTGCCAAAAGAAAATAAATCAGTTGTATATTAAATTAATTAGAATAACTTAAGGACAAACCCAAAACCTTCTCAAACTTCTGAAATGCACATATTTACATATGCAACACCTCTTTCTTTATTCTCTCTTCTAGACACATGGTTAAATTACTGAAGCTATCAAGTAGCACCAAAGCCACAGTGGACATCCCTTTACTGAAAACAGAGTAAAATGTATCAGCCTAACTTCTTTTTCATGGTGTGCATGAATACTAAATCTTTCTTCTCTTCAAACACAGTTATGGAGAGATAGAGAGTTGTTGTCCATTTTGTTTGTTTTGGGGGGTTTAACTATTCATTTTTTTAAGTACTATTTTTTCCTAATCCAAAACTGAAAGCTTGACAATCTTTAGAAAGAGTGGAAACAACAGGAAAAGAGAGAAAACACTACTGCCGTGCACTATGTAAGCAAGAAAAAGCATTTACTTTTTTCCAAGACTATTTTGAACACAAACACTTAAATGCGAGCCTAAATCTCGAGCCAAGAGTTAAAACTGTAACAAGAGTGAGATGTAAATTAACTGAGGAGGTCGCAATGGTATATGGCACCACTTGCTAGCAAAGCCACACCCACACTAATTGCATGAGGTCAGTTTCACACATGTATAATGTTAGTAGATAAGCAAAGAGTAGAGCACTGTGCATAATAAGGAACCAGCACTGACATTTAAACAGTCAGCTCCAGCCCTTAAAGAGTACAAGAGTTTAGGTCCTAGAAGAACCAATTAGCTGTTCAAAGGGCAGGGCACACCAGATGTGCAGTTACCACGTATTCTAAAACACCTATTTATTGCTCACTATTACTGGCTGTGTTCACTATGGCTTATATTATCAGTAGTACAATGCATACCTCAGTAAAGCGTTCATAAAAAGTCAAAATATTACTTGAAATTATCCTAGCATTAAGAGATAAGTTCTAGCTCTATTTGAGGGCAATACATACACTGAACGAGTGCTAAGCTGAATAACAACCACAACTGAATGCTCCATCAGTGTTTCTCAAACAGCTTGTGCATGCCAAGCAGTAAATTTAAAAGAAGGTTCACTGTATTTTCCAGAAGCTAACTTCAGCAGTTATCAACATCAGCAGCTACATGCTTCCAGCATTTATTAAAATACACCCCACAAACCTAAGTAAAATACTTCGTGGGTGGGGGCCAGCACCTACTTCATTTAAGCTTCAGGGAAACTACCTGTCCCTTCTTTCATGTGTTCTGACCAAATTTTGCAACAAGGAAGCTGCAAATGGAAAAAGACTAACTAATGAAGGTTTTTCATTAATTCTTCTTAAACTTCAGCTGTGTGAATTAAAGATAAAGTATGTTTACTCCCTAGAAATCATATTAAAGTATGAAGTGAGTCAGGGCCCCTAGATATAAGAAAATAATGTCTTTAGATAGGCTTTACAAACCTCAATTTTAAATTGAAAAGACTGACAAATCCTGAGATTTAATTAGTCCTGGCAGGTCTGGACCGCCGGGAACATTTCCATAATTTCAATCATCAAAGTAATTATTGAAGGGTTTAGGGCTGCATGGGGGAGAAAGAAGATGGGATAGCAAAGAGGAAGGAGCAAAGGAAGCAGCTTGTTTCTCACCACCAGCATAGCAGTTTTTAACTTTGCAGTTCTGCACATAACTTTGATCAAAAAAGAAAAAATAAATTCAACCCAGTGATAACACTTGAAGCCTCGGAACAAACAAACAGAAAACTAATTTAATCATCTTCCACCTCCCTCCCTCAGGCAGCACTAAGCAAATGAGCTACATCTTCCTGAACAAAAATTCACAAGTAAATACAGTGTTTGTCTTTTTAGGTCTTTTCTGTATGACCAGGAACAGATTTGTTCCTTTCATTACTGTAATCAGCATTAAAGAATTTGGAGTTTTGTTCAAAAAAGAAGTTATTTGACATACTTCATGCACCTTTCTAATATACATGAAGAATTTGGAGAAAGCAGGGTTTGATTTTCAGCTGCATCTATCAAAAAGGAAACCAACTCTGATAATAATAATCAGGTAATACCTCATCCAATTCCAAGTTTCTAATTTTTACATGCTTGGCTTTGGCCACCACATTCAAATATTAATAGTGGCCCCAATTCACCAAACAGCAACGTGCACTTTTATCTTTATCACATATGCTTAACTTTGTTCTTCTGAGCAAAGAATGAAGGTCAGAGCAATCTCACTTTTCTTCTTAAGCAGAGTTGTACACTTGAATATTAAACATATCTCACAAGTTATATGTCCATGAGTTCACTCAAAGCATTTCTACTTTTTTTTTTTTTTTAATTAAAAGCTCTTCCATCACAATTACACAACCTGCCTAGACTGTGACAATATCACAGCTCTGTTGTGGAGTGTATTATCCTACAGAGAAATTTTCGTTCTTTTTGTAAATATGCATTTTTACAGAGTAATGTTAGAGTAAAAATACAAAAGGGATTCCCTAGAACAAATAGAAAGGCCAGAGACCAATACATTAAAGGCAGCACTTACAGACACACCAAGGAAAGGACAGATACAGTCATATGACCATCTTTGCTATAGATTTCTGAGCAGGCACTGACAACATCCTGGTGCAAATGTAGCAGCCGAAGGGCTACCAGCTCCCTTAACATTACTTAGCTAAAAGGAGGAACAGCCACAGGACCACCAAGTCCCCACCATCATTGCTGGATTATATTTAATGCTGAAGAAAAGATATACTTTCAATATAGTCTACATGCAGAATACAAGCATACAATACAGATTATTTGCTGCCTTGATAGTATGATTTAGAAGTCTTTTCACAACAATAGGATCAAATGCTAAGCAAGGCTTTGCATTTTAGTTCACTTGCTATATTGATTAGAAACACCTCATGTCACCTCACGATTTATTCTTACATAGACCTAGCAAGTATAAATACATGAAAAAGAGTCGGTGTTCTATAAGAACTATAGTTACAGTCATTATATCTGGGTAATGTGCAGAGAAGCTCAATGATTTTTGTAAAGAAAGAGGCAAGTGTTGAATTTTAAGCATTTACAACATTTTTAATTTTCACTAAGTTGAGGATCCATTACTGTTTGCCTTATATAACCCAGAGGAGTAGAAACAAACAGAAACTGCAGTAGATATATCCTTATAAACAATGTCTTTGTAATCTTAGATTAAGAACTAGTTCAGACTAATGACAGTAACATAAAATAAAACATATTCCCCGACTTCCTCATAGCTTTTATCTGCCAAAAGCAATTAAGAGTACTGCACCTTTGGGGAGTCATGAGGGAGGGAATGCTTGATGAGGTTATGACCCTTTCTCTGATAAAAAACAAAGATCCGACCCGATTCCACAAGAGACTGGATATCAAAAGCTATTATGCTTTCGATTTTCCCCTGGAATTGGTTCACTCTTAAATCTTACCAGCAGATTCAGCATTACATTCAGATGTGCAGATTGTTACATTCTTAAAAAAAGTAAAAATAATAACAACATTAAAAAAAATTTCAAAAGTTCATCTCTCAAAGTCTGAATGAGTCTTTTGGTTGAGTTCCTCCTTTGATCTGAACAAGTCAACCCTGAATTCTGAATTAAATGCCTCTGAGCAGGCATATTCTGTACTATCGTTACATGTTAAACTTGCAGCAGAAATAACATTCATGAGCACTTGCTTTTATTGGGTCTAAACCAGCATTTTCCTTGCACTCTTCTGCCAGCTGGAGCCTGGGTGATCACTTTCAGTTCAAACACCTGTGCCCATGGCCATGACACCTGCTTGAGAGTCCATTCCCACTAAATCCCCCTAAAGCTCAAAAAGGTCTTCAACTACGGGCACACATAATCCTTCCTTCAGAGCCTAAATGCAGGGAGTATTAGAGAAAAAACAGAGGCAAACACCCTCCATTGCACCAGGGAGATACACCATCTTAGTCTAGCCCAGTTTACTCTGTTTCAGACTAACAGCAATATTGCTATTGCTGCAGTACCTTGAATAAGAGTAACAAAACAAACTCAAAACAGATCAGAATTTATTTTCTTCTTGGAGGGAAGGCTACACGTGAAATCTAACCTGAAATGGCAAACTACCTGGCTCTTGGGTTAAAAAAAAAAGAATACAAAGGCAGCTTTTTCAGGTAAGATGTCTACAAGCTTCTTTTACCATCCAGACTATAGCTAAGACAAAATTATGATTTCTTTACTTCTATCTGATTCAACTTCCCTACACTAGTACCTTTCTCTCAATATGGAACAGGAGAAAGCATTAACTTCTGCCATACTCCTTGTTCTCCTCCTATGATGGGATACTGTCAATTAACCAGTTGTCAGTGCAATCATACACTATTATAAAACCAGAAACCTGAGAAATGGAATACAATGGTTTTACAGATTTTCTTTTCCAGCCACCACTATCAGGATTCTCTAGGATTACCTTTAATCCTGTAATCAGAAAGACCATTTCACAATGGGGCTAAGAATTCACCAAAACCAAACTAAAATGATACCTTTTTTTGCCAAGGGAGTAAAGTTGAGTTAGTTCCATCATGGTAAAATGGAAATAGGCTCCCGTTTTGTTCATGCTGAATTGTAGAATACGCCGTGATATCAGCTTGCTTTAGACGAAGAGACCCAACTGCCCACTAGGATTTCACATTGCGATCGCTATCGCAAATTAGCCATTGTCATTGAACAATTCCCTCCTTTTGAGCACTGAAAACATAGCCTTGGACATTTGATTAACAAATTCCGTCCTCCCATGCATAAACACAAGAAAAAGATTCCTTTGTAAAATGGTACAACAAAAGGTAACAAACCATATCACAGGCGTAAGCACATCACTGGCACTCTTTCCGAGGTTAAATCACAGGCATCCAACCTGCCACCAGTGAAAAGAAAATTACATTCATGTGTATTATTAATTTGCTTACCGGCAACCTCACTGTTTACCTGGCAATCTGTTCGCTTCCCATGTATACTGGGAGAGGTTACAAAAAGGCATTTCAAGGGAAATTCCAAAGCTTAACATAAATAAAGGATTAGTTGGTGGACACTACTTTCAAGATAAGGAGGTATATGCCAGCAGTAAAGGCACCTGAGCTAATTAAGCCCTTCTAACCACAGAATGTTTACTCTGTACAAAAATTGGCTTTAGATGTTTTCAATGCAACACTAGCTGCAGAACAGCCAACAAAACAAAATGTTTGCACAAAACAAAATGAAAACGGGATGACAAAAAAACCTTCTCTGGGTTTGAAACTCCAACTTGTTTGATTTCAGTATTAAGTTACTCGGTTATGAATGAGGGATGAAACAATGGTAGCCAGACAGAACATGCCCAATAAGCAAAAAAACCCTTTTAAACAGGATTATACCAACCACTGAGCAAATATTGTAAAAAAAATTAAAGCCCACCAAAAACACACCTTAAAATCAGAGCTCCTGTGTGCTCTCCTTCAGACAGATTAGAGATTTGGAGAGCACAGATCATAATCACAGGCTTTATTTAGGTATCATTGTACGAAAAATAAGCTAGTCTGGGCACTGCATTCTAAATACATCCAAGTGATTATACCAAATCATTGGTAAATACAATCACAGGACTTTGAAAATTAGCACTTACTTTTGGAAAGCCCAGACAGTTGTGGTGTATTTTACAGGAAAATTCATTTTTCTACATCATTTTCCAATCCTTCAAGTAAGGATAGGATCTCCTTTCATCCACTCTTAAGGGATGCAGTTTCAGAGGAAACCTCTAGGTACTTTTTTATTCTTCTTGGTGTTTATGTGCACATTGACCCCTCCAAACTGGGACAGTTTGATCTGTCAGTAAAATTACACTTGTATTTCTCCTGCTCATGACACTGAGATTTTTAATTTTTTTTTTAAAGAGTACGTTTCATGCTTTTTGTTTTGGACTGTAATCTGCAGTTCAGCAGAGATCCTCCTGGATTCTAGAACCATGATGCTTCTTCCCTTTAATTCGAGTGGAAGAGACCTGTGGGATCTTGAGAGCTGTAGTATCCAGCTATCACAGTAAAAGTATTTTTAAGATTATATTTGTGTACAATGACCATCTTCAGTAAATCCATAACCAAAGAGTAGCTATCATTGTCATTTAATCTCTCAACCAAATCTGCCAACATTTTGACAAGCTCATCGTTTTACAATATGGGTGAAGCTTCATCTGAAAAAGAGCCAGCCACTACTCCTCAGTTTTCTGTCTGAGTCAGAACTTAACTCCTCCCAGTTGCAAACAACTGTCTCCAGTAACAAAATGAGCAGAAAGCATTAAAGAGCCTTACAGCAGTGGATAGTTACTACTTTATAAAGATATGATTGTCAGCATCATCTTTTTTGCCTTAGGATAAGATCTGGGACTATCGGAACAAAGAAGGGTGGTAGGCAGAGTGAAACATTATTAAGTACTAACTATGGAGGAGAAAAAGAAAAGAGAAAATTCCCCTGAGATGACAGGTTAAATTCTTCCCTTCGGGTTGCCTAGAACACTGTCAAGTTCCTATCAAGTTCCTCAGGCAAGTCAGGGACTTGTTTAAGTATTACAGGCAAGGAAATAAACAGACCCAGATTTCAAAGTCTCGTCCCAGAGCCAACAAAAACGCCACTTTCCCTCTGCAAGCTGTGCCTGTTGCTCTGTGTAAAGCTATCAATTACATCCTTTCCCAACTTGGCATTAAAAGTATCAAATTGCCCTGGCTGGATGAGAAACAGCCCCTCATCTGCTTCAGAGGCAAAGTATGTTTTTATTGCTTGAGTCCAGAAGTTCCATTATTTCATTAGCACAGAGTTAACACCAGAGAGAAGGGAAAATGAGTTACAGTCACTTTTTCAGCATGCATGAAGCAGAACCTCTTACTAAGGCCTGAATAATCTTGAATTAAGCCTTCACATTTTATAAAGTTGGGCAAATCCACTGCACAAAGTAAGATTTGCCCTGCAAAGTATTTAAAACTAACATGGATGTTTAGCAGCAAAGCCCAGCGGTAAGTGGGCTCAGAGATGCTAATCAGCTCATATGCAAAAAAAACCTCAAATAAAAAAAAATTGCATTCCTGCAGGTCTTGCTCCTGAAATGTTATGGTTTGCATGCTGGGTGAGAGCAAGCAGAGGTAAGTGAATATGTAACCAGGCATAGGATGGGACTGTTCCTTCTTACAGTACTACTGATAAACCTGCTTAGCTTTATCATGAAATCGTAGCTCTTTTCCTGCAAGGTGGAAATTTTAACGTGAGTACTCAGCAATGAGCATGCCAACCTCTCTATGAATCCTTCATTAATTTAAAGTTACTCATTTGCTTAAATGTCTTGTTCTGAGAACTTTGTAGTACTGAGTCCAAATATGCCGATTTCTGATTCAATAAGCAGTTTAAAGTTATGTTTTTTTCTATGCTAATATTAGAATTGCTGCTATTGGCAGTTTACAGGAGGTGTTTCAAAACCAACTTGTTTTGGTTTTTAAGCAGAGGAATGGCATTCAAAGTACATGTAAGCTTTCTGGACATTCCATTCCCACACCTGATTTAAACACAAAATATTGCTATAACATCTTGTCATGAAAATCTCAGAGTATCTCAAACACACCGAATAAACTTCAGAAGACTATTCTGTGATAATAATCACAATTATTCTGTAGTTACAAGGACACAGAACAGTAACTTGGACTGTGAGCCAACCACGTATGACCCAAAATAGAAAACAAATAGATTTTGTCTGTGTCTGTGTATTTGCTTCAGGACACATTTTCTTCAGGGATGTTTTTTGTTGTTCTCAAAGTTGGCAGTCCACAAATCAGCCTAAATTAGTCAACTCCCCAGAACATACTAGTGTTTCAAAAGGGACATATTTTAACCAGAAAATTAGCATTAAATGCAGCATCCTAAGAACTTTTAACCATAATCTGTGCATCAGTTTATTTACCACAGTGGTAAATAAAGCCAGTGAATCACTGTAAATTTCAATTTCTATTGCATCAGGCTGTTTGACACTATACTGTTTTCAGTATCCAATACTGAAAAAGAGGACCCTTGGCATTTTAGCAAAAGTAACTCTTGGGAGAATCTGAAGAGGTGACAAGGGATTTTTCAGTAATATAAGTCATAATTAGGACCAAGCCAACAAGCAAATTTGTGAGCCATTATTTTGATCTCCAAGTCACATGCACAAGGTTAGTAGACATAATACGCAAAAACACACTCGAGGTACTTTGAAGAAGCAGATAATATTGTGTGCACATATGTAGATAACTAAGCAACTATTCAACATCATAGAAGAGGTTCTTTTGTGTTTCTGAAAACAGAGTTCTCTTACATGATTTTCAGGAAATCCTTCACTGAAGACTTCTGAGCCTAAATTTCAAAATCCCACTAGCGTTTTCTCCTAAATTTGTCTCTAAACCGAGACAGTTTTAAACAAATACATTTCACTTTTGATTGTTTCATAATGTTCTTCTAGTAGGAAAAAAAAAAAAAGGAAAGAAAAAACCCACAAACTCCCAACATTCAGGGTTTTATTACAGACAGGAACTAAACATGTATTTCCCATTTGTTCGGTAAGTAGGCCACAGATTTCTTTTTTTTAATTCTGAAACCCATCCAAGTTAAAAATCTGAGCTCTTTTTCAGGCTTTGATTATTGCTTAGATTTCAGTGGCACATGTACAAAACCACCCTAGAGCCCTCCCTTGCATTTGTATTAATATTTGCAGTAAAACACACACAAAGAAAGAAAGGTAGGCGTCTAGGTAAGAGGGAGACCAGCCCCTAGCTTCCTTCCAGTCTACTTAAGCAGCGACACCTCTCGATCAGGAGGTGCTTCTTTGGCAAGGAGCTACAAAAAACCATCAAAATCCTTCTCTCCTTTCTAACTCTCAGCCAATCTGATTATCAGGGTTTTCAAGTACTCTGCCAAGGTACTGAGAAAAGATCACAGGATAAAGTCAAACAGCCACAACTGTGTGATTTAAGAACGAAAGTGACTTTAAGTCATCAGTTCAGTACTGTTTCCTCTAATTACTGGATCATTTCCTATCTGGACATTTACAGTTTTTGATTGTACAGCTGCTAAGATACCTGTGATCACAGATGACTGCTATATTCAACAGCGTCCAAAGTTCAAGGCAATGAAGTGAGCTCATAGTAGCTTTTATCTTCTTTTCCGCTTAACCCTTCCAACACCCTGCGCTATAATACGGTAATGGAAGTTACTGCTTCTCTGCAAACTGACAAGACCAGGATGGGCAGGGAAGAACATGATAAAAACCCCCCTCTGCATTTAAAAATTACTTGTAAAAAGGGCCCTCTTATTTAGTAGTTTAGCATAGTTTTACTCTGTAACCTGCAATTCCATTCAAAACTTTTATGATCATTTTGGACTAGCTCAGTGATTTAAACCAGGGATTGCTCCCTTTTCCCTACTAAGAAATAAAAAAAGAATAAAAAAGGGGGGGGGGGAAAGGGAAATAAAAGAGAGATTAAAAAAAAAAAAAAAAAAGGAAAAAGAATGTGCATTAATTACAAGGTACTGACTGACCTGGATTAGCCTTTATTCCATGTCAGCAGAAAAGAATTCCTGACATCTGCATCAATTACAAGGACTGCTGTTCCAAGTGGATTCTTGTGAGAAATAAATGAAGAAAATAAATTTTTGGCTTGTTTCTGTGCCTAAGTTTAACCCTGTGTAGTCTACTAATGAGACAGTACCTTTCTTACAAAGTCTTTCAAGTTATTTTAAGAACTCAGCAATATTCCATCTCATCAAGTTTCTGCCTGTACACTAATTCCAAATGGCTGGGAGACCAGTTTTCCCTTATTTATAAATAATCCTATGCATCTTAATCAAATGGGAATAAGGAAAAAATGCCTACTTCCAGACAAATAAAATGATGTGCAGGATTTCAATGCAGTCAAGCTCTAGCTCTCACATTTCAAAAAGAATATCCAAGCATTGTAAAGACTGCAAAATAAGGCATGAGAAACATATGCTGTCAGAAATCCTACATCATAACAAAAGGCAAAAGAAGCTCCATCTGTTCAATTTACGCAGTCAAGAGGTACCTGTCTGAGGGTCACAACCATTTCTTCAAACAAAAGTTTAATGGTGTAAGCTAAACATGCAGACATGTTCCATCTAGAAACAGTATTGAACTGATGGAATAATTAGGGATAAAAATCTTTTTGTCATGGTTGATTCTACAATAGAAGTTCTTGCTTAAAAGACTAAATCTCTTTCTAAACACTATGAGATCCCAGAAATAAAACCTTTGCAATTCAGGTCTTCAGCTTCCAAAGACCACATTTTGCAGGGCATGGGCTCACACACCTCCTGCAGTACTTCCAGATTTCAGAAACTTCTAAACATCTCTCCACAGGTGCAGATTTAGTGTTTATTCTTTTCATCAGGAAGTCCACATATTTTCCTCAGCTAAACCGAAACTTATTTGAAGACAAAAATTCCCACTTTTCTTCATACACCAAATCCAATAGGTAATACATGTTTTGACAAGCAGAATTACTGCTGAAATCAGCACTGGACTTGGAAAAAAGGCAATTAACATATACAATCAAACCATATAGTTTTGATTAGTTTTACTTCTATCATTTTAAATTTCAGCTTTATACAAGGGACGGAACTATCAAAGGCATTCGAATACAGAAGGTCTCATATGTAATGGTTTTGCAGTTCTTCATAAACTCAAAGTTAAGACAACGAAGATGTCATCCCTGCAGGGACAGACTGTGCACTAAAGCCAGATGAAACACTTTGAAGCCAAGACCTGGAAGACATTGCTAATTTGAAAAAAGGTGGAAAAAAGTTAGTGACTCGCCAAGTGTTACTATACCTTGTTCAGTAGAAAGAGCAAATATTCTGTAAAACTATGAAGTGTGTCAGATAAAATACATAGTAGCTGAACTTGCTTAAGTGGAAAATGTGCTTCCAAATACATAACACACTGGTAGAAAAATTATATCTGATGTACAAAATGAAATATCAATTAGTTGTGCTTCTTGACAGATTGTAAAAACAACCATAGGCTGAAATGTTTGAACTGGGATTTTCATATATCTTTACCAAGTAACAAACTAAGTCAGCCAAATACAGTACTTGAATACATCCAGACTTGAGGAAGCTTGCCAGAATGTCTAACTTGGCAGAAAAAGATTAAGCAGGATCAAGTCTGGTCAACAGGCAGTATTTTCAGCTCTACAAGACTCTGGGGGTTTTTTAGTTGGTTGGTTGGTTTTTTCTTAGTTTTCTGGTTCTTTTTTTCCCTTTTTAATATGCATTCAATTTTAGAGGAATTTTAAAGGCTTAAATATGGAACCAAGAAGCTTCCCTGTATATCAGTGCTTACAAACACATTTGTTGGCTTATGTCAAAAGCAACCTATATTTCTTTCTTTAAATTTAAAAATTAAAAAAAGGAGTAGACGTAAAACCAATATTTTTTCCCCCCCATACATTATCTTCAGTGTGATTTTTCCTGCCCCACAAGCTTCCCCCCTCCCCATGTTCTCCGTATTTCACATTAAAGATTTCCTGGTATGACATTATCAGTGTGGCCTTTCCAGCTCTTTTATTCACATGCAGAGAAGGGTGTGGGTAACTTATAAAAGTAGCTGTAAAGTAAATATGTCTATAAACTCTGACAATTTTATAAAAGGCAGTTATTTGTCTGAATTCAGAAGTGACAACAATGCAGTGACATTTTCCCACAATAGATAAGTGCAAATCTGGTTTTGAGTATTGTACACTTCAGTCACAGCAGTAATTCCATGACTTACATTTGTGAACTTAAAAAGCTTGTGCAATAATTTTTTGTCTTAGCAAGACTTTGATTTCCCCACCTCTCAAGGAAAGGGTCCACAAAAGACAGCTATCCAGATAGCCCAGCTATCTTCCAAAAATGTGAAAATCTAAACACAGGCTCAGCACCCAAAAATAAGTGAAAAATAAAAGACCAAAACCCCCAAAACAACCCCAAAAAAATCTTCATTTAAAAACACTACATTCTTAAAACACCAAGGAAATGTATGAAGCTGAGTCAAATCCTGCCCATCAGGGCTGATAAAAAAAATTTACCTCTATCCAAACAAAATCTAAACCACTGTCTTCAGGCTGTTCACAAAAAGGAGGGCTCAGTACTTAAAAATGTGTTGCAGTTCTGGTGGTTTTGGCTCACTCTCCTGCACCCTGATTACACAAACACAGCCCCAGCTGGGGCCAGTGCAAGCTCTGATAGGGTTGTATTGTACCATTCCTCCCCAGTGGCCAGGAGAGCTCAGTGTAGCAAAGGGCACAGGAACACGCTGGGACAGTTGGATTTAGGCCACAAAACTACTCCCAAGGCATGATCTGAATCATGTCTCCATCTCTCTGAAATATATGTGGCAAAACGGACTGGAGCTGCTGCATCAATAATGTGGATTCCACCCAGGCCTGAAGTGATGAGCAAGTTGTGGTCTGTGATGAATGCACAGCATCCATATACGATACAGAAGTTTAAGTCACAACAAAAGATTGCAGAGGCCCAGCTGTATACAGAATCAGGTGTTCTGATTCTAAATCAGAACAATTTAGAATCAGTTGTTCTGATTCTAAAGCAGAAAGTCTAGCTTTCTGACTCAACATACAAGTTTCTGGAAGCAGTGTACAGAGCAACTTCCCCAGAAGCATAAAGCACTGAGAGTTCCCATTGCTGCTTCTCCAAATTAAATGAAGCTTGTCATGTCATCACGAGCCCTTTAGCTTTGGGAGCTGGCCAAAAAACCAGTACTCTCAGTACACCTGAAGCCTTGCAGAGCAGATAAACTCTATTGTTGGAAAACCTTAGGCATAAACATAAGACCTGTTCAAAAGCCATCAGTTCCTGTCACCCTGGCTGTAGCCATATCTGGCAGTAAGAGCTGAAGAACTGTGACAAACACAGGAACTGAGGTTCTCAACAGCATTAGACTTCTTCACCATGTGAAACACAGGCATTATTTTTCTTCAGCATTTCTCTTACGAAACACTTAAAATATTTCTGAGCACTTCATTAAAGGCACAACATTGACAGGAAATATGCAACGAGCCAAATATTTTTATTTGTAGAACCTAAAATTACCATTTCAAGATGTAACCTGAAACCTCAGTGCCGCAACACAACTCACCCATGTAGCTCCTTGCACCCACCGATTACTCCGTAATTACAAGAACCAACCTCCATCCAGGAGTGTAACATAGTGCTCTTTTAAGACCAAAGTCTCAAGAAGTGGGGTCCAGGTCTCTAAGAAGATGCAGGTGTGAGTTTTTTCCTTCAAGAGGTTGAAATGAGAGGGGGTGGAAAGCAGCAGAGCTAACCAATAACCTTTAAGAATGAATACACAATTAGGACATTCTTCATCAATATTTCTGAGGAGAGAAACGAGCAACTAGTTCATTATAGACTTCACACTCAAAGAAGTCATCTTTCTGTCACGTCTCCTTTCTGTCACAAGGATTTCCTAGCTAGCAGCTGTCAGTGGAAAGGATCTTTACATACTTTGCCTGTTTCAGCAGGTCACAAAACATCCGTGTGGTGGGCAGCTTTGGGGCTCCTTCAATTTCCTGTTTGAAATTTGTGAAATGCTATAAGATTAGACCAGTGCCTCCAGTTAAGACTGCCACTTCTTTGAAGGTGGAAAGCCTATGATCCTCAAAAACTTTAGACAGCCTTTAAACAAAAATAATGGATTTTACTACTACTCAGTAGTGGAAAAAAAACCAAAACACTAAAGACATGAGAAAAATTCCATTTATACATATCATACTTACAGTGTGAAGAAGGCTCTCTGTGTCTCATTTTGAGTGACTACAGAGCTCCTAGGGCTGGGATCTAATACTAAGACTCTCCATAGGGTAGGGATCCTAACTGGGGACAAACCTTGAATGCAGCCGTTTGCTTTTTTGGGAGAGTTGTAGCAGAGTCTTATCTTCCTAAAGGATTTCCTGTTGCCTACAAACTGTATTCTTATGGCAAAACCACAAAATATTCAAGGCAGGATATCCCATCTTTAGAAACACTGGCTTACTTTGGATATGAGCAGACAGAACCATCTCCTGGCCAGACATCAGGCAAAATTCCCTAACAATTAGCCTCATACATAACTTGTTTCTTCCAATATTGCTTTCCATTGTGAAACACATATCCTCTCATGAGATAAGATTTAACCATGAACATGAAATTTTCATGCAGTGAAAAGTACAAATACATAAACTGATAACCACCCTTCTTAACAAACAGACATTGAGAGGAAGCATGTGGTTTATAACTATCTTGACAGAACGCAGACATAACAGAACCCAAATAATTTGGATTGCCTGGCTTTCGTGAACCACAAGAGTCCAGATTTGCTAGGACAGAGGTTAAGCTCAAATTCTTACCACCTTAATCATTTTTTTGGGCATTCCACCGTTTGAAGCACAGGCTACATTGTGTGCATATGGGAAAACTAGTGTTTACTGCACCTGGAAGCTGTGCCCACTTTAAATTATCCTACAATATATATGTTGCAGGAACCACTGCCAAGTTGTAATGGAATTTATTTTAAGACCCACTCCACAAAACCCACAACTAAGAACAGATTTTTTTTTCAAAGAATTTGGTAACTTTTCATGTCTTGAACTGCACAATTGATTTTGCAGCATATTCTGACCAAAGAGAAGACCAGGAACTAATGTAGATATAATTTAAAGAATTAAAGTATCCTATGTGCTCTTTTTCCTGCACAACTAATGGATCTGGACACAGTACAGAGGCAGCCTCCCACCTTTCCTCCCCTTCCCTGCTCTCCTCAGCTTGCCGACTCTTCAAGAAGTTGACTTCAGGAGTTTGATATATCGCTTCAAAATTTTTTATCGCTCATAAAACATCAAAGCTACCTCCCCTTCTGGTTTTTCAGCAAGCAGCATTTCCCCCCTTTTTTAAGCTAAATAAAACTACAGGGAGCCAATTAAAAAAGCAAAACATAACAACTAAGCTTTCCTCTGTCTATATTGATCTCTCAAGTTTAAATTTAGGATCTCGAGGCCTCTCAGCCCACTTCTAATGTCAGTGGCATAGTTTGAAAGTACTGCTAGACAAATAACTGGGAAATTAAACAACAAAAAAGTAGTGATACTTACTACTAGCATGCTTACATTTGCTAACTATATGGCACCTGTCAAAATTCTTCAGAATCAAGTGGTCAATAACAGGGAGGTACCTGTGCTGCTGCAAGTCAAACATCAAAATATCTTTATTTTTACTGCTTTGGATCTTTTGGTTTTAAGGATGTGATCAGCACAAGATGAAAGAATGTAACCTTGACATTCTCATTTATCTTAAGAGTTGCGGCTCACTTTAACTGGTAGCAAGTAATCCATTTTTGTCTCTTGTCCTTCCACGTCCTTTAAGTTGCTTTGGAAGAAATACGACTGGGGAGGAGGTGGAATCAATGAATTTGAACACAGGTTTCTGGCTTGTCACTTGAATAAAGCAGCAAGACAAAATATGACAGAAATTCCAAAAGAGGGGAAAAAGCACAGTTGTTGGGATGAAAGCTGATTTACATTTAAGAAAATGTTGAAAGATTAACTGTTACTGTTACTTATTTTCTGTATATTAACCCTGTGCAGTTGCCAGCAATCTGGTTTGTGTTTCCACACAATAACATGGAATATATGATAGTAAAGAAAAACACCTCAAACCACCACCACCACCACTAAAAAGAAACCAAAACAAGCCATGATGAAAGTGGCAAAGGAAACTAAATCAGCATTTCTAACAGGACAATTGTCATTATAACTGTGTCTTTTCAGGCTGTTCCAATTATTGCAGAACAGCAATTTAACACATAGCAGTTGCTTTAACAACAATAACTGTTCTGTTTGGTGACAAAGTCTTCCCATAAAGAAATCTCAAGAGAAGCAATGGTTATCATTCCCAATCTAGAAAGAGCAGATGCAAAGCATACTACTAACATCTGTAATCACAGAATAGTACATTTATATTTTTACTCCAGGTCACACAGAGCTAAGACTGCAGTATTACAGAGTGTAACTTCTAGTTGGGGCCTTCTCCAAAAAACTATTATGATACTCGAATTATTTTTAAACAGAAAAAGATAATTTAAACCTGCAATAGCTTTTTCAGGATCAACAGCACATTTCTGAGGTGCTAAGCAAGACAGATGCTAAACATAACACAAAAATAAAAAAAAATGCTATTTTTGAAGGAATGTTCAATCATTTTTTCAAGTATTTTATATACAGAGCTAAGCTCAAAATAATTAATAAAGTCAATAATCAGACACTGTTTATCATTCCTGACAGGAAAAGGAATTTTTACACTTCAATGCACAGAAAACTAGTATGCCACTTCTTTCTTTTCTTTAGCAAGGAACCTTTGCTCCTCCAGGAGTGTTTGAATTGTTTTAGATTTTTCTCAGTTCGGAAGATCAATTTAGAAATAAATTAATACCATTAGGATTCAGAAGGGCTTTAAAGAAACTGGCTGTTTTTCATCAAGATGCATCGCATTTGATTGCTTCATGCAAGCAACATTTAGCCTCCCTATTTTGAACTACCCCAAACTGGTTATTTAATATGTGCACATTATGTTTAAAACATGATACACATAATTTCACATCATGTGCAATTTATTGATACAAAAGCAAAAAAATGCATCAAACTCAAGTGCTACGCTTCTTAATTGCTTGAGAACTAAGAATTAGTTACCACTGAAAGAGAAAAACAAAAGTAATTCTTTGAAAATGGGATCACTGATATAAAAAAACCCTCCATAGTTTTCCAAACCTCAAGTTTAAGCCATTCAGGCCACATAAATTTTTTATAATTCGTGGATGACTGCAACACTGATCTTTGGCAGGATACCAGCCAGTCAGGACACCAGGGAAAGTGCTTGGCATTTGAAGAACAAGTTATTCTACTTGTTAATAGCCCAACCTTTGTAATCAGTGACTTAATCACCATTACATTACAGCAACTGCATCTTCACTTCTGATGAGGAGCAGGCTTTACTATACTCAAACATTTCACAAAGTCCAGAACAGTCTACCTCTCACTGCCCTTCACTGCCCTAGATCACCTCGTCCTCTTCACTGAGCTGAGGAAGTTTGGAAGTCCCTCCAGTTTCAGCCTGTTGGCGACTGAGAAAGAAAGTGGGACCCAGCCAGCGTGGCTCAGTGACTAAGGCAGTTCATCAAAGTGCTTTCAGGAAAATAGCCAGTTGATTCAAGGCTGTGGTTTCATGCCTCATGCACTACAAGAGAACATGAGCAGTGTGGCACACCCAGGGGCTGCACACAGACTGGCTGTAGCAAAGCAGCCTGCTTCGGCTGCTCCTAGTGCTCAACTTCCGCGGAGCAGAGGCTCGCCCAGGTGTCAAGAGTTATGACAAGAGTCATTATGCTTTATGACAAGAGCCTACAACCCCTTTTTCAAAGCAAGATGTGCCACCCTTCTTGCAGTGTGCATAGGGAGGCCAACAATTTAGCGAGGAGTCAGAAACAGAATATCCAATTTCATCACCTTTCCACTTCGTATTTCTCCCATTTCCAATCAGATTTCAAATCGACTTAGGCTTCATCACCTCCTTTTATAAACCCTAGGGTTAAGAATTTCAGATACTGTCTTGATACAGTCACTTCCTCCTCCATCAAGATATGATCTTGGGGGCATTAAAAGCTGCTGCAAAATGAGGCTATGAATCGTAACTAAGGAATAATAACTGGCAAAGGAAGAATAAATTACTGGGGACAGTGAGAATTTAAAAGGCATGTACTGTGTTTTCCCCACCATTTTTCTAGCTTCCAACCGTTTTCAGCTAAAGGCTTTTCCTTGGTTCACAGTGGCTTATTTTTTTGGAGCTGTCTTCTCTGGTCTCTCCTTCAACTCATGTGGTTTTTTAAAATTCACAATATCCTTTTGCAGGGAAGTCCACAATGCCCACCACCTTCTGTATAAATAGCCAAGGCCTTTTATGTTCCATCTCACCTACCCAGTGTCAGCACACAGATTTTTTTGGTGCCCATCCCAGCCGAGTGATGTACCATTAAGCCTACAAGTGCACTATTACCATAGTTGCCTAAAACTTCACATGCACGTAAGATCTGAAAGAGCTTTAGATAAGATGCTTCATTTTCCCATCTACTTCAGTGTTTCTTTAAAAGGAGTGTAGTAATAATAAAGCATAACAACAACTTTTTCCATGAACATGATGCACTGAAAGCCCACACAGCACTGGGACAAAAGGCAGCACGCAGCACTTACTAACCTGTGTGATCATACCCTGGCATTCCTGCCATGAAAGAATCAGCCTTAGCAAAATTTGAAGGTAGAAATACTGATGCTATTTTCTTCACTGCATTTGAAGGGTATGATCCTTTGGGCTGTGCTTGCACGTTTTTCCTGTGCAGTGTTGCGTATTACAGCAGAAATAGCACGCAAACGTAAGTCAGAGGAGTTACAAAATGGAATGAGTCTTATCACAAGCAGCAACAGAAACAGTTGGCAGGCTCCCACTAGTGCCATCAGGTACACAATGCAAGGAAAACCACTGCTTGTTGCTGTAGGATATTTTACAATGACATCAACTTGTTGCCCACAGGGATTTGTCAGTAGCTGTTTATAAAGCCCAGGTGTAACATTTGTTTCCTTCAGGATGCAAGTGTGAGCCATGAAGTCAGTAAGAGAGGATCCAGCTGTGGGAAGTCATGCCTCTTACTTGTTGAAAAAGTTGGTGTGGGAAGAGGGAAAGGAAGAAGACTTTGTGAGAGTTTAACTTCCTCATATCTTCTTCAAATATGTCTACTTTTAAGGCACAGAAAGACAACCAGTCAAGCTGACTGGAGAAACTAAATAAAGGCTCCCACATCCATATACATCTAAGTGTTTTGCATAAAGCTACTGCTAAGATAGCACTTTGATACCCCAAAAACTTTGAGTCTGGGAGTCTTCCAAATAGATACTAAGGCAGACCTCATCTGGTTTTTTTGAAGCAAGCCTAGCTATGTTAAGAACAGCTGTTCACAGGTATCATGACAAAAAATTAATCCACTGTCTACAGGATGAAACACTTGTGTTTCATGAAAAATATTCAGTATCATCAAAATTTTGTTAAGCTATAAAAAGTTTGAATCCTGTAAGACAGATAATTTGTAATGAAAAAAGTCAACAATCATTCCCCTAAATTTTTGCAAATAAGTAACTGCTCAGCTCCAGATACCATAGTGAGCAGCCACCGTGAATCACAGCGGCCTCTCTAAAGGTGAGAGGAGGAATTTGTGCAGTGGGTGGGGTACTCCTGTCACAGCCTTATTTCCAGTGGTTAACCATACTAGAAGTTTAAGAGTGACTTTTCAGCAAACACAAGCAGAACAAATGCTAATTCCTTTGCAAGCTAAAACAGAAATACACTCAATCCACTTCCTGGTATTGACATAGTACATTGTTCTAAATGCATCCATTGTAAATAGAATATAATAGCTTTGCCAAAGGAAAACAGTTAAGAAATAGTTATACGTTGGTCATGGTAGGAGTTTTTTGTTTTAATTTGTTTGTCTAGCACTCCTTGATAGCTACACAAGCTTCTTGAAAAATATTTTTCCCTGTGTGATATGCACACACTTCCATATTTGCAACAACCACATCTCCAGGTCCTGGGTTTTTTCTCCCAAAAGCACAAAGCAGGCATTGACATTTATAAATATAACTGTTGACTCTAAAAGGTTTGACAGAAGAGGTGGCAGAAAAGCAAATAGTCTGCCCACCCACTGGGGACCCTCAAGTCAAGGACTAAGTTACAGTAACTTAATTACAGGAAACTCCTTTCTCAATTGTCTGCTCCTGTGTGCTTCGTGGCTTAACTGGAGTATATGGAGCAGTGGGTCAGGGGCAGGGAGGGGCACTGCTAGGTTAAAGCAACACTGGCTTTTTCAGAGTTTCCAGATAATCAGTTACTTGCCAACACTTTGCTCAACCCAACTTGACCCTGATAAACATAAGAGGTTAATTGTTAGAAGTTTGTAACAACAAATACACCTTTTTCTTTTCTTTTAACCAATGACTGCAAGAATATTTCTTTGGGGAAAAAATCAAATAGTAATAAGATGATAAGATTTCTGGAAATAATTACAGAAGTTCACATAAATGTTTACGCACATAAGGAGCATTGGTATTTTAATAATGAGAAATGAAACACCCACTTCTCAATTCTGACTCAGTCATACCAGTGAAACTTTTCTACATACCAGTCAGCTGTATAAATGCTAACTAAATAGAGATGCATATGATCAAAGACTGACTGTGGAAGTTTATCCTGTAAATCCATGCTGCAGCAGCCACTGGCATACATGTCTGACAATTTTTTCCAGTAAACATTATCGTAACATCTTTGAATGTATTTATGACAATAAACCAACAAAAACTCTCGTTAACTGCCAGCACTAATGACTTCATATCATTAGAATGTATTATGGATAGTAGAGTATTTTGAACAAGACATAAAAACAGGTCTCTTAAGTGTAGATTCATTGTTATTCATTAGTTCACCTTTTTTTTAACATCTAAAAATTAGTTTTGAAAGAGCAATTAAAAACAAAGCATCCAGATTAGACCAAGTTTTGTTTTAGTAAACACGGCATTTGTTAAAGCGCACACACAGAATCACTCAGAATATTCTGAGTTGGAAGGGACCCACAAGGATCACCAGGTTCAACTCTTATGTGAATGGCCCATACAGGGGTCAAAGCTGTGACCTTGGTATTATCAGAATCCTGCTCTAACCAGCTGAGGAAGGATATTTTATACAGACTTTGGAATAACTTCATGAGCTCTTATTGCAACAAAATACCATGATAACTGCACTTTGAAAATGAAGATTCAGAATAATCTCATCATTTTAGTTAGCTATATTTTATTGTAGGCTTTTGCTTCAAGTGGACTCACTCCAATGCTTTTAGCATAAGTATTTATTTATAAGGGTGACACACAACATGTGAATCAGAGAGAGCTCAGTCTTTTTTAAAGACTAGCTGTAATTGGTTCTCTTGTGTTGAGAGTTCTCCCAGTAACATATGTTAAGCTTTACAGTAAATTTTAAAAAGGCCTTCTGCACTCAAGCATAATTTAATGCCCTTTACATGATGAGAAATGCCTTTCTCTACTATTGTTGATGCACTTCTTGAAATTATTATTGCAGCATGTTTCTCCATGCCTTTCAAATGCCAAAACTCAGATTTAAAATCCACGAAAATATTTAAAACTAAATTTTGAGATGTCTGTCTTGAGGCATAGAATATACCAGCCTGAGCTGCAAGCTTTAATCAAACTAAAACACACATTTTAATTAATATAGCCCTTGTGTGAGGATCTAGAAAGCAAGGATATACAAGACCTACTATAGTTTTTACACAATATTGTCAGAAACACCTCACAATCTTCACATGAAATAGCAAATTTTTATGTAATATTTTAATGACACATCCAGCAGTGATTCTGAGGAAGGAATCAAATTCATAGGATTACAATTGTTTTCAAAGAATGGATTTTCCCTGAAACAAGTAACAGATCTTCAGATCTGGGAATTTAAAATTAATAGACTTTGAGAAGAAACAAAATGGTCTGACTGAGCATTTCAAGATTCCACTGATTTTGTGAAAATCACACAGACAATTCCTCCTTGTATCAATCATCCCATATCTTAACTATCAGCTTTGGTTTTGTGAGACTCAAGTATCCCATACAAAAACCCGGCTTCAGTTAACAAGATCTCTTCAGCAAATGGGACAAAACATCTTGTCCAACACTGAAATCCTAGAAGTGCTCTGGTCCTCCCCCCTTAGTATATATTTTAGTACTATCATGGATGATGGGCTAGAGAGGGATGGAGAGCTTACACGAAAATAAGCGAAAATTTCCTGCTATCTAGATAAACATGCACATATAATACTAATTCAGCTCTCCCTCAAATTTAAGGCCAGTAAGAGAAACTCAGTTTTTAAGTTCAAAAAATTCTTCACAGAATCCCAATGCTTCTTTTTTTTTTTTTTTTTTTTTCCCCAACAGTCAAAAAAATGGAAGAAAACTACTAACCTTCACTTCTGGGCACAGGCTCTGTAGCACCCGGTGTTTTATCTGGCATCTCTGCAGACACAGGCTTAGTAAAACCTAATGGACACAAAGGAAACAAAGTTTTCCATCAAAACCAGCACATTTCAGTTAAGGCACTCCCCTGCTCCATGGCCCCTGTGAAGGATGGGTTTTCAGCTTTCATCGTTTCTGTGTTTGTGTGTAAGAAGTGTAAACAGGCAAAACTCTCTCGGGATTAACTGCAATACTGTTCAGTAGACTCTCAATTGGATGTACTACCAGGTAGGCTGGCACAAAAGGACCCTCTCATACCTGAAAGCACTAATTACATCTGGGGAACTTCTGTCTTTGATTTCATACGTTTTTCTCCCTCAGTTAATTTCTAGTGAGAGGTCTATGAACTGGGATGGAAGAGCTGCTTACACTCAGGTACTGCTGAAATTAACCATGGAGTGACCATCCAGAGGGTCACATCAGCCTGCATCAAACAGAAAATCCCACTAACTAAAAGCTTTACTACACTGTAGAGCACCAATATTTCTTCCAGCACAGCAGTGGGCAGAGAAGAAAAGGCTTCTCAGGAAGGCACTGAATACATCTCCTCTTACAGCAACCTTATGTACCCTCTGTGGTACTGGCTGATGGTCAACATGTGGCCACCACATACTGACTGGGATTTTGTATCCTCCTTTTTAGCACCTTTGAATATTTTCCCATCACCAGCAGCACTGACACTCCATTTTACATAATGAAAGCCTCAAGATCACACAGGATGCACCAAGAAAAGACAAACAAGAACAAAGAAGATCCTCTGCCTGAAGGAGTTTGTGTGCCAAGTGGGACAGGGACTTCACCTCAGCTGACAATTCGCACAGCTCAGTGCTGTGTACAGCACTGTACAGAGTGCACAGCATTGGAAGTATTCGCAGTACAGCCTTAATTCCTAACAAAGGAATCATCTAGTTTCTATCAACACTGAGGCAAAGAGCTGATTTGGCGTGCAGATTTCAAGACAGCCATCACACCCAGAGTTATGGGAGACCTCCCCAGACAACCCTGCAGCAGAACTGAGACTGAACTCCAATAAATGGCCCTTTTTCCCTCCCTTCTTAAATTATTTTGCTTTCAAATTCATATAGCTCGTTTTGAATCCTATCCTCAGACATAAAATGAAAACATTTCTGCCCTGGTGTCCAATAAAAAGCTTAGGTTTACATTACAATCAAACTAAACAAAATTTGTAGGATTTCTTAAGCAGTTTAAGTCATAAAATAGTATTTCAGGTGTGTTTTCCAGGGCAAGTATATCTGTCATATTTAATTCACAAATATGTAAAATACTTAGAAATATTAGACACATATGAGGCTACAATCCACTAGCACATCTTGGGGTGGAAATTAATTTCTATTTAGCTGATGGAAATTCTACTACGTATGATTTCCTGGATCAGCCAATTCATCTCTTCTCAAGGTAAAATCCACCACATCTTACTCAGGAATTACTTTGTCCTTAACATAGATGTCTTATCCACACAAAAGTACCTATACTGAAGACTGTGAGCTAGCTAAACATCTTCTCTACCTCCCCCAAATTAATAGCTATAACACTTATCCACCTGAAGGTCTGGGCTTATGAGTTCATAAACCACAGCTGGAGAGTGCCACACACTGAACAAACAAATGTGCCCACAACAGAGGTTTAAACAACTATAAACACCTAGGGGTCTCCAAACTCCTCTATAAATCTGCTGTGAAACAGAACCCACTCTCCAGAAGACAATTAAAAAAATTAATTTGTTCTTCAGATTACTCAAATTTAATTATCTATGCTTATCATCACTAAACAGTTGGCTAGAATAAATACACCAACTAATTCTAAAACTTGGCAAGCTCATGTCTAACCCTCTGCATTCAATGATGCACCACATATTCTCTGAACATTGCACCAGTTTATAAATCAAATTCCAGTTATCCAGTGATCTACTAGCAAAGTTAATAGGAACTAGTTAATCACACAATGTATTTGAAACAAGAAATTTCATCAATAAGTACTATATTTACTTTTTGTCATTAACTTTAAAATACAAGAAATGTTTTCTGTAAATTTTACATTTTAAACAAATCATTTCATATCACTTATTCAGAAAACAACATGTTTAAAATGGAAAAACATGGATATCCACATATCTGTTTTCTCGTTTTGGTTGGTTGGAGCTGCATAGACTTGAAATAAATATATAAGTAAACTTCACCATGAAAATGCTCACAGAGTCACTCACTGACACGTTAATGACAAAAAAAAATAAAATCAGTTGTCTCAGAAATAATTTTGGGCTTTTTTCTACTAACTTTTGTAGAGGTGCTAAATAAAAGCAAGAAAAAAAGACTTCTTTTCTTGCCTCTTCTGCCCTGATCTTTATTTACATAACTCCAAATTTTTCTTGTCTAAAGTAGGCCAGCCTTTTCTACTTGGCCTTCTAAGGAAGTGATAGCCTTGCTTTTCTGTTATCAGAACTCAATACCAGAAAGCAATTTTACTGCAAGTAAGACACGCCCTGACAGTCATTTCTCCAAATTTAATAGAGTTCCTGTGCTTATCCCTCACTATGGAGCATGACCTATCATTCCCAGCACAAAAGCAAGTGGGATTCAAAAGGGGGTTGAATGACCTTGTCATTTTTAATAATGGAACGGTAACTTGAAAGCCAGATCATTCAATTACTGCACACAAACCAAGGTATTTATTGAACAGGTTCAGACCTGCCACAGCTACAACAACTCTGTTTCAAGAGCTCATCTGGATAATCCATGGCAATTTTAAAAACTAAAGTCCCACTAATGGTTTTCTACAGACTTACCAGTTCAGCAGCTCTGCATTACAAAAAGTGACAGCGAGGGCGGCTTAACGTAGTTACAACAGGCTGAAAAAAGTCAGCCTCTGTGCCTAGAAAAGTGCATCTTCAGAGCAGTGTCTAGAAGCTCTCAGACCTCCAAGATCCCCGAGTCCAGCTGTTAAACTGACACTGCCAAGCCCACCCCTCAACCATGTCCCTAAGTGCCACATCTACGTGTCTTTCAAATATCTACAAGGATGGCGATTCCACCTCTTCCCCGGGCAGCCTGTTTCAATGCTTGAAAAACCCCTTCCATGAAGAAATTTTTCCCAGATATTCTTGTCACTGTCTGTAATGGTTTTCAGTAATGAAACAGTCCGAAATTTGTTGCTGCTTTTTCTAAATCTTACAGGAGATTAGTTGTACCAGAATAGCACAACCAGGTGCAAACATGACACAGTCTTCAACATTTTTGCAACTGAATGTCAATTAAAAACATTACGTCTAAAAACTGAGGTCCAGTAACGTGGCGCAGAACAGTATTTTATGACTTCTTTTAGAAGTACACAAATACACATATTTTTAAATCTAAAAAGTATGCTTTCCCCCTTTCTATCTCATTAATGCAAACCAGTTCCATGCTAATGCTAGAAATTGTAGGATATACTAAAAAACTTTAAAAAAAAAGAAGTACAGAACTCTGCTGTTGTTTTCTGTAACACACCAAATTTTGCATTATTCAAAAAACAGAAGTCAATGTTGAGCATTCCTTCATTTATAAATAAAGTTCCTCCTTTTAATCTAGGAAGGAAATCTCTGACAAATACTATTCATAGACTAGGACACTAAATCTCTCTCTCTGCAGTAAGGCCAAGCTGGAATCATGTGAAATCCAGCAGAAAAGCAGCATTTGGGGTACACGCTTGCTAGTAAATGTAAAAGAAAGTAATGCTTGCTCACTTTCCATACAGATAATTTCCACTTACCCAGACAACCTTATTAGTAGTAGTACCCCAAAGTTTGCAATAATTTCAAGATGAATCCGATTAAGTTCTTATAAAAACGTTCCTGTTAGACCCTTCCAAATACTCTTGCAATATAATTCTTGAAATAGTTTTAATTGTCAGGCTCAGCTATTCTAGTAGTGCATGGGGTACCTTGTATTTTTCAAATCATCAGTCAAAACTTCTACCTATTTCTTAGAGCACTATTTCACAGAACATCCTAGTAAGAGAACTTGAAATACATATGCATTGATAATCTATGAATATACACAGCTATACTGTTTACATTTCTCAGTTAAGCAAAACTCTTTAGCAGCAACCAAAAACAGTCAGATGTATGACCATGCATTTTCATGGGCCATAATCAGCTAGGGCCACCCAAACAGGCATACTGGGAGGTCCTAGTTCAAGAAATTTTTTGTTCCTTCCAGTAGATTGATTTGCCTTTAAAATCCTGAGCTGCTAAAAACTGCAAATCAGCTTTAACGTTATGAAAAACATAAGATCCTTTAAACACAGCATCTAAACCAATAGTGTATTGTAGGTGAATTAGTAAAATACTCAAATTTATAGCACATGGGTGGCTAAAAAATACCTTTTAAAAAGCATGCTCACAAAAAATATGGATTACTTGTGTTTCACAGACAAATATATTCCTTGTCTCTTTAATTAGTTGTACTTTGCAAAAAAACCCAAATAAAACCCAAATTAAAGAAAATCATCAGTAAGGGTTTCCAATTATTCAAAATCATTGTTAATCGAAGTATCACGATTTTCACTTTTAAAGTTTCATGGACAAATTTTCATTGGAGGGAAGACTTCTGTTCCACTTTTGTTCTTTCAGCAATTTATTGCTGTATTCTCAAAAAAGCATCAAGCAGCTTGAAAGAGACTATTGTTCATCATAGGACTGTTTGCAGTCCAACTATGGAGTCCAACTATGTATTTATATTGAACAACAATCATCCCTAACCAAAATCTTACCTGAACCTCCTCCTTTGTGTCAAACCCCTGGCCCCTAGTCTACATCTGTTCCAAATAGCTGGAAGTGATCATATTTAAGAAAGTTGCTTGGATTTCTTCAAAAACTTGTCAAATACAGTCACTTGTCAATGACAGACACTGCATTTCTCCCCCATCTTTCATAGGCACAATCAGCATTAATATTAAGATTCTGCTGTGGCCACTTTATTCACAATCAGAATACATGTTCCCCTACAATACTATAGCACAGTTTTAAATGCAGCCTTTTACAGATTAGACAGTCAGTGCTTTATACACACAGATCAGTACATGTAAAACAACTGAAGTCCTGAAGTTCTACATTACATCTGTGCTGTTAACAGAAAGTCTATCTGCTGGTTTATTTTTAAAGAGTATGTGGAGGAGTTCTTCCTGCTGCAATCAAAAAAAAAAAAAAAAAGATGCAAGAGGTAGAAAGATAATAGATATTAGTAGGTTTTTTGACATGAAATATTTTGTAAACAAATAAGGACAATTGGATGCCCAGAAACAGGCAGCACAGACAGACACCCTTCTTGGATAAGTGGTGTTGGATGTTGCATTTCTGAACGCAAAACAACTCACAGAACCTCAAAACCAGTACTCACATTCTCAGGTTTCAGGACGAACTCCATACTCCCAGGATGGCTACGGTAAAATTCATACTCACATTAACACACTCAGACTTCAACATTTGGCTGTTAAACATTGCTTATTATCTTTGCTAGAGAATAAGGACATCTGTCCCTGATCTACTTTTTGCCATTTGTTTGCCAACAAAATCCCTTCTGGAGCAGATGCATTGCTGCTCTGAACCCCACGAGAATAGCTTTGATCCCAGATCACATAAACCATAAAAGCAAGTTTATATGCTAACACTAACACAGTTCTTTCACATGAACCAAGAAGTGACACTGAAAGAAACCCTAAATAACATTGACCCAAAGGATAGCAGTTACGAGGACATAAACCAAGCCTCATTTCTGCTCCTATTCACCACCACCCCTCAGCCTTCCTAAGTAATATGGCAGTACCTGTTTAAGATTCAAGTGTTATTTCAAGTTAACAGTTATTCCTTCAAAATTGCACAGAATTCTAATGGCTCCTTTCATTCCCTGCCAGCAGCACTCTGGATGTGGGTGTGAATTACAGCTTCCCTTCTCCAACAACCCTCTCCTTCAAAGTCCTACAAAAATCTTCCAGTCTTTTTCTCCCTGCACATCAACAGATACCAAAATGTTCCAGCTTTGGGGGTTTTGTTGGAGTTTGGGGTTTGGTTTTTGTGGGTTTTTTTTGGTAAGGTGCTACAAATTCTGCTGATTTTCCCAAATCAGGTTACCCTTTCACTTTCTTTTCCACAGAAAGGCAGTAACGGTGGCACTTAAGACAAATGCAGCAAGAGATGAGCTGGTCCAAACAAGACCCTCTGGTCTATATTGGCAAGAAGGAGCAAAACCCCCTTTACACATTTGCCCATTGATGAAAGTCACATCAACATTACTCTCTCCTGCCTACTTCTTCAAAACATATTTGATCTACAGCATCCTCTGCCTGGTTTCTGGAGCTAATCATCCACGCTGCGGCTGCAATCCAAAATACGTAAGTTTTTACCAGCAGGCAAAGACCAAATCACAGAATCCCTTTGTCACTTTCATTCTGGCTTACTGTAATTCACCACGCTTGAATGTGAAAAACATCACAAATGTTCTAATGTAAGGAACGAGCCGTCTGGCTCCTCTGCGGTTTAACTGCTATGCGTATGTCTTCTCCCTCCTCCCGTCCCTCCAATAGTTCTGAATCCATTCCCAGTGCTATTCCAAGGTTTTGGTCATGGTTTTCCAAACCCACTAAAAGATCAAGTTCAGCAGCTAATCACCATGTTTCAGCCTGCAAGGCAAGACAGTGTATTTTTCACAAAGTAACACCGGATATGAGGTCTAGGAGGGAATGTGACACAGTATTTTCTCCTTCAAACTTTGTATAGAACTTCTTGAAAAGATGAGCCATGCTCAACCTTTGGTCTGTGTCCAACCACGTTGCACGGCTCCTTACTTAAAACAGCATATGCTGCTTCTATGCCAAGTGAAACAAAGAGGAAAACTCCCCACAGGGTCTGGTGGGAGGAGGAAGACGGATCAAAACCGTGACTGACACTCCCCAAATACTCTTGTGAAGCTTATGTTCAAAGCCTAAGCAGAAAGACATCGGCTTTAATTGTTGAAATGCATGTATTTCCTGCATATATGTATTAACTCTGTGCTGTTCACAGCAGTTTCTCAGCTCAGCAGAAGTTCTGTCTTTCAAACTCAAGTCATTTCAGAGCAGTTTATAGGAAATTCCTTAGTATAATTAACCGCTACTCTTTCTCTTTCTGTAAAAATGAACAGTTAATGAGTATTTTTGTAAATACTTTTTAGCTTGTACACGCAGCTTTGCTGAAGATGGCATGTAATCACGCTGCGCTGGAGAAAGCTGACAGAAAACAACCCAACACCTCCCTCTGTGGAGCTGGGAAGTCGCGACAGCGCTTTCCCGGGATGCTGCCTCTCGGAGCCGTAAGGCACCGGTTCCAGCAGAGCTCCCGCAGGTGGCACTCGCTGCTGCTCCGTGTGGTGCCACACGCTGCTCCACTGGCAGACAAGAATGGGTGCTTGCAGCAGAATCCGTCTCTCCCTCCTGGTCAGCGTGTCGGGCGAGGGCTAAAAGTCCTTCTGAATTGTCGTGCTTATCACTCGAGTCTGGATTTGGGGTTGGGTAGCCTGACAGCTAAGCTGCTATCCCACCTTTTGCTTATTTCAAAACTCCCTATAACCCGAATGGACAGAAATATTTTGAAAAGCCCTGAGCATTTTTTCAAATTATAGACACATATTGCTTCTCTCATGCCTTTGTACAGTGCAGTTAATCCCAGCAGCTCTTCCAGGCTTTCACTAAAGTTAAAAAACCCCACATGAACAAAGCAAAAAAAAATCCATCAAAAGATCATGTTTCACTTACAATCAGAAGGTCTGTCACTTCAGACACTTTCCTTTGAATCTAAGCTTGAGAAAACAGACAGACTTAGGTAAGGTGGCTCAGCACACGACATGCCTGATATGCACTGATGAAAACCAAGGAAAAGCAGGATAAGCAGGTCAGCCCCAAGATATTTAGGGACTTAGAGGCAAGTCTCAGCACAGTCTGTTTTGAGTACAGCAGTAGCAAGTCATAGCTGCCAAGAACAGCTATCGTTATCACAAAATACTGTTGTCATCTACTCAAAGGAATCTGCTACTCAACAAGCATACAGTGAAGCACACAATGTATTCCATGCAAAGCATTTTCTGAGCAAATTAAGAGCCCCATGCAATGCATTACATGTAGTTACTCTGCAAAAACCAACCAACAGCATAGTTTTCTTTACTGACATTTAGAAAGAAAGAGATAAAATCTTTTAACTGAGCTACCCTTACATTGTTTTCTGACTTCATTTTTTAGATAATACTACTTCTACTGTTAAGTGCTAATTAGGGCCACACAAAGAAAACTGAATTTGAAACAAACCCATTTAAAAATAAAATCAAATGCCTCAACATAGACAAGAATGCACAGTTCAACATTTTCTTTATTACAAGAGCTTATCTCCAATACCATTAATTTGTGACTCTTCAGTAATGCATATACCAAGTGCAGAAATAGCACAAAAAGCACTATGCACACACATCAGCTACAGCACTGAAGAGACTACAGGATTTTAGGGTACAAGTCCTTACAGTATGATAACAATCAAACCCATGGCCAGAACCCTGACAGTTGCCAAAAAAAGAATACATTACTTTCCCCTCAACAAATTCTCTGATACTGTTAGAATTTACACAGTCATTTAACTGTGTCACCTTAAATACAGTTTCTGAATGTTGGGTTTACAGCTGCACTTCTGCCTTGCTTACCATTCACCTTTCCAACTACACATTCCAGGTAAGTGTTAGGATTTCATGGGAAAAAAAAGTTTAAAGTATGGGGGTTTTTTTAAATCTACATTAGGTAGACTGGTCACTAGCATCCCCTCTTCTTGCATCTTTCTCAAGAGAAAATACAACTACAGACGCATTAGGTCTTGTATTTTGTTGAAGAAAGTCCAGATGAGGGTCACCAAGTTGATTAGAGGGATGGAGCACCTCTCCCAGGAGGAAAGGCTGAGACAGTTGGGGTTGTTCAGCCTGGAGAAGAGAAGGCTTCAGGGTGACCTGATTGTGGCCTTCCAGTACCTGAAGGGTGCCTATGAGAAAGCTGGAGATGGATTTTTTTACAAGAGCACGTAGTGACAAGACGAGAGAATGGCTTCAAACTGAAAGAGAATAGGTTTAGATGAAATATGAGGAAAAAATTCTTTACTGTGGGTGGTGGGGCACTGGAAGGAGCTGCCCTGAGAAGTGGCGAATGCCCCATCCCTGGAAGGGTTTAAGGCCAGGTTAAATGGAGCTCTGAGCAACCTGGTCTTGTGGAAGGTGTCTCTGCCCATGGCACGGAGGTTGGAACTAGATGATCTCCAAGTTCTCTTCAAACCGAAGCCATTCTATGATTTCATTCTAGTGAGGTGCAGAGCTTAAACCTCACTACTACGCCAAAAGTTCTGCCTTAATAAATGAAGAAAAAAAAATTCCAAAACATTCCAGAGCTGGATGTGAACCTGTCAAATTTCTTCAACAGCAGAGATTGCTTTATAGTGCACATGGTCAAGAAAAGGAAACTGAAGAAGAAAGAATTTCAGCATTGTTTATCTCAGAATTACTCGAATTCCTTTCAAAGCTCTGAACTTTGCTACAATTAGGAGAGATGCTGATTTGGCTAATAAACAATCAGAGAGATGCACACACACAGAGTCCCTCTTTAGTCTTTTTCACATTCTGCCCCTCTTTAGTCTTTTTCATATTCAAGTCTCTGGTGCTCAGCAACTACAGTTTTAAGATTCCTGGCTGTTCCATGGTGCTCACAGATATTAAAAAAACCAAACAAGCAAACAAGAGCAATAACCCACCTAGCATCCTAACAGTCAACTTGTATTCCCATTTCTCTCTTATACAAGAAAAAACAAGCAAAACAAACAAACAAACAAAAAACCCTCCAGACTTGCATCTGGCATATATAGTGAAGAGCCCCTGGTACCTGCTTTTACAGGCTGTAAGCCTCCTCCAAATTGTTTTTCTATTAGGGAGGTTGTGTAGCACTTAAAAAGACACTTCTCTTTTTGCTTGATGCCTGTGCTTGAGGTATCACTAAACGTCATCTTGAAAAAGACCACTGATACGCAAATTCATCATTTCACCACAGGCTCAAGTAGTAGACGAAAAAAAATCAAAACAGTCTGCAAGGAAGCAAAGCTGCTGTTGGAGCACAAGGAATCCAATTACAGCAAACAAGTAAAATAACAGTGAAAATAAACTATAATATGCAAATCCAGTTCTATGTGCTGAATAAATATTACAGTGATGGATAACATACCAATGAAGTCCAACACGTCTGAAGAACTGGACCTAACGATGGTAGAAAAAATCTTACCGTGTCTGCAGGCATTTCACCCTCTGACACTTCCTTTTTGTATTTCAATTTGTGTTTCAGGAAATTTCTTGACACCCAGCTAAAGTTCACTAACTTTGTCCCACTTACTCATCAGAAGAAAGGAAACAACCTTGCCATCCGCTTAGTAAGGACATCAGGCTGTGTCTATTATGCAGGGTAGTTTCTCTTGAAATCACAGGACTATGATAATAATGAAGGTTTTTCTGGGGCTTGTTTTTTTTTTAAATGAAAACTTTATAGCCCTCTTACAGAGAAGTTCTTGATATTTAAGGTCACCAAAAAGCTATTATCTATGGGAAGAACGAAATTTGTATGTATTTTAACTCTATGTAGGGCCAAAGTCAAGGCACTGAGATAGGGAATGACATCTTCCTCAACTCACATAACCAGTATGCAACGTAAATCCTGACAACTTGACAGAGATAAGGTGCATCCAAAAGCAAATACTCGAAGAGTACTGAACAGCCCAATGCTTTTCAAGAGTATAAATACAGAAAAGTCCTATTCAAAGTCAGCTGTTTCAGGGATATTTCTTCGCTGCACATAAACACGTTTCTGAAAGCTCCCTAAAAAAAAACCCAAACCAAAAACCAAGGAACCACAAGATGCTGCTTTGCACCAAATTAAAATCACGAATTTATTATCTTGTGTGCATATTTTTTCAAAGCACTGCTATTTTTCTTCCAGTTTGGCTAACAGCAGAGAAATTAGTATGCATCAACTCCCGTTAGGCTGATACACCTATTCTGTAAAATACTTGTAATATGTTTGGATTCACTGTGCATTTTCAAAGAAATAACTTCAGACCTCGTTGTAGAAGAAAACCACAGAACTTTCAGAATAAGGTCATACTGATGAGAGACAAAAATGTCAGCACTGTCCAGAAAGTCCATTTACTTTTAAAAAAATTTTCATAAACAATGTTAATTCCAAGTAAAGAAGAGAGAATGATATTTTCCTCCTCAACTGTAAACTCTTTTGGAGAGCTAAAGAGGGGGCGGGAGGGGGGAAGATACAGAGGAATGTTTGGCTTGGCATTGCTGACAAGGGGAATGTTCAAGAAGGGGAAACCTACTTAAAACCAGAATAATGGATAATTATTGCTTTATATGTAGATCCTTCACTAGTTTTGTCTCCATAACACACAGTGACACCAATACGTTTATAAGGAAAGACTCAGATTCACCGTGAGGAGAATGAGCTCCTAGAGAGTCCATTTTTGTGTTTCCTTCAACTGCAATTGCCTGCATACGGCATTACTGCAGAAAGGAGAGGTTTAGACATGGACTTTATAATTATTAGGCAAGTAATACTCAGTTGGCTTTTCCAGAAACTGTCATTTGAGTGGCTAGCCAAAGCACAGCCATGCATAACAAAGCTACTTATGCATGCCCTCTGAAACACGTTTGTTGGTTTGTTTTTTTTTTTCACCCACAGCCATCAGAAAAAATCCATCTAGCTTTCTGACTACAGTACAGTATCATTAATGGAAATTTTGGGGTTTTGTTTCCATCACAGTGTATGTAACATTAGGAAACAACACAGCAAATCACATAAAAGAGTCAACAGTTACAGCTTTCTGAGCCCTGACATGTTCCAGGCTCTGAAAGCCGCCGGACCTGGCAGCCCCCCAGCCCTGGCTCAGGCAGCTGACTGTAGGACCCCTTCACGTTCCTCCAGCTTTTCCTTCTCCCTACTTTGAGAATACATACATCTGTGTGTATGTATGTATATATATTTATATACACACTGTGCACACATGTTAAAAAAGAGGAAATTAATAACAGACAAGCTAACAGCACTGTGTACATTCCCTTGCCATTTATCCAAATGAATGGCCTCATAACTCAGATTAGGACATTTCCTGTAAAAACACTCTACTATTTATCAAGCCACTCCAGAGTGCAACTGTTGAAGCGTGGCTTGCAAGCAACACTCTTTCTAGAGCCAAAGTTTGCACTTACCTACAGAACTCCCTAACTAGCTGGGATGGAGAAGCCAGAGACCTCTTGCTATGTATTAGCTTCGAAAAGCGTGTCCCCAGTTCAGAGTTCTGTAACTGCAAGCACCGTCCAATCTGCTTTTGTGGCACTGAATTGCATATGCAGAGCACAGAGAAACTACAGTTTCAAATTACATTCATGCTTTATCTCTGACAGAACACATGCATATATATATATTCACTAAATATATTCATTATAAAGAATAAGGAATATTAGATGAAATAGGACTAGAAATGGAAAGGAAATGATTTCATTCACCCATGATCAGCACAAGTACAGAGTCTAGGAGCCTAAAACTGGTAAAAGGGAAAACACTCATGGTAACAATCTTTAACCTGCCAATTTCCAAAGGAATCTGAATGACCATTTTGATGGAAGCAGGTGACAAGCTGTTGAGTAAACATTTCTTCTGAGTTAAACTGCAGTATTCTCTAGACATGGAAACTCCTTCTATATAAATAGATAAAGCTTCTTACCTCCACTATTCTTTCTCAAAAGAGCTGGATTTCTTAGTAAATATTGAATTGCCAAATGCAGACTTTCACTTGCCCCTGACCAAAATACTACTTCCATTCAGAAAAAACACATAGGGAAAAAATAACATGACTTACAAGTATTATAGCTGGAAAGGTGATTTCCTTCAGCTGTGTTTTTTTCTCCTTTCTACATCAGTGTAAGAGACATGGTTTGATCAATCAGTTATTTATAAGTAATTCTCAACAACTACATGGAGTCTAAGCCATTGTGCACTTTGATACTTCATTCACGTTCTCAAAAAATAAAATAAATAAATAACTTACACTTATCTTTCAAACACAGAAACAAAGAAATACCTATTTTGTGCTAAAATAACATAAAATCCAGCTACAGGAATATCACCAAAAACTCCAGAAGAACCTGATTTTAAGAAAATAGCTTTATATTCCATTGATAATTTGATCTAGTACTGGAAACCAACAAAAATAAGGACAGGGTGTGAGTGGGAATCTCTAAATAGGTTTGATTAAAGTAAATATTCAAAGGGATATTACTCAAGTCAGTACCAAGAGCTGCAGCCAGTTTCCAAAGCCTTTTGAATTTCAGAGCTAAGCCCGGTGAATTCAGATGAAAGTTCCTTTTCTTCCACTTTTAAGGGAAGAAATAACTTATGTGAACTTTCTGCAAAACAGCCTTCTGGGTTTAGTAATTGGGGAACAAACCTAAAGCACTGCCAAGACACACAACTAACCATTTATAAACCTTAATGTTTCATTCAAATATTAAGTACTGATGTACTGAAACAACACAGAGGTATTCCAATAATGCTGTTCAAGTTATGTAATACCATCCTCAGTACACAAAAATCCCAGCTCCTCCATTCTTGCTGCCTAGCCCACATTTTGTCCTGTGAGGAACACAGGCATGCAGAGTGCATACTAACAACACCAGGTTCCCACTGAACCCAGCAAGAGGCACAGCAGAGCGAGGAAACCACCTGGCCCTGCCTCACTCTGAAATTATGCCAGCCTATTCAGTGGGGCAACAGGAAAAAAAGTCCCTGCTGTATTTCAAACACACACAAAGAGCTATGTATATTACCACAAAAAGCAGGAAACCACTATATCTGATCAGCAAATGAGATTCTATAGCCCTCTGAGCCTTACTGCATTTAGGCAAGAGGACCAGGGGGATAGAAGCTCCCTTTAAATTTGATGACAGTTACTCCATCTCCTTCTCAACCTTTCACTGTTCCCACAAGCTGTGCAGTATTCCCAGAGATATCACCAAGCTACTATCACTTTTTCCCCAATGGTCATCACCCACCAGGGCATATCAATTCAACAAAGTGCCAAGTCAGTTCCAAACTCTTCTGTTTCCTCTTTCCCAGTTCCAAACTCCTCCATTTCTCTCTACAAAACAAACAGTCCAGAAATTCACTTTGAAATAAAACATAGCAATTCTGTTACCCAACCATAGCAATTCTGTTTACCCAAGCAAGGGGCTAAAAAAGTCTGCAGAGAAATGCTGACTGAGGAGAAGATGTACTCACATCAAATAAAAAATTACTCAGGTCACCACAGTGAAAACACTCACGGGATTTCTGGACCAACCTGCAGATTCTCTGATGCTGAATAAATACTAAGGTCACATTGCAGGGTTTCATCATCAGAAAAGTGAAGGCTATTCTTAAATTAATGCATTACATGTGCCCAAAAAGTGCTCCTGGGTGCAAAAGCAAGCTGGGACAGAACAACACATCTGTGGTAATGAATAATCCTAGTCTCCAAAACAGGGTGCATAAAAGTCATCTCTCAAGAGTGATGGCTGAAATGCACTAGGGATGGAGTCATGCCTGGAAACTGTGGAGAAGGCTAACTATCATTTCCCAACATCACACCAGCACACAACCATCACAGACCATCTTCATCCAGGCCTGGGAACATTCCTAGGCCCATCTGAACTTTATACAGATGTAACCTTACAGGACTCCTCTCTCAGGCCACCTATGCTCACAAACCTTTGCTGACACATAGTTTCAAACAATTTTTTCCCTAATTGAGTTCCATTACACACTTCAAAGATTTAAAAAACTCTGAATGGAGATAGACAAACACACACTGGCATAAAAAGCAGAACAGGGAGAGAAGAAAGGAAAAAAGACAACCATACTCTGCAGAGGAGAAAGTATAATTACACGCAATTGAACTACTCTTCCCTTATGCTTTTGCCACAGGCAGTGTCAGGGTTTGCTTCTACCTTTCAGTCCTGACCTTTAAGACAGACCAGATACAAAGCTTTCAAAAAGGAGCATAACTTTCTGTCTCTGTACCTCCAGAAATCTTTCTCTGCAACTCTCAGCTCCTGCATATCCAACAAACGGTGGATGCCTCCTTCCACTGTGTCAGAGCAAGAGATTTTTCCACAAGGAGAGTTCAGAGGCAGTCGCCCACCTCTCCTGTAGCAAGAAGAGTCCTCTTTTGGCTGTTCCATACACAAGTCTTAAGTCTGGGCATCCCTGTGACACTACCAGGCTAATGCCAGCATGAAATGTAAAGCAGATCCTTAACGGAAGGAAATTTTTTGTGGTTTGAGTGCTTTGGGTTTTCTTTTTAAATCCAACTGTAATACAGTTTAAGCAAAAACTATTAAAGCTTGGGAAGAAGCTGCAATCAATCATAGTTATAAAACAAAGGCCAAACTTTTTAAAAACTGTTTGGTCATTTTAGCATCTACCCTAACTTGTGGAAAACAGGAACCCAGGATACTTAACAAAAGCAACTACAGCGAATGTTAAGGCAACTACCAAACTTCAAAATTACCTTTATTTTTGACAGCTGTGAGATTTTACACTGAAATGTAAGAAAAGTTTGATCTATTTTAAAACATGTAAGCCATGTGCACTTCTTTCAATTTGTTCTCGCTAACAAACAGGCAAAAAACACGCAAAAACAAAACTACAAAACTAAGGAACGAGGTTTGAATCATGTAAACTCTGATGGGTTGAATTAACATAACCTTTATAGTGCGTCTAGAATTATTTTGTATTTTTCCAAAGTTAACTGTCAGCAAAATTTGCACAGAAACTCAACTACTTGATTAATTAATTTGTTACAAAAGTTATTAGTTAAAACAGATTACCTGTAACTACCAGCCTCAAATCTCTGAAGCTGAAGATTCAGTGTATTTCTCTAAGGAAGTAAGAGAACTGATGCACTTCTCAGAGAAGTAATTACAAAAATGTATTTTTCCTTTACGAATTCAAGCATGTATTAAAGCTGAAATAGATAATAAAGTCCATTTCAACCGTGGACCTTTTTTGCAGTTTTGCTCTTTTTTCCAGGCTGCAAGAACTCCATCAAAGATCTACTTTAACTGATGCATCAGAGTGCTTACTTAGCAAGAATATAAGAAGATACCTAATGAAAAAAAGATTTTCAACCTTTTAGCTGCAAAAAAGAAAAAGAAATCTATTAGGAAGAAAACTTGAATACTCCACAGATCCAGAGCCTGAAGGACATAGCACATGGGTTCCCCAGTGCCTGATTATTGGGTAGTGTTTTACCTTCCAATTTTCCTCTGGGATGCTGGTGCCTCCTCCAAGAAGGCTGCACTCCACCTATTCCCAACTGTGAGCCTAGTGCTGCAGACTGTAGGGAAACCCTAAATCCAAACTAACACTTCATACAGAGTGTCAAATACACTTCGGAAATATTCCACCCAATCATATCAGAACACCATGGACACTGTAATCTTCAAGATATCTACCATGAGCAGCATTTTTGGAAGTAGAGGTTTGCAATCCTAGATTAACACATAAGAATCATCAAGGAAAAATTTTTTGTTTACTTTTAGTGATAAAGATCAATGGCAGGAAGTATGATACTATAGAGATACTAAGATATTTGTATGATGCCTACTTATAAATAGATGTGTGTTTACATTATGCATTCCACATACACAGAAAGAAGCATGCATTTTTCTACCAGTACTGCCAGTTCATTTTAAGGAAAACCCCCAGCTACTTCTCATTTCCAGCAAGCATGCAGTGGCTTATGTCACTCACCTTGAAGATTAATATCCAAGAAAGCAGGGAAGGAAATTACTTGTGCAGGGGAATTTCACACCTCCCTCAATTATACACTTATTTACGCTACAGAGTTTACTCAAGTATCTTTATCCTTATGTCTCATAAAGTTATAGGTAAGACAAAATATGATTTGACAATCTCAAGAAACATACACCACTCTCAACGCTGAAAGGCTGCTGAACAGCTTTATGAGAATTAGCGTTTCAGGCAGTTAAACTACATTTTGGGATGTAATTTAGGTACATGGAATGAGTAGCAACAGGGGTGAAGAGCTGGGGACTCATATGTTTATCACATATGCACTGTTGCACCCCAGGAGATGAAGCACAACAGCACTTGCGTGGGGCTCCTCCAGTCCCCAGAGTAAAAAGCATTTAGTTTTTTTGCCTCTCATCTCGCCTGGGGGGTGGGGGCAAATCAAGCTGTTCTCAGGAATGAGGAATAATAGTGAGCTTTAATCCCTGGAAGACAGTCCTCTCACTCACACAAAAATTACCTAAATTTTATAGTTTCACCCATCTTTTGTTTCCTTGTTGTATGCACAGTAACAATACAGATAGTAAGATTTGCACAAGCATGTTACCACAGGCGTCACTCTGTCTCTTAAAGCCTGCTGGACATCAACAACCCAGCAGATGGTCATTACTCCAAATTCCCCACCCTCCATCATCATTAATTCAGGAACAAACTCATTTCAATGGGCTAGCTCCAATTCATAAAGAACTCATTGTCCTGACCAAATTAATAGTTTTACATCTTGCATTACCAGATGTGCTTCAGAGACACAGTAACATTTATATTATAATGTGCTGTTTAAAGTCCACTTCAATGTCATTTCTCATAAATATTGCTGTACAAGGCAAGCGTACAACTATGAACCTATTCCCAAAAAAACCACAAAACCTCTGTATTTTTGGTTTAGATACTAGACAGATTTGGCACAAGCATCCTCAATTATCCTGCAACCCACTCAATCAAAAGCTGTCTACTCTGACAGCAGTCTTTTGAAAGGCTTTACTTCACCCTGAAGATTAACAAACCCTCAACACCGGCACATCCAATAAAGAGACAGGCACTCATGGTGCCTATTACATAAGCAACACAATTTAGACCAATAATAATAATAATAATAACAAATGGGGCAAATCAAATTCGTAAGAATTTGGAGCAGGTCTTAACTTCACAGATAAGTCACCAGTAGATTTTTGATACATGTCAAATGGAGAATGAAAAGGAACAGAGGGAATCATTTGTCATGACTTGAGTCATGTCATGTCTGCCATTTGTCAGCAAGTTTGCATTAAAACAATGGAAGAACTTCTCCATAGGGACAATTTGCAAAAATGAACATCAGTAGACTAGAATCAACTAGCAAGCTATTTTACCCACATACAGAAAAATAAAAAGTAGAGTTTTGAAAATAGCCATGTTCTTTGTGAGAAAGAGGTAGAGATCATTAAAGGACTGTAATTTAAAAAAAACCCCAAAACATTAAAAATAGAGACAGAGTTTTCCAGAGAGATAGTATTTACTAGAGTTTTAAGTTACATTGTTATTTTTCCATCTAACTGACACAGGTTTTCTTACAATCTTATATCTGAAAAACTTCTCTTGCTGATAGTTTTGTTAAAAACTGCTTGTGTGAAATGTTCTGTTTTCAATAAATTGTTATTTTCCAACAAAACATTTTTGGCTGAAAAATTCCTAACCGGCTTGACTTGTAAAATCATTTCTCGAGTGCAACATTTCATTAAGTCCAATGCCTTTCCTTAGTTAAAAGGCTGTATTGTGTATTTTAAAATATATCCACTCACTCTCATACTGGCACAAAACAAGCAACATTTGTGTTTTTCAACCTGTGATGCATGGAGGGCATTTTTCTTAAGTAAGCTATTTCCACATAGAAGAAACAAATATAACAACTATGATACTAAGGTCTGTTCTATTCTACCTTGAAAACAGGATTAGAAGCTACATCTCCAATAAACCTTAACCTCTATTTGATCATAGTCAAAATATACAACTATCTTTACTACACATTTAAATTATGTGGTAAAAAAATACAATCCAGGTGGATTTATCCTGGAAGTACAATTTACAGCCATAGCTGAAAGAAAGGAGGGAGGGCTGAAATGACTGTGGTTTGACAAACATACTTCTGGGAGGGGACAAGGGAGCAAGGGAGAAAAAGAAATATTTTCTTATAAAAAGGAAAACAAAGAAAACGGAAAGTCATAGTTATGTCTCTTATCAAATTCCATACTGGCATGATTTTTAATACAATAGAAACTCATGAATCAAGAACATAAGATCATTTGATATATTGCACTTCTGTAACTAAAGCTAAATATGCAGAGGTTGGGGTTTTTTCATGTATTAAATATTTTTTCAAATTCCTACATAACATAACTAATAAAAATATTTACTTTTACAAAGGGTCAAGTGGACAGAACATAATTCTCTCAGAAGGAAACCAGATGTTCAGTTTCTTCAAAGCGATGTCCGTGCTGATAAAAGCAGTAGCTAATCTTTCCTTTAGAGGTTGAAGGTCTTGTTGAAGTTTCTTTTATTGAAGAGCTATTTACCAAGCTTTAACGAGTATCTGCCCCAATGGAAGAAGTATTTGTAATTTTTAATAGGATTTTGGCTTGTGAGTATAGTCATCAATGCATATGTACTCAAAGAGCTGTCTTTGAAAATTTTGTAAAACCATTTATAGTCGTGCTCTAAGTCACATATTGCATCTTTAACTCTTGATAAAAGAAGTCACATCTGTTCCCAAAGCCAGGATTCCATAATAAAAACATCTTAGCAAACTCCTATATAGTAATTTGAATACATTAAGCCACACAAGTATCCAAGTGTTTCTCTCAAGTAATTCAAGTGGTGCAGAATAATCTATCAATGTAGTGCTTAGAATTGCACAATCTATCAATGTAGTGCTTACAATTGCAAAAAGCTCAAATTAACAATTTACTATGTTTCTTAAAAATTATAATGCACTCTTTATAAAGCTCAATCTACTAAGAGATCCACAAAATAGAATTTACAAAAACTTGAACAAATAAATTTTGAATGATTCTGTGGGTTTTTCCTGTATTACTTGGCTTTTGCCATGACTAATATTTAGCTACAACATAATGCCTGCCAAGAGATGCAGAATAATTCTGAAATCCTATGGGGATAGGGTAGATGTTTAAAAGGCTTTGGAGGCCTGAAGAGGGTCTCTGTGTATCTCACTCAGAAAGCAAAAGGATTACTTACTTGCTTAAATTACTCTTAGATAAGTCTTTGGGGGAAAAAAACCAGTTTTATCACTAGGTAGAAGGAAAAAAACCCACCCAATTTAAATTTAAATTTGGGGTTATGTCACCTGCTTTTTCATTTTCTGGAGTTTGTTCTGATCAAGGAACGACTAAAGGTTAACCATATTTATGCTGGATAATTACACAGTTGAATACTCCACATTGCAAGTTTGGAGTATAGATGAAAGTCAAGCCAAAGGAAGGGTCACAGTTCTGATGCCCATTCTACCAGCACCATAAGGGCATATGTAGCTCTGGGACATTAGCTGCAGCGTGAATCATGTACGGCATCATGAATTTTGCGTTCAGCCACGTCGGTGTTCACCTACAGCACAGAATGTTCTCGCTCACTTTTCCTATCTCTAGTGGCCAGGTGCATCTGCTCTTTGAAAAACCTGTTTAGCTTAAGGAAGGCTGTAAGCTTCCAGGTAAACAGCAGCATCTTATGGATAGAAAGTTGTACATCTCAACATACCCTTTGTTAAGGGACCCTCTCCTAAGACAGCAGAGACAGAGCAGCTCTCGGGATTCCAAGTGACAAGAATGGGCTGAAAAAAACCCCCAAGGAAGAGTGCAGCACTACCCAGTCCATTGGCTTTGGTTAACCAGCTGCATCCAAGGCCAATATAAACTCTGTTCCTTTAAGTACCAATGTATTTAGTCTGTGCAAAAGCAGAGTACTGGCATCTTCCTTACAAGATATGGTGCAATTAAACGGGATGAAAGCAAAAGGAAGGAACAAATAACAACTAAATAAGTGGTAAGAATTCAGACTTACAGAACTCTTTCAATTAATGGTTTTTCAAGCATTTTGCATGGCAAGAGAGAACAAAAAGGTCAAGGCACACTCAGGGTTTACATAGAGTGCATACCACTTTCACATTTTTATAATACAAGAGTTAAAAAGAAAAAGTTGTGGAAAAATTGTGGCTGTTGTGATGGAAGGGACAAGCTGTGGTACATTCTGCTACCATAACCTACTTCACCCAGCTGCTTTGCTGGCATCCCTCAATCATGTCTCCAGACATTTGTCTTCCCCAGCATCAAGTCCCATTCTTCTCTCAAACACTTACCAATGGTTCACCATTCATCTGTTCCCAAAACTTCTTTCCCTGTCATCTGTAAAGCCAGGTAAGGAGCTCCATATATGCCCAACCTCCTCTCTGGGAGAGCAGGAGCACACCATAGAGCTCCCCAGTTTGTTCCTCAGCACTTCTGAGAGCTGTGCTGTAACACATCAACTACTAGATGCTCAAGCAGGAGTTGGACAATGATATCACAGACACAGAAACAGCATCTTAGAAATTGTATTGAAAGCTGTGTTTTGTAAGACTCTCTGTGTGTGTGTGTGTAAAATACACTTATTTGAAAAGCAAGTTATTATCTTCCAGTGTGCAATTTGTTTTTCTGCTCTGGCTACACCTGTGGCAAAGGAACAATACTGTCACCGGTACCCCTTCTATTAACCAGTCCTGAAGAGGACAAAAAACCCAACCGAACAAAACAAAACAAAAAAAAAAGTCTTCAAGACAGCTTCACTGCTGTACAGGATGCTCACCAGAAAACAACAGATGTGCTATAATCACTACTGGCCATTCATTTCCTTTCTGTCAGAAAGAAAGCAGCAGTCATCAATTAAGAACCCCTATCTACAGGACACAAAAGGAAGTATACACTTTTCCTTGGTCATTTGACCGCAACAATAGGAGATGGCAGCGGGAAAGGACTGACCGCTCTCAGCAAGTGTGGCAGGGGGGAAAGCAGATAGGGGTGAGTGAGCTTGTCTTTTGGATTTTTAAAAAAATTAATGTAAGATTTTTTTTATTCAACACTTTAATATACAAATGTTTTAAAAATACTTTGTCACTTTGTCTACAAATTATACAAAATCATAATTAAATTATTCCTGAATTTGTCCAGACAATTCATTGACTCTTTTTCACAGTAGAAAATCACAAACATGTGAACTGACAACAGAATTCAGCAGCACCTATCTAGAAAAGCTGTTTTATCAATTAACAAAGCCTTTTCTGAAACAGTTATCACAATTTTTATAAAAACATTAGTCTAAATGTACTAGGTGTATAGAATTTCAATACATCACTGGCATAAGTTATTTGGATTAAAATTTTTAAGAAGTCTAGTCAGATCTGTGGATCCTTCCGTTACAGATTACGTTCACTGGTGAGCTTCATCACTCTGAAATAGAATGACAGTTCTCATAAAGCTGCCAACAACAGAAAGCCCTCGAGATGGGCTTTATATTATGTCTGTTCCATGACTGTAGTCAGCCACAAAGGATTTGCAGGAAACTTATTAAAAATGTTAGCCTTAATTAAGGTATTAGGCCCTAATCTAGCATGCTAAATTAAACCCCAAATATTCCCATGGACACTAATGCAACTGCTCTAAGAGCTTGGTAGGCACTTCCCACAATAGGAAAACTTTAAAGGCCTTCACATTGCGACTGAACCCCTATTTTTGCTCTGCACCTCTGCTTCACTGCATACCAAAAATAGACCCGACTTACAGAAAAGCTCACACGTGGGCATAGAGTCATTCCTCTCCACCCCCACACAGATTTGCAAGCCCTCATACCACTAGAGGCATGACCCAAACAAAGCATTCAGTGATGCACAGATGCTCGAGGAATCTTTTTAATGTATTGAATTTTAGCATAAACACACTGCATATTAAAACTCACGCGGAATTGTCAGAACAAAGTATATTGATCTAATGTTTCCTTCTCTGCTACAACATGTTATGATTTAATAGATGCCATTTTAATACTTCTAAAGATATTCTAACCACCAACTTCTTGAAACAATTAAAAACAAACAATATTGTTTGTTTGTCAAATGGATAATAGCAAAATAGAAACACATTCCATAAAATGTTTCCCCCACCACCCCCAAAAGTTTTTTAGAATGAAAATATTCTTAGAAGTTCCAGATTTAAGCCTGACATGTAAAGTAAATTTGGCAAAATTACTGGTGGTTATTTGGTAAGGTTCAACATCCATCCCTCAAAGCTGTATCTGCCTAAACCATTAAGCTATTCTTTTTACGGAACACCACCCCTCATATTTTGTGTTTCTTTCTTTTTCCCACGGAATTAATTCCTAACTATATGCACTTCATCTAGGCCTTGAATGCCTTATCCCCTTAGTTGATACATTCCCACACACTCCACTTTTGTTGACACAACAATTTTTTGAAGCACTTCACAGCGAATGCTTCTGCCAGGGATCCAAAGAATCTTAGGAAATCCTCTGCATCTTAGGCCACAGGCACAATCCATGTTATCTCCGCTTTCAGAAAAGAGGTTATTTGAGTCTGGTGGTCTGGTTTAGCTTTTCTGTTCATCATGAAAACGCAATAAAACCACTGCAACTCAAAACCAAGGCCAAGCAGCACACTTGAAATGAAATGGAAATCAGGGAAGGGGGAAAGTTTGTGCAAATAATTCACTCTAAGGTCACTAGGCAAATACTTTGCAGGCATTTGGATATGCACAAACTTCAAGCTAAATAAATAAAATTATTTCCTGTGTGGAAGCTGGAAATGTACGGCCCCTCCGCACTTGTGGATGAAAAAATATGCTAGTAGTTAACTATCAGCAAATAACACAGAGAAGTAGTGTACTGAATTTAGGTCATGTCAATTATTTTTCTCTGATGCATGTTAAAACATGCAACCTTATTCAAATCTTGCTATTTTTGGAAAACACTGAAGAGGAATTTCTTGTCTTTCCTCTTGCAGCCTCCGCAAAATGTTTTTCTACTTACAGAGACTGTTCTCCCTTGGATCCAAAGAAAAGTAAGATCTCACTAATGTTTGTCAGATGTACGCTTCCATCTAATGCTATGCAGTCCTGCAAGTGTCTCTCTATTACAGTTATGCAATCTCAAATCATTGGAGTCAAAATGAAGTCGCCATTCTCCTAAAATTTCATAAACATTTGAACACAATTGGATCATATATACATACTACCAAATTATATTACAAGCCTACTATCAGTAGGGTAAAAGAATAAATATTATTAATTAGTGGTCTAATATAGCATATTCGTATTCCCTCTGCAGGTCACAGAAGCCAGAGTGGCAATTAACATAATGCATCCATTTTTTTTTTTAAATTATAAAGTAATCCATGCTACACTGGTTTCAACATAAGCACTGGAAGGAGTGAAGTAGGTTACTTATAAGGCATCAAGTTTTTCCAAATAGCAGTGTCCGAGCTGTTAGTTACTGCGTGTCTGCTTTTTTCAGAGAAAAGAAAAGATTCCTTCAGGTTGGCACCAGGAATCTTTCTCCTTGAGGAGGAAAGGAGGAAAAAGGGATCTTGCCTAAAGCTCTCTTATTTAGTATTTTCTGTAGAGTCTCCTGCCAGCCCTATTGGGAAGTTTTCTGGAATGCCAATTTGTTTCAGATAATCAAATGAGTGAAATCGGTTATTACAATCAGGTTACATTTCCATGGCTTGCAAATCTGCTTTTGTTATGTTCCCAAATTCCCTAGATGCCCCAAGACTTCCAGGCAGTGAGATTATATAAACAAAATTAAATCCCTAAAAAATAAACTAAAATGACATAGAGTAACATAGGAAATCTCAGGAGAACAAAGTCATCCCGGATCACCCCATCCCCATAGGGAGACCATTGTTTCTCCGTGAAAGTGGCACTTCTACATCCAAAGGCAAAGAATCAAGCAACCGAACAAAATTTCAGCTACAGATCTTTAGCAAAACTTCAGTTTCAGAAACAAGGGCTAAAAGTGAAGACTTAACCTCCCCTAGCTGCTTACGTGCCCCCCGAAAATTTGATTTAATTAGCATAAACACCACTAGCGTGCACATGAGGAACACCCTCCCTCTTGGCTAACCCACACGTTCAGCACAGTGACCTACTGTGGATTTGCATACTAAGCAGCCTCACGGTTAACCTGAGGCATGTTCACTGCACACCAGCGGTAATCCTCTCAGTCAGAGGCACAGCGAACATCACCTCACATTTAAAATAAAGTAAAAAAACCAAAAATTAAGATAATAGTAAAAAAATTTACCTGGTAGAGCACTCACCCAGTATATCGCTGTTAGGTTGGGGAAAATGGAGTCACTTTTCCTCTCCTCCGTTCAAACTCTGGCATTCTGCAGAAAAGAGGGTAGAAATTACAGAATTAGAGAAAGGATAAAAGGGAGCTCAGCTGTGCAGCTCAGCAGGGGTCTGGGCACACCTCAGTTTATACCCCCTAAGTCACACTCGCCATACGTACGCCTGCCCGTTCCGTCCTAAAGAGTAGCTGAATAAAACATAGCACGGGCTGAATCCAGTTCAGACAAGCTAAGGAGTCAGATTTTGAATAGGAATGAGACACTAATGTGATTCTGAAAATCCCATTAAGAGCCTTTACCACCTCTGCTTACCTCCACATCTTTAAAAATCCAGATCAGACAGCTTGCCTATGGTGGCGCTGTACATCTGCACTGAAGCAAGGAACTACTGCTGGGTTCCCAAGCTCCAAACCCCAAGGGCTTCAGGCCACACTCCTTCTGGAAACTGTTAGAGCTGACTTTCAACTTAATTATCTTTAATGCCTGGAAACCTCTATCCAAAGGAGCCCTCACCTTCCTGGTAAGTAGTATCACTGGCCTACAAAGTACATCAGAGACATGGCTCACTGAGATCTGCCTGGTACCTCCATCACACATAGGTATTTTCACAAGGTCAACAAAGCATGATAAATATATGAACAAAAATAATGTTTCTCCAACCACTTCACAAAAACCAGCTATTTAGGTAGAATTGCGGGGCAACTTTTTCTCGCAAAATTTATTAGCCTGCCTTGAACCCTAAAAACGGAGGATTTTTGATTTAACAAGGGAAAGAACTCATTTCCTCTGCTAAACTTGTAACCCCTCCCAGCCCCAACAGAATATTAACTGGAACTGAACAAGGATACCTTTTTTTTATTATTTTCATTTCTCTAAGACATTGCTTTACGTTTCCCTTTTCTAGAGGACCCAAGATTAATTCACCTCTCCTTCTTTGCTATTTCTGTGCCATGGACTGAGCCAAAGGTGACAGTGAAGAATCCACAGAAACTGAACATCAAATGTTCTTGTTCTGAACTTTCAAGAAAGTATTCAATTTCTTTCTTCTTTTCTTTATATCATCATAAGGCCTGTTTATATACTTGGAGTGGAAACAGTGCACATTCAGCTGCAACTGATTTCCTGTATGGCAAAATACCTCAGGCATTCAGCTGGCTGGGAACACTACGGAGGCCTCTTACCATCACCAGTTTTTTGAGACCAGGAAGCTCTGCCCAATGCTTGTTCTTATGCCAGAATAAATGAGAGTCCCTGCTAAGTGTCTGAGTTAATTTGGTCTAGGTGAACCAAATCATAAACAGGCAAAACTTTATATTTCAAAAATCCATTTAAAAAATATTGGTCTACTTTCAACTTCAACAGTAATACCATCAATTCAATCTTGCTAATGGGGCATAATGTTCATCTACAGATGTTTTTTAAATACAAAAACTACTCCATCTGAAATTTTCTTTTCATGAAATATCAATATATTTGCCCTCGCCATGCCATCTTTGCAGCATTAAATTAACACTACAGGCAATTTCACAGACTAAAAGAGTGTATTTTTTCTTTTGGTATCACTGAGTGACAACTACAGCAACAATTTTATTTACTTCACTTAGTTTTTCCTGTTCATAACTGAAGACACAGAATAGTCTCCACTAACATTTCTAGGAATCTGAAAAAGGAAATACGTGAGTAGTCTCACCAGGTTCCTGTGATCAGACTGTAACAGCTGTAACATTCAAATGCCCAACCACCTGACTGTACTTCAGATTGCAAATTAAGCAAAACAGAAATGCAAAGTGATCTACAATTACCATCCTACTTTCTATTTATCATGCAAGTTTCCCTAGCCTCAAATCCTCCAGAGCCAAAGGACTCTTTTTGAGTTTTCAACTGCTTGAGAACCCAGTTTCTTTAAGAACCCTAGAAAAAGGCAGACTGGCAATACAACCACAACCATTTAAATATACACACATCTGTGTGTGTGTATATATAATATACATTATATATAAATAAATGAAAATCAGGAACCTAGATAACCCTGAAGAAGCCTGAACTTTTTACTGGGGCTCTCTTGTTTGCCAGTAGTTTCATCAATGACAGTTTCTTAGTTCTAGGGTAAAATTATTTGCCAAAAGCTGAGATATTGTCTACCTGCCAGAGGACACAACGGCCTTTCAAAACCTTTCAACTGATGATCTGAGACAGGGTCTTATAGTCACATCCAAATAGACTAAAATACAAGCTCTTGGATGCTACAGAATGTTCTACCAACCTTTAACTTTTCCAAGAAGGTTTTCTACAGATTTTGCTATCATCATACTATATAACAGGACAACCTGTAAGGAAAATGAATTTTTCATCCTGTGAATTTTTTTATCAGTTCAGTGGTCTATTTCTCAACCATCATTGTAAGAAAACTGAATACTTTTGTACTAGAAAAACTATAACAAAGAAAAGATGTTGCATGTTTCTTTCAGGAAAGTGATTAACAAATATATTGTCATTTGTCCTATAATTTCTATTTCATCTTTAAAAAGTTTGCATGATTTAAAATACTCTTAGTTAGTCTAGAAATATATCACAGTTATTAATAAAAAGCTTTACTTCTTAATCACTTTTAGAAAATATATAAGGTAAAAGCATCAAGCAAGAAGCAGCTTAAGAAGCAAAACCACCAAAGAAACCTGCATTCAGATATTTAAACTGACTTGAACTGTAATGTCTGGCTGTCCTGTGAAAAACACTTTGGAATGTGGAATTCACACTATAATGTTAAATGAAAAGCCCAGAAACTTGAAAACTATCTTTCAAAATGCAGTAAAATGAAGGTGCTCCTTTCAGATATACTCTGCATGGGAGGCAATCAAAATAATTTTCAGTAAGAGGATGGGTGCTTTACTTTATTCCTTAGGAGTCATTGAGATTATCTTCACCTCAGTTTTCCTAAAATGTGTAAATTACACACAACCCTTCTGTTCTACACACTCTCTCATCGTGGGGAAAGCTAACATTATTGCTTTAGTCCAATAAACTGGTTCTCTCAAACCATGGGGTCTGAGCTCTGAAATCTCTACTTTTAAAGAATTTCCCTATCCTGTTTCAGCTAGGGTAAAAGACCAAAGTAAGCCAGAGCCACTCAACTAGATGTAATTGTGTTCCACAAACTTACAGGTGGGAATTTGCTTCAATTCCAAGTAGGATATCAAGACACTCATTCCATTCATTGTCACCCCTGCTCTCACCTAATCCTCAATCACACCGCACATCCATACAACTCCATCCTTACACCTTGGATTATGTGTCAACATATACTGTAGCATTTTAAAACAAATACTCTTGCCAGACAATTCCACATACTGACCCTCTAAGAAAAGCTCAGAATAAAATTCTTTGGAGAAGTTCACATGTGCTAGACAGCAAACAACTGTGCAAGTTTAATCACCAGTGAGTAGGACTAAAGTAAAAATTCATTTGACATGACTTTTCCTGAGGTATGTTCCAGTTCCTAAAGCCCAGCTTTTCTGGCTGAGGAATGCAGCTTGCTTTTACAGGAAGGCCACATACTGTAGCACCTTCTCATTGCATGACATAACCGATTAACAGATGAAAATGTGCCACATCCCAAGCAAACGGATTTATTCCACATGCAATCAGCTGAGAGCTTTCCCAGACATATTAAGCTAATGTCATGGACTAAGTTCATGCAGCACTCCTGGAGTTTCTTTCACTCTACCCATTCACAGCAGTGAACAGCACAAAGGTGAGTTGCATGACAAGGTCAATGGCTGAGTGAATCTTTACCAGAACTCCTCCAGCCCATCCCTGGTATGACCTCAAACTATCCCCAGGAAAGAAGTCAGTATTGGGCAAGTATGGGCATAGACAAGTAACTGTGATCCAAGTACCAGAACTAATCACCCCCTAATATGACTCAATATTTATAATTAACAAATAAAAGGAATCAACCCAGTACATTTTCCTGAAATCATCAGAAGATGGGCATCACTGATCCTCTATTAAATATTGAAAGAACGCTTTGTGCACCACCGACATTGATTTAAAGAGCAAAAGGGGAAAAAACCCCATAACATTTAGTGGACAGACTCCTCATCACTGCAAGACAGCAGCAATGAAGAAGCATCCAGATGGCCCTAGCATCCAGACCCCTCTGGAGGCTCAAATAGCTGCATGATGCACACAGCCAGGGTGAGCAGGTGCATCTGTCAGGTATGTATGTCAGCACTGTCCCCTTGAGATGAAAGAGACTCACAAGCAACAGATCTTCAGTGACAAAGGCTGATGACCAGCTTTTCTTCTGAAGAGAGCAAATGAGATCATCATGGTTTTGTTTTTTCAGAATTCTTCCTTGAGAAGCAGACACAGCTCCTATCCTATCCAAACAGCATGTGGTGGTGTGTGGAAGAAAACCTTTCTCCTCCATACTCCACCTGGGCATATCACAGGCCCAAATCACATCAATGCTTCACCAAAACAGGGCGGAAAAAAAAAAATCACCCATTCTCCTTGCTTTGACCATGTGGGAGTCTGAGTCAGTGCCTATTCTGTGCTTTGGACGGACAAACCACTTTGAAGGGGCCTGAGGAGTGCAAGAGCCAAATTTGTGTTTGATAACAGAGGTTGTTATCAGCAGGATCCTCTACTGCAGGGTTACAGAAAGAACATCTTCAGCATGGTTCCCTTTGGATCTGCACTGTGCGTGGCGGCAGCAGGACAGCCTAGCTCTAGGACTGAAGGACACAAGTGACACTGTCAGCATGCACAGCCGTGAGTGAGGTAGCACTCCTGTGTTGGTAACAGGCCACGCTGCCAAGGAGAGCGCTGCTGCAGGTGAAGAGGCAAAGGGCAAACTGCAGTAACTGAGATCACCAGGATGAGTCAGCACGCAGGAGATCAGCTCTAAAATCTGCCCTGCGCAGCTTGTGCCTTGGCAAACCACTCTGTCCTTCACACCAAGAGAAAAGCGGGGTTTTCCTAATGCTCTAGCCTGCATTTCCCTGCTGGTATGCTCTGAGAAAGTGGAAAACAATTCCTGAAGGGAAGGTCTGCAGAAAACCTGTCCTTTTCCTCTGAGAAATTTGCCTAGCACTGACTGTCCTAGCACAGACATCTCCGATACCAATTTAGGAACCATGTCATCTAAAGCAATGGTGGAGCACAAGCATGCCAAGATACTGCCCTATATATCAGAAAGAAACCTTGGAGGTTAAATAGTCATTAATGCCCTCAGAAATTACTTACTTTCACTCAATAACAGATTGAAGTGTTCTAGAATGGCTTACCAAAACATCTACACTGTGCCTGATGCTTGGTACTGCAGGTAGAGGTTAAGAAAGTAAGTTAGCATCTTTGCCTCAAAAATCTGGGAAAAACTCAGAAGATTAAATGAGTTCAAGCCCAGGAGAAGGAGATGCTGGAGTTGATCTCCACAAGGCAGAAGAACCTTCCCAGTACAACCAACCAGGTAAGACAAGGATTCTCAGAGGCTATATCCAGTGAGGAGTGGCCTAAGTGGTCCTGTCTGCCTGCAGGACAGAGACAGCAACCTCTTCAAAGCAGCAGGAGCAAAACGACCAAGATAAAGCAAATCAGAGATTTATGACTTCAGGTTTATCCAACATGAGAGAGACCGACAGTTACCAGAGAAGATTGACAGAAAGGAGATGTTACAAACCATATGCTGGTAAAGTATGAGGGAAGGCAAGTTATCTCTCCAAATTCAATAATGATTTATTGTTAAATACATCTTTGTCTACCATTCAAATAGGCGAAGATTGCTGATTCTTCAGAGAAATTAGTGTTTCTACAACCGACTGAAGTCTGATGACATCACTCAGACACTAAGGTGTGACAGCTCTCTGAGCAACCTCACGAGGTATGTTATCCGGATAGTGAGAAGGAATTGGAAAGTAAACAGTGAGAAAGCTTCATAAGCACTTGAGTATGAAGCATGCTCATCATGGCAGCACCAATATTGCTTGTAAGCCAAACCCAGGTTTCTGCTGTTAACTTGGTTTCAGTTTAAAACAATAAGTGGAAAGCTCTGTGCATACTGAAGTGATAAAGATTACTTACATGCACGATAAGTAGTTCTTCATCTCACTGACATTCAAAATTATTTACAAAGAAGGAACTATCATTTTTGTTCCATATCAGACATCAAGGACACAAAGCACTATGTTACTTTACACTGAAGTACCACAGATCAGTGGCAGCAGCAGAAAGCAAGTCGTTCTGCCACTGCCTTCCTGAAATGTGTTGGGACCTCAGCTATGGATCTGGACTCACTGGGATAGGCAAAGCAAATACAGAAAAAGAAACAAGAACAAAAAGAAAACCCCCAAAGAGCACATTGATTCTGGTATGTAGAAATCACAACGAAGCTGCAGCAGACAGTGTATCTAATCTTAGGGGACATACATGAGGGTAAACATTGGTAAATACTTTAACAAACCAGAGTTTACAGGGGGTTTAGGGAGGAAAACTTGCCCATGTTTACAGATAACTTTGCAAAACACAAGGGGAAGCATGGGAGAAAGTACAAGCACTAGAGCCTACGCACTAAATCTAGGAGATAGGGACTCCTTATGTGGGCTAACTAAAAGGCAGAAGACAACCTTGAAGCCCACACCCAGATGACAATGCTGGAAGATGTCAGCCATGACCATGAAAAGAAACTGGCTGTTAACGCTGCCCCCAGGACTGCTCCCGAGGACAACCCAAACAGCCATCTCCTTCCCGAGTTAGGTACCAAGGTTTTACCTACAACAGCTGTGAGTAAGCAGCTGAGCAGGTGATTCGATCAATGACACACTTTAACTCTGCTCTATACTTCCAGTGAAAGGAAGCACATATCAGCAGAAAACAGTAGCTGAACGATACCAATACTTGGAGCGTGATCCTGAAATGTCTGAATGGATATGAAGGTTCAAATATTTCAATGTTAACATTCATTAAGTTAGGTTTTAAAATATCTGGGCAGGGGTCACATGCAAGTTCCTGCAGAATGTATGCTTACAGGAAGAGGCTTGGCACCACTTGCAGTCTGAAATTCAATGACAGAGCAGGCAAGCAAGACTTGTAGGATCCAAAGTTAATTAGCACTGCTTCAGTTACAAGTTTACATGGGAAACTGCTGCCAGCCCAATTTATACCTGTTCACTACACTTATAAAACACACATGCAACCTCCACTAGCATAATCATCATGCTTCCGTAGAACATTAGGAAACGGGACTAGTGGAGGTCATGCTGAGGAAGGAAGGAAGGAAGAAAGGAGTCAAGTCAAATGCATGAAGTCACTCTTACAGATAAATTTTTAAACTGTCACCTTGCTTTGTACTTTCACAGCAATGCTCTGCATTGTGATTAATGAAAATACAGGTAGTGACCACCCTCAAATGCAGGTACTTCAGAAGGCACCCCAGTCAACAGATGACAGTGGGTTTAAGAGTTTGTAACTTGGCTTGGACAACTGCTTCTTTCAGGCCTCCTTGATAAGTATAAGTAGTTTTCCCCTCTATTTCCTTCCCAGTCTTCCCTGACTAGGCCCCTTTTTTTTCCCCGCATTTGTAATCAAGTTCATGGTTACACCTATTTTAGGCCAAGTTCGTATAAACTCAACTTTTGGTGAATCAGGCTAGACTAAACTATTTGATACAACAACCGTAACTTAAAAAAAAAAAAAAAAAAAAGTTTATATCCTTAAAGTGATTTGGGAAACTTTAAACACTAAGAGATAGTTTGTCACACACTTTTTTTGAACATTAATTAATACAAACAGGCTTTACTGATACTTTTAGTTATTATTCAATCTGTTCACATTCTTCTCTTGTATTCTTAGCCACGTACATAAAAGACTCCTGTACTTAAAATTGTAACTGTTGCCATTGCACTAAGACTCACTTTACTCTTCACTCCCTTTACTCCTGTTCCCAGGTCGGTTTTGTGCTTCCGCCACTCACTGTGGTGTGTGAGGCTTTTCTAAAGCGGAGGGGAAATCTAGGCTCCACATCCTTTGCATTCTAAGTTTACAAGAATAACACTTTCTTCCACTTTTTTCTTCTCATTGACAGTCCTACTAGCTAAAACTTTTTATGTGCAGTGACAGTAATGCAGGTTCTCAGAATTAACCATTCAGAAACAGCTCTGCAAGCCTTTCAGCCACTCCAGGCTTTGCTGAGGGCTGCAAAAATTCTTTCCCCCCCACCTCTTCCTCTCAACTCTACAAAAGCAGAATGTTGTTTAGAGTAAGTAGTGGTAAGACATCCTCATTGCCCCCACCAGCAAAAATTCCAGATTATTTTAAGAGGATCACCATCACTCCAAATGTCTTCAGTAGACATTACATTATTAACTTGCATTTTTTCATATTTCACTATTCTATCTTCTATTGCATATTCTAGCTAAATATCTGTGCACTACATTTGGCAATTAAGAAACTTGTGGCAAAGTAACTTAAAGCCATAACTAATTTAACATGTCAATGAAACATGTTTCTTTAACACAGCAACCTTCCTTCTCAACACGACTGAATACAAAAGGGAATGCACATCAGATTAATTCCTTTGTTCTAATTCATAACTGCCATGGCTTTACACATGTCTAATCTGAGAAACACTTCTAAATGGAGCCTGCAAATGGCCCCCTTTATCATCAGCTTGGATGTTTCCATTATTTCCTGACCTAGCATACCTAACCCTATGGATTTGGGGTACATGAAATGGCCATGCTGCCACCCAGAAATGTGGTCCTCTTCTTCATGACCCCATGCTCCCAAGACCAAGATCTGCAGCTCTGTTTTGGCCAGTAGAGACTTAGTGGTACCCAGCAACTGCTGGAATGGCAACCAAGCATGAAGAAAATTAATAAATAAATTAAAATCAACAGTTTAATGAGTCTTTGGCATACTTTAATAACTGTGCTAAGTATCTGTTAAAATATTGCTATTTGGGAGGTCTTAAAAAATTTAGAGATAAAATAAAAAAGGTCCATCCATTCTGTAGTATCCTTCCCTAAGAATTGTTTTGGTTTAGGATTGGTATTTTTTAGTGACAATTTTAGAGATGACACCTCTGTACAGAAACTTTTTTTTCAATAGCAGTATGTCAGGCTAATCTGTGGATCCACTCTTCAAAATTAGTAACAGCAGATTTTGTAACTGTGTTCTTGATTTCCCCATTTTTGGGTAGATCTCAAAAGTAACTCACCAGAGCCTACAAGTTGTATGGGTGATGCTACCACAAAGCAAGGTGAAATGACAGAAGCCAATACCAAATTACAGTTCTGTTAGTGTTCTATGGTTAGGGAAACAGACCAGCTTTGCACTGCTGAGTTTGCACTCAAAGATAATAAAGCACTATTTCAAGTAAATGCCTTTGTCAGTTGCTACAGCCCTATCTGGTTAGCAGAGCTTAAAAAGCCTTTCCTGAAGGGGAGCCAAGAAATCACAAGAGTATGAAAGGCAGAGGACAACAGGTATACAACAACCCAATCCAAATAAATGCACACAAGGAGGCTTTCAAACATGCATACTGCTCCAAATGACCTCACAAAAATACTATCACTGGTGCCACACGAAAGACTGCATCAGTGAAAGGTTCAAACATACCAACTTACACAAATAACATTAGCAAAAAGTACACAAACTCACTACTTGCCACTTACTAGCAAAGTAAGCAGGTATTTTCACTTCCCTTCTAGCTTGAACTTTTTAGGTCACAACAAAGGTTTAAAATAAAATAACAAAACAAAACTACAAAGAAACCCAAAACACAATCCCATAAAAAAACCTACCCAGACAAAAACACTCCACTTCCCCACAGGAAGATACCAAGTGTTCAGTTAGTTAGCTCCAAACCCTTTCTACCTTTTTCCACCCCCTCACAATCAAACACTTTAGTCTCAAAGTATGCCTTTAGATAGTTAATTTTTAGTCTCACATCCTGCCCAAGGAAGAAGAACACATTAGCAGATGTCCTGAAATGATGAGAGCTGCCAACAAACCAGGGTTCACTACTTGAAGATTTCCACTTAAAAATCAAGTCAATTCTGTCTTTGCAAGATGTTATCAAGTAAGACTATAAATTACAAACTGCTTTACCTACACACCTATTTTTTTTTCCTTTCTCTTTTTCGGAAAATCAGAAGTAAAACAAAAAATGACAACACCTAGTGTTAGAATCATAACATGCCTTTGCAGAGATGCACTCAGTTGTGTGGCCACAGGTCGACGTTGTTTGCTTAGGGCTCTCTAGGTCTGTGAGAAACAGCCAGCATTCCCATAAATGAACACATTTAAAACAGAACCTTTTATCAGAGTGTTTTGCACCATTCCTAGTTTGCCAACTGAGAACACAGAGCAGAAGAAAAGTTTAAAGCTAAGCATCTGCATGGACCTGAGAACAATACCAATATTCATTAACAGGCCAATCTCAAACTGCCTTCTCATATTTTCAAGACAAGCACTCTATTAATACATTTCTTAACCTCAGCATAACTCTTATGCTTTCATCCCAAAGCACCCGCACACACATCGGTGAAGAGTTCCCAAAATTATCACAACTACGTGCCCCACACACACCAGGCAAAAAAAAAACCCCTAAAAATAAATCTCAAGGAAGCTATATATTGTGCCTTGCCAACCACAGTGAATTGTGCCTTGCCAACCACAGTGAATTGTACAGCCAGAAGTTGCTACAGCCAGATTTAGCTTCATACAAGCTAACAGGATTCCTTTATAAATTTAGCTAGAGGCACGGGCAACAAACGCTTGTGGAAATTTGAACCGCAACTCTCCAGCAGCAAAGACTGCTCCCTCCAAGAATGAAACAGTAGCAAAAGATGACTATTAGTAGGCTCTTATTACACAGCTTTCAAAACACCTATAAGTCATCAGGTTCTCTAGGCAGAGTTGTTAAACCGCTGAAGTACCAGCAAACATTAAAAGAAGAAAGCAAGGCCACAGCTCTTTCTGTGTCTGCCAATTAATAATCAAAGGAGGAAAAAAGCCAACTAAAGAGAGACTGTATTGGAAGCCAGCTGAACGTTCAGCTAAGTTTGTTTCAGGTCCTTTCTCCACATACTTGGAGCAGTGTGGCTCGTGAAAAAAGAAGGAAACGAGTGCCTCAGGTCTGTCAGTGCTAATTGAAGGATGAGCTCTGAAGGGCTTCTCCTTCAACAACAGGGACTGGGACACACGACCCGCAAAACAGGGAAAAGAAGAGTGCAGGATATGGGGAAATGCATCCAGAATCCTACAGGGTAGCAGGACGCTGCTCTGCCTCTCCACAGAATCAAAGTTCCTACTACTTAACAATAGATCAGTCATATTTTTAAACCTCTTTAGGCCATACTTATCAAAATCCCATTAACTTTAAAACATAAAAAGAAAGAGAGGATAGGTTTGGGGTGTTTTTTTGAGTTTTCCAGAAGACATAGGTTTGCTAAAGCATCCCCACAAAACCCGAGGCCCTATGCAATTTTATCATGTTTTAAAAGAAGTACCTCCTCCTCCGCCAAAGAAACGCGATGAAACCCCCAGGCTCGGGCTGAGCCGGTGAAGCTCGGTCGGGATAGCCCCGAGCTGCGACGGAGCGACGGAGCACAAAGCGGTGCGGTGGCCGCGGCGGCCGCGATGGGAGCCCGGCGCACGGCACCTCCGGGGGCAGCGGCGGGGCTCGCACAAAGGCTGCGCTCACGGAACGCCCGCTCCCCTGCGGAGCCCCCAGCGCGGTTTCGGGGGGCTGCGGGACACCGGGTACCTCACCGCCCGCCCCGCACCGAGCCCAGCCGGTCCGGGAGCCGCCGCCCCCTCCCCGGCGCGCCCCACCGAACAAAGCCCCCGGCAGCGCTCACCGGCAGCCTCTCGCCGTCCTCTGCCCTCGCCCACCGCTCCTCCTCCCGCTGAAAATCCAGGCGCAGGGGTGCGGGCCGGGAGTGCGGGAGGTTACCCCGCCCCGCAGCCCATTCAGCGGCCCCGGCCGGGTGTTCCCCTCGCAGCGCCCGTGGCCGCGCCCCGGCTCGCTCCGTGCGCTCGAGCTCCGGGCAGCGGCTTAATCGCCAAACTTCCTCCTCCTCCCGGCCGGGCAGAGGAGTCTGTGAAACTCCCCTCCTCCATGCAGCTCCCGCAGCCCAGCCGCTGCCTCAGCCCCTCCCCGGGGAGGCCTGGCCCGGCTCTGGGCTGGTGCTTGCTCTGCTCTCCTTCTCCTCCCTCCTCCGTCGCCCCCCAGCCCCCGAGGCTGGGAAAGGGGGGGAAGAGAGATTAACCACTCGGATTTGTCTCTGGAATGGAGCCAAAGAGAGCAGTCGGATTACAGCCCCGGGAAGAAGAAGGGAGGAAAAGGGAATGGGAGAGAAAAAAAATGAAAGGGAAAAAAACCCCAAAAAACCAAAAAAACGCTACTGTTTTCACGCAGGGAAAAGCGCTGGGCTCTCCTGCCCTCCCCCGTGTGTCAGGTCACAGCCTCTCCGCCTGGCTGCGAGCCCCATCCCCGCCTCCCCGAGCTGCCCATCGGCTCCTCTCTGCCACGGCAGGTCTGAAATTCAATTCACAGGTCTGAGAGAGCTTCTGTAAATGAGTTGCCAAATTGCCAAAATGCGAAGGGGGCAAGTCCACCCCGAAATACAGACCCGTAAAAAGCAAATTCCAAGAGGTTGTAGATAGAGGCTACACCTGCCTCGTGGCAGGCTGGTGGGTCATCTTCTTTGAAAAGGTGAGCTTAGAGCTACACAACATTAAAAAAGAATAAATTAAAAAGACAAACACAAAAGAGAAAAAATGGCTTAAGTAAAGCCTGAATTCTTCATACATGTTCAGTGCTCCTTATTCCTCTGAGCCCTAACAAAATCCTTGGTTTCCTGTAAAATCTTGTTCCGTATTTCACATTTAGTAAAGCTGTATTCCTTTTTTTCTATAACAGTTTCCCGCTCTACTCATGCTAATATACAGCATGTGGAATGCAAGGAAAATTGGGAGGTTAGAACAGCTCATACTTTTCAGATGTCAAAACAAGTAATTACAGCAGTAATTCAGAAAAGCAGGAAGTTTCAGTGTTTGCCCTCATCTTACCTGTTCTCACTGGAAGCCTAAAAAAACAAACCAAAAAAAAACTCCAAAAAACCACCAAAACACCTTGGTCAGGGTCTGTTTCTCTGTCATTGATTCAGAAGCCCAGAGCCCTTTCCCAACATGCACACTGAATATTCTTCAGACCAGTGCTGAATTTTGAAAAATTACCACATTTATGAATTCATTTTGGCCACATTTCAAAACAAAAGTTTGTGTTTAGTAAGTGGGACTATATTAGCTTTTCAAGAAAAAAATACCTCAAATGTTTTAATGACAGCCATTCTTGCACAGAACATTTATTGATATTGCAGAATTACAGCATAGTTATCACAGAATCACAGAATATTCTGAGTCGGAAGGGATGCTCAAGGATCACTGAGTCCAAGTCCTGGTCCTGCAGAGTACAGCCCCAAAAATCACACCCTATGCCTGAGAGCATTGTCCTAATGCTCCTTGAACTCTGTCAGGCTTGGTGCTGTGACCACTTCCCTGGGGAGCCTGTTCCAGTGCCCAGCCACCCTCTGCGTGAAAAAACTTACCACCAAGGGGTAAATCTCACTCCACTCCTATTTCCTTGTGAGCCATCACTGTCCTATCAGGCAGGAAAGGCAGATCACAGAAGGCTGGACTCCACAGTTAATACTCTGGAATGGCTGGCAAAGTTGCTTGACAGGGGGGCAAAAGGAAGAAGGGCAATTTCGGATGAGACTAGTAGGTCCACTAACACCAGCCCATTGGTTGTGACCTCCTGCACCACATAGTTACTCCATGTCTGAATTCAGCATCCAGCTGAGCACACATCCTTGCCTCAGCACACCACACTCTGGCCTTGTGCTGGGAACAAAAAATGAGCCTTCATTTGCAAGTCAATAGGAAAAAAAAGGAAAAAAAAAAAGAAAAACAAAAAAGCAGCAAAACTTCTCCAATGAAACTACTGGAAGAGAAGCATTTGTAGCTCTTTCCCATTTGGGGAATCAGGGAATGTTCTTCCTTTATGAGTAGATCTTTGAAAGATGGTAGTAAAACAAACTACTGCTTGATGCATTTAACTCAGTCCAAATTAAAACAAATGAAAATGCACACACGTCCCCAAATGGGAAATACAACAAAACCCCCAAACCACAGAGTATTCCAAGTTCCTTTAAGAAACTGTACAGTCTCTCCAAATATGTTTTAAAGGCCTTACATGATCTGATCCATATGGAGTTTGTTTTTCCTCAGTGCTGTGACTAACAGGAAAAATCTTCAAGAGGAGGTCTCTTCCTCTCTCTTCATCCTTCTACCTCCGTTTCCCCAAAGGACTGATCATGAGTCTGTCTGGTTTCTGTTTGCTTGTGCTAAAAATAGCGTTACAGTGGACTGACAAAATACCCTCAGTTTTAAGGCAACTGACTGATAATGTAGGATCATTTTTGCAGAAAGAATGAGAGAGGTTTAAAGGTCAAGCTTTACAACACTGTAACACAAAATAATGTATCTGAAGAACCACCCATTTTTAGAGGAATTAGATACATGGACAAATTGTGGGAATGCCTGTCTTTGAAGGTAATTCACTTTACTATTAGTAAAAGGGCACGAGTGACAAGGAAGCTGCAGGCAGGTGAACATTTCTCCTGGGTTTTGCCTGTGCACCAGAAGGTCAGGGGCACAGGAGGGGGCACCAGTTGTTGTGGAGGTTTCCAAACAACTTGCTCGAGAAGCAAGCCTCTGTTCCCCTGAGCTCCACCTTTTTCAACACACATCTTTTTCTGCTCACTCTCACAGCATCTCTCATACTCTTACACAGCAGGTTCCCTGCCTTCCCCCATACGTAAGGTAGGATCCAGCTCCATCTGCCAGCTCTTCACCTCTATCCCTCCTGCTGCCCTGGCAGTCAGAAACTTGCTCCACTAATGAGTTGGTCTCTTTCACAGCAGTGGCCAGGACTTACTTCATGTACTACTTGAAACTGATTTGCTTACTGTGTTGGGCATCTGTAACCTGACATTATTTTCCTTCTAGGAGGTCTGCTTATATCAACTTATATCTACCACTAAGTTTGTACATATGCATATGTTCTCAAACATCACAGCATTTCTTTACATCACGAGCTCTGAATTGCACCAGTCATTGTGTTAATGTTTTCCTCATTCTGGCTGTGACTCAGCAAAACTGTGACCAATGCCTTTAAATGTACACAAATCACTGTCGCTTCAGTTTTGCTGACTGACGATGAATTTCAGCATTCACTTGAAGAGGAGCACAGGTTTATCTATTCTGAATTAGAATCTGGGGGGAAAAAAAGCCTGTCGCTACACTAACAGAAAAAAAGCTGCTTGTAAAGACATCCCCACACACACACTTAGAGACAAAGACACATTCCAGAACTGATTGTTTGGTGAGGGGCAGGACCTGTGGAAGCAAACTGCTGCATCCATTCCATGCACATGGGTGTAAAGCAGGGAAAATGGATATAATATTAACCTGGGCACTCCCCAGTCAGCTTAAAAAAAAAAATCTGCAATGTGCTCCTTGCTTTGTGTCCAAATTAATTATTCTACCCACTACACAATTTACTTGACAGGCATAGGTACACTCATTCACTTTGCAAAGCAATATTATTAAGTATAGGGGGTTTTTAGAGGTATGCTCCTGTTTAATAGAACATATTCTTTCATGTACACTAATGCCACGGAGTACACAACCATTCCAGTAATTATGTGTTCCAGTAAAATCATTAGTATCAAATAAAATACTATCATACCTACTTTATGCCTGTGTCTTGTAGGTATTCAATTACCTCCAAGTTGATGAGGAGGTAATTTTTACCTGTGTGAAAAAAACTGGAAGCATATTTAAGTCTTTACAGCAACAGCTGCTAAAACATTTAATCACGAAGTTCAAAATATCTTACTCCCAATCTTACTGTAAAGTTTAAGTGGAAGTACTTTAAATACAAGATGACTTTGCATGCCACTTGCCTTGGGAAACAAATAGTGTGCATAAAGAACAGGAGTAAGAGGATGAAGTTTAGTGGTTACAAGTATGAAGACTGACAACATAAGAAAAGAACAAAATACTGTGCAGAAGGCATTGACTGAATTTAATCTTTCTAGGGAGAGGGTTTGACTCCTTTGTCTGGGAATATTTCCACGCAGAAGTAAACATCTTTGAGATGATTCGCTTTTCCACATAGCATTACTGCTCGGATCTTCCACAAATGCAACTGTATTTCATAAAAAAAGCACGCAGACCAGCTGCAGTTTTCATGAAATAGGCTTTGGTAAATTCAAAAGCTAGTGCAATTATGTTGTCAGCTCAGGTCTCAAATTCTTTACAAGTCTTGGATCTTAAGCACAACCTCCACCATGGTGCTTTTTGCATTGTGATAAATAATAACTGTCTACATTTCCCATCTGTTCTTCTCCAGAAAGCTTTTCTTGTGTCTTATTCCTGAAAAAATTCTCATCTACACCCTTGCAAACAGAAACCATATTTCAGTCTTACAAGGGCTCATCTTCTCCCAAATTAAATTTTCTTTGGAGTATTTTAGGTTATAAGGCTGAAATTGAGTAGTTAATTTCAAACTTTGGCCCTCAGCCATCTTGCTCTGTAAGAAAGTCACCACTAGTTCCATGCTCCTCATAACAAAGCCACCAGTTAAGGATGAACCATTGCAACCCCTCCAGGATGGAATGTTTACCCCTTTTCTCTGGACAGGACAGTCAAAAGCACTCAAAATAAAGCTGGAGCAGGATCCCAGCCACTTCCTCCTCTCTGTTTAGTTGCTTGCACAGCAAACAGCCTTACTGGACACACAGGAGGTGCTTGTTCCTCAAAATTCAGCTGCCTCTTTTTGGCTTAAATTGATTATTCACAAAAAGAGTATTAAGACATCACAAGGAGGCCTTCATCTTGTGTATTTTATTTAGGGGCTGCAAGATCATGCTCTTTAAAAGGGTTTTCTCTTGCTGTGTGCTTTGTGGTGAGTCTACACGTACAAAAAAGCAGGATCAAGTCCAAGGTCTTCAGAACACAACAAGGAGTATATTAGACTTGCTTTAAGCAGCAGCGAAGAGTTACTTGTCAACACTGCTAATACAGATCACTCAGAGTGCAAATGAGCTCGTCTGATTACAGGACTCCAACTTCAAGGAAACTCCTTCAAACTTATAACCACCGGTTTCTTCTGACTCATCTAGGTTATTAAAAAAAACCCTTTTACTACTTACTTGAAAATCTTGTGGTTCCCTACTCTCAGCTGTAGCTTTTAAAGCACAATGCTCCACAATAATTAGACTAATTGTTTTAAACTACCGTCTGAGTAGTAAGTAATAAACATCCTGTTTTTTAGGCAATAAACTAAATTCAGCCCCTAACTTCTCCAAGATCACCATCTAGTCCCTAGAGTATTTTTCTCAAGCACAAGTGGCCCTGGATTCTTCCTTGCATTTAGTCTGGTTTGCTGCCCATCAGAGACGCCAGAGCAGGCAGATTGCAAGGGCAGTTCTCTGGGCTTGGATCAGAGAGGATCTCAAGGGGCAAATTTCCAAGAAGGAGCTAAGAGGACTGTAATCTCCTTTGCTGTATTGCTGTCTAATGCAACACGCAGTCCAAATCGCTTATCAGATAACTTTGGCCACTGTTCAGCCATCCCAATCCTCATCAAAGCTGCATCCCGTGCTGTCCTGAGCTACTGCCACAGCAAAACGCTATCTTGAGGAAAGATTTTCCTCACTCTTAGTAAATTCTATGGGTGGCAAAAGCCAACCAGATCATGGGCAGTTGGCATAATTCATCACAACCCTCAGGAAGTTTGAGTAACTCTCAAAAACTCACTCTCAGCCACTGCAGACTTCTCAAGGAAGGTGGTATGTCAGATCCTATCAAGACAGAACAGATTTAATAAACTCACTGTGGTTTCATTCTGCACCTATCTACACGAGTGCAGACAAGGCAGTGTAAAAGGAAGTCTAAACCTTTATCAGGACTTGTAACAGTGAAGGCTGTTAACCCCCAAATGGGAGCTTGCATTGCCTCGGTCAGTGCCTGTCCAGAAGGATGTAAGCCCTAAAATTAAGATCTGCCATTGACAAAAAGGCAGAGAATAGTTTTTACAAATCCTGCTGCCTACAGTATGGAGAGATGCTTTTGATTTTTCATAGTTGTATATAGCAGTATAAAAATACAAAATTTAAACAGATGAGAGAAAAAAGACGGTACCTCAACCTCAGACAAAGGGGATTAAGACCAGAAGAGATACCTCAGTGAACTAATGAAATAAAGAAGAAAAACAGAAGAAAGTGGAAAAGAAAAAAAAGAAAACCTAAAAATCCTAAGGTGTTATGGTCAGTGATGTTCATTTTTTTTATTTAATATAGAAGGTTAGCATAGAAGTCTAGTACAGGAGAACAACCCCAAATTAAAATCAGAAACAATATCATTTATAAAAGGCAATATGTTTCAGCATCTTGTAAATACTTGTTTATATGACATGACATGGCCTATACTTACTGGTTATTCTATCTCAGTTCACAAAGAAATTCTCTGTATAAAAAATATGAAATTTGATTGTTAATCTAACCAAAACAGTTCCAAATTATTGAGGCATGACTGTCAGTTACCAGTGTTTTGAACAAATTCCACCTATCAAGCAGCCAGCCCACTGTATTATTATTATTACAGATGCAAGAGTTACCAAATAAAGTCCCATCAGAATTGGAGTATTTGGAAATAGCAGATCAGAGAATCCCAGAATTTTCAGAGTGTCTCAGAGACAATAGTGCCCAACTTACACTGAATTCTGTTATTAGATTGCTCTATCTCAAGATTAGACAGATAAAATCACTTTCATAGTATCTTTCTCACAGCCATTGACAAAGCAGCTGATGTAAGAAAGAGACAAAAGTCTGTTCTGTTTCCTCAAGCCTTTATGATACATCTGACCCAGGACAATGTCCCACTACATCACTTTGAACGAAAAAGCCAACAAACACTTAAGTCTGTTAACTGCCTGTAAATCTAAGCAGCTGTGTTGTGAGTCATTTCAGGACTGGCTAATAATTGAATAAGCAACTGTAATTGTGCTCCATGGAACTCCCATGTTTCCTTTCAGTTTTGGCTTCTCTCATGAAAGCTATACAAGTTAGGATGCAACCACAAAAACTCAGTCAGCTATGACAATGTTTACCTCATACCTCTAGTCTACCAACCATCATGAAACACATCCTGGTTCTGAGAATGAGACAGTAATAATTTCTAAATATTCCAAATCTAGTGATGAGAAACTTTCTTACAGAATGATATTTTTGAGGACCCTCAGATAAAACTGCCATTTATTATTCATACTGCAATAATGCTCACAGAGCACAGTGACCAATGAGCTGAATGCACCATTTGTAAAAAAAAAAAAGAAAAGGTCCCTATAAACAGGGAATTTACAATCTAAGTGATGCTGAGAGTCTTCTGAACCTTTGAGTAAACATAGCTTAAATTTCAGCTGGAAGGGAGGCCTTTTTTTCTAGATCAGTGGTCTTTAACATCTGGTCTACTACTAGGAGACCTGGAAAGATAACTGAGAAAAGAAAGTTTGCTTCAGTAGACTTAGATTCACTTTACAGGGGTCCACAAATTTGCAACATACTGAAAATACCAATCTTCTTAAAGATTTGTAAACTATGCCACGGAATTGCATTCTTGCTCAATTATAGTGGCTAAACAAGAGAAGCAGTCACTCTGAGAAGTTCTCTGAGAGAGACACTGAAAGGGAGCAATACTCCTGAGCCGCAGACTTCTGTTGCCTTCCAGCCAAGGCTCCAGACTTATCCATGCATGCTGAACAGTTAGCAGCAGCAGCTGCGAGGAAGCTAAGAGAGAAGAGCCTAGGAGCCAGAAGAACTCACCTTAGTTTTGCAAAGTGTTGGAAAGAGTAAAAACAAGCTCTAGGGTGTGTAAAAATCTGTAGATTTTACTAGTATACAAAGCAATTCCTATTAAACCTCATGAGGTTTATACAAAAAGTTTGTAATATGAAGATTCCCTACTGGTGAGCAGATAGCTTTGCTGCTGTGACTAATTCAGCCTATGATGGCTTTGCCAAGGCTATAAACAAAGTTTCAGGCTGTTTTATTGACATGGATACTGCTGGAAAAAGCTCTGACACCCTCCAGCTGCATATTACTTTTCACCTCCAAGACACCGCTACAGCTTGCACAATATCGAGGCATAAAAAAAGCAAGAAGCGCTTGTGTTTGACACCTAAATTTGCTTTGATAGTTAGTAACTGTCTGGTTTGCCATTCCTGGAGGAAGGTCCTCACCGCTGTGCTTGCCATGAGACAACCCTGTCAGTGTTGCACACTGCTGCACAGAGCTCCCTTTAATAAGAGCCTATGTTAATAAGGTTAAGAGATATCCTGGTAGAGCAACAGGTCCAGAAGTGCAGGGTCAATCTGGGGTGAAACAGAGAAGCAAGAATAAAGAAGCAAAAAGCTAAAAAATGCTCACAAGCCTATATTTTTGGTTTTGACCTGCAAAGTGAAGATCTGTTTTAATCATTACATGTTATTACGGCCAACAGATATTACAACAATTTTTCTGAATCTTGTGGACTGGTATGACATGAAACTGTTTCACTGGAAAGCAATACCTATAAATGCAGACACTGTTATTTGCTTTTGTGAATAAAAACAAGAGAGTCACAAAGAATCTTTCTTTGTCTACCAGGCAGCTGATGTGCACGATAGACAAAGAAAAACTTTTTTCAGCATGTTTCCCAGAATGAGGTCCCTTTTGACAGTAGTTAACAAGCAAAGGAACGTCTTTGTTTAAATCCACGTTAGAGGCAGAATATTTTTCTGTTCTACCCTGATCACTTGAACTATGTAAAGTAGTCCTTTTTACTACCTTCTTTCTTTTCGTTAAAAAAAACCCCACACTTTTATGCTGCCTTTCTTTAGGCCCAAGACCATGTGTTTTGACCAGCTGGGTCTATGGGCCTATTGTATGCTTCCACAAAAAAAATTAAGCCAAATGTTTGTTAAAATCAGTTGTTCCTGTCTGGGGCAAAAGATTTAGCAGCTGGGAAACAAAAGAGAATTTTTCACAATACCAAGTATCTTGATCAATCTCTCTGACTCTACAACCTACCCTTTTGCCACTTTTCTCATTTTTTTAAGTTCTTTGTGGGGATCTTGGACTAATCATGTCTGTTCTATCACTGCATTCATTGACGCTCAGAGCCAAATTTTTTTGCATAGAAGGAGAACATAATTTTGTAATTTCATAAGCATGAAAATGGAATAAATATTCCTAGAAAGAAAGACACCTCAGATTTTATCTTTTATTACTCTTCTTGTTTCTCTTGCGTATTAGCAAACATGGAGCACCATGTATTATAAAGATAAAATACTGAGTCTAGAAAACACTGTGCTGCAAGCAGGTTTTCTGTGTAGAACACACTTAATGCATGAAGACAAGTGTTACAGCAGGAGGGTAGTGACAGAAGAGAAATTTGTTAAGAAAAGTGAGGAAAAATCCCATCATTTCTGACCTGCCCCTTCTCCCTTTCAGGAAGGCTGGGAAGGCTGGCCTCTCCACCTGGGAAGATACTCCAAAGCAGAAAAAGCAGTGCAAAAAATTACTCTTGGAAGGGCAATCAGAGAGCAAGCACATACGCACATCCTTCCTTTTGAGGAGACTTTTCCAAAAATTGCCTCAGATGTCTGCTGAGCTCTCATGGAAGGATTTTTCCTTTTTGTTAAAAAATATAATCAAAACCTTCCTCTTCATATGTTGGAACCAGCAACTCTCCTCAGTGGCTGCAGCTTCCAAACCTTTTATTGAACAAGCCTAAAAAAGGTTTACACTGTAGAAAAAGCACCTGCCTTGACTGGGACCTTGGAGACAACAGCTTAGGCAGCAATATCCTACCGAAAGGCCATCAGTAGTTAACATCCAGTCACTCATCATATCCATCTCTGCCTAAAGACAGACCTCAGCAGCTTCAGGTTAAAGGAAAACATATACTCGTTGTAGATGTTCTGCTTGTGTTTGCTGTAGTAGACTAGTGCTGAGCTACAGGCATACATAGAATAAGGTGAATCAGAGGAAAATTTGTATTCTTCCACTTGAAGAACACTTCGGATTCGGACAAGGCTGTTAAAACAAGTAGTAAAAGGAAATTAAAATTAGCACTGGATATTTCTCTCAAGAAGTTCCTTTCCAAAATTCCAATGAAAATTGGCTTTGACCTGGCAGATTTATGAGGATTTGAAACTTTCAGTTGGAGCCCAAGCAATAGTTTGTTTTGTGTTTAGAATAATAATACTCCTTAACTGAGGCAAAGAGTGGCGGTGACACCACTATTTATGGCTTGTTGTCCCTCTCAGTTTCTGCACAGGGAATGCAGCTGGACTGGTTATTGCTTTTACAATTACTGCATGCTTTTTGCATTGGCAACCCTCACATACTGCAAAACCACGGAACTGCTCCTCCAGAGCAGAGAATTAATTAAAAAGAAGAGGTTTAGGAAAGTGGTGTTTTCAGTTGTTGTTGCTTGACTTACTTATGCCATTTGTGTGTGTTTGTTTCAAGTTTCCAAGTTTTTCCCCTGAAGCATGCCTACTAGAAGCTGAGATCTTCATACATTTTAGGGTTCTGTCATCCAAAGCCAGATGAAAAGCACTAAATGTCATAGTACTAGCAATAAACTTGACAGTCACCAGCACAGAAACTTGACAGAGCTCTTTTGTCTTCTCATATTGCTTTCTACGTGAAAGATAAAAATACCTCAAAAAGTTTGCACAACATTTTTGACAGGTGGAAATATAAATCTAGTTTAAAATGTAGTGTTCTTGCCTTTCTTCTAGAGCTTTTATAACTCTAAGCTAAAGTTTTCTTACTGTGCTGGAATTACTTCTTTCTGTACAACCTCCTAAAAATTGGCTCAGTAACGTAGTTTGCCTTTTCTAAGTGGAGGTACTGAATAAAATGGGATTTTTTTTTCCCTATTGAAAAGGCAAATAGCATTGTTTTTACTTTTGTACAAGAATTTGAGAGCTGTGGAATCAATAGGCTGTTTCATACCCCATCATCAGCAGATACTGGGCTGAAAGCCAGTTTCTTCATGATGGCTTTGTTTAGCCCAGAGTTTTGTAATTCTAGTTAATTGATTGCTGGTTTGTTTGAGTTAACACAATTGAAAATGGTAATGTAGACATCCAGGAAACATTTGGGGTAGAACAGTTCATTAATCAAAGTTAGAGCATGCCCAAAACTTTGTAACAGACCAGGTTAGGCTGGGTATAACCTCTCTCACCTCTCTCCCACCTGACACTCAGGAACTCCATCCACACCTCCCTGGGGTCTGTTGCACTGAAGCAAGACACCTCTCATCAAGGCCTAGGGTGTGGTACATCAGTCTTTTGATTACAGGTGAAAGCAGACAGATTCCCTGCAGACACAGCAAACCTTCCACCCAGTCCCCAGCACCAAAGGGAGACAGGATGAGGCACTCACTGCGAAAGCAAAAGCAATTGCACTCAAGCACCTTACCCCCACTATTGCAGACAGCTGAAGCAGCAAAGGTTACTGCAACTAAACCTTTCCTTTCACCTCTACTTTACATTTGAGTGTGAAAGAAGCTGTTGTTTTCTTCCATTTTCATATGTGATAACCACAACATAATCATTGACAGTTCCTCATGCAGGACATAACTGTGCAGAGCAGAACCATTCTTCTGCAAAGAAACATAAAAAATATGAATAGACACCTACAGTCACATTTATGCATCCAAACTGAGAAGGGTGTAGGTCATTCTGATGTGAATGTAATAAACCAAAGTACTAGATTTTTTAGCACTACCCTATAAAACATGGCAGTTATGAAAAAGCATAACTGACCCGGACACTCACTACAGCAATTTGGACTGATATAATAAATAAGGTGATAAAATTACACTATTCTTTAGGATGTGTGTCCCTTGCCCTTAAATAAAAGGACTTGCAATTCAGGATCCCATGGTGCAGTTGCAGTCCCACTGGTGGACACTGTAACAGAGATGGGATTTGGATGTGTTTACTATGCCATTGTTTGACTTTATCCTGGCGTAGCATGGTTCACTCTGTGACACAATGGTTTGAGTCTTCACTGCTGTTCAGCTTTCACCACCCATTGAAGTGGTTTAATGACAGAAAATTGTAACTTAGAATTTCATGGTGTAATAAGGCTGGAATTTGAGCACTGGTCTCAACTCTTAGCTATGTGTTTTAACACCAGAACTACGCTGTTCCCCACTGGTGAGCTTGCTTATATTGATGTTATAAGGCACGAAACTAATTTAAAAGTTGCATCTGACTTCAGACACCAGATAAGAGTATACATACCACTCCTGGAGAGCGTACATCAGACTTGACCCTCTGTTACTTACCTCTCTGGAATGGCTGACAGCAGCTTGCCATTGGTTCTCCCTTACATTTATGTATCTTTCCTCTTATACAGGCCAGTGAAAAGCTCTACTGTACTTTTAATAAGCTGAAATAGATCTAGTCCCTGTTGCCTAAGCTTGCCATAGGCAAACTCATAAGCAGTTTCCAAAGTGCAGACTGATTAATGACAGCTCAGCATGGAGATGCTGGGAGACTCAGATTCATGACTGATGCACGTGAAAAGACTGATGAACAGGGAGTGGTCAGGTCTGAGAAAACAAAACCCATCACTGAAATGATTGAAAGCTGCTGACAATTGTTTTTGCACACAGAGGCTATTTCTAAACATGAGAAAACTTACTGCTACTAACTGTTCTTCTGTGTTTCCCCTTCCTCTTGTCACAATCCCAGTCTTCCTGCCATGGTTAAAAAGGAAATCTGGAAGTAGGAAACAAGTCAAGAGGCAGCCCCACCTTTATATAAGGAGACGTCTATATTCCATGGAAGTGTCATTCTTAAAATAAGGAGAGTGATTCTAGCTTTAATAATTTTTATTAATTAATTGAACTTTGCCAGCCAACCATTATATTGATCAATGTATTATAGTTTATATATTTAACTTCCTTGTCCTAGGAGATTACCACCCCAAAACCAGATGACAGATGTAACCCCTGAGATTTATCTGACGTGAGGAGAGAGAGAGAGAGCGCAGATAGTTAGAGGTGAGATTAAATAAGCAATGATGCTCTAAAGCCAAAAGTTTTAGACTGTTTATCCATTATTCTACTGTTTTCTTCAGTTCTGTCACACAGGTTTCTCTCCTTGGAGTATAGCAAAGAATATACCAAAATCAAAGAGACAAAGCCAATGCTGTAATAGAAGATTGGCTAAATGAAATTAATACTTCTTCCCTAGAAGCCTCAGTCCCAAACCAATTGATGCATTCCTCTTTCTTTCTTTTTCACAGCCTAGTGTTAGAAGGGGTGCCCTGATTGTTACAGCTTCCTTAATAAATCAGGAACTCCAGAATAAGGAAAACTTGAAGGAACAACAGCTCCATGTCAGACACTATCACTCCATACTTTTACTGTATAATGACAAAAATGCATGAGATATACATTGCCCTTTAGAAAAGACCACACAGAAAACCAAGACAGCACTATTTTTTTCCCAGAGTGGCAAGCAGGTTAAAGTTTACTCTTAGATTCACAGTTCACGTACCTTCAAGAAAGGTTCAGTCACATTTTCAGTCACTGAGGGGCCTTCAAATTTCTTGGTCCTGGAATATGCCAGGAATTTCCCTTGTATTCATGGAAACCACAATGAGCCAGTATCCCAGATATTGTGAGAAGAGCTTGTTCTGTAAATGCAACACAGAAAAAAATCACCTTGCATGGGAGCCAGCACAGCATATCACTTGAAACAATGGTCAGTGGCCCAGCCAAGTGTATGCAGCATGGATGGGAAATCCCAGCCCAGAGACACCGACCTTCCTGACTGTCCGTCACCCACGAGAGCAAATCTTCTATTCCACTGTGCTTGGCAGTGCCTTGTCCTTCGCCTTTAAATCACTTCAAGAAAAACAGATTAGTAAGAACATAAGTTAAGCCTGTTTGAGAAAGACCCTCTCCTTATTACAGGGAGGATGCTACAGGGAGAGAACCACATTTTATATATTATGGAACTCTTCATCATTGCTTTGAAGTTTCAGTTAATAGCAGTGTTTCTGTCACATAGTGGGAGAAGAGTTTTTTATGTTGAAAGAACACAGAACTCGACAGTGAAGTTAAATACAGTAGGGGTTTTTTTTCTGAAACATTTACCAAAGTGACTTTTATTTAGTGAAATCCATGAAATTTTGTGTATAAGTGGGGTTGAGTATAAGAATCTATTCTAAGAGAAAACATGCATGTCCTTCATAACAAGTAAGTCATTAAACAGATAGTGATTAACACCATATAACAAGATGGGTGGAGTTTTCCTAGTGGAGGCTCTGAAATTGTTTCCTCCTAACAAAAGTTCAGAATCCATTTGTCAGCACATATAATTTCCTGTGCTCCTTGCTGCATTTCAAAAGCCAAAATATGCATCCTATTGTAACAAAACTCCTGGTTTACCAAGTTAAACAAACAACAAAACAGATCTGCATGGTGTCAGAACTGCAGGCAGCTCTTTGTATTTGTTGGAAGATCTTACTGGGTTAGGAAACAGTAATTATTTCTAGGCAGATTCAAACATTTTTGACAGAGATTGTGATGAAAAAAATATAAGACCTTTTCCCCTGTAGCTGAAAAGTTGAAATCCTCAGTAGTAACCTTAAACCTGACCATTAGTTCAACTTTGTCTCATGTTATGCAGCTATGCAAAACAAAGTCTGTTGATTAAATGAAAACGGTTTCCTAGAATACCAAAACAGACGGCTCCCTCCCTACGGAAGAGAGTCATCGCTCCAACAGTGAAGTATGTTTACTAACCTGTGTCATTGTTAACAAAGATGTATCAGGGACACAGCATTTGAATTAAAGCCTCTAGTAAATGAAGTGAGCGATCATACTGCATGAATTCAGAAAGAAATTGGGCCAGCCTAGAGTTTTAGAATCTTCTAGGCTCACAAGACACCACTGAAGACAATTTGATAGTTTATTAAGCTGCAGCTCCATGGACGACTGAGCGAAAAAGAGGAAGCGTGGCTCCTTGTCTGGCCTCCCTTTTCCCCTGCCCTGCTCCCACACTACACACTTGACATCTGGACTCTTCCAGATGCTACCTTAACACAATAGAAGAATGCCCAGCTCTTCTGCTGGGCCAGTCACTTAGACTGCCCTCAGCCTGGAAATGAATCAATAGGAATGGACAGGGTGGCATGTGCATGGGCAAGAACAAGACTCTTTTATCTTGGAATCTGAGTCATTAGGTTGAGCAGCTGTGCAAGGAACCACTGCACAGTAAGTAACAATATGACAAGACTCAAAGAGTAAGGACTCACTTCCTCTGCTAAAAAAGACACTTCCTGCTGACTTCAGCTAACTAATTCTTACTAATTTCATGAAATTACAAAGTGTGTAAAGATATTCTGCAGGAAAGTTTAGGAAATCCCTGTGTTAGGTTTGCAGCAGGGAATCTGACTTGCAGACATCCAAGAGAGAAGGAGGACTGCATTGTGTTTGACTGCAAATATGTAGCAAAAATTGTCTTCTGCAAATGTATTACAGCTGAGCAAACCAGATAAAATCAGAAGTGAAAAATTACCATGTCTATAATACAGGTCATCAGCAATATCAGAACTCAAATACAGGTCCCTTGAGGCCATCCTGGATCACTGTCCAGTAGATCTCTCTTGTTTTCCCAATGCCTTGAACCTAGTAAGAGCTCCACTCTCTTATATTGTAGAGCCTTAACTGTTATTAGTCAAGACACAACTCCATCAAGCTGCAGAAAAAAAGTTCAAGTGAACTTAAAATGCAGACTAGACACTGGGACTAAGAAAAAGGTTTGTTTCAATGACAGTTTTGATTCTAGCCATAGTAGTATTTCATCATAAATGTCAATTGCTAGAAATACCTGTGGGGTTTGCCATTTAACTGTTTCATTACAGATTTGTGCAGGACTGAATGGACAATAGCTGTCTGCTACTGAGTTAAAACTGTGGACAGTATTCATGCTCCAACAGAGTGAGACTAGAAGGCAATTCGTCTCTCATCTCTGTATAAATAACGCACACAAGTAGTTGGTATCAATTTAGGTGCACTACTTAGATGTTTATTGACCTGTGTATCTACAGTGCTAGGTCAGACTGTATTCTACTGAAGCCTTTTGAACTCTTGCTTGTGCTCGTGGTTTGCAGACCACAAAAATTTCCCAGAATAAGGAGAACCTCCAACACATTTTAATTTATGAAACACGTGCAGCCCATATGAGAAATGTATCCCAAAGGAATGGGAAATTATAGTTTGCACAATGTGTGGATAAGAGTCAACTGGTGTGGAAGGTAATTAAATTTTGTCACTTATTAATTTCAACCAACAGTGTGCATTAATTAATCCACACAGTGCTCCTGTGAAAGAAACGCAGAAAGTTCTGAGACTGAGGGTTCGTTAATGGATGAAAATTGATGTACAACAGGGTAGGGAGAAATTTTTTAATGGATAGCTGCTTCAGATTGCCTCTATGAGTGAATATTCCTATTCTGGAGCACGTTCTAGCTTGCTTAGTCCAAATGCAAAGCAGCTTGAACTAATTTAGAAAGAGAGATGAAAAAAATCACCCTTCTATTCAAGATAAAACCAACCAAACTCCCAAAGCAGTTACTCATTAAATCTACAGACAAGCCACAAATCCTATTATTTTATGTCCTGGAGTCCTTCCATTGCTACACATTTTTCACATCTGGCAAGTGTGTTGGCATAACTCTGATGATGCTCCCTCTGAAAGGATACAATAGAACTTGGAGCATTCTGAAGGGGGACAAAGATGGCTGTAAGTATGGCTCAGCACCTGCTCAAGCAAAGCAGGCAAGCTTTCTTCCGCTCAGGACGGGTTGTGTGTGTGTGGGGAGAGGTTTATAAAATCATAACTAGGAGAGAGAAGATGAATAAGGAACAATTGTTCATTATTCCTTACCATATAAACAAAATAATTTATCCAATGACAGGTTTAAAAACAGTTAAAACCAAAGGGAGCAATTTTCCACACAACAAGATATTGACTCACTGCTAAATTAAGTTTGGATGTGAAAAATATTAGCAGGTTCAAAATGGGATTAGGCAAGTCAGTTGGAGAAAGGTCCATTGAGGATAACTAAACAATGGCCCTAATGTGATATCAAGAGGAGGAAACGCCTGCAGCACTGATCACTAGAAGAAAGGAAAGAGGAATGGGTCGTTGCTGTGTTTCCTAAGCTCTTTCCCCTGAGCTGTTGGTGCTGGCCATTGTCCGAGACAGGCTAATGGGATGCTCAACCAGCGTGGGACTGCCTAAACTGGTGTTTTTATGAGTTTCCAGTGACAACATCTGTGCTTAAACAGATTTCAAAAGGGATTTCAAAATTACATTTAAAAGAAGTAATGGTAACATATTACACAGAGAGTGCGGTGCACCAGAACTGGGTTTGGCTCTTGTTTTGGATCCAACACTTTTGTGTTTCTCCTTTTTAGTAGCAATTATGATGACTCAGTCTGTGTATTTCCTAGCTAAGGAGCTCTGCCAGGAGGGATGGCAAGCACTATCACTATGAAATAAGAAGAAACTATAAATAAGTAAATTCCTCCCATGCCCTAAATTTATCATACTCAAAAAAAAAAAAAAATCTCTTGATATAATAATCCAGATGAGTGAAAGATTTCTTTATGAGGATCTTGACATTTTGGTCACATCTAATTAATTGAATGCTATGGTCATCGTTCCAGAGGCTGTATATTGAGAACGAATTTGCCTTGTAACTATCTGGCTCTAAAACTTGATTGAAAGACACAATGAAGTCTTTATGGCCTTTCTGGGGTCTGACAATTTTCCAGTTACCAAAAACAAATGACAAGAAACTCCTCTCGCTTTTCTGTTTATTCCCACATTTCACTGGGCTTGTTTTACTTGATAATGCACTTTAAGGATTAAAACTCTCTCCAACCCATTTTTTTGTCCCAGTGCTATTAGTGTAGGTATTAAAAAGAGGTTTTCAGTTAAGGGTAGACAAATTCTTTTTGCCTAATTTTAACCTCACAAAAAAACCCACAAACAAAAAGCCAAAACTAAAACCGGATGGGATGAGATGAAAAGTTCAGTTTGACCTTTTTCTGGTACTAATGAGAGAAAAGCCAATGAAAAATAGATTGCAGTGAAAATTACAAAAAGAATTCAGAAGAGAGAATATGTAATGAGGACATGAACCCTAAGATCTCCCACACACGGTGAGCCAGTTTCTGTGGAATGGTGGACAGTCTGCCATCCCTACTCTAGCATGCAAAGTTCAACCTACCAGAAAACCCCACAACCAACCAACTGAAAAAAAACCAACAAAAACCCCCCAATCAATATGGCCCGGGGAAAATCATCAGTTGAAATTGCAGGAAAATGTAATTCATGGTAATTATGTCAATAAGAAGAAGGGTGATAAGGAGTGGACCACACTTTTTGCCAAAACCCAAGATTTTTTAAAAATCTAGCTTTATATAAAGTAACCACCTGATGGATGGTTTCTATATCTATTTTTACATGCAGAACAAATTTAGAAAAACAACAATATGAAACTGTGAAGGGATTAAAAATACACCTACCAAATGGACTTCTTAATTAAGAAAGATTGTAAGAACAAAAATATAGTGCACAGAATGATAAGCTATCAGGTAACATTTTAATTCCACTGTATAAGTGTTATGTCATTTAGAATTAATGTTATACATATTATAGGTCTTCCAGCATTCAAATTTTTTAGGAATGAAAATGCCAGATTCCATTGAAACATTCTCCATCAAGCACCTCTATTGAAATCCAAAGACATTTAACAAAGAGACAATATTTATGAGTGGTTTCTTGTATAGTCTGCCAGTCACCTGGGGAGTTTTCATCAATAGAAATTATCTTAGAATTGTACTGTAGTAGATCTTGTTTAAGAAAGCAAAATTTGTTTATTGACTAATAATAGACAAGGAAAAAAAGACTACCAAAATACAGTGAGGATGTAAATTTCACGAATTACATACCTAAGTGTCATGCATTTGTTGGAAGCCCGCCAAAAAAAATAAGATGCAAATAACGCTGAGGAATTCTGTCTTGCACTGAAATAATCATCTTGTGATACTATTCACGAGTTCACATACTATATGGGCAATTTATAAATATCTTCTAAAAATAAGAAAGAAGCTTTTTTAAAAATTCTATGGACAGTAGAGCCAAATGAATACTTTCCCCATGCCTACTTCACTCCACAAGTGCTCAAGGCTCCTTAAAAATAACAAGAGAGTTACAGCAACAAAAGTAGAAGAGGTAGAAGCAAGAGTTCTTGTTTATTTTCAGAAAGCCAGGCATATTTCCCACTCCCAAATATTTGGGAGGCTATAGAAACATTTCAGTCAAAGATGAACATAGGCTAAAAGTCTCCAAGATAATTATAAACCCACAAGCTTCATTAAATTAGAGGTATGATACTCAATAATAGCTTTCACGTGGTAAAGTCATGCAGGAAAAACTGTTCTAGATTCCCATTCCAGGTCTCCCACTTAACACTTCTGTGGCTGCAGAGTAACCAGGGAGTATCACAGGACCATATTACTGCACATAACTTCTTTCTCCCCATTGACTTGAGGATGTCTTCCAGGTACTGGAAACCTCAATTTCGTTCCTTCCTCTGCTTGAGACAACTTGAACATGTATTTCTAAATTTCAAGAGAGGGCTCAGACCACAGGTGTACATAGCACAGTTATCTGAATTTTTGGACAATACTCCGTTGAAAGCAGGATGTGTAACATGGAACCTGACAGTCCTGCTTCCCAGGGGAGCAGGCAAAAGCTGAGGTCCCACTTGCTCAGCGCTGATGGGGCGGTTCCTGTAGGCAGGACCCAGGAATCTGCCACAGCCTGAGAAAGACTCTGACCTCTGAAACATTAGGAGGGGATGGCATCTCTGAGGAGAATCCCTTCAATAGGAGGAAAAACATGAATTCACATCCCAGGACAGTATTCCAACAGATGAGCTGTAAGAGGAACAGGAAATCCTTCTGATAGACTTTTCAAAGCCACACTTTCTATTCATACCCTATTTTCCTCGTCTGTCTTCTACCACTTCCAAAAATAAAATGTTCCAACAGCAAAGAACTCACTCTGTGTTGAACACAGCAACTTTGGTTCATCATTCCCCCGCAGTCTGTACCACACAGCGCAATCTGAGATGGCTCTGCTGGGTTTTTTGTGTCTTCTAGACACAACAACAAACACATTTACATACAAAGCTCTATGAATAACACTATTTAAACTAGAGATGCCAAAATCTCTTTTCCCACATCGTGTCTTCAATCAATGATGAAATACAGAGAAGGCAGAAAGAAATGGCATTAATTTCTCTCTCTGACTACTTTACATATCCCCACATATCTCAGCGGGATTTCTGAAAATAATACAATGCCTCTCCAGTGCTTGACATGCAGTACCTCCAAATACGACAGAAGAGCTCTATAGCCAATAAGCAGGAAAATTTGCATAAAAATGGAAACTAATTTATCCCACCATAAAGAGAACATTTTGTGTTTGGCAAGCAGTGTGAGCCTGAATTTGCATATATTTCTTTGCAAACAGTACTACAGGCACTGTCACATCCATTCTGCTGTTACTATGATAAAAGCAAACAGCATTTAGCTCAGCTGTTATGTGTTGTTCAATGAACAGGTTGTTTTAGGACATATCTTAACAAAAGACACCTACCTTGTGCAAATGTTTTTAAGCATAAACATGTGCAAGTTTTTATAAGAAAAAATCTTTTTTTTCCAACATATTTTTCCATTTGCTCATCAGCTTCTTTATTTTTTCTATGGAATAGCAAAAAAAAAGCCACGCTATGTTCTCAGCAGGGCGATTTTCATAGTAGAACAAGTTTCAGAGTTGTGACTTGGTACTCTTCCACTATTAAAAACATAAAAATAAAAAAATTGATTCCTCGTGCTTCCTTCAAGGAAGGAACTGGAAGACAGAATTTCCAGTGGTATTCCTGGTATCTCTGTAAGCAAAAAAACAACAATAGCAAAAGTTTAGCATACATAATAGAGGAAGGAAGAGACAATGAAAGCAATGTTTGTGTTTATTTTCTTAAGTGTATGCACTCGACTATCACTGACTTCCATGCAAATGCCATTTTCCATAACATCTAAAGTATGAGACTGATGCTATAGGAGCCATAGCCTAAAGTAGGAAGCACAGTACAAAATTAGCCAGGCAAACAATCAGCAGTCTGCTCTGAAGCTACCACAGTGCGGGGTGGCAATGTACAGACTCCTCTTGCCAAATCTGCCTTATTAGGAGTTTTCCCACATACTCTTCTGTTCTCATTTTGCTTTTAAATAAATAGAATCCAAATAGAAAAGCAATAGGCTCCTAGCTACAGTAAACACAGGTGGAAAAAACAGAATAAAAGTTAATTTCTTATGATCTTACATTCAAAGAAGATAAAAAGCTCATGCTGGGACTTGGTGTGGCCTTTTGGAACACAACCTGCTTTCCCAGCTTACTTGTCTGACCTCTGTACTGAATGAAAAAAATTTTCAATACAATATGCAGAAATGATGTCACCCCTTTGGTATTAAGGGTGAGAGATGGCTCATTTGGGATGTTTGTTTTAATGATATCACAGTCACACATCGTTTGGTTTGAATCAAATAGATGCTTTTGAGATTAAAAAACTCTATTGATCTATCTATTAAAATATTTTTTTTGGTTTTGGTACTCCAGTATGCTCCCTAGCACTGTTGTAATTTAAATGACTTCATAACTGATGCAGTAAACATATTCAAACATATAAATACCTCAGTTTTATTTAAAAATTGAAACAAATAAAACTATCTGTCTCAAAAAGCAACAAAGAATTAAAAATCAGTTCCCAGTAACTGCAATGGAAAGTCATAAGTGGCATGAGCAAATTCAGTGTGAATCAAAATCATCTGTCAGATCATCATCTGAACCAGATCTGTCAGTAAGACTCATTTGCTTCACAAAAACTGCACCTCCAAAAAATAATTGCCCAGTTTATACCTATGACCATAATAATAAAAAAAGGTGATGCAAACATGATTAGCTCAGTTGGCGGGAGCATGGTGCTAATAACACCAAGGTTTTGGGTTCAATCCCCATATGGACCATTCACTTAAGAGTTGGACTCTATGATCCTTGTAGGTCCTTTCCAAGACAGAATATTCTGTGATTCTAGGATGTGTCTGTAGCTTGCATGTGTTGAACTGAACAGCATCAGTGCAAATTTCACTTTCCATAGGCTTTACAAGTTGATGGTGATGCTGTAGGATCTCAGTATTACATATAATTAATAAGAGCTAGACATGAAAATAAATCTGAATTAATACAATAACTTAAAATATATTAGTCTAAATGATCATCTATAAATTAAATTTTTCATTTTTATATCAAGTTTTCATTATACTTCCCTGGTTTATCACCTCTATTTTCAAATTCACAAAGATCTAAAATTCTCATGAAAGGCATTGCTGGAAATATATCAAAGATACCCGTAGCCCCCAAATTTTCCCAGCTTCCTTGCTTTACTCCCAATACCAGCCATCAATGTTTCAAATGAAGAGCATAAAGTAGTTCAGGATATCCTTGTTCTGAAAAGCAGTAAGGAAAAAGATCAACACAGATCACTAGTGCTTGTTGAATCAGCACACAAAGAAATAAGAACTTAGGCTATTCCCCCACAATATTAAGTCAAAACAGTTTTCTTTTGTATGCAGTCTCTTCATGAAGGAAACCCCAGGGATATCTGCTGTGGACAATACCTGGCATAGATTTTATAACAAATGGACTGTTCTGACAGTGTATTTATTCAGCATTTGCCCTATGCCCAGTTGGTATAGGTATGTGAGTTTATACATCCATTTGGCTCCTCTTAGTGTGCTCACTGAGCTCTATGGGTTTAGATGGCATAAGTTTCTGAAGGTAAAACTTACTTGTATCATATATACTTCTGCTGTATTTACTGTGATCTGTTAGCATTGCAATGATGCCTGCAGCATTCTGTCAAGTATCAGTCTACATCTAAAAGGTGTCCTGAGAAATACTTTTCATAATACTTACATTTAACTCATTTAACTGTAACTGTCATTTAGTTCCAAAAATCGCACCCTGATAAGAGTAGTTCTTAATTTAAACCAACTGCTCTCTACATGTGTGGATGAGACTGTCATTATGGTAGCAAAACACCTGGGATAAACTCCTAGACCATTGGAAAAGCTAGTTTTGCCAGTAACTTCAGGAGAGCAGCATTTGGTCTTCTGCTTTACAGAACAACAGATAATGAGGCTTTTGTTAAATGTTCTGGCCTACCTCTGCTCTCTGGCGGATGTTTTCCTTGGTGAATTTGCCACCTGTATCAGAAAGAAAACAACTTATTCTTACCAAAATAAAAGACAAGACCCTATATCTTTACAACACACGTTTCCTTTAATAGAAGATAATGTGTTTACAGTCTCTGTGCTTCCTCATCTTGCTTGGACTTCATCGCCTTGGCTTATCTCCTATGCAACTTGTGTTTGCACGCTCAGTAGTTTACACTGGAAACAGTGTAGTCAAAGTATATTCTTCATTACACAGGCAGAATTTCATATGTGCTCTGTATTGATGTCTTTTCCTGCAACCAGAAACAAGGACACATAAACTTAAGTCCTTTGGCACTCCATTGGTATAAAACTACAGCATTCCACTCTTGAAAAACAGTTCAGTCACTTTTCTGAATGAGTTCCACACAAACAAGAGAGCGTTTCTGATGTAAAACCCAGATGCACAAGCCATCCCTCACTGATGAGAATGCAACACTGGCCAAAGTCTAGTCCTTAGGGAGCAGAACAATGCTGTGTAAAACATGGACAAATAATACAGGATTACAGTAACAGTATTAATGGTAGAATACTACTTGCTTCTTATGCCAGACAGACACAGAAAACACTTGTAGAGGCTTAGGAGATTCCCAAACAGTCAGCCTAAAATCTGAGCATCTATTAAAGGTTTGGACTTATTTCTGCTGTCGGTAAACACACTGTTTCTAAGTCTGAAATCATAAAAGGAGTGTTCTCAGCAAAGTAGATGCAAAGAAGCAGAACCTTTTAATGTTGCGTACCTGCTCTCTGTGTCAAGAGCTCCCATGCCCTCTCTAGGTGATCGTTCCAAAAAGGTGGACAATACAGCTAGGTTGCTGTTTCTCACACATCATCAAAACCTCAACCCTGTCTCATGGGTGTCAGAGGTAAAACTCCCATTAATCTAAGACGGGATCAAATTTCTCAAATTCAGCAAGTCACTCCTCGGAAAACCCACTACAGGTGGAAGTAGTCAGGCTATTGATGAGGAAGTGAGTTAAGGCAGTCATGACATATGGTTAGGTGACCTAGAGTGGACAATTTGAAGGTTATTAGCTGCCCATGTGTCCCCCAGTGGGCATACTGTCCTGCAAAATGTGCCTTTCAAGATATGAAACACCCCCACAGCTTTGGCTGTCTGCTCTCAGGCTTAATAGAGGACTGATAGTTTAAACACAATGCTCACAACAATATTATTAATAAAATAGGTGCTCAAGGTTAATAAGCACACAGAGCTATCTCACCCCATTGCAGTCCTCTTTGCAAGTGACTAATAGTTATTTCCACCTTTTAGCATTTTATAGGCAAATGGCACTCTCATTACAGCTGTCCCCTGAATTACTACTACTTCCATCATAACCAGGACAACAGCACTGGTCTCACAAAGCAGCTCCTGGCTTACACTGCCTCCTGTTCAGGAGCAGGCATTTCCCATACCTGTTGCAAATTAAAACCTGAGTTCCAGGTACTCACTACATCTAAAATTCAGATCCCAGACACTGGCTTATGTGAATGATCAGTAAATCCTATAGAAAGTCACAGGCCTAAATGTTTTCTTTCAAAGAGTGCAAAAGAAGAGAAGGCAGAAAAAAATTCATTTTGATTATACTTTACTGTTGTGGCTGGATGGAAGTGAAAATTTTATAGTTGCTCTAACCAAGTTATTCTTACCTTTTTGTGGGGTGGTGAGATTTTGGGTAAAGTGTTCATAATTTTATCTAATTTCTGTGAGTTTTACACTAACGGCTGTTCCTCAACACAGGAGGAATGAGTGAATCCATCCCATAGATCCACTAACGCTAACTTTTAACCGATGCGAGCATTTGGTATTTGCTGCTGCAGAGAATGCACAGAAAGCAGAAAATACCCAGGTATGTGTGAGATACCAAGATGTCCAGGGAGTACAACACAAATTTTCAGAGTCAAGTACTGCAAATTCTGCATAAACAACCTGCAGGCTCATTGAGAATCAGAAGAAAAAGAATGGCACTGAAATAAGAATGACAAGGGAGAGATCCCCATCTCACTGCTTCATGAACAAAACTGAAATAGAGTATTGCCCTCATGGGAATTTTCTTTTAAAGTGGCTGTAAATAAGCTGCAATTAGCACAGAGCTAATAAGATACAAAATACCCCCTCTTATGCTACTACTTTGGAAAAACTCCAACAACTTCACAATTAAAAAAAAAACAAACAACAAAACACCAAACCACAAAAGTATATGCTAATCTTCATTTGCAGTTTTGTGAGTTTATGTATTTTCCCTGGAATACTAATCTTTATTTTATTTATTCACATTAGAGTGATTTCAAAAATTCCTCCTCAGACATGTCTCATCATGTCATAATTATTCATCATCATGAAGGCTTCTAACAGCCTCTGGTTACAAGACCATGATGTTTTCTAATAAATTATAAAGTGAAAGGATAATTTAATCTCCATAACCAATTAGTCTTTGGCTTCTTAGCAAAACTTAGTTCCAAAAAATAATGTGTCCTCTAGTCTAGGCAGAGACGGACTGCAATAATCAGTTCACCTCACTCTTTTCCTGGAAATAATCAACACATCTGAATGTTTTTCAGTTCCAACCAAACAGGACAAGCCTTAAAGAGCATATAGAAAGAGAGTTTGAAGTAGCTTCTTTGAACTCTCAGGTCTTCTTCACTGGGAGAGCAGACCAATGAGTTAGCATTTCAAAATGGAGACAAAGGAAAAATTGTAATGAACATGCCTCAGGCTTGATTTGGAGCAGGATCTCATGCATTTTCTACAGACCTTTGGCTAACACTCCCTGAGATCAATGGAAATAGTCCATTAACTTCATGGCTACTGGTGTGCATGCTAAGGAGGGGAGACACAATATTATTATATAAACAACAGGGGCAACCAACATAAACATTTGGACTTGCTACAGTAGGTAATCAAGTTGACAGCTGTTGAATTGTGGGTATATGAGCCCCAGGAGTAAGTATTCTTAAGGAAAACCTTGTTTTGCGATATTAGTCTAATCTGGATCAACCCTTTACAGGAGTAAATATTGGGGTTTTGTTTATTTAAACTTAGGCATGTGCAGTATCTACAAATGTATTCTACTGCATGCAGACAAGGTCAGTGAGATGTTTCAGGTGTCAAGGGGGAAGCGCTCATATTTCTGGAATGGTAGAGGGAAGATTTATAAAGTTTTTACTGGCCTGAAGGAAAGAAAGTAAAAACATCTGCCAGAGTCATGAGTGGATTGTTGGCTAAATTCATTAAGCGGAGGAGTCTGAAATAGATCGTCTCTGTCTTCAGAAGTAGGCGTTAGTGGAGTCATCAAAAATAATTACTACAGAGGAGTCCAGGACATACCTACAGGGAATAAAACTAATCTGAAAATGTAAATTAAATTCACAAGGTACGGATAGAAAAGCCAGCAGTTCTTACACTCCTGTACTCACACAATGTACTAACCTTGCTTGTACTCTTATAAAACAATAACAGAAATACGTTTTGAGTCTGGAATAGTACTTATGAACATGTCATTAAAAGAGGGAAAGTTGCAGACACCAGAGATTGCTACAAATACAGCTGTGATCACACTACCCAGATCTTCAGTGTTATAAAACATCCATTCAAAGAGACAAGCGTGAATTTCATAGAATCACAAAATATCCTGAGTTGGAAAGGACCCACAAGGATCATCAAAGTCCAGCTCCTGGCCCTGTATAGGACAGCCTGAAGAGTCACACCATGGACTCAAGAATATTGTCCAAACACTTTTTGAACTCTGGCAAGTTGCTGCTGTGATGACCTGCCTGGGGAGCCTTTTCCAGTGTCTGACCACCCTTTGGGAGAAGAACCTTTTCCTAATATCCAACCTAATTTCCCCCCAAACAGCTTCATGCCATTCCCTCAGGTCCTGTCACTGGTCACCAGAGAGGAGAGATTGGTGCCTGTGTCTCCGCTTCCCCTCACAAGGAAGCTGTAGACCACCATGAGGTCTCCTGTCAAGTCTCCTCCAGGCTGAACAAGTGACCTCAGCTGCTCAATTTCAAACTTCAGCATTGCTTGTGATGTTTCTAATGTGCTCTAGAAACTCACCAGTGCAGAGAGAAGTAAACATGAGTGGGTGGAAAAAAGGTTCAAATAGCTGAGCAGCAGTGACAGTAGTACAAATTTAAACAACTCTCTCCCTTTTTAGGTTTTGAAGAAGATCAAAAGGAGGCTCTGCAGTTCCTGAGGTGCTCTGTCATGAGTGTGTTTGTGCTTGCCACTTGGCACTATTGTATAAACAACGTACAGTACACCACAAGGAACAGTGACGCGGCCATTTCCCACAGCAGCCCTTTCTCTCCGTTCGTAAACAAACCCAAGGCTGTGCGTATCCTTTACTGCTGCCCTGGCCTCTCCTCAGGAGCTCACATGAAAGCTCTTTGACTGTGTTTTGCATTAGTTTGCTTCCAGTGCCAAACAGCCTCCGGACTCCCCAAGCGCATACCATGAGCCCCTGCTCTGGGAGGGCAGCCAGCTGGGCTGTGTGAGGCCCATGGCCTGGGGCTCACCCAGGCGCCGGCAGCGCAGGGAAAGACCCCTCTGTGACTGTACAGTGGACGGCCAGACCTCTGGGTCCGCTGTTATCTGGAGGATACGCTCCATACACCCGCTCTGGAGCAGCCGGAGCACAGGGGAATGGCGGCGCTTGCAGCCAGAGCTGCTTGTTTGACTCTGGATGTTAATGCCTGGCCTTCCCCGGCACTGACAAGTTTCTGTGGTTAAACTGGTCAGGCCCCAGGCACATGATTTCTTCAGGGCTACTGAAAATTGATTAATGCCATTTTGGCAATGGTCAATGTCCTACTAAATGTTGTACAGAAATTATTTTAATTCCTTTCTTCCTGAGGGCCTGCTCCTCTACACTGCCCCTCCACTGCTCTGGCTGCAGGTGTCTGACCCCAAAATAGCATGAACTGGATTTGTGTAACTGGAGAGTGGAAGGAGTTCAAAACTATGTTTCTCAGTCTGGGCCTCCATAGCAGACCAACTATAAATAAATGCAAAGGCAAGGATAATTGGCATGTAAAATGAATAACGCCACAAGCTCACCCTAGGAATTTTAGTGAAATAAAACTTTTGTGGCAATTCTACCAACTTGTGTTCTGGTTTTCCTCATTTGATTTTTTCCAGATGTCCCACTTTCCCTTTCTTCTTTAAACAGTAGTACCTTTCCCTGGAGTCCCAATACCATATTGTACAAATTATATGTATTCCAGCCTGTAATAACTTTCATAGATTAAGCAAAAAATGACCACATAAAAGATGAATAACCCTAACAAGCCTGGTGCTTGTTTGGCTTTTTAGGGAAAATTAGGCATGTTACGAACTCAAAAAACCTTCCAATCTCATGGTCCATAGTCTCCCAATTGAGTCTTCTACTATGGGGACCGCTTTTGGCCTCTGGAAACGTCACTGTGAAGAGGTGCCTTGAGCCCAGGTAGTTTGGCAGGAAACTGAGAGTTATAAAAGCACACCTTTTATACTTTAGTCACAGGTAATGATTTGACAAAACATGAACTTACAGGGCAGAGTAACTGCTAACCTACTGCCCATCCAGACTTTCTCCAGGAAAACAGCCATACAAGAAATTTTACATGTAGGACAACAGAAATTTCTGTTGAGAAGAAACTGGAGAGAAAACAGTTAACATGATCTCTGTTTCTAACTCATACCACGTTTTGTTTTCTGACTCTTAACAGACACCCACCTCAGACTTGGATCCACTGGAAAATTTCCATGGATTTCATAAAAACAGGATTTGAAACTCTGTTGTGGCAAAAGTATGATATAAAAAATTTACAAATTTGTTTCTAAGAGCCATCAGATTAATTTCCCTTTTGGCTTGTGCTAAATCCCGGGGGTGGAGAAGGAAAAAAAATAGTTCCCATAATTGAGCTCTTCAGAGCAGAACTTGAAATTATGTCCTGACTACTCACAGCAACCAGGCAGGACCAGCTTTCATTGTCCTGCAGGAAAAGAAGTAAGCATTCTCCAGAAGTCAGAAAGCACCCTGAATTATCAAGAAAAGTTGTTTTGGGTAGGGGCAGGGAAAACAGGGTAAGAAACAAAGTTGTTGGTCAAGTCAAGAGAAATGACCAGTACCTGAAGTATGGAAAACCACTGCCATCTGTCACCACAATTTTTTTTTTTTCAAAAGTAAAACCCAAGGATATGAAAAAGGGAAAGAGTTAAACCACAAAGGATAAACTGCTCTAGCAGACAGAAGACCTCAAGGAGAAGTCTCTCCATCAGATTGCTAACAGATACACCCCATGGAGAATTAAGTGCCAGTAGACAGATATTGAAAGCAGACTAGATTGTGTAGTGTGTTTCAGAGACGCAGACATCATCTTCAGTGTGGTGACGAAAAAAGCTAGTCAAAATTCAGAGAATGGAAAGTAGCCCTTAGATATCAGGGAAGCAAAGGTCAATTAATTTAGTTTGTCTTAATCTATGCTGGTTAGAGCTATGAAGTGACAGACCCTCTTCACACTGATGTCGCATTCCAGGTCTCAGCTTTCTATCCCTCCTTCCTGGAGATTAGCTCCAAACAGAAAACTAGTACAAAATAATCTATGTCTGATCAGAGCATCCAATATAAATGCACAAATCCTTCTGTGTTCATAAACTAGCAAGGTGACATAAGAAGCTATTCTAATTATGCGTGTCTAATATGTGGAAAAACCACATCTGTTGTTAACTCTTTTCATAAAGCCAGGAATCAAATGCCCTGTGTCTGACCTGGGTTTTCTCCTAGAAGGGATGGCTGAAAGGTTCCTCTGCAAGCTAAAACTGAAACCCTGTAGCACAGTTCAACTCGAGAACTGAATTTCTTTGGAATTGTAGATGCACAATTCCAGGAGGACTTTCATTAAATAGCGAGTTAAGGATGCCCCGAGCTCTTGCCCCTGAAAAATCAGGGGGAAAAAGTCTGTGAAATGAATTCAAGACACAGAGGGGCTTTTCTGCATTGCAAAAGGTAACTTCAGAAGTTTAGGTCAATAAACCTGAAGCACGTCAGTAAGCCACTATACATTTTAACAGCCCCTACCCAAACAAGACTATTTCATTTGGATATTTTGCTATCAAAGATCAACAGTTTAATTGCATCACCTAAACAGCAACCCAATTAAAGTTACCTCAGCACTGCATAGATACTGTTCAAATAACTCTCCCAAGCAACATAAATGGTCTTAAAATGGCACTCTTTATAATCCCTAAGGAGATCCTTGGATGACCATCAGAGAGATGAAAGGTGAACGGCACAGCCCTTTACCCACACAGTCTGCTTTTATTGCCTTTCAAAATGCAATTGTATTGCTTTTAATGCTTTGGCATGTTCTCCAGGTTTTTTTTCTGCAGCAAGATCAGGCTACAGGCAGAAAAGCACTGCTAACACTGCAGTGTCTTAAAGACTATTTTTACTGTTCCTGATTTATTTCTGACCTCCTGATTTTTTTTTTTTTGCTTGACCTTTTACATGAAGACAAGGAAAAGAGTACATTTCATCTGCCAGTTGAGAGCATTTTCTTTTCTTCACTAGCAGAATTATAGGGTTTTAAGTGAATGTCAGCTATTCTGCCTGCAGGCTTTCACTTCACAGCAACTGTATACCTGGCCTTTTCTTTCTTCACTAGTAATAGCCTTTGTTAAGTAAGGCAATGTTTACCAAGCAAAACCCGCACAGCCTCTAAGAGTTGTGCTGAATGACAATGTTTTGGAAATCAGTCTGCCTTGGGAGTCAAAATTAGTGACACGTAGTCAGGTGTTTTCTTAGTGCTATTGGCTTGTTTACCAAACCTGCATATTTCCCATCAGGGTTCCTCTGAATCATGACAATGAATGTCACACAAGCCCCTTCCCAATTGCGGGTTGCCTCCTGACCAGAAACTGCTGCTTTCTGTTGTCTTCCTTCACCGTAAATTCACTCTACAGCTCGAAGCATATGGTCCAAGCCAAGGTTAATGCAGATGCTTTTGTGCTGAAACTACCCATCTTCTGAGCAAGAGCGAGACAGAAAAGGTTTGAGAACCTCATCATTGCATTAGCACCAGGGCTGTGTTAGCAACCTTGCATATAGGAAAGCTGAGAACAAGTCACCCCCTCCTCCTCCTTTCCCTTGCTCTCACAGTTCCCTAAACTGTCAGCCCTCAACTGTGTCCTGTCCCCAGTTGCCCTGGTTCTTACACTTACATCCAGAGCTTTGGGAACAACAGGAGCAGCAGGAGAGTCATAAGTAGGACACTGAACCGAGGTGGGTGTTGCACAGGAGCAAAGAGGTTCAGATCTCAGCCAAACAAGGCTGCTGCCTCAAAGACTTGGAGCTGAACAGACCACGGTGCAGCCTTCACCTTCCTGTGGCACTCCCATTCTAATGAGACACTTGAACTCCCCATCTCTGCTGTCACTGCTGCATCCGTGGCCTCCTTCCCAACAGCTGTGTTTGTCTCTGCTGCCTATGCAGGTAAAAAAGGTAGAACCTTATTCCCACCATCCTGTTACAATAAGGGACCAACAACAGCATTGGCCTGAGACAGGGAGGCTCTTTCTTGTGGTTAGAAGTTGTTCCCAGGACACCGCATTCCAGGATCTTGGCACTAAGGGGCTTGAAGCCATTTAGAGAAGGTGTTAAGAGAAAAGAGACCAAGATACTAGGGAAGGTGCTGGGTGCAGGTTTGCTGAATTTCCTCCTTAGGACTCCATGTCCTTGTTTGGACACAAGATACACCAGCACGAGGCAAGGGGGTAGCAAGGTGTTTGTGCAAGTCTTGGGCAGGAGGTATGAAGTGCTCTAGAGCCCAGGAAAACTTCCCTGGCTTCTTTCTCCTTAGCTGACTTATAGCATGGACATAGATATTCAATAACCTATCTTAGAGATTTACTGTCTGCAGTGTGCACTTGTCCTGCTGACCAGCCTGAAGGCAGTTGTGGCCAGCAACTGACTCCACCACGTGATCAAAGGCTTATCTGCCATTTTTCTTGCTTGCACCACAACAGAGTATCCAAGAAAGTTAGTCTGTACAACTTCACCATCTCCTTGTGCACAACAAATGACCTGTAGCCCATAAACTATCAGGGAAAGGATAATATCTTACTTCATCCTAGTTACTCTGAAATTAAAATAACTGGAAAGCCTCCTCTTCTCCCTCTGCGAGAAGCTTCACCCAAGTTTCTTCCAGTCTGATGCTTGCAGTGTGCAAACCATTAGGATCTCCTGCCAAAATTATAAGTTTCCAGTCAGTCTTTAGAAACAGCAGTGTCATTTTCCTAATCACACAACTGGGAAAACAGGATATGAAGTCCCAGTTAAATTAACTTAGCAGGCATCCACAGACTAATAAAAATTTCCTTATAACAAATTCGAATGTCTCTGTTTCCCCCCCGTTTTCAAAATCCAAACAGTGTTTTTCTGTACTCAAAACAACTTAACTCTCAAAAAGGCAATTCTGCCTAAGAGATATTCTTTGTCATATGGAATTTCAAAGTCAGACTTTCATTTTGTTATTAAATATTGTATTCAAAAATACGTTCTACTGTATTTCTGTCTTCGGAGCTTAGGAAAAGCTGTTGATTCAGCCCATTGCTCCATATGTTGTTACTGAAATGCCTCTTGCTGCTCATCCACACAGAAAGACTAGATCCTTTTGACAATAGTTAAAGCAGTACAAGACATCCCCATCTTCTCCAAGTATAGATGCAGTAGTACCGGGACAAATATGCCCTCTAACAGCACGGTTAAGAACATGAAAAAATTCATGGTGGATCAAAAATGGCATCTAGCACAATGTACTGTGCTTGACAGTGGCCAGCAGCGGATATCAGGGAAGAATAAATTAGCATGGAAAGCTCAGACTGACATTCTGCAAGATTTCATACTTGGTTTCCAGGGACTTATGTATGACAAACACCTTAAGCCACGGTAGGTATGTTTGTGCCTCTTAAATCTCAAGCCATCTTTCATCTATAGACCTTCAAAGCCAGTTTCTGAAGCTCTGAGAACTTCTGGACCCCAAGACATGCTGTGGCCAAGGATTGCACAACTTCAACATGCAGCAGTCTGTGAAGACGTTATCTCTTGTTTGTTTTGAACCTGACACCTGATGGTTTCATGGCACACTCACCTGCTTTGGTAATGGAAGCAACAGAGATAAACTCTTTCATAATGACTTTTTCCTTCCTACTCTGAATTTTATTGATGTCTAATTTAAGCCTCCTCCCACATCCATCTTTCACACTGCAAAACCACACCCAGCTGCTTCTGGTAAAGAAGCTTCATAAGGAAGGGAAGAGACACATTTCAACCAGAAGAGTAAGAATACAAAAAATACACTAAGTCATTGGAAAAGTCACATTTTTCAGGTTGTAAGTAGTAGTGCATTTGTGCCAGCTACTTTGCATTAACTGCTTATTTACATGCCACTTCTCTGCAGTAAACACAAAGTACATTATCCTTCAGGGAGAGTGACTCATCACTGAAACAGAGATAAAATTTATCAGGTAGTAAGAATGCATACCCAGGCCAGTACCAAGGAGAAGCTGACACCCACACTGTATTTATGTCTTACTTTAGCTGTCAATACTCAGGCCTAGTCCAACAGAAGGGGCCATGCTTGGAGATGCCTGGTCAAACAGCCCACTGACATCCCAATCATCAAAACCACTTCAGCCTCCACTGCCTCTTCTCCTTGAACTGTAGCACCAACCTGCAGACTAGAAGGCAGCCCTTTCCCCCTCTCCGCTCACACTCACACCCCCAACTCCCTACCCTCCTCTGCCAGAGCCTGGTGTCCACACCCTCCCCCAAAACAGACCCTACTGAAAGACCCAGACCCCTGCCAGTTGCTATAAACTCTACAGGAACGCCAAGGCCTAAGAAAAGGTCTTTATGGACAGTGATATTTGTGGTTGGTTTGTGATCACATCAGCTGTCCTTAACCTGGACAGAAGATCTAGTTCATGGGGAGAGACACAAAGAAAATTTCCACAGTTAGGATGGCAGGCTAACATGCTGACAATGCTCTGGTCAGAAGGAGGAAGGGAATATGATGAAGGCTGCTTCAGGAAAGGAGAAGCCAGATTTGTCAAATAACCAACATTTCTTAGGTATCTCACAGGCTGGTTTGCCAACAACCAGAGCTATATACTGAAACCTTCACTGAGACAAGATAAAACCTTTCCTCCTAATCACAGCCTTGATGCAATAATGGAGTAAACAGTTGCAAGATAAGTGCATCACAAACAAAATGCACTGTTCTACAGACTGCATCTCTTTCTATTGAAATATAGATGTTTGTACAAAGAAGTTAATTACTCATGGGGCTAATTAATTTATAACAAATCACTGGATCACTAGCCCTTCTATTATGTCCTTTTCAATTGATCATGGACACACCCGTCTAAAACCTGTCCTACCTATTTTCTGTTTGTTACATAATTGACTTGATTATTCAAATTTCCTTTCTACCTTCTCTCCTTCACCAGATGCTGAAGCAAACCAATTTTAGAGTCATTTAGAGCATTACAGAAGAAAGCATTACTGAATGAAGTCTGAGGTCAACTAGTACCATGAAATTCCTAGCAGGAGATAAACTCATATGATTTTTAAGTATAATTCCTGCCCATTTCTTCAGGGTAAAGCACACACACACACCTGCCTCCTGTCTTCTGTCCTGATGAACAGAAACCTCTGTGCTTTCATCATAACAGCCTTCAGAAAGCACTTCCCTCGTTAATCCTAAATAAAGTGGACTTTACGAGTCATCTCAAAAGACAGGATTCTTCATGTCATTCTCACCTTTTTTGAGGTTATAAGAGTCTCAACCAAGCAACTCCTTCCTTCTCACCTGTGTTTCTGAAGGTTTACTTAAATGATTTACTGCAACTATTAAAAAGCTAAGCTAGATTATCCAGCAGTGTTTAACCATGTGGTCATGAGTCATTAGGTCATGCAGTAAATCAGGCCAAGCACTTCTTGTAGGAATACACCTGTGTGCTAATTTTAAAATGGGTTCTCTGCAGTTCCCAGTTTATGAACTTTTGAGACTTTTTCCATTAATGCTTTGTTAGCACAGTTTATCCACTGGATTGCTCAGTCCATATCAGTGCTGTGTAGCCATAAAGAAATGATGTGCAGAAGGCAACACAGAACCTTAAATATGATTATCAGAGCGCACCAGTAGCTAATTGAAGTTCTCCCACCTTTCTAATTCTTCGTGTTGATACAGGGTATCACCTACCAAGCCACTTGAGTCATATAGTTGTCACAGAAGTACAGCAAGGAAGGGACATGAGAGATAGTACGGATCAGGGCTGTGCACAGAGAGGATCAATTTTATCTGGATTGTCCCAATTGATAAAAAGCCTTCTGAGGGTTTTGCCAAACTCCCAAGGGGTCTAGATAAATTATGTCAATCTGATGTTCATCCTCATCTCATTTTATTACCAACTGAATCATACTTACATTACAGTACTTAAAATTCTTTACTTTCCTTATTGTTCAAATCTTCTGTAATCTATACAAGCTTGAAGAATGTTTCAGCCTTTTCTAGGAAATTCAATGCCAGTCTGTTCTACATTTTTTTCATTCAATTATATCAGCTCTTCAGAAATGCTAACATCACTGCAAATTGATTGATCAGAGGTACTGGAATAAGGAGAGGCACTGAAAGAACTGGAAGAGGAATATCCTGCATTTGCCTTTGAGGCCACAAAAACAGCATCGGGAAGGAAGAATGTCACGTGAAAGCACGTCTCCTCCAGACAGCATCTCCCCAGATGACAAAAGAAATTTAAAATAAATGTTTATGCTGCAGAAAACAACAGGAAAACAGGAACTTTCCCACATAGTGTCAGGGAAACAAATGCAAGTTTCAGAAGAAGGCTCTAATCACAGCTTTTTAGCTATTTGAAGTCTCCTTAAGCTTGCAACATTTCAGAACCAGAAGAGGACAGATTTGTCACCCAAAGATCCATTTTTCTTTTTCCTTTCTGTGCCTTCTCACCTTCTTCTTTATAGTCTGACAACAGCTGCCCAGAATGTCTACAAATAAAGCAGAGTCTCCTGGCACTCTTATGCAAGTTAGGCCTTTTGAATGGCTTTCAGATGCATAGCTTAGAAGTGCGTTAAATGCCAACAACCATAGCCATACCCCAAACTTTTGCTGCTTCTTTAATGTTATCTTCTCACAGAAGTTTTCACTCCCACTATGGTCATGGCTACAACCATACTCTTCTAGCATAAATCCCCTACTGTATGCAACTGCATTTGCTGTATATTACTTTATCAAAGTCTATCCAGTTTTTTTTAATACTGTCTTTGTCAGCACAATATCTGAACAAACTATTTATTTTGGCGGCCCCCAAAAGATAATCATAGCACATTTTTTTATGGCATTTTGGCACTTGGAAAGCACCCCTGGGCATAACTCCCATCAAAATTAATTCAAAGTAGGCACCTGTGTCTAGACAGCTTAAATGCCAACGTATTGCTACCTATAAATCAAGGTTGCTAAAGGCCTACAGACAGAAAATGTTCCTAAGAGATCTCTCTCCTTGCCTGTTCTCTTCAGCTTTAACCATTAGTTTCCACCAATAGGTCCATCATTCCAACATACAGTAGCTGCTGCAAGTTGTGACAGTTTGAGGTGAGACAGTCTGGTAAGTGTGACCAATGCTACTGGCTCCAAATTACTGAAAAACCCAAAATCTTTTGGTACTAAAAAGTTGGCTGATATCTTTAGGACTAGTTGAAACTGTTTGAATTACAACAGAAAAAAAAAAGAAAGGAAAAAACAGTAAATTTTTAGGCATATTATGCTGGCACAGTCAGGTCAGGTTTAGATTTTTTCCTTTGAAAGGCTTTTCATACAGTCTCTCCAGAAAGAATACCAAAAGGAAGGAGACAGTTAGCAACAAATGGGCAGAAATGTAAAGAAAGTGACAGAAACCACTTTGAATTACTGCTGTTAAAGTTTAGCCACTGAGCCAACTTCTCTTCATCCAGACAAAAATGGCCTGAAAGTCTGGCAGGAGACAATGCTCCTTCTCCTGCAAGCACACTGGGTGTCACCTTCATACCACTGCCATCACGAGTCCATGACAGCTTATGTTTTCCTCTAGTAAATCCCTCGGGATGTCAAACAGGATGCAAGAGTCTTGCTCTGTGTAGCTAGGGACATCCCGAGTGTGTACACCTGGAGTGTATACTGCTCTGAAAGCCAGACTGCTTCTGTCAGCACATATTCAAAATGAACAGATGAATTTGTGTGTGTCAGTATTTTATCCATCAAGGCAGGAAGCAGGAAATTCTGCCTCAGAACTAGATCTGTCAATATTTCCTGAAATAGTTGGCTATAACGAAGTCTTGTACATGTTCTGGTTTTCAGAGGCTGCTGGTAATTCGTCCCTTTGAACTAAAAAGAAGGCAAGAATTATATTGTTAGACTCTAAATAGATTTTATTTTCTGTTTGTTCTTTGAAAGTTTTATTACAGAACCTCTCTCCTCTTTTTACCATCTGACTGATAGGAAATCAAAGGATTCTAAAATGGAAAACATCTGATTGTAGAAACGAAGCAATTAGCTGGCAGCAGTATCAACAGCTTAGACTGACGAAAGCATGTGTGCAACCTAGGATCTTTAAAAAAAACATTAAAAAAAAAAAAGTGCAGCAACTAGGGCTAAGATCCATGCCAGCTTAATGGGAGAACGCAGTGGCAAGCTAACTGATACTAGCTTTACTTATTATACTAGATTAACATATTTGCTCTTTGCCCTTGGAGCATTTTATTGCATATGATAAATACATAACAAGTAAACACTTCAAAAGCATTAATAAAAAAAAAATCAGCTAAAGCAACTGCCATGTCTATTAGGCCTAATATTCCTATTAGGCCTAATATTCCTATATTCACTTAATGGTACTGCATAACCAAAAGGCTACCCTGTCTTACACATAAAATACATGAAAATAGCAATTTTGTTACTGAGCTTTAGAAGATACTAAATATATTTCAACAAATAAACTATTAGAAGACATAAAAATGGATTCTGAGAAATACTGTTAGTGACACACTTAATGGAACAGTTTGAAATTATGTCAGGGAGGTTATCAGAATTAAGGCTGTTTTAAAGACTCCTGTGGCAAGAGTCAGAGAGGTGGCTCTGGGCCTCTTTTCTACTCTCTGCATAAGGCTGCTGAACTCCTGTTTGAGAGTCAATGATGCAAAAAAAAAGTTAAGTCTTGCCATGCTGACTCTGAATAAGTCTTATGTGATCTTTGACATAGGTATTAAGGTACGATGCTCTCACACAGAAGCCAATAATCAAAATCGTACTTTGCTTGGAAGTGTTTTTAAGTTCCCAGGAATTTATAAGGGTTTGTACACAACAGTAGCAAAACAGCAATAAGAGCTCTGCAACTAAATCACTTTCCTTAGCAAACCAGGAAGAAATAACTGAATGGGCCTTGCTCTTTGATGTTTGAATAAAAACACCAAGGGTGATCCCTGTAGCCATATAAAGTGGCCTTGGTATAATCAAGGCCCAACTATATCTGTTTGCTTCATCCACATTATGCAAGATCTCCATGTGACAGGTAAAAATGTGCCAGTCTGCTCAGCTGAATTCATTACTGGAAATAAGTGGCAATAGACTTGAAGGCAATTTTTGAAACATATAGGGAAAGGGTAGGAAAAAAGGAGGAGACAATTTTATTCTTTGCCTTGATACAGCATCACTTACTACATTACTTTTTTCTCTTCTAACAGAGTAACATCTCTGTTTTCCTCATAGAATAACTTAAGGCTCTCTCCTGCCACAAAATAGGTGGTTATGAGTTCCTGCTCTATCACCTATCCCTCTAGAATACATAATAAAGTAATACATATATATAATTATAGATGATAATACAGAGTATAAAATATTACACATACGATTGAAGTTTTAAGTCCTGTCTCATTATGACTTCATGCAAATTACTGAAATTAGACCATCTCTCTGGGCACCATGGAAATCCCATCCTCTCCCTGCCTAATAATTTCCTCTCAACTCATCCTTGGTCTGTCTCTTCAAACTTGGCAGTAGCTGGCTGGCTCTTTTCCTTTAGACCGGCTTTCACCCTAGGCTCTCTTGCCCTTGGGAAGAGGAAGGGCTGGGAAGGTGACAGACAAAACTGGGCCAGACCCCTCCCATTGCCCCTGGTATCTGTAGGAGTGGCAACTCCTGCAAGAGAGGAAAAGGAAGAGAAAAGTGCTGAGGAAAGGGAGAGATAAGGAGAAGCTGCAATGGATCACAATGCATAAACATGCAGGTGTGTAAACTACTAAGACAAAATGCTCAAAGGCAAGAGGATAAATAGGAGGCATCGAGGTAAAACTGGGCCAAGTGGAATGACATCTCTACACAAAGAGACCTAACTGAACAGCTCTGTATAAAAATAACAACCTGCCTTGCCAGCCACATTCTCCCTTTGGCCCCCAGCTGTTTCCACTTCCTTAACATATGTTGAACCAAATAAAGTGTTTACTAATTTCCCATCCAGCTTTTTCAAAAAAAACACAAGAGCATGCACTGCCAAGGCCAGAAGAAGGTGAGAAAGCCCAGGCAAGAACAGTAGAAGATAGAACTAAAGTGTTTCATCAGTGCATTTCTCTGGGGTTTTCTGCAGGTCTCACTTAACTGCTTCATTACCAGAGCTGGCACCACGATGAACAGCCACAGTTATCAGCTTTATGGAAGCCAAGTGGATGTCCAGGGCAAGAGACGTCAGAGTGGCTCTGTTCTCTCCACAGGGGAGCCAGAAGTATGTTTTGAGTGGCTAGTAATGATCACAACAAAAAAATAGTATCTACGACACATCTGTCATTCATGTTCTAGTAGAGATGCCTGAATTGCAGCCCCCTGCACAGTCCAGAGGCAGACAGGAAAAGGAGTTTTTTTCCAGTTTTCTCCTTTTAGCAATTCTAATAATAATAAAACAGTAGACAAAAGCTGTTAGTATATTTGCTGTTTCTCTATCACTCTTTCAGCATGGCTCAAGGATAATTAATGCATGATTCCTTGGCAGCAGTCATTCTGTTTATTCATGAACCCAAGTTAATAACCCAAACCAGTAATTCCAAACTGCTAATTCTCACCCACTTGTATCACATAAACAGCAACGAAGCAGATTTATTCATTCAACAGGGGGAGAAGGAAAGGACTGAGACCAAAATGAGAGCCTTGTTCATATTCAAACGCTCTGCTGCTGAATGTGGTGCAGTAGTGCACAGCTGGTGTGCCTCTCTGCACTGTTCATATTGATGCAGGTAGCTGCAAGAACACACTGTACCTGTAAGAGAACCTCCGTATCTTCATAAAGATGTTCACAGCCTAATCTATTCAGATGTAACTGTTTCAATCTGTTTCAGTCATGCTTTCACAAGATGTTTAAAAGCCAGTGAGAGAGCTCCAGGCAGCGACTGACCACAGAAACAAATTTCCCTCAGTTCCTTTTCTCATGCTTTTCCTTGTGAGCACAACTTGGATGGAGCAACAGGTAGCACAACAGAGGAGTTAAAAACTGCAATTAAAAATTAATCCTGGGATTAGCAGGTTTAATGAGTCCAAATCCCTAGAGTTTTAATGAAGTAAAAACCTAGAATAGTAGCATGTACCTCCAGTCTACAGAGAAGTTTGGGTTGAGTTTGAACCTTCAGCATTTATTGTGCTTTGTTTCCTGCTATCTCCTGCACCTAAGATGATTCAGTTAATGAGGGAGAAGAGCCTTATAAAACTTTTTCAGCAGGTTTCCAACCAGCATGCAGCAACTACAAAGCAGAACAGGGAAGAATTCTTTTTCCGTTGTAAAATTTAGGATCTTCGTTGCTCCCACATTTGCCGAGCAAGAGGGGCAAACACCGTCATTCAAAATCTCAGTTGATAGCTCTTCACTCTAAATCTGCAGCGTCTGGGTAAGTTAAATCCATGGATGGAAGTACAAGGGCATACAATCACATTTCTTTTCTATTGATTAGGGTGACTGCTGCTTGTGACAAGCCCTGCCTCCCTGCCTTGTCATGCTGCTTAAGGTCAGATTCTCTGGAATCAGAGAAAACACCATGAAAAAGCAGAGATACTGGGCTTTTTCCTTCCTCTGTCTAGTTACTGATCTTTCAGTTGTCAGTGACTTCAGCACTGCAGTCTAAGTGAGGACATGGGTAAAGGAAGTTTTCGGTGTCCTTATCCTTCTGTTTCCTGGTATCATTCAGAGCCAGCTTGACTTCCAGTGTCTTGCAAAGCAATTTCATAGCTGCTCTGATCCATTCTCATGCACTATCATCCAGAGCACAATACATCCCAGCCATGACCCTTCCATCCTCCTCTTGGCACTGTAGCTCTACAGGCACAGCAGAGAATCATTAAGCAGGGGATATCCCCTTAGGCTTTCTTCAGTACCTCTTGTTCCTTCTCAAGGGTGGTAAAGGAGTCTGGATAATGAGCCCCAAAGAACTAATTCACAGTAGCTTTCTACGGGAGGCAGAGTGATTAAAAAGGACTGAAAAGCTTACACAGCAGCTGCCAGCCCAGCAAACAGAAGTGTTCTCCATACTGAAAAATGTGGAGCACAGGTTTTAGAGCTCCTTGACAACACAGCCCTCTATGGAATAGAATGAAACAAGAAAAATACAAATACAAGCTAGTTCACTGCTGTAGTTAAGACACTTCCTGCAACAGATGCAAAGGAGAAATTTAAATTTAAAAAAGAAAGAACACGTGCTGTAGAAGAGTGAACTACATATCAGCCACTAGACATCTCATATATGTTCCCATTTAGCCCAGAAAAGTCCAGTCTTCATCTTTCCACTGAGGACCACAGCCTGTTATACTGGACTTTCTTCCATTCTGAACCTGGTCAGAAAAATCTCTCCAGGAAGTGGTGTTAAGGAATACCATATTCCCTACTTTATTTGACTCTGAATGATTAAGACTCTTACCAGTTGCACTTCTGATGTGGTTTATTCTTAATCAGTCTGACATTGCTTTGATTTTCCTTCCACAACTGCCTGATCTTGCACTGACTTGTCCTCCTGCGGCATTGGTGTTAAAGCTCCAGACTTCAATCCCTTTTTAATTTATATGCTGTTAACACATTCTTAAAACACTTTCAGTTAAGGAAAGGCAATCTCTCTAAATCACCTCAGCTTACACTGAGGAAATTCTCTTAGGGTCTGTCATGAATCTCAGGGGCTACAGTTTAGGGCCATTTTTTAATTATCTTGTTTCTACTGGGTAAGTCAGAGAGGGAAAGCAGGATCAGTTTACAGAGGCAGGAAAACAAGTGCTGTTGCTTACTTGCTCCAGCTTGGTCACACTGGAACAGATTTGTGTCAAATTCACTGTGTTATAGAAGCAGCCTAAGGCTGTAAAACAATTTTTTTGTTTCAGGGCACATGAGCTGCATGTCAGCCATGGAGCACACGAGGTACCAGCAGCTGATAAACTTGGAGCCTCCTCTCTCTGACAAGGGCTGGCACCATCTCTGCATTCAGATGCAGCTTCACATTTGCATTCTAGAAAGGACAGGTAGACAGTACCGCTGAGTGGGTACACCCCTTCCATTTGTACTGCCCTCCCTCACCCACTTCCAACTTCTTTTTCTCAGGCAGATGCCACTCACCCATGTTTTTCTTTATACCTTGCATACTTCCCTCTTCACCTCATCCATCTCTGCCATTATCTTCTTTCTTTGTTTCATCCAACTGCTGACATGAACTCCATTTTCTCTTAGAGACCTCGGTGCACTCTCCCAGGAGCTGAATAAATGATAACAGAACTGTACTACTTCCCAAACAGTCATTTCTATTTCTACAGTGCCTTCTAGCTGTGCATCACAAAATGCTCTGAAAAGATGAGCTGAATAAATCAGAAACACTGCATTTCTAAAGATGGGAGTGCTAACATCTTTCTAAGTAGGTGAAACTGGCCACAGAATGACAAATTGACATCTCAAAGATGGGTCATCTCAAGGCCAGCCTTGCTATGCAATCTACATTTCTTACATTTACCAGCCTTGCTGTGATCTTGTGCTCTGTTCAGAACTCTTCTTTCACTTCACCTTAAAACTCCTCTGTGATTCTGTATTTTATTTCTAAAAATTCATATAGTTTTGGAGCTGTTGATATCTAATGCCTATGCAATTATCAGCCCAGAAGAGTTGCAGCGTTTCAGAAAAAACCCTAGGGTTCTACAGAGGTATCTGAAAACATGAAGTTTGTGAGAAAACTTTCCTTGGAAAAAAAATCTTGCAGGCAAAAGCTAGGAGAACTCACTAAGAGTCTAAATCCCCCGACCTTATAGCCACTGTAGTGGCTCTTCCAAAGGGAGGAGACACACTGAAGTTGTTGGGTTACACAGTGTCCTTGCTGCTCTCTTGCTGGGAAGACAAGTGACCAAAGTGTTTCATAGCAGTGACGGTGCTAGCGCCCCAAGGGGAAGGAAATTATTCATTCCTCATTTCTCAGCTGACTTATGACTACCTTGGCTGTGACATAAGTGAGGAAGCTTGTTAAGCAGAGGAGGGAGAAAAAAGATAAGGGGGTGGGGTGGTTAAGTGGGTAAATGTGCAAAGAAGAAAACAGTATTACAAATCCAAGCTGCTATCCAGACAGCACTCATGTCTTCTGCATATCCATATGGTCACTAAAGACTGTTATTTCCCCATGATACTAATCAAAGCTGCCACTGCACCATCTGATTGCTCTCATATCCCCAGAATCTCTTCTGTAGTAATGATCCTAGTTTCTCAATATCCCATATTCCATGCTCTAGCCCTGATTTTCTTAACACTTCTATTTCCCTGCCGTACATATTACCCATTTGACTGGGTAGCACAGGTCATGGCTGATTTAGAGTTGACACTGAGTGCTGACAGCAACACTTGCACATCATAGAAGTAAGATAAGGACTGAACTCAAACTTTTCTTTTGTCTTCTTCCTCACAACGAATTTTCATTACATTTTTTAGGGACTTACCATCTTAGAAGGTTCCACTTCTGCTGAATTTGGTTGAAATTTAGAATTTATTGGTGAAATTACAGAGCTTGATTGGCAATACATAAGCCTCATATTCACGCAAGTTTTCCCATTTCTATATCTCTTTTGGATCTCACTTTGATCCTAGGTATGTGATTCTTTACCTGTTTCTTCCTATACCATAAACATGAAACAACCAAACACAAAACAGGAGATGGCAAAAAAAGGGAAAATAAAGGGAAAATAATCAGCTCCCATATGAGTTTTTAGCAACACATCAGCCAATTAATTATAGTTTAGTCGCCTTTCCTGACACTTAGGAATGCTGCTGATGTCAACAGACAGTATGCAGTTACCTTAGGTCAGATGTAGACACCTCCTAAATAAGAAAACTAAAGCAAATCCTGCAATGAACCCTAAGAGCTGTTAAGGCAACAGTAGTTTTTTGTCCCGCAGATTTGGAAAATTACTCAGTCTTGTAGCTAATAACATTTCATAAAAGGAAAAATCTCAAGTCTTGTTAGCTTTCAAACATGGAAAAACTCTTAACAGTAGGGGAGTCACTGTGAGACTTTATCACTTCTAAATTTTTATGAGGACAATAAAAATTGCTGTCACTCGCTTTCTTATTGACTGTCCTAAGCCCATAAACATGCCTGTTGTAAAGGAGGTGATGAGTTACAACAGGAGAATTTTGACACTGCTTCTTCAAATAAAACCAAGGCCAGTTACATTGTAATACGGTTTTCATTTTCATTGAGAAGATTGAAGTATTACTCCTCAGAGTGTGGAACCACCTTTTTTTTCACTTAATGAATAATGTTCTGGAAAAAATGACATCTTGCCTAAAAACAGTAAGGAAAAGTAATTTCACCTGTAATTCCTTTTTAATCTATCCTGTTGTGTCACTCATTCACGTCATGAAATGCACTGTACTGCAAGTAGCTGTCAGGCCAACAACCGGAGGTTTAATACTTAGAAAGCAAATGCTTTGTGTATGCAATGGATAATTTTTCCCGAAATATGAGGAAATATTCTAATATGTCCCACTTATTTCATATGTGGGAATATGTCAACGGTAAAGCAGGTGCACCAGTAAATATTGGCTGACATTGCTGGTAGGCAGACACGAAATGGGTACATCTGTAGAACCAGAAATGTAGTTAAAAGAAAAGAAAAAAAATAAATAAAAATAGTCGGATGGGCATTTTTTGCATTTTTTAGCCTCGTGTTAGTAATGTGTCTGGGAAGACACAAAACTGAGGAAGCTGAGATGTTTTGTCATACAGATCTTGAGGTCTAGGACAGGTTACTGAAGGAAGGTTATTATATGTCACTGAAAAGGAAATTATTTTTTTTAAAGAGCTATTTTTATGTTTCAGTCTGTGCACGTGTAAATGATAATTTGTGATCATCCTGCTTTGTTCGCTCAGTGCTGCCAAAGAACATCCCATGTAATAAGCTTGGAAAAATCCTCAATTAAATCAGGTCAAAGGAGGTCAGGGCCCAGCAACCCTTCCAGAAAGGCACGCCAGAATTTTTTTTCCCTACCAAACTAGAGATAAATCACGTACTGCTTCTCCAAGAGGCGAAAAGCTCCCACCTTCCATATGCTCAAAGCTATACACCACCTCCGTGTACAACAGGAATTTCCATCTTTCAGGAGCAGAGAATGCCTGGAAGTCACAGCCATCTCCCTGAAGGCACAGCAGCTCCCATCTTTTGTCCCTGCCCAAACCCTGGTGGATGCCATTCAGAAGGGACTTGAGGTTTCTGATTTTAAGGTTAAGAATTACTTGGAGGGACAACTCCTCTTGCAAAAATACATAGCTTCCACATCTAGCCTGTGGGGTGGTTGCTTTCCTTGGCATGTTCTGTAGTTTTGATTTCACGACTGTCTGACAGCAACATGGTGAAACCCCATTCAGGCCTATGCACTTGAGCTTATTTCTAGAAGCTTGAAAGCCTGAGCATGGAGAGAAAGATGTGGAAGCTGGGTCATAAATGGAGTCAAAACAGAGTTTGAACAGAGCTCCTTACACAAGACTTGGGAATCACTCCCAGCTTCCTGTTGGTTTATCCCTAGCCTGTACTATCACAAAACCATTACTAGGAAAATCCATTGTACCATGCACTGAGTAGAACAATGATGTGAGAGAAATCCACATTATGAAAACTGTGGACTTTGTGACATGAGGTTCATTTTAGCCTTGGCATCTTTTTCAGATGGTGCAGCCATACGTGGAAATCCCTCAAATGTCACCACTGGAAACAAACAAAACACTGCTAAACCTTGGTTTAAAAAACAAGCAGACCAAGTTATGATGTAGTTTGTTAATGTGGACCATAATAGTGATAATCAGATCTAAAGGAAACCTCTAGATATGGCCTAAACATGATAGGTTTCTGTCTCCTCATATTATTTTCTAACACTGTTTAAAGCCTGCACAAAAGCTGAGTGAAGGTGGCATTCAATTTGGTGGCACTGCATAACTCGTCTCCCTTCGCTCCATTAAAAGCTGGATTTTAACCTACTCTGAAAAAGGCAAAGTAGGAAAGAAGCAGTCACTAGTCAGCAGGTAGACTTTCCTGCCTCGTGCTGGTTATTCAGCGGGGCAGCATATACGTGAATCACCAGATCCAAGTAGGTGGCACTAGGAACAAATGACGCATCGGAAAAGATAGTGGAAGAGGTAAAAGGACAACAGAAGGGGCTGAAAGAAAAACCTACACTTGAAAAACCTGGGGTAGAAAGGGTCAAAAAACCTAGAGAGAAAGTTCCTTTTTGCAAACAGGATCATTTGTGACTTCACGCTGAAGAAGCCTGTGTTCATATACCACTTTCTTCAGAGTTATTTAGTTGAGAAGTACACAAGGAGACATAGCAGTCATGTCCACTGCAGGCCATTACTGGAAACTAAAATATAAGCAAATGCTACTCTTAAATACTAGGAAGGGCACAGAATTTTACTAAAATTCACACTAAAGCTACACATTCTCACTTGTCTTAATTTTACACTGCTCTCTTTAGCTTATTTTGCTGCTTTTCTACTTCCTTTCTGCTGGGGTGGATTTGGGAAGCAAATGAGCAGAATCATGACTTGCACAGGCTGAAAGAGAATTTAGCCTCCATGGTCCCATGCCAGGAAGGCAGGACTGAGTGGCAGTCATCTTACCTGAAGGGAGACAGTCAGTCCATTTCTCTGCAGTGAGTTCCCAAGCAAGAGTAAAAGCAGGGATTCTGGCCAGCTCCTCTGTGCCCTGAGCAGCATATCCTCTGCTGAGTCAAAGCCCATGTTCAGAGGCCTCCTTCTGCACATCCCAGGTATGCTCAGATTCATAGAACTCTGCTATCATGTCCCCACACTCAAGTTTAAACCTACAGTGAGGAAGGGCATAACCCCTTAAGGCAAAACTGACAAAGATTATTTTCTACAGCTAAATAAGATGCTTTCCAGAGAAGAAAATTACTCTTTGGTGAACATCTAGGTACAGAGCAAAGCAGTGAGCTTCAAGTTCCCTCAGGCAGCTTCTGTCTCAGAAGACAAAACTCTAACTCATCCATCTACCTGGCACAGTGAAGCCAGGTAAACTGAGACAAGTAAAGTGAACATGACAATATTACAGTATTTTTCCAGTGTGATGAAGGTAAAAAAAGTCAGAGACATTATTCAGATAGAGAAGAAAAGAGGTGTAGCACCACCACTTATGAAAATTACATGAAGAAAGAAAATGAGAATTCTTGCTTACATTATGTGCAGTATTCAATGTTTTGAAACTGAATGCACCAGCTAAAATGTCAGTTTCTGGTTTAGTTTACAGACTGGAACCACAGAAGACATTGCATTGTGAATGATTTAAATTACAGTATATTGTGCTAGAACAATACACCTTCATTTTCAAGCAAATGTTACCTCCTGACAATACCAACCTTAACCAAAATATACTTCCTTTCACTATATTGGAAAAGAAGATTTTATCTCTACCATTCCATGCCAGAAAAGATACAGCTCAGACAGCAAAGGCGATGTCTGGTACCCCAAAATTCTCTGATCTTTGCTGAGATCCAATGGCTGCTTAAAACAAAGAACCACTTGAACTCCATCCATGGCACAATTCAGTCCCTCCACTTTA